>OZ025299.1:244850640-246336226 GCA_964019185.1 Maratus speculifer | reverse complement strand
CGCCCTTGTATAAGCCTTGATCGTACTTTTGAATCGTATGGAAAATCTGAATATAGTGTAAATGGTAAACCATTTTAAATGTGAAAATTAGTCCTTGAAACCCTTCTTTTAATCAAACAATCCGACTCTATTCCAATTGTAAAAAGTTTTTAATGTGTTTTTTATACTTTCAAAGATAATTTTATCCAAAAATGCTTAACTTAACTTTTTTATGACAGTCAAGAATAATATTAAAACAATCTAATTTTTTGAATTCAACTCTGTTTTATACGTATGTAAACTTTTACAGAAAATATACATATTTATGTAATTATCATAATAACAACTATAATGATGTTAAACAGGGTTTTTAAGGGTCTTGTAATTTAATGATCAGTGAATTTTTCGATAGCAGTATTATCATACAGAAAATTTCATCAGTAAATAATGCGAAATTTTGCGTGATTGAACTACAATTATTTTTCTATAAATGACTACTGATATTTGAATTGGAAAATAACGGTACCCGTACAACCCTTGTTAAATAAATAAAACTATATTATTGTTTCTTTACAGGAAAGTGACCCGTCTTCGCGAAAAAGAAAACTACGAGGGAAAAAAAGAAAATTATCTGATGCTGTAAGTTAATCTTTATATCTATATGTTATAAACTGATAATGTGCTCCATTACTTTTATTCTATCGTTTTCCTTAACTATCTAATTAATGTGCCTTTCCAGTTTGTCTTTAACCCTTTTAGGGGTAAAGCAATTCTATTCTTAAAATGCTGAAATGATTGAATGACATCAGAATTTAAAAAGAAAGTATTTCAAAATATAAAAAAGCTTTTTTTCATGAATTTGATACCATTAAAATTTTTATTTCAAAATTCCGGTATCAATGCGGCATTTCGAAATTAAAATTAAGTGGGATATATTTTATCCCACCGCCCTTCAAGGGATTAAATCAATCTCAAAGTCTTCCTTAACTTAAGACTTCAAATCAGCAACGTTACCACATTTGGCTGTTTTTTTATTTTGAAATATTGAATTAAACCAGAAAATGTTAACAGTAATTTTACTTTATTTTGTTTATAGAATATCCGCCATCTTATAAAGCAAAGACAAATATTAAAACTTAATATTTCAAATTTTAGTTGCTTAAATGCGCATAGCCACCAGAGTGAAAAAGGGCCAAAGCAGGGAGTGGAACCCGAGTCAAAGGTATAGGCCAACGATATTCTACTAACTGAAGCACTTGGAACGAAGGATACATAGCCTGGCACTATCTCTCACTATCATATCACAAGACATGTGCTACGGTTGTAACCTTAAAATTCCAGTTTCGATAATTATTCATTCTGTGGACTGAGCGTCTTTTAAGCAACTAAAATTTAAAATACTGAGTGTTTCTAAATAAATATCTGGGTTTTAACATTTGTTAGTATTTATTACATAAAACTTTAAAATGTAATTAATACATAAAATGAAAGTGCAATTCAAATAGTTTTATCTACAAGCTTACAAGTGTTTAATGTGAACATCTTTAGTCACACAACAATCGATAGTTCAAATCATCCCAAACGTTGATTAGTGTTTGTGGGGTCATTATTGCAACAACTGTAACGGTCAGCTGATAGTGGACGCACATACACACGATCCTTTATGAACCCCCCATTGGTAGAAAGTAATAAATAAGGTACCCTGGGGTAATAACGCCACGTTAAGGTTCTACCAATTTTCACCGCTCAGTTTTAGACTGTATTTTTCAAACAAATATATGATTTGATACAGCAACTCATTGACTATCTATATAAAAAATAATTTAACAAATATGTATTCATAAAATGTTATTACCCACCTATATGCGTAATAACGCCATGCAAACAAAAATATGAAATAAGATGGAATAATTGCATGTAGATTGCCCAATTCTAAAAATACAAACCCTACAAACTTAGAAATTGACAAATTGCATTCTAAGCTATTGAAAATGTTCAATTTTTTGTGAAAGTGTAAGACAAATAAAGGTGTGGTGTGTGTGTGTGTGTGGGGGGGGGGGGTGAGGCAAAAGAATATCAGACCGTGAGCTTCTTTTTGCTTAAAAAGGACCGCTTAAATAGAATTATTAGAAGCATTGCGCAGTTTTAACTGTGTTTATTTGAATCAGTATTTAGGATGTACCTCGGCCACTGTAGGGAAACAACCGGGGTATTAATGCCAAGGATTGGCATTATTATCGAGTTATAGTTATTGCGCTGTACATTTTAAATTACAAATTATCTCGAGAAGATATCCAAAATATTCAACAACATTTTGAAAGTTCATGAAATGTACTACAAATTTATGTAATCAACAAAGTATTTCCGGATTAAAAAAAAAAATACTCTTCACATCACAAAACGTATCTCGCAAATTTTAGATCAAGCGTTAATTTTAGTTGCTTGTAAAATCAATAAGACCTAAAAATGAAACAAATTAACTTCAAGCTGTTTTTTTGAGATTTATATGACTCAAAACCCTTCTGCGCAGAGCACCTGGGTGTCTTTTACCAGATTATTTCATAATTATGCATAATATTAGCACTTGGCGTTATTACCCCGCCTGGCGTTATTACACCAGACCACCTTATTTCCAAGAGTTAAAAACTTGATATTCGTTTAGAAACACCCCGTATTATAGAATGCAAGATATAAAAAAATTTCTACAGAAAAATTGCCAAGAATTATATAGATTTCATAAAATTAGTACAATTTGGAATACGTAAATAAAATATCAGCCAGATGCGACGACATTGCAATTCATAATGTCAGTAAGAGTTATTAGTTACAGTAATGACAGCTTAAGTTGAAATTATCAAATACAGCCTGCTTACTATATCTGAGTCTAGTTTGCGAATTTTAAGTGCAAATGTGCGTAGAATGTCTCTAACGCATGATGAATTGCTTCTATGTAAGTCAATTAAAATCTCAAGTAGCTTGCAACACAATGCCTAATTATCAATTATTTATAACTTTTAAATCTGGGAGCGCATTGTAACACTTAAGATATATTGAAGTAGAAGCCAGTTATCCAAGAATATTTCACGAGCATCTGTATATCATAAAAAACTTATAAGGATATAAAATGAAGTAAAGTACTTTCTTCAAGTATGCTTTTTGTAGTAGAGTTACAAACATTCTTGAACTGGCTTCCATTGTAAACAGATTTTCTGTCTGTCTGAAATTGTTGAGAACTGATCCCGCAATACCGGAGTTTAATATTACGTTTACTGATGCGGCCTCCGCCCTAAGATATTACTATAAAATAAAAAATTAGCTATACGAAACACTTGTGTGTGTTTTAAGAAATAGTTACATCTGTAACGATCCTAAATCGTACTTATAATGTATTTAATTATATATATATATATTACTGATATTTTATTCTGTTAATACTTTTCATTCTCTCTTGTGAATGTTGATGCTTTATTTTATATGTCTTCAATGTTAGTTATTTTCTTTCGTTATATCTTAATATATAAATTTCCTTTTAAACGCCAGTTTTTTTTATTATTCATTGTATTCAAATAAAAATTTAATACATTTTTAATCTTTCTTTACGCTTGTTACTATATTTTTCATATAATTGAACATTAAAATAGCAATGATATTTCGTTCGTAATAAATAGAAAATTGTATGCTACTAAAATTGCTCATGAATATGTATAATTTCTGTTTAATATGACCTATAATTGCATGTATACGCAGCTTAAAATAAAATCATAACCTCTTAACCGATCAATGTTGTTGAAAAAACTTTCAAATATTGCCTTTTTGCGTCTTTTACAGAATTTTTCATATTTTATCACCGGTTTTTCAAAACAAAATTTTTTGCCTAATTGTATCACAAAAATGCTCGGATAAAGAACAGTTGGAAGGTCAAAATCTAAAATACATCAATTTTTTTAATTTTTTAATATTTTGAATCTACTATTTCTCCTCTTTCTACTGATATATTACTTTTATTTCTACGGCAACCAGAAGTTGGATAATTTTTTATATTTCTGCCTCTTTATCTCCTCATTGAGTATAATGCCGAAGCACTTTAAAAACTCTTTATCGTGAGCGAATGCTAGGAGCAAAATATGACCATTTGCAGCAAACTAAGGAAAAAAATGGTGTTTAAAAGATCGAAAAAGAAACACTAAGAGAAATTCGAATAAAAAATGGAAACAATATGTATCATGGAATGTTTTAAGTAAATGCGTTTTATTTGCATTAAGCTTCATTTTCTCAAAATGTTGTTTTTTCAACTTCGATGTACCTTTTTGAAAGAAACTATTACATAATATGCTTCGAAATTTTGCTTAACCCGGGGGATTACGCGCGTACCCAGGGTAGAAATGGTTTTAACTTTGTCACCAAGAAAATCAAATTATAGCCGTCATTTTATTTTGGCGAAGACAATCCTTACAAATTTAGCGATAGAATAAGTTGAAGGTTACTTTTAAATATAAGTGGCTGCAATTGCAAAAATCATATGCACTCCGGATCAAAAAGATCCGGCACGTGGACTCCCGGGCTAAACATTCTGTACATATCCCTGTTTAATCTGAGGTCAATTGTTTAAACTCTTAAAAAGCAATTTTTTTATTACTATAATTATATTTGAAAAAAATGCATGATTTTTTTAATTTGAATGTGGTTTCTACTTCAGATTTTTAAAAAATATATCTATGTTTTATTTAATTAGCTAAATCTAACTTCAAATGATAAAGTTAACTTCTAAGTAAAGATAACTTCAAATAAGAACTGTTTATTTTATGCATAAAATATGTTCAAGTCCATATCTTAAGTACTGTATGAGAAAAGGTACATTAATTTAACATGGCTGGTATACTGATTGTCTATTGCCCTTAAATAATGCAAAATTTCCAGTAAAAATTTACTGGTCAGAATAATAAATCATGATTGAAATATGGACGCCCCTACGTGGAACGGGCAAATCATGATTGGCAAAAATACGTTGTTCGTATGAAGCATGGCCAGATTATGGAAGCCGTTAAGAAAAAAAGGATTTCTGAAAAAAATGTTTTTTATTTATCCAGGATTCGTATGAGTATCATTATTTTCTTGGTTACATATCAGTATTTTTAAAGGAGGAAATAAAAGTTCTAGTTCAAAGATGCAAAATTTCGCCTTAGTTAGAGATATTTTCTTTTTAAAAATAATGGTACCGAAGAATTTCCTGATCTGGAAATTACAGGACCAGTATAAAGCCTCTTATATGTCGTAAAAAGTAAAAAGGAGTAGATTAATTAAAGATAATTCGAAAGAGAAATAGATTTAAAAACAATACATGCTTGGAAATTGTTTGAAAAACATGTAAATTGTAATGCAATAAAAAAAGAGTTTTATTAACATTCAGGACCGGAATTTTACCAAAATTTTCACTTTAAAAACAAATTAAATTATACAATTGAATGTGTTGTAACGTTCAAAATTCATATAACACTAAACATTAAATTATATCATGTTTGTAAAAGATATAATAAAGCATTATTTTCTCTTTTATTTCTAGGAAAATAAAGAAGCTAAAAGAAGAAGATTGAAAAAACAAGAACCAAAGGTTAGTGAGTAAATATCAGTAAGCTTACTTTGTTTTATCTAATTTATAAGGTACCGTAATTTCGGGTGTATAAGCCGCGGCTCAAACAATTCTATTTGGACCCAGAAAACTTATTTAGTGATTGAACACAAGTATTTATGGCGATCTAAGAAGTAACATTCATTTAAAAAAAAAATTCTGGGTCGAAAAAGAATTGTTTGATCCGCGGCTTATACACCCGAAATTACGGTAATAAACTTACCGTAATTTCGGGTGTATAAGCCGCAGATCATACAATTCTTTTTCGACCCAGAATTTTTTAAGAAACAAATATAACTACTTAGATCGCCGTAAATGTTTGACTTCAATCACTAAATAAGATTTCTGGGTCCAAAAAGAATTGTTTGATCCGCGGCTTATACACCCGAAATTACGGTAATTTTAAATTACTTTTGTGACAACAGACGTTTACTACAAAGTGATAAAAATATCTGATATCCAAAATACTTTCCATCGTTAGTTACACCATTTTCCCAACTTTTTGGTAAAACCTGGATATGTAGAAAAAAATTATTTGTCTTTAGGCGTATCTATGATTTGAATCATTTTTAGGCATTTTCAGAGGGACTGAAGTACCGGCCAGAAAGATTATTCTACATCAGGGCTGTCCACAACCAGGCGCCCACGAACGACCAGAATAGATTGCATGTCTCAAGAGGGTTAATAATAATACTAGAAGTTCTCAGATGGAATGTGGTATTCGACACAATTTTTTTCCAGATCGTGAACTTTGTTTCGATCCATGTAGAAGAAGGCTCCCCAACCAGGCGCCCGCGAAACACCAGAAAATTTTAAAGAAATTTTTGACTTATTAAATCTCATAATATTCTCAATTCAATAGGGTCTTCGTTTCTGTAAGATTTTTCTGTTATTTCGCGGCACCAGGATGGACAACCCTGTTCTACATGGATCGAAACAAAGTTCACGATCTGGGAAAAAAATTGCGTCGACTACCACATTCCATCTGAGAACTTCTAGTGTGACCTTTACCCTTCTTGAGACATGCAATCTATCGTTGAAGTGGTGGGAAATCATCTTGATGTAACTTCTGTCATATTTTGGTTAATTTGAATTTAATTTGAGGTTTGACTGTATAAGATCTTATCAGTAACAATAACCACTAATAGATGACCAATTTGACCAGCTTCAAATAGACGATCCCCATCTGAAAACACCGAATGATTTACACCACCTTCGAACGATGGATATTCATCTTGTCTGCTAATGTGGATTTTTGGACAATCGTAGATTATTATTTTATACAAGTGAGATTACCGTAATGAATTAATGCTGCATCCCCCGTGACGATACAATGCAAAAAATCTTCCCTTCTTTGCCATTGAAGCAGCAAAAAAGCCTTTCAGTGGATTTTCGTTTCAGTTCGTATGAAACATAATTTATTTGCTTTTGAACCCTTCCCATTGACTTCAAAAGTTTCGAGATGGTGGTTAAGGCTCCTTTCCCTGCAAGTGAAGACACTCGCGAGATAATGCTATTCCCTTGGGAACGCTTTAACCCTTTGAGGGGCAAAGCACTTCGTTTCATGAAATCCTAAAATGGTCGATTGACAACAGAATTTAAAAACAAATTTATTTGAAAATAGATAAATGCTTTTCCTCATGCACTTGATAAAAATGAAATTTTCATTTCAAAACTCTGGTGTTAATGTAGCATTTCGCAATTAAAATTAAGTGGTATTTTTTTTGTACCACCGCCCATCAAGAGGATAATCTAATAATTTGTTTGCATTTAATTTTTTTTTCAATGTTTAGCTAAAGTCCCTCTCTACACTGCTCCTTTTTTATTTTTTCCATTTCGGTTGAAGGTATTTTTAATAAGTTACTTTTACTTTCAAAACTCGCTCCGAAAATGAAATTGCCAGTTTAAACAATATCTGCAACCGAATCAAAAAAGGTGAAAAAGAAGCGATGTAGAGAGAGAGCTCAGCAGTCCACTGCAAAAAGAAACAGATATAAAAATGTTGAAATGGAAACGAGTTATTAGAAAATAATCTACCCATAGGAATAGCATTAATTCTCGATTGTCTTCCCTTACTGGCACATAAATATATTTAAAATATATTTCTAAACAAAAAATTATATGCTTGGAAAAAATGGCAATTTTATGTAATAAGCGTTACTTCTTAACATTTTATTTTCGTCTAAAGTTATTTTAAAAAATTCTCCAATGTTTCAATTTATTGTGGAAATGTATGCATACAGAGTTTTATCATCAGACGTTTATTTCTTTTTTTTCCTATTTATGAATTTTATATTAACGGATATACATATTTTTAATGTCGATTTTTATGTGATATAATAGTTATTGTTAACAAAAACATTTATTACATACATAGATACGTATATGTGTACAAAACGTGTTAGTTTAGGAAAATATTATTGATAGCTAATAATATTACTGATAAATTATCAATAAAGCACCCCAATTTAGCGAATTAAGGTGAACAGAAAAGAGTCTTTTCAGCAAAAGAAGCTGTAATAATCTCCCTCACTCCTGAGACATATAGTAAGTGGGACTACTAAAACCAATTTAAAAATCCTATAAAACATCACAGAAAGATGTATCAGTCTAATATATCGATACTTACGCAGGGCTCCCAAATGGTCCGCCAACCAAACAGCAATAATTTCTTAGAAATTTCTCTTTTAAAATTTTTCTTGGAAATTACCTAGCAACAACTGCTGAAAGTTAATTTTTCCGAAAATAGTAGAAAGCTACCATATTTTCTGTAAAAAAAAAATATTGTTATTCAGTTCGCGGACCATTTGGGAGCCCTGTTTTGATATGCACGCATTTAATTAATATTTTTAGAAGTAATTTTAACAATTCTAGAATCATTTAAATTAATTTCAAGTGTACTCTCCAGAGTCTGCCAGTGGTGACATCAGGACTGAGGAGGTTTTACATGGGAGTGACAATTATATCCAGTCCCCATGAGGCCGAGTGCAGTTCATATAGGGTGATGCAATGAAGGGTCAACTTAGGCCCAGTTAGCCCGTCTACTAGGATTAAATATAAAACGTAATAGTTAAAATGAAAAAGGAGATAAATCTGATTTTTTTATTTAAAAAATTACTCCACATTTAAATTTTATATTTTCTTAAAAATATTTATGGCGTGCAGGATTTTTTTTAATCAATACTTAATAGAAATACATTCATTTTTTCTTATCTTTAACAACTGAGTAATGTTTGCTTGTAAATTAATTTTCAAGACAGGGCTTTGCTTAAAATTTTCACGTTAAATTATACAATTTCATGACTTATAAAATATAGTTTTAAATGCAAAATTCAGGTAAGACTGGATATTAAATCATATCATGTCTGTAGAAGATGGAATAAAACATTTTTTATTCTTTTTCTATTTCTAGAAACGTCACGATTTTGAAAACAGGCGGATAACGAGATATTCAATAATGGTTAGTATGGACATATCAGTAAGTTTACCTTTTTTTATTTAATTTATTGGGTAAAACAAATTTAAAGATTTTAAAGATTTTTTTATGACAATGTTTATTAACTTTTATTACAAAAAAGTGGTAAATACCTGTTATTCAAAGTACTTTCCATCGTTAGCTGTATAATTTTATTTTTTTTTTTTATTTTTTTTTTTTTTTTGGCAAAACCTGCATTTCTCGAAAAAAGAAAGATTTGTCTTTTGGCGTATCTGTGAATCGAGTCATTTGTAGATAAGATACATTCAAAGAAACTGAATTGCTGGTCAGAAAATATGTTCTGCATAGATCAACATAAAAGGCACGCTCTGGGAAATAAAGTGGTTTGGTATGACATCACAATTGTGTATCACCCCTTTACCGTTCTTGAGCTATGTGATAAATCATTGAAGTGCTGGAAAATCCTCTTGAGCTGTCGTATTTTGGTTATGTAGATTTTTTAAATTTGTGGTTAAACTGTACGAAATTTTGTCGGTAGCAAAACATAGTAATAATTGACCAGCTTTGTGTAGCTCCGAATGGACAATCCCCATTTGAACACTCCAAATTCTGAGCACCACTGTCGAACGATGAATATTCAACTTTACTGCTAATGTAGAATTTTTCCCAATTTTGCACTATATTTTCAGCACCTGAGATTATCGTAATGCATTCATTTTGTATCCACAGTGACATTACAATGCAAAATAACTTCACTTATTTGCTGTTGAAGCAGCATTTCATATGTGCAAAATGACTTTCAGTTGCTCTTGGTTTGAATTCGTAAGACACCAAATTTATTTGCTTTTGAACCATTCTTATCGACTTCAAAAGTTCCAAGATGGTAGTTTAGCGTTTGATATTGATCTGCATACAGTAAACCTCGATATCTGGTATGTAAAATTCTTCGGTTTGCCAGAGTTAATCCTTAGCGTCCAAATCAAAATCGTCATTTTTGAGTCTTGGAAACAAATACTTTGAAAACTTACACTTGGAAATTGATGGAGAATAATCAGGTCTCGTAGCTGTTTCTTTTCTAGCTATCACTATTTTTTAAATTACATTTAAGTAGGTTATTACAAAAATTGCAATAAAAATCTTATCATTAAACGAATTCCTACGACATTTACAACATAAATCTAAAACTAAAATTTTCGTAAGGAAATAGCAGTGGTAAAAGTATTGATTTAGTCAGCATAAAAAAGAGATTGCTTTTTATGGATCTACTTACATTTTGAATTTTAATTTCTTGATGGACACCACTGTTTTGAAATTGTAAAATTCTGTTTCTTTTCGTCTTAACACTTTCAGTACCGGAGGCTGTGATACAGATTTTATTCGGTTGATACCACCTTCTTTTAAAAAAATGTTTCATTTTCTTAAGCCATCACAAAAATGCTCAGATCGAAGAAAGCAAATCTTATCATTCTCTTTTCCTGTTACGAAATAAAGACTGTGTGTGCATTTTTTAAAGGCGCATACATGCATTCATGGTCCCGAATTTCTTAAATATATGGGAGGTTCAAAATTATTGTCGCTAGTGCATATAAAATAATTGTACTTTGGTCGTTGATTGGAATATCTAAGCCGAATGTCTTAAGAGCATATATGCTCTATTTCAGAAACATAAATGTTATATTAACATATTTTTGGTAGGAGAGGTGATAAAAGTGGGTTTGGGACGTTTGTTTGTTTGTATTTATGTCGGCCAATTATCTGCACTATGGGATATAGGCCCTATGTGGTGGGTTGCCCTCCGTCGGGGGTCTTTTTAAAGGAACTTAATCTGTATTTATGCAAGGTTCGTAGAAACTACGTAAAACTCCGAACGGTTAGGCCGACGGTCGCGATTGGATTCGAATCCAGCACCTACCGTCTACCAGTTTGGAGGTCAGAACCTTGCAGCCACTGGTGGGGCCGGGTTTGGGACGAAATGCTAGTTTGTTTCTTATAGGGCCAGATTTGTGACTGTGGATGAGACGTAGCTACTGTCGTTTGGACTTTGTCGTTTGGATCATACAATCGTTTAAAAAAATTCGCCTTCGACAGACGCTCTTTATGTATCAATCCGTTGGTCTTGTACTCGGGGGGGGGGGGGGCTGTGGTATAGCATCCGGGAAATACTATTATCATATTTATTTGTGTGCCAGGATGTGTTGGTAGTTGATACTAAAATGATATAATTTCATGTTTCTAAAATGCCGAAATAATACCTTTTTAATTGAATGCAAAAGCGGTGTAAGATGCAATTATTAAATTTCAAACAGTGAGTATGAAATTTATTTTTTCTCAATACATAACATTCACAATTGAACTATTGAGAAAATTAAATTGCGTCGTAACAATGAACATGATAGTCTCCTGGAGTGAAAATAATATTATGTTACATAAATCTAAAAATATTTACACCATTTCTTCATTCACGTGCTACATAAAATTTTGAAAATGAATATTTAAAAAAAAATTTCTTTGTGATTTTCTAGAATACAGTTGAGCCTCCAGAAAAGAAATGTTGCCGATGGCTTCAATTGGAACATTTGTCAAGAGAAGAACTAGAATCGCTTAGAGAATATTGTTCATCTGATGGTAATAATATTATGATAATAAATATTTATATCATGCAAAATAATTTATTTTCAAATATTTGAAATAACATTTGAGTTTAAAAGAGCAATCGCAACATTGACACCATATGTTATTTAGATTTTAATGCACATGGGAAGAGAAGATATAACTATTCACAACACTCTGTACTGACTTAATAATTGCATTCAGATTAAACGGCAACTCAGGATAGTTTAGGAGAAAATGAATCGATCTATAACAGCATTCTCTGAAATAAAACAGTGTAACATGGGTTAAAATTGAGTAGGCTAATTGGTGAACTAGCAAATGAATATCTCGGGATTCCCAATATTTATGGATAATTGATAATTCAGCATGGTAATGCGCAATGACTTATTATCTTTTCTTATCCACAATTTAATACACATGTAATGGGTAATGTGAAGTCTTTGAAAGTCTTTCTAAATTCCACATGCTCCTGATATATTACTTCGGAATATGCCCTTTTTCCAAAGTTAACAAACCCATGATGAGAGAATGCTTTCCGGTCAAGGGGCTGTACATATATTTGTGTTCATAGGCACCAACGGATTTAGGGGATTTTAGGTGCTTTAGTACCAGAACTTTCTTAAAGTACTAGTCACTATTGTTAGGAATTGATAAATTAAGTTATTCCAGTTTATTCACAGAAAATCGTTTGCATATTTGCAATTGTGATATTTAATTTATTTATAAGACGCGACTCGTTGCTATGGAAGCGAAGCTGTTTTTTCGTCTGCTTTGCTTTTTATATTTTTTATCTTACGAGATGAGTTAAAAGTTTAGATAAAAAAGTTGGCATCAATTTTTGATGGAATGTAAAAGAATTTTTGGAGAGGGAGAATGTTTATACTTTTTGTTTGTCGTGCGTGTCTTGAGTTTTATTGAAGAATTATGTTAATTTTATGAAAAGGCACGCAGAAATGCATAAAGGATCATCTTTCCAGTTTTTAGTATGATGATCAAAATTTATCAAGGTAAAAGCATTTATATTTTGTACATATTATACATTTTGTACATAGTATGTAAATAATTTGAATTCAATATTTCTTTATTCTATAATTCTAAGTATGTAATAAAATTTTTAAAAAGAAAATTCAAGAATATTTAGAAGATTTTTGAACCCAAATAAGTTTTGATTGTTTACAGAACAAAATCTGGCGCCCCGAGCACGGACATTTGAATAATACTGTTGAGATATTGAATTGTTTTTATAGCGTATAGTGTTTTCATAAGCTGTACATTACTACTTAATTTTTCTAAGATGAATAAGCTAAAGAAAAAGCGTACACCACTACGTTCGTCATTTACCAGAACTTTAAATGTTTTGAATGAAGAAATTAACAGCGAGTCATTAGATAAGGACAAAATTTTAGACGGTTTTAGTAAATTAGAAAATTTGATTCATGAAATTAAAGCTATTGATGAAGCTATAATTGAACTCATGTTAGATGATGATAAATGCGATGAAGAGGCTATTGAAAATGAAGTAGTGGAAAATGAAAGTTATTCAGATCAATTTATTACCATTAAGCGTAAAGTTAGCGAAGCATTGGGTACAAATAAACGTAATCAAGATGATAGTGAAAAAAGCACAGATCACGGTTATTCCAAATCAAAGCATTATAAATTACCTAAACTAAATATTAAGCCATTCGATTCGCAGTTAATAAATTATCTTTCATTTTGGTCTCAGTTTCAGAAAATTCATGAAGACATAGATTTGGATAATAGTGACAAATTTCAGTATCTTATCCAATCGGTAGAACCTGGAACCAGTGCCAGGCGCTTGTTAGAGAGCTATCCAATGACCGCAGTTAATTACCCCAAAGCTGTCGAGGCATTTCAAGAGCGTTTTGGAAATAAAGATTTACTAATAGAAGTGTACGTTAGAGAATTCCTAAAATTGATTATAGCTAATGTACAGGCGCACGGCGAAGATAAACTTCCCTTATCAGATTTATTCACGAAAGTCGAGGCATATTTAAGATCGTTAGAATCAATGGGTTTAAGTTTAGAAAGCAATTCGGCGTGGCTCTATCCCATGATAGAATCTAGCTTATCGGAAGATGTATTAAAAGCATGGCAGCGATATAATATTTCAAACACATCAAACATTGTTAGTAATAATAATGCATTGTCAACAAAAGCAAATATAGTAAGTTTGATGGAATTTCTGAAACAAGAAGTTGCAAACGAGGAAAGATTCAAATTAGCCAAATCGAGTTTTATAGAGCTGGGCTTTAAAGACAAACCTAAAGAAAAGTTAAGAAAAGCAGAAAGTAAAATACCTACTGCGGCAGGGCTATTTAGCGCAAAAGAACGCCTTTGTTTATTTTGCAGTAAATCTCATGAAAGCAAGGACTGTGTTAGGGCTAGATCTCTTTCCTTTAATGAACGGAAGGCCAAAATTAAGAATAAAAATTGCTGTTTAAAATGTCTTCGTTTTGGTCACCACGCTAAAGTTTGCAAAGTTTTTATTCGTTGCCACGTTTGTTCTAAACCCCATACCGAGTTATTATGCCCTGAAATTTCAATGTGTAAAGAACCAGAAAATACAGTTAAGACCCCAGAAGTTATTCAAAGCACCATAGCAAGTAAGCAGTGTTCTGCTGAAGTAGCCCTTATGACTTTAGAAATAGTTATTAAAGGTCGAATAACAAAGAAAGTACGAGCGTTACTTGATTGTGGGTCGCAAAAGAGCTATATTTTAAAAGGTACAGCTGAAGAGTTAGGTTTACATCCCATTTCTTCTGAAGCTATTGTACACACTTTGTTTGGTGGTACGCAAACAGAAGCTAAATCTCACAATAAATTCCAAGTTGAGTTAAGTTCTTCTGATAGACAGAAACAAACGAAAGAAGTCTTAGAACTTTTGGATCAAGATATAATTTGTAACTATATTCCTCGGATACCAAAAGAATCAGTAATTAAAGAGCTTAAACAAAATAAACTATGGATCACAGATTTAGGAGCAGGAAGTCCAAAAATTGAAATTTTGATTGGAAGCGATTACTACGGACAACTTCTTACAGGTCGAGTAAAACAGTTAAAGAGCGGTCTTACAGCAATAGAGACAAAGTTTGGATGGACACTTTGTGGTCGTTTAGAAAGTACATCACAGTCTTGCCTAAATTATGGAAATATGTTTATCACGAACTTAGCTTTAAAAGATATGAAGATTCCAGAATTATGGAAGTTAGAGACAATTGGTATAACAGATCCCTGTCAAACTTTGTCTAAAGCAGAAGAAGAAGAACTCGCTCATGATAATTTTATAAAAGAAGTTGATAGAAATATAGAAGGTCGCTATATTGTAGGTCTTCCTTGGATTAACGGCAAACGTGAGATTCCCTCAAATAGACACATAGCTGAACGAAGATTGATAAATTCAACAAAGAAATTAAAATCAATGAAAATGTTTGAAGAATATGCTAAAGTTTTCTATGAATGGGAAGAAGAAGGCGTTATAAGTAAAGTACCAGATGAAACACTCAAGATTCCAGGATATTTTTTACCTCATCATCTCGTCATCAAACCAGATAGTCTTACTACAAGTGTTCGACCAGTTTTTGATGCATCGTGTAAAGTAGGGAGGTCTCCTTCTTTAAATGATCGTCTCTTCAAAGGACCAAACCTCATCGAACAAATTCCTGCAGTGTTAATAAGATTTCGTGAAAAAGCTATTGGGGTAGTAGCCGATATAAGAAGAGCATTTCTTCAAATTGAAGTCAAAGAATCAGATCGGCATTTCTTGCGATTTTTATGGTGGAAGAGTCCTGACGAATTTCAAGTTTATCAACACAATAGAGTAGTTTTTGGAGCAACTTGTAGCCCATTTTTGCTAGGTGCAGTTATAAGATATCATTTGAGTAATGTTGATGAAGAAAACAAACAGATAGCTGAGAAGCTTATGAAATCATACTATATAGATAACTGCATTACTTCAGTCGACAATGTGCCTGAACTAGAAAATTTTATTTCAAAATCTACAGAAATCATGGCTGATGCGAAAATGGAATTAAGAATGTGGGAATTCGGACCAATTAAAAGTGAAGACAGCAGTTTCCTTAACGAAAAGAAGGTGCTCAGCAAAAATGTAACAACGATAGTTCCGGTTTTAGGGTTGAAGTGGGACACAATGGAAGATAGTTTGAAGATCGCTTATAAATTTAGTGATGAGATAGAAAATCTGTCGAAAAGAAAGATATTAGCTGTAACCCAAGGGATCTTCGATCCAATAGGATTTTTAGCCCCAGCATTGTTGCCAGCGAAACTGATAATTCAAGACGCCTGGTCAACGAAATTAGATTGGGATGCTCCACTTCCAGAAGAAATCCGGAATAATTTTCAAAAATGGTATAGCGAACTCAAGTATTTAAATGATGTGAAGATAAATAGACGTGTAGGCTATGGTTGTAAAGAAAAATGGTCTATTCATACATTTTGTGATGCAAGTAACAGAGCTTATGCAACAGCAGTTTTCTTACGTTGTGAAGATAAAGACGCAGTCTTTGTGCATCTTTTAGTAGCTAAGTCTCGTCTTGCACCAAAGAAAAATATAACCATACCACGTTTAGAGCTTCTTGCTTGTATTTTAGGAATAAGGTTGACTAAATTTGTTTTGAAAGCCTTTAATTGTATTTCCATACCAGTAAAGTATTCGACCGACTCTTCGACTGCTCTCGCTTGGATTCGAAGAAATGATCAATGCGGAACGTTTGTAGGCAATAGAGTTAGAGAAATTTGTAAATTTTCTGAATCTCAACAATGGAACTTCGTACCTGGTCATCTCAACCCTGCTGATCTACCTTCTCGCGGATGTAGTCCTAAACAGCTGGTGAAGATGAGATGGTGGGAGGGACCAGAATGGTTGAAGTTATCAGAAGAAAATTGGCCACATTCAGAAACAAGCCCCAACGAAGAATTAGTAATGATGGAAAAGAAGAAAACTGCAGTACCTACTCTTTTATGTTCTAATTCACATGAATTTATGATATATAGTAGAATTTCAAAATTTGGTAGATTTATTAATGTCGTATGTTGGGTGAAGAGATTCATAATGAAGTGCAGAAATCGAAATATATGTTTTCCATCAGAATTGTCGATTGAAGAAAAGGAAGATGCGGAAAGGTCGTTCTGGTCAATAATACAATCTGAAAGTTTTGGTAATATTACTGATGCAATAAAGGGATTAAAGGTTATGAAAGATCAAGAAGGATTGTTGAGAGTAAAAACAAAGATATTAGAGCGGGATGACAAGTTTTCTTTTAGATATCCAATTTTATTACCATCGAAACATCATGTAGTGAATTGTCTGATTCAAGAATGTCATTTAAAGAATTGTCATGCTGGACTTCAAACAGTTGGATCCATTTTAAGAGAAAAATATTGGATAATTTCTTCTAGACGCAGCATTAGAAGTCAATTGTCTAAGTGTTACAGATGCAAAAGATACTCTGTAAAATCATATACTACACCTCCAATTCACCTACCTTTAGATCGAGTCAGAGATTCCAAAGTTTTTGAAGTTGGAGCTGATCTTTTTGGCCCTCTTTTCGTAAAGCCAAGATCCAAAGTTTGGGTTGTACTTTTTACATGTGCAGAATATAGGGCAATACATTTGGAACTTGTATCCAGTCTCTCAACAGAAGGATTCATTTAATCATTTCGAAGATTTATATGCAGGATGGGAAGGCCATAGTTTCTTCGAAAGAACTAACTGGCTCCTCTTAAATGGAAGTTCATCCCTCCAGCAGCAGCTTGGTGGATGGTGGGAGCTTCTGTTTATATGTGTTAAGAATTCCCTAGATCAGAAAACTCGGTGCTTCAATTCTAATTTTTGAAACCTCATGACTGTTCTATGTGATGTCGAAGCAACAGTAAATAAAAGGCCTCTAACCTATATTTTTGAAGAAACAGATAAATTTATACCTTTGACTCCATCATCATTTTTGCAAGACATTGAAGAAATAGGTGTTCCTAATTTAGATGCAATAGATTCAAAGAAACTTCAATCTAGATATAAACACTGTCAAAATATTCGGCAACAACTTAGAAATAGATTTAGAAAAGAATATTTAGCTGAATTGGTCCAAAAATCAAAACAGAAAGGACAAGCTGTCAGACTAGGTGAAGTAGTCTTGATAGAACTAAACCAAAAGAGACTTTATTGGCCTATAGGAAAAATTGTAAAGATTTTCCCAAGTCGAGATGGAGCAGCTAGAGTGGCTGAAGTTAAAACAAGTTCAGGGACCTTGGTGCGTCCACTTCGTAAGCTGTACTCATTAGAGATATCAAGTCCTGATGACCCTGTAATCCAGACTGTGAGTAACAGTAAAACTAGAAGTGGTAGAGTAGTACAGAGACTTCAGAAATGACTTTTTCTAGAACTCTGAAATGACTTTTCTAAAACCCTGAATTGACTTTTCTAGAACTCTAAATGTTTCATTATTATTTTATTATTGTTTAGTTATTATCTTTATTTATTTACATATTTTTTATTTTGAATTAGGGCTTAATTTGATCAAAAGTGATCTTAAGTTTAATTTGGCTTCCGCCTAAATTAAAGGTGGGAGTATGTTAGGAATTGATAAATTAAGTTATTCCAGTTTATTCACAGAAAATCGTTTGCATATTTGCAATTGTGATATTTAATTTATTTATAAGACGCGACTCGTTGCTATGGAAGCGAAGCTGTTTTTTCGTCTGCTTTGCTTTTTATATTTTTTATCTTACGAGATGAGTTAAAAGTTTAGATAAAAAAGTTGGCATCAATTTTTGATGGAATGTAAAAGAATTTTTGGAGAGGGAGAATGTTTATACTTTTTGTTTGTCGTGCGTGTCTTGAGTTTTATTGAAGAATTATGTTAATTTTATGAAAAGGCACGCAGAAATGCATAAAGGATCATCTTTCCAGTTTTTAGTATGATGATCAAAATTTATCAAGGTAAAAGCATTTATATTTTGTACATATTATACATTTTGTACATAGTATGTAAATAATTTGAATTCAATATTTCTTTATTCTATAATTCTAAGTATGTAATAAAATTTTTAAAAAGAAAATTCAAGAATATTTAGAAGATTTTTGAACCCAAATAAGTTTTGATTGTTTACAGAACAACTATATCTGAAGGTAATTTTTTTTTCATTAAATAAGGAAATATTAGTTTAGGCAAATTTTGTAAGTAGGTCCTTCAAAATCCTTGAAGCATACGAACCCTGTATATAAAGTTACCGTAATTTCGGGTGTATAAGCCGCGGATCAAACAATTCTTTTTGGACCCAGAAATCTTATTTAGTGATTGAAGACAAATATTTACGACGATCTAAGTAGTTACACTTATTTCTTAAAAAATTCTGGGTGGAAAAAGAATTGTTTAACCCGCGGCTTATACACCCAAATTACGGTATAAATTTTTGGTGAATTGACTCTCCTACCCAATTCCCAACACAGTCAGAGGTAGACGTACTAGTAGGTAGAGTGAGACAGTGTGAGTTATCATATCTGTAATATCGACTATTACTGGATGGACTCATTCTCATCATCCCACAACTACTCCCTTCCTTAGATCCGGTACTGAAAGATTATGATTAAAATGTTATCAGTAAAGAAAAAAAAAGTGAGTTACAAGAAAATCCAAATTACAGCTTATGTTATATTCTAAATGTCACAGAACAAATAGTTTACGTTCAATTTTTTTGTAAATGGCTTTCTGTACATCTTTTATTTGAAATTTCTTTGACGATTCTTAGTCAAGTTTATTTTTATTTAAAAGCTGAAAATCTTAATACAAATGCCTGTATTTTTTTCTTTTCATTCAATTTATGCTCTCAAATATAAATTACTCTAACATAAAATACATGCTAATTATGATTTAAAATGTGATCAGTATCACAGAAGCAAAGTTAATATTAAACGCGCATTTCGAGAACTGGGCGTTAATTTTCTAAAACTGTTGGGTTGTCGAAAAAGGTCATGCTCATGACGCATTGGACCGAAATCTTGCAATATTTATCAATTTATTTATGTATCGTAATAATAATGATATATATTTTACAACTAAAAGATAAGAATTTATGTTACAAATAAATATTTTGCTTATAAGATGTTACTTTATTAAAAAAACATTTAAAATATATTAAAATTTTACATGTCTTCAGAATGAAAAAAAAAATCACATACACAATGAACCTGAAAAACTGGAATAAATAATTATTGAATTTAAATTAAATATATAACGCGCCCTTTATTTTTGATGTTGTCCGTGTCCCAACTAATTAATTATCTTATTTTCACACCCCGATTGTATAGATTGAATGGTTGGACGGTTTACATGATAACTAATTAGTTGGAAAACGGACAATATCGAAAATAAAGCGCGCGTTACATGTTTAATTTAAATTCAATAATTATTTATTCCAGTTTTTTACGTTCATTGTGAATGTAATTTTTCTATTTACATTCTGAAGATGACTCTATGAAAAGAAGTTGAAACACGTAAATTTTTAATATATTTTAAATGCTTTATTAATAAAGTCTTATAAGCAAAATATTTATTTACAATATAAATTCTTATCTTTTAGTTGTAGAATATACATACAGTGACTCACAAAAGTGTTCGTACACTATAAAAATTTATACTAAAAAGAAACTTCCCTGAAATTAAATTCGTATATGAAGTCGAGAATTTTTTTATATTATCTCCAAGTTATTCTAAATGACACACAACCTTTTAGTTTAACATTAATGGATTTTTTTTAAATCTAAAAATGAAAACAGAAGATGCCACAGAAAGAAGAAGCCACAAAAGTCTTCGTACACAGAAACATTTTCTGATAATTTCATTATTAAAAATATTGTTTGTCGCTTTATTTTTATTTTTGCATTGTATTGACATTTAAAAAATCGCCTGGCTTTATATTTTGCAGAATTGGTCCGTAATATTCTATTTATTAATTAAAAATGGTTTGTAATCGTAATGTCACGACTAATAGCGGTTTAAATTAGTTCTTTTTCTTCATAATAGTAGTAAATCAATTCGAAATATTGCAAAATTAGTTAATTTATTCCATTCTATGGTGAAGTATGCGACAAAAGGCTTTGTAGAAAAAAAATAGATTGCAAACTAGGTATGAAAAGGTTGTCAATCTAAGTTAACGCAATGAGATCAGCTACTTACAATTAGAAAAGTCTTAAAAATCCGCATATAAGTGCTATAAAAGTTGCTACAGAATTTAATGAAACAGTTTCTACTTCATTTTCATCTGAAACTGTTCGACGAGTTGTAAGCCCAGCTGCATAATATAGGTATTCTGCCCGTAGACAAATTTTGTTTGGGCGAAAAACAGAAAGCTTAGGCTTTCTTTAGCAAAATCAATGATAAATAAACCCGAATCGTATTAAAATAATGTTTTATTTACAGATGAAATCTAGCATGCCATTATTGGTCCAATGAGTGTATAATAGTATGGAGAAAAAAAATTAAGAATTTAATTCAAAGAACTTAGTTGGAACAGTTAAGCATGGCAGTGGAGTTGTCCTTGTGTGAGGGTGCATATCAGCATCGGGATTAGGTAATTTGGTATACATTGATAGCATAATAAATCAAGATCTTTGTTCCAATATTTTAAAAGGCAATTTAAAATTATCAGGCCAATATATGGGTAACAGATACAACTTTGTTTTTTATCAGGATAATGATACAAGGCACATGGCTCTCAACGTTCGCCTCTGGCGTCTTTATAATTGTTCACAAGTTCTGAAAACATCACCTCAATTGCTGAATTTAAACCCAGTAAAACATATTTGGAGATAACTGGAAGTTAGAATACGAAAACACAGCACTGAAACAAAAAGCGGAGTAAAAACAGCAATGTTCGATGAAGGCATCAACTTTCATGCAGAAATTACAAAAACACAAATTAAATCTATTCCCAGGTGTTTAAAAAACTTTTGTAGGTGCTAAATAATATCCTATTAAGTACAACTTTAGCGAAATATTACAATATTTACAAATATACAGCGCTTTTTTTTAAGTGTACGAAGACTTTGGTGAGTTAAATTTTTTGTTATTTTTTGATTAGTGATTTTTTCAAAATAAAGTTTTGCTATGTTTTTAAAATATTTTATGTAGTTTTGTTAATAATGAGTCATAGATCTTACTCTTAAATACCCATTCTAAAATATTAATTTTAATTAATAGATAGAGCGCTATTTCTTTGAAATTCCTAAGTGTACGAACACTTTTGTGAGCCACTGTATATATTATTATTACTATATAGTTATTAATGGACCTAATCAAGACTTACTGATTTTATCTTTCACATTGAATTTATTTATGATTTGAATTAGATATGTAACCATTCAATATGAATTTATTTTGCATTAACTGCAATGTGTGCATATCGCCGGTATAATGTCAAACTATCCAATATGAAAACAGCATTGCCGATGAACTACTTATTTTAAATTCAAATTTCTTGATTTGCACCATTTTTAAATGACAAAATTCGCTTTATTTAACTTTATTCCTAAGGCAAAAACAGGGGGAATTTTACCATTTTAGAAAGTAGCCCGCTAGCAATACTGCTTTCATATTGGATACTTTGACATGGTACTAACGATATTATATCCATTGCCACAATAAATTGCTCTTTATTGAAAGAAATTAAAAATATCCATGGGGAATTTTAAATGTAAATAATAATGATCATTTTTTAGTGGTAATGTTAATTTCACATAAGATTGGATGAACATCAGAGGTACATTAAAAATCAGGAATTATCTAGGTCTTCCATTGCTTCTCACTGTTGGTCTTCCGGTCATTATTTCAATTTTTCCATGGCCAGAATTATTTCTAATCCTGTCTCTCCTTCTCATTTAGATACTCACGAAGCTTATTTTATTTATAAAAATTGTAATACTCTTGTCAACGATCTCTCTTCATCCCCCTCCCTGTCTCCTGCATGGAAATTACTTTTGTAGTTTATTATTTTTTCTATAATTATTTTTAATTAATTTTCTTAATTAATCATATTAGTTTTTTTTTTTTTTTTTTTTTTTCAATTGTTTTCTTTATCTTTTATTAGTTTTTTCTTTGCCACCTGGGTTTTTTAGCCAGCGCCACCTGGGGCACTCTTTGTAAACTCCTCCCTCCTTCTTTGAGTTTATCTTTACTTTTCTTTTCCTCCTTGGCTCTGACAAGCAGCGCCACCTGTCGTACTCTGTGTAATCTCCTTCCTCTTTATTTCACTGTTATTTCCACTCTGTCCGTTGTGACACGTGTTTGGACCAGCTGATGACGAGCAGTAATTTTGCAGCTCGAAACGCGTCCTGTTTATTTTTTCTCTTTATGGTGATTTAACAAAGTTTTTATATTTATTGATATATATTTATCGCCAGTATTTTCGGTGTTTCTCAATATTGTTTAACTATTTTGGGTTTCTACACCGACCGATCCTGCTTTCCACGTGTTCATGGTAAGTCCTTTTTCTTTCTTCCTGCTTCTTGTGTGTATTGTTTTTTAGTGAATTTTTTATCTTTTTTATTTATTTTTACTGTGTTTTCTTTTTCTTTTTGTTATTTTGTTTTATTTATTTATTTATTATTACCATTATTTCTGGCCTTGTTTTTTCTTTTCTCTTGTTATGGGTTCTTCGCTTATTAATCGTTTCAAGCATCTTCGTTTGAAGCGGGCTAGGTTTTTGAATAGGCTTAATTTTCTTTTAAGGTGTAAACGTTCACACGTTGTTCCTAAGTTCATTAATATTATTTACAAGCTTCCTTCATCCTTTCGTGTTCAACATGCCTTAACCAGGAGTAAGTTTGCTGTTCTTAGAGCCATTATTCAAGATGTTCGGCACTCTCTTTCGTGCATTGAATATGAATTATATTCGTTACATTTGCTGTTAAGTAAATCGGTTATTTATTTCCCTTTTCTTGAGAAACGGATTTTTGCCTACGTTGATTACAAATCTAAATGTCACAGTGCTATTTTGGATAAAAAATTTTCGTCACTTCTGACTTCTAATTCTCCTGCTCCTGGTATCTCTCCTCTTCGGCAAAATTATGTTGTCAATTTATCGTCTCATTCTCTTACTGATTCCCAACGTGATGTTCTCTCACTTGGTTTGAATTTTTCGCGCGTTTCCAAACCTTCTATTCCGAATTTAATCGCTCCGATTGAACATTCTTTCAAAAATAGTAAAATTTCTCCTGGTCAACTTGATTCTCTTCGCTACCTTTTGGCTAACGTCATTTCTTCTAATAAATCTTCAGTTAAATCTAATCTTTCTTCTTCTCAAAAATCTGCTATCAGTGAACTTAATTCTGTCCCTAACCTTCTTATTACTAAGGCTGATAAAGGCGGTCAAACCGTTCTTCTCAATAAGTCTGATTATATTTCTCATGTGGATTCTATGTTAAACTCCGGTCCTTATACTAAATTAAAGAAAGATCCTTCTACTAAACACCTTTCTGATATCAAGGAGGTTGTTAATAAGTCTGTCATTCTTAATAATAACACTAAACGTATGGTCATTCCTTCTATAGCTAATTGTGCTCGTTTCTATGCTCTTCCTAAGGTCCATAAACCTACTCTTTCATTTCGCCCTATCGTTTCTAATATTGGTACTGCTTCTTATAAACTTGCCAAGTTCCTTTCTATGTTACTCGCTCCTTTATCTTCCACTAATTTTCACACTGTTAAAAATTCTATTGACTTTGTTGATAAAATTAAACGCCTTTCTCCTTGTAATTACAAAATGATTTCCTTAGATGTTAAATCCCTCTTCACTAACGTCCCTGTTCAAGGAGCAATTGACTGTTTGGAAAGAAGGCTACGCGAATTCCATTACTCTTCCATCGAGATTGACGAGATCCTGCAATTAGTTAGTATTTGTGTTAGGCAAACTGCTTTCCAATTTAATAATTCCTTTTATGTTCAAACGGATGGTTTAGCCATGGGCAATCCTTTATCTCCTCTTTTATGTGACATTTATATGCATTTTGTGGAAGAAAGACTCTTCAGTTTATTTGATTTTCCCTTCTGGTGTAGGTATGTTGATGATACTTTTATCTTAATTCCTTTTGAGCTGGATCTCCAAAATCTCCTTTCTCTTGTCAACTCTGTTGATCCTTGCATCCAGTTTACTCTTGAAGTCGAAGAGAATGATTCTCTTCCTTTCCTCGATGTCTTAGTTACTAAACACCCTGATCGGTTCTCTACCTCTGTTTATAGAAAACCTTTCGCTGTATCTCTACCTCCGCATGCTATTTCTAACCATCCTCCAAAGCATAAAGTGGCTTCCTTTTATACTTTTGTTTACAGAGCACTTCGGATTTCTTCTGACTCTTCTGCTCTAAATAAGGAAATTAGTTATCTCAAATCTCTTGCCCTCACTCGTGGTTATAATCCCTCTTTGATTGACAAAGCTCTGTATAAATTTAATAAGCCTAAACGTCTTCTTACTGATTCTAATAATTCGTCTAATATTAATTCTATAGTTCTACCTTTTTATTCTCCTCTTTGTTTCAAAATAGCTAAAATCCTTTCTCGTTTCAATTTTAAAGTTATCTTCAAACCTATGAATAAAATTAAATTCTCGTCTTTGAAAGATCCTATTCCTGTTGAGAACCGGTGGGGTGTTTATTTTATTCCTTGCTCTTGCAATTTGGGTTATATTGGTCAGACCAGAAGAGCGTTGAAGAAAAGATTGGATGAACATCAGAGGTACATTAAAAATCAGGAATTATCTAGGTCTTCCATTGCTTCTCACTGTTGGTCTTCCGGTCATTATTTCAATTTTTCCATGGCCAGAATTATTTCTAATCCTGTCTCTCCTTCTCATTTAGATACTCACGAAGCTTATTTTATTTATAAAAATTGTAATACTCTTGTCAACGATCTCTCTTCATCCCCCTCCCTGTCTCCTGCATGGAAATTACTTTTGTAGTTTATTATTTTTTCTATAATTATTTTTAATTAATTTTCTTAATTAATCATATTAGTTTTTTTTTTTTTTTTTTTTTTTTTTCAATTGTTTTCTTTATCTTTTATTAGTTTTTTCTTTGCCACCTGGGTTTTTTAGCCAGCGCCACCTGGGGCACTCTTTGTAAACTCCTCCCTCCTTCTTTGAGTTTATCTTTACTTTTCTTTTCCTCCTTGGCTCTGACAAGCAGCGCCACCTGTCGTACTCTGTGTAATCTCCTTCCTCTTTATTTCACTGTTATTTCCACTCTGTCCGTTGTGACACGTGTTTGGACCAGCTGATGACGAGCAGTAATTTTGCAGCTCGAAACGCGTCCTGTTTATTTTTTCTCTTTATGGTGATTTAACAAAGTTTTTATATTTATTGATATATATTTATCGCCAGTATTTTCGGTGTTTCTCAATATAGATGATTACAGGTACCTTTTTTGTTTTAGTGGGATAATATTTAAAAAAAAAGGTTTCATGCCTAGGTTTATGATTTTTATATTGCAGACCAACTTATTTTTAATACTGAATTACTGATGGGTTAAACGCTTCCAATTTTTTTTAAAGCATTTTATTATAAAGGCTGTTCTTAACCTTCCTACCATGAATGGATCTAATCGACCCAGTCCTATAATGCATTTCATTCGATTAAAACCAGAAATTTTTTCATAAAATAAATTAAATAGATAACACAAAGATTTATGTTAAATGGATCTAAATAAAAATTCTGGTGTGAAATATTTTAGTCAAGTTTGAGTAAAATTTCAACAGGGTAGAAAGGTTCAATCCAAAAGGGCAAATTTATGACATAACTTTCAATTAATTTTTGTTCGAAAACGCGTATTTAAGAGGTTTTGTTATTCAGAAAAAATGTAATCGAAAGACTTTTCCGCATTTTTCTAAACACTAAACATTTTTCAGAAAATACTGTCAAAATTCAAATTTTGAACAAAATTCCCCGGTGAAGAAAAAAAAAAAAAAAAAAGGAAAAAACAGCCAACGAAAGGGAAAAAAATCCTTGGAAGTGTGATCAAAAACGCTTATATCACGATAGGTGATTTATTTATCGAAAATTGGAGAAATCATTTCGATTTTAAATCGATTCAATTGTCAGATCTGTCAATTTTATACCGTTACGTTTAAAAATGTATACGTCATTGTGTCAGAAAATTTTGCGCCTGATGAGCTGTAAACTTGAGAAAAGACTTAAATATCACTTTATAAAGTTATGCAATGTTTTATAGCACAAACAAATTATTCTAATTGTCAACCATGTTAAGTGATAAATATTTTAATTTGTAAATTAGTCTAAACATCTACCGAGAAAATATTTTTTAAACAGAAATAGCCGGGTTATTTTAAAGCTATCTCTATGTCAGTTCATGATATTCATTTTTTAAATGAAAGAGGATCTCAGTTGAATAGTAATTTTACTTATTCTTTAATTTTAGACTTGTATTTCCTTAACCCTTTCTAGCACAGACAAATTCTGTTCGTAAAATGTGAAATAATTGAATAACAACGGAATTTACAGACGTCTTTATTTAGAAATTAATTTCCTTGATGTCGGGTGGGATACATTTTATCCCATATAATTTAAACGAGATTCACGCCAGAAACATTTTACGAAATTTTATATCTAACTTCTGCGCCAAAATGTTGAAAATTTGCTCTTAATTATTTTAAAATAAAATTTTTCGATTTTTCCGGTGAAAATTCATTATTATAGAGACATAATTGCCTTCCCTTCAAGGGGTTAAGAACCACCCCTTACTTTAGGCTTTGAAAAACAAAATTTTATTAAAATATTCTTAGTGCCCTTCCTAATCTCGGAATTAAAATTAGGTGTGCCCGAAGTGTGATTTTTGTTCCGGAAAGGGTTAACACAAAAACCATTGTAGTGGTCATTATAACCTCTACCGAATAAAAATATTTCCTTTCGTACCAGTAATATCTTTCTAAAGTAAGTTCAATATGCTCCACAAAGAAATAAGTTAAATAAATAAGCTAGAAAGTTTTAAATAAAAATTCTGGTGTATAATATTTTTAGAACACTTGGATAAGTTTCTGGCGGTTCTAGTGTTAAAAGATGCTGGTAAATGATTTTACCCTTTAACGTTCATTGGTTTCTCTACGAAACCACAAAATTTTAATTCCGATATGCAACAACGACACCGGAGTTTTAATTTAAAAAATAATCCATTTTAATATGTATGTAAAAAATCACTTTTTCATGTTTAGAAATATATTTGTTCGTAATTACCGGTGTTATTAATTTATTTTAACATTTTAGCAATGAAAATGATTTGTCCGTTAAAGGGTTAATACATTTCTTAAGATCACACTGTTTACTGTATAAATGTTTACTAAGATTACTGTCACATAAAGATTTTTTATTTTACTATGTATCGACGCTTCTAAAGATGAAGGATACGAAGGCGACGATGAATTTGAAGCAAACAGAGCTGAAGACATCGACTCTACAAGAGGTATCAGGCCATCGTCTTTACAGTCATCGCCTTTACATCCTTCAGAAGAAAGAAGTGACGACGACGACGAGGAATCAGCATCAAACCCTGTACAAGAAAGAAGTGAAGACAACGACGAATCAGAAGAATCGGCTTTAGAAGAAAACGGTGGAAACGACGGTGAATCAGGCGGATCTTTTACACCAGAAGGGAGTGAAGACGAGGATGAATTATATGCAAGCAATTTACTAGGGGGTAAAGAGTTTATCAATATATTTATTTTGTCAATTGCGAAGGAAATATTTACAATCCAGGGATAAGATTTTCCGCGTTTTCACATACCAGTATAATATTAGACAAAATAGTGTTCTGTTAAATCGTAGCATTTTTCGATTGAGCATACTAACATTTTCTCTAAAATTACACTGGTGGGGAAAAAACGCGGAAAATTCTCAACCCTAACAATCGTTTTTGTTAGAGTTGTTTTGTACAATTAACCCTTTGGGCTCTGGTGGGTAAATTTCTTCGAAATTCCAAATGCCACATTGGTACCAGTATTTTGCAAAAAAAAAAAAAAAAAAAAAAATCGGTTAACCCTTCAAATCTGTTAGTAAAATGAGAAATTATCAACTGACGCCGGAATTCACAAGCGATTTTTTTAAACATTTTGAATTCCTTACTTTGCGATTTTATTCTGAAAGCAAAATTTTACTAAAATATTACTGGTGCTGTTTTCAACTTTGGAATTAAAATTAGGTATCCCAGACCGGGCACAGTGTTCCGGAAAGGGTTAACGATATACACGAAAATATGTATTAAATCTTTTTAAAATAAATCTGGTCGAATTTTCTGGTGTCGTTATGACATTTCGGAATTAAAATTAAGTGGTAGAAAATTCAACCATGAGAGCTCAAAGGGCTAAATATATCTGGAATAACCATTTTACTTACATTCATTTAGGTATTTTTTTCTTTTTAGAATTCATGTGAAATTTTGTTTAACCATTAATAACGATAAAAACCAAATGTATTTGTAATATAAATTATTTCCTCTTTGAAAAAAAGAAATCAAGGTTTAATTTTAAACATTAAGTATGTCTGTAAATTTATCCATAAATTAAAAAAGTTAAATAATAGTGTGATCTATTTCAATGCAAATATTTAAAGACACTTCTGATACAGCTATTTTATACAATAAATATATCTAGTAACTTTTCATTCATTTACTAAATGCTTTTTTACAATGCTTGTGAAATTTTGTTTCATAATAATAACTTACTAATAATGATAAAATATAGTTGTATTCATTATGCATTTTATTATATTTCTGAACTGAAAAACAAACAAACAAAACCTCAAGAAATAATTTTATGTAAATGATTTAACTCCAATAACCTATTATTTGTAATATATGAAAACAATAAATATATATGCAAATAAAAAAATAAAACTATAATAATTATCATGAAATTCAATTTCAAATTTATTGAAAAGCTAAGATTTAAGATTCTGTTTCAGTTATGTTATACAAATATTAAATAAGTTATATATATATATATATATATATATATATATATATATATATCATATTAATACTTACAAAAGGTAAAACTAGTTCTATTAGTCTTTTAAACTAATTGCGCTTAGTTTAAATATGTAAGGATGAAGAGAGCTTAATACTTTTCTATCTTTCTAATTATTATTTTAAATATTAAGAGTAACACTTAATATCTTCGAGCATTGAAGTTGTATATTTTGCAGTAATTACACAGAAAATTCTTAATATATTTCTTTAGAAATTTTTGTTTATTTATTGTGTACTATTTTCTGCAAATGTATTTTCTATATGTTGATAAAGGGAAGTAAATTTATATTTTACTTAGCAAAGAACAGCAAAAAGAAGTAACAAAAATTATTTCATTTAGTAAATAAACGACAATAAAAAAATACCGGTGTTATTTTAGATATAAACTTCATATTATAGCATGTTACTAACAGATTTCAACCTTCCCTCCATTCCCCTAACGGTGAAAACCTTACAGCATTTATTAGATGGAGGAGCATGCAATGTTAGTTTCCCAGCAGAGTAAAGAGTTTCTTTACAGAGAATCATCCCTATGGAAACTTCTTTAACTTGGGACCATGCATAGACACTAGCGATTGCTGCGGATGACTATTATGATAACACTATTATGGTAACAAAAATAAGCACTCATAAAAAATGATAAACAATTACTTTTAAGCAATATTTTCTTTTGGAATCTTCTCTATACTAAAGAAATTAATTGAAACTCAGTGCCTAAAATGTAACCTAAGGTATCATTTTTTTTCAGAATGATTTTTCTTTTTCCACTGTCTCTATTTTAGTAAATGTCATTTTAAGTGGAATATCTGCAGCAGAACTGTTTTATAATATATCACTGCATTTTAATCAAACTCAAACTAGCACAAATTCAATCGTTTATTCGGATTTTTTTTTCCGTATATATAACTTGTATATCATAAAGAGTAAAATTTGTGGTTTAACAACTTTTCAAAAGTTTTTCTTTTTATGAGACTATTAACCCCTTGAATGGCGGTGGTATAAAATATATATCACTTAATTTTAATTCCGAAATGCCACATTAACACCAGAATTTTGAAATGAAAATTTTAATTTTATCAAGTGCATGAAGAAAAGCATTTATCTATTTTGAAAAAAAATTTGTTTTTAAATTCTGGTGTCAATCAACCATTTTAGGATTTCATGAAACGAAGTGCTTTGCCCCCTCAAAGGGTTAAATGTATAATTTGAAGTAACAATTATTCTTTTAACATTTACAAATGATTCAAATAGTGACAATGTGTAATATTTTTATTTATTTATTTTTACAGGTTAATCCCTATTATAATTATACGGCAAAGTGGAGCTTTCATACGTGGATATCATCTTTTTCTTCATGAGCACAGATATGTTTCTGTCCAACCCGCACTATGATGATTATGCTAGTGAACTCAGTTGTCATGAGCTTCATTAAATCTGTTGCTGAAATTACAGGTATCGGGGATTTGCTAAGATACCCTAAAAAACACGCCAATTTGGAAAGAGATAGGACATTTTTAAGAGAAAAATGAACTAAGTATCTCAAACATTCCATTTTTGCGATTCGTTTCCAAGGACGTTTCTTCTGGAAATACTCTCCATAAAAAAATTATTTTATTAATTCATACGTGAACAAACGAAGAAAGAGAAAACGGAAGTTCCATAAAATTAAAACTGATGCAGTATTATTAAACTGACCAGTATTAATGTGCTCTGAATAATTAAATATTTTTACATCTATTTTGTGCCAATCTCATCTTTCTTAAAGGAAGACATTGTTTTTTTTTGTTTATTTGTTTGATGTAAAGTGAATTTCCATCTGTATATTATTTACATAGAAAAAATATTTTTGAATGTCATACGAAAAGAAATAAAGCAAGTTCTGCCTTGAATACCTTCAGTGCCAATAGTATTAAGTCAAATGTGCTATGAAGGAGAACTTTAAAGAATACAAAAATCATTTTTTCTAAAAATAGCTTATAATTAAAAATGATTCTTTAGGAACATTTAAAAACAAACCGCATACAAAACTTCACATTGGGAAAGAAGTTTTGTCAGAAATACTTTGAGTTTTTCCTATATGATCAATGGGTGAATTAATCTTAAAAGTGAATTTTCTCAAAACAGTGATTTTGATCATTGCGCACACGATTTCTGAAAAACAGTTTCTATAGAAATTTACAAAATTTTCGCTAAATGTATTAACCCTTGGCACTCCGTTGTCTCCGCTGTGGAGACATCATCTTTCCTGCCAAAATTCGTTTTTGTCATCAATAATAAAGGAAAATAAATTTGCCTTTTTTAATCACAGCATTTTTGAAATTGTGTACTTGAAGTAAACTTCTTTTAAAAAAGTGGTGCTTGCCAAATAAAATTTGTGTAAGAGACGCCGGAGTCCGAAGGGTTAACAAATTGAAGAACAAAATTAAATGTTATTATGTTTCTCAAGTTATAAGTTTAGCATTCACGACTTCTTTTGTTTAAAAAAAATCCCAATATTTCAAATCTCTCTCTCTCTCTATCTATCTCTTTTTTTTGGTTACTGGATCTATAAGTTTTATTTTTTTTCATTGTAGGCCATTTTAAAAAACGTATTATTTCTCTACTCAATATAAATCTCGATTTGTTTTAGTCATTCAAATATGAAAAATCATGCACGCCATGCATGCAAGAATAATTCTTTTGTATAGATAGTATTATCTTTTAAAATAAATTTAAAAACTTCATAATTTTTATATTGTGTATAATATTTTTGTGTATGTATATTTTTATTTTGTGTGTATTTTTTTAATAACTTTAATTCATAAAATTAATTTTTCTTAATAAGTGTTTTCAATTTTATAATTAAAACTCAATTAGATATAAAATGACTGCAATTCTTACACAGGTCACTTTTTACGTATTTTGTTAGTTCAAAGGGTACCTGACTCCTTAAGTGCAGTTATCTGACAAATGTCACTTGGTTTGCTATGCTTTGTGTACAGTGTGATATTTTATTCTTATTAAATTCCAATAAGTGCTTTATTGATACCATAACCAAACATAAAGTAAAGATGAAAAAGAAAAAAATGATCATATGAATGAATACATTTTTAATGCTTAAAGAAATTTAAAGTACATTTGTTTCATAGTATAGTATTGCCAAATATGTTATTTACATTTTTCAAAATCATATAAATGTTTAATTTTTAGCCATAGTATTTCTTTTTCATTCATGTATCTGATCATTTAAAAGATTACTTATGGATATTTCCATGAGCACATGTCGTATAAATCACATACTACGATTTTGGATACCAGTATTTTAGAACAGAAAAATATGACTTGTTTAATAAGAGATATTTCCTTAATTGAACACGGCCATGCAAACATTTAAAAAATAACGGCGGCCAACAACTTAGCAATTACTAATAATGTGACTTACACGATAAGTGCTCATGGAAATACCCACATATATATATATATAGACAGAGATACTCCAGTGTAGGGGAGACTGGGGTACAATGGACTACGGGGTACAGTGGTCCACCCCCTATTTTTTATATCATTTCTATTTATGAATGCCTCATATTTTGGTACATACATGGCAGCCCTGCAGTAGTGAATAGAAATTTAAAACATGTGCATAGCTGTCATTTCAGTCATTTTATTCTTGATAGTTGATGTGAGACAGGTAAAAGTAAATATTTTCAGTGAAACCTATACTATTTTATACGTTAAAGATTTGTAATTTGGAAAGCATTGCTCAACGCAATAAAAAGCTAAGACAATACATCACTATAGTCATTGTAAGTAAAATAATTGAATATAAAACTTCTTTTTTTTATCAATTTTTTTTTATCAAAGTCACATGTGGGGTACAATGGATCACCAGAAACTGGGGTAAAATGAACCATGCTCTATTCCTGTATTCTGTGTTTTTTTAAAATTTAAAATTTACCTAGCTACAGAGAACTATAACACTGAATGCCCGCAATATATTTAAAAAGAAAACTGTATCAGAAAGTTTGAATGATTCTGAGAATATTTCTATTTAATAGTGATACAGAATGTAGGGATGATAAAATTTCACAGAATGATTTTAATTTTAGTAGTGAAATAAAAGTTGTTGATTACATTTTAGTTAAATTTTTGACCAAAAAAAAATATTCATTTTGTTAATTTAGTAATAGAAAAAAATTATGATTCTGTTTATGCGAGATTCATGTGCTGAAAATCAAACCATAATGTATTTATGTTTTCCAATATTGTAGATGAATCTTGTGTTGTAAATGTTTACGATATTGTAATGACTCTTCCAGATTCTAATGCTTCACTAGAAAGGAGCAGGCTTTGAGTGACACAAATATCTTTTGATGTATCATTTGCTAACTTTATTAATCATGTATCATATCTATGAAGTGAAGACATGAATTAACAAATTATGATATATTATATGCTTACTTATTATTAAAAATGTTCTACACTTATATATATTTTTCAGAATTATATGTGGTCCATCGAGCCCGATGCTGTGGACCATTGTACCCAGGCCATTGGTTACAATGGTCCATTTTATCACTTGCTATTAAAAAATACATATTAAAAAAAGTATACATAATTGTTATTTTTGAGTAGATGTAATCTAAATTATAATGTATGGATAACATGCATGCATGTGAGTTAAAAGAAAAAACTGAATATTTTAAGAGTAAACAGTCAAAATTAACAAAAGTGGTCCATTGTACCCCGGTCTCCCCTATAATATGATATTTTATATAATGATATTATGGATATCACGTATGTATCTATCATTTGAAAAATGAAACAATGGGTTTAATTGAAAAAAGTATGCAGGCAAATTACCATGTCATTCAAAAAGCTTGGCTTCTGTACACTATAAAAAAATGTAAGGTTTCTAAGAATTTTCTAGGAATCTGAGATGCCTAAAAATTTTTATGTAATCGCAACCAAAGAAAATGATGTAAAATTACAACAGTTGCTTTAGGAACTCTTACTAAATATTGTTAAGTAAATGCATTAATGATTTTTTAGAGAATACTCTAAAGAAATTTCTGTTTAGTAAATATTGTTTAATAAACTTACTAAAGTGTTTAGTAAATACTGTCTATAGTAAATTTACCAAAGATTTTATGTTGTAAATGTAGTAAGGATTTTTTAAGGAGTTTTCCAAAAAACTCTTTGTAAACTTACTACCGGTTGTTTAGTAAATTTAATAATGATTTCTAAGGGAGATTCTCAAATTAGATTTTGTGAATGTACTAAATATCGTTTAGTAAACTTACAAGAGATTTTTTAGGGAATTTACTAAATAAATTTTGGTAAATTTACTAAAGATTATTTAGTAAACGTACTACCAATTGCTTAGGGTGTTTTCCAAAAGAATATTTTGTAAGTTTTCTAATGATTTTTAGTAGAGGAGAGTGGGGATACTTGAGCATAGGGTATACTTGAGCCACCCCTATTATCTCTACAGCTGGTCAATTTTTCTTTCTAAAACTGGCAACATGGTAACATATTTATAGTTCTGAACATGTAAAAGAAAAATCACATACCTTGGTACCATTTTGAAAGTATGGTAGAATTTTCTACTACATAATTTTAATTGCTAACGATACCAGAAAATTCGACCAAATTTTTTTGAAAAAGATTTAATGCATTTTTTCGCGTATATTGTAAATCGGTTTTTTTCTTTGCAAAATACTGGTGCGAACGTGACATCTGGCTCAAGTATCCCCTCCATGGGGATACTTCAGCCACGATGTAACAGAAAAATTAAAAATTTATTAGACATAAAAAATAGTTCAAAATTAATTGAAAGTGGTTTTCAATTGAAGAAAAAATATCAAATTTTCATTTTATTTTGTTATAAAAAATTATAAAAAAAAAAATTAAAAAATTAAAATTTAAAAAATGGCTCAAGTATCCCCATCTTCCCCTACACTTAAACTTTACTTATATTATTTATAGATGTTATAGTATTCTTTCGATATGAAGTTGAATTTTTACAGTTTTAAATATCCAGAGTGGAATTTTGCTCATGTATCAAAATATCTCTTTCTAAAAGAAGCAATATGGCCTGACATATATTTCAGTATTACCACATCAATTGCCTTAAATACAGAGCTCAGCAAAAGTTTAGACACTAGTGATATTTAACCTTTAAAAAAATCGTTTTAAAATAGCAATATATATTTTTAAATATTTTAGGATGAAAATAATAGTATTAATATAAGATAATGTTTAATTTAACTTTAAAAAGTGAAATTCGCTTATTGCAAAAGTTTAGACACTTTCTTGATTTTTGGCAACTGTTCAAAGAAAAATGCAAATTTCAAATTTGACGCGTCACATGCATGAAGAATCTAAGAGTTTCTCTAAATAGCATCAGTTTGTGATGATCCTACGAGAAAGAAATATTCAGTGAGATGAAGTAATTGAAGTATGGAAGCTGAAATCAAATGGGAAGACTATTGCAGAAATTTGAGATAATTTGAATCGTCCAAAAAAGTGTGTCTATCAAGTATGGTTTAAAGGTTACTCTTTCAAAGCTAAACATTATATGGAAGGCCTCGTGTGACCAGAAAGCGAGTTGGCAGAAGGATCCATAAACTGACAACTACACAAATGATGATTGCCAGTCACATTTAAAACGAGTCTGGACTTTCTGTGTTGACGGAAATGATCTGTAGATGAATTAAAGAAAAAGAAAAATTAGTTTACACGAAAATGATAAACAGCCAGCTTTTAAATTTCACTACAAATTGATGAGAATACAGTGAGCTCGCAAACATATATCATGTGGACCCAAGTGGTGTACTGTTACAATCAGTGACGTGTTCAAAGTGCAATTTGGATGGTTCAAATGATTGTGCATGCTATTGTTACGACTTACATAAAGAGACTTGGACTTTCTTTAGTCATCAACATGAAAGTGACTTTTTAATGATTTGAGATACATTTTCATTGTTCAAGCATCTCTGGAATTCTTCGATGGTTGCCAAACAGTGCAAGGCTATTTGCTTACATTAGAGAACAATTTACAGCCATTTTGTGAACTTTTAGCTTTCCCAAAGTACGTATTTGAGCAAGAAAATATGTTTGTTCATGTCACATACAAAACAAAAACTCTCAAAATATTGTTGTTTTTGATTAACAAGCCTGTATCCCGATATGAACCCAATCGAAAATATTTGTGGTATCATATCTCGCAAGCTCTACTCTAATTTTGACAAGATTCTTCTGGCATTTCTGTTAATGAGCTTCGAGCTGCTGTTCAATGTGTTTGATAAAAAGTAGACCCTTGAGTGATGAAGGATTTAGTGTCTTCAATGAAAAGTCACATTTTTTCACTAATTGCAGACAATGTGGTTTCAGTTCTGATGAAATTTATAGTTATTTTTCCTGTTAATATACAGATTGTCTATACTTTTGCAACAATGTTATTATTTTTTTTTTGTCATAATATATTACGTAACGAGTATAATTTAAAATTTATTTTTTATGATTAAATCATAAGTCTCGAGTAACATGTGATCATTGAATTAAAAAGATTCGTTACATGTCTCTCAAACTTTTGCTGAGCACTGTATTTGTTAAAAAAATATATTTTTAACGGTTTATTATGTTTATATGTGTTGTCATGTTTATGTATAACAGTGGTTTATTATGTTTATACGTATTGTTATGTTTATATATAACAGTGATTCGTTATGTTTATATGTGTTATGTTTAAACATAACAGCTGTTCATTATGTTTCAAAAAATAATTTTCAAACACGATTTTTTGTAATTTGTCTTATCATATGCCAGATTCAATACGTAATAATAATAATAAACATTTTGTACATAAAGCAACAAATCTTGTTCAGTATTTATTTCTGACTAATGTTCCATAAAGAAACTAATACTTTATTTATGAATAATTGAATGAATAATATTAAAAATCCCAAATTTAACATATTTCAGGGCTTCCAAAAGGTCCGCCAACAGAACATCAATATTTTCTTAGAAAGATTTTCGTTTTATATTTTCCTTGCAAATTGAGCTGAAATTGCCTTCGGAAGTTGATTTTAGTACAAATGCTGTAGAAACATACTATGAAATTTTCTGTTAAAAAAAAATTGGCGTTCACTTCGCGGACTATTTGGGAGCCCTGATATTTGCAATCGAACAATGTAATTTTTTTAGATAGTAAAATAGAAAAAATAATAATTCAAAAGAATTTGTTTGCAAAGTGCATCTGAGTTTACTGATTGCATATGTTTTTCAAAACAATCTTTAAGAAATAAATTATAAAATATTTCATGCTATCTCTTAAAACAAACGTTTCATCATTATTTTTTTACAATGAATATCCCATAACAAAAAATAAAACCTACTCTAAACATATTATTAAATAATATAAATAAAAAAACAAATTTAAAAGATATGTAATTGTGCTAGGCGCTTGAATCTATGAAATTATTAGAATATAAAAGGATGTACTAAGTAACAAGATCTTTGGTTGAGGAAAGATTTCAGGTGATTTTCTGGAGTTATAATAAAGTAATAAACATAAGAGAAAAAAATGAAGGCATTTCAATTTTTTTTATTTTGCGAGTAGAAATATGAGACAAAGCTCACCTACAATGTTAAAAATTTTAAATTTTTGCTGCATTGTCACTCCACCGCGTTTATGGAATATCTCTATTTTGACCAATGAGAATACTCAATAATACAATGAAGTAATCATTTTCTATATAAGCCATGGAGTGACGATGCATCAAAAGTTTCAAAATTTTAACAATGCAGCAGTACGAGGAAACTTACTACGTTCAATTACTGACCTATGTCGAAGGAATTAACCCTTTGAGCTCTGGTGGGTAAATTTCTTCAAATTTCCAAATGCCACATTGGCACCAGTATTTTGCAAATAAAAAAGAACGGTTAACGATATATGCGGAAAAAAAAAATCATTAAACCCTCCACAAATAAAATTGGTCAAATTTTCTGGTGCCATTGTGACATTTTAGAATTAAAATTAAGTGGTAGACAATTCAACCATCAGAGCTCAAAGGGTTGCAGTTTCTAGCTTTCCCATAATTAATTGAGGCTTTGGACATTTTTTTTATACTTCACCACAACGCTATAACCCGTAATCAAGCTGTTAAGGGTACAGTGGACTCTCAAAACTATTTTTTTTTTTAATTTTCAATGAATTTTTTAAAAAAATTCTGGAAATAGTCATAGTATATACATCTCTTATTTCACATTAAAAAAAATATATTCAATAGTTTTTGAGCGACAGATTTTTTTTCTTAAATTAACGAAAAATGGCAATATATCAAAATGCTCCATGCGCAACCAGTTTTCACAAACTTGTTCAAAATTTCTCCATAATAACCCTTTTATACCTACAAATAAATGTTACTAAGCATTTTTAGCATATTGCTTGTAAAACATTTAAAAAAATGATTTTAACTTTTTTTGTATTTTTTGTTAAAAAATCATTAAAAAATTCCACATAACAGAAAATTTAACTATTCAACTATTTCTTTTTGGAGACAGTGGTGCGAGATAGAATTAAAAAAGGCGAAAATTGTACGTCAAACGTGGCAATTTAGATGCGTTCCTAATAACTCTGAGACCGCTCGCTGCACAGTAGAATATTTGACCCAAAACTCCATAAAAATGAAAAAAAAATTAAATTTTGTCAACAATTGTATAAATTATATCTTTGAATGGCTGACTAATTGGTGCTTCGATTTATATCGATTTCAAGAACCTCAGTCATACCCGATGTCTCCTGCCATTAGTTCAAGACAAAGTTTCTTTGTGAGAGGATATGTTTTTTTTTTTTTTTTTTTTTTTTGCTGCTTTTTGGCATTGTTTTTATGCTTAATTGGTGAATTGTTGAACTGAAATCTAATAAATCTTACGTGTTTAAAAAAATTAAAAATTGCTGTTAAACTATGCGTTAAGTTGAATAGTTTAATTTTTAATATGATAAATAAGAACATTAAAATTGTAAAAAACTTACTTTTAAAGCATTTTTGGCAATAATTTAAACATATCGAAAACTTAGTAAAGGTTTGTCGGGCCATTTTTTAATTGCGGTCGTATTGCACTGTAAAAAAAATTCATGAGGTTACTAAAATTTTTTTAGTAACCTCATGAATTTTTTAGTAAATTTGTATTCCACAGAATTTCTTAGTAACCATTCCAAACTTTTTTTTTAAGTGAAACAGACCTTTCTTTTGTAAACTGAACAAAAGAATTTTTTGTATAACTAACTTAAAACTTTTCAGTATGAACCACCAAGCTAATTTTAGTAACAGCTCCAAAATTATTTTTAGTAACCATTACTCACAGATTCTTAGTAGCTATTGCAAACGCAATTTTAGCAAGTGAAACAAACATTTATTTTGTAAACTGTATAAATGAATTTTTCGTATAAAAAACTTAAATTTTTTTAGCGAGAACCACCAAACGAGTTTTTGTTGTTGACGTCTGTCCGAAGGGTAGGAGTTTTCTTTGAACTGCATCCAGTGGGTAAGAAGACAGACTTGCAGCATTAGATTTTTGGCAACATCTCAATAGATGGCAGCATCAAACATTGCCACCTGCTTAATTTTGATGTGCTTCTGAATGGGAGGGAAAGTCCTTAGAACATTATCCATGGTAACTGCTACGACAGGTTTTTTATAACCCCTTTACTTAACGAATACTTGCACTGCATACACTCGGTGCGTCTTTGGTGGTGTTGAGCATCGAACCTAAGATCTTTCAGTCTGGAATTGAGTGCTATGACCACTAGGCTATCACGGCCACACCAAGTGAGTTTTAGTAATAGCTATTAAAAATGTAAAACTATTAACTCTATTCGTGTTGAGCTTTTTTCTAGTAACTCTTACATATTTTCTTGTTCTGAGTAAGATTACAAAAATTTCACAGTAGATCGACCCTTTTTTTACAGTGTGGTTATAGTTTTGAATGCCAAATTCACAAAAAAATTCCGTCCATTGTTCCATTTATATATCTTTTTCTGGAGAACTATTTAACCCCTTGAAGGGCGGTGGGATAAAATATATCCCACTTAATTTTAATTGCGAAATGCCACATTGACACCGAAATTTTGAAATAAAAATTTTAATTTTACCAAATTCATGAAGAAAAGCTTTCATCTACTTTGAAATGAATTTATTTTTAAATTCTGGTGTCATTCACATTCCAGCATTTTACGAATAGAAGTTCCTTTCCCCTCAAAGTGTTAAAATGCTCTGCCTTGTCGTCACCGATGTGAAGAGATAAAAAATATATTTTTACTGTCATACTGAAGATTTATAAGTTCACAAGGAATGAAATCTTTTGCAACCACCGATTTTGTGTGTATGCACGCACGTACAAAGCGTACTCCTCAAGAAACTCAAATATCTTAATAGAAATATTCGATCGTCTTCATGACATGGAAATCCGAGAATATTTATTCAGGTTGAAAGAGAAACAGACAGACGGACTGACAAACCCAATTCATATATACTTTTAACTATGTTGGAAAGTCTTAAAAATAAAAAGCTGAAAGAATAATTGGACAGAGGAAAGTGGCGCTGTTTTCATTCAAAGTTTATATATTCAATTGTATAAGAAGACAACTAATGTCGTTTTTTTTGCAAGAGAACTTGCTTAAAGAATACATGTATGAATTTCGAAGTAAAGTAAAAAATTTTGGAATCCAGTAATATGGATGCTCATTTTATGAAGTAAAATTATTATTAGTCTGGGACAGGGTTGCCAGTTTGGCCTTCATTCTATTCAGAAATTTAGAGTTCATACTCGAAATATAGAAGATTATTTTATATTTTATTTCATAAGAGACATTTAGCAATTACTTCATGTAAAATTTCTTCTTTCAAAATTTCTGGTGGGAATTTGAAATATTGAATTAAAATTGGAGGCCAAACTATCAACTCTGGCCTGGGAATAGGAGACTTCATTTATATGACGATTTTATAGAAATTGATATTAAATAAGAAATTAATCTTAGTTAATCATTCACTAAAACAGCCGTGAGCTGTCGTTGCGGTGGTAGATACAACCTCAGGTGTCACAATACTCTCATGTCAAAGGAACTCAATTAATGAAGATTGAGGCTCGAAAAATCACGAACAAACTGGCGATAAGTAAGAATTAAATTAATACACGTTGTAAAAATCACTTTAAGATAAAATAAATGCGAGAAAAAATAAAAACAGCTCGTCATCAGCTGAAGTAAATACGTGTCCGTAAAGGGACAGGGTCAAAGATGAACTAAAAACAGAAGTTAGAGATTGCAAAAGGTGCGACAGGTGTTTTTATGCATTTGTTTTTAGGGAGCTACTCATTTGTTCTCACTCATCTTCTCTGAATAATGAAATTAATTACTTCAAATCTGTTGTTTTTGCTCGTGGTTATAATCCCTCTTTGACTGGCACAGCTATAAGCTTAAATGTCCTTATTCAGATTCAAAAATTCCTCCTAATTTTAGCTCTGTACTTCTTCCATTTTATTCTCTTATCTGTTTTAAAATTGCTAAAATCCTTTGTCGTTTCAATTTTAAAGTTATCTTCAAACCTATGAATAAAATAAAATTATCTTCTTTGAAAGATCCTATTTCTACAGAAAACCGGTGGGTTGTTTAACTTTTTTCCTTGTCTTGTAATTTAAGTTATATTGATTAAACCAAGAATGCACTAAAATTCAGATTAGGTGAGCATCAGAAGTATGCTGAAAATCAAGAGGTCTGTAAATCCTCGATTGCTTCTCACTGTTGAGTTTCCAGCCATTCTTTCAATTTCTTCATACACAGAATTATTTCTGACCCGGCCTCTCCCGCTTATGTAAATGTTCATCAAGCTTATTTTATTTGTAAAAATTTTGTTAATCCTGTCAAGGATTTCTCACCATCTCCATCCCTCTCTCCTGCATGGAAATTACTTTTGTAATTCCTTATCGTCTTCTCTTGTCTCTTTTCACTTTATTAAAAACCAAATATTTTGTTTTACTCCATTTTTTGTTATTTTATTTTTATTTTTATTTATTAATTATTTTTGTTTATTTCTTTTATTTCCACCGTTTTTTCACCTTTCCCTCCTCTATTATTTTGGCATCACTTTCGCCTTCCTCATGTGCTTTTTCAACTAGCACCACCTGTCGCACTACCATCTATCATTCAGTTCATCTTTGGCTTATTAAATTTCAGATATGAATTTGCTTCAGCTGATAACGATATGTTATTGTTTTACCTCGAAAAGCGTCCTGAATTGTTTTTATATTTAGTTGAATTTTACAAAGTGTATTATTTAAATTAACCTCTTCAGACCCAAAAGAATGTACTTTTTTGTAGTTATGGATTTATATTAACAAAGTGATAACTAAGGAAGATTGCATAGCGAAAAAAATTAAATTTTATTTTCGTACATAAAATTTGATGATACATGAGGGCTTAAAAACAATTTGTTTACAATTTGTTAATTTTTTTTTTTTTTTTTTTTTTTTTTTAACATTTTTGCATTGCAAAAATTTTGAAAAACATAAAATAAATATATAACGTAATTTACGCGTGATCCGCGGTTCAAACAATTCATTTTCGACACAGAAATTCGATTTCTTCATTTAAATCAAATATTTAGCACGATCTAAAAGTGATTTTATTTTCGAAATTATCTGGGTCGAAAATGAATTGTTTGATCCGCGGATTATAAGCCGGAAATTACGGTATTTTTTGTTACTAATGGATTCTACAAATGGCATATTAACTCACAGTAAAATAATTTACGTTTTAATTTTTGTACATTTCGTACATTTCTGCTGCAAGCCATTTTTACATAACACGTAGCCCATTAAAAGAAGTTGGAAATTGCACGTTAGACGTAGCAAATGAGGTGCACTCGTATTAAAACGAAGTTTTTAAAATATACAGTTTTTCGGATACAAAACAGTATCCGAAACATTTTGTGTGTCCCTGTAAATTTTAAATACTTTCTATTATGCAGGAATTAAGTTGTAGTAAATCTCAGCAGTGTATATCAATTTCATAAAATGTAAAATATAATATAATTAAACTATCTAATACTGTTAAATGCAATTAAACTATTTATACTATTTTTAATATAATTAAAACCTACCCCGAACAATGTTTTCTCCTATACCCTTAGGCAATAGAATGCTTTTGTCTGGCCCTGTATATTGATGAAAAAATATTCTTTGCACCATAGATTGTACAGAGTGTATACTTCAGCGTATATTTCGTAGATGCATATGAATTGCAGTAAGTTTGAAAGACATCTTTAAAATGCACTTGAAAATATTTTTTCCCATTGACCATAATGTAACGGAATCCTTTTGATTTTCCCTGTAATTGACCTATGCATCCGATTTTCATAAAAATTGAAATGACTTGACCAAATCATGTAATTATTTTATATTTTAAATTTCAAAAGATTTGGTTGGGTAGTTTTACGTTGTTATCTGCGGACAGACAGACGGAGAAATGGTCGGACGGACGGACAGACGGATGGATTACACGACGGCTATAGGTGCAACGCATTACATAACTACTAACGCATCTAACAAACGCAATAAGAAACAGATTGCGGTTTGTTTTGTTCTGCTATCTGTTAGGCTCCATTCACACAAATTTCTCTTTTTTTAACGATATATATATACACGAAAAATAATTTAAAGAAGTGTATCCTATAGGACACACCAGGTCTGAAGCTGTTAAGATTGAGGAATATTACTAGGACATCTCGTGATCGTCCGTAACAAGTTGCAGCTTATTTCCCTTTGATTAGTGGATACTGCCGTACGAAAGGTCGAAAACACTAATTAACCCGGGAGAATTCGCGACGGACCTGACAAACCGGGGATGCATGCTGTTTTTATAATTATCACCATTATTTTCATAAAAGCAATCTTCAACTTACTTTTCAGTAAGAATTTTAAGAAGTGTATCCAATGAAACAGGGTGACGACTATTATTTGTATTTTTTGGTGGCAAACTAAAAACCATTCCTATACTATCCCTGCGCGAGTTCTCCCGGGTTGAAGCATCGACCCATGTCTTAAAATTTCTCTCTGGTAGAAACCCGTCATGTCGATTAGTCAGTCCATTTCCAAATTCCTCCTCGCTAATGTTACATCAAGAAGGAAGAATGCATTCGTATATTAAAAAATGTCCTCGGGAAATTGATATTTTAATTCATTTTTTCTGTGTACTTTTCTTAAAAAAAAGTTTATTTTGTCAATGGAGTTATAAATAAAGAGGGAATGACATAAAGTGTATTGTCTACCAATTGTAGGTGAAATAACTGTGGAAGTTGTTTCAAGATGGTGGCTGTTTATATTAAAATGGATCAACAGTTTCCGATTATCGTCAGTGAGCCTTGTTCATGAAATATTTCTGACATAAATATGGTAAAAATTATCTTTACTGTTTATACTGGTGTATATTTGCCAAGGTTTTATAATGTTTTTCACTGACACTGACAGGATGTTTCCTCGGTTGTCACAGTATGAAAGAAACATAGACCCTAACTTCCACCTAAATTTCACCAAGTAAATATGAATATTTGTTATTGCCATCGTTTTTGACTGGAAAATTTCTAATATCTCCCCCCTGACTTCGCTGCTTTATTCTAGCGCAAATGTTGTAGAAACTTACCATGAAAATTTCTGCTAAAAATATTGATGTTCACTTCGTAAATTAATTGGGAGGCCTTTGATAATTAATCCTGCAGGACGAGCGTGGGGTATTTTGTTATCCCAAAACCATGCAGTATATCAATATTTTTTACGTTGTAACCAATAAATATAAATAATAATCGTCACCTCAGGAGCTTAATTCTAGCAAAAATACTCTAGAAACTTACCATGAAATTTTCTATTAAAAATATTGATGGTCATTTCGTGAATTATTCGGGAGCCCTTTGATAATTAACCCGGCAAGACGAGCGTGGGGTATTTTGGCACCCCAAAACCACGCAGTATATTAATAATTTTTACGTTGTAACCAATAAATATAAATAATAATCATCACTTTATTTAGTCGAAGACAATTTTCACAAATTCTGCGATAAAATGGTTGAAGATTATTTAAAAAAAGTAGTAGTGACAATTACAAATACCATATGCACTCTGGGTGTATCAACCCCGGAGCGCGTTCTCCCTTGTTAAATGATCAGTTACATACAAATTAAATGGACTGGGACAGAATTTATAATACTAATGAACATGACAATTAAAATTATTGTATAGCAAAATTTGTTTGTGAGTTTTAATATTTTTTTTGATCCCGAATGTCGATCGAAAAATTGCCAGAAGTTATCCAGAGGAAAAAGAAAATGTTGAGAATTGATTTCTTGAATAATTCTTAGCATTAATTGAATACCAAAGAATCTCAGAAGAACAGACCCTAACTACCAACTAAACTTGCACCAGTAAATATGAATAGTTGTTTTTGCCATCATTTTTGACAGAAATACTTCTAAAGAGATCTGCCTCCATCGGAGCATTATTCTAGTGCAAATGTTGTAGAAAATATCGATGTTCATTTCGCGAATCATTTGGAAGCCCTTTGATAATTAAGTAATCAGCTGCATACAAATTAACCCTTCCCGGCTGGTGCAAAATCTATTAGTAAAATGAGAAATTATCGACTGATACCGGATTTTACCAATATTTTTTTAGATATTTTGAATTCCTAAATTTAAGCTTTTATTGAAGAGCAAAAATTCAGTAAAATATTATTGGTGCCGTTTGCATGTTTGGAATTAAAATTATGTATCCCAGACCGTTCACAGTGTGCCGGAAATAGTTACACAAATTGGGACACAATTTATAATACTAATTAACATGACATTTAAAATTATTCTATAGCAATTGTTTCTACAGAAAAATTTCTTTGTCAGTTTTAATAATTATTTTTTAATTGAATCTCGATTGTCGATCAAAGAATCACTAGAAATTATCCAGGGGAAAAAGAAAATGTTAAGAAAAGATTTTCTGATTAATTTTTAGCATTATTTGAATCCCAAACACTGATTTAAAAATATATTTCATTATTATGCAAATTCTAACACGTAGCAGCACTTATTTCATAATTTGAATAATTAACTGTTGAAATTTTGAAAGATAATGTTCGATATTTCAAAGAGCTCCAGGTAAAACAAAATAGCCATTTGCCGTAATAAAACGAAAAGCTAATAAAAATACAAATTACTTTTCTTAAATGGCTTTCTATTTAAATTTAAGAAAAAAAAAACACATAAAAAATCGCAAAAAAGGAAACAAAAGGAATTGAGTTTAAAAGTAATAATGCAAATGAAATGATTATTTTATACGGAAAATATTTCATAAATTTATAAAAGATGTAGTATTTCATTTTTTATTATACATGAATTTAATTACCCTAATGGCTCAAATGAATAATTAAATAAATCCATTTATTTATCTAAAATCTAATTACATAGAAATGGCTTTCAATAAATCAAGTTCAAAGGTACAGTTAAACTAAAAGAGCGTAGTTTAAAAAGATAACTAAGCAGTAACATGTCCGGATTATTCATATAAATAACTCTTTTATTAAGAGATAAATTCTGATGCATTCATAAGATTAAAAAGAGACTACTTTATAATAGATGAATTATTACTCCTCCCCCGATATATATGTACACACACACATATATATTCTTTTTTTTCTTTGGTTTTAGAAATAATACATTCAGTAAATTCTGGTTTATTCATAAGATAAAAAAGAGAATTCTTTAAAATCGATGAATTATCTCCCCCCCCCCCAAAAAAAAACCATATATATATATGTATATGTATTTATGGTTTTATTTTTCTTTGGCTCTATAAATGATACATGAAACCTTAAACATTAGCCGTTTCGAGACGAGCGTCACCGGTTTCGAAAAACAGAGATCTTTGACTATTTAACCCCTTGGGGACCAGCGACACATATAAATGCCGCAAAAAGGCTTAAGAATCCTTGTCTATCTCCACCAGTAAATTTTCACTGTAAAAATTGCCTTATTTAATCGGAGCGTTTTCTCGATTTAATAAGACAAAAATTTCTGTTTTTAAAAACTGGTGACAAAGCATTAAAAATTTCGTAAAGGTCTCCCGTCGCGAAGGGGTTAACCGGGAAAATGCTCGGAATAAATAAGGCAAAATTTGCAATAAAATTTTACTGGTGAGAATAATCAAGAATTCTGAGCACTTTTTCTGGTGCATATGCCGGTCGCTCGTCCCGAAGGGGCTAAGAACTTTTCACGCTATTTTCGAACGTTTCACGTTATCACGAACGTTTCACGTTTCATGTTTCACGTTATCAAATTTATGAAGGAAAATTTTCTTAAAATAATTTTGATCAAATTGATGACGGCCAGTTTTAATCTTTTGACCCTCTTTATGTCCAAGCATTCTTGGAACTGTGCAACTCAAAGAATCGAAATTCAAACCAGAAAATTTAAGAAGTGATTTTTTGTTTATTTAATGACAAGGCTTTATTTTAAATTTTGAGTGTGAATTAGGAATATATGAATTAAAAAAATTCACAAAACCAGGAATATTTATGGTAGCATCAGGGTTCGTACATATCAAGGGATTTTAAATGCTTTAGTATCAAAATATTTAAAAGTACTGGACGCTATATCTAAAGGTAGAATGTTTTATATTAACCCGTAAATGCATAGGATAGAACGCGTTCCAAAAAATGCGTAATTCAAAGAATCAGAATTCATACCAGAAAAATCTAAATAGTAAGTTTTTCTTTATTTAATTACGAATGGTCTGTCACTAAGTAAAATGAAAATTGCTCTTTTAAATTTCTGGTGAGAATACGGAATATGTGAATAAAACCCCCAATAAATCGGGAACACTTATGGTATCGAAAATGATACAATATGACTATATAATAATAAATATATAATATAATAAGATAGACTATATAATAATATATATGGCGACTTATTTACAGGGGTACAAGTTAAAATTGCAGCTAGCGCCACCTGCATCTCAAATTGGGTAACTGTTTGTGGGTGGATATAATTTACGACTTTGGGAAATCTCCCCTCTTTCTAGCGGGATGATCAAACAGTCAGCTGACCGGTACGTGGATGACAGTTTTGGCACGTTATCTCCCATTTCACCAGTTCTCACAAAACCAAAATATTGATTCCTGAAGGCATTTTAAATACATAGGAAAACAAGAGGGAAAAAAACAGGTCAAACAAATAAAGATAGCAAAAATGAAGTTCCTGAAGAGTTAAAAATGGACAGATCGTCTAATTAATTATCTAGAAATTGTATAAATTGTTCATCAATTTTTGTATATATATATATATATATATATATATTTTTTTTTTTTTTTTTTTTTTTCAAAATTTGTTTCCTAGTAGCAAAATTTATGTAAAAACTCCAGTATGTTGTACTTGTGTAGTTTTAAAATCTTAATTATTAAAATTGTAAACTATTATAATATTATAATAAATAATTTTATTTTGTACTGTTTTTACACAATTAATTATTAATAGAGTTTAAAAAATTACCTATTCAAAAAATTGTATAACGAAATGTAAATTGCATTAGGAATTCAAACTAGCATCAGAAAATAACTGAAATTGGAAAGAAAAAAATATCAAGAAATCCATACACTATAATTAGTATAATCATTAACATTTATCATTTACCTTCTCAGAGTGGTTACAAAAAACTATATTTGTAATATTCTTCTTTTACTATTTTTCACATATTTATCATTAGATTTCGAAATTCATTCAAAACCAACAAACTCAAAGTTCGTTACATTGTATATATGTAGCTAAAAAATAGCACTTCTTTAAATTAGCAGAATATTATAATGCATGTCATTTTATTACATATACCATTTTTACAGAATTATTAATAATGCTTGTTCTTATTCAGAAACTACATAATCGAAAAGTTTTTTTTCCATTTTTTAGTAAAAGCATAAAATCGTTCACTAAACTATGTCAAACTTGGCGATATGAACCGAATTACCGGAAGTGACAGCGCAGAAGAGGGAAAAAACAGCCTGGGACACATGAACTAGAAAACATGTACTTAGTTTATTTTGGCTACTTACGCTTTTCACAATGTCCATTTTTACACCTTGTAGTTACTAGAAAATTAAAATTATTTCTCAAAAGAAATTATTCAAGAGTAACAAGGGATTCAAAAATCTGCTAAGCACAGAATCTGTATCACAACTATTGAAATTTAATACCAGCTTTCTTTCCATGTATATTTTTATCAAAGCTAATAAAATGCGTGTTCGAAAATGCGGGCAGTAAATTTTATTGAAAAAATTGGAAAAAAATTCACAACTGATGTATTTTCCATAATTATTTCTATGCTTATAAGACGCAGCAACAGTAGTCGAACCTGGTCAAAATTGGGTCATCTTTGCGATTATCTCACAAAATTTCACTTAATAAAAAGAGGCTCTTTCATAAAATCCTTTTCATAAAAAAGGTCTATTTACAAAATGACAGTCCATAAAAGTCATTATTATTATTATTATTATTATTATTATTATTATTGTAGAAGTGGGGCGGACGAAAATCGGAAATTAGAAATAAGTAAACAGTTCCAATATTTCACTGGATGAATATTTAATTAAAAAATAAGTTCTTGATTAGATGACTATTACATATAAATACACAATTCTGTACTAAATACAGTATAAAATAAACAGGACATAATAACTGATATTAAAGTTAATATGGGTATCAACCGATCCCTTTTACAAAGTTCTTGGTCGGAAACTCGTTCCGATAAAAACACAGGCGTGCAGGAAACCCATCTGCTCTGCACCGCAGATCAAGGCCCTCTCTCCCTGCAAAATCTACGAGCTCTCACACTTTCCCATATTGCACTTAGCTTGCAAATATTTTCTTGGGATGGGCTTTGAACTTCGCTCAGTTATCGAAACTTTGCACATGCATTGTCAGTCGAAGTCTTGTGGTTTCTGGGGCTAAATTACCTCTACATCTCGTCCATCCTGACCTATCTGTGCCCTCACAGAGCTTAATACCAACTATAAGCTCCAGATCAGAATCCATACGATTTTCATAAAAATAGAGAAAACACAAAACACAAACACTAAAATTCCATATTAAATCACTGAAAAACTAATAATAATAATAAAAAGTCTGGTGGTAGTCCAAGTGTTCATAAACTGTTAAAAGTTTTTTTTCTTCAATCACAGTTCAGTTTTTTTCTTGCATAAAATAATGTCTAAAAAATAACGTTAAATGGGTGTACTTGGAGTCATAAAACACTATATGGCGATACATAAACAAATAAACACCAACAAAAAAACACATAAAAGAATTACTTGAAAAACATTATATTTTAGGGTGTAGAAACCCATGGTTTCATGCAGTCAGCTGCAGTCGATGTCACTCTTGGACCCTCTTGGAAGCCCACTTTTTCGACATCGTATCTGTCATTGCTTTTGATTTTGATCACTTTGTAAGGACCAAAATATTTAATTCGTAATTTCATGCCGACCCCAAATTGGGTTCTTTTTATGGCAACTAGATCACCAATTTTATAACACCTTGCTTTTTCCGCTTACGATTAAAACTTTTACTATTTTCTTCCTGGATTTTTAGAATGTTTTGCTTAGCAATATTTCTATTGTTAAGTCTTTCTTCCATGAACGCGTTTTCATGTTCCTCATCAATAATTCGTTTAATATTTAAATCCTCCTTATCCCTTAATTTTACTCCTGTTAATAACTCAAAAGGGGTATACTGAGTGCTACGCGAAATCGTACTGTTCATTATTCTTTGTACGGTTGGCATATATTTATACCATTTCGTCGGATCATCGATGGATAATTTACTCAGGATATTTATGAGCGTTTTCTGTGATCGCTCTACCTGGCCGTTTCCCCTCGGTATACCTGTCGTAATTAAGACGTGTTCTATCTTTTCATCTTCGAGATATTCCTTAAATTCATTTGAAGTAAAAGCTACTCCACGATCGCTAATTATGCGTTCTGGATTTCCAAATATGGCTTGTTGAATTTTTAATTTTGAAATCACTTCCTTAGCGGAATTTGTTTTGACAGGATAAAACCACACAAATTTTGTGAAAACGTCCACTACAGAGAAAATAAAATTATAATTTTTGTTTGTCGAAGGTAGCGGGCCTAAATGATCGACATGGTAAGTTTGAAGTGGCGAATCTTGTTTAGGGATGGGATTTAGCAATCCTTCACCTTTACCTTGTTTCCTGTTACATAGTATGCATTCAATACAATTTCCTATCACGCTTTCGATCTGTTTTCGAAGGTTAGGGATATAATAATCCTGTTTCACGATCGCTTCAATTTTAGCAGCAGCATAATGTCCCTTATTGTGAATTTCGCGAATAATTTCCCTTTGCATGCTTTCTGGTACCATAATTAATTCTCTATCGTTTTCATATTTATACACAATATTTCGCCTAACAAAATAATCATTACTTTCGTTTTTTTCAACTAATGTTTTTATAGTTTGAATGTAATCATCTTCGTTTTGCGCTTTAGTCAATTTTGCAGTAAGTTCATCCTGTGAACGCGTTAAAGTTAATACCGTGTTACGACTCAATGCATCGACATGTTTCAGTTGATTTCCGGCGCTTCGTGAACAATTTGGTAGTCAAATTCTTGAAGAAATAATGCCCACCTCGCAACTTTAGGTGTAAGATCTTTTTTCTCTAAGGATTTTTGAAAAGCAGAACAATCGATTATTATTTAAATTTATTTCCTAACAAACAAGTTCGAAATTTCTTTAATGCTTCGATGACAGCAAGTGCTTCGAGCTCATAACTACTATATTTCGCTTGAGCGGGCGCTGTTTTCTTGCTCATGAAATGAACTGGATGTAAATTTCCGTAATCATCTTTTTGTAACAAGATTGCTCCGAAACCTAAACTACTAGCATCTATAACGATTATTTCGTTATATATTGGTTATGTTCTTAAATGATTCCTTTACACCCCCCGTCTCTGTTCAATTCAAAATTAGTTTTAAGTTGTCCTTCATTCCTTTTCCATTTTTCTTGCTTATTAATTCTCTAACCGAAAATCGGCAGCTGCTTAACATTATCTGTGAGAAATACACTCACATATTATTCAACCGTTTAAAACAATTTCCAGATGTCTACTTTTTCCGATCGAAGCAATTCTGCATTACCTTATAAGGAGATCATCTCTGTTTCGCAGTTAAAATTTATGCTTACGATTCTTTTTCCTTTCTCGACAAAACCCTAAAAAGAATTTAACATCTGCGCAGTAAAATCTGATGTCCCTTCGGTGTGCCTCTGTGTTTAGACATAACAACACGTGTAACAATTTATCGTTTGGCAACCTTTTCCTTTCCCATCCCAGCTAGGAAACCAAATTGAATTCTGATCTTGCTGGCTGCATTTTAACTGTTATTTGGCATATACTATCCATTGTGCATGGGCGAACTTGTGTATGTTGGCGATTTTCTATCATGCCAAAAGTGGCGGTTTGTTGCTATGTACGAGGGCACTTGACTCACTGCTCTGGTCTTGTGAAGTTGCAAATCGCTGTTCGGAGATTTTCTCCGAGTACTGTATGTGTGCCCCCCTAGTAATACATGTCTAAATAAAGAATAACTTAGCAATCATTGTGGGGTTTTTTCGTACACCTGAACCTGGACTACTATACGTAATCACGCTTCTTCTAAGTATTCTAATAAAATAGCAGCTGCTACCAAACTACGCTACAAGAATCTCCATTACAAAAATAACTGGTACCGTTTGACTCTTTCGTTTTTCCCCACATAAAAAAAAAAAATATGGAGGGGGGTACAATCAACTGCGACGTTCCGGCGGATGTGATGCTTTTTGTTTCTTCTTTTTCTTCTCTGCATCCCCCGGTAGAAAATGCTATTAGTCTTGCCTGCTAAGTGTCAACCGAAAAAGTACAGAGCTGTTCCCGTCCTGAAATTCCTTTGCTGGACACCCCCTTTTCCTCCTCTGTGTGCTCCATCTCAACTGCTTCGGAGGGTCTCCCCTCGATATTCCATATCCTAAAAGAAATCTGCGGCTGATTGTCACCTGAGCGCTGGGCGCCCCCCTTTTTTCATCTCCTCGCATCGTCTGTGTGATTGACGTGTTTTCTTTGCCGGCAGATATCATCGAGGGCTGCATGTGCTCATTTTGTGCTTCTATACCAGTGTGTTTTGTGTCTTTAGTGAACGTAATCTACAGAAAGTTCATATAGCCTCATAGAAAATTTATGGAAACAAGTATTCCAGTGTTGTTATGCATCGTAAAGTGATTCATCGTGCAAAAAAAATAGTGATTCAGTCACGAGTGTCTGCCAGAGAAAGTAAAAAAATTTGCACATGCAACATAAGTCTTCAATTCTGAGAAATTCAGCAGAAATAATTCATCCTCTGTATCAGTTAACAGTGCACAAAATTAATAAATAAATAAATAAGAGAATTACAAAAATTCTCTAAAAGAGGTGTCACCACCTTCGATAAGTCAATATTCAATTACCTGTTTACAATATAAAATTTCTGCTAGTCTTCTGTGATAAAAAAAAAGAAACAAAGTGCACAACAACGGAAATCAACTTCGAAATAATCTACATTTTGAACGTGAGAGCAGATCTTGCCCCATTTCCCTAAGTCTTGGTGTTATTAAATTAGTAATCATTTAATTATTTTTTAAAACTAAATCAGTAAGTTAACCTCCCTACTTTGTTTATTTCATGTTCTGCTTTCACATTCAGGACACAACGGTCAATATTTATGCTCTGTATAGAGCATTAATATAATCCTGTTATTGTGTTTTTGCAAAGATTTTTAATTTGCGAAAGCACGGTAACTGTTGTCATTTCTAGTTATTATTTTTGCTGACATTTTATGCAGTTTTTATCAGTTATTTGCATTTATGTGCTATTATTTCATATTTAACGTCCCATACCCCTTCGTTTTTTTTAATTTGTATTTAGATTCTCTAGTATGCTTAAATGAGTGTTTAACCAGTTTTGAACTTTTAATTACAAGGTTAAAATAAGAACACTCTTTTTCATCCAAAAAATATAAATAAATCAGAAGGTTTTAAGTTACAAAAAAGGTTTTTTTTTCCTAGTGTAAAGAAGTTAAAGGATTTTTTTTTGCTTGCTTGCTAACAGTTTTTGCGGTTTTCTATAGAGTTTTCTTTGCTTTATTATCTAAAGTAAGTACTTTGTTAAAGTGGAGGAATATATAGATATATGTTTCAAAGTGTAATTATTTTGCTATTTTATTTATTTTCTAAATGATTTACCTGTTGTATGTGCTTCCTTGCTTTACTGTCATAAAAGGTTTAAATAAGATATCTTTAAAGTGAGGTATATTTTAAAATCTAGTTATTTTGCTAGTTTATATATTTTTACTAGCTAGGAAATTTACTTGTTTTCAATGTGCTTTAGAGTATAAGTCCGGTCTGTGTAACAATTTCTCAAAACTTGTGAGCTTAAACAAAACAAAAAAAAACTGTAAAATCATGGCGGCAAAACAAATTCCGATAAATATCATTCAATTTGATGGAGATCCAGATTTACTTAAATTTTTCTTTGACCAAATTAGAGTCTGTGCGGAAATTAATAAATATAACCCACAAACAACAATTGCAATCTTAAAGGGAAAGTTAGTTGGGCCTGCACAAAAATTTCTAGCACAAAACCCCGACCTGCAAAAGATAACAGACCTTGATTTGCTGGAAAAAGAATTTGCGTCATTCTTCGCCCCCCCCCCCTAGTAAATGTGTTGCTTCTGTTGAGTTGTCCAGTTTAGCACTTACGCCTTCTGAGACGATAAAAAATTTAGCCCATAGACTAAATGTTCTTGCGGCTACAGTATATGCAGATATCAACGACGAAAATGCACGCAACACTATCAAACTTATGAAATTTCTTGAGGCCCTTCCTTCAAATATTAGAATAAAATTACAGGAAGAAGGCATTAATGATTATAAAACAGCAGTTGAAAGAGCGCAAACCCTTCATGAAATTTTAAGGAATGAGAACATTCCTTAAAATTTCTTTCTTACATTCCTTACCTTCGGTACACAGACCAGAAAATCTCATTGAATCGCAATTAAAAGAAATCTCTGAGAAAATAAATGCATTATCTTTTGTCCCTCCTGATACTAAAACCGAAACTGAGCAAAAAAATCTGCAGACTAGACCAAAACATTCCGCAAGTGTTTCACGCTTCAAAAAAAATTACAAAAATCGGAGCTACACTAGACGTTATTCCCCACACAAGTTTTCACAAAAAAAAACCAGTTGTTTGTCAGTTATGTGGACGAAACAATCACGACGCTCTCTCTTGTTTTAAATGGAAAAGAGCAAATACTCAAAGAAAAAAACAATTACACAAATTCCACTCCACAATTTCAGGAAAACTGAAACAGAGATACAATTTTTATGCTGATGGTGTTGTGTCTCAATCTAATACTTCTACATCAGCAACTTTTCTTTTTGACCCTGTTTTACCTAAAATTTCAAGTTCGAGACTAGTTAATTCAGTAGGTTCCCAAACTTTTGACTCCATTAAGATAGCAAATAACACCAGTACACAAACAGAAAGTGATAATGTTCAAATAATTTGTAGTGTAAACACTATGTCACCATCCCTCCCTCTTGTTGAAGCCACTATAGCAAACCATGATATTACTTTGTTGGGTGATTCTGGTAGTAGTATATCTTTACTTTCACAAAAATTATTTAATCAACTTAAACCTGTCTTAAAATATAAAAGACTGTCCACTGACGTCAATATTAAAACTGTCAATTCTGATGTCTCATTTTCCGCCTGCATCAGAACATCCATTAAGCTAAAACAAAAAGCGTTTTCACACCACTTTTATATTGTTGACATACCCGAGTCTTCCAGTTTTGAAGGCATTTTAGGTTTCGATTTCATAACTAGATACAATGTTGTCATCGATACTTTTAACAAGTGTCTCCATGTCAACAATAATTTCTCTGTTCCTTTAAAAACCAGTAAAGAATCTTCTGGAGAGAAACAATCAAAATCATGCAATTCTTTGAGTGATGTTGTAATGAATCAAGCGGTGTTCTTAACTCGTAAAATTATATTAGAACCCCAACAACAAATATGGTGCTCTGTTTACACTTCCAATAACATCAACAATAACAGAAATTATCTATTTGAATATTTGGCACAAACAAAAGAATTAATAGGAAATGATGCCATTATTCAAATGAATAAATTATCCAATAAAAGAAAGAAAACTTCACAAATACATCATTTCTTCTCAATAACACTTAAAAACACTTCTGAAAAGACCATTCATCTCCCTAAACACACAAAAATAGGTCAATTATCTGAGATTGAGGAAATTCGCGACTATACTTCTGAAATGTCTGACAAGCAAAATAACTCAGAACAGCACTTTGTAAATTTCATTCAGGCGTCTAATGAAATCTTACAAAAAAGAAAGCAGGATTTATCGGCTAAGGATTTTAATCTTACTCACTTAAATTCGAATGAAGCAAAGAACCTAACTAAATTGTTACTTAATTATTATCCTGCCTTTTCCAAATCATTAGACACACTTGGTCATACTGATAAAATTGTACCTGATTTGAAATTCATTAATGATTACCCCATAAAGACTCTCCCTTTCCCTCTTCCCCAAGCTGTGCAGAAGGATGTTTTTAATCAAATCAAACAGTTGCTTGATGCCAAAATCATTGAACGTCATTGTTCCGAATGGGCCTGCCCCATGCTCCTTGTTAAAAAGAAACCAGACGGTACAGGTATACAGAAATATAGACTCGCATTAGATCTCAGAATGGTTAATACTATAATTCAAGGTTCGTCCTATCCACTTCCAAAAATTCAAACTATTATTTCAAATCTTTCACAATATCGTTTTTTCTCTTCTCTCGACTTTCATCAGGCATATCATCAGATTGATTTGCCTGCAAAATTTCAAAATCAGCTCACATTCACTACAATGTTCGGTTCTTTTCGGTATAAGAGATTAGTATTCGGATTAAAAACAAGCGCCTCAGTTTTTCAAGCTTTCATGGACTCGTTACTTGATGAATTACAGTTAGAAGGTGTCTATACCTACCAAGATGATCTTATTGTTGGTGCCAATTCATATCAAGAAATGTGTGATAAGTTGGATAAAATTCTTGCAATATTAGTCAAATATAACTTAACGCTGTCCCCTAACAAATGCACTTTTCACAAAACCAGTTTAGATTATCTTGGATTTCACATAGAAAATCAAACTATTTCTCCTGTTCAGTCGAACATTGTAAAAATAACATCTTTTCCAACACCTACAACAAAACGTCAATTAAAAGCACTCATAGGCGTCATTACATTTTACAAATCTCTGGTTCCATCCTTTTCTGAACTTGTGCAGCCTCTCATAAACTTAACTACTCCAAAAGCCAAATTTAAGTGGACAAGCAAACATAAAAAAATTATGGACACCATACAGAAGATATTCTTTAATCCACCCATGGTTAGATTACCTGACTGGAACAAAAAGTTCTATTTAAATACTGATGCGTCAAATATTGCTATTTCTGGTGTCTTACTACAAGAACATGATAAACAACTATTACCTGTTGCATACTTTTCAAAATCTTTAAAAGCATCAGAGAAAAAATATCCTGCACTTAAATTAGAACTCATGGCGATTCATAAATCAGTTACTGCTTTCAAATATTATTTATACAACAGAGAATTTGTAATCCTTTCAGATAGTAAACCATTAGAAAAGTACAACAAAACTACAAACCCGGCTGATATTATCTCTCGTTGGCTCATGAATCTCTCAGAATACACATACAAATTTCAACATATTCCAGGTAAAAAGAATGTACTCGCTGACTATTTATCTCGCTGTAACTTTGAAAATAATCAACAGACTTTAGCTACAAACCCTGAACTTATTCATGATACTCAACCCTTACCTATTGTAGAATGTGATACTCCACACCCCAGCTCGAGTGATTCTAATATGCATGTTAACTGCCTTATTTCTGGTACACAAACAAATCCTGACCCTTTATTAGAAATTTCGAATGAAACATTTGCTACTGAACAACAAAATGACCCTACTTTGTCTGTTGTTTATAAAGAAATCTTAAAGAAAGGATCTTCTCAAAAATTTCCTAACTACTTCATTCATCCTGATTCGAAAGTATTAATGTTAAAGAAGGAAAATATTTTTAATAACACTTTTTCGTATCACATTATTGTTCCAAATTCACTTAACCCGTTCGCGACGGCGCGCGCATTTTGAAGTGCGCATCTGAGGACGGAGCGGGGAAATTCGATTTCACCTTCTGGGCCGGAGGATTTCGCGCAGTTAAGCCTAACGCTTGTCAAAAATTCTTTAAAAATTAATAAAAAAATAACTTTCGCATGAAACTTTTTGAAATTCACATACATGGAATTTGATGTTATTTTACATATTTATTCAAAAAATGATGTATATTGTGTGATTATTTTAATTGGAAAAAAATGTTTAAATGTAAATAATGAATAGTTAATATCCTGTTTTTAGCTTTTAAAATGATATAACATGACAGAAAAATACTTACCAGACTGTTAAATATCAACCTATGAAACATTTTGCTATAATTGAAAAACAAGCCTAACCATCTTGATATTTAATATTTTTTAACACTTTCAGTAAATAAAATAAATGTTTTACAAAAAACGATTTATTTAGAAGTGAAAAATATTAAATAAAACATACAAACAACCTGCTACTGTTGCTTTGTAACACTTATATATATATATATATATATATGTGTGTGTGTGTGTGTGTGTGTGTGTAAGATTGGATTTAAAAAAACTTAGTTTAATTTTATAATATTTTTTAAATAAAAAAAATATATATAACACATAATTAAAAACAAACAAACAGTCTTGAATAATAATCAGTAATGATGTGCAAATCAGAGTAAAAATTAAAAATGTACCTTTCCAAAATATGTTTATGTTAAAATTATTTCAGAAATAGAAAATATATTTCCATATGGTATATCGTATAATAAGGTATATCAAATAAAAATTATTGGATAATTATGAATAAAACTTAATAATGATTTGAAACTTTCAAAACTTTCGTTGATGTTAAAATTATCTTTTAAAATCTATGTTAACATATAATCTAATATATAAGTAAGAAAAAAATCTTGAATAATAATGAATAAAGCACAATATTACTTTAAAATACACTTTAAAACTTAAAACACTCTTTAAAAACTTTTGTTCATGTTACTAGTAATTTTTTAAATGAAATGTATATATATATGCAAGCATGTAATGTAAAACATATTAGATAAATATATAGAATTATTGAAAAAAAAAAAACTGGTCAGTAACGCAGAAAAATATTCTTAATTTAGCTGCACTGAGAAAGAATGTTATCAGCGTATCAGCTCCCACAATCAATATGTAACCCTTTTTTTTCTTTCTTATTATTTTTATTTTTTAATTGCGAAGCACTCCTGAAATAAAATAAAAATATAAAAAAAAATAAATTTTTCTTTCTACAAGAATGATTATATTAATGACGTCGGTTTTTGCCACTACGATCTGTTCGAGATAAAAGAGCGGGAAAAAAAGCAATGAATCAGATATTCATGTTATCATTCGTAACCTTAAATGTGCTTAATAATACACTTACTTACGTTAACCGCAAATTTTTCCTTCTGAAGTTCAGTAGCATTATTTCTAATAAAGAAAAATAAAGTTTTACTAGACGCGTAAAAAGATTTATGAAACATAAAGACGTGATGAAAAAATAATCTTTTTCCCATTGTAGTATTTCCATAAAAAATTAAATTCGCGTGGATTAAAAAAAAAAAAGTTTTCATTAGCTTTCCTAGTTTGAAGGAAAAGCCTTCTTCCTTAATATACATTCAAATAGAATTAGGGTAAATTTTTTATATGCTAAACTGTGAAAAACAAAACGTTCCGTTTGATCGGCATCAATGGTAGTCTCGCGGGATGTGAGTACAAACAGCGCCGGCATGAATTGTAGTCTCGCGGGATCTGAGTACAATCGGTGCCGGCATCTATAGTGGTCGCTCGTCCCCAAGGGGTTAAAAGCAAAGTCTTAACAATTTCACATTTATCTCATTTTGGCTTTAATAAAACTTATAAATTCTTGTCAGGTAGATATTTTTGGAAGGGTATGTATGTAGACACTTTAAACTTTGTTGCATCCTGTATCAAATGTCTTCAAACTAAACATCACCAAACTCCACCCGCACCTTTGCAGCCCACATACACTCCCAGGTACCCTGGTCACACTATTAGTACAGATCTCCTTGGACCGTTTGCTAATGGAAAATATGTTTTAACTATCACTGATCATTTTTCGAGACATATTGAACTCTTTCCACTTAATGACATATCTGCGAGTAAGGTTGTTAAATGCTTATTCTCTTACATAACCACCTTTGGGAGACCTTCGGTTGTCTTATCAGACTTAGGACCCCAGTACACTTCTCAGGTATATAACATTTTTAATGATACATTAGGCATTAAGGTATTACACAGTTCTGCCTCGAGACCACAATCAAATGCGATTGCAGAGCGAATCAATAAATCAATCAAATATTCAGTCAATATTCTTTTACAAGAAGGTCATTCATTCGAAAATGCTGTATTTATACACAAGTCACTTTATAACGGCTCCAAACATGCAACTACATTGTACTCTCCTAATTTTCTTCATTTTGGACGCGAACTTTCTCTAATTTTTGACACTTTTGATCAGTCGTGCAACCAACCCTTTCTTGATAAACATATTGAAGTACACAAATTACTTGATGATCTGAGTAAGATATATCACAAAGCTTATAACAACATTAAATCTGCTCAAGATAAAAAGTAGTATATGGTACCAACTATGGAACACTTTTTATATTCCACTAAACGCAAATATTTAACGATTTTTGTAAGATTTTCATCAAAAAGTTTGTCTGTCTAAATATCGAATATTGTACCTATAATTGTAAGATTTTCATCGAAAAGTTTGACTATCGAACAATGTTTCATAATTCGAAATAATCCATACAATATTAATATTTAATGAGATGAAAAAGTTTGACTGTCTAAATATCGAAGAAATGATGAATATAACCATAATTTGTATATTCCCATCTATCCGGTTGTTTAGTGCAGGTCCGCCTAGGAAGAGTCTCAGATTTGAGATTTTCGTTCTTCGCTTCGGGGAAGTTCCCGCGCCAGTCTCGTATGACGGAGTGCAACCGGCTGAGCGGGAGCGCGCGCTTACTGTCGGAACAAACTTTCAGCATATATGTAGAGCTAGTGTGTGTCGAAAGATGACAGTTCTGATTTATGTTAATATTATTGGAGCAAATGATGATTATAAAATAGTATTTGAATGGACCCACTAAATGCTAATATATAACGATTACTGTGATCAAAAAGTTTGACTGACGCATTTTCTTAATAATAAACCAGGTTGAGAATATTAGAGTTATCGATGCTATGGTTTGTGATAATGGGGTCAAATTTAAAATAATGAGAGGTAGGCGAAAGACAATTAAAGAGTACTTATGACAAACTATTGTAACATTTATTTAGAAAAAAAATTTCTATAGATGATATTAAATAAAACCCATTCGAACAAAGTTTAGACAGATGAAATAAATAAGCTAAGATAATATTAATATCAATTGCATCGTATTGAAGTCTGAAAATAAAAGTTAAATGATTTTTATCACATTTTTAATAGATACCCAATTCTTTTTACTTACTGTTATAAATACTAATCTGGTAGTTTGATATTTTCATAGTTCGATAAAATTAAAAAAAATAGTTTGTGTCGAAATGAACACATCTTTGACAGCAAGAAATTTATTTTGAATTTCAGTAAATATTATTTAGGGGTTTGAAATTTTCATAGATCGATAAATGGCCCATTCGATTATTGTAAGATTTAAAACAAATTGTAGGATTAAGCTTTTTCTAATTCATAATCATAAAAGCCGTCATTATTTTTTCCTTTAAAATGAAAGATATAACCACCTTCATTCAGTTTCGTTATTGCTTTTTCAGAAATTTTTCCATGACTCTTTTTAAGAAAATAATCTTTTTCTACATCATTAACTTCTAATCTTGCAATAGTCGCATTTCCAAATTTTGTTTGAATTTTCTTCAACGAAATCAGCTTGTATTTCCCTGTCTCTAAATCTTTTAACTTATGAGTTACAGGGTACGATCTGAGACTGTTGAATTCTTCCATTTATTCAGAAACAATTTTTGAAAGACAATTTTTATAGTACAGACATCTGTACATAGAGCAGCCAGGTCCTAGGATTCTTACACATCTCGGTACTTCTAATATTTTTATAGGAATTCCCCATTCTTCAAAGGTACTTTTCGGAAAAACGCCTCCTTTAAAAGCAAATGTACCTCCGTATATCTGATGCAATTGTATGAAATAATCTTTTACATTGTCACTACTAATCCATAAGCCTGTATTATCTGAATATTTTTTAAATCTTAAACCATGGACATCGTTAGTACATCTACGAACTATTCCATGGTCTTGATCACCTAATTCATAGTTAGGTGTAAACACAGAAATAGTTTCACCTATTCCCTGTTTTAAATGAACCCAGCTTATTTCTCTCGCTATAGACTTAAAAGGAAGTATAAAACCTTGAACATTTATGATAAGAGTGACACCATCCATTTATTAGAAAACAATTTTTATAAATTAAAAATTTCGGCTTAAAATCCAAATGGTACAGTATCAAAGTTATCTAAAATTCTTCTTTTATCATATCCAAACATATATCTTTTATTCATTTTATTCACTTTAATATTTCTATCTTTTTGTATCTGAAATTGATTTATTTCTACATCTATATGGTTAATTTCCCCAGTTATTATTTTCATTCTCTCGTCAAAATTCAGCTTAGTTTCGCTCTCATAACTCATTTTAAAACCTTTTACTTTTCCTTTTAAAGAACCGTCGTTCAGAATATAACCATAATCTTTACTTGCTCCAGATATCCACGATTTCATATATTTATCTTCTCCTAATTCATCGGTCCACTCTCCTAACATACAGCCCGTTTTTACTTTATTGGAGCCATCATCGATATACACAATACTATCTGTATCGTAATACATTACATTATCTCCTAATTTATCAAGCATTTCATATAATCTTATTCTAGCCGAACTGGTAGTAAAAGCCGCTATATAAATATTCGTATTAAAGTTATTCTTGACATATTCATCTTTCATCTTATAATCCATTTGCACACACTCATCATTCAAAAATATCATATTCAAGTCTTTAATGCGGTCGTTCAGTATAATTCTATAAAAATCGGATAATTCCATAACATTCTCTGTCTGTTTCAAGTTTTTTCTCTGTCCGAACTTTCCCCATAAAGAGTTTAAACAAATTTTGGATATAAATCTCATTCCTGGGTTTTCTTTGATTTCTCCTAACTTTATACCCAATTTCTTTTCTACGCACCTTTTATATTCTTTTTCGGTTTTGAAATTTTCAGACCATTTATCATCTGTTTCTAATTTGATTTTCAAAAACATTTTAACATAATCCTTAAATAATGTATTAGATTTTTTTTCAAAATGCCAAACTTCATAGATATTTAAAATCTTATAACCTTTTTCAATAGCCAGTTCAACTTCGGTAGTTGTCCATGTACCAGTAAAACTTCTCTCCTCATCCGTATGATTACATTCTTTATTCCGTATTTCATAACATTTTCTACATTGTTTCTTTTCGCATTTTATAGGTTTTGAACATAATTTACACAAACTAAATATTAATTTTTCTCCTTTATAAGGTAAAACAGGATGATAGAGCTTTCTAGGTGGAAGTACTTTGCATTGTATCAAACCATACCAATTCTTATCATATTTTTCCGGATTATAAATCTTTACTGGATGACCAACAGGATAGTAATCAAAGTAATTCACTGTTGGATAAAGTGAACAAACATCGATATATCTACCCTTTTCGTTTTCTTTCATTTCGTATATTAATTTGGTAGGTTCACACCTACCTCCGCTGAATGCGTTTCTAGGATTTAAAGGTTCTACAAAATCTCTTTTCCATTCATTTTTCATATATTTTTTAATTTCTTTGTGATTATCAAAATCACATTCCCATATTTCAATCAATTCAAATCCGTTATCTTTTATTTTATTATTTATTTTTTGAGTTCTTTCATACAAATCTTTCATACAGATCTGATTTTGAAGATTGACAGTGGATTCTGTAAAACAGCGAGGACAACCGTGCCAATGACATCCTTGAAACTGATAAACGGTATTCTTATAAAAACCATCTACTTTATAAGTTTTATCACCTAATTTCAGTTTTTTCTCACCACCGTTTAAAGCATGCTGTATTTTGATATTGTGTTTTTCAGACAGATAGTCTAACCAAATGATCGATTTCTTACTGTATTGATCTTTTGAAATACACTCCTCATCAATTGCTATTGTATTCACTGGTATGAATTTATCTCTGTATATAGCCATACAAACGCCAGCTAAAGTGACATATTTAAAAGGATCAATATTAGCAATGTTTAGAAATAATCTTCGCAATTCTAAACATCCTTTTCTTAAAATATCAACATCAGATCTACAATATTTTATAATTTCTTTTTGAAAATCAAATGTTTCGTTTTTTACCGATATATACCATTTATCAAAAGTTTTTCTTTGATCTAAAGTCATAGTATCATAACCATAATAGTATTTTTCAGGATATTTCCCTACATAATTTTGATTTTCAGCAGTGTTAAACAAATGAGGAAAGTAACCTTTAGCCGATTCCGTTAGTCCAAACGTTTTAGGAAATTTTCTTAACGGAATCAGTGTAAAATTAATAGAATCGATAAACCTTATATTATATACGGTTGCTTGCATATATATGAGTTTATTTCCTTGATATATTGTAAACACTTTAATTTTATTTTTAAAGCAGTATTTAGCTAGAAATTGAAAATCGAATCCTTTTCCATAATGCGCTAATACTGTATAACCGCAATGTTTTCTTTGGAATAACCATTCACAATATTCATTTTCATTCTTAAATATTTTTTCTATTCCGTTAAAATCATGATTTATAACTAGATTGACTTGGGGATTTCCTGTCTCTTGGTTCGTTTCAACGTCAAAAAACATATATTTTTCTGTAAATTCTGACTTTTGACATTTCTTACACCATTTCTCTCTGTCTTTTATATTTTTGGGACAGATATTTTTACAAGTTCCCCCCTTAGATTCTTTCCTACGTATAAAACATTTATGATCTTCCAAAACCCACTGTCTACAGTTTTTACATTGTTTTTCTCCGCATTTATGATCTTCCGGTTCTCTTTCACTTCTACGGATATTTCTCTTACATTTTAAACATTTCCACAGTGTTTCACAGACTGAGTGATTTTTATGATTTTTGAAACAATTTTTTCCTTTAAAACATCTAAAACAATCATTACACTGAATATCATCGCCTTCGCAATTACTCTCTTTCCTAAAACATCCATTGCATTTTAAAGAACATTTATGTTGATCACTTCTACTATAACTGACTTTACAATAAACACAAAAATGGTTTTTTCCTAAAAATCCTGTAACCGTTGTAATGACATCAAAATGATTTCTATTTTTTAAAATGTAAACACAATTAGATTTATAGGCGCCGCTGTATATTCTTTCGTTAAAATTTTCTCTGCAAAATATAGTTATTTGAATATCTAAAAAAATTTCGAATTGTTTAACATGCTCTAAATTACACATTTCTAACGGAATATCACACATTTCATGCAATTTTATCGCTAAACTTTTTTGTAATTTTCTACCCATTTTTATGTATTTAACATCTAAATCTGTAAGTTTTTCTAGATTCAATTTTTCGCATAAAATTTTACGATTTTGAATAGCCAGGGCTGTAACGATGGATCTAGCCAAACAGATATTATCGTCATTTTTAATTTGAATTATACTTCTTTTATCGACAACATCGTTATCGTTCAGTAATTTCAAATGTTTACCACCTTTAGGCAAATCAACGACTGTAAAAATAAATTCACAGTCTTTAATATCCAACTCTTTGTATTCAATTTTATGCGTTAAAACATCTAAATAGGTCTCATAGGCTTCTTTCGTCGACATCATTTTAGGGTGAAAGGGCTGTGTCAAATAGGGATTGAATACAATTATATCTACCTTTCCTTCGATTTTTCCAATTGCTCTTCTGAATAAATCTTTTAAGATACTATAATACAGGCCAGGTGTGAGTTTGTTTATTTGTCTTATTTTATAAACATATCTATAAGTATTAAATTTTTTTAAAATTTTTTATCTTTCTCAACAATTTCATAATCGGGTCTAAACAGATTTTCCAAATTTGCTTGTAATTTGACTTTTTTTTCTGTCTTTTTGATCAATTTTTCATCTTTATATTTCAAGCCGTAATAATCAAAGAGTTTTTTAAGTTTTGGACGGTTTTTCGGTTCATTTATAAATTGTTTCAATTTTTCATTCAAATCAGGAAATAATTTTTTAAGGTTTACCACTGTTTTTATCTTTTTTTCTTCGTCATTTTTTGGATTAAATTCTGCTGTGTTATTGTTAAATTTTAAATCAAAAGAATCGAATATTTTTTTCAACTTATTTCTTTTCTTAGGATTTTTGATAAATTCTCTCTTCATTTCATTTAAATAATCTGTGACGTCTAAATTTAATAAATCTACTAAAACATATTTATATTCGCCTGTTCTTTTTATGTATCTCATTATCAATCTAATTAATTCATCTTTTTTACAACCTTTGGGTTGTTTTATATTTAAAACTTTTGCAGTGTGTCTCAATTTTGAAACAGATATCAATCTTAGAGTTTCCTCCATTTATATAGAAGAAATTTTATAAACACTTTTTGCTACACATTTTTAATAGCTATCTATAAATCCAAATTCGGTAGCAGGTAATTTTAGATTAAGCGATTTAAAATGAATTGAAGAATTTCTGAAAACAACTATTAAAAAATATATTTCATCGTTTACTCAAGAGGACTAATTGCAGTCCATTGAAAGAAATCTAAATTTTTTTCTACAGGTTCGCCATTCAATTTTAAACATTCAAATCGAAATCCGTTTTTATCTACTTCTGTTATTCTAACGAAAAATGGTTCGCTGTATTTACATACAGGTGTTATATGAACATTGGGATGAACATTAAAGGTATGATTCCAATCTACATTTATTCTTTCAGTTGTACAGTTACCTGTCAAAATCTTTGTACTTTTTGAATTACCCATTTATTTAGCCTAAAAATCACTGTCATAATCAGGCACCTTTAAATTCTAAATAAAATTTTTCTGATAGATTTGAATATAAAATGCCAATCTACTCTGTCTTGGAACTTTTCTATAAATGGTTCTGAACACTTTTTCCCTCACAATTCTAATTTTGAAACTATCAGGTCCAATATTTCTGAAAATGCAACATTCAATATAATATTTTAAACAAGAAAAAACTACATCGTGTTCTATTTTTGAAACGAGTAAAAAAACTACATCGTGTTCTATTTTTGAAACGCGTAAAAAAACTACATCGTGTTCTATTTTTGAAACGAGTAAAAAAACTACATCGTGTTCTATTTTTGAAACGAGTAAAAATACTACATCGTGTTCTATTTATGAAACGAGAAAAAACTTTCGTGATCTTTTTTTTTAAACAAGAAAAACATTCAATATGATATTTTCAACTGAAAAATACGTTCAATTTAAAACAGAACATTGACTATATTATTTTCAACTAAAATGCAACATTCAATATAATATTTTCAACTAAAAACACAACATTCTGTATAATACATTCAATTTAAAACACAATATCATAAATTTATTTTGATGTTCGTTTGATATGATAATTGCTTTTTAAATGTCTCTTTTTATGAGCTAAAGTATATTTTTTACCACATTCGCAATCAATTTTTTTATTTTTCATAGCTAAATGACAACTTTTGCAATTAGCGTAACGTTCTATTTTGCCGTAACGAAATCGAGTATAAAATTGGTCTAAATTTTTTGTCATCTCACAATGCTTACAACTTTTAGACAGCTCCATTTATTAAGAAATATTTTTTAGAAAGCTATTCCAAACGTCTTCGTTTTTCTTATTAAATTTTACTTTCAAATTATTATCAATATTATTATAATCTAATATTTTCTTTATGAAATATAGGTAATTTATCGACTTTTTATAGTACACTAAATCTAAAAACTGAATAAACATTTCTTCAGCTTTATATGGAATATTTAACTTCAATTTCCACTTCAATGCTTTAAAACGACTTATTCGGGATTTGCGTCTTTCGCTTAAAAAAACATCTATATTTTTATAGGTAAAATATTCACCGTCCGAATCGTACATTATTTCACATTTTTTCATCTGGTCATAAATCTTTAGATAGTTTTCAGGCATTTCATATTTTTTTACTTTGTCAAAAGTTTGTGTTAAGCTTGATTCGGTATCATCTATTAGAATGTCTTTAAAAAAGTCGTAATTCATTTATTAGACAGCGAAAAGCTGACGCTTTCTAATCTTATATTCTAGCAATACGTCGATTAAAGCAGACCTTTTTTCTACCAAAGACGTCATTTCCTTCCAAGTGCAAAATATAACGGGTGAGTACGAATGTTGACGCTCGCTCTAATTTGAACTTCATTTATAGGTCAACGCTTTCATTCAGTGGCCTTCCTGATAAAGATATTAAGTTACGTTTTTCTTACGGAGTATTTAGAAACATATTTTTCGACCGTTCGAACTTGATATTCAACATAATACAAAGCAGATATTTATGATTATTAAAATTAGATACTATTCTTTATTTATAAAATCATAGAAATTTTTTAAATTAAAATGCTAAAAGTCACTTAAAGCAGAGCCATTCATTTACTTTTTAAAATTGAATAATTTCTGAAAATATAAAAGAAAAGTTATTTCTACATAATTAGTTTTAAGTATGGACTTGTTTTATTAACATGGTTTGATATTTTACCATGTTTATATTTTAATACTTGATTACCCCGCCTAGACGGGACCTGCATAGACGGAAGTTTTTTTCTCGTTCTAAAAAAGGATCACGATACATATATTTTACTCGTTTTAAAAATAGATCACGATGTAGTTTTTTTACTCGTTTAAAAATTAAATTGACTTGATATCTTTTTCGTCAACCCAAGAATTGAATTCGTCGGAATAATTTAACCACTTTACAAGACATTTATTTCCTTTCTTTTTTAATATTTTTTCAATTTTAAACAAATTATTTTTTTTATTATATTCACATAATTCCTGTTCATAATATGTTCCTTTTATTTCGTTTCCATTCAAATCTTTTATTCTGTAAGTAATGGGGTCAGTCTTTAATATTTCTGAAACGATGAAAATTTCTTCCGTAAAAGTGGGTTGGTATCCGCGGGTGAAAGCAGTCTGGTATTTCGAAATTCTTATTCTATCGCCAACCTTGAATTTCGGTTTTCTTATTATTTTTTCTTCGTATAAATTTTTATAAACTTCGGATTCATTTTCTTCCCTACTGGCTTCGGTAGGCGTCATTTTGATAGAGCTATGCCTGGTATTATTATAATTTTTAACTAATTTGTCCAAAACATCTATATATCTTTTAGTATTGTTGGCCGCTAGATAGGTTCTAATTTTTTTATTAATTGTCCTGTTAAAACGTTCGACTACAGAACATTTTATTTCAACATTTTCAGTTGTAAACCACTGAATATTATGATCTTTAAACAACTTTAAAGTTAACTTATTTAAAAATTCTGTGCCTTTGTCCGTCTGCAGTTTTTCAGGAATTCTTTCTTTAAATATCTTTTTAAATGCTTCCGTTACTTCTTGTCCAGTTTTTCTTTTTATCGGAATAGCCCAAGCATATTTACTAAATACATCTATCACTGTCAATAAGTAATTAGTTCCGTTATTATATTTACTAAAAGGTTTGATAAACAATAAATCTGCTTGCCATTGATCATCGATATGACTTACATAAATGCGTCTTCGTTTAAATTTACGAATTAAAGGCTTATGTCTGGTATAAACATCTTGGCTATGTAAAAAATCTGTAATTTGCTTTTGACTAAAACCTGTTTTCCGTTTTAATTCATTGATCCCACAATAACCACTTTCAGGATGATAATATATTTTTTCTAAGATATTTTTAGGACCTAAGGTTTTCCTAAAAAAACACTCTTTTTAGAACCACAATCTAAACAAATACCTTTCATCATTGGCCTGTTATTTTTAGACATTGTATTTTTAATATCTTTTGTTTCTGTGTAGTTTTTACATTTTAAACAATAGATCTGTGTATTTCCCATACCAAAAGATTTTTTAGCTTTAATAATCGGTTTTACAATTCCTCTTTCAATTCTTTCTCTAATCGTTGGATTTTCAATATTATCTAGTTCATCAATCATATTCTTATCGCATACTTCATTTCTACTTTTTGTATCTTTATTTTCTAAATAACATTTGTCATGTTTATATGCAATTTCATCTACTCTGTTAACAGGTTTAGATGAATTTTTATACGTTAAATCTGGATTTAATCGTGTTTTTCCCCATAATAACTGTGTCCCCGGGCCGGTAAAAGAATGGCCTGGTAAATGCATTTCGAAAGGTAAATTACTAATGACTTTATTCAGAAAACCCGATCCCGTTTGTCCGCATTTTAAACATCCACCTTTAAAATTACCTTTTTTAGTTAAGGACGTCACAACAAATTTTTTACATTTACAACTCATTTATTAGGCAGCAAAAAGTTGACGCTTTCTAAGAAGAATATTTATATCCATTCAACTGTACTTTTTTCACATACTTTTCGATTGGGAAGTATACTAAATTATTTATAAAATCTTGTTCTCTTACATACACTTCTTCTTCTGAAATTTTTTTAGCTTTCAACAAATTTAATTGTTGTTTATAAAAATTATAACATTGCTTGTATTCTTCTTTTCGTTCTAAAATATTTAAAGATTTCTCAATAACTTCTACAATTCCGACGGTCAAACTCAATGCAGCCAGTGGTATGAAAACAAATGCTGATAATCCCGAAGCACTTAGCATAAATTTACTGACAGATAAGGAAATACTTATCTTTTGATACAAATTGTAACTTTTCCGATAAACATATAATCTCTTTTCTAAATATTCTTCCATATTTATATAGGTTCAAAATTTCTTCTGTATCTCATTTCAGAATTTACTAAGTCTAGCATAAAGAAGTTACCCTTACAAGAATTATATTCTTCTAGAAATTCCTTTTTCGTTAGATTTCCGTCTATTTCTCTGATTATCTGATTGATTTCCCTAGGCTGTAGCTTAAAAAATATGAAGTAATTACAATTTTTTCTAATATCTGGAGGAGTTGAGTAATAAGACTGCGTTAAATAAATAATGGATGCATTTTTCTTTCGACCTCTTATAAACAAATCTACTATAACTTTCTGGTCTTTCTCTGTAACACAATCGTCAAACACAACTAGATTTTTTTCTGAGGAATCTAGATCGTCGACAGTAATAAATTCACTCAAATCTGAAGAAAATAATACATTCTTTTTATATTTATCATACAATTTTAATATTTCCGTTTTTTTATTTTTATTTATTTTTTTACATTTTAAAATATCGTCTCTTTCAACACTTTCAAACAGTGTATAATCTTCTTGTAATTTAGAATACTTTGGCTCGAAAATATCTTTTGCGCATAAATATAGCGCGTCGAAATCTAATCTTACATTACTAGGATTCTCAAAACCGTTTAATAAATTTATTAGTAAATTTGTCTTTCCACAACCTGATGGGCCGATTATTAATAATCTAAAAGGATGTCTGGGTAAAAAACGATGTTGTTTAGGGTCCGGCAATTCTTCCGGTTCTGTGTAATTTTTAATTTTAATCATTTATTTACTGAGAAAGTTTACAGCTAGTAAAAAATAAAATTACTGCTAGTAAAAACATATTAGCTGTCAGTAAAAATAGACGTCTGTGCTATCGCTTCTAATTAGCTTCAGCTTTTCACTGTCTATAAATGGATAAAATAAACGATTTAGAAAAAAATCGAAATAAGAAACAAAAAGAAGAATTAAAAAATGCAATAAAACTTGTCAAATTACAAGCAGATATTAGAAAAAATAATGAAGAACAGCGTGATAGAAAGCTAGGTATAGACAAAAGTTTAACTGAATTTCATAAACCTGTCACTAAAAAATTAGAAGAACAGGATAAAAGTAGAAAAGAAAATATTAAAGCTATCAATGATAAATTGGACGAATTAAATATATCTTTACAGCCTATTGCAGAATCATCTAGAATTATTCCTGAAGCGATCGAAGATGTCAAAGAATTATATAAAGAAACGCCGCTTACTTATAACGTTGATCAAAATTTAGATCTAAGTTATTTAAAATCTGTACAATTATACAGACCTTCGAAACTCCTAGACAATCAAGAATAAATTTAACTTTTTCAAAAAAATGTATAACCGACTCCAAAAAAAAGCGCTAAAAAGAATTAAATAATTCTATAAAATTCTCTAATGACAAATCGTTATCCAATAACCACACATTGACTATCATGTACCGGTATAAAACGGTTAAATTTAATATATAGAATTTAATATCCACCAAACATAGGTTTTCCAGAGAATATTTTTTACAAGAGATTAATTTACATATTTTTGATTTAATTTTTGAATATATACATATAAAAAGTAAGGAATTACTTTTTGAAGTTGGTGCCAAACAATCATAGTCGATAATGATTTCCCCATTTTATTTATGGCACTAGACATAATATATCCAAAATTCGTACTATATTTAAGATAGTTTGGCACCAACTTCAAAAAGTAATTCCTTACTTTTTATATGTATATATTCAAAAATTAAATCAAAAATATGTAAATTAATCTCTTGTAAAAAATATTCTCTGGAAAACCTATGTTTGGTGGATATTAAATTCTATATATTAAATTTAACCGTTTTATACCGGTACATGATAGTCAATGTGTGGTTATTGGATAACGATTTGTCATTAGAGAATTTTATAGAATTATTTAATTCTTTTTAGCGCTTTTTTTTGGAGTCGGTTATACATTTTTTTGAAAAAGTTAAATTTATTTTGCTACTTTTTAGTTATTTATACCGTAATACATAATTATGTGTACTGACATATGATGGCTCTTTGCAACGCATTACTAATGAACGCACTTTGCTGAATTCTGATGTATTCACTTTACTTGTCACTGTTTGATTGTCAACTTTTCAAAAGACACTTACAATATCGATTAGTATCGTTGTGAATCTTTAGGTTTTCTGGATGTGGTAACTTCTTCAGATCTGGCACGACGAAAAGCTACCGCATTCATGAAATCTTAAAGTCAACATCTAATCGTACGGACATCGGAAGTGGTTATCGAAAGGTGACAATGCTTCAAGTAAAGTGTCCTTACATATAAGCGCGCGGCAAAGCGCTTCTATATATGAGTAAACAGCAAAATGACTCCATGTATCAATGAATAGTAAAATGCTTTTTTAGTGTAGTCAAAAGTACTCCCCCTTCAGTCAGAAAAAGCAAAAAGAAAGATTTTAACAAAAATCGCTCTGTGATTCAATAGGTAAACAACAAAAATCTAATTCCTATAAATGGAGTAAAGGCATCGGAAATGATTCAACGAGGAATCCGAAAATCATAACCTGTACTTGGCTGCCTCTATAAGAACGTGACAGCATTCGATGCCCAAATAATTTTTTATTTGACGCTTTTGTTCCAACTAAAAATTTGAAACTCACGCCATCGCTTTTATGGAAAATGATTATTTCAGCCTATCATGGAGCATTCTCATGGGTCAAAAGACAAATATTTTATAAAAGCGGGGGAGTGACGATGCAGCAAAAGGGTAAAATTTTTTACAGTGTATATATGAGATATTCCATAAAAGGGATGGAATGATGAAGCAGCAAAAGTTAAATTTTTAACAATGTATCGCAATGTTAGGCATTTTCTATTATAAAATTTGATGATGATTTCCTGGTAGAATTCGATTGTACGCCGAATGATCCTTTATTTCTACACAGACATAAATACATAGTCCATATTATTTTACAAATTCGTGGACATACAAGGACAAGATAGCACAAGGAAATATTACGACACAAGAAAAGTACAACCGGGAGCTACATATAAAGAGTGTGTGCAACGGAGCCAGTGGGATTCGAACCCACAATCTCCTACGCTCTCAAGAGATTAGCAGCGTGGTGTCTTAACCACTCGGCCACAAGGACCCCCTTGATGACTCATTTTTGTCCAGAATCTTTTCAATCAATCGTATACTGTGCTCCATGTGTCGTCATATTCACATCGAGGAATCCTACATGAACAAAATCCGAAATCATTCTGGTGTCTAATCCAGTAACCAAATCTGAATCTAAAGTTAATTTTGCTACACATATCTATGCACTTTATTTTGCATTGATATGTAGAGATAATTTTTTCCTCTGGAGCAAAATATAAAGTAAAGGGTTTTCATCTTTTCAACAACTTAAGGATGTCGATTGGTATCGATGTCTATTTTCGCTTTAGTGGATGCGAGAACTTGTCCATTTAAGCTTTAATATTTCGGAAATTTATCGCATCCAGCAAACTTTAAGGCCGCACACTAGGCACAGAAAAAGACCCGGATGATAATGTGAAGTCTATGGGGGGCGTTCTTTTCAAATATCTCATTCAAATTTTAAAGTTTTTACGTGATTTTTTTTGCATAGGATAGCTGAGAATATTCCACAACCGACCTAGTTTTTACTTTTTCAATTTTGGTTTAAGATTTTTTAAAAAAATTATTTTAAATTTCAAAACCGATTTAAACGGTTCTGAAATTGAAACTATCATTATATAAAACATACATAAGCAAAATCAAAGAAGTAAAAACTAGGCCGGTTGTAGATCATCCTCGTCTATCCTATGTAAAAAAAATCATGGTAATATATTAAAAGATATTTGAAAAGACTACACCATAGTCTTTACACTAAATCCGGGTCTTTTTCGGATACTAGTGTAGTGCCTTAAGGTCCATATTGAAATCTGCAGACTTCGTAAATGGGCATTGAAAAGCTGACAATCCATCAGTATACGTTAAAATTAATGTGAAAAATTACCTTTGTTTTTAAAGACTATCTATTTTCTGACTAATGAGAGCGATCTAAAAACGTCTATGGAGCGTTTTCATTGGTCAGAAAATAGATAGTCTTTAAAAATAGAGGTATTTTTTTAAGATATTTTAAACAGGCTACACTGTTAAAAATTTGACCCTTTTGCTGCATCGTCCCTCCACCGCTAATATAGAAAACGGTTACTTCAGCCTATTATGGAGCATTCTCATGGATCAAAAGTGAAATATTCTATAAAAGCGGGGTAGTGACGATGCAGCAAAAGGGTCAGATTTTTTACAGTTTGAAGTACGCGTACACAATCAGAGCGCGTCAAGTTACTTCTATGATTCAATGCATAGCAAAGTAATTCGAAATGTTCGTCTATATGAAAGTAGCAATATTTGAAATTAAGAATGTTCTTTCATAAACGCGGTTTTCCAAAGTACAGAAAATTTAAGAATTTTTATTCCAGAACTTGGCGGTAGTCGCCTGAACGAGTTTGTTTTATGGATGAAAGAAGTTAACTGGCTTAACTTTAATGGTAAGCTTATCAAAATTTTTCGTCATTTATATTTGTCCAAATGTAAATCTAGCACATAGCAATGTACTTTAATTACTTTGTGAATCCGGCATAACAAGCACCCTGATACACAGACATTCTTGCTTTAACGTGTAAGGCTCTTTAGAGATGAATTTTTGCTTTTAGATATCTAATTCTCATGTCTGGATCGATGTGGATCTTTCACTTTGGTGGATACGAGAATTGTTCCAGCTAAGATTTCGTACTTTGAAAAAAACTAGCATCTCTTCAACAGTGGTTAGGATCCAGAAGGATTATTCGCTGTTAAGCAAAACAAGAATGACCAATCATAAGTCTTCATTTTTGAGAACTTTTCATTGTTCGAAGGAGAGAGTCTTGAATACATGGAGTGAAAATCTGCTATCGACACTGTAAAAAATTTGACCCTTTTGCTGCAACGTTACTCCATCGCTTTTATAGAATTTCTTTGTTTTGACAAATGAGAATGCTCCATAATAGAGCGAAGTAATCGTTTCCTATAAAAGCGATTGAGTGACGATGCAGCAAAAAGGTTCATTTTTTTACAATGGAAGCAGTGCTAAAAATTTGTATCCTTTAAATATGCAACGATGCTACTGAATTTCAAAGTGTCGATCACAGCGACATCTGCGGCATTTTCGTGATACATTATCTAGACTAGCAATAATTCTTGCATTTTTAGAAAATGTCCTGCAGATATCTCTTCTATCTTTAAATTTCATTAGCATTGTTGCACATTTAAAGAATAGAACATTCTAGCGCTTTTTTTAATGTTCGTATTCACCACCTACCTCAACCTAGAAAACCTCGGTTGACTGCTCATATGAAATTCACAATAACATTTGATCGGACATTATCAAGAAGACATCCAATCAGGATTAGAGGTGAACACTTTTTGAGCATTCGTCCGAGGTTTTCGGTATAACTTGGGGTTGAAGCAGTAGGTGAATAAGAGCGTTAGTGTTACAGAGGGCGTGTTCAGCACAACTTACCAGTTACTTACCGACCATTTACCGATTGTAGACAAGTACGAAATGAAAATCAAAGCGAAGTGTGAACGTCAACTGCAATTCAACAGAATAGTTCTTATTGATGCCACAATTTGCTTTCGTAATGCCCTATAATCGGTCGGTAACATTGGTTACTTTTGTAAGTTGCTCTGAAAAGGACTTAGTTAGCCGATTTCCACACTATATCCCCTAGATGCTATATTTCCGGTTTCTTGCATAAGAGAAATTGTCCGGAATCCAGGTAGAATTTGCGCTGTTATCGAAACCAGATTAACGAATCAGAAGCCTGAATTTTAGCAAATTTTTCAATGTTTTAAATAAATTTTCTTGTTAATAAATCGCGTTTCGCAAACAGCGCAAAATTTATGTGAATCCTAGCCCTCGTCCAGTTAGGATTTTACACTTTGAACACTGTTAAAAATTTGAAAATTTTACTTTATCGTCTATCCATTGCTTTTATAGAAAATGATTACTTCATTGTAGTATGGTGAATTCTCATTGGTCAAAATAGAGATATTAAATAAAAGCGGTGGAGTAACGATGCAGCAAAAACTTCCAACTTTTAACAGTGAAAAGATCGTGTGTCTATGTAAGTGTAACATAAAAGCATGCAAAATGAACACTTCTAATTGGTCGATTGCTTCAAAATGAATTTCAAATTTAAAGTTTTTATTTTTAAAAAAGTTCTAATTATCAGATTTTTATGAAATTCGAATGGGACCACATGGGCCTCATATGCTTTCAAACAAAAAAAGAATTATCAAAATAGGTTCATATTTGCAAAAGTTATGCGTGAACAACAAATACATACAGGTCGAAATCATAACCTCCTCTTTGAAGTCGGTTAAAAATTAGATGAAATGTATACAAAGGCAAAGCATTTAAAAGAAGAATTATCGAGGAAAAAAGGCAACTTACAAAGTACAATTACGAGGGCTAAAAATCTTTCGGAGGAGGAATTAAGTCAGAAAAAGGTTGAATATAAAGCAGTTGAATATAACGAAGGGGAGCTACAAAAATATATGGCTAGATTAACTACAATTCGAGGTAGCGAAGTAATGAAAGTCGGTAAAGGATTAGGTTTATTATCTGAATTGCTGGATAAAATATGTCAAGGTAGCAAGTCGAAAAAATTAAAAAATGAAATCAAACTGCTAATAGACAAACTCATTAAAGCTAAAAAAATAACTAATGGAGATAAAGAACGATTATACAACCAATTTCTTCTTTGAAAGCGTCAGCTTTTTGCTGCCTAATAAATGAGTTATGTAAAAAAGAAGATTCATTTGAGTGACGGGCAGATTAGTAAATTGAAATCTGCTCTTAGAAAAAAAGAAGAACTGACACTGCAGATAGACAATTCTAAACCTCCTAATTATGAAATGTATTTAACTAAAACACAGATTAATCAGATTAGTAAAGGTAAAAGAATAAATATAAGCAAAACTCAATTAGATAAAAACGGTGGATTTTTACCCTTTTTAATTCCTATTTTAACATCACTAGGACTCGGTGCCGCGAGTGGGGCAGCAGGTTGGGGAACTAAAAAAATCCTGGATAAAATTTCGGGATCTGGAGTTTATCAGCCTTGGGAAAACAAAGGATCTGGTCTAAAAGCGTCAGCTTCCCTGTCTAAAAAAAAAAAAATTCCGATAACAAAATTGGGTATATCGGATAAAACGATTAAAGAAAATATGAAAGATGAAAAAGGATTTAGGGATGTTTTCACTTCCGATTTACTTCCTAAAAAGATTGGAAAGTTTGAAAGTGGGATTATTAATTTAGATATCTCCACCGGCCCAGGAACACACTGGGTTTGTTACTATAATGACCCGAAATATAACTATGTAGAATATTTCGATCCTTTTGGGGAATATATATATAAAAATATTAAACTCAAAGAAAAATATATTCCTGAAAATATTATGAAATTTCTTAAACTTTCCAATAAAAAAGTCAATATAGCTCACAATGATAGTTTTTTACAAAAACCTACTTCTGTAAACTGTGGATTATTTTGTATGAAATATATAAAGGAAAGAAATAAAGGCAAATGTCCAGAATGTGTACTTAATTCATTTACTCAACAGCCTAGCGATTATAACGAAAAGCTTGTTTTTCATCTTTAAAGATTTTTTCTGTCTAATAAATGATCAAATTGAAACCAAAAATTCATGAAAAATCAGAGGATTTCACTGTTGAATTTCCAAAACCTCTTAAATTAAAAAAATTAGCATTGCAATCTTTTACTATGACAGTTTCATGGTTTAACATAACAGATAAAACTAATACATTTGACGTATACACAGATGAGAATAATGTTAAATCTATCACTATTCCTTATGGTAATAAAAATGTTGAAGATTTAAATATAGATGTAATGAAAGCGTTTGGTTCAGACGATCCTCCGGTAAAATTTGGTAGAATACAATCTAGACTAAGAATGCTTATTAAATTAACTAAAGGTTGGAATATCGACTTAACAAAAAGCGATTTTCATAAGTTAATAGGCTTTGAAAAAAAAGTTTACGAAAGTCATGATGAAGAGACTGTAATAGAAGGTGAAAATATAGCGGATATAACAAACGGAAACGACATTATATATATTCATTGTGATGTAGTGAATGGATCTTTAATCAACCAGAATAATTCAGAAGTTATTTATTCTTTTACACCGAGAGATGTACCGGGTGTTATCATTTCGAAAGAATTCAATAATTTAATATATTATCCTGTGAAAAATAGGGATTCAATTCGTAGAATAAGGATGACAGTTACGAATCAAAATGGCGAATTAATTGATTTAAATAAAGGTTTAATTGAGTATAATTTTAGAGTCGTAGAGGAAAAAGAAGACTATGTTGAAAAAATATATCAATTGATATTAACTAAATTTTCTCAATAAATAAATGAATCAACACAGATTATATAGGAAAAGTAAAAGAATTCAAGGAAAAGGATTTTTTAAATCTAAAAAAGTAGATTTGACAGTTGTTGACAAATTGACTGATGCTGACATATTGAAAGAAATATTTTCAAAAAAGATGAAAGGAACAGGTCTGAAAATTCTTCCTAAATAAATGGAAAAAATTTATGATCTGAGAGATACTCATTATTATTATAATAACGATATAAAAAGTAGCGAATTAAAAAAAATAAGATTGCCTAGTACAAGCCATAATGACAAAAAAGAAAATACTACGTTTCATTTCGAAATTACAGATACCAATGATCCTATTTCATTATCGGAGAGTTATCTGGAGACAAAGTGGAAAATTATAAAATCCAATGGCGATTCTATAAATGACGATAATGTCGCAGCTGTAGGTTCTATGAAAGGCGTAAAACTTCAGATAGGTAAACAAATAATCGAATCAGTTGGAGACTATCACTCCTACATTCTGCAGGTTAAGAGACTGAAGGATTATACCAGAGATTATTCAACATCAGAAGCCACCAATATAGGTTTTTATCCAGATACCAGTGATAGTGCTGATAGAAATAAAAGTTTACTTGAAAGCGATGGTACGATAACGGCTACAACCTCTGTAACAGATATCGTCAATAAATTAAAAATTGTAAAAAATGAAAACTACAATAAAGGATTTAAAAAAAGATGGGAATTGTCGAAAAATAGTAATTCAGTTACAACATGGACACCTTTAAAGGAAATTTTTGATTTCGTCGCAGAATATAAAAAAGCCATTTCTGGTTTCATAATAAGAATGGAATTCCAAAGAGACGATAGTAGAAATATGATTTACACAGACGTTGCAAATCCAGATTATAAAGTAGAAATTGAAGACATAGCGCTCTGGGTGAGATACGTCGATTTTAAAAATGGAGCGGAGATTCTCTATAATGAATTAAAATTATCTAATACGGATATAGAAATAAACTGGAATCAGTATGAAATTAACAGATCTAGTCCTATTAATAAATATAAAAGCGGTTCCGATTCTATATCAGCTACATCCGATGAAGTTTTAAGATTATTCGTCATACCGCAATATTTCGAAAGAAATGAAAATCCTAAAAAAAATAATATGATATTTGATAATTTGGATATGATCGAATGTTGGTTGATGATTAACAGATCGCCATTACCTGCAGAGCGATATACTATGGATTTTGATAAAAAGGAATATAATAGATTATATGAATCTTTTCTGGAATCAGGTCTCAATAATCTAAATACAGAAACCGGTTGTATGGTCAATTATTCAGATTTTGGTAAATTATATCCCATAATTCATTTTGATTTGTCAAATCATGTAAACTATACCACTCTTGAAAATTTGAGAATAGAATTCAATTGGAAATTAGAAAAAGAAACAACCAAAGAATATGTATTTTACTATATTTTAGAAGTAAGAAAGAAATGTATATTAAATATGAATAAAAAAGAAATTACTATGATTAAAACGTTAGGAGAATAACATTTTTTAGTCTTTATAAATGGCTGTTTATTATCCGCCGTATGATAATCCAGTGCGAAAAGGCCCTATCGGACCCCCCGGTATAGGTTTTAAATTAACGCCGGATGGAAATTTCGATATGGATAATAAGATATTAAAAAATGCTTCAGATCCCATCGATGATTTAGATTTAACCCCTAAACGTTTCGTTTTGAATAAAATAGAAAATAATCATTTTGAACTAAAAGATTTTATACAGAAAAATAATATTAATTACGATAGTAATTTTTTAACTTTCACAGAAGAAACGGGTAAGAGAATACAAGAACTCGATGAAAACACTTTACATCTAATCGACGGAAAATCTTACGACGCCAAAGGAAAAAGAATAGGAAACGTCGCAGATCCAAAAGATGATAAAAATGTTGTGAATAAACGATATTTAGAAAAAAATGCATTAATATTAAAGAATGATAAATTTGATGCCAAAAATAAAATAATTACGAATGTTTCAGAACCCGAAAACGATAAAGACATAGTCAATAAAATATATGTAGACAGTAAAGATATCTGGGTTACTATAAAAGATAATTTTCAGACTTTTACAGATAAAGAATTTACCAAAGTAAATTTTGACTTAATGAGTTCTAAATTACTGGATCAAGAAATGCGATTATCTACAGATATGCATATGAAAATTACTATATATTTAATATATAATAGTTTAATCGGCAAAAATAGGACTACAGTGATAGAACTAAAAATCGAAGATAAAATAATTTTAAGCGGAGAAATGTTTGATGATTATTCCGTAACTCGTTTTGATTATGGAAAAAGTGGTGACATGATTACATTTTTGATAAAATCCAAAAGTAATTTTCCAGTCACCTTAAAACCTTGGATGCATATTGAAAAAATTCCTTTTTAAAAATATTTCATTATTAAATGGATATCAACTGGGACGAATTTTCTAAGACGAAAAATTTATCCGAAGATGTCCTTCGAAATTTGAAGGATAAACTCAATTGGAAGTTAGTTTGTAGATATTCCGTATTATCCGAATGTTTTATGGAAGAACTCATAGATTATATCGAATGGAATGTTATATGCATTTTTCAAAAACTTTCGGAAAAATTTATAGAAAAATATAAAGAAGAATTAGACTGGAATTTAGTTTGTAAAAATCAGAAGCTGTCTGAGGAATTTATATTAAAACATTCGAATTATATAAATTGGGTTGTTATATCTCAATATCAAACCTTAAGTGACGAATTTATTCAAACCTATCATGAAAAATTAGATTTACATAAAGTATCTCAATTTCAACAGCTTGCAGAAAATACTATGTGCACATTGGAAGAAGGACTTAATTGGCTATTAATAACCCGTTTTCAAACATTTGGTGAAAGATTTTTAGAAAAGTATATGCATAAACTAGATTTTTGTAATCTCATTGAATATAAGTTTGATCAATTACCAGATAATTTTTACAACGATAAATGGAAAAAAATTCTTTCCGTTCAACTGGGTGAATTAAATAAAAAATTTGGCCATTATTACGAAGAAGAACTACCGAACAGAGAAAAATTAATGGATGAAATTTTCGAATTAAAAAATATTTTAATACGATTTATTAATGAATTGAGACAACTTTTGAATAAAGACGAAAAATAAAAGTGTTTATAAAATTGCTTCGATATAAAATGGTGTTGGCTCAAAGATTAGACGATATTATAATTCATAAATATAAAGATTTATTTGTCGAATTATCGCAATGTAAAGAATTTTACACATTTATTTCATTATATATCAATAAAATAAATTTTCATTTAAGTGAAAAAGTTATGAAATTACCCATTGAATTTATAAGAAAATTTAAAGATAAACTTGACTGGGATTGTATATCACAGAATGAAAAAATATCAGAAGATTTTATTAGAGAATTTCAAGATAAAGTTAATTGGTATTATATATCGTTTCGTCAGACACTATCAGAAGATTTTATTAGAGAATTTCAAAATAAAGTTGATTGGGAAGGAATATCCTTTCGTCAAATATTATCCCCTAATTTTCTAAAAGAATTTGAAGATAAAATTGATTGGGAATGGATATCATATATAAATGGTTTTTAAATAAAATTTCAATTTTAAGCCTAAGGATTATATCCTTTATTTGACGAACTTTCTGATAACACAATAATCAAATGGATTCTACTCAATACCATTTATTGAACTATGAAAGTATCAAAATAATATTCACATTAAAAAACATATGATAAAAAGCATTTAACTTTTATTTCAGACTTCAATGTAATGCAATTGATAATAATATTATACAATGCAGCTCTTTGCTTTTCCTATCAAGACTATCCTAGAGGAAGATTGTTTATTACCATTTGGTAGACTAAGGGCGTCAGGCAAAATTTTTTCATCAATACAATAATTAAATATTAGCTTTTAAAATTGATAAATATTTCATCTCAATTGATTACGTTATTATTTATAATCATGATTCTTTATTCCATAACCCTTTCTTAAAACTTCGTCTTTACATAATTTAGTAGAAAAAATAAAATAGCCAACCAATGCAATATTTTATCATCATTTGCTCGATAAATCGTACTAAAATCGTTACATCCTCTATATTTAGACAGACAAACTTTTTGATGAAAATCTTACAAAAATCGTTAAATATTTGCGTTTAGTGGAATATAAAAAGTGTTCCATAGTTGGTACCATATACTACTATAAAAGATATAAATATTACGGTCAGAAAGCTAAATTAAGATCCATTTTCTTAAAAGATATTGTATATCTAAAATCAAATGACAAGTTTAAAACAAAGTATACTGGTCCATATATTGTCACTTGTAAACATTCCCCTGTGTCATTCTCAATTAAAAGGTTGTATACTCCTGATAACACAGCATTTCGGGTACATATTGATAGACTTTTATTAGCACCTCCTCGTTATGGACATTTATTTGATGCATCAAGTCATATAAACAACACTAATTTTAATACGTCTTATCAACCACATACATACAATCTAAGAAACAGAAGCTAATGTAAAAACACTATTTATTATTTTTTATGTCATGTTTTATGATACCACATATCCAACCAAAGAGCTCATGGTTGTGTGTATGTTGTTTTTGACTGATCTTTAACAATATCATGGCTGGTCCATCACTGTTGCTCTGAAGATCTCTTAGGAACAATATTATGTATCATTGTTATCCTTTAACACTTAGATATGTCTTCATACTCACTTAAATTTTAGTTACTTTTTATTTTGTTTCTTTTTGCAGTACACTTAAAATTTCTTTGACAATATTCATTAATTCAATAGTTTTCCACTAGCTAACCTCCCACTTAACAATCCCTGTACTATAAGTCAAACATATTATAGTTAGATAAACAGGTACTGTAGTTTAGAAAAGTAAACAAATGATTCATGTAATTAAATAAAACGCAGTTGTCATATATGACTTGTTCATCATCCCACTCGATTGTGACACATTTTTCGTCTCTCTTCACTCTAGGATTGTCTCCCCATATTAGTTATTATATGATATACATTTTTTTTGTTTTTTTTTCTTTTTGAATTCTTCCCTTTGAAGTCTTGTTCCCGTTCAAAATTAAGGCCCTAAGGGTTCAAGCTTCATTGTGTTGAGAGACAAAGTTTTGGAATTGGAGTTTCGGTTCAAATTTTTGAATTGTGATTCCAATTCACAACAATTCAAATTTTTTTTCATGTAATTCGACGTGGGCTCCTTCAGAAGACCGCTAGTGCCTTCGGGGGAGCATCACAATTCCCTCCTCATCTAAGGCTAGGCCCTAAGCCGATGCCATAATACTTGTGTTGTACACAAGATTCAGGGTGACGCAAATTTTTATGGGCGTGCTTGGAGCACCTCTTTTTTTGTCATCCTATGCTTCGGCATGAAACACTTTTTACAGAAACATTTTTTTATTTTAATATACATCATATTACTCTTTTTTTAATTTTTGAAAAGTATAGTGCTATTATGTTATTTTTGTGTATTGCCATTTTACATTCATTTAGTATTAGTTTCATGTTTTGTATATATGTTTCAAAATTTTTACTTGTGTCATGATAACAATCAAAGCTGCAGTAATGTGTTTGTACTGTCTGAGTCGACTCAACTTCTACATATAAAATACAGTACTAGCTTGGATCCATATACAGAAATAGTAAAAAAAATATAGAAACTTTAGAACTGCTGACTGTTTTTGAATACAAAAGTCTCCATTATCATGACGTCAAATTTCTACAGATACATAAAAAAAAAAAACTTTTGCATGTATGTATGTTTTTATGTTATAATATTGTATGCTAGCCTATGCACATTGGACAGCAAAAGTTTTTTTTTTGTGGTGCACCGGGTGATATATATAACGATTATTTCGTTATATATTGGTTATGTTCTTAAATGATTCCTTTACACCCCCCGTCTCTGTTCAATTCAAAATTAGTTTTAAGTTGTCCTTCATTCCTTTTCCATTTTTCTTGCTTATTAATTCTCTAACCGAAAATCGGCAGCTGCTTAACTTTATCTGTGAGAAATACACTCACATATTATTCAACCGTTTAAAACAATTTCCAGATGTCTACTTTTTCCGATCGAAGCAATTCTGCATTACCTTATAAGGAGATCATCTCTGTTTCGCAGTTAAAATTTATGCTTACGATTCTTTTTCCTTTCTCGACAAAACCCTAAAAAGAATTTAACATCTGCGCAGTAAAATCTGATGTCCCTTCGGTGTGCCTCTGTGTTTAGACATAACAACACGTGTAACAATTTATCGTTTGGCAACCTTTTCCTTTCCCATCCCAGCTAGGAAACCAAATTGAATTCTGATCTTGCTGGCTGCATTTTAACTGTTATTTGGCATATACTATCCATTGTGCATGGGCGAACTTGTGTATGTTGGCGATTTTCTATCATGCCAAAAGTGGCGGTTTGTTGCTATGTACGAGGGCACTTGACTCACTGCTCTGGTCTTGTGAAGTTGCAAATCGCTGTTCGGAGATTTTCTCCGAGTACTGTATGTGTGCCCCCCTAGTAATACATGTCTAAATAAAGAATAACTTAGCAATCATTGTGGGGTTTTTTCGTACACCTGAACCTGGACTACTATACGTAATCACGCTTCTTCTAAGTATTCTAATAAAATAGCAGCTGCTACCAAACTACGCTACAAGAATCTCCATTACAGCATCCGTATGTAATTCCGTTTCCGCCCCCTTTCTAAATATGTGTAATACTGGTTTACTAGACAGTTTATTTTTTAGAATTTGGAAAGCTTCTTTTTGACTTGGACCGAAATTAAATTCATTTTCCATTTTTTAAAGATCACTCAAAGGTCTAGCAATTCTAGCATAATCAGCGATATACTTCCTGAAATATCCGGTTAGTTCCAAAAAACTCTGGAGTTGTTTTTTATCTTTTGGTTCAGGAAATTTTGTAACAGCTATAACATGTGTTTCGGAAGGTCGAATTGTTCCATTCTCAATTACGTATCCTAAGAATTCGATTTTTCTCTTCAAAAACTGACATTTAGGAAAGTTAAACTCGAGGCCATACTCCGATGCTACCTGAAACACACGTTTCAATTTAGAAAGCGCCTCTTCTTCAGTCTGCGCAGGGACGATTATATCGTCTAAGTACACGGAAATCGTTTTATCTCTTATTAATTCTTTAAGGCATGCATATATGTAACGTTGGAAAAATTGTGGAGCGACATTTAAACCGAATGGCATTACATTATACTCGAATTGTTGATTATTCGTAACAAACGAAGTAAACTTTTTACTATCCTCATCAACCTCTACGTGAAAAAATCCATTTTTCAAATCCAATGTACTGAATACCTTACTCTGCCCAATCTCATCTAAAATATCATCTATTACTGGAAGGGGATAATTATCTTTAATTATCTTTTTGTTACGTTTCCTATAATCTACGCATAATCGGTAGTCTCCATTTTTCTTTTTCGTTAAAACAATTGGTGCAGCATAATTTGAACAACTTTCTCTTATAATACCCTTATCAAGCCAATCTCCTATTTGTGTATCAACAAATGTTTGTTCATCAATCGCTAATCGCCTTGGCCTTTGTACAACTGGTATGTCATCGCTTAACACTATCTTAACTTTCAAGTCAACACTTTTCGTTTTCTCAGGCTTATAATTCGTAATCAAATTAATTAATTCTTCCCTTAAACCGCAGTCGGTAATATGCGTCATATCGATTTCATTTACATTAACCGCATTAGCTATTTCTGCTAAGCAAACAGATTCAAGTTCATGAGAATCAGCTAAAGAATTTTCAGTCATGGGTGTGTTTGAAGAATTCAACCGCAAGTCTGGGTCGGGCCTGGGAACCTCTTCAACATCTATCCGCAAGTCAGATTTAACCGTGAGAATGTTTTTAACATCTTTGACCGGGCCAATCTTTGGAATTCCTAAGGGTATCTTTGTAACAACATTTACACTAACTTTTTTCATCGTTCCGCTTACCTGTTACTTTTAAGCCATTGTTTGATATTTCGAAATTTAATTTATTCAAATAGTTATTTCCGAGAAGCATTTCATATTTTAAATCCTGCAAAACGTACACATCGCAATTTACACTAACATCATCAATTTTTATATTAGTATTGAAAAAACCTGAAAGAATTACTCCATCACCACTAATACCTGTCAATTTCACATCATTCTTACTTAAATTAGGCTTTCCCAAAATTCTATAAAGTTCATTGTTTATCATTGTCACATCCGATCCGCTATCAACAAAACAATCTACGCGTTTCCCTTTAATTTCAATACTTTTAACAATTTTATCCGACGGACAAAATTTATTACTCATGGCGTTCACCATTTTCGTGTTATTTAAACCGTAGTGATTATTTTTATTTCCCTCCATTCTGCGAGGACACTGATTCGATTTATGAGAAACAAATTCATTGCAATAAAAACATTTAGTTTTGAAAGGGTTATAATTATTCCTTACTCCGTTCTTGTTGTTTTGGGAAAAATTGTTCTTCCGGCCAAAACTTTTGTTCTCTATGTTCTGAAAAAAACGTTTACTATCGCTATTTTTTACTTCCGAATTCTTCCTAACGATATTACGGGCCGCCTCATAGTCATCAAGTTTACTTATAAAATCTGAGACCTTAGTAAACTTAGGCAAGTCATCAATAAGATGCTCCCTTACTTCCAATGGTAATTTTTTCCTTATTTGGTCAATAACTAGGAGGTTTTTTAAATCTTCAAAAGATGAAATGTTCAGACCTGTCAACCATTGTTCTAAAAAATTCGTAAGTTCAAATGAGTAATCGCGCCACGATTCCGAACTTTCTTTTCTGTGGGCAAAGAATTTCTGTCGAAATTGTTCCGCACTAAGCTTGAATCTTTTCAATAATAACTGTTTAACATAATCATAATCATTCGAGAGTTCCTCATTTTCGCGACCTATTATATTAACTATTTCTAATGGTAACAAACCTAGCAAATAAGTTACCCAATTCTCCTTTTCTACCCCTAATCGTTTTATTTGTCTTTCGAACAACGTGAGATATATACTTATTTCTTCATTGGTACCATATCTCGCGATTAATTTTAAAACATCAGCAGTTTTCACTCCGGCGTTAAGCATCATTTCGGATTTGTTTTTTGCGCTAAGTTCTAACTCTAATTTTTTTAATTCATATGCTTTTTTTTCGTTTTCCTCGATTTCTTTATTTTTTTCTTGTTCCAACCGTTCGCTAACGAGACCGTCTAATAAGTTTTTGACTAAGTCTTCATTATAACCGTCCGATTTGGTTATTATGTCGGCTAACTGAACTTTTGTCGCGCTTTCCTCAGCACTCAGCCCCAATTCATTTAACACTTACAATAAGTCTATTTTCTTTGCCCTTACCAAATATGCCATTATTCCGACAAAAACTCTATCAAATATACTAAAATATCTTATAAAAATATTATATATATAAGCAAAATTATTTTCTATTCATAACTCACATTATAAAACAAAATTCTTTAATGTTTAAAATAAAAGCAAGATGCTATAGTTTTATATTTAATTACCATTTATGGGAAAAAAACCACTTACTTCATTGTGGATATCCTCTGTTCTCACATACAAAAATAATACACAAAATATATAAATAAATTCAAACAATATAGATCGATCAATATGTCAATATATATTTGTATATATATATAAAAAATATAAGCCCTAAAAATGCACCGGGCTTGAAAAACTTATTTAGAGACTTTAGCCTATATCACTGGCTTCGAAAATATTTCACACGCGTAAAAATCGCCTCGGAAAAAAAAATCACAGCGAGGGTTCTTGAACAGCATACACCCTTCGTTGCACAAAAAATCCACAAATTCGTTGCACAAAAAATCCACAAATTCGTTGCACAAAAAATCACAAATTCGTTGCACAAAAAATCACAAATTCGTTGCACTCGCGCACACGCGTTAGCTTCAGAACTCGTAAAAAAAAAAAAAAAAAAAAAAAAAAAAAAAAAAAAAAAAAAAAAAAAAAAAAAACGCACTACGAGTTGGTTTTTTCTTGGTGTCACCGCAACAGCACTGTTTTTCTTCTTGAACAGTCGAAGCAGCTCCGTGAAAACTCCGTGAAATCAGCTTTCTCCGTGAAAACAGCGATGATTCCAGCAATGGGAAAACAGAAACGTCCAACTTTACTACCGAACAGCTGACAAGTTGTTAACAGTCAAACGGTTCATTCTATTACTGCCAAATTACTATCAAAAGTTCTTGCAAGTCCACTGGTCTATCCCGGCCGAGCCCCCAAAATTTGTAGACGTGGGGCGGACGAAATTCGGGAATTAGAAATAAGTAAACAGTTCCAATATTTCACTGGATGAATATTTAATTAAAAAATAAGTTCTTGATTAGATGACTATTACATATAAATACACAATTCTGTACTAAATACAGTATAAAATAAACAGGACATAATAACTGATATTAAAGTTAATATGGGTATCAACCGATCCCTTTTACAAAGTTCTTGGTCGGAAACTCGTTCCGATAAAAACACAGGCGTGCAGAAAACCCATCTGCTCTGCACCGCAGATCAAGGCCCTCTCTCCCTGCAAAATCTACGAGCTCTCACACTTTCCCATATTGCACTTAGCTTGCAAATATTTTCTTGGGATGGGCTTTGAACTTCGCTCAGTTATCGAAACTATGCACATGCATTGTCAGTCGAAGTCTTGTGGTTTCTGGGGCTAAATTACCTCTACATTATTATTATTATTATGCTAAAATTTGAAATTTCGAAAACAAAATGAGCTCTCCAAAAAAGAAAATTTTGGCAGTAAGAATTGGACTTCATTTTTCTTCGCAAAACTTTATAATTTTTTTTTTTATGTAATAGATTTCTCAAAAATAGTCATTTTTTCCCCCTGTTACAGCATTCAGCTAAGTCGTTGTTTTTTCTATCAATACTCTGCATTATATATAAATATGAACAGAATTAGAGAAGAACATTTTATCGCACATAATTCAAATTGATATCTATAGAAAGATTTTTGATATACTCACTTTCAATTAAATAGTTTTAATGTTTAAATATTCTTTCCTTTTTAGCACTTTCCAAGAAAGTTGAAAAGTGCTTATGCATTCGGTTTGCTTGTCCGTCTATCCACGCTCAAACTCCCGGGGCAATTACATATTTTCTGAGTGAGAATGCCTGATCTTATGCATTTCCGAAAAGGAATTAATTCATAAATGTGTTAGGATGTAACTCTTTTGGATTTGCGAAAAGCCTTAAGAAATGGCAGAGGAATATATTCATAAATCTACTTTTTACTAAACAGATTCAAAAGTCATGGTATTTAAAACTCTCCTTTTTTTCCTTTGTTCAAAACTACATTAATTATTTAATGAATCCCTATTTGAATAATGAAAGGTCTAAGAATCTAAATAATCAATATAATACATTGTGTATTATCCATTCTGCGAACACATCGTAATTTAAAGATACATTGTAAATTCATCCAATAAATATGTAAGCCGTATTTTTTAAAGGAATCTTAATTGTATGTGAAGTAAAATGTGGATTTTTTTCAGAAATTGAACACGGACAGATCGAGCCGGACTGAGTCTCATTTCACGGATTTTTTGACCAGGCAAGGCTCGAGCTGAACTTTTAATTTTTACACCGGGTAAAGGCTAAATAACTTTCCTATGGGAAGAGCGGGTCTCGGGCCTCGAAATTCAAATCCGTGCAAACATCTAAGAGTATTGTATTACAGGGCCGTAACCAGCGAGTCATGCCAGGGGGGGCTCTGAAATTTTTCTGGGGGCTGACATATTTTAACAATCCATACCTTAAAAAAATTAAATATTGCAAAAACTGATAAAAAGGACCTGCTTATAGAGGAACCCGTCTAAATTGAAACCTCTCTATAACGGAACTTTTCTATAAAGAAATAAATACAAAATACTTCATGATCATCGGAAAATAAGTATATACCGTAATTTCGGGTGTATAAGCCGCGGATCAAACAATTCTTTTTGGACCCAGAAATCTTATTTAGTGATTGAAGACAAATATTTACGTCGATCTAAGTAATAACATTTGTTTCTTAAAAAATTCTGGGTCGAAAAAGAATTGTTTGATCCGCGGCTTATACACCCGAAATTACGGTATATATATTCTTTTTTATTAAAAATAAAAAAAAAAATTCAAAAATTATTGCAAGGTGAAAAAATATTTTTACATATTAATTGATAAGAAATTAAGAGCATGCGTATTTACCATGCGTATTATATACATTTTTATGAACATTAATTTGACTTTTTGGTGACAATGCAAGTGAAGCTAAGTTCAATATAAGTGTCCAATAGATACGCCCTCCAATTATCCGTGAGATTTTTTACGATTTATCACTAGAACCGCCATTAGGGGTCAAAATGACACCTGCAACATTGATAATAGTTGATTCGAACCGGAATTTTTTTTTATAAGATAAGATAAATGTATGCAGCAGAAAAATATACTAATTAAATATGTTAAATAGTTTAACATTAAAATTCTGGTGAGAAACAATTTTTATAAAATTTGAGTAAAATTCCCGGCTGTTCTAGTGTTAATATTTAATTTAAAAAATTTAATTTTACTATTTTTGTTGCATTTTTTCTCATGTTATAAATGTTTATGTTCAAGTAAGATTTGCAACTATAGTTATGGTTAATATAAAATAGTGCGTTTATACTGGCCATTATGGAAAAAATAGCAACATACATATAGATACATATACATATATATATATATATATATATATATATATATATATATATATATATATATATATATATATATATATATATTGCAGTAGTTTTTGAAGTCAATTTTATTTTTGGTTTAAAAAAAAAAAAAAAAAAAAAAAGTAGTTAAAAATTAACAGTTTTTGCATGATTGTTTTGGTTGAAATTTCAGACTTAATGAAACCTAATTTGTTATTCTTATTTTAATTTCATATTTTTAACTAACAGTAAGTCGCGGTTTATTTAATTTTATTAATATTTAGTTTTCTGCTAAATTATCAGATCATTTTAAAGTCACGGCTGTTCTAAATACGATATAATTTAGTGATGATGTAAGTTTCTCTTTAAAACTAATTTTGTCTGACCCTATTTTATCAATAATAGGATTTATAAAAACAGCTACTTAACAATTCACTAATTAAATTTAGAATTCTGTATATAATTATATAATTTCAAACATGAATCATTATTTCAAATATATATTTATTTCACATTTTTGAAACATATCTGGACTTTGCCCCTTAGAGACAGTAGTCTTTTAAGAAATTTTTAATGTTTTGTCAGCGGTTTCTAAAAACAAATTTGTTCCTTATTAAATCGAGAAAATGCTCGGATTAAATAAGCCAAATTTTACAGTAAAATTTTACTGGTGGATATAAACAAGAATGCTAAGCACTTTTTGGCGGCACGAACATGGGTCGCTCGTCCCCAAGAAATTAATAACGGTTTTGTTAAAAAAAAAAAAAAAAAAAAAAAAAAAAAAAAAAAAATAAGATTGTGATGTTAAATTTATATTCTTGAATACTGTTTATTTCCGCATATATTTTACACGTTTTTCCTAAAATTTGTGCAATGTCATTTTAAAACAAAACAAAACAAAGCACAATGATATAAACATCCATTTTCGAAAGATGTGAACAACTTTCATTAAATGTAAAATGACTGTTTATTATTAAGTGTTTTCTCGTTTCAATTGATCTTAAAAAATACTTTTCTTTCACTCAATAACGAGAATATTCATGATGCATTCAAGAAAGGATTTTATTTCCATTTGTTTAAAAATTCCATCTTCTCACATTTAGACGCTTAAGAATTGAATACTGTTTTCCGTTTTCTTATAAATACCATATATTATGAGTTATATTCATTTACTACTCAACATTCTTTATTAAAATTGAAATCGATTGTATGTTTTTCTGCAAAATTTCCCCCGATCCTAGATCGCCGGATCGGACATAATCTGCACCCCTGCCTTCAACTATTTGTGAATAGCCTGCTTAGTAGAATGCAAGTTTCCGTCGCTGCACAAGTCACCAATGGACAAAAAAAAAAAAAAAAAAAAAAAAAAAAAAAAAAAAAACTACGAAAAATCGAGAAAATTATACAAACATCGCTATCGCATCCCCTTTCCTGAGGATTATTTTTAAATTAATGGAGGATCTGCTGGCCATAGCCATAAACACGCAGGGAAAATTTTAGCTCAGTTCTATGCAGTTTCATGCACTTTCCGATGGTACAATAATAAAAATGGAACAGACATCGCTATCGCAACACCCCATTCCGGCGAAATATTACTAAATTGAAGGAGGACTTGTTTGCCATAGCCAAAAAACATGCACAAAATATTTGGTTTGATTCTATGCATAACTTCACACTTTATGATAGTATTATAGCGACGCACGGACAGATACACATTTTGTATAAGCATGTCTTTTGGAATCTCTGATCCCAAAAACGTGTAAATCCGTAGAAAAACAAAAAAATTTCGATTACAATCCTATCTTTTATCTGCACTAAAAAAAAATTACATAAATACAGTCGAACCTCGTATACGCGTATTAAACGGGTTCGCGTATTAAGTGAAGGTCGCGAATTTTCGTCGAGTGGTCCATCTAATAACAATCTATGCAGAAAAAACGCATTTTTGTCAATTTTTAGCGTTTTTAAGACTTAATGACATTTTATTTATTTTAATTATTATGTGCTTATTAAGTAAGAACGTTTGAAAGCTGAAAATTCAAATAATCGTTATTTTCTCAAGTTAAAATCCTGTCTTTTCAAATTTAGATTTATTATGCATAACCCACAAAATTGAATGAAACGAACACAAAAATTTCTGCTAACCATATTAACTAAAACTAAAGTTAACAAAATTGAAATCTTTGTTAGCGACAGAGAACAGATAGATGCGATAATAAATAGTGTTGATAATAATAAAAAGTCAATAAATGAAAATTTACTGAAGCCAATAATGTCATAAAAATTACTTTTTGGAAAAGTAGCTGTGAATTTTCGCCTGTTTGACATGCGGTCGCGCCATCACCATGATGTTTTCCGTCTTATTTAGGTAGTGGTAAAATTCGCTTGTTGAGGGTCCTTCGTCCAGTGACGACGCATATTGTCTTAGGAAATTGAATGCATTTGTAACTTTGGAGGATGGGGATGGGGCCGGAAGCACAGGTTCATCATCATCTTCTTCCTCATCCGATTTCTCAATCGCAGTTACATCGGCGATGATATCATCCAGGCTTCTAAGTTTGGAGGTAACTAGATCTCTGTCAATATTAATGAACGTGCCTAAATTGACAAAATTTTCCCCTACAGTTTCTTGTGCGGCCAACTAATCTTCAACAATAGGGTGCGTGGATGGCTCTGTGTAAATGATGTCCTCGTTACTTCCAAAACCAGCTTTGTGAAAGCAATTTGTAATTGGCAATTCAAGCGCTCGAATACGCCATCTGATGGAGAAAAGGTGCAGCTTCTCGTTTCAGGATAATGCCGTAAAATCCCATTGCGAAACACGTATTTTAAAATCGTTCAGAATAATTATTCTTTTGCAAAATTTCAGATATACTGTGACATTTGTCTTCTGCTTTATATTGCAAAATAAAAGTCATCCGAATTTGAATATTTAAAACTTTCAAATTCATTTACAATAAAGAATTATTTCAACGGCACTTTAACATTAGTTAAAGGAAAGGGAAATTAAAAAGACAGTTTTTCCTGGATCGGAGGCTGCAAACAGCGCCTCTATAGGCCGTTTTAATTCCCAATTGTTGTTGGTGTGATTCTCCCCCATGCTGCAGTGAGCATGTACATTAGGGTGGAACGAAAAAAATATTTTTTAATTTCAATATGTAATAGCGATAAAAAGTTGTCTAATGCCTTTGTTAAGACAGTATTAAAATATTTTAACAAACATAATATATTTAGAGGTGCCGCAAAGGACTTGAATATATGATTTTTAAGCAGATTTTACGAATTTTGATAAATTTGGTTTTGTAAAAAAAAAAAAAAAAAAAAAAAAAAAAAAAAAAAATTAAATATCAAATGCCCTTTTTCAATTTTTAAATAACACACATACACTACTTTACAGTAGATACTATAGTTTCATACTGCATGCCTCTATTATTTATGCTACTAAATCTGCCCTTTTTAACACCCATTTCTTTAGATTTTAACAGTATTTCATAATAGAAAAGATTAACCTTACTTTTAACTTAAAAACGCAGTAAAACATTTTTTAATTCTGAAAATTAATAGTCAACAGGAGAATAGTACGTCGTTTGAAGTAACCTTAATTCAGGCGGTATATTATTGGCTGGTGTAGGGTGGCGATATAGTAAGGGATGCATGTAGCTGTAGCAATGGTCTGGTCACATGTTTCTCTCGTAAGTCCGCGCAAGCAAATGAATTGTTTGAATAACAAATCTTATTATGCTGGTCTTTTTTGGATTTTGTTTTGTTTATGAATATGTAAACTTGAATATTAGTGGTAGTATTAAATTTATTAGTTAATATTTTAACTTTAGTGTGATGGCAGTGTCAGTTTAGGCGAGACAAAAGTTAGAATGCCCAATTTTTGGATCCCCTAAAGAATTAAGCGATTTAAATCTTCCAACTTATTATGACATTATGAAATATCTTTATATTTGACATGAGCTGAAACCAGAAAAAAAACATCAAAAGAACCAACTTCGAATGAAATACTTGATATTCTTATTAAGAAAGTTGAATCTATTTGGTCGAAAGTATCTATTCCTATAGTATCTCATACCCGCATGTTAAAAATGGTAAAAACCTATCACGATAAATAAAGAAGTATTTTAATATCAAAAAGTAGAAAAGGTATATAAAAATGTGATTTAATTGCAGCAAAGTTTTTAAATGAAAACAAACGTCTTTTTGATGTAGCAACCTGTAAGTGCAAAGTATTTTCTGTCTCTAAGTGCGAAAAAAGAAAAAAGTACCTAAACTTGAACAAGATTTTTTAATTGACCAAAGAACTGTGAGAAAAATGAGTAAAAGTGGAGTCATAAAGTTATTTCCAAGATTTTAACACAAAGAGAATAGAAGAAGCAACAGGTCAAACAGAAACAATTAAAGTACAAGTACAATCAGAAATTAGTAGTTAAGGCTGCTAAAAAAGCTGAAAATGATGCCCTTCAATCAGATCCTGAGAAAACATCTAAAAGAAACTTGACATGCAGTCCCAAAAATTACTTTACTACTTTTTTGGATACTGCAAGCGAGTAGTACTTCCTACAGTAGCAAGTGTCTGTAACCGATCTGGAGTTTCAGACAGAGTTGCTGAAACTATCGCAAGTGCTGCTCTTAAAGATGTTGGAATGATTACAGAGGAGAGGAGAACAAAGGTAAAGTAATTGATAGGATGAAAATTCGAAGAGAGAGAGCCAAGAATCGGACAAAAAGGTAGTAAGAAGCCTTAACCAAGTTGGAGAAAATATAGGTTTGTTTTTCGATGGAAGAAAGGATAAAGCAATTGTGAAAGATAAAAAAGGGAAAAAATTTTACAAAAAAGATGGTCATAGAAGAACATATTTCTTTAATAAAACAGCCCCATTCATCCTTTCTAGGGCATGTAACCCCTGCATTTGGGAACAGGCGAAGCTATAAGAAATAGCATAATAGAGTACTTTAATTGTAACAATCATTTGAACATATCAACTGTCTGCTTTTCAGTGCTATGGGACACCCACAAACATTGGAGTTAATAACGTTATGATTGCTTTAATGGCAAAAGATCTGAACAGACGACTACAGTGGCTGATTTGTTTGTTCCACTTAAATGAATTGCTTTTGCACCACCTGTTTCGTGAATTGGACAGAAAAACAAAGGGTCCTGATGAATTTGAAGGGATTGTTAAAAAGGTTTACATATTATCAAAAAAAAGTGTTTGAACAACTATTTGCAAGCGAAAAAAGTAATTACAACTGCTAAATTCAAACTGATATTACATCTTGATTCTTTTTGAAAAAAGCTAATTTATTTGACTTTTGCAAAAACTTAATGCATAAATTTACCTCAATTGAACTTAATATTATTATGGTTATAGTAAAGAAGCATGTATAGATTGCTATTGAAAAGAATATTTGATTTTTAAAATGTAAAATTAAAACAGTGAAAATAAGATTATAATATTATGCTAAATTTGGATTTTTAAAATTAAATCCCTATTCTTAAGGCTCTTGCGGCACCTTAAGATATAAATTTAGAACGAAAAAACTTCGTGGTTTTATTGTTAACATACAAAGGCAACTTTTAATTGCTATTACAAAATTATTTTCAAAAGAAAATATTTTTCCCTATACTTTCGTTCCACCCTAATGTACACAGCATGGAGGACGACACTCGTAGCAAGAAGGATTGTTGCAGTATTCCATTTGGTGAAGGTATCGCCATATGATACGAGTCTTGTAATTTACTTTGGCGCTGTTAATTATTCCTTTGTCTACTTTTTGTCTACTACTTTGTCTATTGGCTGGGTGACACTAGTCGAATTTGGAGGTAGAAATTCTACTCTGACATTTTTCAGGTCTTCGTTACCTTTTGGATGAGCAGGGTAGTTGTCCACAAGCAATAACACATGGCGCGATTCTTTTCTCATACGCTGATCAAAATTACGAAGCCATGATGAAAAATATTGCCCGTCATTCATGCTCAACGCTGGCTTTCGTACAGGCAGGGGAAATTCTTGACATTTTTAAAGCATCGCGGATTGCGTGATTTCCCTATGACCAGCAGCTTTAATTTATCTGATCCATCAGAGTTGGCACCGAGCAGAATAGTAAGATGCTTTTTGCTCAGTTTGCCTTCATAATATCTTTCTCCTTTCATGGTCATTGTTTTTTTTTTTTTTTTTTTTTTGGATTTCAGTTTGTAAAAAAGGCCCAAATTCGTCCACGTTGTAAATATCCCGACTTCAGTAGTTTTTTACAAGCTGCGGAAACACATTAATTTTTCCAACAGTGAACATCTTTAATGCTGACTGATTGCACACTTGCTTGAATTTTATGCCACACCGTGTTTTAAAATCAATCCGGCCATTCATTTGAGGAATTGAAATCTAGCAACCCATTTTTGCTGCGATTTCAGAAGCTTTTTCTTGCATTAACAAGCCGCTTATTGGGATATTCGTAGAGAGCGCTTCAACAAACCACTTGTGAAGGGCCTTTTCTATGTCCTCAAACTTGGCAGTTTTTATTTTCTTGTCCTTTGTTCCTTCAACCACAGCTTAGTTAACGATGGCATTCCTATTCTTTAACAAACTCCCTAAAGTTGACTCAGGTATGCCTTTTTCTTTGGCGAACGCACACTTATTTGAGACAGCTTGGGCATCATGTTGATTTATAATTTGTAACTTCTCAGTCATGCAGGGGTGCCCAGAGAGGGGTTTGGTGACGCAAGATGCGTCATAAAATTTAGTTTTGGGGGGGAATTTGAGAAAAAGTACATTTTTGGGGGGAGGCGGGGGGGGGAGGATTTTTAAATTCTGAATATTTCCTCTTTTTTACTGTTAAAAAAAATCTTGATTTTTTTTAAATATAGGTTTTTAATTTTTTCAACATTTAATTTCCAGCAAAGTTCTTGTGTTTTCTTTCTTTAAATTCTAGATAAGGGCAATAAGAACTCATTTTGCTATATTCAACTCACTATCTTATGTATATCTTGATTCTTATAATATCGCTTTTAAATTTTTTCAACATTGAAATTTCAGAAATAACCCAGTGTTTTCTTTCTTTAAATTCTAGATAAGGGCAATAAGAACTCATTCCACTATGCTCAACTCGCTATCTTTTGAATGTGCTGTAGATTATATGTAGAGTATATTTTACAATTGATATTATGTTTAGGGGGGGGGGGGGTCAATGTTAAAGTATGAAGATTTTTTTTTGGGGGGGGGTCAATGTTAAAGTATGAAGATTTTTTTTTTGGGGGGGGGGAATTTGCGTCATTGGATATGAGGGGGATGGTCACCACTGCAGTCATGAAGAGACCTTTCGTTTAATATGTTTTGTTCCTTCCGCCATAGTTTAGACTAGATTATAAAAGCATAAATGGATATCGTAGACTAGATAATAACGAGCGTGACATGCGACTCTTTTCTTTTAAAAATATCACAGCATTGATGAAACAGCGATTGGAATGACTCACATGATTAATCTGCGATTGTAGCGCATACTCCATCTACCGGTTCTACTGCTCTAAATTAGGGGAGGGGGGGGGGTCACATCATTTCTTAATTATGGGGAAAATTCAATTAGATTTAAATAAATGTTGTATAAAAAAAAGTTAAATAATTGCGGTATAAAATGCTTGGGAAAATACTTCATCTAAGCTCATTCGCGTATTAAATGTGGGCTTTTATTTCTAGGGACTGATAAAATTTCGCGTATTAAACGGGTTCGCGTATTAACCGTTCGCGTATTAATGAAGGTTTTTTATCTGTGTAAGATAGGCGTATTTCAAGGGACCAAAGAAAATTCGCGTATAAAGTGGTTTCGCGTATTAAGCGGGGCGCGTATTAACGGGGTTTGACTGTAAATAGGTGCGAGGGGAGGGTAATATTATTTATATTTTCTGAGGAAATTTTGGTCAGTGTTAAAAAGTTAATACATCTAAATATCCGAAATTAAATCAACAATTATTAAAACGGAGGCTTCTTAGTTCTATTGGATAAATTTTGTTTAAAAAAATTTATAATCATATGAATTCAAGATTCGTTTGCTGGAAAAAGGCCAAAGTGTGCATATTGCTGAAGGTAATCCTCTTTCCAGAAACAGTAGACTCGTTTGGACATATTTTCATTTAAAAACATAAAATCATTCAACACCGTTTTTAAATAAAATTAACATCTTTAATTTGATTTTTTTTTTAAAGTCTTTTAAATAAATCTGAACATTTTAGAGTTCATATCATATATTTATGTTAAACCGATATTGCTTTCCTTCGATAACACAACTCTTATATGTTTATTTATGAAAATTTGCTGGATTAATATTGTAATTTATCGCCATTGTTTTTTTTTTCTTTTTAAATGACAAACAGTGTTAGTGTTAAAACGTCATAAAACCTTACGCAAGCAAGGGGGGGGGGGGGGGTAGAATTTGCTTATTTTTCCTTAGAAGAGGAAGCAAGGTATATAAAATGTCTAAAAATATGCTTGCGTAATATTTGAACGGTCCCATGAATAAATTTGAAGATTTTTAATAAAAGATTTTTTTTAAAAAGATCAATATTTTGTTTTTCATATTTTTCCTTTAAATTCTTTTTTTGTGTACTCGAAATTGTTATTCTGAAACTGAAGTTGATTTTATTAGCAATGGAAACAAATAACATAATTCGTGATTTAATTTTTTTTTAAAATTTATCTTCCTGATAAGCTATGTATTAAACTACATTAAATTAATTAAAAATGTAAACAATAAAATATCAACAACACAGTTATTAGAAAAATATATCCAAAAATAAATGGATTGCAAATACATAAAATTTTTTAACAGGTATGGAAAAAACTACTTTTTTTTTATAATGGGAAAAACAAAACAATAGTATAATACAGAATTATAAAGAATATTTATAAGCCTAATAAAAGAATGTCATTTCATTCGTATCTGTTTTTTCAATTCGATAAATATTGCCCTCTTTTGCATATTTTAGCTGATAAATACAGGCGTCCTCCTTTTCCATAGCGACCCATAGTAAAATCTTCAGCAAATCTTTCTTGAAATAAAGCAAAGAAGCAAAACAGAAAATGTTCGCTTGCTTTCACTTCACCTCGAATGAGAAGTCTCCTAAAGTTTACATTATTAGAAAGTCGTGGTCAAAATGAGAGGGTGTAATTTGACTCTTTATTGCAGTCACGTGACACATGGTCAAAAGAGAGATAGAGAGATAAAGTGAATAACAAAGGGGGGATATCTTTGAATGACCTATTCAAAAGTACTATGCCAAGAATAAATTCTTTTGCAAAAATCTGGCGTCTTTCTACTTTTAGCAACCCTACACCCCCCGGTGCGAATCCTCTTACATCGGGAGCTAATGTAATATATTTGATAATGCTGACAGCTTGACAGTTTTGTAAAAGATTTTTGATACAGCTAATTTTAATTTAAGAATTACAACGTTTTAATTAGAATAAAATTTAAAAGTTGCTTAATTACGTAAAAGGAAACAAATCAAATTTTTGTTCCATAAGCTCCAAATTTTTATATCTTTCTTCAATCCAAAGTTATAAACGAATAAAGATTACATATCATACTTTTTGGGTTTTTTTTTTTAAACTTTAACAAGAAAAATTAAAAATACTTAAAACTGTTTTAAAAATATTTTAAGCTTATAATTTTGTGAAGAGCTTTCGTATTTATATTCTGAAGAAAAAAAAATTCTGATATTTTGATATTTGAATGAAAGAAAAGCGACGTTTTTTCTCCCATAGGTTAACATGGGAATCGACAACGTATCTTCTCTTCGAGTAAGTCCACTTAAATAAGGCAACTACTACTTTACAAAAATTCTCCTAACTGTCCTTGAAGCGTAAGACATCCTGTAGCATAAATGTTACCATGAGCATTACTGGGTAAATCCCGTACCTATAATTCCCAGGGTAGAATACGTTTAAGAAATTCTTTAATTCCGATTCCGAGAATCTGAATTCATACTAGAAAATTACACTTATAAACTTTGCTTTATTTAATGGTAGAATATCTGTTATTAATTAAAGCAAATATTGCTGTTTTAAATTTCGGGGATGAATTTTGATTATTCGAATTAAAAAATCCACTTTATTGGAAACAATTGTGGTTACATAATTGATATCATGGGCATTTGAGTTCTAAAGAAGTACCCGCGTCTATCAGTGTTACCCTTGTTTGTCACGTTATTTAACAATTCTCTGTTTATTTCCACACTGTAAATAAATGTACATAATAATGTATTGTTTCTAATAGGGATGAGAATTTTCCGCGGTTTTTCCCACCAGTATAATTTTAGAAAAAATGTTATTTTACTCAAACGAAAAATGCTGCGGTTTAACAGAACATTGTTTTCTCTAATATTATACTGGTATGTAAAAACGCGGAACATTCCCATCCCTATTCTAAGTATTTAAAAACACAGTACTTCAATTATAAGAGTAGGTTTATTGTTATGATTATTGTTACATATATATCTTTCCTTTTTTAATCTGTGTTATTTGAAAAATAACGCAACTCATGAAATACAAACGTATCACCCATGCGTACTGTTACACAGCCTAAAAATATAAATTCACGATTCAAGTCGACAATGTGTTAATTTAAAATTATTTTAATCTTGAATTGGGGCAATTTAATTGTAAAATTTTTATTACAATGAACAACTGATTTCGTCACATGCTATTGCTAAAAATGACTTCAGTAAAGCAATATAAAAATTAGCGAAGAATTCTTAGTCATCCAATAGTTTTAAGTAATATAAGTATCAATGTTTATTGTAATGTAATGAATAAAGCAAGTAATTTTAGTCCTAATGTATATACGAGTACTATATATCATGTGGCAATGGCAGAATCATAGTGACGCGGCGACAGTGTCACAGACTGATAAAGATTGCTATCAGAAAAAAATTTATTGTACAGACCTGCAAATTTGATGGCTTTTTGGATACCAGTATTTTAGTACAGAAAATTTCGTTTTATACAGTGTGAGATTTCTGAAACTTGAAAAAACAATATTTTTAATAAATAAATAAACATTGGTACCCAAAAAGTCGGAGACTTGGCAACGCTAGATACTTTATTTTAGGAGGATGAAAAGATATATACAATAACAAAATTATCATTCTTTATATATTTCAATTCAACAGAATGATATTGATAAGAAGTGACAGTCTTCTGCGTTTTAGCAGGTTTTCATTCTTCCATTGCCCCACAGTAAAGTATTTGAAAAAATCTTGGCCAAAATTTTTTATTTGCATTTCACAGTTAAAAGCAATGTTGTTGAATTATTACTGACAAAAAAAAAAAAAGTGTGCAAGACTTTCAATAGAAGAAGTCTGCTTCATCAGAAGCAGAAAACACGTCCTTCTTTTTTCAAAAGGTGTTCTCTGCCAGTCTTGCCGATGTTTTCAAAGCAGTAGAACTGTTTTCTTCGCCCAATGGAGAAAAACTAGTTATTTCGAAAGGCTTTTCGCATTTACTAAATAATAATAATATTAATTGTGTTTTTACAGTGGCGTAATCAGGGTGGATGCCCAAGTGCTCTGAATACTGGTAATTTTTGAAACCTTATCTAACCAAAAAATTCTCTACTATGAATCGAAGATAAGAAAATCTTGCAATATTACAGGCTTTGGGCACCCACCCAGGTTACGCCACTGTTTTAAGAATACATTTTTTCTTATCTTTTCAGACCAGTTTATTTGATTATTTAATAGTAAACATTTAAATAACAAAAATATAAATAAAATACAAAGTTTATTTAAGTTTTTACTGTTTAAAAGAGGAGGAAAGTAATTGTTTATAGAGATGATTACAAGTAATGTTTTATTAAATGTGGTTAATTTTACTACGTGTAAAATTTAACTTTTAGTGCAAGCCAATGTATTAATATATATCTTATTTGCATTTAGTAGTTAGCAAAGTTGAGTCTCTAAATTTGAGTTGTAAATTCTGGTTTTTCAGTGTTATTAAAAGATTAACAAAACAATTTAGATTATAAAATGGCAATAATATACGGAATTTATTTATTTTATTTTATTTATTTATTTAATTGTTCTTCAAAACTATAAGCAATATGACTATACTTAAAAAGCTGTATATATAAATCAATATGTGTAAATTAGAGCTAAAAGACTTTTTTAAAAAATCTATTTTTAATATTTTTTAATTATTCTATTAAAAATGAAGCTAAAGCATTTGAAAGTTCACAAAGTCTCAAATATATACATTTAAATATAATAACAATGTCGAAATATAACAATAAAGCACTCATTCTCGTAAAGAAACTTCTTATTCCGCTTAGTCTAAAAGCCACCAGATATGAATCATGATTCTGAAATAGACATAGAAAGAAAAAACACTTTTTACAAACAGCGAGTGAATTTAAATGTTTGCATTTTTAGACAGATTTTTTGGTCAAATACTCCATATTGAGCCATCTGAAACTTTTTTTCCCTTAACTTTGCCCCCTTCTCCACAAAGCAATAAAAATAAAAATTTATGAAATTGTTAATCTCCAAATTATTCCAAGATTTTATATATATTTTTTTAGTTATTCTACTTATTAATTTGAAATACTAATACATAAATAACGAATCATCCACATTTCCTCCATCATTGAAATTTACGATTATACCTTCTCTCCTTCAGCTGACATTGTATGAAATATTTAAAACTCTAAAAATACTCCTTTTTTTTTACTTTGAACTGAGAATCGAACGAAACAGGTTTTTAAGGCTGAAACCGAAACCGAATTTTGGCGAGTTTTCTATTTTTGGCCGGAAAGAAAAACAAACATAAACAATGAAGCACTAATTTGTGAAAAAATTTCCTTTTCATCGTATGCGATTTTCTCAGAAAAAACCTGTTGAATAGCTTATCTAATTTGAGCTCTAATTAATAATAATCTTTATTTTAATTACCGTTAACAATTATAGTTTATTTATAGCAAACGAACCGAGACTGATCGACTGAAATTGAGAAAACAAGAAAGATAAAAATCATGCGTCAAGCACAGACTATGAGGCACTATCCAACACATTCAAAATAATGCAACAAAATTGCACTGTTAAAAAATTTAAATATTCCGCCTCATTTCATCATATGAAGATGAATTATGCATTTCAAAACCGAATTTCAGCTGTTACCATCTACAATCGGTATTTTTTAGCAGCATTTCCACTAAAAAGGAAGAATGGTAAGCGAATAGGCTGGTAAGCGAATATTTTTGTGCAACTCTGTATATGAGGTAATAGATATTATATATAAAGAATAATATGCAAAAAACTAATTAAATTTAAAAGCGCATTTCGAATTTTAAAACGTATTCTCCACCAATTATTATGCAAAGCTACTGTAACTTAATTTTTGTGCGTCCCTGTAAATTAATAAAAAATACTATGATGCTCTATCTTAACGTAATCGTGGGGTAATTGAATTATTTAGATCAGTTTTAATATATTTGAAATAGTGTAATGTCATTTAAATACTCTTCAAACGATTTTTCCCCACATACCATAATGTAATCGAATCCTTTTGAGTGTGCTTGTAAATGAACCATCGAACGTATATACTTCAGATGCAGTACCAAATATGCTTTGGTGATCCTAAATATGCTTTATCAACTGCATGAAAATTCGAATATATTTACGGGAGTTAGATCGTTGACAGACGGACAGACAAACCGAGTCATGAGCTCTTTTCAACTTTGTCTGAAATTTGATTTTCATCCTCAAAATTTTTTTTTGTACTTATCGTATGTGTAAGAATATCGTGTCTGAAAGTGATATTTTCTTTATATAAAAAAATTGCTATTAATTTGATTCTAGCCAATTCTTAAAATAACTTCTTTTTTATTATATTAAAATTTATAAGTAGAATCTTAGTATTAGTTGCCTGTATAATTTGAACTGTCATTAAGGAACTTCGATTTAAATTAGACTTTTTAAATTTTGATTAAGACCAGTTTTGCAATTCACGTTCTCACATATACTTATGTTAATGTGTCTAATTTACGAAATTATTTTTTAGAGTGTAAAACATAGGTTTAAAATTTAAAAAAATCTCAAAAGTTTAATGAAACATAAAGAAAACATTTTGTTGTCACGAAATACTGAAAGAGCAAAAAAAGTCACAATCATAAATGTACAGCCATAAACTATAACTGTTAGATGATGATATTAACTTAAATATTTGTTAAAATAATGTAATACTCAGTGAAAAAGAATGTTCTATTAATTAGACAATGGCGCCGAACAGAGTTAAATTATAAAATAAAAATTGTTATTTGATATTAAATAGGTAATGGTAGGAAATGAATGTAAATAACGTTCATATAATGCTAGCAAAACCCATGGCTTCCCTAGCGTGGCTCTTAAAATATGGTAATTGATATTTATGTAATTCTGAAATGGATGTATAATTAATTTATTAACAAATATGTAAAATTTGATTGAAATCTTAATTTAGTACGTTTTCCACTGATTTCACCATTTTCAATTTCGAATTTCTTATAAAGCGTTCTTAGTGAGCAATTACACATTATAATTAACCATCATGGAAATTTCAAGTTTTTAGATCTTTCTATAGTATAAAAACCGTAATTTTGCTCTTGGGGCAAGTGGCGCAGACATGAAATATAGTCTACGTTGGAGCAAAGATTGTTATGATCAGTTTGATAACATTACTTTTAAAACCACTACCCAAGAAAAAATTACCCCCTACAAATAAACAAACAAACGTTGCTTCTTTATAATGTTATAGCATAGAAGTGTATAGCAGCGTTTCACCAGGAAATCGGATTGGGGTGGCCTTGAGCGGGAATACTTTTTTTCTTTTTTAAGTGACCAGAAAACCCTGCGACTTATTGACAGAATTATTACCTTAAGAGTTGGGAATGTGGAGGCGTATTTTGCCGATATAGGCCTATGAAATCCCGCAGAGATGGTGAACAAACTCGGTTCTTAGACAAAAAACAAAATTCATGAGTATTCTCAAGAATTGGCAGGCTGACGGAGGTCCTGGATCAGTTTGGAATGTTCCCAACGTGTATACGGTATTCACGTTATCCCATAAATATGTCATGTTGTGGAGGAATGGTCGCTGATCTGTTTTGAACCATTAATTGGGGTTTTCAGCACGGGTTGGATTACACCTAGTCCTGCCAGAATTCAGAATTTTCACGGGTTCCAAGTCCTGCCCCATATATAAACACAAAGCGGGACATCAAAAGACCCGAATTTTCACGACGCATAGTTTTTTTATTTATTTATTTATTTTTTCCGTACCCTGCTATTGATTAGTCTGTATACAGAAGAATTTAAAATAGCAAAACATGGGAGGACAGAACTTTTCTATAACGGAAATTTTTTATACTTACTTATGATATCTTCCTTTTAGGATTACGTTACTTTTGCCTGCTTTCGACAGAAATTTTTTACAAACGAATGTTTTTCTTCTTCTTTTTTTTTTTTTTTTTTTTTTTTTTTTTTTTTTTTTTGTGGTTCCTAGCAATTCAATTCTACAAGTTTTATTGTATTTTGTAAGTCCTGTGTAAACGGAACCCCTTTATATTGGAATTCTGCTTTAAAAGTAAAAATTTAATTAATTAAACGATAAGAATACAAATTATGGTGCAAATGTGTATCTGTTACATGAAAATTTGTTGCCGTTACATAAAATGTCAAAGAATCCCAGTTTCCTTGAAAAATTTTAGCAATTCACATATATTGTTTTCTTTTACAGTGTGATTGGTTTACTCAATTTTCAGCCACAATATTAATTAGAGGCTAAACTACTGTGTTTCTAAATCCATCTTCTACTAGTATAGGACTAAAAATTAAAAAAAAATAAAGCTCCATACAAGGGTCATTTTCAAATGAATTGCAACTTTAATATTTACATCACAGATAAAATTTTGTGTAAATGCAAAATACTAGTGTGTTATTCATATGTTGTAGTTTAAGACTCGAGATGACAGTAATAATTCGTAGGGTAATTTCAGAAATTTATACAAAGATATGTGTATAATTCATGATTATAAACAATGTTATATTGCAAAGTAATACCCATGAGAAGCAACTTATTAGTTTCTGAGAAGAATTTTGACCCAAGAGAAATATCGGCGGATAAAATGCAGGTGAATTATTTTATAAAGCATTATGCAGAGTAGAAAGGGGCACATGTAAACAGTTCACATAAACATAGCTTTTTCTGATGGCTGGGTTAATTTCTTTAAACAAAAACTACTCAATATAGTAAACAGTACTTTTTTTACATAAGGAATTTTTTTTAATTACCTTTACAGTTCATCTTACTTTTTAAAAAAGTTTTATAAATTCAAAAAAAAAAAAAAAATGTTCACACGTGCCCCAATATTGGGGTAATTTTGAACAAATATGAGGCACATATGAACACAAGGAAAAAGTATGCTTTGACATGTTTTTTATTATCTTATTCATGTGTTACCATAACCATTAGTTATACCATCTGTTAAATTCATTATAAGGAAAAAATATATATATGTATATTTTTCTAGTTTCTGGCTGATATGTTTAAGCAAAAGATTATAAAATCAAAATAAGGAAATTGAGGGGAGGGATCTTCGATGACTGATAACATATTGTTGCAATAAAATAAAAAAGAAAGAATTAAACTTGAAAAAATAGTTAAAGCATTTAAATTTTTCTGAGGGGTTTTTGTTTGAAAGTGATTTTATGGAGGAGGCATTTAGATAATATTTATCGGAAATCTGCACAAACGCGAAAGAGTCTTATCCCTATATTTCCTATATTTATCTCTAAATTAAGGAATTAAAAACTGCTTTCCGACTATAAGCTCCCTCCAAATTTCGTTTCTTTTCGTTTTGAAACAGGGAGGGAGAAGACTTATAATCGAGATTTTACGTTAATTATAGGTTTAAAAAATTAATTTCTTAAAATATTATATTTATATTCAAAGCATCAAATAATGTAGCTGTTTTAGAAATTTAAGTAAACAAATACTGCATGTTTAGAACAAATGAAATAGAAAAATTTGCAAAGTTGCTTATCGTAATGCATTTCGTATTTCATGAATAAAAAATAGTATAGAAAACCGTTAAATGAAATAATACATTACATTTGTTGCATTTTAGAAAACATTAAATTTAATTAAATTACAATTGAATGTAATCGAACTTGTTATTTTTTATGTGTTTGTAGAAGTCTAAATACAAAATTAAATTTGTATGACGGAAGTGTCTTCCATTTCAAGAAAGTTTTGGATCTGATATTATTATTTTTTACAAATTTAAGGGTGTATTCGAAAAAACGCTTTTCCACCTTTAACAGCTCGAAATTTTTTGATACAATTTCAGACACATTTTTAAAAAAGAAGCATGAAACTTGGTAAAGGGATTTTTAAAGAGACTTATAAGGTGCCGTATGTCATTTTTCGCTCAATTCATTAGAATTTGATTTATAAACAATTATCTTCTCAGTATGACCCTTTTCTCGTTCACAGATCTCCCGCTTCGGAAAAATCGGTACAAAATGCCATTTTTTATCTTTTTTTTTTCAATATTTTCTGTATTTATAAAGAATTGACAATCACGGCACTTTGTGTACTTTCTAAATAAGACAGTTTGCCAGTTTGATGCATATGAGAGCAGAAATGAATTTAAAAATAAATAGGAAAATAAGCAGCTTGAATCGAAATACACCCTTAACTGAAAGGAACGGAATCACAGAATGATTATTGGGGAACTTATGAACTGTTCATATCTGTCCCAACTAGACTGTTCACAAGTGCCCCACATTCCCACTGAAATTAAAATGACAAAACATTAACATTTTTAAATTTTAGAAAAAAAAATAATCAAAGATATTTATTAAATATTTTTCAAATGGAATTTTCCAGATGCCAAGACGATGACGTAAAGTTTACGCAACAAAAAGTTGCTTATGCTTTTCAATGAAATTTTCTTATCTTTCTGCATGTCTTTATTGAAATTTATTGTAAAAAACCGCAGATCTTTCCAGATGTCCCAATATCTATTCATTTATATTACCTTCGGTAAATTCATTTATAGATTACTTAATTTATATCTCAAAATGCTACATTGATACCAAAATTTTGCAATGAAAATTTTCATTTTATTAACTCTTTACTTATTTTCAAATAATGTTATTTTTAAATTATGTTGTCATTCAATCAGTTCGACATTTTACGAATAAAAATACTTTGCTTCTGATAGAGTTAATCATATTCCATTGAGCTTAATTTGAGAAATTTTTCTACTCAATTTGATTTTTACGAAAATGTAAAAATAAGGTACCCTGGGGTAATAACGCCACGTTAAGGTTCTACCAATTTTCACGGCCTAGTTTTAGATTGTATTTTTCAAACAAATATAGGATCTGATACAGCAACTCATTGACTATCTATATAAAATAAAATAATTTAACAGATATGTATACATAAAATGTAATGGCGTTTTTTCTTGACCAATGCTATTTGGCGTTAATACCCACCTATATGGGTAATAACGCCATGCAAACAAAACTATAAAATAAGATGGAATAATGGCATGTAGATTGCCCAATTCTAAAAATACAAACTTTACAGCTCTAGAAATCGACAAATTGCAATCTAAGCTATTGAAAATGTACAATTTTTTTGTGACTCTGAAAGAAAAAGAAAGCTGTGGTAGTGGCGGGGGGAGGAGGCAAAAGAATATCAGATTCTAAGCTACGTTTAAGCTACGTTAAAAATGACCATTTAAATAGAATTATTAGAAACATTGTACGGATTATTTGAATCAGTATTTATATTCCCATGTATGCATTCTATGTGATAGAAAATATAGATTTTTTTTGTGAAAGTGAAAGAAAAAGGAGTGAGGGGGAGCTTCAACAGAATATAATACCCTGTGTCTCTCTTTGCTTAAAAAGTCCCGCTTAAATATGATTATAAGAAACATTGCATGGTTTTAACCATTCATAATGTAATATTTTAATCATGTGAAGTTTTATAATAACTAGAGTTATATGTAATAAATATTTTTGTTAAACCTTAATTGCTGTTAGCGTCTCACATACCGCTGAGTTTTTCAAGTTTCAGAGTTTAACTTGCAATTTTTAATTTAGCTATAGATACCGGGAAATTTTTGTTTCATTCGGAGTCCTATTACTATCTCTAGAGACTTTTGAATAGCTGAATTTTATTTATAATAGTCCTGTATATAAGGTTCAATACAAAAATAATATTCTAAAAGTTAATTTAACATTTTATTCATCGTTAGATTAAGCGGTCTGACAGGCCGCTCACAATAAGTTATGCGACAATTTTTGTCACAGCAGTTAAGGGTTAATACTATTATAGTAATCTAGTAAATAGTTTTTAACCCATAACTCCACACTAATGCGGATTCTCCAAACCTACAGTTAAATTGTCGACGTTTTGAAGAGCATGCTTTAATAAATTTTTAATAAATTGAATAAAATTTTTGATTAAAAATATTATCCCAAAGAGAACTCTTATTCAAATTTATACATAATCCATATGGTTATACATCATTATCTCTATATTAGCAACAAAATTAACCTTTAACTGCTGTTAGCAATCTGACTGAACCATGTACCCTCTAACCCCCCCTAAAAAATAGCGTTTAACTTGTATTTTCCAGTTTAACTATAGTTACAACTGAAATTCTCTTTCGTTTGGAGTTCTCGTAATATTGTTAGAAATATTTGAATAGATTAAATGTAATTAGAATTAATTCTGTACAAAAAGTTTAGCGCAGGAACAGTCTTCTATGATTTTTAATCATGGATCGCATTTTAACTTTTAACTAATGTTTCCGGTCTCGTAGACCACTATTTTTCTTTTAATTTTTTAGTTTAACTTGTAATTTTCAGTTTAACTGAAAACACTACCGAAATTTTGTTTAATTTGGAATTTTAGTACTATCACCAGAGACTAAATAGGTGAATATTAAGTATAATACTCTTGTATAAAAAGTTTAGTACAAAAACACAATCTTATGAGTTATTTCCGCCTTTTATTCATCTTTCAATTTTGTGGTCTCACAAACCGCATCACATTCATACGTTACAATTTCTGTCACATCAGTTAAAGGTTAAATTTATAAAGTTTTGAAAAACCGAACGCTGAGAAAGCGGACAGTTAAAATTTCGAACTCAATTGAACAATCCAGTGGAAATTTAATAGAAACCTGATTTTGAAGATGTTCGAATTTGAATCTCGAAAACATTTTGATATAGTTTTATTTACAAGAGTTAAAAATTATTTTTTACATTAGTAAAAAAAAAAATAATAATAATATAATAAAAAATAAAATGGAGAGATTATTTTTAAGTATTTGGCACCCCCCCCCCCCCTTAATCTTACCATTTCAACAATGATGATAATGCTGTCCCATATTAATATATAAATCTCCCTCGGATATAGTTCGGCCACTGTTGGGAATCAACCGGGGTAATAACGCCAATCCCTGGCGTTATTACACCGGGATACTTATTGCGCAGTAAATCCTAAACTACAAATTATCTCGAGAAGATATCCAAAATCTTCTAAAACAATTTGAAAGTACATGAAATACACTACAAATTTATGAATAAACAAAGTATTTCTGGATAAAAAATATAGTCTTCAGATCAAAAACCTTATCTCGCAAATTTTAGATCAAGCGTTAATTTTAGTTGCTTGTAAAAACAATAAGACCTAAAAATGAAACAAATTAATTTGAAACAATATTTTGAGATTTATATGACTCATAAACCTTCTGCGCAGAGCACATGGGTGTCATTTACCTGTTTATTTTATAATTATGCAAAATATAAGCACTTGGCGTTATTACCCCGCCTGGCGTTATTACCCCAGGGTACCTTATTTTATCTTTCATTTACGTAATTAAGATGATTAAAGCGATCTATTTAACAAATAACTATTCCCACATTCTCCTTTCTGCTCAAAATGGGTATGAAAGAATTATTTTACTTAATCCATCCTTAAAAAAAAAAAAAAAAAAAAAAAAAAAATATATATATATATATATATATATCTACCTTTTTATTATCTAAACTCCTTTGGTTCTTTAAATAAATTGAGATATTTTTATGCATTTTCTTTTCAAAATTAAAAAGAAAAGAATTTTACAAAAACGAACATAGTTTTTAATTAATTTCTTTTTAATTCGTAAATGTATGGCGATCGGTTATTTTGCAATGCCTGGAGCAATTTGAAATATTAATCATTCATGCTTTAAAAGTTACAATGGTTAATTATTCAATCAGAATTTACTTTTAAATAAATTACTTTGTGTGAGAATTTGAATAAAAATGAAAGAGGTCACATGTATTACTTGTTTAGTACTGAAATAACTGTAAGAGAGAATAAAAGAAACTATCTTCAGAATCTTCTTTTCCACGGCAAAACTTCTGGAAAACAGATCGATTTTTCCACTGATTTTATAAATTCACTAATACATTCGTACACTATTCGTACAGCTGTAGGTTTCACTGCAGTAGAAACATTTTTTAATTATTAAAATTCTATAAATTAAATGCAGTTTTAAAATATTTTGTCATGATCAATATGTAATACCCCTCATTGCATGAATGGTCACAGTGACGTCACTGTGGTCACATCACATCTGTGACCAAAATGCCACTACTCTGTGATGTCACATTGTGTCTAAGATGTGAACTTCTTGGAAAAAATAGAAAAAAATACAAAAATTCTCTAAGCCTTGGTTTTTTTTAAAAAAATTTTGTGTGTGTGTGTGTATGTGTTAATTTAAAACATTTTGTGTCATAAAAAAAAAAAGTAAATATATAATCAACAGTTCACGTTATTAGTAATATATCAAGTAGTTTTCGGATGTTTAACTGTTAAAAATAGAGGTAAACATACATTAATATTTCAATTTTTTTTTCAGATTTTCTTTATTATTTTTCAAAATTCCACTGAATCTCAATAATTTGATAACTGCAATTTCCCGGCATTTAATATTTTAAATCATGTATCTAAAATAATTAAAACATTGATCGTGTGATAATCACAGTAATAGATTTAAAAAATGAGTAATCCCGCATATAATTTATTAATTACTGATATTCTAACACTTAAATTGTTTTGAAAATAACTATTTTGTTTTATTAGAAAGTGTTCATTAAATTCTGATTCTAAATAGTCGTAAAAACAATTATATGTACTGCATTTTGTGGAGTATCCATTACTGGAATTTAAAGTGCTTTGATATATTTCTATTATTTACAGCAAAATTTTGTTTAATATTGGAAAGTGAGACTACGAGAATAGTTAAGCATTACTGATTAGTTAAATATTATACTGAAGAAAATGTAATCTAATAATTAGAACTATTAATTAAGAAATATTTTTTTAAAGGAATTCCTTCTGAATATATATATATATATATATATAGATAGATACATAGATAGATAGATAGATAGATAGATAGACATACATATGGTGTAATCATACATGCACATGATTCAATAATAAGGAAGTACCAAAGCATAATACCAGAAGTAGTTGCGTCGTTTTCATTTGTACTCCAGATTTTAAACCAAAAGTTGTATGTTATAAATATTGCGTATAAAATTCACTTTGTTCTACAAAAAGATATCACGCTGTCATTGTTTTTATTTCAGCATTTAAACAACAGAAGTGCTTTGAGCCGGAAACGGTTAATCAAAAAATCAATTCTCTACAGTTTCCTTACTCCTGCACGAATTGCTACAAATGTATTTTTATTTTTGTTATTATTATTGTTATTTTAAATACCAAATATTTTAGATAGCCTAAGAAATATGGAATAAAGCTCATAAATACAATTTATTAATTTATTAAAATTTCATTTAATGCAGTAGGAATACAAATGGTCGATTTTGTGAATACTAGTTTTATCGAAGAACAAATTTCTTAGCAAATTTCTAGAACATTTGCGAGAGAAATAAGGTCAGAGTCAGGATTTAAAAAAAAAAAAAAAATCAAAAAGAATGAATACAGACGATTTTGGTTTTTAAATATCAATATTGAAAAACGGACCATTTGAGAATTCTGGGATTATATTTTTTTCTCCACGTTGTTTATTACAGAGTTCGTAAGCATCAACTAATTCAGCGGATTTCAGTACCAGTAATTTCATTAAGTACGGGTGGCTATAAAAAAGATGGATATATATATTTTTTTCATTAAATAAGGCAAATGTTACATCACAAAGTTCCAGGTAAAAGTGCTTGATTGTCCTTAGAAGCATAACGAACCCTGTAAATACACTATACGGCCAAAGGTGACTGGCCACTTTTGATTTTAGACGTTTTGTTAAATATCATGAAATACATGAGGAATTTTTCTGAAAAGCAGGAGTGAAAACAGCATCATATATTTTCGTGAAGCTTTTTATCCCGAAATACTATGGAGGACCATCAACAAATTGAAAAAAAATGACAATTTTTTTGATAATTCTGACAAAACTAATGTATCAAAAGCGTTCAAACTGCAGATTTTGACTAAGTGGCTTACCATAATAAACTGTGTTCATTTTTATGCGGATAGCGTGTATATTCGTAGAAAAATTAAGATTTTTATAAAACCAGGCCCAAGTTTTGCCAAGATTTTTTTTTTCATAAAATTTATAGAGTTCTTAATATAAAAAAAATAAATGTTATTTTCAGAAAATATGACAAAACAACATTGATCATAATACTCTTTACTTAGAATTAAAAAATGATAAAAATTATATGAAAAATGAGCAGATTTATTAAATAATGTTTTTCTGCGCATGCGTGAACGCAGTCAAAATATAATTTACACAATGTTTTAGTTAAACGTGCGGAGAAACTTTTGTGAAAATCTTAAAAACATAGCTTGAAAAATTTAAAAATTATCGTCAATTGAATTAGCTAAAATTCTGTTATTCCGAAAATGAAGCAAAAAGATGAAGGATTGTATCCATATAACCAGTTATTTGCGTCAACGTAGCACACACAGTATTCCACGTACTACTATATTTTGATACAGCAACCTCATCTTTCTGCTTCATAATGGTAATAACGGATTTTTAATTTATTCTATCAATGATAATTTTCTGAATTTTCAAGCTATGTTTTTGAGGCTCACAAAAGTTCGATACATTTAGCTAACATACTATGCAAAATATATTTTGATTGCGTTCATGCATGCACAATGAAACATTATTTAGTAAACCTGTTCATTTTTCAAACAATTTTTATTATTTTTTAATCTTGGTTATTGGGTATTATGTATATCACTGTTTGCCATGTTTTCTGAAATGAAAAAAATTTTATGCATTAAAAACTCTGCAAATTATTAACAAAACACTTGACAAAACTTAGAACTGTATTTATAAAAACCTTAATTTCTGTACGAGTATACATGTTATCCTCATACAAATTAACACGGTTTATCACAATGAGGCACTTAATATTAATCTGCAGTTTGATCGCTTATGCTACAATTGTTTTGGCAGGATTATAGAAAAAAAATTTCTTTTTCAATTTGTTGATGGTTCCCTGTGAGATTTCTGGATAAAATCTTCACCAAAACGTATGACCTGTACTATTCTGTTTACACATGAGGAATAATTCCTCATCTTTTTGTTTGGATATATAACAAAACGTCTAAAATCACAAATGGCCGGTCACCTTTGGCAATATAGTGTAGGTATCTAACTGATCATTTAATTGGCAAAAACAAATTTCTGTTCTTTTACATAGATGCCAACATTTGTTAATTTATTCCGGAGTCTGTTCAAAGATAAATATGTTTAAATCGGAAATTTAATTTGACAAAAACCTTCACAGTGAAATCAAAGATTCTCATCGAAGAAGGAAGACACATTTTCTTATATATTTTTTCCGGTTCGGACATGCAAATTTTTAATCAGCCTCCGGAATAATTAAGAGATGTTGGCATCTATGCTTTTGGCATCAGGGCCTGATTACTAACGGGGCACTCTCCCACCAGGAAAAAGAAATAAAGAATTTTTCCTTATTCATGACAGTGATCTTGTATGAAAAGGGCGTTTAAAGAAGACGAAAATTTCTATAAATTTTTTCTGGTGAGAGAGTGCCCCGTTAGTAATCAGGCTCTGTTTGGCATAATCATTAACTGCAATTCATGCATGTCTAAAATGTAGTCCCTAGTTATTTTCATTCAGATTTTCAAGCATCTTCATAAAACATTATTTCACAATTGTCCTTATTTCCTTTCTTTCTATATAAATTATAATAGCTTCGCAAAAAAAAAAAAAAAAAAAAAAAAAAAAAACTAGCTTCTTTTGTATTGCTTTAAGACATAAATTTATTTTTATGTCATGAGTAATTATGATATCTTTTATGAATTAATCTGAAATTATTACTTACAACATCTTGCATAATACACTTAAAGCTTCATTGGCTAAATATCTTTTAAAATTTGCTCCGTTGCTTTAGCTGAATCCATGGGGCATAATTAATTGAGAGCTATATCCATAAAATTTATGTTTTACAAACATAAAAGAAATATTTTTTTTTTTTCATTTGAGACAAAAGGATAATTAAAGATTTTTTTTGTTTTAACTAATAGAATTTCCAACATTTATAAAGGCATAAAATTTTATTATACAAAATGACATGAAATTTTTTTTGGGGCAAAAATTTTTCAACAATTTTTTCAACCCAAAATCTTTTGTTTCGTTAAATAAAGAGGTGTGTTTCTTTTTACATTATCTTCTTAAAATTCCACAGATAGCCTTTTTACAAAAATGATTTTTGTTTAATTCACAATTTTCCTTTTTTTTTTTTCTTTCATAAATTATTAGAGCTTTGCAGGATGAGAAAAAAAATCAGCTTCCTTAAAATTTTGGCTGTATGACAATAATTTGCTTATGCCTAAAGCGTGATTATGATCCCTTTTATGAATTAATCCAAATTTATCACTTACAAAAAATATTGCATAATACAGTTAGTTTTATTGTCTCGCCATCTTTTAAAGTTTGTTCCATTGCTTTAGCTGAATCTTGCAGTATGATTAATTGATAGTTATACCCGTGAAATGTGTTTTACAAACACAAAAGAAATATATTTTGATTCGTTTTCGACGTTAGGATAATTAAAAAAAAATTAACAACTAAAATTTGCAACATGTAAAAAGGTATAGAATGTTTTTGTACAAAATGACATGAAATATATCATTTGTTACATTATTTAGAATAAAAAATTTTCATCCAAATTTTTCAATTCAAACTCTTTCTCTTCGTTAGATAAAAAGTGCGTTTCTTTTTACATTATCTTCTTAAAATTACACAAAAAGTCTTCTTACAAAAATGATTTTTGTTTAATTCACAATTTTCCTTTTTTTTTCTTTCATAAATTATTAAAGCTCTACAGGATGAGAAAAAAAATCAGCTTCCTTAAAATTTTGGCTGTATGACAATAATTTGTTTATGCCTAAAGCGTGATTATGATCCCTTTTATGAATTAATCCAAATTTATCACTTACAAAAAATATTGCATAATACAGTTAGTTTTATTGTCTCGCCATCTTTTAAAGTTTGTTCCATTGCTTTAGCTGAATCTTGCAGTATGATTAATTGATAGTTATACCCGTGAAATGTGTTTTACAAACACAAAAGAAATATATTTTGATTCGTTTTCGACGTTAAGATAATTAAAAAAAAATTTAACAACTAAAATTTGCAACATGTAAAAAGGTATAGAATGTTTTTGTACAAAATGACATGAAATGTATCATTTGTTACATTATTTAGAATAAAAAATTTTCATCCAAATTTTTCAATTCAAACTCTTTCTCTTCGTTAGATAAAAAGTGCGTTTCTTTTTACATTATCTTCTTAAAATTACACAAAAAGTCTTCTTACAAAAATGATTTTTGTTTAATTCACAATTTTCCTTTTTTTTTCTTTCATAAATTATTAAAGCTCTGCAGGATGAGAAAAAAAATCAGCTTCCTTAAAATTTTGGCTGTATGACAATAATTTGTTTATGCCTAAAGCGTGATTATGATCCCTTTTATGAATTAATCCAAATTTATCACTTACAAAAAATATTGCATAATACAGTTAGTTTTATTGTCTCGCCATATTTTAAAGTTTGTTCCATTGCTTTAGCTGAATCTTGCAGTATGATTAATTGATAGTTATACCCGTGAAATGTGTTTTACAAACACAAAAGAAATATATTTTGATTCGTTTTCGACGTTAAGATAATTAAAAAAAAATTTAACAACTAAAATTTGCAACATGTAAAAAGGTATAGAATGTTTTTGTACAAAATGACATGAAATGTATCATTTGTTACATTATTTAGAATAAAAAATTTTCATCCAAATTTTTCAATTCAAACTCTTTCTCTTCGTTAGATAAAAAGTGCGTTTCTTTTTACATTATCTTCTTAAAATTACACAAAAAGTCTTCTTACAAAAGTGAATTTTATCTTTATTCACTTTTCTGTTTATTCCTATATGTATGGTAATTGTTTATTTTAGTTTACCTGAGGCAACTTGTAATATGGATCATTTCGATTTCAAAACCTTAACTAGTATATTATTCAATGACACTTTACCCTTTAATAGTTATTTTTGTTAGAAATCGCACAATGAAGGCAATGTGCATAAACATTCATTAAGGGGGCTCAGGGGTTGAAAACTTTTTAAAAAATCGATTTTTTATGATCTAATTTAATTATTCATTGAATTGTTAACTCAATGCAAAAAACCGCATAAAAATATTTGCATTTTTAACGGAGTTATAAGCATTTATGTATCAACACTTTCATAGCCGCATCCATATAATTTCAACTTTAAGTCGCGTTTTCTCAAAACTTGATTTTTGATGACTAACACCAAGATTAAAAAAAAAAAAAAAAACTATTTAATGGAATGGCTTTTTTTTTTTTTTTTTTTTTTTTTTTTTGCATGCATATAACATCATTATCTAGAGAATGAATTAGTATATTTTAGATAGTTTAATATTTTGAGTATTTTTAATGGAAAAAAAGTTGCATTTTTTAGGGGTTTTTAAATTTTCAACTTTGAGAGATTTTTTAATATTGTTTTTTTTAAGTGATAGTTAAATCCTTAACTCATTCTCTAGATAATGATGTTATCTGCATGCAAAAAAAAAAAAATAAAATAAAATAAAATAAAATAAAATAAAATAAGCCATTTTATAAAATAGTTTTTTTTTTTTTTTTTTTTTTTTAAATTTTGGTGTTAGTCGTCAAAAATCAAGTTTTGAGAAAACGCGACTTAAAGTTGAAATTATATGGATGCGGCTAAGAAAGTATGGATACATAAATGCTTATAACTCCGTTAAAAATGCTAAAATTTTTATGCGGTTTTTTGCATTGAGTTAAGAATTAATTGAATAATCAAACTAGATCACAAAAAAAAAAAAAAAAAAAAAATCGATTTTTTCAAAAGTTTTCAACCCCTGAGCCCCCTTAAGTAAAGATTGTTGTTTTTTTTCTTTCTTTTTTTAAACATCATCTGTTTAAAATTGCGTAAAAGCCTTTTCAGAACAACTTATTAGGTGCGTTCGTTAAGAGCTTTAAACAAATAAATAATCTACAAATCCTCAAAAAAATTATCGAAAAATAATTTATTACTTTCTTGGTCACACTGTCTTTCGGACATTTTCAGGCATTTTGCAAACTCAGATGAAAATAAATTTTGTTTTATGAGGGATTCAGCTTAGATGCAGGCATTTATTCATTTGCTTTCAACGCAAAAAAAAAAAAAAAAAAAAAAAAAAAAAAATTAGTTTTTATAAATAAAAGAGCAGAGGTATCCGAATGGGGACCCAGGTAGTGAAGAGGTTATAACAGTTTAATTTGGACTATTTACGTAAAATTGAAGGTAAATTAATTTAGTTTTTCTTGTAAATATTTAATATGTGCACCTTTAGTTATACGGCACGACACGCGCTAACTATGGTCCTATGGGGAGCTTATTTTCTAATATCTCGTTTGCATTTCGACATTTTTAAATCATCATCATCATTATAATCAACCATTTTCTATCCACTGCTAGATGTAGGTCTCCCCCGGTAAACGGAAAAAAGTGACTGGAAAAAAAGTTATCGGAAAAAGTGACACAAATTACAAAAGCGGAAAAAAGTGACACGGAAAAAAAGTTACCGGAAAAAAAGGTACATTGAAAAAAAGTTACCGGAAAAAAAGTGACAAGAAATTTATTTTGGAGATTCATTGACCGGTGGGGGGGGAGGGGGGAGATTGATCAATTAGGTAAATGCAATTAGGTAAACAATTCGAAGTGTTTTTCATGCTGAATTAACCGTTTTCGTTAAATTTATGGATATGCGTTCATACTGAAAAGACGCTTGCCTGAATATTTACGGGAACGAAAGATTACTCCCCCCTCCCCCCTCCCATCCTCTCTAAATTAGATAAATGGATTAATTATTACAAATAATAAATCGTAAATTAGATAAAAAAGGGGTATGATTACCCCCCCCCCCCTTAAATTCGATAAATTGTTTTTTGTGCGCAATTACCCAATGTATTTCAAATTTTCGATAGAGCTTCTTTCTGATAAAGTGAAGCTATGAATAATTTCAAGGATTTAATCAATGAGTATAGAGGGGGGCGGGGGGGGCGGGGGATAACCTGTCTAAAATTAAATAAATAGCTTTTTACGCAGAATTATCCGATTTGCTTCGAATTTTTGATATATTGGTTCATTACTATATGACGTATCTGTGGTTAGTTATAAGATTTTTTTGCTATGTATAAATGGAGGAAACGGGCGATTATCCCACCCCCCTCAAATTAAATAAATTAGTTTCTATGCAGAATTTTCCAATGTATTAAAATTTAAAACATAGATTCTTTCTGATAAGGTGATTCGCTGAATAGTTTTAAGGGTTTATTGGCTGAGTATAAAGGGGGGACGAGGGATAATCTACCTTAAATTTGATAAATGGGTTTTTTATGCAGAATTATCGAATTTGCTTTAAATTTTGGATGTAGGTTCTTTCTGATAAGGCGAATCTGTGAATAGTTTCTGAAGTTGAATAGTTTCTTAGGCTGAGTATAAAAGGAGGACGAGGGATACCCCTCCCCTTAAATTTGATAAATGGGTTTTTATGCAGAATTATCGAATTTGCTTTAAATTTTGGATGTAGGTTCTTTCTAATAAGGTGAATCTGAGAATAGTTTCCGAATGGCTAAATATAAAGGAGAGGGATAACGCCTCTTAAATTACATAAATAGGTTTTTATGAATATTTATTTTTTGCTCTTCTACGGGGTGTGTGTGTGTCGGGGGGGGGGGGGGGCTGTCTACAAACTCCGAATCTATATTTTATATATAAATTAATTAATATATTTTATAATAGGATTTTTAATAATTTCAATTATATAAAATAATAAATATTATATAATAATAATTATTAAATTACGTATTAATGTTTCTTTTTATACTTTTACATTTATATAATATATACAATAAATAACAATAATAATAAATAGTAATAATAAATATTGTAGGTTAAATAATAAAAAAAATATTAGAAATTAGTTTCATTGACAAGAATTGTTTAAAAATCGACAATATTTTAATGATCATAAATGAATCATGCTCATCAATGACCATAATGAATCAATTTTTATAAATATACGAATAAATGAAATTAATATTCAAAATTAGTTTCATTAATAAGAATCGATTTTAAAAATGATAATATTTAATTAAGTGATAGAAGATTAATAAAAATAATTGTATAAATAAATTAAATTAAATATAAAAAATTAGACTCATTAACAAGAATTTGTTTAAAAAATTAATATTTTATTATCCGCCATTACTGACACCATTGTCATGTACCGACATTATTGTAATGATCCGTAGCGAGCCTGATGGAGGTACATGACAATAGTGTCAGTAATGGCGGATAATATAATATTATCATTTTTTAAATGAATTTTTGATAATCAGTATAATTTTTTATATTTAATTATATTTGTTTATACATTTATTTATAATTTTATTTATATTTAATTATATATTTTATTTACGTTTATGTATTATTAATTCAGTATTAACTTATTTTAAATTATTTATTATTTAATAATTATTATTATTATTATAATTTACTTTTATATTATTATTTATTTATAATTATTATATTAATATATTAATTATTATGTTTAAAATATATATTATATATATTGTAATATATAATACTTTTATTATCCATTAAACACTTAAAACTATTCAGGGAGTCACCTTATCAGAAAGAACCTATTTTTAAAATTTGAAATACATCGGAAAATTCTGCATAAAAACCGATTTATCTAATTTAGGGCGCAGGGGGGGGGGGGGTATTCATCCATTCCCAAAACTAATCAGGCAAGCGTCTTTTCAGTATGAAATGAATGTATATCCAAAAATTGAACCAAAACAGTTCATTCGTCATGAAAAACCCATTTACCTAAATTAAGACCCTCCTCCCGATACCCTAATCATACTCAATTAATGAATCCCCAAAATCAATAATGAATCCCAAAATCAATTCCTTGTCACCTTTTTTTCCGGTAACTTTTTTGCCTTGTCACTTTTTCCGATAAATTTTTTTCCTGTCACTTTTTTTCCTAGATTCGTCTCCCCCAGATTTTTCCAATGTTTCCTGTCATCCAATTTACGCCAGCCACTTTTCTAATTTCGTCACTCTATCTTACTTGTGGTCGTCTTCTTGGGCGTTTTATATCTCTGGGATACCACTGTAGTATATTTGTGCTCCATCTATTGTCTTGTCTTCTTGCAATGTGCCCAGCCCATTTCCATTTCAGCTGCTTGGTTCTTTCAAGGATGTCAAAAACTTTTGTCGGATTTCTTATCCAAGTTATCCTCTTTCTGTCTCTTCTAGTTATGAATAGCATACATCTTTCCATACTTATCTGTGTTGTTTGTAGTCTTTGTATTATCCGTTTTGTTAGTGCCCATGTTTCTGCTCCGTAAGTTTATGCAGGTAAAATACATTGATTAAACACTTTTCTTTTCAAACAAAGAGGCATATTATTCTTCAGAATAATATTGTTCTTCCCAAAAGCACTCCACCCATTTCTCATTCTTCTATTGATTTCATTCATGATACTATTATCCGTAGATATGATACTATTATTTCCTGTCCTAGGTACACATAACTTTGCACTTCTTTAATCTCAGTGTTCTTGTAGACAATTTTCTTTTCTGATGTAAATGAATTGAACATCACCTTAGTCTTTTCTAAATTTATTTTTAATCCCACATAGATGCTAGCTTCTGCAAGATCTTTTAGCATATTTTCCAATTCTTCAGGGCTATTACTGAAAATTACAATGTCGTCAGTGAACCGGAGATGACTTAAGTATTCCCCATTTATTCTAATCCCTTTGTTTTCCCAAGCCAGCTTCTTGAAGATATTTTCTAAGACAGCACTAAAAAGCTTAGGTGAAATGGTGTCTTTTTAAATATATATATCTTGCTTTGGATAGATGATGTCCTTCTCCGCATCGCTCCTTTTTTTCTTTTTCGATTTTGGTTGCAGGTATTTTTTATAAAATTAGTTTCATTTTCAAAAACGGTTCCGAAAATGAAAGTGCCATTTAAAAATATATCTGCAACCAAAATCGTAAAAGTAAAAAACGAGCGATGCAGAAAGGGAATATGTATTTTTTTTTTTTCTATCGAATGAAAATAAAATACATATTTTCATTGGATTTACCTTAATACTCAGTAAAGAAGAGGTTAAAACAAAGCACTCGAGTAATAATAAATTCAATATATCTGAAATAAAACTAAAGTAAAACAAAATAAAAATTTACAAGTAGATAAAATATGCGAGTTTGTAATATATTATTATAATTTTGAATAGTTATTTATAATACTTTTTTAAAGCTGTATGCCTTATGGTTTTATATTAAGAATATCGTTTAGTTACATAGCATTAAATTTAGATTTTTTTAAACATATTTTTTTCGCCCTTTTCCTACTTTGGATTTATATTGTTTGCAATATTTGATTGCAATATTTTTCATTATTACTAAGTTTTGTCTTCCCTTATTTGATCTCAGAGCAAAATTTTTATTTTATTCGCATAAGTTTGAATCTTAGATTTCTGAACATATCATTCGAATGTCGAAATTGTAATTATGCCAGAGTATCATTAATAAAATGAGGCCCCACCAGTGGCTGAGAGGTTCTGACCGCGAAACTGCTAGACGGTAGGTGCTGGGTTCGAAACCAATCGTGACCGTCGGCCTAATCGTTCGGAGTTTTTCGTGGTTTTTCTTCGAACTTTGGATTTCCTTGCGTAAATACGGTTTAGGCTCCCTTAGAAAGCCCCCCCCCCCTCACACGAAATGCACCCTTCCCCTTTGGGCCTATGTCCCCCGTGTGTATAATCGGCCGTCCTAAACGCCGTCTTAAAAGCAAACAAATATTAATAAAATGGGACAAAACGGAAGTCGTACATATGTGGATGCAGGTAACGATGACGTTACAGAAACTAAAACTCTCCTGTTGCATTTTCTAACGCACAGAAAAAGTTATTAATTAATTTGAAAATCAGCCCCCCCCTCCCCCCCAGTGGCCGAGAGGTTCTGACCTCTCAACTGGTGGATGAGTGCTGGGTTCTAACCAAATCGAGGCCATCGGTCTAACCGTTCAGAGTTTTCGTGGTGTTCTTGAAACCTTGCGCAAATACGAGTTAGGTTCCCTTAGAAAACCTCCCTACGAAGGGTCCTCCCCCCCCCCCCTGGGCCTATATCCCTTGAGTAGATAATCGACCGACACAAAATAAACTAATTTGAAAATCTCTTTTGCTCTCTTTTTCATACCTATATATATTCATTTCCTTATTTAATTAACTTTAAAAATAAATAATTATTACTGTTCAAATTTAACCATAATACCGCCTAATTTCAATTGTTTTATTCTTATTATTAATAATTTTAAGTGTCAATTTTGCATTAATGATTTTTTATATTAAATAATTAAAACAATCTCATAATAATTTTCCAAATCATTTTATCACTTTAAATCTGGATTTTTTCTAAATTTTATGGATTTTTAAATTATGTCATAATCTCACTAATTTATTGTGCAGTGCTGCCATCTACAGGAATTGTAATAAAAAAAGTATTAGAATTTGCAATTATTAATTCTGGATTTCTTATACTACTATTGATCAATTTCTATTATTTATAATATTAATTATGACTTATCAAAATAACTCATTATTTGAATTCAATTAGAAGTTTTCATTTATTAAATTTTAATACAATATTTATTATATAGTTTGTTAAATTTTATTATAAAATATAAATGGTTACTTAGCATAATTTATGAAGTAAAGCAGTGATATTTATTATAGATGTTTTAGATATAAAAAAAATTCTCATCTGTCAAAAACTTATCAAATGCAATGTCAAAAACCCCTCATATTCAAACAAAACACTATGGCAAATATTTCATATTTTGTATTTAATGAAATCATAAAATTAGTTTTTTTTTTTTTTTCCCCCTGTTCTTTCCTTTTAATAAAGAAAATTTATTTGCATATGTTTGAATCTTAGATTATTATTTTATTTGCCTTAGTTTCAATCTTAGACTTCGAAACATCATTTCATTATCGAAATTGTAATTAGGGGCTGTGCATATATAACGGTATCATATTAAAGGGGGCGGGAGGGTGACTGGTACATGATATCGTAAGATATCGCTAGGGAGAGGGGTGTTGCATTTTGATATCGATATCATTTTTGATTCAATCAATATAGTCCTTTTTATTCGAAACATGGTTTTTTATTCAAAATAGTATATTTTCTTTTTTTAATCTGTTATCTATTTTTATGAAAATACATAGTTATTATTAACAACACTAAATTATTATAAAATATAAAATTAGCTAGTTCTATAATACGAGAAACTCCAACATTCGACATTCCTATTCATCTTCATATGTGTAAATATATATCACATTTTTGAAGTATATTTGAAATGATGCTTGTGTTTACTAATAAACAAAAGATAAATAATGTCTCTCGGCCCCTTCCCATATTACCCCTTTTTTCGAGGCAAATACAACAAAATTTTATTACTGTTGAATGCAATATATAACAAAAAACTTTTATAAAATACTTTTAAATAGTAACTATTTCTTTTAAGTATTGTTTGAAAAAAGCGACACTTTATTGGCTTCTCTTCATTTGAATCAATAAAGCATACGAAAAAAAAAAAAAAAAAAAAAAGAAATGTAACCAGTTTTGTAAATTTCTCCAAACAAAAAACTGAATTCTAATAATAATAATAATAATAATACTTTGATAACGATATTGTAACTGGGGGCGTTTGGTGGGGGGTTCAAGGGATGATAACGTATGTTATCCAAAGTTGGGGAGGGGGGGTCTGAAATTACCAAAAGTTGATAACATTATATTTGCCAGCCCAAGGCCGTAGCCATAAAAATATTTTGGAGGGGAATAGAGCCATGGATTTTAATAGTGACTTATTTTAGAAATCTTTTTTAATGACTTTAACTCTGACGATTTGTATCGAGATATTGTAATCATTTTATTCTAACAGCGTTAACATTCTGCTTTTATAGTGTCCAATTCTTTAAAAAATCGTATAAATTCAAAAGATTTATTAGAAACTGCATTTAATTTTTCAAGGTACCAACAGAAACCAACAATAAAAATATGAAAATTTTGAATTTTAAACCTTGACTTCAGCTGATTTTAGAATTTCGTTCATCTTAGTTGACAGTTAATAACATATTTACAGTCACCCCAGAAAAAATTTCGGAGGGGGATCAAACCCTGGTGTCCCCCCACCCCCATTGGTTACGGCCTTGTGCCAGCCCCTTATGTTAGAGTATCATTAATAAAATGTGACAGAACGGAGGTTCAACATATGTGGGTAATGAGGAGGTTACAGAAACAAGCTCTCCTTTTTTCTATTGTATTTTCTAGATCACAGAAAAAGTTTGAAAATAATTTAATAATTTGAAAACCTGTTTTGCTCTCTTTCTCGTATTTATGTATATTCATTTGCTTATTAAATTGATTTTAAAAATAAATAATTATTACTGTTCCAATTCAATCATTACACTGCATAATTCCAATTGCTTAATTCTTATTATTAATAATTTCAAGAACCAATTTTGTATTTTTCATTTTTTATATTAAGTGATTAAAACAATTTCATGATATTTTCCAAGTTATTTTACAACTTTAAAGCGAGATCTTTTTAAAATTTTTATGGAGTTGTAAATTGTATCACAAGCTCACTGATTCATCCTGTGGTGCTGCCATCTATAGGAAAAGTGATCGAACAAAAGTAATAGAATTTGCATTTATTGATACTGGATTTCTTAAACTACTATTGATCAATTTCTATTATTTATAATATTAAACAAGCTCTATCATAATTTTAATTCAATTAGAAGTTTTAATTTTTTTTACTAAATTTTATTATAATATATAGATTGTTAAATTTTATTATAAAATATGAATGGGGACTTCGCATGATTTATGAAGAAAAGTTAAGCAATACATAAAACTTTTGAGCAGTGATACTTATTACAGATGTTTTAGATATAAAAAAAAAATCTCAAATATAAAAAACTTGACAAATGCATTGTCAAAAACTCTTCATATGCAAATCACTGTGGCAGGTATATCATATTTTGAATTTAATGAAGTCCCAAAATTTGTTTTTTTTTTCTTGTTCCCCCTCCTCTTCTTTTATTAATAAAATTGGTTTATTTAATGGTTTTAATAAGTAATTATTTTTAAATGAGAATAAATTGAATCAAGCTGAAAAAAACTTTTTTTAGAAAACTTCTTATTAAAATCTATTACTTAACACATTGCAAAATTTATCAAGTTTGTGAAGTTGAAAATAATACTAAAAGAAATTTTTTTAAAAAACAAATTCAAATCAATTATACGCTGTCATTTATATATATTCTTTTCGACATTAAGGTCCAGTGCGACTTTAATACTTTTCACAATAGGGTGAAATCCCCTGTAACTGATGCATTAAGGGATACAAGTCAGTCAAAAGAAAAGATCCTTTCGCTAATGCTAATCATATGGAAGAAATTTATAAAGCTATCTCGGTTGCATTTCAATATTTTTAAATGATTTTTTGCATTAGATAGCTGCGATTCATTTGAATACAGGCCGTTTTTTATTTTTTCGATTGCAAATATATTTAAGAGGGTACTTTCGCTTTTCAAATCGGTTCCGAAAATGAAAACGTCCTCATAAAATATATCTGTAAACAAAATAAAAAAGTAAAAAATAGCCAGAATATAGATCAATCTAAGATATCAATGCAAAAAATCATTTAAAAAAAATTAAAATGCAACCAAGATATAATTTTTCCCCCATGGGATTAGTATTAGCGAACGGGTTTTTATATTTGAATCAAGTAGTAGTTTTATATTTGAATCACTTAAGTCTTTCTTGTTCAAATCCCTATTACAAAATTTTAAATCCATTTTATACATATTTTTCTTTTTGAAAGGAAAGTAGAGATACATTAAAAAACTACTTTTGACAAAATTCTCAAAAATTATGCTTTTTTTTTTAAGAAAATATTTGTTTTTCATAAACATGGTCAATTACTAGAGTAACTGATACCAACTCCATTTAAAAAAATAGATATTACTAACACATAAACCAGTGTCTGTCACTTTACTTAAAAATTAAGCAATATATATCGAATATTGCCAGGAACTTATGCTTTAAAAACACTTTATTACAGAAACAAAACTCCTAAACCTTATTTATGTATTAAATATCGTACTACATATGTATGTGTCCCTTTTTAGATGTCTTAAATTATATTAATAATGCATATATCCAATAAAATCCTAACCGTTAGGAATTTCCCGTGGTTTTCCCCGAACCTTGGTAACCTTGCGTAAATTCGGGTTGGGTTCCTTTAGAAAGACTGCCACGGAGGTCACTCACTCCCTAGGGCCTATATCCCTTGTGTAGTCGCCAGAATTAACACCATCGCCTACTGGAACCACAACTGGCACCTCCCCCCCCTCCTCCACCCAATTAAACTAAATTAAATAGCTATAAACTAGAAATCAGGGTCTTAAGGGTGTTCTTAAATCAAAGAGGGCAACTTTGTGACATAAGATTTAATTTATTTTTGTTCGGAAATGCATGAAACTAGCAACTGTTGTTATTCAGAAACTGCCTAATTGCACTCTGTTTTCTGTTTTTCAACAAACGCAACGGATCTTTCATAACAAGCTTTCAAAGTGGACGTTTTTGAACAAATTTTCCGGTGAAAGTAGAAAAACCGGTTGAAAAGCAGGAGAAAAACGGGTGATCACATGATCGAAATCGTTGATAATTCGATAGGTAATTTAATTATCATAAAAAGGAAAACCAAGGTCGATTCGAAATTGCTTCCCTAGTCAGGCCTTGCAATTTTATAAGTTTCTGTTAGAATTTGTAAATGTGTCAAAACGTTTTGCGCTTGTTGAGCGGAGCACTTGAGAGCTCTCTTAATACATCATAGGCATCTTTTAACTAATTCTTACAAGAATAAACTTACGAAAATGATTTGAATGGTTGCATTATAAATAGATTTAAAATAAATATTACCATAATTTCAGAAATAAGATGAATGTCTGAAACTGGTACTTTTTTGTGTTCTCGTAAATTTCTTCCTGATTGTATATGTTCTTGGCTTATTAGTAGTGAATAAAAAGTGACTCCAAAATGAAAAAAAAATAATCTTGAAATTTGCTTTTAAATTACATTTTAATGTTGATATATTGAGAAAAAAGTAAAGTCAAAAGATCGCAAATGGACGTATTATGGTATAAACTCAGTGAAAAAAATTTCTACAAATTGTGTAGTGCTGCCATCTATACGCAATATGCCTGAACAGAAGCAATGAAATTTTCATTTAGTTATTTTACAAAGATAAAACTTTTCTGAAGAAATTTTAAAAAGTAAAAAAAAGAAATGATCTAAAATCCACAGAATTCAGAAATCTGCAAAGCCTTTATTTCCAGACTCGGCGGATTTCTCAGTATTTATAACAAGTCGTAAATTGCATGTCAAAAACGCAAGACGTTTGACATAATTTACATTTTTTTTTTTCTTTTCTTTTAATGGAAAGATATAAAATGGGAAGGTTACCATGGTAGTGATTTAAAATCGTACCGTGTTTTCCGTTTTTTGATAGCTGTTGAATTATAAGCGAGTTTGATCACATGAAAAAATGTTTTTAATCCTCCCTTGAGTGGTTATTCTTCTTTCGCGCAGAAAATAGGTCCAAAACGCCAACTTTGACCATATTTTCTGAAATATCTATTGCGTTTGAAAAAAATATTTTGATGAGATAGTTTTTCGACAATAACATCTGTTAGTTTCATACATTTCTAAATAAAATAAGTTAATACTTATGTCATAAAGTCGCCCTTTAGTATTTCAGAACAGCTTTAAGTGTTTAATGTAGCTCGTATAAATAAATTTGTTTGTTCTGAGCACAATATTTACAAAACTGTAATTAATGAAATGAAATACGGCATAATATCATTAATTCTTTTAAGAAAGTATAATGTTAACAAGAGATGAATTTTTTTTTTTTTTTTTTTTTTTTTTCCAAAAAATGAGTAAAAAAGAAACACTCTTCTTTATTCTCTAGTGTTTACATGGGAAAAAAAGATCTTGCTCCATATAAGCTCTCTTACACAAGATTTAAGTGGGGAAAAAGATGTATTTATAAAGCAAGGCCAGGCCCTTATTATTGCATGGGCAAAGTCCGGATTTGCCCATGAACCCTGGACCTTAAGGGGAAGGGGGCCCCAAATCCTTACATTAAATTATAAAATATTTATTTTATCTTTTCATTTCCAACTCTTCTATACGTTGAAGTTATTAAATTCATCTTAAAGTAATATAACATATTGCTAAATCTATACAGGGTGTCCCCTCTCAACGGTGGTCAATGGCTAATTTCTAAACCGTTAGTCATAGACATATAGTTCCAATTGCAAAAATCTTTTAAAAAAGGTAAAGAACTGTTTTTCAAGCGATTTAGCTCAAAATAAAATTTTATTAAAAAATTACGAAAATTAACTTTTTATACGGTCCCCGGTCCTATAAGTGATATTTAGTAAATTTTTCCCACTACTCTAACAAGTAAGAGAAAAAAGGTCCCATCCACATAACATTAAAATTGACAGAGTTATAAAGCTTTAAATTTCATGACTTAAACCACTTTTCTGTAGCTAAATACGGATGAATTGGACTAAGCTTTAACGGAACGTTCACTAAGTGCTTAAAGTATCATAAAAAGCGTCTATTTTCAACGTGTCTAATAGCTAATTCCTAAACCATTTGCCACAGACATATAGTTCCAATTTCTAAAAGGTTTTAAATGCGATAAAGAAATATTTTAAAAGCAATTTAACTGAAGGTGCTACCACCGTATAAGTTTTATGGTAATGTTAATTTTTATTATTTAACTTCTAGATTGGTTAAAATAGTTGAAGACGTGGGTTTTAAAATTCTCTTTATCGTGAAAATCAAATTTTGGGAAATCGCAATTTTATTTTAAAAGGAGTGGTATTTTGATAGGCCTTTATTTTGCTTAAAACGTTCGTACTTATTTTTCCCTTGCTCAAAATTTCGTTTCAAATTTTAACTCACTTCCAAATATCCAATCGAGGTTCAATTTGCACACTTATTTATAGCCAATGACAGTATAATAATAATACAATTTTAAGTGCGTACCATTTATTTATTTTATAGGATTACATCAAATTCTGTTAAGTTAAGTAATCTAATAGAATAGTAAATATATGTCATTTTGTAACGATTTGTGACTGTTGCTTTTCATAAATTAAATTAATAAATTTTCTGTTATTTTTTTACTTATAATTTTAGTACAAATTTTGCTTTAATATGTAATCAACATAAATTTAAAAATAATATTGTAAATATTATTTTACTCTCAATGTTTAATGTGAAATTTTATATCTTGCGTTTATTTTTATTTCCAGTAAATTTGTGACTGACCCCTAATTTGCAACAAAAAAGATGCTTCCACTTTAAACAGCTATTACCCGGCCAGTTTTAATCGCAGAGGCATGGGACTTTTTTTTTGCATTATTTGTTACAGTAGTGGGAAAAATTTACTAAATATCACTTATAGGACCGGGGGACCGTAAAAAAGTTAATTTTCGTAATTTTTAATAAAATTTTATTTTGAGCTAAATCGCTTGAAAAACAGTTCTTTACCCTTTTAAAAGCATTTTTGCAATTGAAACTATAAGTCTATGACTAACGGTTTAGAAATTAGCCATTGGCCACCGTTGAGAGGGGACACCCTGTATAAATGATTTTTTTTTTCTGTACTAAGGGGGGGGGGGGGAAGTGCTCTTTTATTAAATAAAGGATTTAATTTCGAATTGAAAGAGCTAAGAATTTTCTTCTATTTATATCAAAGTACTATTTAAATATCACTGCAATGATTCGAAAGGGGCCCCATAATTTATTTTTGCTTAGGGACCCAATTAGTCATAATCGGGGCATGAGCAAGGCTGCTTTCATATCAAAAAAGACAACTTTATAACATAAGTTTTAATTTATTTTTGCTTAGAAATGCATGGAAACTAAGAGGTACTGTTGTTCAGAAACTATCGAATTGAACCATTTTCCCGTTTTTCTGCTAACGCAATAGATTCTTCAGAAAATAGTGTCAATGAGGGCGTTTTGAACGGACTTTCCACGCAAAGAAAAAAAAAAACAGTCAACAAAGGTAGAAAAAAGTCTTTGAAACGCGATCGAAAACGTTCATAACTCAGTTCATAATTTGAGTTAGATTCGAAATCGCTTCCATGGTCAGGCTTTATAATTTTATATCGTTCCGTTAAAAAATGAATTTGTAAATGTGTCAAAAAATTTTGCTCTTGTTGAACAGGGCAGTTGAGAACAGCCTTAAATAAGGATTAACGGTATCACGTCTCGTTTAAGGATGTATTTCGATTCAAACTGCTTATTTTCCGATTTATTTTTAAATTCATTTTTGCTCTCATATGCATCAAACTGGCAAATTGTTTTATTTAGAAGGTACACAAGGTGCCGTGATTGCCGATTCTTTGATAAATGCGGAAAATATTGCAAAATAAGCGATCAAAAGCAGCATTTTGAACCGATTTCTTCGAAGCGGGAGATCTGTGAACGAAAAAAACGGTCATACTGAGAAGATAATTGTTTATAAATCAAATTCTAATGAATTGAGCGTAAAATGACATCACTCGGCACCTTATACGTCTCTTCAAAAATCTTTTCACCAAGTTTCATGTGCCTACTTTTAAAAATTTGTCTGAAATTGTATCAGAAAATTTCGAGCTGTTGAAGGTGGAAAAGCTTTTTTTTTTAATACACCCTTAATGGGAAAGAAAAAAGGTTTAGGCATTTCTCTTACTTTTATTTGATTACACGTCTCAAACTTATGTATTTCACTAGATGGAGCCACTAAAATATTTCTAACTTAGTCAGAGGAGCATTGAGGTCTGCACGGGCCGGGCCTAGTCAATAATCTTTTCTGGCCGGCCGGGTTCGGGCCTAACTTTTTTTTACCGTTCGAAGCCGAGACTGATTTCATTCTTCCTAGTTTTACAGACCAAAATAATCAGTTCCTATTGAATCTTCCTATATGAAAATCCTTTTCTCGACTCTTCATAAATAAGTAAAATTTGTTCAAAAATTTTTGCAAAAAAGGCATATACTTTTAAGCCGTCATTATTTTACAACTAAACATTAGAATTTATTCCTTTTAAAGTATCGTAGATAACTAGGCGTTTTAAAATAGAATTAAACACATAAGAAAAACATGATTATGACAGAATTTTCTTTTAAACTGAAAACTGCAAGTTTCTTTTAAACTGTTCATCCATAGGAGCCGACTTTGGTTCCAAAGCTGGGTCTGCCAAAAAGTGGAGTTAATTTAAGTCCGGTTCCTAAACATTTTTATGTGAATCCTGAAAAATCAAAAAATACTTTATTTTTTCATCCTCGGAGATTTTTCCACTCTTATTCTGTCCTCGGAGATTTTTCCACTCTTTTTCCATCCTTGGGAATTTTAAAAAGGCAAAATTCCGTCTTGTTAAACGGAAAACTTGCACCCTTGATCACAATACGTATATGTGACGGTCAACTGATTCGATTCTACGATAATCCGTATAGTCGTGAATAATAATGTAAAAAAAGGTCAGCGGCGTGGGTTCTAAGTGATATTTCAAACACATTTTCAAGCATGACACCGCAAAAAGATTAAAAAAAAAAAAAAAAAAAAAAAAGCGCATAAGACGGGAAAATGAGAAATTACTTAAAATAGCTTATGTTTAGACATCTGCTACATTGAATAAGATTATATTATTCACAATTTTTTTATATACTTTTGTTCAAATGCTACATTATTTCAAGGAGAAGAGGACGGAATCAACAATTTATGCAAATAAGTAATTTTAAATTGAAAGTTTCTATTTTGAGTCCATGATTCTGATTTAATGTTTTTTTTTACACAGCAATCTTTGCTAGTTTTGCAGTGCACATTTTCCCATGCTTTACTCAAAATATCACTTAATAAATATGGCAAACTAAGCTTTTTTTTTGTCTTTTTTCAACGATCTTTTGCCAAAATTTGCGTTTTTTTCGCGATCTTTTTCCTAAATTTGCATTTTTCTCGCGATCTTTTGCTGAAATTTGCGTTTCCCCCGATCTTTTGCCGATATTAGCGTTTTTTTTTCGCGATGTTTGGCCGAAATTCGCGTTTTTCCCACGATTCTTTGATAAAATTTGTTTTTCCCTGCTATCTCTGAACGAAATTTGAGTTTTTTCCACGATTCTTTGCGCTTTTCTTGCTATTTTTGGACGAAATCCGCGTCTTTTTCAATGATTTTTTGCCGAAATTCGAATTTTTCCGCGATATTTTGTTGCAATTTACGTTCTTCTTGTGAACTTTTTCCGAAATTTGCATTTCCCTCAAGATTTTTTGACAGAAAAATTTCTTTTTCTTTGCTATTTTTAAATGAATTTAGAGGTTTTTCCGCCATTTTTTACCTTTTTCCAGCTATTTTGTTTCACGAAATTCGTGATTTTCTTTTGATCTTTAGTCGAAATTTGCCTTTTTCCTCGGAACCTTTTGCCGAAATCTTTTTTTCCCACGATTTTTCGATAAAAAAAAAAAAAAAAAAAAAAAAAAAAAAAAAAAAATTCCCTGCTATCTTTGAATTAAGTTTGAGGTTTTTTTTGCAATTCTTTGCGATTTTACAGCTATTTTTTGACGAAATTAGTGTATTTTTCCGTAATCTTTTGCCAAAATTCGAATTTCCGCGATCATTTGCCGCAATTTACGTTTTTCTCGCGATCTTTTTCTGAAATTTGCATTTTCTCCAAGATCTTTTGAAAGAAAAATAGGTTTTTCTCTGCTATCTTTGAACGAAAGTAGAGATTTTCCCGCTATTTTTTACGTTTTTCCAGCTATTTTTTACGAAATTTGCGTCTTTTGTCCAAAATTTGCGATTTTTCTGAGGTTTTTGCTAAAATTAGCCATTTTTCTCTGATCTTTTGCCACAATTTGCATTTTCCGCGATCTTTTGTCGAAATTTGCATTTTTCTCGCAATCTTTTCCCTAAATTCGCGTTTTTCCCTGCTATCTTTCAACGAAATTTGAGTTTTTCCGCGATTCTTTGCGTTTTTCTTGCTATTTTTTGACGAAATTAGTGTCTTTTTCCGTGATCTTTTTCCAAAATTTGCAAGAAAAATAGCTTTTTCTCTGCTATTTTTGAACAAAATTAGTTTTTTACCGCTATTTTTTGTGTTTTTCCCGCTATTTTTTAAACAAAATTTTCGTCTTTTCCGCGATCTTTTCCAAAATTTGTGATTTTTCTGAGGTTTTTTTGGCTAGAATTCTCGATTTTCCTCTGATCTTTTGCCAAAGTTTGCGTTTTTCTCGTGATCTTTTGTCGAAATTTGCATTTATCCTCGAAACCTTTTGCCGAAATTTGCGTTTTTCTCACGATTCTTTGACAGAATTCCTTTTTTCCTGCTATCTTTGGACGAAATTCGCGTCTTTTGCGCGATCTTTGTCCAAAATTCACTATCTTCTTGAAACTTTTTGAAAAATTCGGACGATTTTTTGGGTTTTTTTTTGCGATTTTTTGAAAGAATTCATTTTTTTCCGCTATTATTTAAAAAATTCACATTTTTCTGCGATCTTTAGCGAAAATCCACATTTTTCTCTCGATCCTTTAACAGAATTTGCGTTTTGTCCCAGTATCTTAGAAAATAATTCGCATTTTTTTCTTTCATTCGTTTACATAATGCACGCTTTTCACGCTACTTTTTGACGAAATTTTCAAAGATCTTTTGACGATTTTCATGTTTTTTCACGACCCTTTGACAAAATTGACATTTTTTCGTGACCTTTTGACGAAATAGGCGTTTTACCAGGATCTTTTGATGAAATTAGCAATTTTTCCCCCCGCTCTTCTTCGACACTGTTCACCTTTATTAGCCAATGTTTTGACGAAATTTGAGATTTTCGCGATCTTATCTCCGAATTTTCGGATTGATGACCGATTTTTTTTTAAATTTCGGAACAAATTACTCCCGCAAAAAGCGGCAAAAAATCGGAAAAAAGTGGAAAATCGCTCATCCGCGAAAAAAATCTCATGCCTGCATTTTTCAGGGTCTGCCAAGATATTGCAGGGTCTGCGCGGCAGACCCGCAGACCCGGAAGTCGGCGCCACTGTGTGTCATCCATGCAAAATGAATACAACAATACGTGAGAAAAAAATATATTAGATATTTACATCTGTTAAAAAGGGAACTTTTTTTTTTTTTTTTTCTTCTAAAGAGATTCCGTATTAGGAAATTTTACTTTTACCATTTTTTTAAACCATTTTTTAGATTGTTTTTGTCTCCATTACATGGAATATGATTAATAATACTAATGATAACTGAAACATTTACATACAACAAACAAAGGTTCATTAAAAACGTAAATATCGCAGCCTACGGCACTTCTGCCTAAATGGAGATTACAAACATAGAAAAAAAAAAGAGACTAATATAAGTTTTTTTGGTCAGAACTCTTCCGTAAGAGTAAAGATCAATGTTCTGTAGAAATTCACTCGAGTCGGACTGAGTTCGGGCCGAAATTTTAACTTTTGGGCCGGGCCGAGCCGGGCCAATATTTCTTTCGTTCGGGCCGGGCCCGGGCCGAAATTTTAACTTTCGGGCTGGGCTCGGGCCTGGAAATTTCGGCCTGTGCAGACCTCTAGAGGAACATACGTTTTGAGGGAAAAAAAATTCTGAAAAACTCGTTTTTCAAATTAATTCTTATTTTTTGTTTCGTTTATCTTTTTCCTGTTTTCAAGATCGAAATCTATTTTACCTAACAGAAACAGACATTCTAAATTATTAACTGTATCGAGTCCAATCCCAGCATAAAATTCGCATTTGATTTGTTATTATTGCCTTTCAAAATATGTTTTTCAATGGTGACAAAATCACTAAGAATTCATATGAACATATATTTAAGCCGTATGCTCAGGGCCCCGATACCCACACCCCTGGAATAATTTTAAAAGGATCCATTCATTCATATACTTTAAAATAAATACTATAAAACTGTGATTTTTGACTTTAAAGGGGTCAGGTACCCTTTAAAGGGAAGCAGGACGTTTCGGTCCTGCCATTTCGGTCCCGCCGTTTCGGTCCCGAGTCATTTCGGTCCCTAGCCATTTCGGTCCCAAGACATTTCGGTCCCTTCTCCTGCAAAATGAAATTTTGAGAAATAAGACATAATTTATAGAGAACCAGAGTTTTTAAACTGAAGGCCATAAAATTTTAGTATAATGCGATTATAAGTTCCCGAAAACTGCACAATTGGTAATCCTAATTCTCAAAACAGTAAGTAATTTTAATATAAAAATGAAATTAATACTTTATTAAATATCTTTATTAATTAACAATATTATAAATTTACATAATGAATTTTACTTTGAAATAAACACAACACATAATCAATTTTAAATTTAATACATCATTATATTTCCTAGTAGTTCTAAACTGAAATTTAGATTTCACTTGTTTATTTATTGTATATTTAAAATTATAGAAATTTAAAACAATTAGTATAGTTAAAAATAAAACTAAAATAAGAATTATTATTATTTTATCTGGGAAAGTAGGAGCGAAAAGGTAATACAAATAAATAAATAAATAAAAGCTTAGTTTTGTCACTTAAAAATTGAAAATAAAATTATTTAAAATATTATTATATAACATTTTAATATATTTTATTAAATTATATATTATATTTCATACATAATATTTATATTATTATATTTTAAAATATTATTATATTAATTTTATGTAAATAAAAAAATAATCATCTTATTAGAATGAAATAGGCCCAGTTTCAATAAAATTAACTCATAAAATTTGTCTTCATGGCGTGGGAAGACTGTTAAAAAATGTAATTAATAAATACTATTATTATTATTATTTTAAAAAATGGCGGAGACAAATTTCTAAAAACAAATTTTTTTCATAACATGCCCAGTTACGAAATCACTGTTGTTTTCGCAATGTTAATAATGGAAAGTAACTTATGAAAACAAATTTATAGAGATGGAACTTTGTATTAAAAAAATAAAATAAAAATAAAAAAATTGTTCTTCAAAAAATATATCTCATTTCTGAATTATCAAAGGAGAGGGTGTAAATGGGTGATTTGAGGAAATATGTATATATTATAACTTAGAACTGTCTAATTGAATTATTAGAAACATTTATTATTAAACTAATTGGAAGATAAAAAATTAAGCACAGTTTTTTTGTTATTTAATAATGTTAATTTAAAGGTTCTAAAAAAATGTACGTAAACAGTCAAAAAAATTTTATGGCAGTTTACATAAAATACTTTTTAGTTTATAGTATTTTATAGAAGTTTATATAAAATACTGATACAAATAATTTATAATAAAATTTAAAATATTTATTCTGATTAATAATAATACTACTAAAAGCAACAGATAATATCTCCTAAAGCTATATCACACTGTTTAATCAAACAAAATTTTCAGCTCGCTGTGATTTCATTATCACGAGTTATAAAAGTTTAAATTTATCGGACTCTTATATTCAACTTTTTATAAAACTTGGGGGGAGGGAGGGGATAATTAAAAAAAATAAAAAAAAGTCCGAATAATGTTGAACTTATACCATTAACTAGGCCCACAACAATTAGAATCCGACTTATAAGATACCGAGCAAAGAAATAAAAAGGGAACGAAATGGCAAGGGACCAAAGTTGCTGGGGTCCGAAATGGCCACGGACCGAAATGGCCTGACCGAAATGTTGTGTACCCCTTTAAAGCATCCAAAAATCGTTAAAAAAAGCTTTTAATTAAGTATGATTTTTTAGGAACATTTAAAAACAAACTGCATACAGAAATAAGCATTAGAAGAGAAGTTATACCTACTTCACTTTGAACTTTCCCTATATGATCAATGGGTGATTTAATCTTTAATATCAATTTTCTTAAAATAGTGATTTTAAATATTGCGCGCACGATTTCTGAAAAATTATTGCCTAGCATTTCACAAAACTTTCGCAGAATTTATCAAACGTACGAAGGGAGATGGTGTACAAAACGACCTATTATTATATTTCCCAATTTAGAAGCTTAAAATTAACAATTACTTTTGTATAAAAAAATCTCGATATTTTGAATTTCTTAAAAAAAAAAAAATCTCTGTATCTATATGTTTTTTTTTTTTTTCATTGTAGGTCATTTTGAAAACACATTATATCCCTCCTCATAAAATTTTTTTTATTTGTTTCAGCCATTTAAATGTGATAAATCATGCACGCAATACATGCAAGAATAATTCTTTCGTAAAAATTGTATTATCTTTAAAAGTAAAAAAAGTACGAAATACAAAAGCACCTGGAGGAAGGTTCCCACGAGCCTGGAAACAGAATGTGCCGGAAGCAAAAAAATCAGAGTGAACCCGATCACGACCATTTAAAGGGTGGAATCAAAAAGGATATGAAAAAATAGCTCCTGAGTGGCTAAGAGAAGAGGGGTTTTGTTATATCAGAAATTAAGGAGATATATATGTGATTTTGAAAGAGAAAAAGTTGGTTTTTATGGAATAACGCAAGAGAATAGCCAAGACTCGCTTCGAGCGGAGTCTCTCCCCGTGAATCTTCTTTACCTGACGGGTGAGAACCGGTAAGGCGATATTAGAGGCGTCCTAGGTCTCGATAGCAGTCGAGACCCGTTATGTCAGTAGCACCAGGCCGACACTTACAGAAGGTGAACCTTTCTTCGTCAACTTCATACTGCCTTTGAAAATAAAGTTCGGTGAATAATCCTGTAAAATCAATGTAGATGAAGCATTAACAAAAATTACCATATCATCCTTCAAAATAGTCTTCTCCCATAACTATGCACTGCTTCGATCTGCTACACGTCCTGAGAAATTTTCAAGAAGTCTTCTTTTGGGATGGAGTTCAAAAGCTTCGTCACGTTTCGGTGGATGTCAGCAATATGGTCAAATCTCTTTCAAAGAGAGTTTGAATGGTGAAAATAGTAAGAAATCTGGAGGATTATGAGATCTGGCGAGTATGGTGGATGTTCAGTTTGCACCATCCCTCATGAATTTCTTTTTGGTGTCTTGCAAAGCTTCAAACCAAAGCTTAAACTGAGATTTGACCATAATGCTGACATCCAACGAAACGTGACGAAGCTTTTGAACTCCATCCCAAAAGAAGACTTCTTGCAAATTTCTCAGGACATGTATAGCAGATCGAAGCGGTGCATAGTTATGGGAGAAGAATGGTAATTTTTGTTAATATTTCATCTACATTAATTTTACAGGTCTATTCACCGAACTTTATTGTCAAAGGTAGTATATTGCACTGTAGTTGAGTGATGATCAAAGGAACTCTTGGCGCAATCAACGCTGAATAGTGCGCCAATTTGAACCCTTATATTTTATGGCTGCCACCTGAACGTGTTATAATTTGCATGGGATATTTTTAATTTATTATCGTCGTGCATATGTATTCTTTTGAATATTTAGTCTGGAATCAAATTAGTTGTCTCATAAGATAATAAATTTCATGATATTTGAAGATTACAATATTCTTAATGTTCACGCCTTCGAATTTTAACAGCCATTCCCGCTACCACTCTTCACAAGAGGCAGCACACTTTCGATTGTTGCTTGATTCAGAGAAGACAGTCTTTTCAATGCTGTTATATCTGGAATTATTCTTAAATACGTTAATTGAACATAGGATCAGTGTTCTTCTGCCGTTCGAGCCCTTTGACATCCGTTTCCAACCATTCAAAGGCTTCGTTATGTGGTTATCCTGGGTCGTTTCCAGAGCATTCGTTTTCATTTCCTTGAATTTATTTTTCGTTTATACTGCTTTCAAGGGTACACAAATCGGGGATTCGCATGCTAAATTTGAAGGAGGAAAATGGAAAAAAAAAAAAAAAAAAAAAAAAAAAAAAAAAAAAAAAAAACCAGGCTGTTTGGATAATTGGAAGTTTGGTAAAAAAATAATAGTTGAGAGAAATAGGGTGTTCAGATAATTGGAAATTCGATTAATTGGATTTCTGATATTCCGAGCTCTACTGTATAGTTTTTGATTATGTATATTTATTTATTTATCATTTATTTTTTGCAAGCACTAATCTAAAACTCTAAACAGCTACTGACTCATTCGCTGTTTTTAACTAGAAAAAGGAAATCCTTGAAAAACGCAAGAATTAAAAAAAAAACTAAATATTCAAAATTCTTGTAAGACAATGTATAAAGCGTTCATAATTGAGAAAAATATTAACTTTGCTTAAATAAAATTGCTTGTATTCATAAATAAGTATCTTTATTCGTAGATACAGCCCATGAAAATATAGCTCAGTGGGTAAGGCATTTTTCTAATAACTAAATTTGGAATGACTTGAATGTAGGGGTGCGAAAAATCATGGCGCAAGCAGGCAGTCTATCGCCACTAAAATTATTTCGCTATTTTTCATCTAATATTCAGAGTAAAATTCGTGTAAGAATGCTATTAAATTTTAAGTGAAAAAACTTTTAAATTTTAGTGGTGAGAGACTGCCCGCTGGCGCCATAAATTTTGCACCCCTTCTTGAATGACGTATCATCCAAATGACTTAAAATTTCCTTTTTAGGCATAACTTGAGCTGAATATTAAAATATGTTACAAAAATTTACTGTTGTAGTTAAAAAAGAAGTTTGGTTTTGTTTTGATTTTTAAATGGTCTAAATAATTTTGTATGTATCACTTAAAAGTAGACTTTATTGATAAATCGTTTATACCAATAACTTTCTTCTATTACAATCAGTTTCAGAGTTAGTAGAGTGTTTTTATTTTTTCCCCCACAACTATACATAGTATAAAACAAATCGAAGACTATTGCAAATCGTAATAACTAATACTTATCATGCAATCTAATAATGAGAATTATTTTATTTTATGAAATGACTATGCATGTATGCATTGAAAAGTAAATCTTCGATAATAATAGCTTTTTAAAAAATATTTTTCAATCATTCATTTTTAATTCCAATTTTAATACCGGCGTTTAATGCGCATCATTAAATACCCATCGATTTCCTTGTATGCAAAGTGCGCGTTTTACCACAAGTATATACAGTAGGCGTATATAAAATGTTTCACCTATAATTTAAGAAATTCTTCCTTATTTTAAAACTTTCAAATGATAAAATAGGTAGCTACGCTATGTTGCCATATAGCATACCACTGGTGAACATACATGAAATACATCTCTTTCTTTACAGAGAAATTTTGCTAAGATACATAGCAAAATATAAGATAATGGATATTGTAAACTATAATAATTGGGTTTTTCTTGTAAATTTGATAACAAAAATTTTTCTATTATTTTTTTAACACTAGAACCGCGGGTAATTATATTCAAATTTCATAGAAAGATTTTACACCAGAATTTCTAATTAAAATATTTAAATTATTTATTTAAACTATTTTAATTAGGAACATACATAACTTATTCTGTGAAGAAATTTCTGGTTTCAGTCGACACTTATTCATTTGGTACGGGTCAAAATGACCCGTCACCGCGGTTCTAGTGTTAATTTTTTTTAATGCTTTTGAATGAAATTTAGAAATTTTAGTAAATGTATTATAATAATCTTTTATACACTGTTTTAAAAAATCTGAAATTCACAGATATATTTTTCCTGAATTTCCCAAAAAAAGTGCTTTTTACGACAAAAGGACATTTTCTGTTAAAAGGAAACTTTCACCATATTTACTGAAAATAACGAAATGGGCGAAGATGAAAGGGAATAACGGAGATACACCGTTATATCTATCGCAAATTTATCTTCAATGTTTACAAAACTGACATGAAATAACTCATGAAGTGAAATAATTCAAATACCGGCTTTCTTGTAAGATTTGTATCGTGCTCTGATTTGCAACTGTACTGATACCTGCAACATTTTGAGCAACAAATTAACCAGACCATGGTCTAATCATTCGATGGGTAGAGAAAATTTCTCTAATAAAGTATTTTATCAAATCAGATTATAATTATTCATAAACCATAAGAAAATCATAATAATAAATTAGCCTTATTTATTAAAACTTACAAGAATAACTACAGCATCAATAAAATTATAATCTACCTTATAAAAATATAAACACCCTGTAGAACCCACTTTATGACTTTAGAATCAGATGTATTCGAAGACCCTGTGGCGAACGGACTCCCGCACCAAAGGTGGTCAGTTCGAATCACGTGGACGACTTTGTTGTTTTCCTCGATCAATAAATACAAGTACTTCTAAAGTGTTGGTTAGATGGCACCACTAGGATAATAGTTATACCAGCTTTATAATAAAAACTTGTCGCTTCTTCAAAAGGAGTCTTTCCTTCTTTTAATTCCCAAAACTTAAAATCTACTGACAGAACAGAAAAAGTCTGGCAACTTTGCGGCCAGTAGTTTTAACATGAATTAACGGGTTTATTTTTAACAGTGTATATATATATAAATTTTAAATATTTCATTTTTATAACCGTTTAATGCGCAACTTTAAATTTCGGTCAGCTTTCTTGTATCGAAAATTCGCGTTATATACCAGTAAATGCACGATTATACAATGCGATAAATACGATAATATATATTTTTATACAATTAGATGTATAAAAAAATCTTTCTATTAAAATTTAACGACTCCTTCCTTATTTTTAAACTTCAAATTTATGGAATAGGTAGTTATGCAATGTTGCTATGCAAATTCTAGGTCATTAAAAATGTATTCAGATTTCAGAACAGCAAATTGTTTGAGGCAGTTTTTGGCACCATATGGAGATGACAGAAGTTACAAAACTTAATAAGCATATAAATCTTTGTATTATAAAAGTAGCTTTATGTAAGACCTGTGTTTTATTTTTCCGTATTTTTCTTTAATGGTACAAAATATTCTGAAGATAATATATTGTTTCTATTTTAAGGGAAAAAATATCATATTCGTTAATAAGGAAAAAAAGTTTTTATTTTTCTATGTACCCAAGTTTATTAAAGAGAAAAATAAATGATGAAATCTTCATCAAGTATAAAAGAGTATTTAATCACCAACTAATAAAATTTTACTTTTCCTTTCAATATAAATTACTAATGAATGATCGTGTGTAAAATTTTTCTTTTCAAATTTAATGATTTTTTAAATTATTTAACCTCAAATTTTTTAAATATGTAATATTGAAATAATGCTATACAAATTCAAAGTAAATAAAAATGTGTTCAGATTCCAGAACTGAAATCAATAGAGGCAGTTTTTGGTACCAAAAGCAGATAAAAGAAGTTACAAAACTTAATAGACATATAAATCTTTGTGTAATAAAAGTAAAAAAAGACAAATGCTTTACTTCACTATTTTTACTTTTTCTAAATGCTGATCACTGAAAATAATGTATTGTCACCGCTTTAAGAAAGAAATTTATGATACATTTTAACAGTGATGGATATTGTTGGGAATAAAATTGACACCCAATTTGCAGCTGGCAATGGCTACACTGTAAAAAATAAAAGTGTAAATTTACACAAAAAATTTGTAAATCGATGATACAAAAACGATTTGTTTATATGTGTAAATTTGTGTGTAAATTGCCAAAATACACGCCTAGTGTGTAAATTTCAAAATACACATTTCAGTGTGTAATTTGATGATAACACTAAGTGTGTGAAAGTTATAATGATCACTCATGAAATACCCACATTAATGTGTAAATTGCGCAAGAATACTCATATATCTGTGAAATATTCTTACTCATTTATCTGTGTAATCTTCTGTGATTACATGTATAAATGTGTATTATGCAAAAAATACACATTGTGTTATTGTAACTTACACAGTTCTTTGCGTAATATGTAAAATACGCATATTCGATGGAGGTTCAATAACTATTGTGTATATAAAATAATACACATTCTTGTGTATATAGAATATCTGTACTGCAATGGGTTGATGGTATAATGTCGAAGTCTAATGTCTTAGTTGATTTTATGCTTAGTTTCAGAACCGTAGCTGCAATATTCATATAGTTTTGTATGGAGGAATAAAATGGGGGTAGGGTGTAGTTGAAAGCCTGATTTTTAGCCTATGGGGGCTAGATTTGTGACAGTGGATAAGATAAAAGTACTGTTGTTTGGACTCGGGATCATAGTGATGTACCCACATCTCATCCACTATCACAAGGGTAGCCTAATAAGCTCCAAATCAGCCTATCATTCTGACCCCCCTCCTCTTTAAAACTCCTTATAAATAGATTTTTAGAACTTTACTCCTCCCTTTAAAACTATGTTACTATAGCGGCTACGGATCTAAAATTCAGCATATAGCCATTTAAGACATTAGTTTTTGATATTCCTCATCAACCATCGTAGTACAAATATTACTTCTCTGTTAACACTAGAACCGCCAGGTATTTTACTCAAGATTCATAAAAAGTATTTCTCACCAGAATTTTAATTTTAAACTATTTAACTTACTTAAGTGTGAATTTTTCTGCTGCACACATTTAACATACCTTATGAAGAAATTTTTGGTCCGAATCGATTATTATCAATCTGGCAGGGGTCATTTTGACCCCTAATGGCGGTTCTAGTGTTAATGGAGAAGTATGGACACATTTTGAAATTTACAATTTCTTTAATTATAAATTTGATTCTTCAAATTATATTTCTATATTGATCAAGTATATTAGAAACTGTTTCATTTTCTATTCTATAAATCAAAATTTTTGTATTTGTGTCAAAGTTGATTTTATTATTTTTGTAAAAAGTGTCCCATTCTTCCTCACTCTCCTCTAAATATACATATAAAAATTGCTGTTTTATTTTCTATATTCTTCCTTGCTATTTATTTTTATATTTTCCACTCATTTATATATTATTCAGTACATGCAATTAAAAATTGAGATAAAGAAAAATAATTAATTAATGATAGTTTTTAGACTAGTAAGATGGAATAATTATAGCTAGGTAAACTTCCAATCTCCACACATTTTTAGCTCACAGGCTATCATAGCCTGAGAGCTTATGTGCCCGTTCGTTCTGTATGTACGTGCGTAACGCGATAACTCATGATAAAAATATCCGATCCACATAAAATTTTGTATATAAGTATATCCCGATAAGGCGCTTCCCTGATTAGTTTTTGGTGTTCATTCGATATGTATAACAGGCGGGACGGGGGGGGTCGTGCCTCTCCCTTTAATTGATATAAATGGGTTTTTCATGCAGAATTATCAGTTTTAGATATAGGATCATTCTGGTTGGGCGCCTCCGTGATTGGTATTAGGTTTTCATTGAATAAGTATATACAGGGGGAACAGGGGTTCTAATGCCCCTCTTTTTAATTTATATAAATGGGTTTTTCATGCAGAATTATCAGATTTCGTTCAAATCTTTAAATAGTTTTGGAAGTTTAACGGTTGAGTATAAAAAAGGGGGATAACTCCTCTTAAATTATATAAATGGGTCAAATTTTCCAATTTGCTCTTAATTTTGGATATAGATTTTGTATATGATAAAGTATGTCCCTGATTAGTTTAATGGGTTCAAAAATTAAGTATAAAAGGGGAAAGGGAAGTTATTTCCCCTCCTTTAATTTTTTTTCCCGAACGGAATTAACCCTTGAAAATATAAGGCTCTAATGTACAATTAGTATGCGTAGCCTGTGAGCTCAATGCCATCCGTTTAACTGGGCAGTATTCTTTTTTTTATTATTTTCAGAGCTCAGAGTGAATTTTTTATTTTTTATTTTTGAGACTCAAGATACAAAGTCAATTATACTCCACGTACTGTGCTACATACAGTGATAAAAGTAAAATTTTAAATATTATAAAAAACAGAAAAAACTTTGCAATCGTCATTTCTCACACACATACACATATTACCTGCAAAAATTTTAGCTGATTTGTTTATATATACATAAATCACCTATATTACATGTTGAATTGTTTTCTTTTTAAAAATATTCATCGTTACAAAGAATTTACCTTAAAAAATTATCAAGATTATCAAAAAGGCTGGTTGAATCATTAAAATAACATCTTTTGCATTTAAGATTATATTTAGAAATTTGTGTCTCTTTCCAAAAAAATACAAATATATTTTAACATTAATGAAATGACTCGTGTTTTCATAAATGAAAATTTCACATATTCAAATTAAAATTTTAGATATCAAACTAATGAGTATTTTTATTTATAAGCTATAGTAAAAAATAAAATAAGAAATACTGTGATTATATCCAAATATCAATTGATTCTTATAAATTTTCGAAATTAATGCTCGCAGAATTTATTTGGCATTACATTTGTGTCTTAAGTGCACTCGACTCTCGTTAATTCGAACTCTTCGGGACCACAAGAAATGTTCGATTTATATTAATTCGATTTATATTTAGAAATTTGTGTCTCTTTCCAAAAAAATACAAATATTTTAACATTAATGAAATGACTCGTGTTTTCATAAATGAAAATTTCACATATTCAAATTAAAATTTTAGATATCAAACTAATGAGTATTTTTATTTATCAGCTATAGTAAAAAATAAAATAAGAAATACTGTGATTATATCCAAATATCAATTGATTCTTATAAATTTTCGAAATTAATGCTCGCAGAATTAATTTGGCAATTACATTTGTGTCTTAAGTACACTCGACTCTCGTTAATTCGAACTCTTCGGGACCACAAGAAATGTTCGAATTATCCGAAGTTCGAATTATCGAAAACATGCTTAATATGGTACTATTACAAAGGAATTAAAGTTATAGTGTTTTTTAAATTAATTTCGTCTGTTATCATTAGAATATGACTTATTATTGAATTAGAATGTATAAATACATAAAAAAAAATTAAAAGATTAGAAACAAGCACTATGGAAGAAAAATTTAGAGTGCCACTTATGGACAGATGGGGCTCTAATAAAGTGGATATCAAATGAATTGTATTATATGTATACTCATTCGGAACAATTAAAAAAAAATAAAAATAAAATAAAAATTTATTCAAATGATCTGAAATCAGTGAGAAAGAAAAGAAAAATGAAAAATCGGAATTCTCGTTAGTTCGTATTAAACGATGTCAAGAGAAAATGAGTTCGAATTAATGAAAATTTTTAACATTATTCTGCCATTGAAAATTTCGGGACTTAATGTTTAGTTCGAATTAAGCGAAGATTCGAATTATCCGATTTCGAATTAACGAGAGTCGACTGTATATAAAACTCACCCGGCGGGGGATATTTCTGTAGAGGGGGGGGGGAGTTAATATGTTCGATTTTGAATTCATTAAGACACAACTGTTATATTTTTTTTATATAGATACAATCATATGTTTTAAGTCATATAAATTCTGTAATAATAGGCAAAATTGCAATGGAAAAATGTTTATTTGAATAAAACGCCATTACTTTAATATAAATTTTCTTCAGAATTTTTAGTCTAAGGTTATTTTAAATCAACGTATTTGTGTCCTTTTGCAATTTACATCTGTGTGTTTTTTTTTTAATAAATCTATAATTAACAAGCAAAAATTATGTGTTCTTAGCTATGATTATTTTAGTGGTACATAGTTCTTCTGATGTAATATTTTCAAATTAAAATACAGCTGAAAATGTAATTAGGATAAATAAATATTCCAAATTTCTCAAAATGTGAAAATGTAGCGTAGAAACTAAAAACAACATTGTAGTTTTAATCGATCATAAACTTAGTTAACATTACAAGTTTCATAATTAAATAAAGAATACTGCCCAGTTAAACTGATGGCATTGAGCTCACAGGCTACAAATACTAATTGTACATTAAAGCCTTATATTTTCAAGGGTTAATTCCGTTCGAAAAAAAATTAAGAAGGGGAAACAGCTCTCCCCTTTCCTCTTTTTTTATACTTAATCATTGAAACTCCTATACTTTTAAAGACATGCTTTATCATATAAAAAATCTATATCCAAAATTCAGAGCAAATGAGATAATTCTTAATAAAAACCCATTTAGCATTTATATAATTTAAAAGGAGTTATCCCCCTCTTTTATACTTAACCATTAAACTTCCAAAACTATTCAGAGATTTGAACGAAATCTGACAATTCTGCTTGAAAAACCCATTTATATAAATTAAGGGGGGGGGCATTAGAACCCCTGTTCCCCTTATTTATACTTATTCAATGAACACCTAATAACAGTCACGGAATCGCCTCATCAGAATGATCCTAATCTAAATTTTGAACGAAAATTAATTCTGCATGAAAATCCCATTTATATCAACTAACGGGGGGGGGGCATTAGAGCCCCTGTTCCCCCTATTTATACTTATTCAATGAACACCTAATAACAGTCACGGAATCGCCTCATCAGAATGATCCTAATCTAAATTTTGAACGAAAACTTAATTCTGCATGAAAATCCCATTTATATCAACTAACGGGGGGGGGGCATTAGAACCCCTGTTCCCCCTATTTATACTTATTCAATGAACACCTAATAACAGTCACGGAATCGCCTCATCAGAATGATCCTAATCTAAATTTTGAACGAAAACTTAATTCTGCATTAAAATCCCATTTATATCAACTAACGGGGGGGGGGCATTAGAACCCCTGTTCCCCCTATTTATACTTATTCAATGAACACCTAATAACAGTCACGGAATCGCCTCATCAGAATGATCCTAATCTAAATTTTGAACGAAAACTTAATTCTGCATTAAAATCTCATTTATATCAACTAACGGGGGGGGGGGATTAGAACCCCTGTTCCCCCTATTTATACTTATTCAATGAACACCTAATAACAGTCACGGAATCGCCTCATCAGAATGATCCTAATCTAAATTTTGAACGAAAACTTAATTCTGCATGAAAATCCCATTTATATCAACTAACGGGGGGGGGGATTAGGACCCCTGTTCCCCCTATTTATACTTATTCAATGAACACCTAATAACAGTCACGGAATCGCCTCATCAGAATGATCCTAATCTAAATTTTGAAAACTTAATTCTGCATGAAAATCCCATTTATATCAACTAACGGGGGGGGGGGGCATTAGAACCCCTGTTCCCCCTATTTATACTTATTCAATGAACAACTAATAACAGTCACTGAATCGCCTCATCAGAATGATCCTAATCTAAATTTTGAACGAAAACTTAATTCTGCATGAAAATCCCATTTATATCAACTAACGGGGGGGGGGGCATTAGAACCCCTGTTCCCCCTATTTATACTTATTCAATGAACACCTAATAACAGTCACGGAATCGCCTCATCAGAATGATCCTAATCTAAATTTTGAAAACTTAATTCTGCATGAAAATCCCATCTATATCAACTAACGGGGGGCATGAGCCCCCCGTTCCCCCTCTTATACATATCGAATGAACTCCAAAAACTAATCAGGGAAGCGCCTTGTCAGGATATACCTACATACAAAATTTCAAGTGGATCGGATATTTTTATCATGAGTTATCGCGTTACGTACATACGAACATACATATAGAACGGACGGGCACATAAGCTCTCAGGCTATGATAGACTGTGAGCTAAAAAAACTTAAAAAGAAATTTCAATAAACAAATAAAACTCAGATGACCTGTTTAACTTATAAATCATAATATATAATTTATAGATATGATATACAGGGTGGTCATAAAAAAACTTTGCCGATATATGGAGCTCTAGCGGCCAGTCCGCTCAACCGATCGAGGGGAAATTTCAGATATAGCTATTCAGAGGTATGAGCTCGAGATTCTGTGAACGGCAACAAAATGGCGCTCACGGTTACGGTTATAGTTACAGAAACTCGACATTTTCCAATGGTAACACCCGTTTGTTTTCATCACAAAATGCTCAGCGCTTGCGAAAACCCTAAAGAGCATTGAAACCGTACGTATATCGCAAGAAACGGACAAGTTATGCATGCACAAAAAACTGTTATGCAAATCCCCCCCCCCCCCCCCATAAAAAAACTCGATTTGGGAGCAAGGAGGATATTTGCATATAACACAAAGTCAGTACACTACTCCCTGATTATAATACAGATCAGAGAAAAGAAAACTTTTATTTTGATTACACATTTTCCACATGGGTGCCATCACAGGCAATTACACATTGCATGGTAGCGACTGTGGAAAATACAGCCAAACGCTACATGGCATGAGGGATGTTTGCAATCTCACGTTTGATAGAATATTTCAAATCCGGCAAAGTTTGAGGATTGAACATGTACACTCTAGATTTTAGATTTCCCCAGAACCTAAAATCCATAGAAGTGAAGTCGAGGGATCGCGGAGGCTATTGACGTTACCAGTTAAGATGAAATGTGCCTCGTCCGTTCATAATATGCGAAGAGGCCGATTGTTATCTCCAACATATTGGATAAGAAATTCATTAATAAAGTCTATATGTTGTTAATGGTCTCTCACTTCCAACATCTAGGCGCGCTGGTACCGGTAAGGAAACATGCGGATTACAGAGCACAGCAAATTTAAGACCATTGATTTCGGTATATCAAATACACGAGATGCACCTTTTGTAGTTTGCATGCGTCCTCTGGTCACTATGTGATGCACTTCCAAAACAGTATCCTCAGGAACAGTTGATCGTCCGGATCGTGGACTATCACAGGTGCAGCCAATTTCTTCGAATTTCATTACTAAATCATGAAGAGCTTGTGAAATGCATCGGCCACGTATTTGGCGATAGTTTCAACGATAAACGCGCCAGGTTTTCGCAGCATTCATCTAATTTTGATAATAGTTTTACCAACTCAACACGAACGAAGTAATTCTGTTGGCAACTGCGAGCTTCGACTGAAGAACTAACATTCCCACCACACTTTTTATCCGTTTCCTACTCTGACTATCTGGCAAACGACGTTCCGTAATTGGTATTTTGTCTCTATCATGTTACAATTTTCTTAGTGCGCCTTGGTCGTGTTTTTTTGGGGCTATTCGTAGAGTTGATTTCGTGCGAGCATAACGCGTCCGTTTATTGCAATAACCATACCGTTCCAACGCTCTTTAGGGTTTTCGCATGAGCTGAGCATTTTGTGATGAAAAAAAGGGGTGTTGCTATTGGAAAATTTCGAGTTCCTGTAACTATAACCGTAACCGTAAGCGCCATTTTGTTGCCGTTCACAGAATCTCGAGCTCATACCTCTGAATAGCTATATCTGAAATTTCACCTCGATCGGTTGAGCGGACTGGCCGCTAGAACTCCATATATCGGCAAAGTTTTTTTATGACCACCCTGTACATTTGTATATTAGTTTATAAATAAACTATAATATCTTTCACACAACCGACCTAAAATTTAATACCGTGCTCCCCCCCCCCACACACACACAAAAATGATAACGTTTATTTTGCTACTGTTAAAATACATTCATAAATTCCTTTTAAGGTGAAAAATTTTCAAGAAATAATTAACCTTAGATACAACAGCTGTTATTTTAATAGACATTTATCAGGAGTTAGGTAATGTTTACATTTTTTAAGGCAGGTAAATTATTCGTGTAAAAAATTCTTAAAAAAAAAAACAAAAAAAACAATCCAGCATATAGTATATACATTTATACATAAATATAAACAAACCAGATAAAAAGAATTGAAGGTAATACGAACGTATGAGATTACATACCTTACATTTTATAGGAGAATAACTTCTATATTTTTCTCAACGCGAGCGCTAGCATTCAGCTGGACCCACCATTAATTTAACTTAAACCTGATGAAGCTAAGTCAACCATAATTACGATTTTATGTTTCGATGCTAGATTCGCGTCTAACTCGGGATCGAAGTAATTCTTAAACAGGACCATAAATTGCACTGCCAACTAAAGTTAAACTAAAATTACAAGTTAAACTTTAAAATGGGTAAAAGGTAACAAGCTATGAGACGGCTAAAATAATTTAGAGTAAAATAAGGCATACTTATATTCGATGTGCAAAATGTAAAAATGTACAAAATGCTCAGGATACGAATTTAAAATTATCTTAATTACATGCATTATATTTTATGTTACATATTAAATGAATTCGAAATAGTTTTTAGATTCTACTGAAGATTAAACTACTGTTCTTTAAATTAAGAGGAGGGGATGGGCAGCAGAAAAATTAACAACAGTACAAAAAATATAATGTAAATTTATGGATAAGTATAAAGTGGGATTATATCTCTATTATAAACCCTCTTTATAAAATCTTCCTAATTTCGCTTTAAGAATGATATCTAACACTACTGAAAATTACAAGTAAAATTGTGAAAAAACAGCAGTTTGCGAGACGGCTAAAAGAAATTACGATTTAATTAAAATCAAGCATTCTTATATTTGATGTACAAATTTCAAAAGGTAATTCGGAAAACGAAATTAAAATTAACTTTTTAAATGAATAAAATTTTACGTTACATGTAACGAAATATTGTTACATGTTGTCGAGATTATTTTTTTAAAATTTTTTTTTAAATATTCACGTGCTGCTGAAACAGGGAGGGTGAGAGAGGTGGTCAGAGTATCCTACAAAGATAAATAAATAAATTAGTTTATTATTTAAAAATGCTGTTACAGCAATGCAATGACATCGTGTTGTTTATGAATGGGATAACTGAAATAAAAAGTGTAACTCTGAATAATATGTAAGCCTCCCATCCCTTTCGTAACGTCCCTTTCCTACTTTAAAATTCATGCATTTATAATTTTTGTGGCACACTAATTAGAGTAATTTCAGTCGTTGTCTACATTTACACATTTTTCTGAGTTTGTGAACTGATAATATCTTACAAACTTAATGCCATAAACTAAACACACATTAAGATAGTAATTTTTGTGGGAAATGTGTATTTTTTTATGACAAGTGGATGATTGTAGAAATATACACAATTACCTATGTGTATATCATTAAGTGTTATTTACAATAACGTACAAATTTGTGTAAATTGAGACATTTTTCTCCATTTACACATTTATTTGTGATTTTCAAGTGATAACAAAATATAATTTAGTTTTATAAGCTAAAATACACTTAAAAACAGGCAAAATTTTGCAAAAAGTGAGTAATTTTAATGTCAGGTGTGTAATTTTAGGAATTTACACACATATATATGTGAATTCGTCTAATTTACACTTTTATTTTTTTAGAGTGTAGGCGGGTTAGTATAAATTATTCATACTTTAGCCGTAACAGGATTTCAAGATTATTTGAGAGGCATCTGTGCACGCATGCGCATTTCTGTGATTTCGTTTGCCCAGTTTTATCACGATTACATCAGTTCCTCGCAGTTATGATTAACATAATAAAAATGCCAAATCCGCTATCAGTTTGCACCAAACAGGAAAAACGAGCTGTAATTCAATTTTGTCTTCGAAAATTATTAAAGGTTCTGAAATTCATCCTAAAATTTCGTTACAATACGTGGACAGTGCTTTATCTCGTATAAGCAATTATTTTGTGCATTGAGAAACACCAAATTGGCCGGAGAAGATTAACATAAAAAGAGAAGCAGGAAGCTGCCAATCTCGACTGGGCAAAACAACATTCAACAAGCTAGAAAGATACTTACAGCAGCTATTTGAGTAATCATAAACGCAATTGCATCTTTTTTTATACATTAGTTATAGTCTGCGCTCTAATACATCTTTGACGAGCTCGGATTCTCTGAAGTCGGCAGGCAGCTCCACAACATCAACCATGGGATTTGAGACCAACCATGGATTAACCATAATCACTTAAGTGCTTCTTTTTTACGTGCAATAAAGTGACAATATGGGATAAGCACCACTTATTTTAAGCTAACGTATTCGTAAAATTTAGTCCAAACATTTGTGTCATTAAATAATATTAAATTATAACAAAAAATAGTGGTATCAAACAGCCTTAAATAATGGATCAACCAAACTGTTCTTGCCCAAACGACGAACGGGCAAATCAGAGAAGCTGTGAATACTTTCCAGATCTCGCTTCCTCAATTTGTCATCCTTTTAGACTACTCAAATATGCTTTGAAATGTAGTTGGTTTGCCTCAGACAAAGATGTTTGGGTTGTGGTGAAAAAGTGGTTCCAAGACCAACGGGTGTTATTTATGACGGCCGATTGTCTGCACTTGGGATATAGGATAGAGGGGGTTTGTCCTTCGTGGGGGGTCTTTCTAAGGGATCCTAACTCGTATTTACGCAAGGTTACCCAATGTTAGAAGAAAACTACAGAAAACTCCGAACGATTAGGATGACGGACACGATTGTTCTATAACCCAGCACCTCTCGTCTACCATCTTCGAGAGCTCACAGCCACTGGTGGGGTCCAAGACCCTTTGGAAAATTTTCTTCCTGGAAGGCATACTGAAGCTTGTGGCTAGTAGGACAAAGTGATAAAGCAGGATAAAGCATTGATAAAACAGGAGACTATGTCAAAAAATAATGTCAGTGTGGTACATCTACTTTTGTTCAACAAAGTTATAGAACGAAAATTAAGTACTTTTTGACTTACACAGATGTAATGAAACTTTTCCAAACAGCTCGCTTAACACTTAATTATTGCAGTTATTATCTTAAAGATCATCTAATGAAGGTTTTAAAAATAACTAAATTATAGGTTATGTTAAATCTAATTTTTAAAAATTTTAAGATAAGGCGGAAACTATCCCATTAGTTGAACATTTGTAAATTTAGTTCCACCTCCTTGATGCTATATCTTAATATTTCTTGCACTCTCCTGTAGGAAGAAGCTGCTAAACTTTGTTTTCAATTCGCTTTTTCCATCTTGTTTTTTTTCCAAAAACATTATGTTTACGATTCTGAAGAACAACATTCTTGCACCACACATTGTGATGAATTGTTTTTTTAGGCATTGAAGAAGCAGTTTTCAGCGTTTATCAACTAGGTTAAAATTTCCAAATTTCAGCATCTTTTGCTAATTATATTCAAAGTGTTCATTTCAAATTAATATGCTAATTATATTCAAAAGTGTTAATTTCAAATTAATTTGCTAATTATATTCATGTTAATTTCATACATTTCTAATTCTAAAAATATAAATTTTAGTTTTTAATACAAAAAAGTTTTTTTTCATTAATGTTGTTGCAGAAGTGTATTTTCTATATAGAATTTCATTCAGTCATATGCCATTAATTGTCCAAGTTGAAATTGGCAGCAGATAATCCCAAAGTTTTTCACTCAAATGTTTACTGAAGTGGAATGTATGAACACTTTTGCAGGTAAAAGGGGATTTTGACTTAAAATAAAAAAAATGTCAAAAATTAAAAAGAGAGAGAGAGAGAAAAAAATAACATTACAAAAAAGGTACCAAATTCCAGTGTATTAAAAAATAAATAGACGCAAAATATTGGCCACAAGACAAAAAATAAAATAAAATAAATAAAAAGACAATTTTGTCCATCATTTGCTCAATTTTGGTTTTAATTTGGTTCACCTACTTTCCCGATACAATTCCTTCGAAAAAGGAATAGACTGTATGTAAGAGAGAAATCATACATGGTTTCTCGTGCTGTGGGACTTACAGCTGAAAAACCTTAGGAAAATATATACATCTTTCATTTTTGCTGTGGAAATTCGCCTTTTTGGCACACTGAGTGCCTATGAAAACTAGTCACTGCGGACCACCCTAATAATGTACACATCACGGATATGCATAATGTAAAATATGAAAATAAAACATGTGAAAGCTATTTATAAAATTCATCGCAATTCCAAAATCAAATTTAAATGTTTATTTAAATATTTTTAATACATAGTAATTCTCTATTACGGAATTGCGAGAACTACTTGACATTTGTCGACAAATAATATAAATCGCCAAACTATACGTCAATTATACAAATTGGCAGAGTTTTTATTTTAAACAAAATAACAAATAAATTGGTAAAAGATTAATAAAACAATAAAAACAACGTCGAATTAAAAGTCACTTGATGATGTAACAAACACATGTAACGTGTTTAATGTCAAGTGAATGTGACATTTACGATAAGCCATTATTGGCATTTAGTTTTACAATTTGGCGATAATTTTTGATCGACGGGAAATCAAGTGATACCAAAATGCGTAAAAGAAGCATCCTTATAATTCCAAAAATGATAATGCTATTAATTAAAAGTTTAGTGCGTTAGATGAAACGTCTCATTTACAACTGAAATATACCTTTGAATTGAAATTTGAATGAAATTCAAGGTCATGAAAAATAAAAGAATATGGATAGTATAATTACCAATATTTCGGCAACTAATTCTCCGATCGAATTCATTCTTTATGAAAATTTATGTTTTCTTATTTAAATTCACTCCTTAAAATTAAAAAAAGTTTGAAAATTTTTATATACCTTTCATTTGAACTAATATTTCAAGAGTTGGAAAAAATAGTTCCGGATAATCGAGGTTCCTGATATTAAATAGGCTTCTTTCCATTTTACATACTAAGTACATACCCAATTTCAATTCTCTATCCCAGTTTGTTCGGGAGGTGGACAGCATTTTTTTTTCAAAGCGATTACAAGACTTACCTTATACTACATATGATGGGTAAATAATAAAATGATTCCTCCAATACATTGATCTGTTATAGAAAAACATTAAAATACAAAATCTTACTAATCAATAATTTATGCAAAAGAAATTAGAGCATATATTATTGACATTCTTAATAATATACAGAAGAAATTGTTTTATTTATTAAAAAGAAACTTTTATACCTTAAAGATATTAAAGATAACTAAAAATTAAATTTATTTAAATTCCTGCAAATTTTAGAAAATACTTGACAATATAGTGACATGATAAAAATTTTACTGAAGTTATTTAAGTTTTTTAAACATTACTATACAGAATATCAGATTATGTACGGTTAACAATTTTTGTGATGCTTAAAGATATGAATTATGAAATACTGAAAGAATATTAATATAATAAATTTTCTAAGTTTAGCTGACCCACTCTGATATTCAAATATGCGTACTTATAATTTATTTTCTATATCGACTTTCGATTAAAGTAGTGTTAAATTTTACAGTGAAAAATTTTATAAGTGACGAGATAAGACATTTCTATATAGCCGTTATAAAATTTTCATAAAGCTTAAAATGGTTTACAATGAAACGCAACAATGACTATCAGCTTCAATTTATTTTTTGGCAAGGAGTAAAATCGATACGAAGGAAAGAAGTTTTTTAATTGAATATTACACGGCTACACAGAAACTTGTGAAAGTAGATAATTCATAATCAATGTAAATAAAAGTCGGATTTTGTCTTAGCTAATTTCACGCTGTATTTTATGAATTAGGATACAGAAAATCAATGCATTTTTAGCAGGAAAGACGCTTCTTTTCGTAAGCAATAATTTATTGGAAGGAAGTTGTAATCGAGTGTACGTACATCCCTATAAGTAATAAACAAGATTTTAATTCAAAAGTTTTTGAAATGCATACTAGCAAATTAAAGTATTGTAATTTATTTTATTTTTTTTATAGTTTTATTTTGTTTAAAATATATAATTTTCGAAATCAGGAGCTTTGACGCTATTATTCAAAAGTTTAAGAATATATGCTTTAATTATCGAAACGTTTAATTTGTTAAAAAATTAAATTTAAAATAGATTATTTTCAAATTGTTAAGCATATTTCCCCTGTTTTCTTATTTGTTGCCATAAATTCAATCCCGTCATTCATAAAAGTCTAAAGTAAACTTTTTTTTTATCTCAAAAAATTTAATGATACGGAATTATTTAAGGAAAAATTAATTGTAATTTTCAGTTAAATTAAAATGTTAACCATCCTTCCGCAACAAATTACTTAATAGAAGTTTTAATCTATTTTATTTCATAAAAAAATTTTAGATTTTTTAACAGGCAATGTAATTAAGAATGCAGTGATTTAAATATTAAATAAAAATTTTCTAATAAAAAAAATGTTTTCAGACTTCTTGGTAGTGCATACCTTGCTTTAGTACAAATGAGCATATTTATATTTGTATTATATATAAGGTAGATGTGCCAATAATGGACATCTTTATGGAATTTCGGTAAAAACATTTTCTAAATAATAGTTATGATTAACTTAACAAATTCCAGTTTTTTCAATATTATATTAATCAACCTACATACTTTCCATTTCACAACATGAATCAAAATTAATTGTAAATAACAAAAATGTATCAAAACATCTAAAATGCCAATAATTGGACACCCTTTGTTCTAGTAATGAACATCCTTTGTTCCAGAAATGTACACTCCATAAAAAATAACAAATATAATCGTTTTCATGCCTGCATTAAGAATCAGAATTTAATCAAAGCATATTAATGAGACAAAATATTTATTTTCAAATAAATTTAACAATTAGGATACCAGTAATTTATATAATATTAATCAATATAATATTAATTCATTTATTAATTAAAATATTTGTGATAAGCATTCACTGTTTTCATTAAATATTGTACTTACCAGAAGATGAATATTCTAATAATTTTAGATGGTTTAAAATACTAAAAATAAGGTAATTACAGCTATCAAATTATTGAGACAGTGTGTGTGGGGGGGGGGGGAGGGGTTAAATGTAACAATTAAAAAAATAACAAAAGTCTGAGTATATTAGTGTTCAGTTTCGTTTCATTATCTTTGACAAACTCCAAAAGAATACTTGATATATTACTTATAATAATTAATATTAAAAATATGGAAAAATATACTGTAAGATGGATATTATAAATACTAAATAAAATATTTCAAAATAAAATTGTAGAACTGACCTTTAAGGTCACTGATCAACAGATTTACAATTATCAAGATTTCTATAACTTTCATTAATATTACAATTTATATATATTTTGGTGAGAGATGAATTAAAAAAACATTTAAGACAGAAATTAGGTTTTAAGCAACTTCTGTAACTTAATTGTTTTTATTTAAACAGGGAGGAATTAAGATTTATGAGGGCCTCTTTAACTGTGCCCTCAATTTTCTTTTACCGCTTTCTGACTGATTTGATTGTCCGATTATAAAATATGCAAGGCAGAGCTCTATGCATTATAAAAAATTAAAATTAAATATTAAAATTTTATTAACCACATAAATAACTTAAAAGAAGCTATTTATAAAAGTTTTGGTTTTATTACATTTTAACATGTGTAGTTTAAAAATAAAATTTCATTATTTAGGTTTCCAGTTAAGTCAAAGTATTATTTGTAGTATAAATTTTACTAAAATTGCATTTTTATCAATGTCAACATGGAGTGTCTATTACTGAAAAATAACTAATTAAGCATGACAATAACGGACAGAATTTTTTAAACCTTAAAAATAAATGAAATTTTATAAATGTCTATTAGCATATAAAATTCAGTTTTCTATTACTACCAAAACAAATAATTGCAAATTTTGCTAGTAAACAAAGAATGAACAAATTTATGAAAAGAAGCCAGCTCCTAGCATGATGTTCATTAAGATTTTCACTGAAAAATAGTGGAACTTTGAAAGACTATTTATTTTCCTACATTTACTCATTGAAGACATATACATCTGACTTGCGTGTTTCACGCAGTGGCGTAGCCAGAATTCGATTTTAGACGAGTTTTGAGCTTCAGATAAAAATACTCGCCGGTTATTTGAATCACTGGTTAATAGAATGACACAGCAATTTTTTAAAAGTGCGCTTAACAACATGAAACTTTCCGATTCATTTTTAAAAATATTTAATTTAATCCCTTTGTTGAATAGAATTTGATTTAATAAAGCGATGGATTCCGAAAAACGCCAAAATGTTTAAATATTAATTTTGGTTTTGATCCATATAAGGAAAAATTATAGAAATTTTTCTTAGTTTTGGGAGGGGTTTTAACCCCAAAACCCCTCCCTTGGCTGCGTCACTGGATTCACGAAAGACTATTTCATGCGTTCCGAATGATTTCATAAAAAGTGTCATAAATTATGCAAGGTTATAAAATATGCAATGGAAAGTTATGAAGAAAAAGTGAATTTTTATTGGTTATTCTTTATACACTTAAAACATTGAAGAGCGTCTATTACTGAAAGCGTGTCCATTACCGCTATGAACTGTAATCGCAGTGGAAAACGTGGAGAGTCGAGTACATGCTACTTGCCCTATAATTGAAAATTCTAGCATTTTCTATATGACATCACATTTTTTTAGGTAGCTTTCATTACAAAATGTAAAAAGATACCTATTTCAGTCTTCAGGAAGAAAGCATTTCCGGAAAATTTTGGTATATTTTTACCGATCATGACCCCCCCCCCAGACCACCCTCTTTTCTATGTTGACATATACACTGGTGTGCAAAATTTAAGGACGAAGGGATTTTCAAGCGATAATTTTCACGCGAATTTTCAACAGGAAGTAATATAATTCAAATAATTACTATTCCTGCATTACAGCTAGTCCATATAACATCTCATTCAGGTTACACAATGGTCACAAGAGTCACAGTCACTACGGCGAAACAAAAAATATAGGAAATTCCATGCATCTCTTTTTTGAGTCTCAAATGATTACTATATGTGACTCCACTGTCAGGTCACTGCGACTGCTGCTTTGCGACGAGTCACCAGGTGACTCTACAGTGTCGTTTTATTGAGACTCATGTGACTGTCATTTGGAGGCTCAATTTCAAAATCATTGTGAAGGTTGCATTATTATAAATAACCAAATAATGACACATTAAAGTCACATGGTGACTTTCTATCACAAGACTTTATCAAATGGTAACAGAGACCCTACTGTGAAGTAACCACTGTGAAAAGTGATGAAAACTCACCCTATGACTTTAATTGGACATTGTTGGTGATTTATCATAATGCAACATTCACAATGACTTTGAAATTGAGCTCCAAATAACAGTCACACGAGAGTCTCAATAAAACGACATTGTAAAGTCACCTGGTGACTCGTAACAAAGCAGCAATGGCAGTGACCTGACAGTGGAGTCACATATAACAGTCGTTTGAGACTCATAAAAGAGACGTATGAAATTTCCTATTTTTTTTGTTTCACCGTAGTGACTGTGACTCTTGTGACCTGTATGAGAGGTTATATGGACTAGCTGTTATGCAGAGATAGTAGTTATTCAAATTATATTTCCTGAATGACCTTTTGAATATTTCAGTGAAAATTATCGGTTTAAAATCCCTTGAAAATTGACATTTTGGGACTCCGTCCTTAAATTTTGCACATTAGTGCATATATATATATATATATATATATATATATATATATGTGTGTATATATATATAATACCATTAAAAGTAGACAAGATTCACCAATGGATTTTATCAAATATATATATATATATATCTGATCTTTGTCATGCTGTAACTATTGTATTTATGATCAGGTTTGAAGAAAATACAAATACATACAAATATCTCGACCAAGTTCGTTGAACAGCATCATCTGCCGTCTTGTTTCAAAATGCCGGCCATTTAACTTTTTTTATTTAAAAATTAAAATTAAGTAAAAAATTTGAAAAATTGAAAAATATTTTTTTATGTGTTTGACCTTGACACAAAGATTACAGAGCCTTTTTTCTTTTTTCTATATCTATAAAAATGGTTGAGTTATAGCACTTTGAATTTCTAAAGAGGGTGACATTTTGAAAAAATTTATTTGCCTGCGACAACACTCTGATGTATCAACTGACTTCGATATGAGTGAGCATGTGCACAGGACTATCCAGATCAAGCTCATTGGTAAATATTACCCATCATGTTGTTTTAAAATGGCAGGCACTTCATTATATAGCCGAATTTTGTCAGCGGATATAAATCGCTTAAAATAAAACCAGATAGTAAAAAGTTGATTAATTTCTCGAAATTCCCATTCATATTCAGTATTGATAAAAACAAGTATTGAATCTTCTATTATCGTATTCCACGAATTTTAGCTTTGTATGGTTGAATACAACTTGATTTTTTATTATTTTAAAGTAAAGAAAATGAAAGCTTACCTCTTCCTCCCGATATTCGCCGAAAGGACTTTTAATGTTATCATATGCTATCATATTTCATTAACTAAATTACATAGAAAATTAATTTTGTATTTTATATAAGTTCATAACATATACCCATTTTTGGATTCGTTCATTTGACGAAATCCTATTCGTATCTGTCCTCTATCTGTCCGTAAAAGCCAGTTACTTCAAATTTTGTGTACTTACAACTAAATACCTCGTGTTACAAAACAAATTACAAAAAGTGTATTATTTTAATTAAATTAATTTTATCAATGTCATCTGTTCCTTTTTGGAACTTACATTTTAAAAGAGAACCTTAATTTGATCTCTTGGTGTGTAGACATCACAGCCTTGAGTTAAAGCGTTTCGCTAGTCAATATGAGATTTTTAGTTTGAACCTCGGTGCTGCAAGTTGAATTCTATATATTAAGGTGGATTTAATTAAAAGAAATTTCGTATTTTTTGCTAACTTGAGGGTTTAAATTATTCCGTTTCAGTTCATCTGAGATTCATAATATTTTTTGGAATTCAATTTTCTTTCAATTTTAAAATTATTGTTCGTTATTAATGATTCAGCGTCTTAAATTTCGTTTAAGCATTTTTTTGTTTGTTTTTAGGCATTTAAAATTTTATTTATACCTCCGCTAATTTTTTTCACTTTGGTTTCTCGAAAAATTTGGAATTTTGGATTTTATTTAAATAATTTGATTTGAACACTTTTATTTTGATTAAAGTATATAACTTCTTGTTATAATTATTTTAAAATTAAATTTATTGGTTCTACCATCGATATAAGAATTTAATATTTATAAATTAAGAATTTTGATTTATTAATTATAGGTTATGATATTTTGAAAGAAATATTAAACAAAATCATCTGTGCGATCTGCGATCACACTTAACGACTTGTTAAGTAAATACCAGTCATACAATCACTCATTTTGAAAAAAAATCGTGAAAATTTCATAATAAATTTTGTATTTTATGGTTTAATTGCCTGAAAAAAATATTTTTATTTGGAAATATTATCATTTGAGGTTTGGCTACATTATTCAAAAAAATTGATATGCAATAGTAAATGGGCATGTCGAATATATGTTTTACAATCTTACGGGAAACATGTGCTATATGAAACCACCTTTTCAGAAAAATTTTAATGTCTCAAACTAAACTTAAATTATTTTTAACTAAAAGTATTTAATTGACTAAACAAAGATTTTTACAATTTCATCTGAAAAAAAAAGTTTTATTTGAAAAAAAATTTAGATCCCCGAAAATATTTTAATATTGCGTTAAATTCAATTGATATTGCACAGCTGAAAGTAATCCCTCCCTTTAACACTAGAACCGCCGGATATTTTACTCAAGTCTTATAAAAAGTGTTTCTCACCAGAATTTTAATGTTCAACATTTAACTTATTTAATTAGTCTATTTTTCTGCTGCATAGATTAAGCATATGTTATGAAGAAATTTCTGGTTCGAATCGACTATTATCAATCTGGCAGGGGTCATTTTGATCCCTAATGGCGGTTCTAGAGTTAAGTATGTTTTACAATATACGTGACCTTTCTCAAAATTTATTAATGGAAATCCAGTATCGGTTTGAAAGGAACACCCTGTATTTTGGTCTGATTAATTGATTTACGATCCCATGTTCCATTGTATTATTTTTTAAATCTCGATGTCTAGTAATAACAATAATGAGTTTGTTGTGACATTAACCGTGTATATATACAACTAAACTTTATTAAACTTTATTTCCAATCAATATCAACTCCGTTATTTAATTACAGTTAAAGTTAACTTAATAACGAACGACAAACATGAAAAGTGAAAAGGCACATGAAGGATCCCTGAGAATATTAATTTCGAAAATGCACAGGACACTTTGAAAATAGAAAGTTTACAAATTAACTATGCGCTGCTAGATTAAAAGCTGTAACAGATGCTGAAATTTGACACGCTAATGAGTCTAGTTAACAGAACTGATACCGGCTGTTTAATGAAATTCTAATTGCATTCAGTCTACTATGTCTCCATAATAAAATAATTCAGACACAAAGCCGATTACCAATTTAATGAAACATTTTGAAATTCTAAACATAAAATATACGTTTAATAAACATTTCAAGCGGATTAGTAAATTAAATTGTTTGATACATTAAATATCCTCTTTTATCGAAAATGGAGTTAAATATTAAACAGTTAATTGAAGCTTTTTGAGATTTTATTAATATTATGTGTATTATGTTGAAAGAGCACGCAAAAGTTATAAAAATAACACTAATTGTTACATCTTAAACTATATATAGAGTAAAACTTATCAAAACGGAATATGTATTGAACGTAATATATTTCTCCATATAAGATCACAGAAGTATATTTTCTATGATAGAAATCTTACCTTAGCTATCGTCATCAAATATAATGTAAAAAAATCATTTGATTATTATTCTATGTTGCTGCTATTATTATTATTATTGTGTACATTTTTAATCGAGAGACAGAAGAAAACACAACAAAAATTGCTGACTAGTTCTGAAAATGTTTTTCTGTGAAGGTTTACATAATTACAATCTGAATATGAATGCACAGATATACATTAAATTTCCTTCATTCAGATAAAATTATTATTGAGGTACGACAAACGACAACAGATTACTTTTTCATAATTGTCTTTAAACATAATATTAATTTTCTCATGTTCGGTTTCGGTGCCGGCTCCGGTTTCAGTCTTTTTCAAATGACAGCGAATTGTTTTGGAAGACGAAAATTTGTTTTTCCGGGTTTGTTTTGGTTTGTGAGTTGATACAAAATAATTATTGAAGCATATTAGATTATAAATGACTAATGGAATGCTCAACGGGGACAGCTAAGTCTGTTTTCTAACCCTTTGTCTATCGACGGTACTAATAAGTACCATTAAAATTACTCATTATAAAATTCTTTTAATACGTCAATTAGTTGTAATACTGTTTAGAATGAGTCACAGATACATTACTCTATTTTGTTCCAAAAACATTATTCGTTACACAAAACAAAAATATTTTTAAAAGGATGATTTCTTTTGACTTTGTATCTTTTCAGCTTTCTTGGCGCGGAGGGTGATGGAGATTTTTCAATTATGAAATATTTCTATATTTATATTGTAAGAACACCATATTTGTATATAATTAAATTCTACAAAATACTAAGAAAACAATTTAAAATAAAAGATTTGAGTGGGGTTATAAATGTTGCACAAAATCCCTGTAAATTTAAATTTAATTAATCCTTCTAAATCCTTCAATCCTTTTAAATTCCATCAAATCTTTATTAAATGATTATGTAAATCTTTTAATTTAGTTTAATAAATTTACATAAAATGCTTTAGAATGTAAAATTTTCATGAATTCATAATGCGATAGATAAAGGGTTAATCCGGAAATCGATGAAAGCGTAGTTTCTGTTACTTAAAATATTTCAATAACGCAATATTGAAAATATTTCGAATTAACGGAGATATTAACTCGAACGAAGATATTTATTCGAATTAACGGGTTTTCAGTTGCTCAAAGATGGAAAATACGCACAGAGTACAGAAGGTTCTTAATTTTGTACATCACTACTTCAGCATAGTGATACACTTAGCTTTATTTAATAACAGAAGTTCTGTGTTTAAAAGGCAAAGATAACTCTTTGGAAATAATGGTAAAGGTAAGAATCGTGCGAGAATTGAACATATTTATCCCTACTGAATTATCTTTTGTTGACAAAAAGCGACAACATTGACAACGGCCGAAAAAAAATTCTTTAGAAATTTTAAACCTTTCCGGCGCAAGCAAATTCTATTAGTAAAGTGAGAAATTGTCGATTGACACCGGAATTTATAAAGGACTTGTCTAGATTTTACGAATTCCTTAATTAAAGCTTTCATTGTAAAAGCAAAATTATATTGAAATATTACTGGTGCCGTTTGCAAGTTTGGAATTAAAATTAGGTGTTGCCGGCCCAACAACACTGCGCAAGAAAGGCTTAAACAAAGCAAATAAATAAATAAAAAATTAATTGTAATTTAACAAAATACAACGACTATTTGGAAAATGATATTTTCAAAGACTAAAATTTTAAAGACTTATAAATAAATTCTACATTTAAATTAATAATAATAATAAACATCATTTTTATGATGATCATAACGAGTCATATATATTACGTATGTCATGCATTAAACATTAACATTCCTAGACCAATGATAAAAGATCAGTAATTTATAGATATACCACTTTAACTGCTTAAAATGTGCATTTTTATTTGATGGAAATAATCAGACTGACTTCTAAATGCTTCATATTATGTACGACATTGATTGAACATTAATATTCCTGGACCCATCATGAACAAAATTTAAATGAAATTTCAGTTTAATGATTCTCGGAACTGCAAATTTTTAAACTTCTAAACATAGCACATTTTTAATTTTTACGTCGTTGCTTAAAGAAAAAAATGCACTTATCAATGAAATTTGTTTGAAATCTTTATCATAATTTGTTTTTAATTAAAAAAAAAGTTTTTACCACTTTTTTTGTCATAGCAACAACACACGTATTCCATTTTTGGACATTAAACATGGACCAATCAGAAAACGAATAAAATGCGGAATTCAACCAATAAAAAAATTCAGATATACTTCATATTTCTCAATTCTCTACCGATGACAACAACTATTTTCCAAATACTTAAAAAAAGCCCATTTTTTATGTCTTTTACAGATTTTTTAATCTCTTATCACCGGTTTTTTGAAATAGAAATCTGCCTAATTGAATAATCAAAATAAACTGATTAATCAATCCAAAATTTATAATAAAAATTTACAGGAGAGAATAATGAATTATGATTGGAATATGGATGCCCGTAGGTGGTACGGGTAAATCATGATTGGCAAAAACACGTTGCTCATATGATGTACGGGCAAATCAGGGAAATGGTTAAATGTTGTTTTAAATAAAACTGTGATAACATAAACAGTTTTTATTTTTTTTAAATACATAATAAACCATTAAATGACATAAAATATATTTATCTTTTCTGATAGATAGATAAAAAATGGGGAGAGAAAGGGTAAAGGCTAGCGCAAAGTCACACGAGCCCGTGTTTTGTATAGTGGCAGAGTAAAAGTCAGTGTTGGTTAAGAGACACCGCACGTGCTAGAAAGGGTTAACTATTTATATTTTATATTCTAAACAGATGGAAGATTCAAACGATTGTTTTAATATATTTTAATTTTTACGTAAGAAAATAGTTAAATCCATGTTGGATTTTTTTTTTTTTTTTTTTTTTTTTTTTTTTTTTTTTTGTAATTTATTAAGTAAAAAATATGTTGAGAATTAACCCATTCAGTGTAGTTTGAATGTTTTATGAAGTATTGGCTGTTAATAATTGAACAAACTGCAGTTAATTTAGAAAAAGAGAACAAAATGCAGTACAAGAAACAAAATTTCTTTGTTGCGTTAACATATCAATATATTCGTAATTTACATACTCATACTGAAATGCACATCCTGGTTATTTCGAAAATCAATCTAAACAATTCCTCATTGTTAGGATTGATTGCAGTGTGTATTCAAAACAAATAACATACTGAATAGCTCTTTAGAAAATGAAACCGAATGAATTTCGGTAGAGAGTCATTTCAGTTTTACACGCAGATTCACTCTTACAGAAATAAAATTTTTTTATTACATTTTAATCACAACTTTCTTTTGTATTTGTATAAGGCTTAAAGTGTAATGTATAGAAAAAGACCGAAGGTAGCGCTTAATATTATTTTAGATAGCAGGGCTGTTCAAAGATGGCATGGAGTACAAATTTATGACCACTATTACCATATACAAAAATCCAATTATCATACTTAAAAAAACAAGCAACCAGACAATTTTCTTTACGATTGTATTTAATAGATGTCTTTAGAGCAGTTAATGCTAGATATTGACTAAAAACTGTTTAACCCTTTGCGGCACAGGGCAAATTAATTGCTTAAGTATTGAAATTAATGACTGACACCGGAATTTGAAAACAACTTTATTTATAAATAAAAAAAAGGCTATATTTCACGCATTCAATAAACCGTTATTTTCTCTAACAAAATTCCGGCGCCAATGTCGCGTTTGGGAATTAAAAGTAAGTGGAATAGCTGTGAAACCAGCTCGCCGCAAAGGGTTAAAGAGAATGAATAAAGAAATGACCATGCAACATCTGTTAAAAATTACAAATTTTAAAGTCAAAACTTTTCAACTATTTAAAATACGACCTTGATCAAAATAAGTATTTAGTAATTGTGTTGTCTCTTATGAAGTAAATAAACTATTGATAGATTAAAAAAAAAAATCAAATTAATTACGATTCGTAACAGAGGTCAAATAATTTAATAGATGTATTATTATTATTTTTTTTTTGTATTTTTTAAGTCCCCACACTAGGCACAGTAAAAGACCCAGATGATAATGAAAAATCTATGGGGACGTTCTTTTCAGTTATCGCGTTCAAATTTTAATATTTTTACCAGATTTTTTGCATAGGATAGCTGAGGACAGTCTACAACCGGCCTAGTTTTTACTTTTTCGATTTTGTTTATATATTTTTTATACTATGATTTAAAAAAAAATCTGAAACCAAAATTGCAAAAGCAAAAACTAGGCCAGTTGTGGAACGTCCTCAGTTATCCTATGCGAAAAAAATCATGTAAAAATATGAAAATTTGAGCGAGATATTTGAAAAGAACTCCCCCATAGACTTTACATTATCATCTTCGTCATTTTGTGCCTAGTATAGGGCCAGTAAAAAATTTGTAGAGAATTCATTCAACGCTGTTTGAATGTTTTATGAAGTATTTGTTAGTAATAATTGGACAAATTGCAGTTAATTTTGAGAAAGAGAAAAGAGATTTTGAAAATGCATTACAGGAAACACAATTTCTCTGTTGCATTAACATATCAACATATTTATAATTTACATACTCATACTGAAATGCACATCCTGGTTATTTCGAAAATCAATCTAAACAATTTCCCATTGTTATTGTTTGCAGTGTGTATTTAAAACAAAAAACATACTGAATTGCTCTTTAGAAAATGAAACCGAATGAATATCACTAGATCAATTTCAATTTCTAGATTCATTTCAATTTTACACGCGATTTTCTATTTTACAGAAATATTTTTTTTCATTAAATTTTAATCGCAATAATTTTATTTTGCGGTTGTATAAGGCTTAAAGTGTAACGTGGTGCAAATAACGGAAAATAGCGCTTAATGTTATTTTAGATAGAGCTATTCAAAGATGACAAGGTGTACAAATTTATGCCCACTCTTACCAAATACAAAACCCCAATTATCATAATTAAAAGAACAAGCAGCCAAACAATTTTCTTTACCACTGGTATTTAATAGATGTCTTTAGAGCAGATGATGTTGGATATTGACTAAAAATTGTTTAAATAGAATGAATAAAGAACTGACTATGCAACACATGTGTTGCATGGTCAAATTGCAAATTTTAAATTTAAATATTTTAACTATTTAAAAAATGACCTAGATCAAAATAAGTATTTAGTGATTGGGTTGCCACTTATGAAGTAAATAAATCTATTGATAGATTTTAAAAAAATCAAATTAATTACTATTTGTAACAGAGGTTAAATAATTTAACAGATGTAATTTTTTTAAAGTAAAAAATGTGTCGAGAATTAATTCATTCAACGTAGTTTGAATGTTTTATGAAGCGTTTGTTAGTGATAATTGGACAAATTGGAGTTAATTTTTAGAAAGAGAACAGTTTGAAAATGCAGTACAAGAAACAAAATTTCTCTGTTGCATTAACATATCAATATATTTATAATTTACGCACTCTTACTGAAATGCACATCCTGGCTTTTTCGAAGATCAATCTAAGCAATTCCTCATTGTTATAATTGATTGCAGTGTGCATTTAAAACAAATAGCATACTGAATTGCTCTTTAGAAAATGAAAGAGCATGAATTTAGCTAGATGAGTCATTTCAATTTTACACGTAGATTTTTATTTTTAGAGAAATAATTTTTTTCATTACATTTTAGTCACAATAATTTTATTTTGTAGCTGTGTAAGGCTTAAAGTGTAATATGTAGCAAATGACCGAAGGCAACGCTTAATGTAATTAGTTACCCATCATACGTAGTATAGGGTAAGTCTTGTAATCGTTTTGAAAATCGAAAAAAAATGACGGATTTACATACGTTTCAGACTCTGGAGATTCCGAAAACCCTACTTTTAGAAGTAATATTTTGCCATCCGTCTGTCTGTCTGTAAACGCCTTATCTGCTGAAAAAATTGAGATGGAATTTGGTGTGTATTTAGTATGTAATAGTGAGAAGAAACCCACTGAATAACAGTAACCTCCATTATCCGGGACTATTTTTATCGGCCACTTGAAATATTCTTTCTCATGAAAGGTGTATAAGAATTTAATTTTTTTTTTTTTTAAGGAGATAAAAATTAGGAAAAGGAAATAATATTTAATAAAAAAACATAAATTTTTCATAAAGAATGAAGTTGATCAGATAATAAGTTGCCGAGATATTTGTAATCCTGTTTTACACTCTTCGATTTTTCATGACCCTGTATTAGAGGTCTGCACGGGCCGAAATTTCCAGGCACGTGCCCGGCCCGGCCCGGCCCGTAGGAAAATTATTTCGGCCCGGCCTGGCCCGTTGTAAAATTCAAAAGTTCGGCCCGGGCCCGGCCCGTACAAAAATGAGCGAAAACAGGCCCGGCCCGTTTTGGTCCGTTACAATTTCAACGATTTTTTAAAAAATCAGATTTTTATCATATAACTAAGATTTCTTTAAAGAATACTGCATACATATCTATGAAATGATTTTACAGTATATTTTACAGCAAATATACATTAACAACATTAATGATTACTTAGATTCTTAGGCTTTCAACATTCGAATAAAGATTCATTAAAAAATTAATATGGCTTAGAATAAAAGAAAAAAGAAAGAAAGTTAAAAACATCGTTAATTTTGAAGCTGTTTAATAAAAGAAGATTTATAAATATATTTCTATATCATTTTATTCGGATTTCAAATCCAAATTCATTCTTAAATTTAAAGAAGCTCCTTTCTGGTACATTTCTAAATTCATTTTTTTTTCTCAGAAACGCATAAGATTAGCAGATATCTTTATTCAGAAACTATATAATCGAATGACGTTAAATATATTTTGATACAAGCAATTTAAGAATACTGCAAACAAATAAAATACTGTCATAATTAGCGTTTTGAATAGAATTTCCGGAAGCAATAGCAAGGGAAGGGACAAAAACCTGCAATCATTTGAGAAACTATTTTATCTCAACAAGGTTATACAAGTATTTTATTTACCAAAAATGAAAAACGCCATTCGAGTCCAAATCCCTTTAATAGTTAGAATTATCACTTTTATACTTTTACAATTTAAAATTAATCAGAAAATGTGTCAAACTTTTGCTTTATTGAGAAATTAATTTAAAAATCATCAAGAAATATATATCTGAAGACTAAGCTAACATAAATAATCTAAAAAACTTTGTAAAATCACCTTAAAAAAGAAAATTAAACAGGACGCGTTTCGAGCTTCAAAAATACCGCTCGTCATCAGCTAATCCAAACACGTGTCACAAGGGACAGAGTGGAAATAAAAGTGAAATAAAGAGGGAGGAGATTACAAAGAGTGAGATAGGTGGCGCTGCCTAACAGAGCCAAGGAGGAAGAGAAAAGTAAAGATAAATTTAAAGAAAGAAGGAGGAGTATAAATTTATCTTTACTTTTCTCTTCCTCCTTGGCTCTGTTAGGCAGCGCCACCTATCGCACTCTTTGTAATCTCCTTCCTCTTTATTTCACTTTTATTTCCACTCTGTCCCTTGTGACACGTGTTTGGATTAGCTGATGACGAGCGGTATTTTTGAAGCTCGAAACGCGTCCTGTTTAATTTTCTTTTTTATGGTGATTTTACAAAGTTTTTTAGATTATTTATAAATTTATCGCCAGTGATTTCGGTGTTTCTCAATATAAGCTAACATAAGTTCTTTATCGCTGTTAATAATTTTACAAATCATGTTTTCTGCCAATAATTAAGTCTGGTACCGGTCAGACCAGTCTATATGTAGAAAAATAATGCAAGCGTGGTCTCGGACCGGCATGAGTCGGCTACAAAAATATTAAAACGGGTTACACATAATGTAATTCTCTGATGCCTATACATTATACATTTTTATATTGATGCTGTCAAACTAGTATGGCTACATTTATACTTATTCTCGTTAAAACCATTTTTGTTGAAAATAGCTCATATTTTATCGCTTCTGCTTAAATCTTCAGAACGGGCCGGCAAACCCGAAAATTTTTTTATCGGCCCGGCCCGTCTGGCCCGTTCAATTTTTTTGCCGGCCCGGCCCTGCCCGTTTATGTTGTGGTTCGGCCCGGCCCGTTGAAAAAACTATTCTAAATCTGCCGGCCCGGCCCATTAGGAAATTCGAAACGATTCCGCTGGCCTGGCCCGCGGGCCGGGCCGGGTACGGGCCACGGGCTAAGCCCGGGCCCGTGCAGACCTCTACCCTGTATTTCATTCAAATTTCAATTCAAATATGTATTTTAATTGGAAATGAGACACTTTAACCGACGAAGTAAACTGCTAATAAATAGGTTTATTGCTAATAAAAATGTACTGCTAATTAATATGGTAATTTTTGGAGCTATAAGAATGCTTTTCTTACAATTTGATTAAACCTGTCAACCAAAAAACTATCGCCTAACTATAGGATTAAATGCCGATTATGGGTAAATGCCACATTCACTTGACATTAAACACGTTGCATGTGATTCTATGTCATCAAGTAATTTTTATTTTACGTTTTATTTGTATTTTTATAATTCTTTTAATAATTTATTTGTTCTTTCATCATTTAAAATAAAAATAATGCCAATCTGTATAATTTACGATTAGTTTGGCGATTTATATATTTTGTCAAAATTAGTCGATGGGATAATCAATTAACATTCGCAATTCAGTACTATAACATCACTATGTACTAAAAATATTTAAATATATGTTTAAATTTTACTTTAGAATTACAATGAAATTTATAAATAGTTTACACATGTTTTATTTTCATATTTTATATTATGCATATCCATGATGGATAAGTATTACAGTGGTCCTCAACGACTAGTTTTAGATAGCAGACCTGTTGAAAAATGGTTAGGTGTAATATTTATGGCCTCAGTTACCATAAAGCAAAATCCGATTATCATAATTATAAGAACAAGCGGCCAAACAATTTTCTTTACGACTATATTTAATAGATGGCTTTGGACAAGTTAATACTGGATACTGGCTAAACACATTTTAACCTTTTAATTCCCATGATAGAACAAATTCTAAAAATTATGTAGTTCAGAAAATCTGATGGTACACTAGAAAAATTCAATGGCTAATTTCGTTTAATTTTAATACGAAATGTTCCGCTATTAATTAAAGCAAATATTGCTGTTTTAATTATCTGGTGGGAATTAAGATATACGAATTAAAATATCTCAACATATCTCGGGCGGTTTGGGATCCAGAGGGTTAAAAAGAATGAATAAAGAAATGACCATGCAACCTCTGTTACCAAACTACATTTTTTTAAGTTAAAACTTTTTCGAAATTATTAAAAAAAACCTAGACCAAAATGGGTATTTAGTGATTGTGTGCCCAATTATGTATTAAATTAATCAATTGATAAATTGAAATGAATGATCAGAAGGTTTCGTTCAATAAACTTATGTATTATTTATTGTAAATTTTATTTAATAGGTCTTTAATTTTATTTAAAACTTTATTTAATTGAAGTACTTTTGCGATTCAAGTACAGAAAATTTTCTGTTTTGAAAAACCGGTGGTTAAAAAATTCAAAATGAAGAAAAGTGTTCTCATCGCGAAAGAGTTAGCTGTGTTATTAAAAGAAAATCTTTCTGAAAAAATAATAAGACTCTGTAAAAAATCGTACAAAGTAGGGTTGGTTATAGCTATATATATTAGAAAAGCATGAATGGGTATACCCCTAAAAGTTCGAAGAGATATGAAGCCTAAATATCAAATATTGCTATCCTCTATAACTCTTTTTTTAAACTTATTCTTTTCTATTCATAAGGAACTTAACTCGGTAATGAGAATAAAAGTTAATGCACATTTAAGTTTCATTTGGCATTTCATAAAGCTAAATTCAGCGTAGTAATAACCTTTTCTTTTTCCAGTGCAGCCAACACAAAATCCTTGTTCAACATTTAAACTTTGCTTTGCGTAATACGAGCTTGCGTAGGAAGGAGCTCGCAAATTTGCAAAGTCGCTTTGACCCGTGACGCGTTTTTCCAAATGGGTTTATAATTAACTTTTAACTACACAAGAGTTTAAATGAGAGACCCACTCACTACAAACTAGTCGTGAACCCCATATTTACGAAAGATTCGCATTCATAAGGAATTAAAAAATATTAGACATTTTTGTACCAAGAATTTCATAACGAAGTAGCCACTATATTTGCAATAAGTAACGTTTCGCATTAAATAAGGCGAATAATACATTAAAAAAATCCTGGTACTAAAATGAATATTTTTTTTTATTTCTTATGCGTTCAAACACTGATTTATGTGATTAATTCTAATTAAATTAGTCTGTTTGCAACAATATGAAGTTTACTCCTTTTAAACTGGTACTAACAAGGAAGGTCTCCATTGGGGGCATACTCAGAATTTTTTGAAAAAAATACGAATTAAACTACTCATGTAGGTAATAAAGGATCAGTGAAAATTAGCGGCGGAATTACATTATTAGATATGTAAAAAAATAAAATAGTTTGGAATAATTGGCGTGAAAAGCTGAAAACGACGCGGGATTTGGCGAGCAGGGCATTTCCTCGCCAAAAGCAGACGATTTTAACGAATCTGAAAATTGATTTTAATTGACTTCACTGTTAAAAATCTGCAGCATTTACTTCAACGTTACTCCACTACTTTTATAGAATATCTCTCTTCTGACCAACGAGAATGCTCCATAGCACGGCGAATTGACCGTGTCATACACTGTTAAAAATCTGCTGCATTTTGTTGCAACGCACTCCACCGCTTGTATATAATATCTCTATTTCAACCAATGAGAAAGCTCCATTTCACGGCCAAGTAACCGTTTTCTATACAAGCAAGGGAGTGCGTTGCAACAAAATGCAGCAGATTTTAACAGTGTATTTTTCAATTTGGAACAATTTTAATCAATTTAAATTGTGTTTTAAATGATAAAATATATTAATTTCATTTTGTTATAAGTACATATAAACGTATATGACAAAATTACACTTAAAGTAAAGTAAAAATTCAAAACTAAAATTACTTAAACTAAACTTATTTAAATAAATTGAACATAGAAAGTTTTTTCTTTAAAAAGTATTCGAAGCGTAAAAGCGTATTTTTTAAAATTTCGTTTTTTTGCCAACCGGAGATAAACCGCCAAATAAACGAAATTTTTATTATTTTTTTACGGACGTTATAAGGAGGTTCCGCCGAAATTTTTTTTATAAACATATATAACTATATGAGAAGAACATTCTGTAATTTTTTTAGATTTTTCTGAGTATGCCCGTATGGAGACCTTCCTTGTAAGTATTGCATTACACAAATATATTACTAAAAGTTGATATCTAGGCTTGAAAAGCCGATGGTATGGAGAGTACGCTTTTATTCTTAATTTTTTTTATTTAATTATTTTTGTAAATGCTTAAAAGAAGCTAATGCATAGATATAGAAGCAATTCAAATACTTGATGATTCTGAAAACAATAAATAATCATGTGTGTAGCGAAGTTCCCTTTAATAGACTCTTATTTTTTTAACTTCCCTTTTCACTAATAAACTCATTGAGCGAAGTGAATTCTACATTTAATAGTTTCATTCTTTTCTTTCCTACTCTCTAATAGAAGTTAACCTTATCAAATTTTGCAGCTCTCTATAGATTTCAAAAAAATTTCTTTTCTCACGAATCACTATTGCGTCTTCAAAAACATCTGTCGTTTGTCGCAAACCGCATTTATTGTTAAGATAAAGAAAATTCTGTGGACTTAGTCAGGAATTTTGAAGCTGTCGAGTCAGTTAATATTTCTACGCACCCAATTCTCACCCTTCCCAATCAACGCCTAAGGTTAGAAATAGTTCTTTTACTGTTTCTGTTTGATTCTGCCTACTGCCCCTTTCTAATCTGTTATCACACATCTGGTTATAGTATCTCTTTGTCAAAAGATGCAATTGGGTACATTAGTGATGGGCGATTCTGGAAATTTTGAGAATCGATTAAAATCGATATCGTATAAAACAACATCGATCATAATAAGAATCGATTTCTCAGTTCTAGAATCGATACTAGAATCGATATTTCGATATTCAGGTTCACACAGAGAAGATCCAAATTACTAATTCCAAAACTTAGACAATCAGCAGGACCGTAATTACCGACTGCCACCACCCATCACCATTTAGGGAGGCATAGAATTAAGCTATTGCAGATTTTAGAGTCGGATAATAAGAATTTTAAATTTTAAAATGATTGTCACTTATGATTGTCACTTACACAAAAACTTTGACAAATTTGAGAGACATAACTCAACTAATAACAACACTGAGTAACTTGGCATTAAACCGAGGATAAAGAATGCCAAGAGCGTGTAACTAGGATAAGGAACAAGGAGTATAGACAAAAAAAAACTTTTTTTTTTCTAATGCCAACCAAATGTTACACTACATAGTTTGGAAGAACAAAAAATATGCCCCATTCCCAAGGGAGCAGGTAAACCCCACTCTTGACGGAAGGGCGACCATAGCCCAAATGTATCTTTTGTCGAAGTTTCAAAATGAGGATTTACAATAAAATAGAACGAGAATTTGACATTTTAAAAATTGCATGCAAACTTTGAACGGCCCATTTAGTAAAGATTGGCGAGGAAGGAGGGGGGGGGGGACGAGGGATTACAATGGACGAACTTGAAAAAAAAAAGATAATTAACTAATAACCCAAATAACTGAGCTCCTAAATAGAAATATAGTGTTTAACTTAGTGATGAATTCATGGGGTGGCCTGCGGGGAACATGCACTCTTTGAAACTATAAAAAGTGCCAAGAGCATGTAACTAGGTGGCGAAAGGGGTAGTAACAGAAAAAAACGAGGAGATAAAAGCTTTATAACGATATGTTACATGAGATGGTGTGGAAGAAACAAAAAATATGCCCCCCACCCAGGGGGGGGGGTAAGGTAAATCCCAAACGGACAGAAGGGCGACTCCGGCCCAAATGTATCTTTTGTTGAGGTTTCAAAATATGGATTTATAACAAAATAGAACGTGGATTAGACTTTTTTTAAATCGCAGTCATAATTTGAACGAACCTGTAAGTTAAGAATGGTGAAGAAGGGGGGGGGGGGCGGTAGGACGGGCGAACTTGAAAAAAAAAAAAAAATAGTGGCACTCTGAGAGTGCCGATAGAAGTGAATGGTTTGGTTTATTTTTGTCGTCCGATTATCTACGCTAGAGATATAGGACCAGGGGATGTGCCCTTCGTGGGGGTCTTTCTAAGGGAACCTAACCCGTATTTACGCAAGGTTCGAAGAAAACCACGAAAACACCGAACGGTTAGGCCAACATCCGCGATTGGGTTCGAACCCAGCATCTACCGTCTACCAGTTGAGAGGTCCGTACCTCTCGGCCACTGGTGGGGCCCGATAGAAGTGAAACCTTGAACAATTACGTGTGTATTTTTTGAATCGTTAGGATATATAATTTTGAATCGTCAGGAAATACTTTTAAATGAATAAAAAAAGTTTCTATAATAATATTAAATAATATATTAATCTCTATAAAAAAAACGCGCTATACCGTATGTCCAGCTATTGTAGTTAACTCACTATAACTACTTTCTTACATTTTAAAACGCGATATATACACCAACCAAAATTAGACCATACTATCGATACCTTAATCCTTATCCAAATAAATCATTTTGTATTAAAGCCTGTTATAATATCTCTAGATTACTTTTTGAATTATTCAAATCGGACATTCCATTCAAAAGATATTACGAATTTAAAGATGACAATCTAAAGAAATAATAGCGCGGCTGAGTACTCGGTGGCCAATAAGCTTAGGGATTACGTGTGCAATCAAACGATTGCGGGTTCGAACCCCAGTTTCGCTAATATGTATCAATTTTTTTTTTCTCCGAAGAAGTTTGAAAAATTAAAATTTTAACACATTATGGGTCCGTAACGTGACCTGAAATGATGGGAGAAAATTTCTTATGCTAGATTTGTAATGTATGAAGCATAAGCTTTCAATAGACATATTGTATCAAGAAATGAGAAAAAACCCCTCTGCCCCCCCCCCCCAAAGGTCCTATAGGGGAAACCGGGAAACTGGAAAAGCAAAAAGAACGGCGAGAAATGGTTAGCTATACTAGAATTTTTCTCATCACTGTAACTCCTATAGAAGCAAAGTTATAGCCTTTTAAAGATTGAAAGGAAGTGAAGAAGTGAAGGGAGGGGTCCACAGCTCTGGGGGTGCCATGTAGCTTAAACTTTGAAGTTAAAAATGGTAGAGAATTAAATGAGCGAAATTTTAAGGTGTATATTAGGAGAGGGTGCAAGCCCCCCCCCCCTCAATTTTTTTTTTGAAGAAACAAAAAAATATGCCCCCCGGCGGGGCGCAGAGAAACCCCAAATGGGCGGAAGGGCGACCCTTTATTTATCTTTTGTCAAGGATTTAAAATGTGGATCTAAAATAAAATAGACCGAGAATTGGGCATTTTAAAAACTGTATGCATATTTCGAACGGCCCTGTAAGTTAAAACTGACGCGGAAGGGGGGGATTAGAAGAGATGAGCGTGAAAAATAAAACATAATAAACTAATACTTCAAATAACTGGACTTCTAAACAAAAATATAATGATTTAACCTAGTGTCGAATTAATGGGGTGGCCCGCAGGGGATTATCCCCCCCCCTGCCACAAGTTATGAGATTTTTTGCTTTTTAATGCACAAATTGCGATTCCCCCTCTCTTACAGAGCTGTAAAACACGATGCCTTACTCCGGAGTCGCAGAAAAATACCTGCATTCAACACTGATTTAGCCTAGAAAAAGAAAAAAAAAATCGAAATCGAATCTAAAGATCGACATCGAATCTAAAGATCGACATCGAATCTAAAGATCGACATCGAATCTAAAGATCGAAATCGAATCTAAAGATCGAAATCGAATCTAAAGATCGAAATCGAATCTAAAGATCGAAATCGAATCTAAAGATCGAAATCGAATCTAAAGATCGATCTTACGGACAGAATCGATTTTACATTTTTACTTTCTTTTGTAACTTTACAAGAAGAGAGTATTGTATTCGTGAAAAATTTTGACTTCCCGTTTTCGATGGATTTATACATTTTAGAAGGTCTTTAACACGATTTCATGGTTTTTAAGAAATATCTGTCTGTGTGTGTGTGTCTGTCACTCTGAGTCTGTATACGACGAAAATTTCTGACCGTTCTATCTCAAGAACAAATGCACGGAATTCCACAAAACTTTAGATTTAGTTTGACCTTGATATAAACTGAATCTAATTAATTTTTGGTGTATATAGCCTAACAGGTGGCGCTGCTATGCTGCATTTTTCGCGATTTCCGCAACAGCTATATCTAAATAACGAATGAATGGATTTTCATCACATTTTAGATCCAGTTAGTCCTTGACATGAATTGATGTTTTTTGCATTTTGATGTATATAGCTTCCCAGATGGCGCTGCTATACTGAATTTTTCACAATTTCCACTCAGCGCCATGTCAAAGCGGGGGGGGGGGGGCGAAAGGAAGCGGTCGTTCTGAGCACGGAAATTTAGGGGGCGCCAAATTTTTACTACTAACACCACTTCCAGCCTATCACAAGAAAAAGTTAATAGGGGGGGGGGGCTAAATTGGATCTTTGAACAGGGCGCAGTTCTCTTTTCGCACGCCCCTGTTTCCATTTTTGCCTTATCTCAAGAACTAATGCACGGACTTTCATAAAAATTGAGATTCAATTAGTCCTTGATATTTGACGCTAATTACATTTTGGTGGAAATCACTTAAGAGATGGCGTTGCTATACTGCATTATTCATAATTAACGCAATAGCGCTATCTCAAGAACGAATTTTCATCAAAATTGAGATTCAGTAAATCTCTGACATAGATTAGTGTTATTTAGCTCTTGGTGTAAATTGCCCTACAGGTGGCGCTGATATGCTTCATTTTTTATGATTTCGCAATAGCTGTATCTCGCGCTTTCATGGATTTTCATCAAAATCCAGATTCAGCTGGTACCTAATAAAAATTGATCCTGATCAATTTTTGGTGTACATCACTCAACAAAAAACGCTATTTTGCAGGGGGGGGGGGGTTCTGAGGTTTCTTTAATTCTTCTATCTTATAAACTAATAGACTGAAATTTTGGAATTGGAACATCCGTCTATTTTATCTTCGACTTTTGGAGGAGAATGAAAATTATATTACCTTCAGAGAAATCGATTAAAAATTTTAAAGTATCGATTAAATCGAGTTAGCCGTAGTATCGATTAAATCGATTTAAAAAATCGAAATCGCCCATCACTAGTGTACATTATCGCTGTTCCCAGGGTGCAAGAATTTTAGCAACTCTATTTGGATAGGTTACTAAAACCGCAAATGAGAATTCTCAGTCTGAATTCTTCGTCTACCATATCTCTCGCCAAAAATTCTTTGTATGGGACTTTCTGCTCCTGTATTTGGCGTCCAAGCTTATAACTGTATTGTGTCATTCTACTGCTGACCACGATCTGCAAAAGATGCAATTTTGCTGTGCTCTAATAGTGCGCCCCTGCGCCAGCCCTCGTCTCACTCTCTCAAATAAAGATACACGTTGTTAATATAACTGTGTATCTCTTTCGGAGTTTTTTTATGTGTGAAGTTTCTTACGGTGAGTTACCCGGGGCTGGTGATCAGCATCACAATGTGAATCTCGGGTAATGCAATAATCCATTGAACCGATGAAAACAATTCCAATATTTATCAAAATCTCAGTGAATATACAATCTTCTAACAAACAGATGTAATAATTGAAGTTGAAGTAACAGAATTATTGAAGAAACAGAAGTAGTAACTGAAGTTTCGCTTGAAAACATATCGTAAAGAGATTCTACACACTTTTTAATGAAATTTCTAAACACATAAACGTAAAAAAAACAAAAACCTTTATTTCAAAGGGTTTCAAAGAGATACAGAGGACACATATTAAAATTTGAGTTTCTTAAAATATATTTTAAGACATTTGAGATGAATAAATTTTATTATTTTATCAAAATTGGTGATAAAAAATATTAAAATCCAGGCAGAAGCATCTTCGACCTACAGCCATTTTTAGTCTTTATGGTGGATATTTATGAGAAACAATTGGAAGCTTTAATTATACAGGAAAAATATTCATGTAAACGAAGTGGAAGTAAAACAATAAAAGTGATTAATTATAAATTAATTACATAATTGAACAAAATATGAATAGCTTTGAGTAAGAATCAGCATCTGTCACAATTCAACCACCGATTTTGACGCAACTCGAACGTTTATGTACTCTGCGCATAGAAGTTTGTCAAGTAAATAACGAGGCATATGTATTATTCTGACACACAGAGATAAAAATTAGTAGATATATCGAGATTATATCGTTAAAAAATCTTAAATGTTTTATAAATCTTTAGTGTAAAGCGTTGGACTTTCATTCTTAAAATAAGTTAAGCAAATCTAATAGTGCCTGTTGCAGTGATGTAAAAACAATTAAAATATGCAGAGAAGACATTTATACCCTGTGGAATCAACGATAAGAAGTAAAATCTGCTCGTGATATAGGCCATGACATCAATAGAAAATATTCAAATTTTTATACAAGAAGAATTCAAATTTTTTCAAATTTGGTAATCATGTAAATCTCGTGGAATTTTGGTCCATTGTATTAATATAGAAACAATTCAAATACTTATGGGCTCTATACAGAGGAGGTAATCATGTAACTCACGGGGTATATGCAATCGTCTAACAGAGTGGGGTAACAATTTGTCATTTTTCCTGAGAATATGTCGCACAGATATTCGAGATAAGTGTTTTAAAGACCTTGGACTGTAAAGCATTGGAGCAAGCAAAAAATAACTTTTGTAAATCGCTGCTATTATATCCAGATTATCAAATATGAATGGCGGCATTGCCAATAAAAAACGAAGAAATCCTTTCATATCTTCTTGGCTTACAAAAGGATCTGGAATAGTCCGGTAAAATACTTCAAGACACCTTGCGTAGTTACAAGCGTTAGTATCATTATTAAGAGCAAGTTTTATAGTTTCTAGAGACTTTATTATGAGGAAAATGTAGCGTTTTCCCCTTTGATTCACGTAACTGTCTTCTTTCATTAAATGATCCAAAATTCTTACGGCCAAACTCGGTAGATCCATTATAGCAAGAAATACTCCGCCATTTTCCTGAACAGATTGCCTAAAAATATAGGAAAACAGCTTTAATTCTAATAAAATGAGCAGAAATACAAAGTGGGACAAAACACCTTGTCAGAGTTAGAAATTCAATTAAAAACAAATTAAGGAAATGGTGTACTAGAGTGCGGTAGAGAAAATTTTCTCAAGTCGAAATTACGATCTACATTCAAAACGCGACATAAAACATTACTTACGTTTTTACTATCATAGAATTTTTGCATTTTTTATGTAAAAATAAACAATCATTCTATACAGACCAGTAATATATTTTTTAAACAATCTGTATTTATACTGATATGAGAAAAGAGTGTGTGATGGCTAAGACAATATACGGCTGATAGAGGTCTGAAAATTTGATACAGGATAGTCCAAGGCAAGTCTTAATGTAAGCAAGGATTTTCATATTTTAATGATTTTATTTTAATTTCGATGAATTTAAAACTATAATGGACATTCCAAAATGGTGCAAGTTCGCCTTTTCAAAGTTTTTCGAGAATGTTTCGAATATGACACAGCATCAAAAATGTTTCAGAAATGTTATGTTTTCTTCATTGGTTTTTATTAACAACATATGAAAGAGTAACGCCAAAAATACTCACTTCATTATCGGTAGTTTGTTTCGTAAAGGGTGAGACTTTATGAAACATTATCAATATTAAAACTTTCCAAATTTTTTTTTTTTGAAACGCACCTTTCGTGCGTCCTCCCCTCCCCATGCATCTTTCGATGCTCGCATCGGCTAAATTAAACAAAATAATAATAAAAAAAACCCGCACTTTTCAAAAATATATTTGTTATCAAAACAATGCAATAATTATGAAGAAGTATTGACCGTTTCTAAACTGTTTGGAGAGTCGTTTTAAAGGCTTTTGATCATTCTGCCTTTTTTGAAAATACATTTGCTTCTCTGATCAGAATATAAAGGAAAAAAAAGAAAAGTATAGACTATACCTATGTTAATTTTTCTTTCGAAAGGTGGAATCCCTTTAAAAATATAAATATGAATCCTTTAAAAAATTAGTATCCAAGACTCACTTTTGCGATTTTTATTTTTTGCCGACGTCTTTATCTTACTTGCAATTTCCTTTTAAGTGATTCTTTTACTTGGACTTACTTGGCTTTTACTTAAATTGTACTAACAATCAAACTTTCAGATATTTTCAAAAGAATTTTCGACCTCATAGATTTTGTAGTAAAATATATAATTGGATTCGTTTAACCCGGGAGAACGCGCGCTTTTCAAGGTATGAATGATTTTAACTTTGCCACCGATAAAATCTAATTATAACAGTCACTTTATTAAGACGGAGACAATTCTTACAAATTTTGCGATAAAATAAATTGACGATTACTTTAAAAAAATTAGTGGTTACAATTGTAAAAACCACACGCACCCAGGGTCTTTTAGGCCCTGCGCGCGTCCTCGCGGGTTAAAAATTAAAAAAGACAATCTTTGAAAGTTTAATTTTATCATCGATTTCTTGAGTGGCATTCAGGTGTTGTTATAAGCTAGAATTTATCCTCTTTTGCAGTCAAAGCATTTTGCCATATCCTGTCACCCAAATGTTTTGCGAAAGAATAGGTTCAGAATCTCTTTTAAAAGCAATTTTAAATACTCGATAGTAGCCTCCAATCACGTTCCGTGGTTTCGAAATATTTTCGAAGTGGTTTCGACTGTGTTCTTATTTTGCTCCTTTGTAAGTTTAACAAAATATATCAATAATAATCTATTTTAAAATAGATTAAAATATATTTACAAAATTTTTGTAAATGATTATTTTACTATTAAATAGAATGTCATGTATTTAACACTCGTTTTTGATTAGATTTCTCATTTGCGTAGCAAATGCGAGCTGATTTCTTTGTTTTTGTATCGCGCCCAATCCACGAAAAAACGGACATGAGGATGAAAATTTAAATTTCTTTAAATATGATTGAAATTTTGCATATTAACTGTTAAGAGTGTACTATTTCATATTTTATCAAAAAAGAATTAAATTTTTGTCATTAACATACTTATTTTAATTAATAAAGTGACGCTATGACTTTGTAAAACAGACTGCGCCAAAAATCTTTACATATCATGGTCTCGTACAGCTGAACAAACATTCTGAAAATCTCGAGACTTGGATATATATGATCTGACAGCTATTATTAAGAGTTTTTGTCTGCAGAGAAGTGTTCACTAATCTTCATTACAAAAGGTAAGCATATTTAATTACTCTTAATTATTGTGTCACACCCGCAACAAAAAGTTACATTTATATCTCTACAGAAAAATATTTTTGATTTAAAGTTATTAAACTTTATATTCAAAAATAGTTTATTAAGATACTTCGAATTACAGACATAAAAGAAATTAATTATTATTTTAATTACAACTATTGAGCGTTGCGGGCGTGACATGTCCTGTTGCGGGTGTGACATTTAATTAAAGTCACACCCGCAACGTCTTTTAAAATTGATTACAAATGTATATTTGAACAAATTATATGTAAATGTATAAAAGAATAATATGCTGGAAAACATGTACTTGGCAGCTTTAACTATACCCTTTGATTTAATAGAGGGAAATCCAGTTAATAAATAAAAATTTGCATTATCAATCTGACCATGTGACACTGTGAGCAGTTGATTTATTCAGTTTGGATTGATAAATTTTTTGCTTTACTACAAGAAAATACTTTTATTAGTGATATATGATTAAGAAATTAATTTTAAAAAGGGTAAGATTTCTATAGAAATTAAAAAAAGAAAATTACGAAACAATATTTTAGCAATTTTCTTTAAATTTGTTAATTTTGTTTTGTTTTTTATATACATTTTTTTTAATTTTGTTATTTGATAGTATTTATCTAATATATATATTTTTAGTTTTTTAAAATAAGTAAATCAATATTAGGGGAAGATTTTTTTTTCGCTTTTAATTCAAATTAAATAAAAAGTAGAAGTAAGGATAATAGAAACTGTTTAAATATTTAAGTTAGCATAAAATGTATATAGTCAGTTTGAAATTAACCAAAATTTAACATAATTAACTTTATGTAAGATTAGAAATTTCAAGGGATAAATATTAAAAATTTGTGAAGCTTATATTTTTGGACTGGAAGTGCTATATTTATTCAGTTTACACATTAATGTCTTCTCTTTTGCAGCGAATGAAGAGTACAGAAAGATCACGATATCATCGAAAAAAGATTAAGGAAAACCCTTTTAAATATGAAGCATATCTACAAAAAGAGAAGGAAAGAGACAAAGCAAGGAGAGAAAAGAAGAGACTTTAAAAAAAATCATGATAAAGGATGGCAATCCTTTTGCATTTCATCTCATGGTAAAGGAGTTGTCGACGGGGTTAGTGCAGTTGCCAAGAAAATGGTAACACTAGCAACGCTCTGCAACTATAAATTCAACTTCAGATGTCCTAAAAAATACAAAAGAACTTTGCTGAATGTGAAATTTCAGAAGATATTGTGAAAGTGATTCATGAATGCTAGCACCAAGCACAATCGGAGCTCAACATTCAATCGATACATCCAGGGCTGTAGCCAGAAATGAACGATAGGGGTGGGGGGGGTGGGGGGGCTCAGAATTTTTTTTCTCTGTCTCTGATGCAGAAAGATAAGTTAGTGCATATTCACATTGTAAGTACTATGTTTCTTATTAAACTGTTGTAATAACTTCATTTTATGCCATGAAAACTATACGATGATGAAAATTTTGAGTGTATAACTGGTGCAAAATGAAACATCATGTTACAAATAGGATGAGGGAGTGTTGAAACATTTTAGATACAATTTAGAAATTCTGCAAAACTGTGAAAGAGTCTCAAAACTAAATTAGATTTTTGAACAGAATATCATTTGGATTTTTGGAACAGAAATTCATTTAGTGACCATGTAATCTTTTCCAGGGGGGGGGGGGCTGAGCCGCCCATAGCTCCCCCTTAGCTACGGGCCCGGATACATCATGCTGTTTTTATTGACGTAATAACAATTAATGTAGCAATAACTTCATAAAGTGATCACAAGAGAATTTGTTTGTTACCATATTTTGTCAAAAATATAATATCCAATGATAAGAGTGCAGTTGGAGATTTTGTAGAAGTTGTTTTATTGTCCACATTTTAAAAAGAAAGTGAAAACTTTGATAGACAAATAAGACAAATGAATGGGGATGTTATAGAATAAGAGTATCTGAATAAAAATCAAGAAAATGTGTATATTTGGCTCAGTCAGTTAGATGTATCCATACTTTGACAAGGTTATAATATCCAACGATGAATGTGCAGTTGGAGATTTTGTAGAAGTTGTTTCTTTCTTGACATTAAAAAAGTGAAAACTTTGATGGACAAATAAGACAAATGGATGGTGACGATATAGAATTAGAATCTTTGAAAAAAATTAAGAAAACGTGCATATTTGGCCGAGTCAGTCAGATGTATCCTAAGAAGAAAAGAGCATTTTTGTAAAAAATGCTACGACCACCAGAAATTATAAATTCAAGATTGGAAATGAAATTTATTTGATATTTGCCTCTCTAGATATTATACTTGTAATATTGATTAATTCTTTAATTTAAAAAATTGCCTTGGAAATATTTGTGCATGTCATTATTTTATTGGCTATACAAGTCACACCCGCAACGAAAATTTTGAATATTTTTCACAAAAGCAAGAATTGAGTAAGTAATTTAATTTCTTCATAGAATAATTATTTAAGTATTACTGTCTAATATATAAAAATATCAATTCATTCAGTTGTCATAATTCAGAGTTTTGCATTTTTGCACTGAAAGATGAAAATGCATGTCCTTTTTATGTCACACCCGCAACAGGTGGAAATTATTTTTTTTTTTATAAATAAATGATACATTGGACAATTTTCAAGATTTGGATAAATGTATGTGTAAATGGTCTACATTGAAATTCATACAAATTGAAACCAATGCTCAAAAATATTTTTGCTGGTGACTAAATTGAGTTGTGTAAATGTCACACTCGCAACTTTGGAATGGGCGATCGTTCTTATCATTTTGCACTCCATTGTATACACATATGTATACGTCAAAAAAAGTATTTCTATGTTTCATTAATATATATGAGGACATTAACTTCAAAATTCGTACAATGCAGAAAATCAATTTTTGGGAAATTTCGAAAAATCCCTGAATGCTTCATTGGTTTTCATTGTAAACCATGATTTTGCAATGCTAGAAATACAAGATTAAACTAGGTTCTTTTTTGATACAGGTTCATCAATAAAAATTAAAGATTTTTTTTTTAATTTTTACTTTGGATAAGGTGAGTTTGGAAACTCACGTCGTGGTATGTTTCAAATTGTACTTGGGAAATAATTAGCGAAAGTATATCAATATGCCACAGTATATTGAAATAATTTTCAAACCCTACCAATGGACTTCAAACAAAATATTAAATTGTTTTATCAAAAATAAATTCGTGTAAATAATAGAGCATCAAAAAAGCTTACAAACATTCATTTGCATTATCTTATTAACTGTTTTTTAAAAATGTTAAAAAAAAATAAATTGTGGTTTATTTTAGTATTTAGGTTTATAAAAATTTATGAAATATTGCAATTCCTTAAAATAATATTTTCCTTTAGTTTGTTAAAAATACTGAAGCGTAAAAGTACACTGTATAGCAAAAATCCTTTAAGTTAATACTTCCGATATAAATTAATTGTTATATAATTTGATTCGTGCTTCGAACATTAATATGACTATAAAAAAAAAAAAAAAAAAAAAAAAAAACTAGCTCTATTTGTTTTGTAATCTACAGCTACACGTACACCTTAATATAAATCACTATATACAGGGTGATTCATAAAAGATGGGCAGAACTTTAAGGGGTTATAGTACACTTAAAGACAAATAATATTAAATAGGAGACTAAGGGTCCCAGACGTATTCCCAAGGAGATAGGGGGCATTAAAGTTTAGGGTCCGAAATTTCAAATGATTATAAAAAATGGAAAAATTGGTCGATTCGTTTGCGGTTTTTGCAAAAAATTTTCTTTATGCCAGTATTTTCTTGAAATAAAATTTTAAAGTTCAATTTCAAAAAATGCCGATAGGGGGCGCTTTAGACTTTGGAGTAACAAACAACTAATTTTTAACGTTATTTTTTTTATTTCTTTAAATGATTTCGAAAGCTTAGACTTACTTAAATTTTGATCTAAAAATCTGAGTCCTAACGAGTAGTTAAGTAGCGTAAACTGAAATTTGAAATCCTTCTCCCCCCAGAACAAAAATCAGTTATTCCCGATCTTTGTGTCGTAGATTAGGCTCTAACTACTGCCGCGTTTTGCTAAAATTATTCTTTATGTCAGTATGTTCTTGAAAATAAATTTTAAAGAAAAGTTTCAAAAAATTCCGATTGAGGGCGCTTTAGACTTTGGAGTAACGAACAACTATTTTATACCGTTATTTTTTGTGTCTCATTAAATACTTTCTAAAGCTTAGACTTAAACTTAAATTTTCAGCTCAAAATCTGAATCGCTGAGCGTGGTTCAGTAGCGAGGGGAGGGGGTTCAAATTTCAACTTCTGAACATAGTTCAGTTTGCACTACTTAACCATGCCCAACGATTCTGTGCTGTGATACGAGGCAAAAATACAACTTTCGTCAAGGACTGCATGGTCGGAATTCACTCATAAAGGCACTGACAGAGTTGGAAACGTCGCTCATGCAAACGTTAAAGCTCCATTCCTGACGCTAGTCACCGGGTGAAGAAGGAGACAGAAAGTATGCAAATGACAAATGGGGAAGAAGAAGAACACGTATGCAAAATTTCGACACGATTCAGGCATAAAAACCACTGAACGGTGAGTCAAGTGTAAGTCGCTGTAGTAATGAATCGGAAGATGGTGCCCTTCACGAATAAGGAAAAGGCTGAGATGCATTTAATTTACGGAGCGGCAGATGGAAATGGTGCAGAGGCACAACGAATGTACGGAGAGCGATTTCCCAACAGGCGGTTGCCTAACCGCAAAACTTTCGAGCGCTTGCACAGACAGTTGTGTGAGACGGGATCATTTCTCGCTTCCCGGTCGAATGCAGGTCGTGCAAAAAAGGACGAATCAGTAGTTGTTGCAGAAGCCATTCTGGATGTAGTAGCGGCGCAGCCAAGTACAAGTACACGAACAGTGGCTAGGCAGGTGGATACCTCACAGTCCATGACTTGGAGGGTACTGAAGGATGAACATTTGCTCCCGTTTCATGTGCAACGAGTCCAGAAACTGTCTCCAGGGGATTATCCAAATCGTATTGAATTCGCCCGCTGGTTTCTGCAGCAAAACGCGCTAAATCCACATTTTGGACGAACTGTGCTTTTCACCGATGAATGTACCTTCACACGTGAAGGTACATTTAACACACACAATGCACATGTATGGGCGGATGTCAATCCACATGCTGCGTATCCACATGCTCATCAGAGACGCTTTTCCATCAATGTTTGGGCAGGAATCCTCGGAGACCACCTAATCGGACCGTACCTTCTTCCTGAACGCCTCAACGGTAAAACATACCTCACATTTCTGCAACATGTGCTGCCAGACCTGTTAAACGTTGTTCCTCCACGCATCCGGTGGGTCATGTGGTTCCAGCACGATGGAGCGCCAGCCCATTACGTACGAGACGTCCGCAACTATCTGGACATCATATTTCCGAACAGATGGATTGGTCGAGGTGATCCTGTTGCTTGGCCTGCTCGCTCGCCAGATCTTTCACCCCTCGATTTCTTTTTTTGGGGACAATTGAAGGCTCTTATGTATGAGACACCCATTGAATCCCCCGAGGAACTGGTCGCCAGACTTTCCGCCGCTGTATCGGAAGTGCTCGAAAAGCCTGATGTTTTCGCGAATGTTCGCCGTTCCATTCTTCACCTTTGTTCTGCGTGCATAATCTCTAGTGGTCACAATTTTGAACATTTATTGTAATTACATGTTAATAAATATGCTTTGGTAACATAATCCTAATTTGTGTCTTTTTACCTCGTATCACAGCACACAATGTGTGGACATGGTAAACTGAACTGTGCTCAGGAGTAGAAATTTCAAACCCCTCTCCCCAGAAACTTAACCACGTCTAACGATTCAGATTTTGGGCTGAAAATTTAAGTCTAAGCTTTAGAAAGCATTTAATGAGACACAAAAAATAACGGTATAAAATAGTTGTTCGTTACTCCAAAGTCTAAAGCGCCCTCTATCGGAATTTTTTAAAACTTTTATTTAAAATTTATTTTCAAGAAAATACTGACATAAAGAATAATTTTAGCAAAACGCGGCAGTAGTTAGAGCCTAATCTACGACACAAAGATCGGGAATAACTGATTTTTGTTCTGGGGGGAGAAGGGTTTCAAATTTCAAATTTCAGTTTACGCTACTTAACTACTCGTTAGGACTCAGATTTTTAGATCAAAATTTAAGTTTAAGTCTAAGCTTTCGAAATCATTTAAAGAAATACAAAAAATAACGTTAAAAAATAGTTGTTTGTTACTCCAAAGTCTAAAGCGCCCCCTATCGGCATTTTTTGAAATTGAACTTTAAAATTTTATTTCAAGAAAATACTGGCATAAAGAAAATTGTTTGCAAAAACCGCAAACGAATCGACCAATTTTTCCATTTTTTATAATCATTTGAAATTTCGGACCCTAAACTTTAATGCCCCCTATCTCCTTGGGAATACGTCTGGGACCCTTAGTCTCCTATTTAATATTATTTGTCTTTAAGTGTACTATAACCCCTTAAAGTTCTGCCCATCTTTTATGAATCACCCTGTATATTTCACGCATCACGGTCTTCTTTGCAAATAATCAAATAAAAATGCATTTATATTATACAATATACTTTACATATAATAATGATTTATGTAAATTATACCTTGTAGCACTTTATATTTTTATAAATTTTAACTTCGTTATACCTACAAACATGAATAAAGAACAAATCAAATTTGTTAATCACAAAATTATCATCAGGAAAAAAAGTGATAGTAGTTCAATTGGGCATTATCACTTTAATTTTTATTGAAATAATAAGCATAGGTGGCAATCTCCATATTGAAATTGTAAAAAAAACTTAAATTTTTAATACGAATGCTCAATTTTGATTAAATATTAGAATTTTTAGGGTTTTAAAGCATAATTAAAAATTACTTATTCTAATTTTAGCTATTTCAAGTAATTTCTGTTAAAGAAATCATAGGTTACTTTTAATGTCTGTTATGAACATTGATCTGAAATAATATATCTTTGGAAAGTTTTAAAATTTCCACATCTGTATTTCTAAATGAAAAGAAAATTCTTTCTCAGCGATATTCGTGTTTAATGGGTTAATCTTATATTCTTACAGGATTTCAGGTTTCTCTATTACCAATTTTTGGGACAGATGTGTAAAAAAAAAAATGACCGGTTTATTCAAAAATTTATATTTCTCCTATAATTCTTACATTAAATTCATATTAAATATTTTGTTTCCCAAAATTTTCCATTTTTTAAAGTACATTCCAGAAAACTAGGCATTTCTCTCGCTTGCATTTTTTTAAAAAGTGATTTTTAAATTTTACTCGTCATTATTGGGATGCCTGGTAAGTAATGATTTTTTCGTTGTATAGAGCGAGCACAAACTCTTTCCCGGATTACAAAAAAAAAAAAAAAAAATAAATCGAAATAACTTTTAAACTTAGAAATTTAAATCATTTTCAAATACAGGGCTCCCAAATGGTCCGCGAACTGAACATCAGTATTTTTTAACAGAAAATTTCATAATACGTTTGAGCTAGAATCAACTTCCAAAAGCGGTTTCTTGACAATTTTCAAGAAAAATCTAAAAAGAAAATTTCTCTAAAAAAATTCTGATGTTCAGTTCGCGGACCATTTGGTAGCCCTGCAAATAGTACTCATTCTTCACCTCCTAGATTTGGAGTATCACATGTGATATTTCCGACTGAATAGGATTTTTTTCCTTTATTTTTTATTTTACATTTTTTTTTTACTTCTATACAGCTCAATGTGTTTGGCATGGGATCAAGACTAGAAAAGGCAGCGTTGGTAATTATTTCCTCATAAAATAACATAATTTCAAGTGAGTTTGCAAAATTCATTCCGGAGAGTGTCTAAAAGAAAGTAAGAAGGTTTCATCTTAATTTTTAAAAAAATGAGGATTTGTAGATCATTTAATTAATGTGCTTAAATTTGTTACTGCGGGAATTTAGCTTATAGTTAATGAAATGGATATTTTAACCCTTTCTGATCTGAATTTTTTTTCCATTTTGAGAACAAACTTATTTTGCTTTTATAATGTTAATCATAGCTATCCTAATTGACATACAAATATTTAAAGATTATCTCATAATATGAAATGCAACGAATGTGTATTTTGTGTACTACTTAATATTTATACGATAATACGTCAAAGAAGAATTTTTGGAGACGTTTGGGAAATATCGTATTAAGAGCACACACTAGTCACGCGGTAAAAGCCGAGCGCTAATGTAAAGTCTATGGGAGCATTCTTTTCTAATATCTCGCTTAATTTTCAATATTTTTAAATGATTTTTTTTTCTCAGGATAGCTGAGGACATTCTATTACCGGGCTAGTTTGTACTTTTCTGATTTTCGTTGTAGTTTAATTCTGAGGACCCTTTAAATTTTGGATTCAGTGAAATTCGAGGTGTTGTGCCCTTTTTACTCTTATAAAATCTATTTCAGCAAAATTCAGAAAAAATTAAAAACGCTTCACGGAATATTAGTGTTTAAGCTTTCCAATGATATGCTTTCCATATTTCTACTGCAATTAGGCTGAGCAAAATTTGGAAATATTTTGATCAGAAATGGAATAAAAAAAGCGTTTTAATTATATGCGCTCCGCCTCAGCCAGTCTCCGCCTCTCCTGCCCTTTTGAAAATTACAATTGGTTAACACCAATCCATTTTAGCAAATGAAAGTAATTTTTTTCCCTTCATTGTATTTCCTTTCTGTTATTGGTTTATAGTAACGTGTTACAATAACCTCCCTTATTTCAAGGTTTTGATGTATTTTTTCTACAATTATTGATAAATTTTAGCTAAAATAGTCTTGAAAAAAATCAACGACTTCTAATTTTTTGTTTTTATAAAACTAACGCTATTTTACTATTATTATCTAACTATAACTAACTTCCAAGGAAGAAAATTATACATTTCTTTGTATATATATATATATTTTCAAGTCCATACAAAACAAGGTAGATTTGATACAAATTACAGTAAGCTCCTTTTTAGCAAAAAGGAAATTCTGATAATTTTAAAATATAATTGGAACTTTTGTGAAATACATAGGTAGCATTAAAAGGACAAGGAGCTATATTTTGAATTTATAAATTTCCTTATACAGCTTGCAAAATACATGAAACAGTGGGGGGGGGGGGCAGGGGTGTGCAAAGAGAAAACTGCGCCCGGAGTAATGTTCAGTTTGGCGCCCCATTCCCTGAACTTTTTCTTGTGACAGACTAAAAATTACGTTAGTAGTAAAAATTTGGCGCCCCCTAAATTTCAACCCCCTTGGCAACTACCCCCTTGGTCCCCCTCTTTTTCGCACGGCGCTGCAAGAAGTACATTTTGAGGAGGTTTATTTAACACCGCGCTGTCCGAAGGGGGGGTGGCGCCACATTTATACTATCAACATCATTCTTGGGCTGTTACAAGAAAAAGTTGGGAAAGGGGGCGCCAAATTGAAATTTTGCCCCAGGCGCAGTTTTCTCTTCCCTGTGTTTGTTTTTGGTACTATACGATACTAGGCAGCCCAATTTCAGTCCAGTATTATTAAGTAAAACAGTAAAAAAAATAAACATTTTCAGTTCGAAAAACAGTTTTATCAAAAATAAGCAGAAATTAAAGTTAGAAAGTTTTAAAGATTGGTAATTTTAAAATTGTTGATTAACTTGTTTCAAACTTTAAAGAAATATTTTTTAATATTTATTACTTTTGAGGAAAACGATACACTTTTAACAATCGTTAAAAATGGGGAATTTATCCTGCGTAATACATTTTATTTTAATATAACATAAAGGTATATTTGCAAAGACAACGAATTGCAAATATTTATCATTATTTATCTATACTAATATTATAAAGAGGAAAGATTTGATTGTTTGTTTGTTTGCATTGAATAGGCTCCGAAACTACTTGACGGATTTGAAAAATTCTTTCGCCGTTGGAAAGCTACACTATTTCCAGTGAACATAGGCTATAGTCGCCGCTTAAAAGGATAAAAATAAAACGCCGGATAAACGAATCAAAAGCAATTTGAGAAACTAAAGGTTACCTGGCCCACTAGACACATGACAATCACTGAAACACATATGAAAATCGTAACTATGCACCCCCTCCTCCCCCCCCCCCCCGAAAAAAAAAACATTTTAAACTTTTTAGACCGACCTGATATAAAACCGTGTTTTTTAATTTTTAAAACTATTTAGCAATTACTAAAAAAAGGAAAAGAAATGCTGAAACGCAAATTAATTAAAGTTAAAAATAAATCACGAAACGATTGTTTTGGAGTTTTCAAAAAAGTTATAACAGATAGTAAATATTTTAAAGAGTAGTGAGCATCAAATATGGGGAGGGAGGATTTTTTTTTTTTAGGAGGAGCAGTCAAATTTAAAATTGTAACGTTTTCTACAATTTCAAATGCGGACTGTTTCAATAAGCCTAGGGATAAATATTACTTATTTAATTTAATATAAAATTATAAAGAGGAAAGATTTGTTTGTTTGTTTGTTTGAATTGAATTAAATAGGCTCCAAAACTACTTGACGGATTTGAAAAATTCTTTCACCGTATGAAAGCTACACTATTTCCGGTGAACATAGGTTATATTATATTTTCAAAAAAATTATTTCGAATCCTTATTAAAATGCCAATATTGTAACCCAAGGTGTAGAAAAATGAACTTAAAAAATCTTTACATCGCGTGCGTTGCGAATACTATTGATTATAGAACAAAATAATGTACTACGACTTTGTTAACATGTAATTATCTACAAAAAATGTCGCAACAGCATATGTCTAACTGTTATAGTTATGTCACAATAAGTGTTTTTTATTTTAAAAAATAATTAAAATGCCGTTTCTGTAAAAGCTCTTTATTGTTACTTTGGTATTGATTCTTATCAAAATAAATTACTTTAAAATCAAGACTGATTTAATGGTTGCCGTTTACCCCGCTCGACTGGGCTGCATCATAATGTGTGATATAGGCGTCACTGGGGCACGGGAGGAGAGTCAATGTCAGAGACGGCATTTTAATTATTAGGTTATGAGTGTGTGTGTAAAAATTTATAACTTGAAATTTTTCTTAAATATCCGTGAGAAGTCGTGGCGGGCTGCTATAATCTATATACATAAAGCAAAATCGTGTTAGTTACACCATTTATAACTCGAGAACGGATGGATCGATTTTTATGAAATTTTGTATGGAGGTATCTGACACCTTAGATTAACATATAAGCTATTTTTTATCCGACTACCTAAAATGAGGGTAATGTTTTTAGTAGTTGAATTTAATGAGATGAAGTGGTAGAAACAATTTGCGGTGTCAGCAGTGGCGGGGGACTGGGCGACTTGCTCTACCCAAAGAAAAGCGAGGGCGGGCCGCTAGTTATAGTATAAAAGTAAAAATAATGAAAGTGTAAGGCAAAATATAGCAATTTTTTTAAAGTCTGCTATTCAGCAAATTTTACTCTCTAATACTTTTCAGAATTGTTTCTTCTTTGGAGTTTCTTGTCGACGTTCAACTAATGCAGCTTCTATCGAGCAGAAGGCTTTTGCATGTTCCAAAACATCATAGTACAAAGTATCGTGGACAAGATTTGTCGAGATACTTACAAACTCTACAAGTTCGTATATATTTAATGGGTGACAATTCAATATAACATTGTAAAACTTTTAGACGATTTTGCAGTTTTTAGCAGTTTTTGTTTTTCCTGGTACAAGGGCAGATCTGGAGACTCCTCAAAAAAGAGGGGAGGGGGACTTTTCAGAAATTTGGAGATTCCAATCGCACCTGCAGCTCGTGTCGGGATATTTTTTTTTCATCATGAGTAGGATCGGGGCTAATTTCTTTCGTTGCAGGTCGGGTTTCGGTCCGGTTTACTTTCATTTTTTGCCGTTGTTCTGGTTAAATACTTTTTTTTTGCGAGTCGTGTTTGGGTAAGGTTCAATTCTACTTTGCCGCTGCGGGTTGGGTTGGGGTCCGGTTCTCTTTCTTTATTGCTGCTGGTTGGTATTGGGTCTGGTTGATTTCTATTTTGTGTGTGTGTGTGTGTGGAGGGGCAGATCCGTAGCTAGAAGTGAACAATAGGGGGGCTAAAGTGAATGTAGGGGGGGGGGGGCTCATAATTTTTTCTCTTGCATTGCCACAGAAAGATAAAGTAATGCATATTCATATTGTAGGTACTATGTTTCTTATTAAAAAGTGTTCTAATAACTTCATTTTATACTAAGAAAATTATAGGATGATGTAAATTTTGAGTGTATAGCTGATCAAAATTAAAAATCATGCTAGCTTCTTATGTGCCAATAGAATGAGGGAGGTGTTGAACACACTTATTTTAGATACAATTTAGTAATCCTGCAAAATTGTGAAATGTTTTCAAGACTAAGTTAGATTTTTGAACAGAATTTCATTTGAATTTTCGGAACAGAAATTCATTGAGTGACCTTGGAATCTTTTCCAGGGGGGGGGGCTCAAAATATTTTAGGGGGGGGGGGCTGAGCCGCCCATAGCGCCCCCTTAGCTACGGCCCTGGGGGGGGTTGAGTTGAGTACTATTTTATTAGCGCTGGTTTGGTTTCGGTCAAGTTGAATTCTTACTTTTTTGCTACTGGTCGAGTGGATTTTTACGTTTTTCTTACGGACAGAGTGGAATTCTACTTTTTATTTGCTTTTCTCTGCATTCTTTTTTGTTGCTGTAGTTGTTTTGGGGTGAAATTAATTTACACCCCAATTTTTGGGTTCTGATCTGATTCATAGTGAATTTACAATCTCACAAGAAGGATTCGATTCGACCCCATATTTTAAATGAAAGTCTAAATATTTTCTCCGTTATGGACGAAAATAGTTTAAAGAGTATTATAAAAGAAAATATCGAAGATACTATAAAATGAAACTATATAAACGCCATAAAAGACATTTCCAAATAGTTAATTATGAATATTTAAGATTTTACATTTCAATTTACATGTTAACACTGCTATTCGCAAGTGTTAACATGTACATTAAAATATCCATACGGAATGTCTCGAATAGAAGATACCTCTATTTAACGAACACTTTTCAACAATTTAGCCATCTTTTTTTGGTTGATTCCGTTATGAGTATATATTAGATATTTATTTTCTATATAAAAGATAAAACTGATATTAGAAATATAAATGTCGACATTTTATAATTCCACTAAAACATGAATTGTTTTTCTTTCATTTCGATTCTAAATTGACAAAAAAAACTTTGGTCGGGTTTTGATTTGATTTCCAATGGTATTTTCGCGTTCGGATCGGAAGCAGGGCAATACTATACGCTCAAGGATCAAATATTTTTTTTTTTTTTTTTTTTTTTTTTTTTTTTTTTTTTTTTTTCTCTTTGTCGAATATTTGAAAAATGTAGTTATTTTAAGTGCAATTCTTAGAGGAACGCTCTTTTCTGATTCAAGGGGGAACACGAGAATCCTCAAGGGGAGCGATTTCAAAATTTGGAGGTTCGGGCAGGAGGTGATATTTTTCATTGCTGGTGGAGATTATTTCTAAATTTTGCAGTGAGTCGTGTTCGAATCGGCTTGAGATTTTTGCTGTGGGTCGGATTTGGGTCAGTTTGACTTACATTTTTCAAATTCGGTTCTGTTCTCGATAAAATTTCACTTCTCAGAGTAGCACTCAGGTTGATTGGTTGGTTGAATGGGGTTTTATGGCGCAAAGTTACATCAGGATATGTTTCGCAAAGAACAAGGTGGGGATTCGAGTTAATTAGAAAGTTTTGTTAGGGATTTTTTTTTTTTTTTTTTTTTTTTTTTGAGTTTGTTTCTTGTAGTAGGCCGGATAGATTTATACTTTTTTGCTACGACCAAGTTTGAGCAGGCTGACTTAGGAATAGGTTTTGCACTAAAGAGCAAATACTAGATTTTTTTTTCTTTATAAATTATAACATTCAAGTTGAAGATGTAAAACACATTTTTTAATTCTATTAAAATACATGAACTTATTTTCTTTCATTTCAATTTCAGGTATTCGGGTAAGGGCTCGATTTGACATAATTTGTAATTTTTGAGTTCGGATTGATATATTATAGGTCGGGTTGACTTTAAACGTTTCGGATTCGGGACATTTCTTCTTTTGAATTTTGACAAATTCGGATCTAGTATAAACTGGTTGATGACTGGATTTTTCAATAGATCAGACAATTTTTTATATGAAAAACTATATGTTTGAATATTGACGAGTACATTATATATAGATTCATTTTTCTACTTAAACAAAAAAAAATATTGTATAATTATATGGGATACCTTTCCCAATTTCCTTCAAATATTAAATTGATTTTTTTTCATTTTGGATTTGTTGATCTGTTTTGTATCAGGCTATTCTGTACTGAATCAGATTTTTTTTCTTTTATTTATTTATTTATTTATTTTTAGCGAGCTTGGGTTGGGTTAAAATTGAATTGCTTTTTGAGCCTGGGCATGGAAATTTAGGTTCGGGCAGACCTCTAAAAGAACGAAGTTCACGCCAGGCCCGAAGTGGAAGAAAAAATATAGTGTGGTCAAGTTTTGCAGAAAAAAAGTAAGATTTCCGAAAGAGTGAAGACTTGAGTAGAAGTCTGAACGGGCTGGAGTTTCCAGTCTCGCCCCGGCCCGGACCGAATGATTGTTATTTTGGCCCGGCCCGGTATAAAACAAAATATTCGGCCCGAGCCTGGCCCGCTCGTTTACACTTTTACATTTCTAGGCCAGGCCCGGGCCGTACAGAAATCAGTGAAAACAGTCCAGGCCGAAATCGGCCTGCATCTTTATTTCGAAGCAAAATCAGATTTTTATCATACAATTAAGATTTTTTAAAGATTACTGCATTCATATTTATTGGATGATTTTATAGAAAATTTTTACTGACAATACACAGTAAGAACATTAATGATTACTTAGGTTCTTAGACTTTCAACATTCAAATAAAGATGCACTGAAAAATTACTATGGTTTAGAATAAAAGAAAAAAAAAAAAAAGGAAGTTAAAATTATCATAACTTTTGAAGCTGTGTAATAAAAAGTACATTTATGAAAATACTTCTTTATCATTTTATCAAAGATTTTCTCAAATTTAGAGGAGCTATTTTTTATGCATTTCTAATTTCATTTCATTTTGGAAACACATGAGTTTAACAGGTGTTTTTATTCAGAAACAATGTAATGGAATGGCGTTGTCCATTTTTTGATAAAAGCAAATACAATGCGCAACACACTATATAAAACGCTAATTTTCATGATATTTATGAAAATATTGGGAAAATTAGAGTTTTGAATCGCATTTCCGGAAGCGACAACATGCAAAAGGAGAAAAATCTGAAACCACGTGACAAGAATCTCTTATACCTTAACAAGTATATACAAATATCTTATTTACCAAAAATCTTTATAACACGCCGGCAGGCCCGTTAAACTTTTTTATCGGACTGGCTCATACGGCCTGTTTATTTTTTTTTTGCCAGTCTGATACAGGTCGATGCAGATCTCTAGACCTAAGCAAGTCCTAGTCTCATGAGTTAAAACTGGCCCGGCCCAATCCGAGCAGTGACAGCTTCGTCCGGTCCGATCAGGTCGCACCGTTCTCAATCTTAAACACGATTCATTTATCCTATGGACATCTAATATCATTTTGCAGACCCTTCATTGGGCTCAAAGGGAGAGGGGGCGATCGCCCCATCGCTTCTGGTATTCATCATATTGAAATCTTGCTATTGAATCGCATCTTTTTATATGTCGACAGATGGTTCGTGGGAATTATTACATTGTTCTGCAATGAATAATAAATTTTGAAAGAAAACTTAATTGTAAAACACTGTAACATTAATAAAGCTAAACTGAGTGTGCGGTATCTTCCTTTAAAAAAAAAAAAGGACGGCGGGAAACAGATGACCAATTTTAACAGGTTTATTATGATTATACATAAAATGGAATGTTTTTATGGAAATTCTTTTTAACACAGAGTATACACGAAACAGCATTTCATTACATTTCATGTTCAAAGTAGTGAACATAATTTAAATACGCTAGGGACAGTTTTTCTCCGAAGAGCTTTTTACAACCGAATTCTTTTGTGTAACTCTGTAATTGAATGGCAAATGTTTTTCGCCAAATATTATACCGCAAGCATTCTTAAGTCCATTTCAGAAGTTCGTATAAATTTCATTGTTTGTAAAAGAGTAACATTATTACAACAATACATCGCGAAATTATTTTTAGACCAGAGTATAATAGATTACTATGGAGATCCTCTGTGTGTATACTGTAAGTGCTATACATGACATATTTTTTTATAATTGTCTTCCAGAGTACCTCTGTAATGTATATGAATTTCATTACTTTTAAATTAGTATAACGCTCCTTGAAACACCGCAAATGATTTATCTACATAGATCATAATGTAGCGGAATAATTTTGAGTGATCCTACACATTTCTTATGTTTCTTCAATTTTTTAAAAAGTGTTTAATTTTTTAAAAGTAATTTTTGCTCCTTAAAAAACTTTGTTAGTGTTATGCAGAATTTGCAAAAAGTCCTTAAAAATATTTAAGTTTTCTGTTTTCTATTAATTGGAGGTGAAAATCAGTTCTCTGAAAGTCTGATTTAGAAAAATAATTTATATCATCCTTGCCCCCCCCCCCCCTTGTATCAAAATTTCGTTCCCGACTTTTGCTCTCATCACAGCCTTCAATATTATCCCTTCCAGAAGTATCACTTCGCTGTTTTGCTGTCTATCTCACTGTATCCATGTTTACACAATATTGCCACTTTGTTGTAACAATAAAAAATCTATCACAAAAACTCCTCCCCACTAACTAAAAATGAGATTTTTCCCTCTCATCCTATTAGTAAATGCCTAGAATTTATTCATTGAAATTTTCCCACATTTTATTTTTTTAAGCCCATTTGTTAATGTTTTAAAAGGCAAATAAAAGTAAGTCATTTAAAAAACTTCTCCATCCCACATACACACAAAAATAAATAATTAATAAATTGTTTCCCCCCCCCCAGCTCACAAATTTTATACTTTTAAAGTCATCAATTTTTCTAAAACTTTTACTGTAGTAATAAATAATCAAACATAGTTTTACTCTTAACCCCACAAAAATTTATGTTTTCCCGCTATTTCTCCTTACCAAGTACATAAAATTTAGTCTTTAAATCTCTTTATTTTGTGTTTAGCCATATTTGTTAATCTTTAGTCATATAAAGTAAGTCATCTAACAAATTCCCTTCATCCCCCTCCTAAATAAATACTTTTCATTTTTTCCTTCTCAGAAATCTCCAACAATTATATAAAGGAAATTTTAAACCAATTATTTATATGATTTGCGATATTCGAACGAAATGTGGTAATTCAGCATAAAAAACTTTTTCTAAATTTAAAGGGGGGGGGGGGCGAGTAGTTACCCTTTCTCCCCTATACTTATTCAATGCATTCTTAAAACTAATCGCCCCCTGGAGGATACCTTCTTTAAATATTCACGGGCTTCCTAACCCAAGCCACCTGAATGATCTTTCTCTTTTCTTTTTCCTCCGATTTCTATTGTCTTCCTTTTTTCTTTGTTTCACTCTCGTTGTGGTTTTTTTTCCCGGAGGTGAGGGCAATTTGTATGAGCCGATATCACTCTGTATATCGATGGAGAATTGTAAACCACCCACGTGTTTGCTGTGTGTAACGTCACGTGTTTGTAGGAAAGAGTAGAAGTTAACCGGATTCAAACGCAACCCACAACAAAAAGTAAAAAATTAAACCCGACCAGCAGCAAAAAATAGAAGCGAACCGGACAACAAATTTTGTAAAATGATCGCGGAGAAAACACGAATTTCTTCAAAATATCGTGAAACAGACGCACATTTTGTACAAAAATTGCCTAAAAGAACGAACATTTTACCAAAGAATTCACCCCAATAAATTCAGGTCAACCCGAACCCTTCTCGATAAAGTAACAAGTAAGAAAAATAACGCGTTAAGCATTGATTATGAAGCACTTTCCAACACTTAATGAAATCTTTAACAAAACTTTGTTATTTAGGGAAATAATAGTGTATAGCCAAATATACCCAAATATGTATTCCAGTACTTTTGAACAGCTCTGTATTTCATATGTCACTTGATATAATGGGAAAATTTAGTTTAGCAAGAAAATACCCAGTAGCTTGAAATTTATTTTTCAGCATTTTCATACTATCAGATGGAAACATACTTGAATACTTTTGTTCAGCCCTGTAGTTTACATTGTATCTTTATTACACGTCAGCATTAGGCTAAAATTTATTGTAAATTAAAACACTTTTAAAACAACTGAAATCACATTCTCATAAATTATCATTCATAGGCGTCCATGTACTGAATTCTTTGCGTGGCCCTGTATATCCTTTTATCTATATTTTGCAAACATTTCTCAGTAAATTCAATGAAGCTCAGCGTGAAAATGCATAGTTTATTTAAGAACCACGTTTAAATAATCTATGCTCATATTCAGTAACGTTGGTGAGCTCTTTTGGGTAGCCCTGTATATCAACTATAACATTTATACACACCATATAATGTGCATATTTTTAGCGAAATATAAACGCGCATATCATAATTAAAATGCATTTCATCCCTCCATCAGCCATCATCGGACACATATGCGGTACTTCGGAAAGAATATGCTATTTGAAATCTTTTGTATGGCCCTGTATATGCTATGTACTTCATATTATGCAAGACAGTAGCGTATAATTTATATTAAGCTTCAGTGACATATATCAATTTTATTATACATGAAACAGCTTAATATATTTAAAATATGCCACACACAATTCCCCCTTTTACCATTATCTAATGGAATTCTTTTGTGTGGCCATGTAAATGAATAATAGCTAAATTTTCATCTTATATTTTATAGAATGCATATTTTAATATGTTTGACAGGGTATAACATCTTTAAAATTTTTTTGAAACGATTTTTCCATATAGGCCGTAATGTAATGGGAAACTTTTGATTCGCCCTGTAGATAAACTAATCGTGGTAGAAACTTTATTTTCAATAGGGTTCGTGCTAGGGTAAACGTCAATAACGTCCTAAAATTTCATGGCAATTCGAGTATATAAACGATTTTTCCCCATGGGCCGTAAAAAAAATGAAAATTTTTGATTCTCCTTGCAGATAAACTAATCATGGTAGAAACTTAATTTTCAATAGCGTTCGTGATAGAGTAAACGTCAATAACGTCCTAAACTTTCATGGCAATCCGAGTATATTAACGATTTTTCCCCATAGGCCGTAATGTAATGGAAAACTTTTGATTCGCCCTGTAGATAAACTAGTCATGGTAGAAACTTCATTTTCAATAGCATTCGTGCTAGGGTAAACGTCAATAACGTCCTAAAATTTCATGGCAATCCGAGTATATTAACGATTTTCCCCATACGCCGTAATGTAATGGGAAACTTTTGATTCTCTCTGTAGATAAACTAATTATGGTAGATACTTCATTTTTAATAGGTGTCGTGCTAGGGTAAACATCAACAACGTATAAAAATTTCATAGCAATCCGAGTATATTTACGGGAGTTAGAGCGCGTACAGACAGACAGACGGCCATCTGACCAGACGGACAGACAAACCGAATGCATAAGCACTTTTCAACTTTGTTGGAAAGTGCTAAAAACCAAATCCTAAAGTGTCCCAAATGCGCTAAGCACTGCTAAAAAGTAAAAGTCAACCAGATTAAAAACAAAATGTAGCAGTCAACGAGACCCAAGTCTGACAAAAAAAAAAAAAAAAAAAAAAAAAAAAAAAAAATCAGAAATTAATTTGAACAGCAGCAAAGAGTGGAACTCAACCCGACCCAATCTCGACCCAAGTAGGAATTAACCCAGACAGGAGCAAAAAATGGAAGCCAACCGGACCCAAACCCGACCCACAGCAAAAAAGTAAAAAAAAAAACACGACCCACATAAAAAAATGAGCTCCGACCCGTGCATTACACTGGAGTACCCAAATTTCTAAAATCCTCCCCCCCCCCTTGAGGACTCTCAAGATCAGCCCTTGGTCTTCGCCTCCCTTTATATCAAAATTTCGCTTCGCCTTTTGAATCTGTCACTATCTTCTAAATTGCACCTTACAAAAATATCACTTCGTTCTGAAGTCTACTCCACAATACCCATATTTGTAGCATACAAGTCACTTTAGTATATCAATAAACAATCAATCACAAAATTTCCTCCCCCCCTCCCCACGACTGAAATTAGGATTTATCATTTTGTTCCTTTAAGTGCAGAAAATTTAGTTCTTTAAATAATTCCCACTTTTATTATTTTTTTTAAACCGATTTATAAATATTTTGAAAGGCAAATAAATAAGTCATCTAATAAACATCTCCCCCCTACACACACACACGGAAATAAATAAATAATGTGCTTATTTCTTTTTTTCCTCAGCTCACAAATTTTAAACAAACACAAATTCCACCATTTTTTGAGGGGGGGGCATTGCACTATTTTCTCCCCTACCCATATGTCACTAAATTTAAAATCTTTGAAAGTTTTTTTTGTTTGTTTTTTTTTCCATAGGTTTATACATATTTTATTCTAAAAATAAATAATTAATCGTAAACAACCCATAAATATCGTTGTATACCTCCCCCCCCCCTCGTTCTTTTGAAGTACACAAAATTAAAAATCTTTAAAACACTTTTAAGTTACATTTTTCGTCCTATTAATAAATATTCAAGAAGGTAAATAAGCTGCCATCTATAAAACTATCCTACTATCTTCCCCCCCCCCCCCAAAAAAAATCCGTTTTTTTCCCTCTACCTCCCCCCCCCCTTCTCAGCTTACAAAATTAAATTCTTTCTTTTTTCTCTCCATATTTTAATAAAAAAAATAATTAAAACCTGAAATCCTCCTTCTGCACAAATAATTAAGTCTTTAAATATGTTTTATTTTTTTTAAGTGCTAATTATAAATCTCTGCTAACTATAATATTAACAAAATCTTTTTAACTATGTAGGAAAGTGTTAAAAATAAAGCGATAGATATGCATTAAATTCTACACAAAACACATGTTTACATTTTTTGCGTATTGTGTTTGTGCATTTCATACAGTAAAATATATTTAGAGAGATATTTAAATAAAATATTGGGATTTTCACAACAAAAACCATTCTTAACTGACTGTATCATTTAAAAAACAGTTTTCAGAACCTCCCCCCCTCCCTTCTATAGACTTTACTGCTATGTCAGAGCTCAAAATTAAAAATTGTTACAGCTCCTTGCGACATTTATATAATGCTTGTAAAAATCATCAAGAATCTAAATTTTCTTCCACCTGAAATATTGACAAAATATTTTGCTTTATTGACTTAACATCACACAAAGTTTTTAAAATTTGCTATACTTTTTCTGTCACATTTGTCACTACAAACAATAATAAATTATGTATTATGTCTATAAACGACTAGGCTGGGATTAACACCTATTTCTCCTTTCTTCAAAATTTCTATTTCCTGTTCTCCCTTGCTTGCTTGCTTGCCTTTCCGCAAAAAATAAACAATGTTTAAATATTTACATTTGTCTAGATATTTTTCTCATAATTTTATTAATTCATTCATCAACCTTCAGTTCTATTTATCTTCATAAGTTTCGTATTCTAAAAAGAATCCCCTCCCCTCTTACCCCCCCCCCCCAAAAAAAATAGTTATTTAAACTATTTGTACCTGATATCTCCCCCCCCCCCCTCATTCAATATTAATTTTTTATTTTTATTTTTTATTTTTTTTCTAATTGCGTTAAGTAAATAAAATAGTTTTTATTTTATAGTAATCTATCTAAATTAATCATTCCTTTATTTTCTGAAAATCAAACCATTTTAATTTTGGAACGCTAATCGTAAAGAGATTGAAATTCTTTTGAGCTCCGATTCGAATGCATTTACGCAAAGTACTGGGAAATCAGTTGAAAAAAATCCTTTAAACATGAAATCGGCTGGAATTGCACACCTTTGAAGAGAAAAATCGTCGCAGATAATTGGTTAAGAGCATTCTATTTCCTAATTGGATGATTGCATGTCAATCAAAGTAATTTTAGCCCATCCTCCGAATCCGCTGAAAAAGCGCGTCGCCATCTTGATTTGCCTTGGCGTGTGACTAGTGTGTGCTCTTAAAGCAGACTTTAACAGCTATTGCAAATTTCTAAGTTTTTTGCATTTTATCATACATGAATTGTTCAAAAAAGTAACCTATATTTTAAATTTAGAGTGAAATATTTGTATAAAATAAAGGAATCGCCAATTGTGCAAAGAGAATTAAGAAAACCTTTATTATTATTGTTATTGCTAAACGTCAAAACATAAATGAAGTCATAATAAGAAAGGCATAGATACATACTATCATTTCCACATAACAAAATAATTGTTAAGACAATATTCAGTAAAAAGACATGCAATATTAATGCACTATATGGTCAAAGGTGACCGGCCACTTGCGATTTAGACTTTTTTTTTTAAATGTCTAGACAAATGCATGAGAAATTATCCTGAAACTAAATGTGTAAAGTTAATAGTACAGCTCATACAATTCCATTAAGGTTTTTTTTTTTTCCCGAACGACTCCATAGGGGATTGTCAACAAATTAAAAAAAAAAAAGACGAAAATCTTTTGGATAGTCCTATCAAAACAAAAGCGTTCAAACTGCTGATTATGATTAAGTGATTTATTGAAATAAAATGTGTTCAGTTTTTTGAGGATAACATGTATACTGGTGTGCAAAATTTAAGGACGAGTCACAAAATGCCAAATTTTCAAAAGATTTTCAAGCGATAATTTGCATGCGAATATTCAAAAAGTAAGTAAAATAATTCGAATAATTACTATCCCTGCATAACAGCTAATTCATATGACATCTCATTCAGGTCACACATGGTCACAAGAGTCACAGTCACTACGGTGAAACAAAAAATATGAAATTCCATACGTCCATTTTATGAGTCTCAAATGACTACTATATGCGACTCCACTGACAAGTCATTGTGACTGCTGCTTTGTGGCGAGTCACCAGGTGAATTTACAGTGTCGTTTCAATGAGCCTCTAGTGTGACCTCTCATCTGGAGACTCAATTTCAAAGTCATTGTGAACGTTGCATTATGATAAATTACCAAATAATGTCCCATTAAAGTAAAATAGTGACTTTCTATCACAAGACTTTGTCAAATGGTGATAAAGACCCTACTATAAAGTAACCACTGTGAAAAGTAGTGAAAAGTCACCATGTGACTTTAATGGGACATTATTTGGTAATTTATCATAATGCAACGTTCACAATGATATTGAAATTGAGTCTTCATATGAGAGGTCACACGAGAGTCGCAATGAAATGACACTGTAAAGTCACCTGGTGACTTGCCAAAATGCAGCAGTCAAAATTACCTGTAAGTGGAGTCACATATAGTAGTCATTTGAGACTCATAAAAGACACGTATGGAATTTCATATTTTTTGTTTCGCCGTAGTGACTGTGACTCTTTTGACCATGTGTGATCTGAATGAGATGTTATATGGATTAGCTGTTATGCAGGGCTAGTAATTATTCGAACTATATTACTTCCTTTTGAATATTCGCGTGAAAATTATCGCTTGAAAATCCCTTGAAAATTAGCATTTTGGGACTCGTCCTTAAATTTTGAACACCAGTGTATACTCGTAGATAAATTAAGGTTTTTATAAAAACAGTCCTAAAATTTTCCAAGTTTTTTTCTTATAATTCGCAGTGTTTTTAATATAAAATAATGTTATTTTACGAAAATATGACAAACAACATTGCACACAATATTCTGCAATCAGAATTAAAAAATAATAAAATTGTATTAAAAATGAGCAGGTTTACTAGATAATTTTTCACTGAGCATGCGTAAACGCTATCAAAATTCTATTTGCATATTGAGTTAGATAAATGTATAGAGCAACTTTTGTGAAAGTCTCAAAAAGATAGCTAGAAAATTCTGAAAGTGATCCTCGGTAGATTAAGCTCAAAATCAGTTATTCCAAAAATGAAAAAAATGATGATTTGCTGTATCCATTTATCCAATGATTGGTATCAATACAGAATACACAATATAGCGCATACTACAATATTTGGATACCACCTTTACTTTGGATACTTTCGTGTAATAAAGTTACTAGGTAAACTACAGGGCTGAAAAAAAGCATTCATGTGTGTTTCCATCTATTAGTATAAATTGCTGAAAGAAAAATTTCAACTATTGAAGCGTATTCTTGCTAAATTAATTTTCTAATTTTTAGTATATAAATCAACCCAACTGACAGATGAAATATAGGGCTGTTCAAAAGTATTAGAATACATATTTAGCTATGGACAGTAACACTTTATTTACCTAAATAACGAAGTTTTGTTAAATATTTCAGGAATTGTTGGAAAGTTTCATAATCTATGCTTAACGCATGATTTTTCTTATTTGTTTTGCTTCATTTTAGGAATAACGGATTTTGAGCTTATTCTACCGACGGTCACTTTCAGAATTTTCAAGCTTTGTTTTTGAGACATTTACAAATGTTAATCTATACATTTAGCTAACACGATATGCAAATGAAATTTAGATAGCATTTATGCATTCGCAATGAAAAATTATTTAGTAAGCCTGCTCATTTTTCATACAATTTTTATTATTTTTAAATTCTAATTACAAGGTATTCTGTACAATGTTGTTTATTCTATTTTCGAGGAAAAACTTTTTTTTTTATTAAAAACTCTGCAAATTATAAGCAAAAAACTTTTTAAAAAAATTGGGACTTTTTTAAAATAAAATCCTTAACTTCTCTGTGAGTATACATGCTATCCACATAAAAATTAACAGAGTTTATCACAATAAGCCACTTAATCATAATCTACAGTTTGAATGCTTTTGCTACATTAGTTTTGACAGGGTAATCCAAAAGATATTCGCTCTTTTTCAATTTGTTGAAGGTCCCTTATGGAGTTTCGGGAAAACGTTTTCACTGAATTGTATGACCCGTGCTATTATATTTACACACCTATAGTTTTAAGATAATTCTTGGTGTATTTTTCTTGATATAACAAAATGTCTAAAATCGCAAGTGACTGGTCATCTTTGCCAATATAATGTAGTACACCAGACCTGAAAGAGGTAAGGGTCTTAGAAATTTTTAGATTTGTATTAGTGAGCCTAAATTAATACCTCCTAAAGTAACAATTTCAGAAAAAGGTTACTTCTGTTATCTATGGCGTCATTTTGTTGTGGAAAATCAATGAATGTGTATTCGCCGCGTTATTTTATTTTTGGGACTGAAGTAGATATCGTTTAATTATAATCGAATACATGAACTAGCCCATAAGTGCAATCAGTAATCTAAAGCTAACTTTTACAGATGTATTAGAAGGTATGGAGAATACCATGGATTCTTGCTCTCCTGATACTACGTTTAATTTCTTCTTTAGTGGTTATATAAAGGGACTTATATTTGCTACACCAGTTCATGATATTAAACAAGAGATCAAAGTAACATTTTGTGTATAGTCTTATAGAACAAATGTGTGTCAACACGTGGCAAGATTACCACCTCCATATTCTCGAAGCTATAAAGGCGGCGCATGCTAAAATTTGTTATGGTTATTTGGTAGGGAATTATAAATGTAAAATTATATCAGTTATTTTGTAAAAAGAATATTTAATCAATGACAGAGATACGTAGATTAAGTAGAATGTAAATTTAATTTTGAATCAGAGTAGTAACACTTTAGTAGGGGAAAGCGGGGAGGAATGGTACACTTTCTACAAAATAAAAAAAATCAGTTTTAACAAATAAACAAAATAATTATCGATTGCAAGATGTAATACTTTAATCTCCCTAAACAATATGGAAACATGCAAAAAATATATTTTATAATTAAAAAAAATTAACTTTCAAAATGTGTTCCACACCTCTCCACAAACAGGGAGGTACGGAACAGCTATAAAACAAAGCATTGGGTTACAGATAGTTTAGTACTGACTAGATATAAAGTCTGACAAGTATTGCTGGTTGATAATGTAGGAGTCACAATATTAACTCCAGTATCTTCGTCACTGGAAGGAAAAATTAAAATTGTGTGTTACATATGACATTAAAAAACCATCAATCTATTTACATTTTGTTGTAAATGAATATATTATCAATGCTACAAATAATATATTATCCTCTAAAAATAATTGCATGTTAGCAATTTTCATTAATCTTATTAAAAATGGTTTGGACATCATTTTTCCCCACTATTTTGTGTCAAACTTGTTGTATAAACAAAAATTATACTTTTATTAATAGTTTTAAAATATGGATAATATACAATATAATGTTCCCAAAATAGGGAAGTTATGCAAAAAAAAGTCAATTTTATCAAGGAAGCGTAAAATGTATATGAAGCAAATATACTTTTGATTCTTGAAATAATCTTTTACTTTATGCAATTGCAAGCTCATGCAGAAAAGCTACTTTTTTCAACTGAAGATTGGGTTAGCATTGGGGTCATTCCACGTGAAATCAACCAATTTAAGGAAAACTTGTTGCATCATAGTCACAGATTTTTTTTTAATTTTTATCATAGACAGACATAGTACTGAAACCCTCAAATCTGAAATTTAAAAGTAATTTTCACAATATTGGCCGAGATATGGCCATTTGAAAACTGGCCATTTTTACAAAATGGCGGCCATCTTGGAATGGTATCACTATCTAAATATGGCCATAACTTGACAACTAATGGCTCAAAGTTTATATATCTGGTACCAATTTGAAGCTATTTGTACAAAGAATGAATATTTCACATCAAAACAATAATAAATTTTCATTTTTTTACTTTTTATTATGTGCAAAGTGAAAATTTCACCCCAAAAAAGGGCAGATTGTAATGGCTCATAAAAAAAATGAATCATCATGAATTTTTCTGAAACTTGGTAAAAACGTTGCTCCATCTGTGTGCTTTAAATAAAAAAAATTGGAAAGGTAAAATTTGTTGTTTTAAAATAAATGGTTTTTTACAGATAAGGTGTCATTAACCAAATAATGATATTTTTAGAATCTGTGAGCATTCCTGATTCAAAAAATAATGGTTAAAATAAAATTTTCTAACATCTAAATTAATGTAAAAGTATAATCAAAACCTCTTTTGTACTAATTTTGTAGAAATCTGCCTCCAGCCCCCCTCCCCCCCACCCAAAAAAAAAAAAAAAAAAAAAAAAAAAAAAAATAGACAATTCAAAAAATTTTACACTGAAAAAGATAAGATAATAATTAAGGAATATAATGTATAATTATAAAATACCTATAAATGCAATGCATACATATGGTGATTTACTTCACATATAGGGGCAAGTGGGGTAGAATGGGACAGTAGGTTTTTCTCTTTATGTATCATTCTAAATATTTCATCAATCACATATTAGATGAAGTAATGGTACCCCAATCTTCAGTTGAAAAAAGTAGCTAATTTACACAAGCTTGCAATTATATAAAGAAAAAGATTATTTCAAGAATCAAAACATGAATTCAAAATTTTAAATTTTGAATTCAAAACATGATGTAAAAATTTCATTATGTTTCTATAAGCTGATGTAATATTGCATCATGTTCTATATAAGCTGATGCAATTTAAAGAAAAGATTGCTACTGTACCTTCATCTGCTTCTTAATTGGCTATAATCAAAGTATGATGCTATCTTGCATCATGTTCTATATGAGCTGATGCAATTTAAAGAAAAGATTGCTGCTTTACTTCATCTGCTTCTTAATTGGCTATAATTAAAGTATGATGTAATCTTGCATCATAATGTCCAAGAAACTTGAGTAATTCCTTTTAAATACCATATACCACTTCTAAAGTTTTCAATGAAGTGTATTTAGACATACAATAATTATTTTGTACTTATTATACAGTGGAGATGGAGTGTTTTGTATGTAAAAAACTCAATGTTTCTCTGAGTACTGATGTTATTTCTGTTCTTCAATTATCCCCACGGGATTTACATTTATTAAAAAAAAGGTTACATTATATAATCCCAGATGAAAAAAGTTTTTTGCATGCGAATATATGCAAGGTTCACAAGGATAAATTTCTAAAATTTTATAGTTTAAATCAGAGACAGTGTTGTGATCCATTTAATAAACATCCAAATAGTAACAGAGCAAAATCACTGAAAACAATTTCTTTAGATATGTCTATGACAAATCCAGACATCCTCATTCCAGGAAAAAAATTATGCACTTCCTGCTATTCATCAATAAATAAGATGATTTCTATTGTTGACATGAAAAGCATCTCTGATCCAGAATTTAGTGAACCCACAGTAGTAATGGAACAATTAAACAAAAGCTGTGAAATGTTAGAGTTATCGCCAATAAAAATGAATAGGCGTAGCTCAAAAAGGAAAACTTGGTTATTTGCAGACAAAAGTTACAAAAATTTTGAATGAAATGAAATAAAAAGTACTGTAAAAATAAATATTTAGTGTAAATAACTGCAAATTGATATTTCTTTATTGAATTATATAATATAAACACAATACTTTAATTTAGATGCTAGAAAATTTCATTTTAACCAATATTTCTTAAATTAAGAATACTTACAGATTTTAAAATAATCATTATTTGGGTGAATGACATCTTATATGTAGAAAACCATTTTTAAAACAACAAATTTTACCTCTCTAATTTTACAGTATAATGTTCCATGTATAGAGAAACTGTTACATCTATGCATAATCAAATCATTATACAGAAAGCGTAAAAAGTATATGAACTAAATTTACTTTTCATTTTTGAAATAATCTTTTTCTTTATATAATTGCAAGCTTATGTAAATCAGCTACTTTTTTCAACTGAAGATTGGGGTACCATTACTTCACCTAATGTGTGATTGATGAAATATTTAGAATGATACTTAAAGAGAAAAACCTACTGTCCTATTCCACCCCACTCGCCCCTATATGTGAAGTAAATTATCATATATATATGCACTGCATTTATAGGTATTTTATAATTATACATTATATTCCTTAATTATTTTCTTATCTTTTTCAGTGTAAAATTTTTTGAATTTTCTAATTTTCTAATTTTTTTTTTGGGGTGGGGGGGGAGGGGGGCTGGAGGCAGATTTTTGCAAAATTAGTACAAATGAGGTTTTGATTATACTTTTACATTAATTTAGATGTTTGAAAATTTTATTTTAACCATTATTTTTTGAATCAGGAATGCTCACAGATTCTAAAAATATCATTATTTGGTTAATGACACCTTATCTGTAAAAAACCATTTATTTTAAAACAACAAATTTTACCTTTCCAATTTTTTTTTATTTAAAGCACACAGATGGAGCAACGTTTTTACCAAGTTTCAGAAAAATTCATGATGATTCATTTTTTTTATGAGCCATTACAATCTGCCCTTTTTTGGGGTGAAATTTTCACTTTGCACATAATAAAAAGTAAAAAAATGAAAATTTATTATTGTTTTGATGTGAAATATTCATTCTTTGTACAAATAGCTTCAAATTGGTACCAGATATATAAACTTTGAGCCATTAGTTGTCAAGTTATGGCCATATTTAGACAGTGATACAATTCCAAGATGGCCGCCATTTTGTAAAAATGGCCAGTTTTCAAACGGCCATATCTCGGCCAATATTGTGAAAATTACTTTTAAATTTCAGATTTGAGGGTTTCAGTACTATGTCTGTCTATGATAAAAATTAAAAAAAATCTGTGACTATGATGCAACACCCATTGGTTGAATTCATGTGGAATGACCCATTGCTTCATTTAGTGTCGATTGATGAAATGTTTAGAATGACACATAAAAAGAAAATCCTACTGTCCTATTTCTCCCAGTGTTTCATTACACCTACATTCCACTACAGTTTATAGGGCCCTAAGTATTTATTTTTTAGAAACTATTACTGTATTTAGAACAAACAATGGAATAACATATGTAACTATATTCATTTCAACAATATAACGATCATATAATTAATAAAATTCATCTGTATTGAAAGAACACAATATGGAGTTCCATGCGTGTCTCTGTTTGGAAGTTTCACTATACATACAAAATAAAGAATATATAAAAATACGTACAAGAAATCTTGAAGAACTTTTACAGCATTCCTGATGTTGAAAACAGACTTTTCTATGTGGATTCCGTATTTGGATAATACTAATAAAAGTATGGTATTTATAGTGCAGATTGGATATGCTCTTATGTCCATTCTTGAAAGAGAAATCTCACGACCCGATCTGAGTATTCTCAAAGGTTTCATAATAGCATTAATGAACTCCCTTTCCTGACTCATTTCATGGCACACACATACATAAAAGTGAAAGCGAAAGCAATATTCTAATATTCTATACAGGATATTTTTGTCACCACAGTCATATTTCATTAACTTATTCAAACAATATTCAATAACTTCGTCTCCGTTTTTCAAAACTAATAATTCTTGAAAATTATTCTGAAGTAAGAAACGTAAAATACAAGTCCAACAAACATTTTTCCTCGAAACTGATGAAGACTGACGAAAGATATCAAATTTTCTTTCCAACTTTGTTATTGACATATTTCAACAAGATTCGGAAACTGATTCTTTATTTTGTTACAGTAAACAGCTGTGTGACTGTTGGCCTTATTTATTATTTTGAATAACATACATCCGACTTGTGTGCTCGACATTAAATCCTGCTTATAAGTCGTCGTCAATATACAAGGACGAGATAGCACAAAGAAATTTATAATACAAGAGAAATACAACCAGGAGCTCCACTCAAAGTGTGTTCGTGCAATGGAGCCTGCGGGAATCGAACCCACAACCTAAAGGTTAGCAGAACGCCATCTTAGCCACTCGGCCACGGAGCCCCTTGGCCTTATTTATTTATTTATTGAACACATACATCTGACTTGTATGTTTGACATGAAAGTCTACTTATAAAATATCGTCAATGTACAGCATTGTTAAAAATGTGGAGCTTTTGCAGCATCGTCACTCCACCGCTTTTATAGAATATCTCTATTTTTAACCAATGAGAATGCTCAATAATACAGTAAAGTAATCGTTTTCTAATAAAGCGGTGGAGTAACGATACAGCAAATTTTACAAATTTTTAACTTTGAGGGACGAGATAGCACAAGGAAATTTTACAACACGAAGGAAATACAGCCGGGAGCTCCACACAAAGAGCGTACAATGAAACCAGAGTGATCCGAATCCACAACCTCCTACGGAGACCTGTGTGTTCGAAGGAGGGGCCCCTAGGCATATTTCAGATGTGTATATTGCTGGGACGATTACTGTTTCTAAACCAATAGGAGACCGTCATTATCACGGTCAAGTACACGCCCACACAGTTTGATTGACAGGAACTCGTGGACAATTGATCGTGTGTGTTTATTATTTATTTGTACTCGGATTGTTTGAATTTGTACTCGGTAATTAAAAATTAAAGGTACGAAAGAATTTTTTTTTTTTTTCAAAATGACTGAATTTTATTTACTTCAATTAGAAATTATACTTCCTCTGATCCTGAAATAAATAAAATAAATAAATAAAAATTAAAGTAAGAATTTTGCTTATACGGATATTTTCGCAGAATACTTTTTTTCCCATTTGTTTAATATATATATAAATCATTTTGGAACGATATTTAGAATATTAAAAGGGTTTGAAATATTTTTTTTAAATGTCTTATTTATTAATAAAAGACAGCCTCCAATAATTAAAAAAAAAAAATCACCAACGGACTCTCGGCCCGCGATGGACTCGAACCCATATCCTCCGGTTTCAAGCTCGACGCTCTAACCATTCAGCCAGTCAGCTCACTTTCATCCGCAACAGATTATCGTTATAATTAGCACCGTCAATTGTCCACGAGTTCCTGTCAATCAAACTGTGTGGGCGTGTACTTGACCGTGATAATGACGCTCTCCTATTGGTTTAGAAACAGTAATCGTCCCAGCAATATACACATCTGAAATATGCGGCCCCTAGTCGCAAGCAATTAGGGGCGTGGTGTCTTGATCACTCGGCCACGGAGGCCCCTGACTTGCGAAAGACCGTCAAATTTTATTTCCAACTTTGTTATTGACATATTTCAACAAGATTTGGTAATTGATTCAATATTTTGTTACAGTAAACAGCAGTGTGACTGTTGGTCTTATTAATTTATTTGATGACACATGCATCTGACTTGTGCGCTCGACATGAAAGCTTGCTTATAAATCATCGTCAAGGTGCGAATTTTTTTTTCCCAAGCATCTTCGTCGTTCCAAGCCCAAACTCGCACTCTGATTGGTAGTTGCTCTCGGCACTGTTTTCACGGAACTTGGCGATAACCATACTTGGCGAAAAATTCTTCGCTCGTAAGTGAACGAGTAAACCTAAAACCTAACCTACTCATTCTTATTCTTCCTTCATTTTGTGCTCTTGAGTATTATTATCTTGTGTTATTTTATAAAATGGCTAATGCTTTACTTATTAATAAACGGAAAAAGTTACTTTGTACTCGGTTCGGAAGGAAATCAAACTCCTCGACGGAAGCATCTATCGCTACGCCAAGTATGATTATCGCCAAGTTACATGAAAACAGTGCCGAGAGCAACAACCAACCAGAGTGCGAGCTTGGGCTTGGAACGACGAAGGTTCTTGGAAACACAGATTAAGTATTTACACACAGATACGACAGAGAAGTGAAAAACCGTACCGGCGCGATTCTAGCACCACTACTGGGAACAGGCGGGAACTTCAACATAAACTGCAAGTTAAACTGTCACTGTCTCTATCGTATGGTCTGACACGGTTACCGTCGCGTTTTTCTGTTAGAGATTTTGACATTGTATTTTTTTGCGCACTTTATGTTTAATATGTTATGTTAAAATGTTAACTTATAACACTTTATGTTAACTTATGTTAAGTTAAAGCACATTTTATGTTTTAAACAAAAACAAATGTAAACAAATACTTCCGTTAGCGACACATAAAAAAGATAGATACTATGCAAAGAAGACAAGTAATAATTGCCTGTTGCGATGTTCCTGAAACGCTTGCACTTGTTGTCACTAGTGGCTCTGGAGTTAGGATTTGGCTACCATTGAGCTTATGGAACTGTCCTATCTGTGTGTAAATACTTAATCTGTGCTTGGAAAAAAATTACGCCGTCAAGGAATACACTGTAAAAAATTTGATTCTTTTGCTGGATCGTCACTCCATCGCTTTTATAGGAAACGATTACTTCGCTGTATTATGGAACATTATCATTGGTCAAAACAGAGATATTCTATAAAAGCAATGGAGTGATGATGCAGCAAAAGGGTCAAGTTTTTTACAGTGCAGCACTGTTAAAAATTTGGAGCTTTTCCTGCATCGTCACTCCATCGCTTTTATAAAATATCTCTATTTTGACGAATGAGGATGCTCCATAATACAGTAAATTAATCGTTTTCTAAAAAAGCGGTGGAGTAACGATGCAGCAAACGTTTCAAATTTTTAATTGTGAGGGAGGAGATAGCACAAGGAAATTTTACAACACGACGGAAATACAGTCGGGAGCTCCGCGCAAAAATTGCGTACAATGGAACCAGTGGGATTCAAACCCACAGACTCCTACGCTCTCAAGTGATTAGCGGCGTGGTGTCTTGGAGGCCACGGAGACGCCTGTTGTCTTTATTAAGAAACTATTATTACATTTCGTTATCAAAGGGTGCGTTCAGCGAAGTTACCAGTTATGTACCAGTAGGATCATTTAGTTACCAAAGCGTTCATTGCTGCTAACCGATACACAACCATGTTGTTCAGCGGAAGTTACCAAAGTGAATGGTAAGGGACCGAACTAACAGAGAAAAAATTTCGGTTACTTGGGTCACTTGATCAGTTACATAAACATTTATGACAACAACAGCAAAAGAATAATTACAGAAACGTACTACATGTGGCGTTACTTGTAAACAACACCAATTAGAGCGAGTCTAACGAAAAAGACAGGCTACCGTGGTACATCTCAAGTATATTTTTTACAGACCGTTAGAATGACGTAGTTCTCTATTCGTGCACCCGCATTGGTGTATTCGAGCATCAAGTGACTCCAGCAATTTGTAAAAAAAAAGATATGTGGAATGCACCGCGGTGGCCTGTCCTTCTAGTTAGCAACGCAATAGAGAAATTGACTTCATGTAACCGATCCCATTCGGCGCTTTAGTTAGGACTTCTGAACGCGCTCAAAGAACATATTGTTACATTTCTATATCAAAGTAAATCACTAGTTTTCATTGGTAAAACACTTTCCCATGTTATTCTCAAAAATTGATAAAAAATTGAAAATTTTGCTGCATCGGTATTCTACCGCTTTTATACATTATCTCTAGTTTGACCAATGAGAATGTCCCATAATAGAGTGAAGTAATCGTTTTCTATCAAATTAGTGGAGTGACGATACAGCAAAAGTTTAAAATTTTTAATAGTGTACACCAACGTTTGTTTAGATAGTCACCGGGATCCAGGTAGATTTTTAGCTGTAAGCAAAAGGAGATCAACCAATCAGAAGCCTTCATTTGTCAAACAGTGAAAAATTCGAAAAAATACAGGCTTCTGATTAGTTGATCTAATTTCGCCAACAGCCGAAAATCTAGCTGATCCTGACCATTGACGCCATATTCAAATAAATTTGTGTGGCTTCAAAAGAGATTTATGATATACGCTAATAAAACTCGATATAACTACCACTAATATCTAAAACCTTGTGTGGAAGATAACAATAATTAAAATCAACGTTTAACACACAATAAATAAAAACATGCCACAGATGTATACGTTTCACGAGCACCTGGGCTCGCTTCCTCAGTGTACAAAAGGTAAAAAAATGTTTAAAAACAGAAAACCCCCCAACTGACCGCAAACATAGTACCAAAGTACCAACAAGCCTCAGCAACCAATAAGATTAAACCGGAAATGAGGTGTTATGACACAATAAATCTAACCAGAAAATTGAGATGTATGGTACACTTGAAAGATCATTAACCAAAGAGTCTCTTGCGTTATGTATATGGAGTGCTTCAAAAAAGTATAAGTTTAGCGGAGTAGTGCATTTTTGGATAATATAGTCTGTCTCAAAAGTTTAAGCACAAGCATAAAATATCGATTTTTAATGAATTATAAAAAGTTAGAATTAATAACATTTTTTTATCTACGTATTTCGCAATATTATTTAAATAAACGATATCAAAAATAGAAAAAAATAAATTACATAATTTAAAAAAATACAATTTAAGAAAAAGGTATAAAAAAACTGTCTCAAAAGTTTATGCACAATGTCAAAAACAACCATATTTATAATTTTTACAGAACTTTTAGTAACAAATTTTTTTTCCATGTTTTCGGATTAGTTCAAATAAACGTGCTTTCGTCGAAATTATTAGTTTTTGTGGGGTTTCCGGTGGCAAAGAATACCATGCTTTCTCAATAGCCTCTTGGAGTTTTTCAATAGAGTCATACTGCTTTCCATTGCCTAAATTTGGCGGGTTAAAGTATTCCAGACATTCTCAATCGGGTTTAAGTCTGGACTTAAAGCTGGATAGTCAAGTACTTTATAATTTTTCTGAAAAATCCAAAGTTTTGTAGAATGGGATACGTGGATTGAGGCATTGTCTTGCAGAAAAGTTCATTCAAAACGACCCAAAATATCACCGAATGGAAGCAAATGGTGGTTTAGGGTATCTTGAAACTTTTTTCACTCTACTCTTCCTTCTAGGAAAGCTAGAGAGGTCTGGCAAATGTCCCAAATGCCCCCTAAACCATAACGGATTTACCGCCTTGGTGCCTGCTGAAAAATGTCCTTCGATTCTTGCGCAACTCATGCCAATACGCCTTCCAACCATCAAGGCCATCTAAGTTCCACTTTTTCTCATCGCTGAATAAATCAGTAAGCCGTTTTTCCCCGTAGGTCATGTGTCTTTTAGCCCAGTTCATTCTTACCTGTTTGTGATGTAATTTAAGAGACGGTTTACGAGCCAATTTCTTTTACATGATGCAATCGCACGCTTTAATACGTCTATTTACAGTGTCTTTGGACATCTGTACTCTGAAATTATTTTTAATTTGCTGTATGGGGACATATTTTGTCTAAATACCAATCTCTGTATTTTTCGATCAATCTGAACAGTCGTCATACGTGGTCGTCTGCATCTTGGTTTCCGCTTAAATTATCATTTCTAGAAAGTACTTGATATATACGTAGATTTGATCAATTTAAAGGTTTTACAATTTCAGAAACAGTTTTATTTTGAGATTTCAATTTAAAATCTTTCAAAATCTCATATTTTGTAAATTCTTTACCCTTTGTCATGTTTAAAACATTAGGAAATAATTTCTCCACCGTTTATACTTGTATAAAAGTGCAATATGATGTCATACAACGTCATTACACAATACCAATCCCGTGTTTCCAAAAAAATTTGCATAAAGTGCTTAAACTTTTGAGACAGAGTTTCTTCAAGAAAAAAAGAAAAAATAACTAAATATAAATATATTTTTTAATTTAACTACCCAAAATGGCTTATTTTATTTTATTTTGATTAAATGTTGAGTATTTATTGTAAATTAGCATAAAATATTTTCTTCTTCAATTATTTTAAACGAGATTTGCAGAGTGCTTAAACTTTTGAGACAGACTATAGTAGCTGAGGTAAAATTAAAATTATGGCCCTCCTCCTAACAATGAGAAGCAATAGAGGAATTCTTTAACTCATTTCTTTTAACATAACCTATATGTTCGGCGACTCTTTTTCTGAGTTTACGTTTTGTTTGTCCAATATAGGACAAACCACACTGACATTGTATATTGTAAATACCCCAATGATTCAGAGGAGAAATTTGATCTTTAAATTGAGAAAAGGTTAATTTATTGACTGGTTTAAATACTACTTTGAAATCATAATGTTTCAAATATTTGCAACTTTAAAGCTAATGCTTTGATGAAACGGTAAAATGATTAGACTAGAATAAGAAACTGGTGTAGCAGAAGAAGCAGGATCATCGAGAAGTTTATTAAAACTATGAGAAATTAATTTATTGATATATGATAATCTGAAGCCACGATCTATAGCAACTGATCTAATGTAATTTAACCCTTTGAGGGGCGGCGGTATATATTATATACCACCTCCAAAGTCTATAGCGCCCTCTATCGGAATTTTTTGAAAATTTTCTTTAAAATTTATTTTCAAGAAAATACTGACATAAAGAATAATTTTAGCAAAACGCGGCAGTAGTTAGAGCCTAATCTACGACACAAAGATCGGGAATAACTGATTTTTGTTCTCGGGGGAGAAGGGTTTCAAATTTCAAATTTCAGTTTACGCTACTTAACTACTCGTTAGGACTCAGATTTTTAGATCAAAATTTAAGTCTAAGCTTTCGAAATCATTTAAAGAAATACAAAAAATAACGTTAAAAAATAGTTGTTTGTTACTCCAAAGTCTAAAGCGCCCCCTATCGGCATTTTTTGAAATTGAACTTTAAAATTTTATTTCAAGAAAATACTGGCATAAAGAAAATTTTTTGCAAAAACCGCAAACGAATCGACCAATTTTTCCATTTTTTATAATCATTTGAAATTTCGGACCCTAAACTTTAATGCCCCCTATCTCCTTGGGAATACGTCTGGGACCCTTAGTCTCCTATTTAATATTATTTGTCTTTAAGTGTACTATAACCCCTTAAAGTTCTGCCCATCTTTTATGAATCACCCTGTATAACCTCAAAGTAATGCATATATAGATCAGCTAGGAAAGGGTTAAGGGGCTAAACCATCAGCCATAGCTAAACCATCAGAAATTGAATAGAATTGGTTAGAAAATTTAAAAGTATTTTGTTTTAAACAAATGTTGAATAAAATCAACAATATGGTTAATTTCGTGATCAGTGTAATGGAAGTCTTTTAATCTGAGAGTGAGGCATTGAATTGCACCAAGAACAGGAACATGTGTAAACAGAGATGTGACATAGAATGAAACCATTCTCAAAGAGGGGGAGGGGGTATAGTTCTTAATGAGATTTACAAAAGAACTTGAATTCTTAACAGTGTAAACATTGGATATTGAGAGAAAAGAAAAACGCTTAACCAGATATTTCGCAAGCGGTAGGAGGCCGAACCGATATTGGCAACAATCGGACGGAGAGGGACACCGGTTTTTTGTACTTTTGGTAAAGCATAAAAACGACTACCGTTAGCAATAGGAGTTAATGACATTTTTGTACTGTCATCAATGCAAGGAGAGTATTTGATAAGTTTTCTAATATTTATTAAATCATTTTCAGACTGATCACGATTTAATTTAACATAAGGACCAGACTGTAAGAGATCATGTACCTTTTTGTAAATAAACAGCTTTGTCTTGTATTACAATTTGGCCCCCCTTGTCAGCTTTGGAGATAATGTCATCGTTAGATTTCACAGAATATAAAACTTCCTTTTGATTCTTAGTGATATTAGGTTTAAATTTCATTGTATTATGTTCTACTGTGTTTTTAATGAGAACTCTGATAGAATCTTTTTGGGAGCTTGAAAGTTTACTAAACTTAAAACATCTTTCAACAGGAGCAATTAAATTAGGCAAGTTTGGTTGTTTACTAAAAGAAAAGTTATGGTTAAGTTTAAGTACCGTAATTTCGGGTGTATAAGCCGCGGATCAAACAATTCTTTTTGGACCCAGAAATCTTATTTAGTAAATGAAGATAAATGTTTACGTCGATCTAACTAGTTACATTTGCCTCTTAAAAAATTCTGGGTTGAAAAAGAATTGTTTGATCTGCGGCTTATACACCCGAAATTACGGTATATTCTCCTGTGTAGGCGACAGCTGTACATTGGAAAGGTTTACAATAGCATTACTATTGACCTTTGTGAGTTGTGGGAGGGGGGGGGGTAGGAGTAGGAGGGATTAAATTTGAAAGTTTCTTTACTAATGAAAGTTTATGAAAAGCAGAGAACTTGACGGACCGGCACCATTTTGTACGATCGAATGTATCAAAGTCTGACAAACTGTTTGCAACAGAGATATGGAAATGAAACAACTCATTTTCAATGTGTTGATTTCAAATACGTCATTACAGTAGAAAAATAATATTCTTAAAAATAATAATATAAAATTTTCCTACCTTTCTTGAGGGTTCTTGAGGGATGTACGGTGGGCAAAATCGTGATTCTTGGCCATCTTCAAAAACAGAAAATCCACAGCAAAAATAAGACAAAACGTAAACACACAAAAAAAGTTGATTATTTACACACGCGCACAGATATTACATGTTTCTTGATCATTATTTTTAATACGACTACATCGAAATCTGAAAGGTACAAAAGGAACATTAATAAAAAAGATCGTAAAATAACCAATCAGCGTTTAGTTTGCACAAGAAAGAAAAAAAATAAAAGAATGTTCTCAAAATGAGCGGCTGCTGGCGCCAGGGAGTCTTCGTGAAGAGTGTTTTCACACAATGCAAACAAGTTTACTGCGAGTGCCCTGAATTATAGCGCGGAGTAACAATAATTTGCAGTTATGTATATTAAACCAGAAATGAGGTGTTATGACATAATAAATCTAACCAGAAAGTTGAGATGTACGGTACACTTGAAAGATCCATTAACCAAGGAGTCTCTTCCTTTATGTATATGGAGTGCTTCAAAAAGTCTAAGTCTAATGGAGTAGTGCATTTTTGGATAATATTAGCTGAGGTAAAATTAAAATTATGGCCCTCCTCCTAACAATGAGAAGCGATAGAGGAATTCTTTAACTCTTTTCTTTTAATATAACCTATATGTTCGGTGACTCTTTTTCTGAGTTTACGTTTTATTTAATATAAATAACTGCAAATTATTATTACTTCGCGCTATAATTCAGGACACTAGCAGTAAACTTGCTTTCATTGAAAAGGAGTTGTTTCATTTACATATCTCTGTTGCAAACAGTTTGTCAGACTTTGGTACATTCGATCGTACATCATGGTGCCGGTCCGTCAAGTTCTCTGCTTTTCATAAACTTTCATTAGTAAAAAAAACTTTCAAATTTAATTCCTCCTACTCCTACCCCCCTCCACAACTCACAAAGGTCGATACTAATGCTATTGTAAACCCTTCTAATGTACAGCTGTCGCCTACACAGGAGAATATACTTAAACTTAACCATAACTTTTCTTTTAGTAAACAACTAAATTTGCCTAATTTAATTGCTCCTGTTGAAAGATGTTTTAAGTTTAGTAAACTTTCAAGGTCCCAAAAAGATTCTATCAGAGTTCTCATTAAAAACACAGTAGAACATAATACAATGAAATTTAAACCCAATATCACTAAGGATCAAAAGGAAGTTTTATGTTGTATGAAATCTAACGATGACATTATTATCTCCAAAGCTGACAAGGGGGACCAAATTGTATACAAGACAATGCTGTTTATTTAGAAAAAGTACATGATCTCTTACAGTCTGGTCCTTATGTTAAATTAAATCGTGATCCGTCTGAAAATGATTTAATAAATACTAGAAAACTTATCATATCCTCTCCTTGCATTGATGACAGTATAAAAATGTCATTAACTCCTTTCATTGCTAACTGTAGTCGTTTTTATGCTTTACCAAACGTACACAAAATTGGCGTCCCTCTAAGCGTTTTTCTTTTCTCTCAATATCCAATGTTTACACTGTTAAGAATTCAAGCTCTTTTGTAAATCTCATTAAGAACTATTCCCCCTCTTTAAGAATGGTTTCATTCGATGTCGCATATCTGTTTGCACATGTTCCTGTTCTTGGTGCAATTCAATGCCTCACTCTCAGATTAAAAGAATTCCATTACACTGATCACGAAATTAACCATATTGTTTATTTTATTCAACATTTGTTTAAAACAAAATACTTTTAAATTTTCTAACCAATTCTATTCAATATCTGATGGTTTAGCTATGGCTGATGGTTTAGCCCCTTAGCCCTTTCCTAGCTAATCTATATATGCATTACTTTGAGGTTAAAATGTTTAATCTCTTCAGTTTCCCTTTTTATTGCAGATACGTTGATTCTTTTGCACTCATCGACATATGTTTCTCCTGTTGATAATATTTTGACTATTTTAAATCAAATAGATACAGTCATTAAATTCACTTATGAAGTCGAAAACGATAATAAATTGCCATTTCTTGACGTTTTAGTCACTCTTCAATTAACCTCATTTGATACCCGTGTTTACCGTCAACCCTTTGCTGTCATACTCCCCCCCCCATTTTAAAATTTATGTCACCCCCCTTCTCAAAAAGCTTCTGCTTTTTTTTTATTTAATTAATAGAGCTCACTTAATTTGTTCAGATAACAGCTCTCTTAGTGATGAGTTAAATTACATTAGATCAGTTGCTATAGATCGTGGCTTCAGTTTATCATATATCAATAAATTAATTTCTCATAGTTTTAATAAACTTCTCGATGATCCTGATTCTTCTGCTACACCAGTTTCTTATTCTACTCTAAAGCTAATGCTTTGATGAAACGGTAAAATGATTAAAGTTGCAAATATTTTGAAACATTATGATTTCAAAGTAGTATTTTAACCAGTCAATAAATTAACCTTTTCTCCATTTAACACTAGAACGCCCGGAAATTCTACTCAAGTTTGAAAATAATATTTCTCACCAGAATTTTTATTCAAAATTATTTAATTGATTTATTTAACGTAAATTTGCGTGGATTAGATTTAAATTATTTCAAGAAAAGTTTTCTGGTTCGAATTGAAATTTAGTTACATGATTGGAGTCGAATCGACTCCATCCGGGCGTTCTAGTGTTAAAGATCAAATTTCTTCTCTGAATCATTGGGGTATTTACAATATACAATGTCAGTGTGGTTTGTCCTGTATTGGACAAACAAAACGTAAACTCAGAAAAAGAGTCGCCGAACATATAGGTTATGTTAAATGAAAATGGTTAAAGAATTCCTCTATTGCTTCTCATTGTTGGGAGGAAGGCCATAATTTTAATTTTACCTCAGCTACTGTTATCCAAAAATTCACTACTCCACTAGACTTGGACTTTTTTGAAGAACTCCATATACATAAAGCAAGAGACTCCACAGCTTTTATAGAATATCACTTTTATCACCAATGAGAATGCTCAATAATAGAGTAAAGTAACCGTTTTCTATAAAAGCGGTGGAGTGGCGCTGCAGCAAATGGTCAAATTTTTAACAGTGTAGCGTCTGGAAGATATAGAGTGGCAAGCGTTCGAGTATCCGATTTTTTCTGCATTGTCACTCCACCGCTTTTGTAAAATATTTTTATTCTGATCAATGAGAATGCTCCATAACATAGTCAAGTAATCGTAGTCTATACAAGCGGTACACTGTTAAAAATTTTAAACTTTGCTACATCATCATTAAACCAATTTTATTGAGTATCTCTTTTTTGACCAACGAGAATGCTACACAATACAGTGAAATAATCCTTTTCTATTAACCCTTTCCGGCACGGGCCAATTCTGTATTAAAATGAGACATTATCGACTGACACCGGAATTTAAAAAGAACTTTTTGAGAATTTAAGAATCCCTTAATTTAAGCTATCACTGAAAAAGCAAAATTTTACTAAAATATTATTGGTGCCATTTGCAAGTTTGGAATTAAAATTAGGTGTTCCGGACCGGGCACAGTGTGCCGGAAAGGGTTAAAGCGGTGGAATGACGATGCAGCAGAAGTTTACAATTTTTTAACAGTATAGAGTGAAGATGCAGCTATGGGGTGAATGAATATGCAGAATATGGGTTGCCAACCAGATAATGTAACGGTAGAGCATTGGCAATGTAAGCCAAGGATCTGGATTTGATATCCGGCATGGGCATTTCCTCGATCATTTGGAAATATTCAAATTCGTATGATAATTTTGCCAATTAATATGGTTATGTTAAAATAATTGTATATGATTATAAATCCTTTTTAAATTTTTGTCGGAAAAATAACAGCTCTTTCCATTCCTCACACCTAATCATTCCTCAATCCTAGTTTCTCCATCTACATAATTCTTACACAAAGAAAATTTCTGACTCTTCCACGTGCAGAGACAGAACTTGTACATATTTGTATTACATGTACCTGGTGGTCATAAAATACTTTGCCGATATAGGAGCCCCAAGCGAGAGACAGTATTATTCAAGGAAATGGAATGCCATTTAGAATACAGGTATTTAAAGATGCGGGCTCAATAAGGTTAAGGGCATTTATCGAGTTCTTACATTTAAACTTTCAGTAAAAAAACTAAATTTTTAAAATAGCAACAACTGTTTTTTTTTTCGCAAAATTATCTTCATAATTAGAAATCAGTACTGGTATATTAAAATAGATTTCTATAGCATATTGCAAAAGGAAACTATTGCTATTGAAAGAGTGACTTGAAAACAAATGCAATGAGAACACTGACGCATTGCTTGACGGAGACAGTGAAAAATTTTGAAACATGGTATTAAGAGAACGTGGAATCTCATGTTTAACCCTTTCCGACACGGCCAAATTCGGTACTAAAATGAGAAGTTATCGACTGACACCGGAATTCACAAACGAATTTTTTAAATATTTTGAATTTCTTAATTTAAGCTTTTATTGTAAAAGCAAAAATTTACTAAAATATTACTGGTGCCGTTTGCAAGTATGGAATTAAAATTAGGTATCCCAGACCCGGCACAGTGTGCCGGAAAGGGTTAATGCTGTTTTTCCATCATATACATTTTAACACTTTGAATAAAACACGAGCCAGTAAAGCATTAAGGTCTGTGTGGGTGGCAAAGGCAACATGTAAATGCGAAATGGCAGTTGTTAGGAATTCATAAATTAATATATCCGTTTATTCACAGAAAATCGTTTGCAAATTTGCAATTGTGATATTTAATTTATTTATAAGACGCGACTCGTTGCTATGGAAGCGAAGCTGTTTTTTCGTCTGCTTTGCTTTTTATATTTTTTATCTTACGAGATGAATTTAAGTTTAGAAAAAAAAGTTGGCATCAATTTTTGATGGAATGAAAAAGAATTTTTTAAGAGAGAATGTTTATAATTTTTGTTTGTGTCGTGCGTGTCTTAAGTTTTATTGAAGAATTATGTTATTTTTATGAAAAGGCACGCAGAAATGCATATAGTATCATGTTTCCAGTTTTTAGTACGATGATCAGAAATTATCAAGGTAAAAGCATTTATATTTTGTACATATTATACATTTTGTACATAGTATGTAAATAATTTGAATTCAATATTTCTTCATGCTATTATTCTACGTATGCAATAAAATTTATTAAAAGAAAAAGTCAAGAATATTTAGAAGACTTTTGAACCCAAATAAAGTTTTGATTGTTTACAAATCAAGCTGGCGCCCCGAGCACGGACATTTGAATAATACTGTTGAGATATTGAATTGTTTTTATAGCGTATAGTGTTTTCATAAGCTGTGCATTACTACTTATTTTTTCTAAGATGAATAAGTTAAAGAAAAAGCGTACACCGCTACGTGCGTCATTTACCAGAACTTTAAATGTTTTGAATGAAGAAATTAACAGCGAGTCATTAGATAAGGGTAAAATTTCAGACGATTTTAGTAAATTAGAAAATTTGATTCATGAAATTAAATCTATTGATGAAGCTATAATTGAACTCATGTTAGATGATGATAAATGCGATGAAGAGGCTATTGAAAATGAAGTAGTGGAAAATGAAAGTTATTCAGATCAATTTATTACCATTAAGCGTAAAGTTAGTGAAGTATTGGGTACAAATAAACGTAATCAAGATGATAGTGAAAAAAGCACAGATCACGGTTATTCCAAATCAAAGCATTATAAATTACCTAAACAAAATATTAAGCCATTTGATTCGCAGTTAATAAATTATCTTTCATTTTGGTCCCAGTTTCAGAAAATTCATGAAGACATAGATTTGGATAATAGTGACAAATTTCAGTATCTTATCCAATCGGTAGAACCTGGAACCAGTGCTAGGCGCTTGTTAGAGAGCTATCCAATGACCGCAGTTAATTACCCCAAAGCTGTCGAGGCATTTCAAGAGCGTTTTGGAAATAAAGATCTACTAATAGAAGTGTACGTTAGAGAATTCCTAAAATTGATAGTAGCTAATATACAGGCGCACGGCAAAGATAAACTTCCCTTATCAGATTTATTCACGAAAGTCGAGGCATATTTAAGATCGTTAGAATCAATGGGTTTAAGTTTAGAAAGCAATTTGGCGTGGCTCTATCCCATGATAGAATCTAGCTTATCGGAAGATGTATTAAAAGCATGGCAGCGATATAATATTTCAATCACATCAAACATTGTTAGTAATAATAATGCATTGTCAACAAAAGCAAATATAGTAAGTTTGATGGAATTTCTGAAACAAGAAGTTGCAAACGAGGAAAGATTCAAATTAGCCAAATCAAGTTTTATAGAGCTGGGCTCTAAAGACAAACCTAAAGAAAAGTTAAGAAAAGCAGAAAGTAAAATACCTACTGCAGCAGGGCTATTTAGCGCAAAAGAACGCCTTTGCTTATTTTGCAGTAAATCTCATGAAAGCAAGAACTGTGTTAGGGCTAGATCTCCTTCCTTTAATGAACGGAAGGCCAAAATTAAGAATAAAAATTGCTGTTTAAAATGTCTTCGTTTTGGTCACCACACTAAAGTTTGCAAAGTTTTTATTCGTTGCCACGTTTGTTCTAAACCCCATACCGAGTTATTATGCCCTGAAATTTCAATGTGTAAAGAACCAGAAAATACAGCTAAGACCCCAGAAGTAATTCAAAGCACCATAGCAAGTAAGCAGTGTTCTGCTGAAGTAGCTCTTATGACTTTGGAAATAGTTATTAAAGGTCGAATAACAAAGAACGTACGAGCGTTACTTGATTGTGGGTCGCAAAAGAGCTATATTTTAAAAGGTACAGCTGAAGAGCTAGGTTTACATCCCATTTCTTCTGAAGCCATTGTGCACACATTGTTTGGTGGTACGCAAACAGAAGCTAAATCTCACAATAAATTCCGAGTTGAGTTAAGTTCTTCTGATAGACAGAAACAAACGAAAGAAGTCTTAGAACTTTTGGATCAAGATATAATTTGTAATAATATTCCTCGGATACCGAAAGAATCAGTAATTAAAGAGCTTAAACAAAATAAACTATGGATTTCAGATTTAGGAGCAGGAAGTCCAAAAATTGAAATTTTGATTGGAAGCGATTACTACGGACAACTTCTTACAGGTCGAGTAAAACAGTTAAAGAGCGGTCTTACAGCAATAGAGACAAAGTTTGGATGGAGACTTTGTGGTCGTTTAGAAAGTACATCAGAGTCTTGTCTAAATTATGAAAATATGTTTATCACGAGCCTAGCTTTAAAAGATATGAAGATTCCAGAATTATGGAAGTTAGAGACAATCGGTATAACAGATCCCTGTCAAACTTTGTCTAAAGAAGAAGAAGAAGAACTTGCTCATGATAATTTATAAAACAAGTTGATAGAAATACAGAAGGTCGCTATATTGTAGGTCTTCCTTGGATTAACGGAAAACGTGAGATTTCCTCAAATAGACACATAGCTGAACGAAGATTGATAAATTCAACAAAGAAATTAAAATCAATGAAAATTTTTGAAGAATATGCTAAAGTTTTCTATGAATGGGAAGATGAAGGCGTTATAAGTAAAGTACCAGATGAAACACTCAAGATTCCAGGACATTTTTTACCTCATCATTCCGTCATCAAACCAGATAGTCTTACTACAAGTGTTCGACCAATTTTTGATGCATCGTGTAAGGTAGGGAGGTCTCCTTCTTTAAATGATTGCCTCTTCAAAGGACCAAACCTCATAGAACAAATTCCTGCAGTATTAATAAGATTTCGTGAGAAAGCTATTGGGGTAGTAGCCGATATAAGAAGAGCATTTCTTCAAATTGAAATCAAAGAATCAAATCGGCATTTCTTGCGATTTTTATGGTGGAAGAGTCCTGACGAATTTCAAGTTTATCAATACAATAGAGTAGTTTTTGGAGCAACTTGTAGTCCATTTTTGCTAGGTGCAGTTACAAGATATCATTTGAGTAATGTTGATGAAGAAAACAAACAGATAGCTGAGAAGCTTATGAAATCATACTATATAGAGAACTGCGTCACTTCAGTCGACAATGTGCCTGAATTAGAAAATTTGATTTCAAAATCTACAGAAATCATGACTAACTTTGTCTTGAAAGCCTTTAATTTTATTTCCATACCAGTAAAGTATTTTACCGACTCTTCGACTGCTCTCGCTTGGATTCGAAGAAATGATCAATGGGGAACATTTGTAGGCAATAGAGTTAGAGAAATTTGTAAATTTTCCGAATCTCAACAATGGAACTTCGTACCTGGTCATCTCAACCCTGCTGATCTACCTTCTCGCGGATGTCATCCTAAACAGCTGCTGAAGATGAGATGGTGGGAGGGACCAGAATGGTTGAAGTTATCAGAAGAAAACTGGCCACATTCAGAAGCAAGCCCCAACGAAGAATTAGTAATGATGGAAAAGAAGAAAACTGCAGTACCTACTCTTTTATGTTCTAATTCACATGAATTTATGATATATAGCAGAATTTCAAAATTTGGTAGATTTATTAATGTCGTATGTTGGGTGAAGAGATTTATAATGAAGTGCAGAAATCGAAATATATGTTTTCCATCAGAATTGTCGATTGAAGAAAAGGAAGATGCGGAAAGGTCGCTCTGGTCAATAATACATTCTGAAAGTTTTGGTAATACTACTGATGCAATAAAAGGATTAAAGGTTATGAAAGATCAAGAAGGATTGTTGAGAGTAAAAACAAATATATTAGAGCGGGATGACGAGTTTTCTTTCAGATATCCAATTTTATTACCATCGAAACATCATGTAGTGAATTGTCTGATTCAAGAATGTCATTTAACACTAGAACGCCCGAAAGGAGTCGATTCGACTCCAACCATTCGATTAAATTTCAATTAGAACCAGAAATTTTTTCATAAAATAATTTAAATTTAATCCATCCAGATTTACGTTAAATAAATAAATGAAATGATTTTGAATAAAAATTCCGGTGAGAAATATTACTGTCAAACATGGTCAAAATTTCCGGGCGTTCTAGTGTTAAAGAATTGTCATGCTGGACTTCAAACAGTTGGATCCATTTTAAGAGAAAAATATTGGATAATTTCTTCTAGAAGCAGCATTGGAAGTCAATTGTCTAAGTGTTACAGATGCAAAAGATTACTCTGCAAAACCATATACTACACCTCCAATCCACCTACCTCTAGATCGAGTCAGAGATTCCAAAGTTTTTGAAGTTGTTGGAGCTGATCTTTTTGGCCCTCTTTTCGTAAAGCAAAGATCCAAAGTTTGGGTTGTACTTTTTACATGTGCAGTATATAGGGCAATACATTTGGAACTTGTATCCAGTCTCTAAACAGAAAGATTCATTCAGTCACTTCGAAGATTTATATGCAAGAGAGGAAGGCCGACTACTATATACTCTGATAATGGCTCAAATTTTAGAGGAACCAACAACCTTTTAAAATCATTGGATTGGAAGGCAATAGTTTCTTCAAAAGAACTGTCTCCTATTAAATGGAAGTTCATCCCTCCAGCAGCAGCTTGGTGGGGTGGATGGTGGGAGCGTCTGATTAGATGTGTTAAAATTCCCTTGATCAGAACACTCGGCACTTCAACTTTAACTTTTGAAGAACTCATGACTGTTCTATGTGATGTCGAAGCAACAGTAAATAAAAGGCCTCTAACCTATATTTTCGAAGAAACAGATAAATTTGTACCTTTGACTCCATCATCATTTTTACAAGACATTGAAGAAATAGGTGTTCTTGATTTAGATGCAATAGATTCAAAGAAACTTCAATCTAGATATAAACACTGTCAAAATATTCGGCAACAACTTAGAAATAGATTTAGAAAAGAATATTTAGCTGAATTGGTCCAAAAATCAAAACAGAAAGGACAAGCTGTCAGACTAGGTGAAGTAGTCTTGATAGAACTAAACCAAAAGAGACTTCATTGGCCTATAGGAAAAATTGTAAAGATTTTCCCAAGTCGAGATGGAGCAGCTAGAGTGGCTGAAGTTAAAACAAGTTCAGGGACCTTGGTGCGTCCACTTCGTAAGCTGTACTCATTAGAGATATCAAGTCCTGATGACCCTGTAATACAGACTGTGAGTAATAGTAAAACTAGAAGTGGCAGAGTAATAAAGAGACTTGTGAAATGACTTTTCTAAAACTCTGAAATAACTTTTCTAGAACTCTAAATGTTTCATTATTATTTTATTATTGTTTAGTTATTGTCTTTATTTATTTTTATATTTTTTATTTTGAATTAGGGTTTAGTTTGATCAAAAGTGATCTTATGTTTAATTTGGCTTCCGCCTAAATTAAAGGTGGGAGTATGTTAGGAATTCATAAATTAATATATCCGTTTATTCACAGAAAATCGTTTGCAAATTTGCAATTGTGATATTTAATTTATTTATAAGACGCGACTCGTTGCTATGGAAGCGAAGCTGTTTTTTCGTCTGCTTTGCTTTTTATATTTTTTATCTTACGAGATGAATTTAAGTTTAGAAAAAAAAGTTGGCATCAATTTTTGATGGAATGAAAAAGAATTTTTTAAGAGAGAATGTTTATAATTTTTGTTTGTGTCGTGCGTGTCTTAAGTTTTATTGAAGAATTATGTTATTTTTATGAAAAGGCACGCAGAAATGCATATAGTATCATGTTTCCAGTTTTTAGTACGATGATCAGAAATTATCAAGGTAAAAGCATTTATATTTTGTACATATTATACATTTTGTACATAGTATGTAAATAATTTGAATTCAATATTTCTTCATGCTATTATTCTACGTATGCAATAAAATTTATTAAAAGAAAAAGTCAAGAATATTTAGAAGATTTTTGAACCCAATATTGAAGTTTTTGATTGTTTACAAAACAGCAGTAAATACTAGTAACAAAGCCGTCACCAGTTTTCTTGAAGCAGACGTGTACCACCAAAGGCTATTGTTTGAGTTTGTTTTAAGTGACCTCTTTTATACTTTAAGGTACCTTTCAATGTTGTTTTTGTTTCACACAAAAAAATATCATTTTGCGATAAAAATGTGGATACTTCAATTTGAAATTTTCAAAATTGTACCGTAATTTCGGGAGTATAAGCCGCGGCTCAAACAATTCTTTTTCGACCCAGAATTTTTTTAAAAATGAATGTTACTACTTAGATCGCCGTAAATATTTGTGTTTAATCATTATATAAAATTTCTGGGTCCAAAAAGAATTGCTTAAGCCGCGGCTTATACACCCAAAATTATCGGTAACGCTTTTTACGTAATTGTAAGAGTCCAATGGTTTTTCTTTAACTTAACAAATCCATATCATAACATAAGTGCATCCCAAATGACATCGCATTTTCATAAATTATATAGTTGGCTGTGACTCGCATATAAACAAAGTTTTTTAAGAATAATCTTCACACATTTTCTGTTGTAGTCTTGGTAATTTTTTCTGTATGGATTTTCAATTGGTTGTCTTTGATAACTGTGTCTACTGATTTTGATGTATTGGATTCAGTTTCTCTTATGTGTTTATGCACCGTTGTTGGTTGTCTTACATACTTATGTACACCATACACTTGTTCTATAAATTAATATATACATCTAATAAAGAGTAAGTCTAGAAAAGCAATGCTGGCGAAACAGGATTCGTACGGGTACCGTTAGTTTTCCAGGACAAATACCAGTATTTTTTTAAGATACTGGTATATAGAATAAAAAATAAATCTAGTTTATATGCTCGAAATTTCGATTTATTTAAAAGAGAAATTCTCTATAAGAAAATACTGGTACCGAAGTATTCTCTAGTCTTGAAATTACTGGACCAATACGAAACCTGCAAAATAACTGGAAAACTCTCCAGCGAAAAAGCATAAATTTATAGCAACACACAGATATTTTAGACAACACACAGAGCATGATTACCGTTAAAAAAAAATCGTTTTTTTTTACTTATTCATGGAAGTAATTTTTTTAGAAATAGGAAGTTTAAATAAAAAGAAAAAATATCAAAATTTACTGGTGGATGTTTAACTTTCTGGAAATTAAGCCGTGAGTATAATGCCGGAGTATGGAACATCATGCGTAATGTAAAAAGACTTTAGATGTAATCATATCGTATTTATAATATACAGGTTGTATCTAAACTACTGGGCAAAACTTTAAGGGGTGATAGTACACATCAAGACAAATAATATTAAATGGGAAACTAAGGGTCCCAAACGTCTTCCGAAGGAGATAGGCGCCATCCAAGTTTAGGGTCCAAAAGTTGAAATGATTATAAAAAACGGAAAAATTGGTCGATTCGTTTGCGGTTTTCACGAAATATATTTTTATGTCAGTATTGTTTTGAAAATAAATTATAAAGATAAATTTCAAAAAATGTCGATAGAGGGCGCTTTAGACTTTGGAGTAACGAACAACTGTTTTTTTACCGTTATTTTCTGTATCTCATTAATTTTTTTTAGAAGTTTAGACATAAACTTAAATTTTGAGTTCAAAATCTGTGGTTAAGTAGCGCAAACTGAACTGTGTTCAATGGGAGTGGGTAGGTTCAAATTTCAAATGATTATAAAAAACAGAATAATTGGTCAATTTATTTGCGGTTTTCACTAAAACTATTCTTTATGTCAGTATTGTCTTGAAAATAAATTATAAATACAAATTTGAAAAAATGTCGATAGAGGGCTCTTTAGACTTTGTAGTAACGTACAACTATTTTTTACCGTTACTTATTGCATCTCATTAAATTTTTTTGAAGCTTAGACATAAACTTAAATTTTGTGCTGAAAATCTGAATCGTTGAGAGTGGTTAAGTAGCGCTAACTGAACTGCGTTCAATGGGGTTAAGAAGGTTCAAATTTCAAATGATTATACAAAACGGAAAAATTGGTCGATTCGTTTGAGGTTTTCTCTAAATTTTAAAAATAAATTTCAAAAAATTCCGTTAGAGGGCGCCTTAAACTTAAAGTAGCCAACAATAATTTTTAACTGTTACTTTTTGTATCTAATTAAATGCTTGCAAACGCTTAGACTTAAATTTTGAGCTCAAATTCTGAATCTTTGGGAGGGGTTAAGAAACGCAAACTGAAATGTGTTCAGGATTTGAAATGTTAAACTGCGCACCCTACGAACACAGTTCAATTTTTCGCTACTTAATTACTCACAACGATTCAGGCTTTGAGCTCAAAATTTAAGTCTAAGCTTTTAAAACAATTATTTAGATTTTTAAAAAAATAATAATGTCGGTTAAAAATAGTTGTTGGTTACTCTAAAGTTTAAGGCGACCTCTAACGAAATTTTTTGAAACTTATATTTAAAATTTATTTTCAAGAAATTACTGACATAAAGAATGGTTTTAGAGAAAACCGCAAACGAATCGACCAATTTTTCCGTTTTTTATAATCATTTGAAATTTGAACCTCCCCACCCCCATTGAACACAGTTCAGTTTGCACTATTTAACCACTCCCAACGATTCAGATTTTCATCTCAAAATTTAAGTTTATGTCTAAGCTTCTAAGAAAATTTAATGAAATGCAAAAAATAAAGGTAAAAAATAGTTGTACGTTATTCCAAAGTCTAAAGCGCCGTCTATCGACATTTTTTGAAATTTATCTGTATAATTTATTTTCAAGACAATACTGGCATAAAGAATAATTTTAGTGAAAACCGTAAATCAATTGACCAATTTTTCTGTTTTTTATAATCATTTGAAATTTGAACCTACCCACTCCCATTGAACACAGTTCAGTTTGCCCTATTTAACCACAGATTTTGAACTCAAAATTTAAGTTTATGTTTAGACTTTTAAAAAAATCTAATGAAATGCAAAAAATAACGGTAAAAAATAGTTGTTCGTTACTCCAAAGTCTAAAGCGCCCTCTGCCGGCATTTTTTGAAATTTATCTTTATAATTTATTTTCAAGACAGTACTGACATAAAGAATGTTTTTCGTGAAAACCGCAAACGAATCGACCAATTTTTCCTTTTTTTATAATCATTTCAAATTTTGGACCCTAAACTTTGATGGCGCCTATCTTCTTCGGAAAATGTTTGGGACCCTTAGTTTTTATATGTTATTATTTGTGTTGATCTGTACCATCACCCCTTAAAGTTTTGCCCATTAGTTTAGATACACCCTGTATATGTTGTATCCATTTATATACAGTTATAAATGGTTAACACATTTGAAAAAAAAAATATTTATTCTTCATAGCTGATCATTATTCACAACGGATCATTTCATTCGGCCTTACGATTACACATTCACAATTACCCTGAAAGATAAAAATAACCAATTATTGACGATAAAAACAACCAGTTATCAAATTATAATGTTTCAATATGAGAAACAGAGTAATGAATTTATTAACTAATCGATAGCTTTAATATTATCAAAGTTTCTTGAATAAAATTATGACAGTATATGTTATTCTAGAAGAAAATCTCTTCCTTTCTTTAAGATATATTATTCCATTATAATGCATCGAAATGCATTTATGATTCTGGTTAGACTTTCTGAAGGAAACTACATTCATTCGACTGTAAAATGAGTATAATAGATCATTATCATCTTTTAAACTCTTTCAATCAAAAAACTGCATTAATCAGGGGAATATTTATTGATATAAGATTCGTGAAAATGCTCACTTGAATTAATTTCGCAAATTTTCGCATGATACGAAATATTTCTTATGAGTAAACAATGTGGAATTTAATAATTTAGAAAAAGTTTATTTTTTCTGAATAAACGTTAAAATATTGCAGTACTTTCATGTTTATCGATATTTTCCTTTTATAATTTATTACCTCAATTGTCTTTGCCTGAGTTATTTTATTTATATAGTTTACCAGTTTTGAAAATTTCATTAAATATGTTGCTTGATGTGAAGAGATAAAGTTAAATAGATTTTTCAAAAAAGGATAGTTATAAAAAGAAAAATTTATTAAAATTTACTGGTGAATGTTTAGACTGTTAATAATTAGGCCTTGACTATAATGCAGGAATATGGAACAGTATGCATAACGTAAAAATATTTTATATATAATCATATTGTATTTATAATGCATATTTGTTGTATCCTTTTAAATACAGTTATGAATCATAAAAAAATATTAAAAATATATATATATTCTTCGTATCTGGTCATTATTCACAATGGATCATTTCATTCGGCCATACAATTACCCTGAAAGATAAAAATAACCAATTATCAATACATAATGTTTCAACATGAGAAACAGAGTATTGAATTTATCATTAGCTAATCGATAGCTTTAATAATAGCAAAGGTTTCTTCAATAAAATGATGATAGAATATGTTATTCTAGAGGAAAATATCTCTTCCTTTCTTAGTGATATATTATTCTATTATAATGCATCGAAATGCTTTGATTCTGACTAGAATTTCTTAGGGAAATTACATTCATCCGACTGTAAAGTGAGTATAATAGAATATTATCATCATTTTAAAATCTTACTATCAGAAAACTTACTATCAGATGTTTTAATCAGGGAAATATTTATTGATATAATATTCGTGAAAATGCTCACTTCAATTAATTTCGTTAATTTTCGCTTGATGTGAAATATTTTGGGCTTATGAGTAAACATGCTGAATTTAACAATACAGAGAGATAGTTTACTTTATTTGAATAAATATAAAAATATTGCAGTACTTACATGCTTATCGATATTTTCTTTTTATACTTTATTACCTCACTTGTCTTTGCCTGAGTTATTTCATTTACCTAGTTTACCAGTTTTGAAAACTTCATTAAATAAGTTACTTGATGTGAAGAGATATCTGAATAAATATAAAAATATTGCAGTACTTCCATGTTTATGGATATTATCCTTTCATACTTTATTATCTCAATTGTCTTTGGCAGAGTCATTTTATTTATATAGGTTACCAGTTAAATAGATGAAGAGCATTGATAGATTGGGATAATATTTTATTGAAAATATGTATTACTTTTTTCATAGTAGTTAAAAAAATCGAAATATGCTACCTATTGATGGCAGTAATTTTTCAGAAATAAGTAGCTTAAATAAAAAGAAAAATTTATTAAAATTTACTGGTGGATGTTTACCCTGTTGGTAATTAGGCCCTGACTATAACGCTGGAATATGGAACATTATGCATAATATAAAAAGACTTTATATGTAATCATATTGTATTTATAATAGATATTTTTGTATCCGTTTAAATATAATTATGAATCGTAAAAACACATTTGAAAAATCATATTCTTCGTATCTGATCATTATTTACTATGGATAATTTCATTTGACCACACAATTACACATTCACTATTACCCTAAAAGAAAAGATCACCTTGAAAATATCAAAGGTTTCTTCAATAAAATGATGATAGAATGTTATTCTAGAAAAAAATATCTCTTTCTTTCTTAATGATATATTATTCCATTATAATGCATCGGAATTCATTTATGATTATGTCTAGAATTTCTAAGGGAAATTACATTCATCCGACTGTAAAGTAAGTATAATAGATTAGTATCATCAGTTTGAAATCTTACTATCAGAAAACTGTTTTTAATCAGAAATATATATATATATATATATATGTATATATATATAAGATTCTAGAAAAAGCCCACTTGAATTAATTTCGAAAATTTCCGCTTTATAGCAAATATTTTTGGCTTCTGAGTAAATAATGTGGAATTAAATAATACAGAGTTATAGTTTACTTTTTCTGAATAAATATAAAAATATTGCAGTACTTCCATGTTTATGGATATTATCCTTTCATACTTTATTATCTCAATTGTCTTTGGCAGAGTCTTTTTATTTATATAGGCTACCAGTTTTAAACACATCATTAAATAAGTTACTTGATGTGAATAGATTAAATTAAATAGATAGACGGCGTTGACAGATGCGGGAAATATTTTATTGAAAATATATATTACATTTTTTGGAGTAGTTAAAAAATCGAAGAAGTTTATTAATTGATGGCAGTAATTTTTCAAAAATAGGTTTTTTAAATAAAAAGAAAATATTATTAAAATTTACTGGTGGATGTTTACCCTGTTGGCAATTACGCCCCGACTATAATGCCGGAGTATGGAGCATTATGAGTAACGTAAAAAGACTTTAGATGTAATCATTTTGTATTTATAATATATATTTGTTCTATCCATTTAAACACAGCTATGAATGGTTCACACATTTGAAAAAAATAGTCTTCGTACAACATTTCAATCGGCCACACGATTGCGCGTTACCCTGAAAGATAAAAATAACCAATTATTCATGTGATATAAAATTATAATGTTTCAACATGAGAAACAAGGTATTGACTTTATTAATAATTAATAGATAGCTTTAATAATATCAAAGGTATCTTCATTAAAATGGTCACAGAACATGTTATTCTAGAGAAAAATATATTTTCCTTTCTTAAGGATATATTATTCCATTGTAATACATCTCAATGCATTTATGATTATGACTTGAATTTCTTAGGGAAGTTACATTCATCCGACTGTAAATTGAGTATAATAGATTATTATCATCAGTTTGAAATTTTTTTTATCAGATAAGTGTTTTTAATCAGGGGAATATATTATTAATATAAGATTAGAGAAAATGCTCACTTGAATTTTCACTTGATGTGAAATATTTCGGGGTTATAAATAAACAATATAGAATTGAATAATACAGAGAGATAGTTTACTTTATTTGAATAAATATAAAAATATTGCAGTGCTATAATATTTATCAATATTTTCCTTCTATATTTTATTACCTCAGTTGTCTTTGGATGAGTTATGTAATTTATATAGTTTATCAGTTAAGAAAATTTCATTAAATAAGCTACTTGATGTGAAGAGATTAAGTTAAATAGACAGAGAGCATTGATAGATCGGGGTAATATTTTATTAAAAATATGTATTACTTTTTTAAAGTAGCTAAAAAAAAGAAATTTTTATATATTCATGGCAGTAATTTTTAAGAAATAGGTAATTTTAATAAAATGAAAAAAAATATTAAAACTAAAATAAAAAGAAAGATTATTAAAATTTACTGGTGGATGCTTACTATGTTGGTAATTATATCCTGACTATAATGTCGGATTTTGGTAAATTATGCATAATGTAAAAAAAAAACTTTAGAAGTAATCATTTGGTACTTATATATCGTAATCATATATATTTGTTGCATCCATTTAATTTTAGAACCGCCATTAGGGGTCAAAATGACCCCTGCCAGATTGATAATAATTGATTCGAACCAAAAATTTCTTCATAAGATATGTTAAGTGTGTGCAGCAGAAAAATTGACAATTAAGTAAATAAAATAGTTTAAAATTAAAACTCTGGTGAGAAATACTTTTTATGAATCTTGAATAAAATACCCGGCGGTTCTAGTGTTAAATACAGCTATGAATGTTTAACGCTAGAACCGCGGCGACGGGTCATTTTGACCCGTATTATATGCAGAGATGTTTATTACAACCAGAAAACTCTTTAAAAAATTAGCTAAATATAATATGGGCAAAAAATAATTTCAATATATAACTTAAACAGTTTTGAATGAAAATTCCGGTGAGAATTATTTTTATAAAACTTGAATGAATTTTTCTTCGGAGAAGTTAAAAAAAATCGAAAGTTTTTACTCATTCATGGCAGTAATTTTATAAATCCATAACTTTGAAGTGTGTTCATTACTAGAAAGGTGTTTATTACTGGCACATCTACCCCACAAGGTGCACCATTTGTTTTTAATACTTTAAGCAGTATGTTATAGACTTTAGGCACATAAAGAAAATGTTCAAAAGCAGAAAATCTGCATACTAAAGATTTAATTAACGTCAAGAATGAGAGGAGAATCAATCGTATTTTTAAACAATCTGGAAATTGCACGTCAAGCGTAGCAAATGTGGTGCGTTCGTACGATAACGGGGTTTTAATATATTCAGATCTTGCTGATATAGTAGAGCGTACTTCGGATACAGTATAGTGGTCAAAATCTTTCTGTTCCTGTAAATATGCAGGAAATAATTTTTACAACACTTCAGCAACGTATATCTTATTCATAAAATGTGAAGTAGTTTAATATAATTAAAACACACCCCAAACAATGTTTCCCCGTATAGGATTATGTAGTGGAATACATTTGTGTGGCCCTGTAATTTAATAATACATATTCTTTGCATCACAGATTGTACAAAATATATATTTTAGTATATACTTCATAGATTCATGTAGATTCTATTATATTCGAATGAGTGTAACACCATTTAAGTGCATTTGAAACTTTTTCCCCATTGACCGTAATGTAACGGAATACTTTTGATTGTCCCTGTAATTGATCTATGCATCCGATTTTCATAAAATTTGAAATGACTCGACAAAATTATTTAGTTATGTATTTTAAATTTCAAACGATTACAATGCATTTGAAACTTTTTCACCATTGACCGTTATGCAACGGAATCCTTTTGATTGTCCCTGTAATTGATCTATCCATCCGATTTTCATAAAATTTGAAATGACTCGACAAAATTATGTAATAATTATGTATTTTAAATTTCAAACGATTCGGTTGGGTAGTTTTTGCGTTGTTACATGCGGACGGACAGACAGACGGACAGACGACAGATGGACGGACTGAGCGACAACAATAGGTGCTACGTATTTACATAATTACGAACGCACCTAAAAAGGCAGAAATTTTGTCTAGCTGCAAATGTTTAAGCTCTTTTGCTCCTACTAAAATTTCATAGATATTTTCGCCTTATTTATCATGGGATTTCGTCAATTAAATAAGACTATATTTCCTAAAATATTTTAGTGGTAATATGAAAGTGTCAATGTTGTTAGCTATGGCCATAGACATACATTTACACTCTAAAAATGCCCTGCAAATAATTTTGCCGATTTTATAATGAAATTATGAATAAACAGGCGGAAATATACTGTGTATTTTGTCTACCAGTTGTAAGTGAGGTAACTGAATAGTTTCTCACAAGGTGGCGGCTGTTTTTTTTTCTTTTCTTTTCTCTTTTCTTTTTTGCTTTCTTTTTTTTTATTGAATATAACTTTTGTCTTATTTAAGCGCGTTTTTCATTGAAAATTTCTCGCCCAAATATCCAAAAAAAAAAAAAAAAATCTTTTTGTTTTTGTTGATGTCTGTCTGTCAAGGTGTTACAATCTTTTTTCTTGACTCTAGCAGGTATTTGTCTATGTTGTCACAAAATAGCAGAAATGCAGGGTACTACTGGCCCCAAAAATTTTCTGTCACCAATTAGGAATAACAGTTTTTGCTGTTACAATGCATTATAATTGAAGTTTTATATTAATCAAGCGTTAAAATAAGGATAAATTTTTTATTTAAATTTACTCTTGGAAGTTTACTCCGGCGATAACTAACCCTTTGAGTAAGCGGTTACAATTAAAGCTTCACTATTTTAAAGATTCTCGATTCCTTTTTAGTGTTGGGTTCGTACGCTTGAAGGAATTTTTAAGGACCTTTTACCAGTATTTTCTTAATGTAACCGTTACCTTATTTAAGGAAAATAAAAATTATTTTCCCATATAGTTCCAATATTTTACGAAATTTCTAATTCTAAAACACATAATTTCCCTAATTCCCTTGATGACTACGAACTCTTTGTTAATAGTTCCATGGGCTTTATAAGCGTTTTTGTGGCTCCTTGAATTTAAGTAACAAATATTTTAATGCTAATTTTCCTGTCACTATTGGAAATTAAATATGGCAAAAAACTCTATACGAAAATAGTGGTAACCAAATTGATGGGATCTTTAAGTATCTTTTTGTATTTAATTTGTATTTTGTTTTTATCAAAACAATACAAGATTAATAGATAAGCAGATTTCATATCCTTTAAAAAAAGAAAACAATTATCCAAATTATGAAAAGCATTATAATTAATAATCTCGTGTTTTATTATTAGGAGGAACTTATAAATATTAAATATTTTGAAAAAGAGGGGGTTTAGATAAATAACAGCTTTTAAATAATTATTTTATGTTTATCGATAATTTTGCTTTTCTGAAAATAAAATACGATCGTGAATAAATAAATTTTAATTAAATATAAAGTGTTTTAAAAGTATAAGTAAAATACTTTATCCATTAAAATATTTCATACAGTTTAACTACTGGAAAACAGATTTTTATCTTTTAATTAGGAAAAAAATATCAAAGTTTCTGAAAATGTGTCAAATAAATATGTTTTATTCAATTTAAAAAATTTCCCGTTGTTTATTCAACAGTAGTTCCATTCTCATTAGAGATTCAATTTAGAAAATCCTTTTTTCAAAGCGTACTATCAATAACCATTTTTTTGTTAATAGAAGTTTTAAAAAGAACTGTATAACATTTGTTGTATTATTAACATAGTTTCGAACAGAGATTGAAATTAGCATAATATAAATTTATATATAAAAAATGGTGCAATATTCAAGGTATTGTCTTAACATGATTCCAAAAAACTGATATATAAAGCATTGAATATTAATTAGTGCTTTGACGTTTATTATGACGTAAAAATTGCATATCATAATAAGCTTGATTTTTATAATTATAAATATTTTAAGGGGGAAAAATGAAAAAAGTCGAGTGTCCGTTTTGGAAAATATATGCTTATTATTGATTTTGAAGGAGTAAAAGGAAAGGTTTAATAATTTTTATTAAAAAGAAATATATTTTAATTAAAATATTCATAGACTTTTTTTCAGTGTGAAAAAGGACATCTTTAGGCATTCATTCTTTGTAACCTTGGTAATAATTGAAATGTTTTATCATTCTTATTTAAAATATTTCATAAATATACATCTATATCTAATCAAAATTATGCATAAAAAGAGCTGCCAACTTTTACCCCTTTTTTACCACTAAAATATGATAGTAAATTTTTCCATATTTAATCGGTGAATTTAGCAACTCAAAAAGTCAGACTTTTTTTAAAGTTTTGTGGTACGAGCGTAAACGTTGGAAGCTATGTATGTGTGATTATTAATGGTTCAACAAAGTATACTTTGCACAAAAAATGAGTATTTTTTTTAAAAGAAATATGACAATAATTTATCCAAAGTCTCATTTGGTGTGTTTACAAGAATTATAAAAGAAATTTTAGTTAGGGTAACAGGGAGTACAATTTCCCCTCCACCTTGACCCTTTCATAGGCAAAACGCTCCAGTTACTAAAATATTGAAATGATTGATTGACACTAGGCTGTCAAATATGTCAAATTTTCCAAATTTGACAAAAGACAGCTGCAATGCGAATATCTGCTCTAATTGAATTTAAAATGAAAGATTTCGTAAGAAAAAAGTGGTATCAAAAGAAGGAAGACCATTCGAAATAATGTTGTTGGTTTGGCATCTATATAAGGTAGATTTTGTATAAAATACTGCCTATTGCGGTCGCTCCTATGTTGGAATTTCTTAAAAACTAGCTTAACCTTCGGCGTTTCCCGGGTCCGGTGTAATAATATTAAACGAACCTGAAGTTTGTGATTTTATCTCAAACTCAATATACGTTGGATTAGGTTAGCTGAAATACGTGGCCACTAACTGTGTGAAAAGTCGGTTTAAAAAATAAACAACTAATATTTAGCGCTACAAATATTCAAAATGACTTCAATATGAAACGGGGATAGGGTTATGTGTCCTATGATTGCGTGATTTTCTTGTTGAAATGTTGATTTTTATCCGTAAAAATTACTGGTAAGTGACGTAACTATTTATTTTTTTCTTATCAAAATCCTAAGTGAAATATTTTGATTTTCAAACACATTATATCACGTCTAAATCCGACTATACCGTGATTAAAATCTATATTCCATGAATAGGTAAAAGTTTAGTATATAGTATTGTAATTTCAGAACAGTAGTACAAAATTAAGTATATTTTTAATCAAAACATGAGTAATGTTCATCCTGTGCATAAAATCATAATCGTAACCTAATTGTACAGTAATCGTAACCTATCTGTAATGTAACTGCAAATTAACTGGAACCTAATCGTAACTTAAATATATCACAAATGTAACATATCCGTCACCTTATCGTAACTTATCCGTAATCTGACCGTAGCCTAACTACATCTTAACTTTAATCTAACTGCAACATAATTAAAACCTAACCGTAACTTAACCGAAATTTAAATATAACCTAAGACTAACCGAAACATATTGTAACCTAATCACAACAAAACTATAACTCAGACTTAATTGTTACCTAACCGTAACTAAATTCTAAGTTAACATTAACTATAAACTAACTATCCTAATCGTGCACATGCTACAAAGTACTTTAGTTCCACTTTCCACTGCCACACGGCGCAATTTGTTTTGAGCAAACATCAGACACGATCACCGCCACTTGCGGTTGGGAATAATAGGTGTGCAATAGGGTGGAGATTAAAAGCCATGATTTTTTTTATATTATTATTTTTACAAGTCTCACCATTTTATTTTGTTACTTTTGATACAAAAACACTAGAAAGAAAGTTTGAACAATAAATTTTAATATTTAAATGTAGCTCAATGGACTCAAAATTTATAAAATTAGAAAAAATGAAGAACATTAATTATACAAATGACAAATGTGTGCTTTCATTTTTTATGTTCTAATTATAAAAATTTATTTAATTTACTATACAAATTATAAGCTTTTTATTTTGTATTAAACCTTTATTGCCTTTGTGTAGGCTAAGACAGTGTTTTTCTTGCTATTTGAGTACATTTTGCGGTAGTCTTCTACAACTTGTAGTATAAATTGTAGCTCAAGTTCATCATGTGTAATAAATGCACTTTATTGTTGAATAAGCGTAACAGCACGTTTATCATGGTCATTTGTTAACACTTTCATTCCCAGTGAATCCAAATGGCATCATGATATTATTTATTTTATTTCTATATTTAATTCGGATATTTCGAATTCATACCAGAAAATTAAAATAGAAATATTTGTTTTATGTAATTGCAAAAATTCCATAATTAAATAAAGAGAAATTTATCATTGAACTTTTCTGGTGTAAATTCAGATTCTTTGAACTACGGATTTTCTAGAACGTATTTTACCATGGGAATGAAAGGGTTAATTGTAGGGGTTTATAATCTTTTTAGCGTGATAAATTCATCTCTTGACTCTCACAAGTCAGGATCAACTGCAAGATATCCGACTGAAAATTGCAACAATTGAAACAATATCATTGACATGACTGTAACAAAATCTTCTAATTTTTTATTTTTGAATTAATAAAAAGCAATACTGACTTGCTTGGATCAATTTTGAGCTAGTTTTTCAGAATTAGCTTAATTTTGTAAAGCAATAACAATGCGTTTTTTGGTTGGCAAACTTACACGCCTCTTAAATGAAGCTAATCAAACAAGTCCGTGTAACGAATACTACAAGTAATTAGCAAATTTAGGTGATCATGACTTAGAAATAGCTGAATGTATTGATGAGTATTCAAGTAGGTCGTTTAGCAACAACAGGTCATTATAGGAGGCACATGAAGCTTGAGGGTTGGAAAGCCAAGCTCTCAAATATACACAAACCGTGAAAACATATAAATCATTGCAAATCCTTAATCATTTGAAGTCAATTTAAATAAAGCATTGAACATCCAAATTTTGTGACAATATATCATTTGCGACATCATCAAATGAAATTCCTTCTTTGTACTTGTATCTATCAATGAAACTCCAATGATCTTGAAAATGTTTAAATCTCACAACTTCAGATGAAGATTAGACTAATATACATATTTCAAACACAATACTAATTATCAGTCTTATAAAAAGTTCTTTCTTTTTCTTTTTTTGCTCTATAAGAAAATGTGCAGCAGAATTATAATCAGCGTTTGAGCTGGTAACGTAAATGCATATTGCTTGAATTTTATCTGCTATTCCCCAGTCTTGAATTTTCTCAAGTTTTTTGGCGGAGCTTCTGTGACAGATCTTGAAAAGTTGTAGTTGAATAACATTTTTCCCAAAAATTAATACTGGTAATCGATAAACTTTTTTTCCAATAAAATCATTAATTTTCCATCCCAATGTATGAATAAAGCACTGTTGCTTTGAAACTTAATATTTATTTTTTCATACCCCCTCTGTCCCAAATTAGTTGCGACATTTGGATACTTTTGTACTGATTATTGATAATAATGATTTTATGGTTTCGATTGAACATTTTTTAGATACTTATGGATGATATGCTATCAACCAATAACATTTACTTACAAAACATTCCCTCCATCTTTTTTTAAATCAGTATCTAAATTAATACAAGGTTTGCGCTCTCTTAAGCCACGCCCCGTTTTTAAGGATTCTCCCATCAGTAATCACACAGAACTATCTTCTATCTAATAGATCGGGATTTCATTAGGAAGAAAATAATTTTTGGCTAATATAATGGCTGCGGAATCTTTGGGAAATGGCACATGGGTTAAAAGCGTGCTAACCCTGCAAATTTTCTTCGAAAATTTTGTCGAAAAAAAAAAATGTTCTTTTTGCAGAAATTAAAAAATGAGAATAAAAATACCAAGTTGTAATAATTTTAATCACAAATAAAACAAAATTTAAATCATATTTAAAGAATTTTTTGCACACATAATATAGCTTCGGGATTACATACCAGGTTTCGCGGAAGAAGCTTTTGACGACGAAGATTTTCCTTGTTGAGATGGGTTATTTTGTACGAGTTGCCTCCACCTGACATCATAATGTTTTCCATACACGTTTGTAGGGTTAAAAAAACATTATCAAGCTTTACTACTTCTATGTTTTCAAAAGCAACTTTAACAGCATCAATTAAATTGTCAATATTGTTTACGGGCATCTGATGTTGCAATGATTATATTGCTTTAAAAAAACCCATATCAAGCACATTTAAATCCGGACTATTTGGAGGTTGACAGTGTAATTGTAAATTTCATCCATCTTTTAAGCATTCTTTTGTGATACTAGGATCATTTTCTGACAAATGGGGCTTGGCATTGTCCTGTTGAATGTATATGGGACTCGATTTTTCACTAATTGGAGACTTTTCACGTATTGCCGGCAAAACTTTTTCTATAATCCTTTTTCGGGTTTCTTCCTTATTAACACATTCGACAACTTTTGTCACAGTAGTTCCTTTTGCACGATTTTTAGAATTTCTTTTGGCATTTTCAGAGTAAACAAAAGGCCATATTCCAATTTTTCCATCAAACATTTCGTTTCTATTTAGATTCCATCTTGGCCTTGCTACCGCTGTCATAAACATTACTTTGGTAAGAAATCTTTTGCTTTTGCAATGCCTCAAAGGTTCGGTTTCATCCAGAGGGATGTAAAACGAATTACTAGTTTTCGTAATGTAAAACCATTTTTCATCGATATGTATACGATCCAACATTTCCGAAAAATGTCCATTATTTTGAACATGTTGTAAACAAAATCGTATTCTGTCTAGCTTGTTTTTTTCTGTTAGACTAGGCTTGATTGCTGATGAAATACGCTTCAAAACGTTTCCATTTTTGTCAATTCTGTGTAATGATGATTTAGGAATATCAACAGCACCCGATAAATTTCGCAATGTTTGTCTTTTTCTAAGTGGGACATCTTTGATTTTGTTCAGTTGCTGAAAAAAATCTTTTTTTCGTCCGCATTTACCAGTTTTTTGCGATTTTACATTGTAAATTTCATTATCATTTATTTTTGATGTCTTTGCCAGCTTCCACAAACGGGAGATAGTACTACGATGAACATTAAATTTCATCGCTGTAGCATTTATAGCACCATGACTTAATCGATCATTCTTCAAACATTGGAGTAAAAATTGCAAAACAGAGTTGCGTTCTTTATCATTTAGTTTCTTCTTTATGGCAATTTTTAAATTATCATTCATATTTAGTGTCGTCATCACATCACTTTTTATTCCAAACACTTCATATTCCACTTAACATCGCAATAAACAACCAACGTGCCTCGTTATACTCATTGTAATAAAATTTTACTGGTGTATATGTATTAAACTGCATCGAAAGTTATTTATGACTCCGCCTACTTGAAATGTCGCAACTACCGTAATTTCGGGTGTATAAGCCACAGCTCAAACAAATCTTTTTCCACCCAGAATTTTTTTAAAAACAAATATAACTAGTCAGATCGCCGTAAATATTTGTCTTCAATCACTAAATAAGATTTCTGGGTAAAAAAAGAATTGTTTGATCTGCGGCTTATACACCCGAAATTACGGTAATTTGGGACAAGATTTTCAACCTAAATGTCGCAACTAATTTGGGACAGAGGGAGTATTTTTTAGTTCGCTCAATCATTATTTGTCTTCAAATTGAGTCTTTATTAAATACATTTCCATCTATAAAAATAATTTAAAAGATTCAATTTACTTTTTTTTGACATAGCATACGAGCACGCGTATATTTATCATTGCTTATACATTAGAAACTTTGCCATCGGTGAACTACCTCTAAATATTATTCAAATGCATTACTATTTTGCCTGATTTATTTTTTCATAAAAAGGAACAAATTTAAAGGATGAGAAGATTATATTTTCAAGTTTAACCCATTAGTGCCTAGCGTCCCTTTTTAGGGACCCTTCAAAAGGTGCATGTAGCACTGTTTTTGACACCGGTAAAAAAGAACATCAATTTTCATTTTATTAATTGAAACATTTTCGTAATTAATCAAGTAAACTTTATTCTTTTAAAGATAGTGGTGCCAACCGAATAAAATTTGCGCAAAAGGTGGTGGGCAAGAAATGGGTTAAAAAATAAGCACCACTCTTGTGCAATGCACGATTTTCAGAATGCTTCATCTTTTCTTCCATCACCATAATGAGCATTTTTTCGCAGACAAACTTAAATCCGAACGATAATCAAGCACAGTTGATACATGAAGCACAGATTATGAAACACTATCCAACACATTCAAATTAATGTATAAAACTGCACCGTTTTAAAAATTAAAATATTATGTCTCATTTCACCATACGAAAATACATAAAGCATTTCAAAATTGAATTGAATTTCATCTGTTCTCATTTACATTGAAAAAATTATCTGAATTTTTTATCAATCCTGTATTTGATATAGAGATTTGTATCTATTAACAACACGCATTTCAAAATTTAGTTCATTTAAGGGATACATATTTTTCAGAAAAATTCCCTTTAGCAATTTCCTCTAATAAAGAGAATAGTATGCGCATGCTTTTGTGCAGCCCTGTATATGAAATATAGATTATATATATAAACAGTATTATGTAAAAAACTAATAAAATTTAAAAGTGCAAACCAAATTTTAAAGCATACTCTCCAGTAATTATTGCGCAAAAACAGTACTGTAACTGACTTCTTTTGTGTGCATCTGTAACTTAATAAAGATTGCTATGAATTTTTTAAAACGTAATAGTAGTAAAAATTGGAGATTTATATCCGTTTCAGTATATTTGAAATACATAATGTCATTAAAATACTCGCCAAACGATTTTGCCCCAAATATCATAATGTAATCGATTTCGTTTGAGTGTCCCTGTAAATGAACCATTATTTGCATGTACTTCATATGCAATTCCTAGCATGCTTTAGTGACCCTAAATAAGCTTTATCAATTACATGAAAATCAGAGTACATGTACGGGATTATAGTTACGGGAGTTAGAGAGTGGATAGGCGGACAGACGGACAAAAAACCGAACCCCTAAGTACTTTTCAACTTTGTTGATAAATGCTAAAAAACACTTCTGAGATTAAAAGAAAATATATCATTAATAGTATTGAAATTGAGAATTTAAATTATATTTAAAACATTGCTACTCACTTCAAAAACAGAAAGCATTCGAATGCGAGGAATTATTTTTGCCAATTTCCAATTTTTAGTGGTAAAAGAGCGAGTAAGATCTTTTCTGATCTTTTACTTAACATTAAAAAAAAACATTTGTCTTACTATTTAAATAGAACAGTTTCAACTACACAGTTATTATCGCTCAGCCAATCAAAGTAGAGAAAAATTCGAAAGACAACAACAGAAAGACGAACAACGTGAATTCGAGGTTGTCAAGCTCGATGCTAGGTTCACTTTAAACTAATCTATTCATTCTAATCTATTCGTCATATGAAACTAATCTATTCTCTTAAACGTTTCATTATTATTAAATACGTTTTCAAAGGAAGTGTTTCAGCTACGTGCTAAAATTTAAAAGTTTAGATGAAAAAACAGTCACTTTTGAAATATTAAGCATTCAAAATCGTTTATTTAATTTTGTCTCAGCTTTTTTAATGTTTCTACGAAAGTTTTATACAACCAACCAACCAAAGGCAAGCAGAAAAAAATGTATTTTTAATAAGCGACCTGTATGAATTAACTAATCGAAAATAAGCGGAGGTAGTATGTACCTTGAACAAAATTTTCCATTTCGATCTAATTCAGGTTATACATAATCCATATTTTGCATCGGTAGTCGCGCAGTAAAAAATTGACAAAACTACTTATTCTGATTACCTTTAGGGAAAAGTGGTGAGAATGCTTGAAGAAAAGTCATCATAATAACTGCCGTTACATTTCAATGCAGAAGAATGTTGTTTTCCAAACGAAATTTTTTTTCTCTATTATCTCCGATATAAAACACCAGCTTTCGATATGACATAGTGTCGATAGCGCTGAAAAACATGGCCTATATGCTTAATGAAATCTAATGTAGAACATCAGTTCACGCACAGTTGTTGCCAGAAGGGATACTTTTTTAAAATTCAGATTCTTGATTGGCAACACTTTTTTTAACGGTAGAATGCGCCTTTTTTATCGACCGATTAATAAAAGCGAAAACAAAGGGTATTTTACCGTTTCAAAAAAGTGGTGCCAATCAAGAAATTTTAATTTAAAAAAAGTAGCCCACTGGCAACACTGTTCACGCATTGTCTTCACGTATGCCAAAAAATCTTCGGATGTGGGGATTGAAAAACGCCGCCCAGAATAAAGCCTTTAAATAAGGTTTAATAATTTCAATACATATTTTTGCAAATATTTATATGCTATACCTGTAATGGAGATTCTTGTAGCGTAGTTTGGTAGCAGCTGCTATTGTATTAGCATACTTAGAAGAAGCGTGATCATATAGTAGTCCAGATTCGGATGTACGAAAAAAACCCCACGATGATTGCTAAGTTACAATTTATTTAGACATATATTACTAAGGGGGGCACACTTACAGCACTCGGAGAAAATCTCCGAACCAAAAATTAGCACGTTGACACGACAAGCGCAGAGAGTCAAGTGACCTCGTACATAGCAACAAACTGCCACCTTTGGCATCATAGAAAATCGCCAACATACACAAGTTCGCCCATGCACAATGGATAGTATACGCCAAATACAGTTAAAATGCAGCCGGCAAGATAAGAATTCAATATGGTTTCCAAGCTGGGATGGGAAAGGAAAGGTTGCCAAACGATAAAAATGTTACACGTGTTATTATGTCTAATAAAGAGGCACACCAAAGGGATATCAGATTTTACTGCGCAGATGTTAAATTCTTTTTAGGGTTTTGTCGAGAAAGGAAAAGAAGCGTAAGCATAAATTTTAACTGCGAAACAGAGATGATGTCCATATAAGGTAATGCAGAATTGCCTCGATCGGAAATAGCAGACATCTGGAAATAGCTTTAAACGGTTGATTAATATGTGAGTGTATTTCTCACAGACAAAGTTAAGCAGCTGCCGATTTTTCGGTTAGAGAAAAACTAGGCGAGGGAAAAAAAATGGAAAGTGAATGAAGGACACTTAAAACTGATTTTGAATTGAAAAGAGACTGGGGGGAAGGAATAATTTAAGAAAATAACCAATATATAACGAAATAATCGTTATATATATCACCCGGTGCACCACAAAAAAAACTTTTGCTGTCCAATGTGCATAGGCTAGCATAAAATATTATAACATAAAAACATACATAAATGCAAAAGTTTTTTTTTTTTTTATATATATATGTAGAAATTTAACGTCATGATAATGGAGAGTTTTGTATTCAAAAACAGTCAGCAGTTCTAAAGTCTCTATATTTTTTTATATTTGTATTTCATGGATCCAAGGTAGTACTGTATTTTATATGTATAAGTTGAGTCGACTCAGACAGTACAAAAATATTACTGCAGCTTTGATTGTTATCATGACACAAGTAAAAATTTTGAAACATATATACAAAACATGAAACTAATACTAAATGAATATAAAATGGCAATACACAAAAATAACATAATAGTACTATATTTTTCAAAAAATTAAAAAGAGTAATATGATGTATATTAAAAAAATAAAAATGTTTTTGTAAAAAAGTGTTTCATGCCGAAGCATAGGATGACAAAAAAAAAGAGGTGCTCCAAGCACGCCCATAAAAATATGCGTCACCCTGAATCTTGTGTACAACACAAGTATTATGGCATCGGCTTAGGGCCTAGCCTTAGATGAGGAGGGAATTGTGATGCTCCCCCGAAGGCACTAGCGGTCTTCTGAAGGAGCCCACGTCGAATTACATGAAAAAAACTTGAATTGTTGTGAATTGGAATCACAATTCAAAAATTTGAATCAAAACTCCAATTCCAAAACTTTGTCTCTCAACACAATGAAGCTTGAACCCTTAGGGCCTTAATTTTGAACGGGAACAAGACTTCAAAGGGAAGAATTCAAAAAGAAAAACAAAAAAATGTATATCATCTAACAACTAATATGGGGAGACAATCCTAGAGTGAAGAGAGACGAAAAATGTGTCACAATCGAGTGGGGTGATGAACAAGTCATATATGAAAACTGTGTTTTATTTAACTACATGAATCATTTGTTTACTTTTCTAGACTACAGTACCTGTTTATCTAACTATAATATGTTTGACTTATAGTACAGGAATTGTTAAGTGGGAGGTTAGCTAGTGGAAAAAAATACTGAATTAATGAATATTGTCAAAGAAATTTTAAGTGTACTGCAAAAAGAAACAAAATAAAAAGTAACTAAAATTTAAGTGAGTATGAAGACATATCTAAGTGTTAAAGGATAACAATGATACCTAATATTGTTTCTAAGAGATCTTCAGAGCAACAGTGATGGACCAGCCATGATATTGTTAAAGATCAGTCAAAAACAACATACACACAACCATGAGCTCTTTGGTTGGATATGTGGTATCATAAACATGACTTAAAAAAATATTAAATAGTGTTTTTACATTAGCTTCTGTTTCTTAGATTGTATGTGTGAGGTTGATAAAACGTATTAAAGTTAGTGTTGTTTATATGACTTGATGCATCAAATAAATGTCCATAACGAGGAGGTGCTAATAAAAGTCTATCAATATGTACCCGAAATGCTGTGTTATCAGGAGTATACAACCTTTTAATTGAGAATGACACAGGGGAATGTTTACAAGTGACAATATATGGACCAGTATACTTTGTTTTAAACTTGTCATTTGATTTTAGATATACAATATCTTTTAAGAAAATGGATCTTAATTTAGCTTTCTGACCGTAATATTTATATCTTTTATCTTGAGCAGATTTAATGTTGTTATAGGCTTTGTGATATATCTTACTCAAATCATCAAGTAATTTGTGGACTTCAATATGTTTATCAAGAAAGGGTTGGTTGCACGACTGATCAAAAGTGTCAAAAATTAGAGAAAGTTCGCGTCCAAAATGAAGAAAATTAGGAGAATATAATGTAGTTGCATGTTTCGAACCATTATAAAGTGATTTGTGTATAAATACTGCATTTTCGAATGAATGACCTTCTTGTAAAAGAATATTAACTGAATATTTGATTGACTTATTGATTCGCTCTGCAATCGCATTTGATTGTGGTCTCGAGGCAGAACTGTGTAATACCTTAATGCCCATTGTATCATTAAAAATGTTATATACCTGAGAAGTGTACTGGGGTCCTAAGTCTGATAAGACAACCGAAGGTCTCCCAAAGGTGGTTATGTAAGAGAATAAGCATTTAACAACCTTACTCGCAGATATGTCATTAAGTGGAAAGAGTTCAATATGTCTCGAGAAATGATCAGTGATAGTTAAAACATATTTTCCATTAGCAAACGGTCCAAGGAGATCTGTACTAATAGTGTGACCAGGGTACCTGGGAGTGTATGTGGGCTGTAAGGGTGCAGGTGGAGTTTGGTGATGTTTAATTTGAAGACATTTGATACAGGATGCGACAAAGTTTAAAGTGTCTACATACATACCCTTCCAAAAATATCTACCTGACAAGAATTCATAAGTTTTATTAAACCCAAAATGAGATAAATGTGAAATTGTTAAGACTTTGCTTTTAAGTGAATTTGGAACAATAATGTGATACGAAAAAGTGTTATTAAAAATATTTTCCTTCTTTAACATTAATACTTTCGAATCAGGATGAATGAAGTAGTTAGGAAATTTTTGAGAAGATCCTTTCCTTAAGATTTCTTTATAAACAACAGACAAAGTAGGGTCATTTTGTTGTTCAGTAGCAAATGTTTCATTCGAAATTTCTAATAAAGGGTCAGGATTTGTTTGTGTACCAGAAATAAGGCAGTTAACATGCATATTAGAATCAGTCGAGCTGGAGTGTGGAGTATCACATTCTACAATAGGTAAGGGTTGAGTATCATGAATCAGTTCAGGATTTGTAGCTAAAGTCTGTTGATTATTTTCAAAGTTACAGCGAGATAAGTAGTCAGCGAGTACATTCTTTTTACCTGGAATATGTTGAAATTTGTATGTGTATTCTGAGAGATCCATGAGCCAACGAGAGATAATATCAGCCGGGTTTGTAGTTTTGTTGTACTTTTCTAATGGTTTACTATCTGAAAGGATTACAAATTCTCTGTTGTATAAATAATATTTGAAAGCAGTAACTGATTTATGAATCGCCATGAGTTCTAATTTAAGTGCAGGATATTTTTTCTCTGACGCTTTTAAAGATTTTGAAAAGTATGCAACAGGTAATAGTTGTTTATCATGTTCTTGTAGTAAGACACCAGAAATAGCAATATTTGACGCATCAGTATTTAAATAGAACTTTTTGTTCCAGTCAGGTAATCTAACCATGGGTGGATTAAAGAATATCTTCTGTATGGTGTCCATAATTTTTTGATGTTTGCTTGTCCACTTAAATTTGGCTTTTGGAGTAGTTAAGTTTATGAGAGGTTGTACAAGTTCAGAAAAGGATGGAACAAGAGATTTGTAAAATGTAATGACGCCTATGAGTGCTTTTAATTGACGTTTAGTTGTAGGTGTTGGAAAAGATGTTATTTTTACAATGTTCGACTGAACAGGAGAAATAGTTTGATTTTCTATGTGAAATCCAAGATAATCTAAACTGGTTTTGTGAAAAGTGCATTTGTTAGGGGACAGCGTTAAATTATATTTTACTAGTATTGCAAGAATTTTATCCAACTTATCACACATTTCTTGATATGAATTGGCACCAACAATGAGATCATCTTGGTAGGTATAGACACCTTCTAACTGTAATTCATCAAGTAACGAGTCCATTAAAGCTTGATAAATTGAGGCGCTTGTTTTTAAGCCGAATACTAATCTCTTATACCGAAAAGAACCGAACATTGTAGTGAATGTGAGCTGATTTTGAAATTTTGCAGGCAAATCAATCTGATGATATGCCTGATGAAAGTCGAGAGAAGAGAAAAAACGATATTGTGAAAGATTTGAAATAATAGTTTGAATTTTTGGAAGTGGATAGGACGAACCTTGAATTATAGTATTAACCATTCTGAGATCTAATGCGAGTCTATATTTCTGTATACCTGTACCGTCTGGTTTCTTTTTAACAAGGAGCATGGGGCAGGCCCATTCGGAACAATGACGTTCAATGATTTTGGCATCAAGCAACTGTTTGATTTGATTTAAAACATCCTTCTGCACAGCTTGGGGAAGAGGGAAAGGGAGAGTCTTTATGGGGTAATCATTAATGAATTTCAAATCAGGTACAATTTTATCAGTATGACCAAGTGTGTCTAATGATTTGGAAAAGGCAGGATAATAATTAAGTAACAATTTAGTTAGGTTCTTTGCTTCGTCAGATTTTAAGTGAGAAAGTTTGAAATCATTAGCCGATAACTCCTGCTTTCTTTTTTGTAAGATTTCATTAGACGCCTGAATAAAATTTACAAAGTGCTGTTCTGAGTTATTTTGCTTGTCAGACATTTCAGAAGTATAGTCGCGAATTTCCTCAATCTCAGATAATTGACCTATTTTTGTGTGTTTAGGGAGATGAATGGTTTTTTCAGAAGTGTTTTTAAGTGTTATTGAGAAGAAATGATGTATTTGTGAAGTTTTCTTTCTTTTATTGGATAATTTATTCATTTGAATAATGGCATCATTTCCTATTAATTCTTTTGTTTGTGCCAAATATTCAAATAGATAATTTCTGTTATTGTTGATGTTATTGGAAGTGTAAACAGAGCACCATATTTGTTGTTGGGGTTCTAATATAATTTTACGAGTTAAGAACACCGCTTGATTCATTACAACATCACTCAAAGAATTGCATGATTTTGATTGTTTCTCTCCAGAAGATTCTTTACTGGTTTTTAAAGGAACAGAGAAATTATTGTTGACATGGAGACACTTGTTAAAAGTATCAATGACAACATTGTATCTAGTTATGAAATCAAAACCTAAAATGCCTTCAAAACTGGAAGACTCGGGTATGTCAACAATATAAAAGTGGTGTGAAAACGCTTTTTGTTTTAGCTTAATGGATGTTCTGATGCAGGCGGAAAATGAGACATCAGAATTGACAGTTTTAATATTGACGTCAGTGGACAGTCTTTTATATTTTAAGACAGGTTTAAGTTGATTAAATAATTTTTGTGAAAGTAAAGATATACTACTACCAGAATCAGCTAACAAAGTAATATCATGGTTTGCTATAGTGGCTTCAACAAGAGGGAGGGATGGTGACATAGTGTTTACACTACAAATTATCTGAACATTATCACTTTCTGTTTGTGTACTGATGTTATTTGCTATTTTAATGGAGTCAAAAGTCTGGGAACCTACTGAATTAACTAGTCTCGAACTTGAAATTTTAGGTAAAACAGGGTCAAAAACAAAAGTTGCTGATGTAGAAGTATTAGACTGAGACACAACACCATCAGCATAAAAATTGTATCTCTGTTTCAGTTTTCCTGAAATTGGGGCGTGGAGTTTGTGTAATTGTTTTTCCTTTGAGTATTTGCTCTTTTCCATTTAAAACAAGAGAGAGCGTCATGATTGTTTCGTCCACATAACTGACAAACAACTGGTTTTTTTTGTGAAAACTTGTGTGGGGAATAACGTCTAGTGTAGTTCCGATTTTTGTAATTTTTTTTGAAGCGTGAAACACTTGCCGAATGTTTTGGTCTATTCTGCACATTTTTTTGCTCAGTTTCGGTTTTAGTATCAGAAGGGGCAAAAGACAATGCATTTATTTTCTCGGAAATTTCTTTCAGTTGCGATTCGATGAGATTTTCTGGTCTGTGTACCGAAGGTAAGGAATGTAAGATTTTTTCATTTCTTAAAATTTCATGAAGGGTTTGCGCTCTTTCAACTGCTGTTTTATAATCATTAATGCCTTCTTCCTGTAATTTTATTCTAATATTTGAAGGAAGGGCTTCTAGAAATTTCATGAGTTTAATAGTGTTGCGTGCACTTTCGTCGTTGATATCTGCATAAACAGTCGCCGCAAGAACATTTAGTCTATGAGCTAAATTTTTTATCGTCTCAGAAGGCATAAGTGCTAAACTGGACAATTCAACCGAGGCAACACATTTACTAGGGGGGGCGAAAAATGACGCAAATTCCTTTTCCAGCAAATCAAGGTCAGTTATCTTTTGCAGGTCGGGATTTTGGGCTAGAAATTTTTGTGCAGGCCCAACTAACTTTCCCTTTAAGATTGCAATTGTTGTTTGTGGGTTATATTTATTAATTTCTGCACAGACGCGAATTTGATCAAAGAAAAATTTAAGTAAATCTGGATCTCCATCAAATTGAATGATATTTATCGGAATTTGTTTTGCCGCCATGATTAGTTTTTTTTGTTTGTTTACGCTCACAAGTTTTAGAGAAATTGTTACACAGACCGAACTTATACCCTAAAGCACATTGAAAACAAGAAAATTTCCTAGCTAGTAAAAATATGTACACTAGCAAAATAAATAGACCTTAAAATATACCTCACTTTAAAGATATCTTATTTAAACCTTTTATAACAGTAAAGCAAAGGGAGACATACAAAAGTAGTTCTTTTAGAAATTAAATAAAAGCAAAATAAATACACTTTGAAACATATATCTATATATTCCTTCACTTTAAAAAGTACTTACTTTATCTGTATATAATAAAGCAAAGCAAACTATCAAGAAAACACCAAAAACTGTTAATAAGTAAGCAAAAATGAAATTAAATCTTCTTTTAACTTTTTTTTTTTTTACACAAGGGAAAAGTTCCCTTTTTGTAACTTAAAATATTTTTTTTTTAGATGAAAAAGAAAAATCTTATTTTAACTTTGTCATTAAAGTTCAAAACTGTCTAAAAACTTATTTAAGCATATTAGAGAATCCAAATACAAAATTAAAAAAAACGAAGGGGTGTTGGACGTAAAATATGAAACACTAGCACATAAATGTAATAACTGAAAAAAACTGCATAAAATGTCATAAAAATAATAACTAGAAATGACAACAGTTACCGTGCTTTCGCAATTTAAAAAAATTTTGCAAAAACACAATAACAGGATTATAATAGTTATTGAATTAAATATGATTTAAAAACACCAAACTGCAATATCGACTATGGTGTACTGACTGTGGAAGCAGAACATAAAATAAACAAAATACTTGGGGTAACTTACAGATTGAGTTTTTTTTTTTTTTAAATAATTAAATGATTACTAATTTAATAAGACAAAGCTTAGGGAACTGGGGCACGATCTGCTCCCACATTCAAAATGTAGATTTTTTTGAGGTTGCATTTTCGTTGTTGTGCACTTTTTTTTCTTTTTTTTTTTATCACTGGAGACTAGCAGAAATTTTATATTGTAATCAGGTAATTGAATATGCACTTATCAAAGGTGGTGACACCTCATTTAGAGAATTTTTGTAATTCTCTTATTTATTTATTTATTTATTTTGTGCACTGTTAACTGATATAAACGATGAATTATTTCTGATGGATTTTCTCAGAATTGAAGACAATCACTATTTTTTTTGCACGATGAACGATTTTACGATGCATCACACCACAGGAATACTGTTATTCACTAAATTTTCTATGAGGCTATATGAACTTTTTGTAGATTACGTTCACTAAAGACACAAAACACACTGGTATAGAAGCACCAAATGAGCACAAACAGCCCTCGATGATATCTGGCTGCGATGAACATGTCAATCACACAGACGATGGAGATGACAAAGGGGCACCCAGCGCTCAGGTGACAATCAGCCGCAGATTTCTTTTGAAGATGGAATTTCAAGGGGAGACCCTCCGAAGCAGTTGAGATGGAGCACACAGGGGAGGAAAAGGGGGTGTCCAGCAAAGGAATTTCAGGACGAGAACAGCTCTGTACTTTTTCGGTTGACACTTAGCAGGCAAGACTAATAGCATTTTCTACCGGGGGATGCAGAGAAGAAAAAGAAGAACCGAAATGCATCACATCCACGGGAAAGTCGCAGTTGATTGTACCCCCCTCCATATAGATATATTTTTTTTTTTTTTTTTTTTTTACGTGGGGAAAAACGAAAGAGTCAAACGGTACCAGTTATTTTTGTAATGGAGATTCTTGTAGCGTAGTTTGGTAGCAGCTGCTATTGTATTAGCATACTTAGAAGAAGCGTGATCATATAGTAGTCCAGATTCGGATGTACGAAAAAAACCCCACGATGATTGCTAAGTTACAATTTATTTAGACATATATTACTAAGGGGGGCACACTTACAGCACTCGGAGAAAATCTCCGAACCAAAAATTAGCACGTTGACAAGACAAGCGCAGAGAGTCAAGTGACCTCGTACATAGTAACAAACTGCCACCTTTGGCATCATAGAAAATCGCCAACATACACAAGTTCGCCCATGCACAATGGATAGTATACGCCAAATACAGTTAAAATGCAGCCGGCAAGATAAGAATTCAATATGGTTTCCAAGCTGGGATGGGAAAGGAAAGGTTGCCAAACGATAAAAATGTTACACGTGTTATTATGTCTAATAAAGAGGCACACCAAAGGGATATCAGATTTTACTGCGCAGATGTTAAATTCTTTTTAGGGTTTTGTCGAGAAAGGAAAAGAAGCGTAAGCATAAATTTTAACTGCGAAACAGAGATGATGTCCATATAAGGTAATGCAGAATTGCCTCGATCGGAAATAGCAGACATCTGGAAATAGCTTTAAACGGTTGATTAATATGTGAGTGTATTTCTCACAGACAAAGTTAAGCAGCTGCCGATTTTTCGGTTAGAGAAAAACTAGGCGAGGGAAAAAAAATGGAAAGTGAATGAAGGACACTTAAAACTGATTTTGAATTGAAAAGAGACTGGGGGGAAGGAATAATTTAAGAAAATAACCAATATATAACGAAATAATCGTTATATATACCCAACGCAAACTTTCGGTATATATATACAATATACCGGCCCTTATCAGAAAAGAGAAACTATAAGATATGAGTTTTATTTTTGTAAAATATTTTGTTACTGTTTCATATCGTTTTTATAAACAGAAAATTATACAAAATTTTCCAGTTATGCTTCTTTAGTATCTACATAACCTCAAATAATGACATGAAATTTGGTACAGTAGTTTTTGAGAAAATCGGTTTTTTAAAAAATCGAAAAATCATATTTTTTCAATCATTTCAAAAATTTAATAACATAGGTACTTTGCCCTGAAATATTTCTTCGAACATTCTTCGAAGTTAGCCTCCGATGTTTATATCCCCACCAGTGACCGAGAGATTTCGCTCTTAGACGGCAGGTGATGGGTTCGAAACAAATCGCGGCCGTCGGTCTGGTCGTTTGGAGATTTCCGTGGTTTTTTTCAAACCTTGGATTTCCTTGTGTAAATACGGGTTCAGTTCCCTTAGAAAGACCCCCACGGAAGGCATCTACCCTTAGAGCCTATACCCCTCGTGTTGATAATTGGCCATTATAAACAGAACCAAGTAACCGATGTTTATATATAGCTGTTTTCGTGAGTACAAGTAGTACACATCACATGCTACGATTTTTGGCTATCAGTATTTTAGAACTGAATAATGCGACGTATATTACGGGAGATATCTCAATAACTGAATCAGACCAAACAAACTTTTCCAAAGTAACGGTGTCCAATAAGGATAGCAATTATCAACAATGTCACTGACACTATAAAAACCCATGTAACTAGGTATACATAATTATTGGTTATGAAAATAAAACTAAGGCAATTTTAAGCTGGGAAGAATGATTGGTTAACTTTTAGTACTACGTATTTCAAATAGATTGTACATTATAAATTAAATACTAAAATTTCTGTGGTAAATATTATAAATAAACACGAAAGTAATTTATCTGGAAATATCATTTTTATATGATGTGAATAATTGACGTAACCCCCTCCCCCCCTAAACTATATCCTTGACTTAATAGTTAAAACAAGCTTTTAAAAAAATTCATTCTTGCGGTAAGATATTTTTACACATAAAATAGCAGCCTGGAAGAAAATTTCAAAATTACTCATTAATATTTTTCATTGAATAAACACAGCGTGATATGTGCTTGTAAAATAGAAAATTCCATTTTTATTATAAAAATTATTTTTCCACTTTTAGTTGATCTTGTATCAATACTATTCAGTGTTAATCAAATCATTATTCAATAACGTGTGTATCGACTTTTCCTCCAAGATAAATAAAATTATCAAAAGAAGCGAATATTTTAATAATGAATAATTCTTTTTAGCTATTAATGGGTCAATAATTGTCAATAATTTTTATTTAAAACAAATTTTTCAAAAGTTACTATAGATCAGATTTTTAAATCTTTTTCAGGATGAAAAATTGGCTTTATAGTGTATTGAAAATTCACAAAATGATAAAGCATCTTATTGATCTTCAGATAAAGCATGCTCACGGCAGTTTATATTATTTGGAGAAAAGATTAATATACATAAAAATGTTTGGTACAATACCCATTCTTAAGTTTTACAAATCACTTTTGAAGCATAAAAAAAAACAAAGAAAAAGAAAAATAAGCATTTTTTTTTTTTTTTTTTTTTTTTTTTTTTTTTTTTTTTTTTGAGGCATTTCCATGGTAATTGGAAAAATCTTTTCCAATACTTGAAGTAAAAGTAAACAATATTTCTTTATTTATTTTTATTTATTTTTTTATTTTTTTAAAAGAAAAGATTAAAAGTTTAAAACGAGTTCCATACAAAAATTCAGTTAATTTATGAGACAAAATTCAAATCTTTCTTTAACTAAGACTAGGCATTTAAACATTTTTTACAGTTGAATTATCGATAGATAATGATTTTTATAAAATCTACACGATTGCCGCTGATAATTTAAAGATATATTTTAAAACTATTTCTTATACAAGAATTGTTACTTACTAATTAAAGTGCAATATTTTACAAGTTTCCAGAGAACTTTTAATCCATTTTCGTTGTAAATTTAAGAAGTTATTTTGAATAGTATTATGTACCACATAATTATATATGGAAACAACAATAAATCATTGCGCCATTTGACCGTTCACTTGTCCCTTTCACCATGTTCCCTGATTTCCCCGCACGTCACATGGGCAACGTGCTTTTTGCCTGTCATGATTTTTATTCACATCAGTAAATTTTTACTGTGAATTTTGCATTATTTAAACCGAGCATTTTTAGGTGCGTTCGTAATTATGTAAATAACGTAGCACCTATAGTCATCGTTGTGTCCGTCCTTCTGCCCACATATAACAGAGAAAAAATTATTCAACCAAATCATTGGAATTTAAAATATATAATTGTTGCATAATTTTGTCGAATCATTTCAAATTTTATGAAAATCGGATGCATAGTTTAATTGCAAAAATAATCAAAAGTATTCCGTTACATTATGGCCAATGGGGAAAAATAGATTCGAATTAATTTTAATAGTGTTACACACTTCCGTACATAATAAAATTGTATGTATCTATGAAATATTTACCAAAATATACATTCTGTACAACCTACGATACAAAGAATATTTGTTACTAATTTACAGGGCTACACAAAAGTATTTCGTTAGATAATGATATATAAGGGGGAATGTTTGGGGAACATTTTTATAATATTAAACTATTTCACATTTACTGAAGTTGATATACGTTGCTGAGATTTACTACATGTTACTTCCTGTATAATAGAAAGCAGATAGTATTTACAAGGATACATAAAATATTTTGGATAATCTACTGCATACTGTTACACCAAGATCAGATTATTTTTAAAACTTACTTATAGTACGATCGCACCTCATTTGCTACGCCTGACGTGCAATTTTAAACTTACTTTTATTCAATTAGGCAAAAACTTCTATTTCGAAAAATCGGTGATAAAAAATTAAAAATTCTATTAAAGACATGAAAAATGTTGGCATAATTTGAAAGTTTTTTTCAAAAATATTGATCAGTTAAGTGGTTAATTTCCCTTTCCCCGGACAAATTAAGAAAAAAACACCCATTTTGTAATATTTTATCGGGGTTCGTATGGGTACCGTTAGTTTTCCGGTTTTTCCAAATTATATACCGTAATTTCGGGTGTATAAGCCTCGGATCAAACAATTTTTTTTAAAATGAATGTTACTACATAGATCGCCGTAAATATTTGTGTTCAATCACTAAATAAGATTTCTGGGTCCAAAAAGAATTGTTTGATCCGCGGCTTATACACCCGAAATTACGGTACTTTTTTTTTGGAAGAAAATAAATCTAGTTTAAACGTACAAAATTTTGCATTATTTAAAGAGAAATTTTGTAAAAAAAAATATACAGGTACCGAAGAATATTCCGCTTTTGAAGTACCAGAACCCGTACGAAACATGTTATATATCTATTTCGTTGATACCTGTATTAAATTCCACATAAAAAAATTTCTTTTTCAGCCGAAAAGGGAATTCTGCCCAAAGCCAATATATAATAAGACTGTGCAGATGAATGGAAGAAATTTCGGTTGGAAAAAATAGAAATAAAACCCTCTGAAGACTATTTTCTTTACCATGCTATAAAAGAGAAAACTAGAAGAATCACAAAGTGAAATTGAAAACTATGAATATAGACGAAGATTAATATCAAGGTTAAGTGAAAGATCTTGATATTTTAAAGTAGATGCGATGAATGGCCTTAGCTGAAATGTATTGGAATCTGTAAATTATTACAAGGTCTAATTCTGTGGCTTCCGGTAAGGCACATTTTTAATATTTTGAGTAATTGACGTTTAAAGTTTTCAAACGACTTTTTATCATTACTTTTATAAAATGGATTAGAACTTAATAATTTTCACTACATTCAATTCAGATATAAGAACCTCTTTTTTTGCCAAAATAGTTATATAAAAATGGTTCTTATTAATTGAGAACCAATTTAAAAACATTTCAATTTTCAAATAAAAATTTATAGGCCCCCGTTTGACGTGATGTATTCGATTTTCATTTTTTAGTACTATGGAAGATGAAAATACTCTTTTAAAGTTACATTTTCCCAAATTATCTCAATTTTTTTTCAAAAATGTGCCTTACCTGGCACACAATTTATTTTTGACGAATCTCTGTTTTGTCAACTCTTCCCTGAAGAGGAAATTTCGTCTCATGTTTCGAATAAAATTTAAATATGCTTAAAACGTGGTACTTTGGTTTTTAAAATAGACCCTAGTAAAGGAAACTGGCCCTTGTATGTGCTAAACATTTATCATGGCCTACGCTCGCTTAAATTCTGATCACTCAGATTCTGATAGTGTTTAGATTCCAGTTGTTGAAAAATAAGTATAATTCATGCATTTAAATGAATATGCAACAGAAAGTCAGGAAATCTGCTATGTTATAATTCCAGTTTTTAACCTTTCACTGCACCTTGTGCCACATCTGGCACATATCTATAAGAACAATAATTCTCATTATGTATCATGAATTTGGCCAATATGACCGCTGTAACTGATCAAGGAAAGTTCAAAGCAAGACTGTCCAAGCTGGCGCCTGCGGAATTACAGAAAAATCTTACAGAAATGACGATCTTATTGAATCGGCGATATTCGGAGATTTAATAAGGCAAAAATTTCTGTGAAAATTTTCTCGTGTTCAGCGGGCGTCATGTTGGACAGCCCTGGTCCAAAGATTGGAATACATTTCCACCAGTGTAAATGAATATCTGTTTTTGGCCATAATTATAACTAAATTATGCATGGATAAGGCATTTAATCCTCTCACTGAAGAGCCCGTGTTCATACTTTCAATAAGATTCAGGTTTAACTGCAATATAAGCATCGTGTAAAATTATATAATTATGCATTGAACAATGGCTGTTACTCTGGAGGATTACATTCATATTCTTAATTAAGTTTTTTTCATATAATGTGTAGGGACATTTTTTATTACTTTTAAAACAAAATGCAGAATAAACAACATTTAACTTTTGCCCATTTGAAAAACTGTCAGCGGATTAAATAAGGAGAAATTTTTATTCAAGTTTATGGATGGAAGTTTTAATTGGCTGTAATGAACCACTGCGAAACCATCTTGAGTTGAAGCTTCACAATTTTGAGGATATGTCTGTACCTCTTTATTCCTAGTTCCAGTGGCGTAACCAGGGGTGAGGGATGTCCAATTTCTCTGAATGCTAATAATCTTTTTAATGACTGTTCGCCTTATCTAACCAGAAAAATTTCACTTATGAGTCAAGGAGAAGTAAAACTTACAATATTACTGGTTTTGAGAACCCACCCTGGTTACGACCTTGAGTTTCATGGAAAAATAGAAAAAATATTTACAGAATACGGACAGTATGTCGAAAATGCTACTTTTACCAAATCGCATAAGAATACAAACTTTCAATTTTGAGTTGAAAACAGTCAAGCATGTTGGTTTTGAAGTTAAAAAAAATCAATGTTTCTTATTTAGGATGGAAAAGAGACAATATCCTGTTTTTTGGCCGTTTTTTACAGGTGATGCAGTTTTTTTTGTCCAGCACTGTATGTTACCACCACTGTTTACAATTTAGTGGATTTTTTAATTACGATATTCCACGTTCATATCAGAAATTTAAAATAGCAATATTTTCTTTAATTAATAATACGCGTTCCATCTTTAAATTAAACAAAATTTACTGTTGACATTTTCTGGTACGAATTCAGATTCTCTAATTTACGGAATTTCTAGACCGTATTCCAGTCTTAAAATTAGAGAGTTAATCTGTTTTTTTTTAAACTCTTTAACATTAGAACCGCCTCAGTGGCCATTTTGACCTGTAAAAAATAAGAATATTTCGATTCAAACAAGAATGTTGTTGCTAAAATAAGTTAAAAGGGTTTCCATCAGAGAATTGTTTAGTGTACCACGGATCAATAAGTTAAATAGTTTAGATAAAAATTCTGGTCTAAAACATTTTTAACCCATTAGTGCCTAGCGTCCCTTTTTAGGGACGCTTCAAAAGGTGCATGTAGCACTGTTTTTGACACCGGTAAAAAAGAACAGCAATTTTTATTTTATTTAATTGAAACATTTTCGTAATTAATCAAGTAAACTTTATTCTTATAAAGATAGTGGTGCCAACCGAATAAAATTTGCGCAAAAGGTGGTGGGCACGAATGGGTTAAAACACATAGGTAAAATTTTCGGCGATTCTAGTTTTAATCTCAGATGGATGAAGTTTTCCAATATACCCAAATGTCACATTGGCACCAGTATTTTTCAAAGACAAAAATTGCTTTGTTATATACGCGTTAAGAAAATAAATCTTTATTTTCAAACGAATTTGGTCTAATATTCCATTAATATTTGGAAATTAAAGTTAAATGGTAAGAAATTCGCCCCTCAAAGGGTTAATTCCCTTACAGTAATCCCACTCATAACCCTTTGAGCTCTGATGGTCGAATTTTCAATCGCTTAGTTTTTGTTTCGAAATGTCACAAAGGTACCGGAATATTCAACCAAATTTCTTCGAAAAAGGCTTAATGCATTTTTCTCCTGTATATCTTAAACAAAATTTTGTTTTTGTAAAATACTGGTATCAATGTGATACTTTGAATTTTGAAGAAATTTATGAACCAGAACTTAAAGTGTTAAAAAATTAGTGTCAATAAATTTAAGAAATCCGAGTTGACCCAGAAACACAAAAGAAAAGAAAATTTCAGTGATTAATTTGCAGTTTAAATAGATTAATAAAAAGAAAATATTTATGAAATATATATTTATGGAAACATTTAAAATGTTTAAATATCATCCTACTACTTTAAATTATTCCTTTAAACTTTTAACTGAGAAATACTATATATTTGAGAAATACTATAATTTGCTTTAAACAGGACTTTCTTTGTGCATTAGAAGATTGATATCAATCAGAATTTGCTTAAATGTAATCCTCACATGTTTACTGCGTTTCTCAAAAGATAGCAGAGGATTATAGCCTTAGCTTTGCATTTAAATTGTCATATATGCTGAAATGGAATTTAATTCAGGGATCTGTAAACGTCTAGTAAACTAACATGTTCATTCACTCATGATATTAAATTGTCACTGGTGTCACAAGATAGAGTAAAAATAAATAGCCTGAAAAAATATGTTGAAAAAAAGTTTGTGAAAATAAATTTTTGTGCTAAAAAATATAGATGACATGATTTGATTAAATGTGTTCCTTGAATAATTAATTATTTTTTATGATTTTCTTGTAGTCAGTTAAAGTTGCATTTTATTCTTAATAAATATCATTAATTCGATTATAAATCTAAATTTCAGAAAGCAAGTTACTGTAATTTCTATATATAAAAAAAATATGAAATGTATAGTGGTCTTTCCTTGAAACAAATAATATAACAGGTCACCCCAATTAACTTTTACCCAGTTTCGTAACCAGGGTAGGGGCTTAAATGCTCCGGATCTCACTAATTTTGTAAAATTGCGCTCGCCATATCTATACGGAAGATTTTCTATTATTAATCACTTTAAGATATTTCGGAAATCCAGAGCATTTGATACATCTTCCAGGCTTCATTGCAATTTTAACCGTTTCTTAAATGGGCTTCTTTCCTTTTTTTTGAATTTCCGATCAAAAAACAGCATTTCTTTAATTACTGAAATCATTATATATTCTATCTTGAATCAGAAAATGAAAAAATAATTGTTAATAAGTAAATCTTTTCTTCACTTACTGGCTGCCGTACACGGTGCATCCCATTCACAGGGCTCCCAAATGGTCCGCGAACTGAACATCAGTATTTTTTAACAGAAAATTTCATGATACGTTTGCGCTTGAATAATTTTCCAAAGGTGGTTCCTTGACAGTTTGCAAGAAAAATCTAAAAAGAAAATTTCTCTAAGAAATTTCTGATGTTCAGTTCGCGGACCATTTGGGAGCCCTGCATTCATGATCTCGAGTTTTCTTTCTGCAATTCACCAAGGTTTGAAATGAAAACAAAAACAAACGTCGTCAGATTATAGTTATTAAATGTCATTCTAATACATGTCGTAAAAATAAATATCTGATTTTGGCTCCATTTGTGACTGAAAATTTACGTTAGTAAGGCATTTAACTCTTTAACATTTAGTAGATGAATTTCTTTAAAACACCTTAATGTCACATTGATACCAGTATTTAGAAAGCTAAAAACTCGGTTTGTTCTATACACGAAAAAAAAAAAATTGCATTAATTTATTTCCATATAAATTTGGCCAATTTTCGGTGGCAATGTCAGATTTCCAGATTAACACTAGAAGCTTCTAGAGCAGTTATTTTGACTGCTACCACATATGAATAATTCGATTTGAACCATAAATGTCTTTAAAAAAGTGTTAAATAGATATATCATGCTATTAAAAAGCTAACAACACTCATTTAAAATAAAACCTTTATAGCAGGGGTGCAAAAATCTAGGCGCCAGAGTGTAGTCTCTCACCACTAAAATTTTAAAGTTTTTTTCGCTCAAAATTTAATAGCATTCTAGCAGGAATTTTACACGAAATATTAGACGAAGAAAAACGAAATAAATTTTGTGGTGAGAAACTGCCTGCTGGCGCCTAGATTTTTGCACCCCTGCTTTATAGTAGATCATGAAAATCGTAATAAAATATGCAGGGAAACATACTCATGGTTCGTATATTGGAATTTCATGACTAGGAAATTAGTTCGTACCAGCATTTTCCTATGGAAAATATCTCCTTAATAAGGATAGATTTTCTGCATTTGAACTAGATTTATTTTTACCTAAAAAAATGCAGGTATTACATCTGGAAATAGACGGTACCCGTACTACGGTGCACTGTAATGCCGGAAATTTTAAAAATTATCCTGGGAGGATGGGCGATGGACCTGATAGACTCAAAATTCACATGGTTTTTATAATTGTCACCATTACTTTTTAAAAATTAATCATCATCTCACTTTATCACAGAATTTGTAACAATTGTCTCCAACTAAATAACTTGACGATTATTATTTACAATAATTCCTTAATATTCGCGTGTTTTGATTATTTGCGAAATAAAACATGCAGAACATTTCAATATTCACGCAAATTTTTAGAAAGAAAAATCTTTTACATATGAGTTGACAAATTTGCAAGGAAAATGTAATACAAATGTATTTTTTCAAAATATTGGAGCGAACAGAATGCAGATCAGTTTTGCGGACGCTTTTTGGCATTTGCGGAAAGTTACCTTCGCTAATGTGAAGGAATTAGGTCGGAATTAGTCTGAAAGGAAAGGAATTTTAGGAAGGAATTAGTCGGATAAAACTGGGACCCTAAGGTTTTTCTTTTTATTATTGTGCACTATGTGAATAAAGCAGTCAAAATTTATATTAAAACGATAAATTGATTCCTTAGGAAGAAGAAAAGCATTCATTCAGTCACAAACAACAGAAATTGAGATCATAATAATAGTGTTCACTCTAGAAATAAAAAGGGCATGGTGCTATTCACTAAAAAAGGCACTACTGCAGCAGAAAAGGGCACTTTTGCTAGAAAAAAATTGTTATTGTTTTTAGAAGGAGAAAAAAGAAAGTATGAAAATAGATATTTTTTAAGTATGATAAATAAAGTAACATTAATTTTGATCGATTTTATGATATAAAAATAGAAAATACAATTAAATTAAAACATAATTGAATAGTTTCATGTTCTTTTTCTTAAAGAAATGAAAAAATTCTATCATTTTTGGGCACACAAATTTAGAAATATTATGGAATAAAAAAATATTTATTAAAAATCTCTGGGTAAAACCAATGGTCCATATTACTACTTTTAAAACAGGCAGGGTGCATTTTGTAAATATGAAAAAGGGCAGGGTGCTGCACCCTTCAAAAATGACCTAGAATGAACACTAATAATAACAGTTTTTTTTTTGAAGTGCGCAATGTCCCGGTTTTGTCCGACCAATGAGCTGATTCTGGACTAAGCGGAATATAACTACACGGAATCAGTCGCTCCCGTAATCCATACCGATTTTTAATCCGTCGCGATTCTGGCCTGAGAGTGGAATTTGAAAGCAACCTTTAACCCCTCCCTTTCAAGGTTAACCAGTTTTGACCAAAGACACACGTAGTTTGTTTATTTACTGGGGATCTAAACACGTGTGTTTGAAAGTAGCAAGCCCTTTAAAAAAAGACCGCAGTATTACTAAATACCTGTAAGGGAATGATATAATACCGCTATAAACAGTATAAAAAGTTTTAACAGGTGGGATGAGTTATAAGTAATTTTCGAAGTTTTAAGATACAATTATAAAATTTTTATTGTTATTTAGAGAAAAAATTAAAAGATATTAAAAACAAAACATCTTGCAATAACAATTTTAGATTAGCTCAATTTTTAATATTCAAAAAAAATATATTTTAATATGATTTTTTTTCTTTTTCTAATATAAGCTTCAACATACAAAATATGTCAGCGAAAAAATTGAAAATTTATTTCACTCATTTACAATTATAAATTTTTTATTAATATTAAAATTAGAATCAAGGAATTATTTAATTGAAAACTATTTGTAATTATTCTTTTGAACTAATACAGTGGATTTTAATCTTCTCAAATATACATTAAAAAAATGTGAGTATACTTTATTAAAATAACAATTTTAATTCGAACTTTTTTTTTTTCAAGTTTTATAATACAAGCTATAATAGTCCAATAATGGAAAAAGCATGCTTCATCATATGTTGTACTTATAATTACAAAATTCTTATTGTTATTTAACCCTTTATCTACCGACGGTACTTATAAATACCATTAAAATCACTTATTATAAAATTCTTTTAATACGTCAATTAGTTAGTAAAACTGTTTAGGATGAGTAACAGATACATTACTTTATTTTGTTCCAAAAGCATTATTGATTACACAAAACAAAAATATTTTTAAAGGGATGATTTTTTTTGCCTTTGAGCTCTCTTGGCACTGAGGGAGGGGGATGGGGATTTTTCAATTCGGAAATATTTCTATATTTATATTGTAAGAACATCATGTTTGTACATTTTCTACAAAATGCTAAGAAAACAATTTAAAATAAAAAGATTTGAGTGGGGTTATAAATATTGCACAAAATCCTTGTAAATTCAAATTTAATTGATCCTTTTAAACCCTCCAAAAATTTATTAAATGATTATGTAAATCTTTTAATTTAGTTTAAACAATTTACGTAAAATGCTTTAGAATGTAAAATTTTCATGAATTCATAATTCGGTAGATAAAGGGTAAAAAGGACACAGTATGTTGAAATTGATTAAAATATAGATTTTTTTTTTTTTAACATTAACTGAAAGCTTATTTAGTTGTGATTATTTTGACACCTCATTTTTATCTATACGACATTTATGTCATGAGATATTGTAAATATTGTTAATAGATCCAACGCAATTACCTATACTTAATAAAAACTTTAGACTGATTTTTCTCCCGGTCTATATTTTTATAACATGCTTGTTCGATAAACACTAAGGCTTTTTTGCTAATGCAGATAGAGGTTTCATTTTTTATTTTTTACATGTTTTCCATGGGGTATTCAATATTTTTGTTTATGGATTTAGCATTCAAATTTATAGTTATTCTTTAAAAAATATTTAAATTCAGATTTTGTTGAATTTCCTTCATTTTTTCATATGAATGAGAGAAAAAAATACATATTAAATGTAAAATCCCATACATCTAAAAATCCACACATAGCTGTATGTAGTATGATCCAATAAATTCGGGAAAAAAAATCGAAGCCAAAATATTCTTATTTATAAAAATAGTAAAGATTTTTAAAAAGTTGTATTTTTTTTTTTTTTTTTTTTTAAGTAAAATAGGCTCTTTTACAAAATAATAATTTTATTGGATTTTTCGTATTAAGTATTGTGACACCACATATATTACAAATATATTCAAAATTGAAGAGATGGTTTCAAAGGTATTCCCCTTAAAGTGAAATCAAGGAATTACTCGTATTTAAACAATATCTATTTGTAAATACTCTTTTAGATTAGAAAAGTAAGTCTTAATCTTATCAAAAATATATTTTAGCATGGTTTTTTTCCCTTGTTAAATACAAGTTATGCCAGTCAAAATATAATTGTTTTATTATTTAAGTATAATCAAGATATTACCGTAAAATGGGGTGGATCGGAACACTTTTCAACTTTAACGTTAAAAAAAGCGACAACTGATTATTTTTATTTTTTTAGTTTTCTACTAGAAACAAGAAGGTCTTGTTTTGTTCTTTACTTTTTAAGCAAAAATGAAACATTTTTACTGTTTATCTATATATTATTTTTTTTTTTAATGGTGTTCCGATTCACCCCGCAAATAGGGGTGAATCGGAACAAATGTTATAATCGTTATTTATTCCAATTCAAACTTTAGTAGAGTTAATAAAAGCAGGTAATAATGATAAGGGAGGTACGTAGTTACTGTGAAACCAAGCCTTTATTTTATATACAAGTAAAGATATGCCTTTTTAAAAAATAGAAAACAACTTTGAAAACAAGAAAAATTAAATTTATTTTAAGAAATTATAATCGAATTGCAGAAGTGGAATTTAATACAAAATCAGCCCTGTACTGTGTTATCCTTTACTAGTAGTCATTGGGTAAGTGAATCTATTGAGTAGCCCCAATCGCTGCATGTATTAATACGATCTACTAATAAGCCCTCATCCCCAGCCCTTATTGCTGTTTGCATCCCTCTCTTTTTTAGTTCGTTTTTCATTTTGAGATGTTTGTGTAATGTTGTGGATGTCAAAGAATAATTCTGGGCAGTTTTTCTAACTAATTTGCAATTTTTAAATTCTTTTATTGTGTGTTCCATGTCTTCTGGATTAGGCGTTGGATTTTTTGTTTAACCAAGTAATTTCTTGGCGCCTTTTAAACTCTTCAAGTAATTAGACAAATAAAATATAGTTACAATAAATATTTATACATATGTTTTCATATATTACATGAAACTATTACTGTATAGGAAGATAAATCATGAGAGAAAACGTGTTCCGATTCACCCCGTAAATCTTAAACCTCTGATGTTACAAGCTATTTTTAATTTTTTCATTATGTAGTTTAGAAATAAGTAGAATTTAATCAGCATATCGTTTACAGGTCTATCATTAATTAAAAATCCCCTCTCTTAGGTTCAGAATACAAAAAATACTGTAGTTACATACAAAGTTTTGGAGACTTCGAAAAAATGATGTTTTTCAGGATCCTCTTAAGCTTTTTTTATATACCCCCGTAGTGGTGCCAACATGTCAAAACTGAATTTCCCAACTCTTAATGTTATTACCTTCTTATAAAAAATTTGGCAACTAAAAATATCGTCGCATATGTTTTTAATGAATTTATTTGTATGACCGGGAATTTCGTTCCTGTTCACCCCGCTGTTCCTATTCACCCCATTTTACGGTATTTAATCAAAAACTATTTGTAACTATACTTTTCGATTTCAATAAATTTTAATTCTCTCAATAATATATTTTAGCATTTTTTTTCTTTTTTTAAGGACAAGTTGTGCCAGTCAAATAATAATGCTTTTTTTTTTTTTTTTTTTTTTTTTTTTTTTTTTTTTTTTTTTTTTTTAGAGTAAAATCAAGGTATTATTTAAAGAAAAACTATTTATAAGCACTCTTTTGATTTAGTGCAATCAGTTATAATCTTCTCAAAAATATATTTTAGCTAAAAGTTTTTTTTTTAATACAAGCTTTAAAATATAATTTATAAAATACGAGCTATATCAGTCAAATATAATTGGAAAATTAGACTTGTTATAATTATTTTACATTTACAATTATATATTTTTTTATTGTTTCGATCGAAATAAAGGAATTGTTTAAGCACAAACCTTTTGTAATTACGCTTTTATTTTACCCCACAGTGGCCGAGAGGTTCTAAGCACGAAACTTGTCGACGGGAGGTGCTGGGTTCGAACCCAATGGCGCCCGTCGACCTAATCTCTCGGGAGTTTTCGTGATTTTCTTCGAACTTTGGTTTTCCATGCGTAAATAGGGTTAGATCCCCTAAGAAAGACCTCCAGAGAGGGCACTCCTCCACTTAGGGCATATATTCCTCGTGAAAAATCTCCGCCCCACCTTTGATTTAATTTGTTTATTTTTTTTAATTATTTAATCGCTGAAATGATATTTGTTTTTATTAATCTTCTCAAAATATTTTTCTTTGAAAAATAGTAAGGATACAAATTAGACTTACAAGAGCGCTAAAAAAATGTATAGATAAATGTCTCGCGAAAAAGAATCTCCTTCATATTTTGTCATCTGCCTTAATGTCTTGAATTGATAAAACACCTTTTACTAAAGTGTATGTTTTTCTTAAAATTTTTTTATGCACTTTGAATAACTAGCAATTCCAATGTTATTTATAGTAAATACAACAAGAACATAGAAGAATATAATTTAATAAAATTATTTATAAAATATAATTCTAATAATTTAAAAATTTTACTTAGAAAAACATAATTTAATTTTGAACTATCTTCAATCATTTGCTCCATCCCCCTTCCCCCCTCTCTTATTCTTACCACACGTACACTCTAAGAAAAGAAAATTATATGCGTTATTTTACTAAAAGAATTTTGAGCCCACTCAATATTTTTGAAAAGTTGGCGCTACTGTTTTGATACCTCATTTTTACCTTACTACAATTATATCGCGAGATATTGTTAATTCTGTTAATAGATCTAGCGCAATTACCCATACTTAATAAAAACTTTACACTGATTTTATTCCCCTGTTCATATTTTTATAACTTGCTTGTTTGATAAACACTAATGCTTTTTTTCTAATGTAGATTGCGTTTTTATTCTATTTTATTTTATTTTATTTTATTTTTCACTTCATGAGGTATTTAATATTTTTGTTTAAGTAATCTTTTTGATTTAGTGCAATAAGTTATATTCTTCTCAAAAATACATTTTAACATTTTTTTTAAAAATATAAATACAAGTTGTGCCAGTCAAATAATAATGATTTTTATTATTTAGAGTAAAATCAAGGAATTATTTAAAGAAAAACTATATGTAAGTACTCTTTTTGATTTAGTGCAATAAGTTATATTCTTCTCAAAAATACATTTTAACATTTTTTTTTAAAATATAAATACAAGTTGTGCCAGTCAAATAATAATGATTTTTATTATTTAGAGTAAAATCAAGGAATTATTTAAAGAAAAACTATATGTAAGTACTCTTTTTGATTTAGTGCAATAAGTTATATTCTTCTCAAAAATATATTTTAGCTTTTTTTTTTTTTTTTGAATACAAGCTTTAAATTATAATATTTAAAATACGAGCTACATCAAACAAACATAATTTGAAAATTATGTTTGACTCTTTATTATTTTACATTCACAGTTATACATTTTTTATTGTTTAGACCAAAATAAAGGAGTTTTTTAAGCACAAACCACTTGTAATTACACTTATGTATTCCCTCATCAGCGGCCGAGAGGTTATAAAATCGAAACTGGTAGACGGGAGGTCCTAGGTTCGAACCCAATCGCGCCCGTCGGCCTATGGTTCGGAATTTTTAGAACCTTGGTTTACCATGCTTAAATACGGCTTAGGCTCCCAAAGAAAGACTCCCACAGAGGGCACTCCTCCACTTAATGTCTATATTCTTCGTGAAAAAACACCGAAAACACAGGCGAGAATGAATAAATAAAATAATGCACTTTGTAAAAATCATCATAAATAAAAAATAAAGGACTTGCTTTATTTTTATTTATGGCGATTTTTACAAATTGTATTATTTTATCTATATTCCCCGTGTTGATAAATGGCCGTCATAAACACAATCAACTAACCTACCCTTTTGTATTACTCCGATAAGTTTTAATCTCAAAATATATATTATTATACTTTAGCATAAATAAATAAATAAATAAATAAATAAATAAATAAATAAATATATATATATATATATATATATATATATATATATATATATATATATATATATACACGTTTTAAAATACAAACAGCTTTAACTCAAATAATTAAAAAAATATGCTACAATCACAATTAGTTTATATTAAATTGAAGCTAAAATTACTTCTTACTGATGAATATAACAAAACTGAAAAAAAAAAAAAATACTAATAATAGAATGCGAATATACATTTAATAAAAAATAAGTCTCTATCTTCACATAGAAAATCTGCTAATATAAACGCCGCCTTTTTAAACCGACATAGATAGTGGGTTTCCGGCTGCCTGTAGCAGTCGGAGGAATTACGAGAAAACAAGCCCGTCAAACCGGAGAGGATTCCGACACGATAGGGGCAGAATGAGAAATTTTCACTTCGTCGGAGGATTTCGAGAAAGTCGTCCGATCCGACAGGGGCAGAATTCGCCCGCAAGTCGGATAAAACCGGGAACTGGAAAAAATAATTAAAAGCACATTGTAATTTTCCAATAAACCTACTTATTAAAGGAAAATTGAAGCGTTATACTTATAGAATGTGAATCGACACTGCTCAAAACAATTAAAGGATATTGCAGTTTTAGGTGGATTTTGTATCTGGGAAACTTTTTAGCTGATTGATACATGGTCGACAGACATAGTAGGTTATATGAGAATAAATTACACATGTTTGGCAGAAAAAAATGCATTTTATTGCGCATTTGTGTACAAAAGGAAAAAACACAATTTGTGTACATGAGAAAAATAGAATAAGAAAAGGTGTTTTCTTCAAAGAAAATCATTTTCAGTAGGGGGTATGGTTTCCACGGGCGGCCAGCAACGTTGAACATTTTTGAGGCATGGACTCAATGAGGCTATTAATGACGAGTTGGGGTATTCTGCCCCACTCTTCCAGAAGAGCTCTTTCCAGTTCTTGGAGAGTTTGTGGGGGTTGTTGGTGGCCAGAAACTCGTCTTCCTAGAGCGTCCCAAACGTGCTCATTTGGATTCATGTCTGAAGTACACGCTGGCCATTCCATTCGAACGATTCCTTCCTCGAAAAGGAAATCCTCCACCAGGTTTGCACGATGTGGCCTGCAGTTATCGTCCATTAAAATGATGTTATCTCCGATTGCTGCAGCGTAAGGGACTGCAATAGGTCTGAGGATCTCATCCCTATATCGGCGACCAGTCAGAGCTCCATCTCGAATGATGTAGAGATCAGTGCGGCCGTCAATGGAGATGCCACCATACACCAACACTCCTCCACCGCCAAATCTGACACTTTCGTGCACGAACGCAGGATTATTCCTACTGCCACGGTCCCTCCAGATGAAAATACGCCTATTATCCGGATGCACAGAAAAACGGAACTCGTCAGAAAACAGAATATTGCTCCATTCATTTCTCCTCCAGTTGACATGCTCGGTTGCCCACTCCCTGCGGTCGCGACGATGCCTTGATGTTAATCTAACACATCCATCGGTCGGCGAGCATACAGACCTACAGCATGGAGCCGGTTTCGGACAGTCTGAGTTGAAATCGTGGTGCCTGCAGCCGAGCGAAGGTGTTGTTGGAGAAGAGCAGCGTTCATGTTTCGGTGTCTCCGAGCTGTTAACGCTAAATACCGATCTTCATTGGGCGTTGTTGCCCGTCTACAACCTTGCCCTGGTCTTCGGCCTGCACATCCACTCTCCAAAAAACGGTTCCAGATCCTGGAAATGACACTTTGTGACACTCCAATGGCTTGCGCTACTTCGGCTTGTGTTTGGCCCCTTCTAACCTACCAACAATTCTCCAAGCTTCTGAATCTGTCAAATGACTTCGCTGAGACATCGTACTCATCGAAACAAAGCAATCACTGAACGCCGATCATCCTTGTCTTCATTCTCTTTTATCCAGTTGAAAGTCAAATTTCATTCGCTGCCGCTGAAGCGACGTTTTTGACGTCGAACTCAAAATTTGCATACTCCACATTTTGAAAACCAGAAAAATTTGCATTTGTGATTCTCTTCTTCTATTTTCGGCAAAAAAATTTCGTTTATATCTTTATTTTATATAAAACTTCAAATATCCTTTAATTGTTTTGAGCAGTGTATATCAAATCTATATAAAACAAAAATGAGTTAAGTTATGCTTTAAGAGTTAAAATTGTTAGACACAAAAATCACAAATGAAAGTTCGATCTTGTTCATTTGCATTGCTGCATGCTTCATGTGCCCACCCTTTGCAATGAAGGCACAATCTCTCTGCTGTAACCAACTTCCCTTAGGTTTAGATTGTTCATGTAAGCCATTGCAAAAGATGCATGCTTCACTTTTATCTTCCTCCTCGTTTGATGTCAAGGGTTTTTTTTCTTAGAATTTTTCTTTTTCACACGAGTTCTTCTACTTTTCTTTTCTGTCACCATTGAAAGCTTCGCTTCAGGGTTAAGTTCTTCTTGTCTTGTTTTTCCATCTTTTCTTTTTCGCCTTGTTATATTTCTAATTTTTAGGGGCTTGAAGCAGAAATAACTCTCAATAGAAAAGACTGGAAACAATCTTCAATGTAACAACTTAACTTAAATAATATTTTTGTATAGTTCTTAAATATTTATAGATCGTCAAACAATGCATAAACAAGCTAATTCTATTTCAATAACATAAATAAATTAGTTGTCCAAAACGGTTATGTCCGACCATCTGCATTCCGGTTTTGTCTGACCACACCATTTTGATGAAATGTTACTCTAGCGTTGTTCAGGTAACTCGTAGACACCAATACAAAACGTTAAAATAACGAGTAAATAATAGACTATCATACGTTATACCAGGGTTCGCACAGTTCTACCACTAAATTTTAAGAATATTTTCGAAGTGTTTCACTGCAGAAAAATAGCGTAAAATCTGTGAATGAAAGCGGGGGGTTGCGAATGTTGTGGTTTAAAAATTAAATGTAAATTTTCTTATTTTTAATACTGGTGCCAGAGTCCTTGGAAATTCCAAGGAGTGTGCGAACCTTGTATACTTACCTAAACTAAATCCTTTGGTATTTAGGATTGATAACGTAATATTGCAGACGTCGAATTCTTAACTTTTCACATGAAGTGTTTCTAAAATCCCCTCTTCAAAATGAGTTCGTTAACATGACTTCTGGTTACTGGAGCTAACATACCGCTCGCCTAACAGTATTTCTAAAAGTTTCGGCTAGATACCGCCACAAATAAAGCCATAAAGCCTGGTTCCCTGTTTTATCCCCTAACCGGTTTTATCCAACTTTCCCCTACTGCATATTTATTGAAGACAAAGTAAAAACCATTGATCTCCGGTGTATAAAAACTCCCCGTGCCCGTCCTACCGTGTAGTCAGTGTTTTATATTTTGTACACATGTATGTCAGATTAATATTTATTTGCATAATATTTAGAGCATACGATGAACTTATACAGTAATTTTCAGCAGTGTTGCCAGTGGGCTACTTTTTTTAAATTCCGATTTCTTGATTCGCACCACTTTTTTAAAACGGTAAATTACCTTTTGTTTTTGCCTTAATTATCATGTCATTGAATAAGGCACATTTTATCATTTGTAAAAAGTGGTGCCAATCAAGAATCTGAATTTTTTAAAAAGTAGCCCATCTGGCAACACTGATTTTCAGCGTACAGTTTTATAAAACAATAATGTTTGGATCTAGAAATTTTATTTCATAATTGAAGTCAAATAAATATCACGAACTAACAACTTACATTTTATTAAATATAATTTCTGTGTCCAAATACAATTGCCTGATCTGTGGATTATACATTGGAAATTATAGTAATACTTACGATAGAATTTGAAATTGTAGACAGCGTTATGTAAAGGCTAAAATATTGTTCCGAACTCACCCGATATTTGAACCTCCTTATTTCCGAATATTGCATTATCATGCTTGCCAACCTTCAATTTAACCACTTAATGGTCGCATTAAATTTCGGTTTAACCCATTCGTGCCCACCACCTTTTGCGCAAATTTTATTCGGTTGGCACCACTATCTTTATAAGAATAAAGTTTACTTGATTAATTACGAAAATGTTTCAATTAAATAAAATAAAAATTGCTGTTCTTTTTTATCGGTGTCAAAAACAGTGCTACATGCACTTTTTGAAGCGTCCCTAAAAAGGGACACTAGGCACTAATGGGTTAAACATTCAAACTCATTATTCCCACCACTTTTTTGAAAAACAATATACTTCTTATTTAATGACAAGTAAAATGATACCAGAATAAAGCCAATTACGCTATTTTATAAAACTGGTGGAAATCAAACAATTCTGAATAAAAGCCGTGAAACTTGCAGCTCGTGAATGTCTCGGGGGCAACGATTAAGTGGTTAATTTCCGATTAATGACAGGTAATTTCATGGAGGTTGAGAACGTATGTAACCAGAAAATTTATTTGATATAGAATTTATTTATTCTTATATTGTTACTGAGAAGTTTTTTCATTTCGTGTCTTTATGCCTTGGGGACGAGCGACAAGTATACGTGCCGCAAGAAGGTTTAAGAATCCATGTTTAACCTCACCAGTAAAATTTTCCTTATTCAATTGGAGCATTTTCTCGATTTAGTAAGACACAAATTTCTGTTTTTAAAAACTGGCGACAAAACATTAAAAATTTCGTAAATTGCTCCCGTCGCGAAGGGGTTATAATATTTCTGGTTCGAAAGGCTCATCCTGGATCAAATTAACCGACATTTCACATAATTTCTTTTCAAAATTGGATAGTATGGGATAATATTTATTAAGATATATTAAAAAAAGAATAATAAGTTTAAAGAAGTCGAATATTACTACATGGAAACAGTTACACTCGAAAAATGGGCCATTTATCAGTTGTATAAATTCCTTCTGAGGAAAAATAATCCGAAAATTTCTACTTTCATGAATTATTTTATTATATAAGCGTGTCATTGATATATATAAATGACACGCTTATATAAGAGAATTTAATCTAGAAAAAATGTACGGGATAGACATTCAACTGCGTTACAAAATAATACCGAATATATATATACACTCACTTCCAAAAGTTAAACACGGAGAGGAAAATGCTAATTTCCTGAAGCCAACCTGAGGATGCAAATCGCTGCAGAGGTAGATGAAAGTATGCAAATGTGTCAGCCAATCGCGCTTTCATGTCAAGAAATATGCAAAAAGGGCAGTCTTATAAGAAGCCAGCTTTCTAAAGGGTTACAGAAGTTGATTGTAAATGCTGATAGAAGGTGTTTAAAAATTTGTTTTTAAGACATACGTGTTTCTCTGACTTCTAGAAGACGAATGAAATATTCTGAGCGCTGGCGTGCAGTGGGGCGGATTGAAGCAGGACTATGGATCACAGATGTTGCTCTTTTCTTCGACGTTCATCATTCTGTAATTTTACGTTTATGGAAACAATTCCAAACCACACAGACAGTTGTCCGAAGACCCGTAGTAGGTCGCCCAAGGGTTACAACATCCGCGGAAGGTCTATATATTGCTACTGTAGCCAAGCGGAATCGCAGAGCGACCTCCACACGTGTGACATATATGGTTACAGCGTCCATTGGTAAGGCGATATCTGCAACTACTGTACGCCGAAGATTACATATGAGTGGACTGTACGCCTGGGTACCTCGAATTTGTGTTCCTCTGTCCGTCCAATCAAAAGGGGCACGATTAAAGGGGTGCCCGGAACATGTCAATTGGACTGTGTCTGATTGGGGCAATGTCATGTTCACTGTTGAGTCAAAATTTGCTCTGTAGCCAGATGACAAGCGTATAAGGATATGGCGTGAACAAGGAACACGCAGTCAACCCCAAAACATCACTGAACATCACGCATTCCGAGACGGAAGCATTACGGTGTGGCCAGGGATTTTATTAGGATACCGTACCGACCTGCACATCTTTAAACTGGGTTCTGTGACGGCTGTCAGGTATCGAGATGAAGTCCTAGAACCCATTGTGAGATTGTACTCTGCAGCAGTTGGCCCTACTTTTGTTTTAATGGACGATAACGCACGTCCCCATTGAGCTGGCATCGTCCATGACAACCACGGGAGTGAAGGGATTGCGCATATGGCGTGGCCAGCACATTCGCCCGACCTTAATCCCATTGAAAATCTTTGGGATGCTCTCGGCCGTGCTATATGTTTACGTTTCCCACTTTTAGCCACTCTTATTGAGTTGGAAACTGCTCTAAAAGAAGAATGGCGATTGCTTAGTTCTGCGATGTTTGACTACCTAATTGAAAGTATGGTCACAAGGTGTAAATTTTGTATACAGATGAGGGGGGATCACATACCCTATTAATGTCTCTTTTTTCATTTTGTTCTGTTTATTTTTACTTTATACATAATTCTGTTTAAGTCTCCAGTATGTTATTTTCTGATAACTTATAAAAATTTAATATTGTTTTTATTTCTGTACATAATTATTTACTTTGTTTTAGGCATAAATATATATGCTACTTTCCTGCCGAATTTTGTGTCAATCAAAGCAGTATTTGTTGATTTTTTTTGCATTTTACATCTTCGTACTTAACTTTTGGAAATGAGTGTATATATATATTGAGACAAACGTCAAAATGGCCAGATTAATTATCCAAGAAATGATAAAATACTCCCATTATTTTTTAAAAGTGTATTTACCTTTTAAAAGAAATAACTTCTTACAGAAAATATTTATGTATTTTTCAAGTACATTTTTATGTTTTTTATTTATATATTATTAAGATACGTTTTTGCTGACATGTTTTTAAATGCTGCTTAAAAAAATTGCTGCTCAGTAATCTTCAAAATTAAAATAACTTCAAATTATTCTTTAAAAAAATACATATTGAACGACTTTTTTCTCTATTTACATTAAATAAACATTGATGGAATGTTTCTGCTAGTCAAGGGTTATTAAATATTTTTTTTTACATTAAAGTTAATGGAAATTCTGTTAAGAATAAGTTGATTTTGAAAAGGTGTTTTCATATGAATGATCTTTTTTCTTTAAACTTTAAAGGTACACATATTTTTTTTCAATAAAAGAATTCTTATATAAAAGTAGTGTTTTAAAACCGCTACATTTTTTGTGATATTGTTTCTTGTTTACCGCTTTTTAAAACATTGTAATACACGCCTTATTTAATCCTTTCCGGCAAGGGAAAAATTTTTACTAAAATGAGAAATTGTTGACTGACATTGGAATCACAAACGAATTTTTTAAATATATTAAATTCCTTAATTTAAGCTTTTATTATAGAAGAAAATTTTTGCTAAAATATTACTGGTGCCGTTTGCAAGTTTTGAATTAAAATTAGGCATCCCAGACCGGACACAGTGTGCCGGAAGGGGTTAATGACAGATTAACATTTTTATTCCCAGGGTAGAGTAATGAACTTATAATAAAAAGGACGAGATATACAATGTATTGGTGCGAGAGCGGTGGTCGTCGCAAGACGGTGGCAGATTTTTACAGTAGATCGGCAGCGTATGTTTACTGCGAGAGCAAACTTTGACCAGAAAATTTTAAAAAGAAACTTTGGCCTTTTTAAGTAATTTTTTCAATCGAACTCTCTCTCTCATGAATGTGGTTGAATTTCCTATTTGTTTTTAGTGGTGACGGATTGCAAACTATTGCATAGGTGCCAACCTGACATCGATTATCCGTAATACATGCGTTAATTTGACCCTGGTTTAATGAGTTTCCAACCAGAATTTTTTAAAAGAAATGAGATTAAGTATGTTCCAGTAACAATCCTGAAAGTAAATAAATAAAGATTCATGAAATATATTTTCTGGTTTGAAATGACGTTAACCTGGATCAAACTAATCCAGGTATTACAGAAGATTAGTTGAAAATTGGCAGCTATGCTATTATAACATTTTTCCCACCAGTAAAAATAAATATCTGTTTTTGCCGTTATTTATGACTGAAAATTTGCCAGAACATGCGGTTAAATAAGAGGAAAGTTTCTATTTAGATTTATTGTGGGAACTTTGTTTTAAGGCGATCGACCCCAGCAAAACCGGTTACAATTATAACCTCAATATTTTTGAGAAAAGTCAGTTCCTCTTTATTAGTAATTTCATTGGCAGAATACGTTCAAGAAATGACACAATTCAGAGAATCAGAATTTGCACCACGAAATCGGAACAGGAAATTTCGTTTCTTTTATTAATTAAATCTTTGCCATTGATTAACGGGGAGGATTCTATTTTAAATTCCTGTTTTAAATTTCGTGTGTGCATACAGAATATCCGAATAAAAAAATGCATTAAATTAAGGACAATATTTCTAGCAAGAATGCTACCATGCTCATTATAGATTTAACCCCTTAACTGTGGCATTGTTTTTGACAACATAAATTAAAAATAGGGGCTTTAAACCACATTTTCCATACTAAACTAGTTGCTTTACTTAATCGGAAAACATCTGCCAATCAATAAAGATAAATTTTCAGTTAAAAATTAGTGGTGTCAAAAAGCTTTAAGTAACGAAGCGTGCAAAGAATTCTTGCCCGAAGTCAGTTTGGGCAACATAGTTCAGGGCTTAAGTAAGCGAGAAACAAGTAGAAATACACTACTTAAAAAAGTAGGATTAGTGAATTCATAGAAATAATAAAAATATAGCGGGTTCCATTTCCTACAATGTTACCTATTTGTTTGATTACACCCTTTTTCATCCAGATTTGCTGAAGTTAACCTTTGCGGTCTATGAATACAAAAAGCTTTCGAAATGTTACAATGGCACCAGACTGTAATATAAAAGAATATTAACAAATACAAAATAAATGCATAAATTTATAAATGCAATGTTAAAATTTTCCATTTTTTATGTATGTGAAGCATCACTTTTTGTTACTTTCAAATAAATTTAACCCTTTTAGCTCGGGAGTGTAAATTTCTTCGAAATTCCATGTCACATTGGCACCAGTATTTTGCAAAGAAAAAAACCCATTAATATTAAACACGAAAAAAAATGCATTAGTTTTGATGCAATAAATTTGATCGAATTTTCTGGTGCCACCGGGACATTTCGGAATTAAAATTATGTGGTAGAAAATTCTACCATCAGAGCTCAAGGGGTTAAAAGTAATTTCAAGTGACATACATTTACTTCAATATTTCAGAAAAAGAAGTTTATAGCATAGCTACCAACTTGTACGGATTTTTCATACAACTAAAATTTAATGAAAATTTTTACTCTAAACTTGTTGAATTTCAGTGATTCAATTAGATATAATCTTCATTAAAATTTTAGTGGTATGAAAAATTCGTACAAGTTGGCAGCTATGATATTGTCTGTGAAAGGGACGTATTATCTTTCGTATTAATCCTTACACTACGAGTCTTGACATATGCATCCCAGTGGATTATTTTTAAAAATTCTATTCATCCAGGTATTGCATTTGCATTGATGCACATGCACAGAGTACAGTTTACGATGCACCATTTTAACATTATTTAGTGTTTTTATGCACCAGTGAGTACTCTCTCTCTCTCTCTCTCTCTCTCTCTCTCTATATATATATATATATATATATATATATATATATATATATATATATATATATATATAAGACCATTAAAAGTAGACAATATTCACCAATTGATATATTATTTTTTATGTTTACGCATCACACTGAGAAAAAAATGTATAACCTTCATCTAGAATGAATAAGTCATTTTTTAAAGCATAAATTAGAAATATAGATGACCAAAGTATGCAAACAGGGTATACAACTAAACTGAATAGACGAAATGATCTAGAATTTCTAGTCTCTAGTTTTCCAGGAAATGAAACGATATTGAGTCGTTTCGTTTAATCTTTAAATGACTTTAAATAACCTTTAATATCAGTCTTTAAATGAATATGGTATCATTTATTATACCACCAATGTTCCCGATGAATTGGATTTTTTTATGAAAATAATTCATATTCTCACCAAAAATTTAAAAGAGTAATTTTTATTCAATAACGGACATTTGGTTATTAACAAAAGCGAAATTTACTATTTAGATTTTTTGGCATGAATTCCGATTCTCGGAATTGCGCAATTTCTGGAACGCATTCTACTTTGGGCATTAAAGGGTTAAAGCAATGGATCTACATTTGTTAAAAATGTTAATTCAATCTGGTAAGCTTATGACAGAGTGCTACATTTTTTCTTCGTAAGTGCATAAAATCATCATATATAATTATTGATAAACGATGAAATCGAATAGCGTTTTCCATGTTTCTATTATTAAGTTTTACAGTTTTTTAACACTGGAACTCAACAGTAAATTTTGCTTAACCACTTAACTGATTTGCCTGTACGTGGTAAGGGCTAGAAGAATTTGAATGATTCATCACTTAAAGCTTTATAACAAAATTAATTTTTGTAAATACAATTTCACACTATTTAATTGCAGATATGTTAAGACTAATTATTACGAATATTTTAGCTTAAAAAAGTGGCGTTAACCCACATTTTTAATTTATTGTACGTAAAAAAAGAATCAGTTAACCCTTTAGGGCACGGGTAAATTCTGTTCTTAAGAGGAAAAATTATTGACTGACACCGGAATTTACAAACGACTTTTTTAGAAATTAAAAACGCCGTTATTCAAGCTTTCAATGTAAAAGCCAAATGTTAGTAATTTCTGGTGTCATTTACAAGTTTGGAATTAAAATAAGTTGTGCCCGGACAGGATATACCGTAATTTCGGGTGTATAAGCCGCGGCACAAACAATTCTTTTTTGACCCAGAAATTTTATTTAGTAATTGAAGACAAATATTTACGGCGATCTAACTAGTTATATTTGTTTCTTCAAAAATTTTGGGTCGAAAAAGAATTGTTTGATCTGCGGCTTATACACCCGAAATTACGGTAATGTGTCGGAAAGGGTAAGTGGTTAATTTAATCGCCAAAATGCAACGGTTTTTAACAAAGAAATAAAGAAAAAAATCTAAATTTTAGTGGTGACAAAAAAACGTAAAGTTTATCAACTATGCCGTTTATTCATCCTGAAAGGAACTTAGAGTCGCGACAGCACAAACAAAATGAAAAATGCTTATCAAACGTGTCAAATGAAGTGTGTTCGTACTATTACTAGTTTTATAAATATTCAAATTTTGATGCAATAACTACTAAACTCTTATACAAGTATGCATGAATGCAAAATTTTATGCGATTATATATCTTAAATTTAATAATATGAAAATAATAGGACGTAATCAACATGGCAAAGTTAGAATCGTTACACATCGTTGAATATCATTGTATTAATTACATATAATATGATTTAATATAGTGAAGAAAACTTTTTTTATTAACTTTTAAGTTCTGATTAAATTTTCATTAAATTCGAAAAGAGTTGATAAATTTCTCCAACGATTATATAAATTAAATTTCAATTAATTTGGTTAGATAAATTTGTGTCGCTTCATGCGGAAAGATGGACAGACAAGATGGCGATTATAAGTGCAACATATTTATATAAATACGACATTTCCCCAACTTAATGTAACTGAATACTTCTGCTGTCTCTGTTAATAAACTGTGAACGTCACGTATTTGTTTTCTTTACCGAACATGGAATAGTAAATTTCAATATCATGTATCAATTACAGAGCAATGCAACTATATTAACGAAAGTTATATCTCTGACAAACAGTGAGACAGACAAATCGAATTTCTAATGAATTTAAGCTATGTTGTAAAGTTGCAAATCTTTTAATAGGTTGAAATTTGTCTTTCAAAAATTTATACCAATAGATGATAGCCTTCTTTAAATCTTTTGTGCAGCTGTATTTTACCAACCGTAATGTATTTTACCTACTCTACTGTATTTCGCCTACTATCTACATATCCCACTAATCAGCTAAAATTCAATTAAGACTAAAAAACACTTAAATCTATTGAATTCCCACATCCACAGACGGATTATCTTCCATATTCAGCCATGTATCTGATTCCATTCGTGGCCCTGTCATTTTTCTATATTCTACAAACACATCTTGATATACTAAATGTAGTTCAGCGTAAAAATGCACAACTCCTTTAAAAAGCACCTTTAGAGAATTTTCGTTCGTACACTGAAAACGTTACAGATTATTTCTGTTACTCTGTAAATAATCTACAACATTTATACATCCAGCGTAATATGAAAAAAAATATGTAAATTTAAAAACTCATATCCCAACTAAAAATGCACTTTCAGCAATCAATTTTAATATGCAGTATTTCGAGTACAATATAGTATAGGAAACCTTTTGTGTATCCCTTTAAATACTGCGCACTTTCTATTATACAGGAAGTAACTCGTAGTAACCCTTAGGAACGTATATGTTTCATTATGTGCTAAATAGTTTAACGTGATTAAAATGCGCCGAAAATAACGTTTCTCCCTATACCATTAGAAAAAGAATTCTTTTGGTTAGCCTTCTAAATGAATAATAAATATTTTTTGAGCCCCATATGGCACAAAATGTATATTGTAGTGCAATTTATAGATGCATATCAATTTCATTAAGTTCTAAAGATTGTAACACCATTAAAATACCCGTGAAACAGTTTTTTCTCATTGGCTGTAATGTAACAGAACTCTTTTGACAGTTCCCTAATTGAACTATCCATCCAATTTTAATGAAATTGGAATTGAATCAATGAAATTCTGCAACAATTATCTATTTAAGATTTTAAAGCACTTGATTGAGAGTTTTTACACTGTTAAATGCGAACGGACAGACAGATGGACGGTCTAAAGGACGTATACTATACTGGACGGTCTAAAGGACTATACGTGCTTCTTATTTGTATAATTACAATATCATTTTATATAATTTGTATAAGATTGTATCAAGGACTATATGGAAGTCGAGAAAAAGGTAGTATAGCAGCGCCAGCTATTGGGCGATATACAGAAAAAAAAACTAATAAATTCCAGTTTATATCAAGGTATAGCGGAATATAAAGTTTTGTGAAATTTCGTGTATCCGCCGTTCTTGAGATAGAGCGCCTGCAAAATTTATGTCACATACAGACAAACAGACACACTCAATGGCACACATTTTGTAAAATCATTTTTTAAATGTCTGCCCCCTAAAACGTGTAAATTAGTCGAAAACCGGAATTCGAAATTTTTAAGAACCCATATTTTCTTCTTGTAAAGATAGAAGAAAGTACTCTGTTCTGAGTACTTTCGTCTCTGTTCTACTCTGTTCTTCTGAGTGAAAGTACTCTCTGTGTACTCTAAATGTTTTTTTTATTTTATTTTAACCACTTAAAGCTAATTCCATGAATACATGTTATGTGTGTCACATACAACGTTTGGCAAATAGTATTTTAGAACGGAAAAAATTGACTTATTTTATCGGAGATATCTCATCAGTTGGAAAGGGCGAAGCAAACTTTTCAAAACAATTTTTTTTTTTTTTTTTTTTATTTTATTTTTTTTTTTTTACGTACGATAAATTAAAAATATGAGTCAACACCACTTTTTTCAAGCTGAAATATTCTTAATATTTAGTCTAAACGTATCTGCAATTAAATAGTAGGAATTATTTTTTTAATTATTTTTTTTTAATAGTGGTGTGAAAAATCTTTAAGAAATGAATCAAGAAAATTCTTCTTGTCCGTACGACGTATGGGCAAAACAGGGAATCTGTTAAATCATTGAGTTTCATGTGTGCATATATGGATCTTCGAAAAGTATATTCAAAATTTCTTTTCTGCCATGCATAGGTGCGAACCTGACATCGATTATCCGTAATACATGAGTTAATTTGATCCCGGTTTAAGAAAGGAAATTAAGTATGTTCCAGTAACAATCCTGAAATTAAATAAATAAACACTCAAGAAATATATTTTCTGGTTTGAAATGACGTTAACCTGGAACTAATCCAGGTATTATGGAAGATTAGATGAAAGCTTGGCAGCTATGGGCATGAGTAATAAAGAAAAGTAATATTTATTGTTCTTAATTTATTTACCTTCGTGATTATATAAGGTATTGTAACTTTGTACAAACAGGTGGCATGGATCGAATAAAATTTGTGTGAGAGAGTGTAGTCCCGAAAGGTTTAAAAGCTATTTATAAAAATTCTTATGAAATTAAATCATTTTAACAATGTAGAAACATAATCAGGGCCTAATTTGCAATGGGAGAAAACTTTCATCAGTAAATTTTAAGAGAATTTTTTTTCTTATTTATATGCCGTGTTCATACAAAGTTATAGTCCTGGATATGGCAAAAAATCCTGATCATTTTACTGATGGAAGTTTATCCGCTAGTTATCAGGCCCTGAATATAATTACCTTGACAGGGAAAGGGATAAATGCCAATAAGGGTTTATTTTAATTTAGAAAATTTAGTTTTAAAAGGTTTTCATTTTTTGTTAAAAATTACATTATACTTTATCAATTTATATATTTCTAATTATGTTAGTGGTTTTTTAGTTTGAAGTTCTAAGTTTTAATGTTCTTAGTTTTGAAGTACTAATTGTGTTTGATATAGAAAATTTTCGAAATTTCCTAAATCTTTTTTTCTAATTTTGCTTCCCCTCTTATTTGATTCAGTCACTTTTATTGACTTTTACTGGGAGTAAAAATAAAATTTTCAAATCAGGAAATCCACTTATCATTCAAAAATAATTTTCATTTTAATATACCTTTAAGGAAATAAAAGTAAAATATGAAATAGTATAGAATAAAACTTCCTCTTACTATCATCTTAAATTGATCTTTAAAAAAAATTATCATCATGATATTTTAGAGTTTCAGGTCTTAAATTAGATATTAAAGCATTTTTAGAAATCTCACAATTTTCAAATGGAAAAAAATAGGATAATAATCACAGGTCTTTTTGTCAATAACACCATTTTATGATTTTTGAAAAAAAAAATGCATGGAAACGCAAAACTATACAAATAAACTATTATCAATAGAAGTTTTTTTCCACAGCATTGTTTTGTGCAAGTTATTTACAGCATACAGATTTCTACTTCACAAATTTTAGATTCAAGAGAACAAAGTAATGAAGTTATGAGTAAAGAGTTGGAGAAATATAGTGCATTATCTACCAGTTGCGAATGAAGTAAATGAGGAGGTTGTCACAAGATGGCAATAATTTTTTTAAAATCTAATAAAAAATTTCGCATTAATACATGGAGAAACTTCCACCAGTATATTTGAATAGAGAATTTTGTACTCTTAAAGCGCTTTTTTCACGGAAAACTTCTCTCTCAAATAAAATAAAAGTTTCTATTTGTTTTAACTGGCGGTAATTTGCCCAGTTATTATAATCTTTCCACTGACAGAGGTTTGTCTGGTTGTCACAATATATAAAAATCACAGGAATTGATTACCTCCGAAATAAACTTGCACCACTAAAAATTAATATTTGTTTTCACCATAATTTAACCCCTTGAGATCTGATGGTAGAATTTTCTACCGCATAATTTTAATTCCGAAATGTCACGATGGCACTAGAAAATTCGACCAAATTTATTTGAAAAAGGTTTGTAGCAATTTTTCGTGTTTACGGTTAACCGGTTTTTTCTTTGCAAAATACTGGTGCCAATGTGACACTTGGAATTTTGTAGAAATTTACACCCCAGAGCTCAAAGATTGAATTTCTCCATTTATAAGGCGTTTGAATAAGAAGGAATTTCTCTTGAAATTTAATGGTATAATTTTGGTCCAGCGGTAATCAACCCTTGCGAAAGCAGTTACAGTTCAAATTTCGCTATTTTAAGTATATGCAGGTTCCTTTTCTCGCGTGGTTCCATGAATAAGAATGAAAATAATGAAAATTGATAGAAGCTTGTTTGAGGATTACGCAAACTGTACTTAATTTTGACTATTATTTTAATCTTTTTGCATCTATTTAAATAGAAAAGCAATGTTTATTGAAAAATAGAGGCTGAAGAAGTGTGGAGACGAAATTCTAGTGATATTTATTGATTTCCGTATTTTATCCGTATTATTTTGTCTATAAAATTTAACCACTGATTTGCCCGTACACCGTTCGGGCAAGGCGAATTACATCATTTGAAGCTTTTTGACACCACTAATTTTTTTTAAGTACGATTCCATACTATTTAATATCAGACATGCTTAGACTAAATATTACGAATATTTAAGCTTAAAAATCTGGTGATAATCCACATTTTCAATTTATTGTATGTAATAAAATTATCAGAAAAGGGGTTAAATGTGAAATACATTCAGAGTTTTATGCAAATAAAATGCACACCATTATTACCTTCAAGGGCGGTGGTCGATATTTGGATCATGTCATTTTGATTCCTAAATGACACATTGACACCGTTTTGAATCGAAAATTTTCATTTTATGAAGTGCATCAAGGAAAGATTTCACTTATTTTCAAATAAATTTGTTTATTAATTTCGGTGTCATTCAGTCATTTCTGTATTTTGTGAATAGAAGTGCTTTACCCCTGAAAGGGCTAAGTTTTTACTGACGTTTGCACTTAGTGCTTTTAGCCTTGATAATTTTATATTACATTGATACCAGTTTAGTGATGCTATTAATTTTGAATATTCTTTTACACTGGTTTTCTATGTTTGTAAACATCAGTATTTCTAGACTGTTCAAGTACGTACGATAGGTTTTCTGTCATACTGTCTATACAGTGAATAAGTATGTGTACGGTATGTAGTTTGATGAACCGGTATTACAAGGTGCAGAAAAAGTGTCTAGACTGAATTGGGGAAGGTGACTTCAAGGCCGAAGAATGGAGTTGTGAATAAGGCGGAGGTGACATGTGGTATATTATCTAAAAAGCTGTATAATTAACACTAGAACCGCGGAAAATTTTACCCAAGTTTTATAAAAATAATTCGCATCAGAATTTTTATTTAATTCTATTTAACTTATTTATTTTTAAATAACTTTTGCGCAGATATTTTGTAAATTATTTTAAGATGACTTATCTGGTTCGAATCGACATCTTTTCACTGAGTACGGGTCAAAATGACCGGTCTCCGCGGTTCTAGTGTTAAGTAGAGCTGCCAACTTCTACGCCTATTTAAATCATATAAACATGTTTGGAACCACAAAAATGTTTAAGTAAAATGTATACCAAATATATTCAATGTTATCAATTACAACAGATATTGTTAATCATTTACTAAAATTTATGTTTCTAACATATTTATTTGACTTTAAATAGGCGTAGTAGTTGGAAGCTATGAATAAGCGTTCTAAGATAAATTGGAGAAGTGTTCGCAAGATTAAGAGCTGATTCACATCAATCAAGGTCATACGCTACCTTGCGGAAGGAGTGAATTATAGAGGGATTATAAAGTAGATTGTAATTTCATTTGTGTTAATGAGAAAGAAATTGTTCTGATGCTATAAAATATTACTTTAATAAGATGCATAGTATAAAGTTTATTTTTGCAACATTATTGTAAATAAGTAAATAAATAAGTGTAGTAAAATTAAATATTAACATAAAATATACTAAGATGAAATATTATTTAATTATATAACACAAATGGCGCTGATTTAACTGTGTTCGATTTTAATTATTTATTCTAATGCAATAAAAGATGACGCATAAAAATAAGTAAGTAGTTAATATGTAAAGATATAAATTTGTAGTAGTATCATATTTTACTAAACTCTTGAAGAGCTAAAAGTTTTACAAAATGACATACACGGTTGCATTTTTTATGAGAATACAACGTTTATCAATGTTTAGGATATCTATAGAATTTAATAATAAATAAAATATTAAATTTTTGGTCCCTTTTTTTATTTACTACACGCAGACGACAAGAATCCAATATATTCTTGGTCTTACTGCACTTATGTTATTTAACTTCTAAGCATTTCCTTCTTTTGATATAAAAATAATTTCATTATATATTCGGATTTTTTGATTATATATTTGTTTATTGCTCTTAAATTTGTGTTTATGTTAATTTAAGTTAATAGTTATTAAATTGATGTATTAAATGGGTTTGTAGTTTTAGATCCACATGTTTGAACCTTAATTATTACCCGCCTAAAGGATCAATTTTAGAAAAGATATTTTTTCTGTCATTTACAATGTCATTTTGTTTGAAAAAAAAAAACCTAGTAAATAATAAAAACAATGAACTCGTATTATTATTTTAGCTTCGGAACTGAGTGATATATCAATTGCTTTTTATTAATAGTTCCACGGGTTAAAGACGAGGTTGCACCAATAAAGGTTACGCAACACCTAGTGGACGGATTTGAATTACAGGAAGATGCCTAACTGTTGTCTTCTTTTTTGATAATCTCGGAAGATACGACTGGGATGCCACACGCAACTTTAACATATTATTCGCATTTATTATATGTAATTAAAATTTATCCGTGTTTATACATACTTTAATTCATGCGTTTGATAAAACTTTGCAATAACATACCGGAAGTTAGAAGAGCCTATGATTTAGTTGTCCGAAAAATTGTACATTTCAGCGAAAAATCCTATTAACTACTTATTCATTCGAAGAATTTTGATATATGTACAGCCGGCTGTCATAAATTCGAAATCGGATAAATCGCTTAATTCGAACTAAACATGAAGTCCCGAAACTTTCAATGGCAGAATATTTTTTTTCAATATTTTCTTCAATATTTTTTTTTCTCTCGAACTCATTTTCTCCTGGCTTCATTTAATTCGTACTAACCAGAATTCCGATTTTTCATTTTTCCTTACTTTTTCACGGACTTCAGATTCTTGAAGTAACTCTATTCCATTTTTGTCAGAATTGTTCCGAAATCGTATATGTCTCATGCATTTGATAGCTTTTTTCTTGGTGCCTCGTCGCATCTGTTGCGTTTTAAACGTTTTTTCATCTGTTACTTTCCGTAATTCAAACTGTGGGTAACTCGAAAATTTCTTATGGTCCCAACGAGTTTGAATTTACGCGAACCGACAGTATATACATATGAGAACGCCAGAAGTCAAGAGGTATGAATGACAAAATTGAAAAAATGAAGTAAGTGAACCGACGGTCTATAAATGTTTTTTCTTTCATGGTATTGAAATATGAGTTTATATTTATGAGCTACGTTCTAGAGATCAACCGCATTTGCCGAATAATAATCAATATTGATGAATCATAAATTCAAAGAAATTTGTAATCTATTTTTTCACAGTTATTGAAATAAGAGTTCAAAGACCAAAATGAAACAAGCGCTAGTGTCCTATTTCATTTTGGTCTTTGGTCTTCAATCCATTCAATTATTTTTGTTCAAATTTAACGTTAATAATCTTTGAACTTCAATTTATTCCGAATCAAATTTTCGTCACTGAAAGCTTGATTCTGAAGTCCTCATTTTCATATATTTAGTGGTAGATTATAAATATTAAATTATGTGTGGCAGACGGTTTAAAAAATAATAATTGCTTTCAGAAAAAGGCATTTCTAAAAATAGCAATTTTTTTTAAAAATGTCTTGCTTTAAAAAAAAAAATTAGTCACAAAAATAATCAGTCTGCCATAAGTCTTAAGTATAATCCAGTAAAAGTGGATTTCGAAAGTAAATGTACTTTCTGATGAAACGAGTCTTAACGCTTGCATATTTATCATAGGAATTGCAGTCAATCTTATCTATTATGATAAAATAATTTGTGGCTTCCGGTAATAACCAGAAAAGGCACATTTTTTAATAAATTGACATAATTAGGGAAAATGTGGCTTTAAAAGAGTATTTTCATCTGCCAAAGCATTGAAAAATGAAAATCGAATATTTCGAGTCATAGGGCGACTATAAACTTTTATTGAAAAATTGAAAAAAACAGTAATATTTGGGTAAGTGCATAAAATAACGGTAATAACCAGTTAAGATTTCTATTTATTTCTTTAAATCGTCTATAATTATAAAAGTAACATAAACATATAGTAACATAAAAAGTAAAAGATTGACAATGTATTTAATTGTTGTGAAATTAATGTTTAAAATATAAATATACATTTAATTTTATTTAGATTTATTAAAACTAAATGTAAAACGGTAATAAACAGATAAAAGTTACATTTCTAATTGGTTCTCAATTTATAAAAGCCATTTTTATATAACTATTTTGGCAAAAAAAGAGGTTCTTATATCTTGAACTGATCTTATAAAACTGATTTGCCCGTACGCCGCGCCGTTCGGATAAGACGAATTAGCTTAATTTATCATCTGAATCTTTTTGACACCACTAATTTTTTTTAAAGTACGATTTCATATTGTTTAATTTTAGACATGTTTAGACTAAATATAATGATTATTTAAGCTTAAAAAACTGGTGATAATCTAAATTTTAAAATTATTGTACGTAAAATGGAATCAGTTAAGGGGATAAATGTAAAATATATTCAGTTTTATGCAAATAAAATCCACACCATTAATCCCTTCAAAGGCGGTGGTCGATTTTTGGACCATCTCATTTTAATTCCTAAATGACGCATTGACACCAGCCTTTTGAATCGAAAATTTTCATTTTGTTAATTGCATGAAGAAAAGCTTTCACTTATTTTCATATAAATTTGTGTATTAATTTCGGTGTCAATCAATAATTTCTGTATTTTGCGAATAGGAGTGCTTTACCCCTGAAAGGGTAATTTTTTTACTGACGTTTGCATTTTATGCTTGCAGCCTTGTTAATTTTATATTAAATTGATACCAGTTTTGTAATGCTATTGATTTTGAATATTCTTTTACACTGGTTTTCCAACTTTGTAATTTTCCAACTTCTCTTGACAATTCTAGTACGACAGATAGGTTTTTTGTCATATTAGGTTAGTCAAGTTTTTTGAAAATGGCCGATAGATGCAAAAATTCTGCTAGATTTTATGATTTTAAAATGTTTATGGGGATGCTAGTAACAAGAATTAATGGTTTTCCAACAAAATATCTCGAGGCTAAACTTTGTGGAGCCAAAACACCACAAAGTTTTCGGACTTTTTTCAATTTTTTGCTTATAACTCAAAAACCATAAAATTGTTGAGTACCATACTCAGCTACAAAAAGAAAGAACATTAAATTCTCTACAAATTTCATACTAAAACTGTTTTTCTAAAGTGAATATTAAGCGTGCTACAGCTTTCTGAAAGTGACTCTTTTTTTCTAACTTTGTGGAAAATTTTCAAAAACGAAAATTTGACACAATTTTCCATAATTTTATACTCTTTAATGTAACTTATTTAAATTACTGGTATTTGCATGCTAATAATCATGATGAATTACAACGGTAACATTGTAAAAAAATTAAGAAAGTTATAACTTTTTTGTATTTAGAGCTTTAGTAAAAAACATTAATATTAGCTATTTAACTGAATGTAAGAAAACAATGTTTTCGGTATTTTGCCTGTAACTCGAAAATTATAAAATTTTTGGGTAACATACATAGTTACAAAAAGAAAGAACATTAAATTCTCTATAATTTTGTTATAAAAACGTTTTTCTAAACGCATTACTAAGCGCGCTATGATTTTTTGAAAATGTCACTTTTTTTTAACTTTACAGAAAGTGACCTATTTTTCGCCTCCCATCTCAAAAAAAATTTTCATCACTAACAATGAAAATTAAATAGACCTATTGATTGATGAAAAATGAAAGTTTTAAGAAAGGCAGGCAGAAGATGCACAAATTCTAGAAACCCTATAAGAAAACAATTACAAAGGGAGGGCCGGAGATAAAAAAACAGAATGCAGATGGAAGATTGTGGTCAGTGACGTTCCCGAGCCGCTTTCGTTCAGATGCAAGTGTTCTTTTTTAAATACATACTCTTCTAATATGTTGCTATTAAGTTTATTGCATCTCTTCTCGTGCAGTAATGAAAAATGAGTGAGCTCTACCCAAAATTGGTTTCATTTGCTAAACAGCTTCAAATAGTGATACCCGAGTTGTGAGCCAGAAAGGACTTGCCAAGCTCTTTGAACATAGCGTTTAGCGTCAAAGTTATATTCATCAAAAGTAATATTCATCAGTTTTTTGAAAAGTAGCAAGGAAGTTAGAATACAGGAGGATTGCCGAAAAACATATGCGAATGAGAAAATGATAGCAGTATACGTTCGTCGAGATGAAGATTCTACACAGACTATAGTTTATCTCTCAGATCAAGCACTTCTTTCAAGCTTCAAGATAATTGCTTCTTATGTGACAAAGGTAATCTCGGTGACTTCAACGAAAAACGATAGAAAAAGTCCTACGCAAAAAGAAATTTTATTCACAAAGTAATGAAATTAGAAGCGAAAATTACATTTTTGAAAGCTGCTAAAAAACGTGGGGATGTAGGGTCCCAAAAAGTAATTGAGCGTATTCAGCACGACCCTGATTTGCAGATACGAGCCTGACTTTGAGATGCATGGTATTATAGTTTTTGTCGCGTAAAACTAAACCAATCTGTAACAAGTGGAGAGAAAAGAGGGCTTCGACCCACATCATCCGTTGACGAAGCCAATGACAGAAACAAGAGCCGCTTTATTTCATTGCTTAAAACAAATTAAATATTTCAAAACAAGAATTTCAAAATAACAGAATTCAAGCTGAGCAGGCAAAGGATGAAGTTGATGTCATGATAGTTACCTCAGCCATTTCAAGAGCCGAATCTTTTGAAAGTGTTTAATTGTCAGAGAAGAAATTGGCCTTCTCGTGATAATGACGAGCTTAGGCTATCCACAAAAATATGTTTTTCTAAAATCCAGGAAGAAGTAACATCGAAACCAAGTGGTTTTCAACCATGTCGTTCAAATACAGTTACAACAATGTTCTTTTCCCTCATGCAATCTGCGGATGCGATACAATATCCGCTCTTTTTAGGCAAAAAAATCAAAAGTTTTGTAACATTTTGAAAAAACATGATCAGCTTAGGAAATAGCCTGCGTATTAAATAAAATAGGTTCTACCCGTCAAGAAATCATATTGGTTGGAAAAAAAATCCATATTGCACTATACAGTGGATGCATAGCTACCACACAGAATTTGAACACCTTAAGGTTCCAGTTATTTGCTAAATCTGCCACAAAAACGCAGCGTTCATTTTGCAAGACTACCACCAACACAAGAGGCTGCGCAGCATCATTTTCTCCGATGTTATCATCAGGTACAAGCTAGGCTAGGAAACAACACCCTCCTGAAGGATGTGGGTGGGCTCACAGGTTTTCTTTCAGCCAGTTCAAATGTGCCAAGACCCGGCACTTGAATCCTTGCTCCATCTTGTGTAGAAAAGGGCTGTAGAAAAGGGTGCAACAAAGCATGTTCTTTTCATAAATTAAGACTCGAATGCTCGGCAATTTGTAAAACAAATGTAATGGAATCAACTACGGAAATGTCGACGACGTTTTTTATCAAGAAGGATTGGGTGTAAAAATGTCACTGTAAGTATTTTTTACTTATATTCAGTTAAATACCTAATATTAATGTTCTCCACTAAAGCTCTAAATACAAAAAAGTTATAATGTTCTTAATTTTTTTCACAATGTTACCATTGTAATTCATCAAGATTGTTATCATGAAAATACCTGTAATTTAAATAAGTTACATTAAAGAGGATAAAATAATGAAATTGTGTCAAATTTTCGTTTTTGCAATTTTTTCACAAATTTAGAAAAAAAGAGCCACTTTCAGAAAGCTGTAGCACGCTTAATATTGCCTTTGAAAAAAACAATTTTATTATGAAATTTGTAGAGAATTTAATGTTGGTTCTTTTTGTAACTGAGTATGGTACGCAAAAATTTTCTAATTTTTGAGTTATAGGCAAAAAACTGCAAAAAGTCCGAAAATTTTGCGGTTTTTTGGCTCCATAAAATTTAGCCCCGAGATATTTTGTTGGAAAACCATTAATTCTTGTTACTAGCATCCCCATAAACAGTTTAAAAACATAAAATCTTCTAGCAGAATTTTTGCATCTACTTATGACAATTTGACTGGCCTATATGGCTTTTATAGTGAAGTATGTTATCGGTTGGTTGAACCGTCATCACAGGGTATTGAAAAAGTGTGCCAGGACTGAAATTGTAAAGGTATCTTCAAGACTGAGAGATGGAGTTGTGAATAAAGAGGAGGTGATATGTGGTATATTATTCACAATCCTGTATAAGTAAGCGTTCTAAGATAAATTGGAAAGGTGTCCGAAAGATTAAGAGCGGGGTCACATCAATCAAGGCCATAATACGCCACCTAGCGGAAGGAGTGTGTTACATGAGGATTGTAAAGTAGATTTTAATTTCATTTGTGTCAATGGGAATGAAATTGTTCTGTTGCTATAAAATATTACTTTCAAAAGTTGCGTAGAATAAAGTTTAGGTTTGCAACATTGTTGTAATTAAGTATAGAATAAATAAGTGTATTAAGATTAAATATTACGATAAAATATGCTAAGATGAATATTATTTAATTATATAAATACAAATGCCACTCATTTAAATGTGTTCAATTTTAATTATTTATTTTAATGCAATAAAAGATGGTGCATAAAAATTTGTAAGTAGTTAATATGTAAAAACATAATTCTGCAGTAGTACATATTTTACGAAATTCTTGATGAACTAAAAGTTATACAAAATTACATACACGCTTGAATTCCCTGTGAGAATACAACGTTTATCAATGTTTAGGATATCTATAGAATTTAATAATAAATAAAATATTCAATTTTAGGTCTCTTTTTTATTTACTACTCGCAGACGATAAGGATCCAATATTTTCTTGGTCGTACTGCACTTATGTTATTTATCTTCCAAACATATAATTCTTTTAATTTAAGAATAATTTTTTTATATATTCGGAATAACTTTTATTTTAAATTACCAATGCACAACCTTTTTGCCAGAAAATCGTTTGACACCAGAATATTTGAAAAGTGATGTTTGTTTTGTTTCATAGCAAATTTTCTGTCATTATTATAAGGAAAATTATTCTGCATAAAATTACTGGTATCAGTTTGGCCCGCGGGCCACAGGTTGTGCATACCTATTTTAAATACATGCATTAAATGTTGTATTATTAATCAAACAAGTATTGTTTATTTATTTTTTTTAAATATTTTGCGATTCCAGACAATAATTTTCCTAAGATCGCAGATTAGATTTTTTTTATTAACAGACAAAGCCTATTAAAAATTCAATCAAGAATTTTAAGTTATTTTCTTATGGAAGATGAAGCTTGTTTACCAGATTTATTGTAACAAAATGTTTTTATTACCGCTTTAATTGATAAAAATATCTACCGTAATTTCGGGTGTATAAGCCGCAGATCAAACAATTCTTTTTCGACCCAGAATTTTTTAAGAAACTAATATAACTAGTTAGATCGCCGTAAATATTTGTCTTCAATCACTAAAAAAGGTTTCTGGGTCCAAAAAGAATTGTTTGATCCGCGGCTTATACACCCGTAATTACGGTATATTAAAAAAAAAGTCGAATTGCCATTTTAATTTCAGGGCAAAACATAAGTTTTTTCTGCATTTATCCCTTCATAACGGGAGCTTTTTGCAAAACTTTTAATGTTTTTTAACGGTTTTTAAAAACAGATATTTGTGCCTTATTAAATCGATAAAATGCACCGATTACATACGGCAAATTTTACTGTAATATTTTACTGGTGGGGATAAACGAGGATTCTTAAGCCTTTTGGTGGCACGTATACTATTCATGTCGCTTGACCGCAAGGGGTTAATGCTTTGTCTTCCGAAATTAAAATGATATTGTAACTATCTTTTTTAAATGTACATAATTTTATCAACACAAATTGTAACAAAAATATTTTGCAATAAATTTGGTAGACAAGATTCATCTGTCATGATTGAGTGAAAATTCAGAAAATATGCGCAAGAGATATGCCGATAATTGTTATCTGCAATTATTTGACGTCATACTAAAAACCGGCGCATTCGCATTAAGACCTGGCTTCTGAAGTCCTCATTTATATATATATAGTGGTAGATCATAAATATTAGATTATGTGTGGCAGACGGTTTAAAAAATAATTATTATTTTCAGAAAATGGCATTTTTAAAAATAGCAAATTTTGAAAAAATGCCTTGCTCTAAAAAAAAAAAGTTTTAGTCTCAGAAGAAATATGTCTGCCATAAGTCTTAAATATAATCCAGTAAATGTGGATATAAAAAGTAAATGTACTTTCTTATGAAACGAGTTTTATCGTTTGTATATTTTCAATATAAATTGCAGTCAGTCTTATCTACTGGGATAAAATATCTGTGGCTTCTGGTAATAACCAGAGAAGTCACATTTTTGAAAAAATTGAGATAATTAGGGAAAATGTAGCTTTAAAAGAGTACTTTTATCTGCCGTAATATTGAAAATTGAGAATAGAATACTTCGAGTCATAGGACAACTATAAAATTTTATTGAAAAATTGGAAATAAGTAAAAATTAGGTAAGTACATAAAGTAACGGTAATAACCAGATAAGATTTCTATTTATTTCTTTAAATCGTCTATAATTGTAAAAGTAACATAAAAATATAATAACATACAAAAAGTAAAAAATTGACAATGTATTTAATTGTTGTGAAGTTAATGTTTAAAAAGTAAATAAATATTTAATTTAATTTACATTTATTAAAACTAAATGTAAACGGTAATAAACACATAAAAGATATATTTTTAATTGGTTCTCAATTAATAAAAGCCATTTTTATAGAACTATTTTGGCAAAAAAGAGGTTCTTATATACTGACTGATCCTATAAATCTGTTTGCCCGTCCGCTGTTCGGGCAAAACGAATTAGCTTAATTCATCATTTAAAGCTTTTGGACACAACTATTTTTTTTTAAAGTACGATTTCATACTATTTAATTTCAGACATTTTTAGACTAAATATTACGGATAAAAACTGGTGATAATCCGCATTTTCAATTTTAGACCATCTCATTTTAATTTCTAAATGACACATTGACATCAGCATTTTGATTCGAAAATTTAATTTTGCACCTCGACGCCCGATTTTATTTTTTTAATTCAATTTTTTAAATTTAATTTTTATTCAATTTTTAGCGGGCTTTTAAATGTTTCAAGGCAATTTTTCCTCATTAGTGTAAGGAATATGGTTTCATTCTTTTTACCCAATATAGTATTTTTTTTATCTTTTCATTAAAGTTTATTAGGAATTCGTACATCGATTTTTAAATTTTTAGTTATTTTTTAATGCGACTTGTAATCTATTTTTGCAATTTGAGGCTGTTTTCTAAAATTGATTAGAATATTTTTTTTTCAAACTTTTAACCTTATGCACGAAATTTTGTCTGTTACAAATTTCATATTCCAACAATTTTTAATGCGATTTTCCATGTTATTTTTGAGATTTTTTTTTCATTTACCGTCATTTTTTTTCCTTTATGTAATATTTCCGATTACAATGTTTTACCTTATTTAGAGTAAATTTTGACCTTAGAGAATTTTAACGCGGGAGAACGCGCGCTTATCCCGGGTATGGATGGTTTTAACTTTGCCACAAATAAAATCAAATTATAACAGTCATATTATTAAGACGGAGACAATTCTTACAAATTTTGCAATAAAATAAGTTGAAGATTACTGTTAAAAAATTAGTGGTTACAATTATAAAAACCATACGTACTCCGGGTCTTTTAGGCCCTGCGCCCGTCCTCACGGGTTAATATTTAATATTATTTAGTGCAATTTTCAATAAATTTTTAGCGTTTTTTCGAGTTCTACGACATGAAATGTTGTTTCAAACTTTTATCCTAATCCTTCTATATCTAAAGAATTATGATATGGAAATGGGTCAAACCATTAGAAGTGGACCAATGAAAATCTCCGTAGGTACTGCGAAAGTGTTTGGGGGGGGGGGGAGGGTGGCTACCATCGGGGTAACCGGGTTCTGTCACCAAATGTCTTCATAACTAAATCCGGCGATCAAAATTACTTACCAACAGGGACGTTAACTTGCCGCTATTTTCGGTATTTTGCCAAATTCCTATAGACTCCCATTGTTATCGAATAATATTCCTTTTTGTTTGCTTTTTTATGTTTCCCAGTAAGAGTTTTCCGATCAAATACTTGAACCGCTGAGAATGTGCTAAGTGATATTTCTTACGAAATCTACATACAATGTCGCAAGTTAAGTTACCACTGTTTTTCAATAGGATTTTTATGAAATATCTTAAATTCTTGCTTAAACCGTCATACCCTCGTGTAATAAGTCTACTGATAGGATTTTTAACGGAGTTTTATTCAGATACAGTTCTTTTAAGAATAGAGTGCTGTCTCTGGTGGTGGAATGTGGAACTACCAGAACGCGATTTTGTTTAAATTTGGAAACTAACAAGTGTATATGTTTTAAACTTTAAGACAGTTTACAACACATGTTAAAAATTATAAAAGAATGGCGCGTCCCATTTTGAGGGGCAGAGGGAAAGGGGTGCCAACAAAATTAGGAAATATCACAAGGTGGTCTATTTGAAACTTTAAGAAAGTTGATAGTTTATAACACGTATTACAAATTTTCAAAATGAGGGCGCGTGAATTGCTTAGAGGCGATGAGCGCGATTTTACTAATTGGAATCTAAAAATTGAATGCACGGAAAATATGGGATCGCGAGGCAATCCAGAATGGCAGCGTGAAACAACTACGTCTAGGGTTGGATAAGGATTGCTTCCAAATACTAATCGGTAACGCGAAGCGATTACCCGGGGGAGGGTGGGTTACTGGGTTTGGTGAGAATAGTGAACAAGGAGACGTCCCCCTAATCTACTAAAAATAGTCAAACATAACACTTCAGTGATTTTATATCTATTATATCGCCAATGTATACTTTTTACTCGATAATTTAAAATCATACGAATTTGACAACAATTATGGATATTTCATTAACTTCTAAAAGAAATATATTCTTTTTAATTTGATATTTGTTAGTCATAATTCGTTTCACTCAAAATTCTATTACAGAAACCGACCAGTGAAGCGAGTGAAGGCTGCTGTTATTGAAATAAAAAGCGATGCTCTTAAAAATTGCACGATTTGTAAAAATGGCAAAATGTTGACTATGTAATAACTGTAGTTTTTAAAATTAAAAGAAAATTCTATTTTCTTATAAACTTTATCTCGTTAAGGGTGGAGACTGACAAAGGATTGTCTTGCGACCGTATAGACCCTGGTTAGCACTGGTGCACGAATGTGCATCCCCTTGTTGGACTCGGTAGTGGGTGGTGAGGCCGGGGTCCGAATTATTTTTTCTCCTACTATTGATGGAAATACTTCTATTTCAAGTAAGTCTCTCCCATGTAGACCGTTATACGTACCGATAGCCTCTCAGATAGTTCTTTCAAAAGGACTTCACCTCTTCTAATCGCAAAAACATTCCAATCTGATTTTGGGGACGGTCACACTCTCAAAAAATTGCAGTCTGGGGATTTACTGGTTGAGGTATCTTCAGCCAGCCAATCACAGCTTCTGGTCAGTTGCAATAAAATAGGTTCTTTTGCTGTCTCTGTTAAAGCTCATCAAACTCTAAATACTTGTCGCGGTGTAATATCTGAACCAGACCTTTCATACTCCTCAAAAAAAAAAGCTCTTCTTTTGAGAGAAAAAGAAGAAAATTTGAAATAAAGAAGAAAAATTTGAGAGAAGCTCTCTCAAATTTAAAAGAAAAATCTATGATAGATACACGCCGCATTGCTATCAGAAAGAATGGGCAAGGTATTCCGACAAAACACATAATACTAACTTTCAATAGCCATAATTTACCATCTAGAATTAAAGCTGGATACCTAAGTTGTCCAGTCCAGCCTTATATCCCTAACACTTTACGATGTTTCAAATGCCAGTATTTTGGTTATACTAACACTAAATGTCGTGCCAATGTTACCTGTTCTCGTTGTGCAGTAGTCGGCCATGATGGCAAATCTTGTGAAAAACAAGAATGCTGTGCAAATTGCAAAGGAAATCATACATCTTACTCTCGCTCCTGTCCAATTTGGAACCGCGAAAAAGAAATTCTTGCTGTAAAAACCAGTCAAAATCTTTCATACCCAAAAGCTCGAAAACTTGTTGAAACCAGAATCCCGTCTATAGGTTTTTCTTTTTCTAGTATACTAAAGCAGCAATCAAAATCTGTACGACATACAAGCACCCAGATAGAATCATCTAATCCATTCAGTACTCCAAAGAAAGAAACTCGAGATGTCAGTTGCCCTACTAAATGTTCTGCAAGCCCCAAGTTAGTGCGTTGGTTACCGTCTTCAGAACCTGTTACAATAGTATATCAACCTATTCAGCCACAAAAACCAAAAAAGTCTACTGAACCCCAGACAAGAACTAATGCATCTGTATCTACATCTAAAAAAATCCTAATCTCTCTGCATCAAATTGACAGAAACCTAATACTAGTCAAAAGTCTAAAGCAGTTACACCCAATAAAAAAAAACGTTGATCATTCTGCTTCTAACCACCAAAAGATCAATTCTTCTCAAGCCATGAAACCAAACCAAAAGACAAACGAAAATAAGACTATTCGAAGTTCTCACCAATGGCAAACAGTCACAAAAAACAACGATAATCAAATCATGACCCATCTCTTGCTTACTTGGAAGATCCCAAAAAACTAAACAATTACGTGGAAGAGACTATGGAAGAATCATATGACTCAAGTGAAGACGAAAGAAACATTGTTTTTGAGGAATATGTGCCTACTTGATCTTACCTTTTTAATTTCTATGTTTTTTAAATATTGTCAAAAGTTTCATTGTTTTTACTGTTTTACTATTTCGTGTTATGTATCACTACTTTACTGTTCCCATGTTTTTAACTAATTTTTTTAAGCTTTCTATTTTATTTTATTGACTAGTTATAATTGTATTACAATTTCATGTATCATCATTTTGCTTTTATCTTTTTACTCATGTCTATGATAGTCTTTTAGAGTAACTTTTGCATTTTGCATCTTTTAAAGTTTACATTTATTTATTTTTTTCCTCTTAACCTTGTTCTTGGCGCAGCATGTCCCTAAAGGGACCTTGTGCCAAAAAATCTATACAACCAACCAACCTACCAACCAACCTATCAGTTGCGAGTAAAGTAACTGAGGAAGTTATCAAAAAATGGCTGGCGTTTTTTTTTTTTTTTTTTTTTTTTTTTTTTTTTTGTCTAAATGGATTCAAAATTTTTGATTATTGCATGTGAAAATTCTACAAGAATTGTTAATATAAGCCAAGATATAGTCAAAATAAAGAGCCTTAGATCCAAATAATTTTGCTATTACAAAAAATGCTGGGTATAGAATGAGAATATATATTTAAAATCCTATTTCTGACCTACATTTAAACACGCTTAATGTCATAAAAATTGTTCGAAACATAAAATCATATGAATTATTTCTGATGTTGAAAGACTATTTTGATGTAAATACTCAACGCACATGCGTCTATGTGTGTTGTTTAGGGCATCTAATTATCTACACGAGGCATATAGACAGGAAGAGGGAGTATCTATGAGAACCTTTTTAAGGAAAAATAATCCGTATTTCCGCAAGAAAATGCAAAGTTCAATGAAAACTGTCATACACGCTATTGCTGTTTCTTCGCAAATCTCTGCAACGCACCCGTGTAAAATGTATAGCCAAAAAAAAAATAATCCAAGAGGTTTCGACGAAAACAAAAGTTTAATTAGAACATATAGCACACAAAGACGACACAAAACAGATCTTGACAAAACACACAATTAAATATATATAACTATTAAACATCTCCTTCAAGTACTTCTACATACATCCTTCGAACACATCTAAACATCGTGCCCGTAGCACACCCATATTCCAATTACAGAATAATATTTAACTTCTTTTTACCTGCTCAAAACATTCGCAGGTCTACAGCTTACCTACGCCACACACACTTCTATTTCCGTACCCCTTCCTCTCCTCACTCTCTCTCTCTCTCTCGCTCGTCCGCTCGTCACGTGACGTAAAGAAGCGGCGCCGTTAAATAATAATAATAATAATAATAATAATAATAAAACATCATCAGTCATCACCCCCCCCCCCACACTGAAGATTGAAAATATGGTACATACTTATTTTTAATCTGAAATTCGACTGATGATGTTACACTATTTAACAATGGTTACCCAAATTACAATATATATAAAATAATACAACAAATACAACCGTATCCGGAGAAGACACATCTTCCGGGGTTCTTCCTATATGCTAATATAAAATAGAATTAAATTAACACTTCATATACACAATATAACATACAATTAACAAAAGGCAATACACAAATACTTAATAAACATTAAACAGGACACTAGTAGCTGCTGAAAAAAAAATATATATATAGTTCAACAATGTTCAAGGAATGTTCAATCATGGGATGCTTCAAAAGTTCTTCAATGTTCTATACAGTGTCCAAGCGAGATAATGCATCAGCATTAATTAGTTTAGCACCCGGGCGGTGCGAAATCGTAATGTCATACTTTTGTAACGCTAATGCCCATCGCTGTAGCTTTGAAGATTGGGGGACATTTTTGGTGATAAAAGTTAATGGATTATGGTCCGTAATAAGTTCCACAGGTGAACCGAAAATCCAAGTTTCAAATTTTTTCAAACTGCAGATCACTGCATAGGCCTCCCTTTCCATTGTAGGCCATGCCTGTTGATTTTTGGTGAGTTTTTGACTGGCGTAACTTACCGGATACACTGCTCCATCTCTTCTCTGCGATAAACAAGCTCCGATGCCGATTGCAGATGCATCACACTCTATGATAAAAGGTAACCCAATAACGGGAGTATGCAAACTGGGCGCTTCAATGAGACTTCTTAATACATACATACATACGGGAGCATTAAGCTAAAATTTATTTTAAAATAAAAAACTCTTAAAACAACTGAAATCACATTCTCATAAATTGTCATTCGAAGACGTCTATGTACCCAATCCTTTGCGAGAACATGTATATCATTTTATCTATATTCTGCAAACATTTCTTAGTAAACTGAATGCATTTCAGCGTAAAAATGTATAACTTATTTAAGAACCACCTTTAAGTAATTTACGCTTATATTCAGTAACGTTGACAAACTCTTTTGGGTAGCCCTGTATACCAACTATAGCATTTATACACATCATATAATAGGCATAGATTTAGTGAAACTTAAACGCGCATATCATAATTAAAATGCATTTCATCCATGCATCAGCCATTATCGGATACATTTACAGTACTTCGGAAAGAATATAATATTTGAAATATTTTGTGTGTCCTTGTAAATGCTATGTATTTCATATTATGCAAAAGAGTATCGTATAATTCTCATAATTTATCTTATGCCTTAGTGACATATATCAATTTTATTATACATAAAACAGTTTAATATATTGAAAATATGTCGCACACCATTTCCCCCTTTACCGTTATGTAATGGAATTCTTTTGCGTGGCCCTGCAAATGAATAATAGCTTTATTTTCAACGCATACTTTATAGAATGCATATTTTAGTGCACTTTGTAGATGCATATAAATTTTAATATGTTTGACAGGGAGTAACATCTTTAAAATCCCTTTGAAACAATTTTTCCCCACTTGCCGTAATGTAATGGAAAAATTTGACTCTCCCTGTAAATAATCGAACCATGGTAGAAACTTAATTTTCAATAGGTTTCGTGCTAGGGTAAATGTTAATAACATCCAAAACTTTTAGGGCAATCCGATTGTATTTACAGGAGTTAGAGCGCGAACAGACGGACAAACAAACCGAATGTATAAGCACTTTTCAACGTTGTTGGAAAGGAAATAGGAGCTAAAAATAAATAAAGCTAAATAAAGCTAAAAGTAGTAATTGCTGGAATTAATACGATTTCTTTTTTAATGAAAGATATACAGTTTTTGTGAACTTAGTTTCTTTCTATATATTTTCGTTCTGTTGATATAAAATGAATTTTTAACTTATCATTTTCAAACAATTTGTATTGTTAGTTAATTTTTGTATTTTTACGGTAATATGCAATGCATACATTTATTCTAGCAGTTTCGGATTTTGAATTCATCTAAAATAACGGTTTTTTATCTGTCAATCGAAGGCAACTAAGTGACAATTATTTTAGTATACAATAATTTCCCTGATTTAAAGGCGGGAGTTTAGTGATTGAATAAGGCTAATCTTACTTGAAAGAATCAATAGTGGTCGACGACTTCAAGGCAAAAATGTTGAAGACCCTTATTCTAAAAAGAAAACCCTTATTCTAAAAAAAAAAAAAAAAAAAAAAAAAAAATATCCCAAGATTTTTATTTACATAAATGTATTTATAGGACTTGAAATACATTTTTCCATTTTTTTAGCATACGTTATTTTCCGAGATTCTATTTGACTTTCATATACAAAACTAAAATAGTGGCCAGAGGTGATCAAAAAAAGATCTCAAACATTACACATCTATAAGGTCATTGAGTATTCAAATGTCTGCATTATACATAACATATTTTAGTAAAATTTCAATAAAAATGTTGGAATGATAAGCAGCATACAAATAGAAATTCAATAAAACATGTAAAGAGGTATTTCGAATTTCAGATAGAATAAAAAAAATGTTTTGGAATTTACAATGATTTTACATAAAAAATTTGGAATAATGTATTTTCTTTAGGGATGAGATTTCCGCGTTTCTGTACACCAGTATTTTTTTCGAGAGAATGTTATTCTGTTAAATCGCAAAACTTTTTGGATTAAATGAAATTTTACTGTCTCAAACAAATTAATGGTGTGCAAAAGCACGGAAATCTCATCCCTATTTCTTCCAATGAAAATTTCATTTGTTTTCAAAAACATGATAGTGTAAAAGCCACATAAGACAATCATGAATAAGAGTCATAATATTCACCTGATACAAGCACTGTTTATTTATTATATTCACAGCTGTAAGCACGTCTATCTCTCTCTTTATATCTTGTAACAAAATCATCACTTATGATGGACCAGGTACAAAAATAATTCTAGAAGCTAGAACTGCCACAAGTGAGTATTTCTATATTCTGTTCAAACCAGTATTTTTCTAATATAAATTTTGAAGTATAGTTTTCCTGCAACTGTTGCCAAACTGTTTCTTAAGGATTTCTGTTTCGTAAAAGTGGTGCCATTTAGAAAAAAAAAATAATCGTAGGCCTTGAGAAATGGATGCAGCGAAAAGAGAGGTTTCGAATCTGAAATCAAAAATGTATATTTCTACTTATCGAAAATACTCAAAATTCAGAAAATTCAACTCATCTCAACTGGGTAAGTTTTGTCACAAAATATTAGGACTTTTCAATGTATTTTTTATATGCAAGGTGAAAAATTTCTATCCATAACTTATTAGCGAAGGACACTCTTGCAAAACAAATGCAATATTTGAAAACTATGTTTGATTTTTATGCTCTTAGGAAAGGAAGTATGTTTCTACCATTAGTAGGTAGCTTCTATCCACTATTATCGCTATTACCCCATTTTTGAAACAATTTGTATATATATAGCTTATACAAGATTCTGCCATTAGATGAGTCAAAAATAATAATAGCGGTGACATTTGAACATCGTGTAGGACAGCTCTGGCCACAGTTTAACTATTTACACACAGATACCACAGAGAAATGAAAAACCGTACCGGCGCGATTCTAGCGCCACTACTGGGAACAGGCGGGAACTTCAAAATAAACTGCAAGTTAACACTAGAACCGCCGGCTATTTTATGCAAATTTTATAAAAAACTGTTTGACACCAGAATTTTTATTTAAAAATATTTAACTTATTTAATTAGCCTGTTTTCGTGTTTTACATATCTAACAAATCTTATCAAGAAATTTCTGGTTCGAATCCGCTATTTTACAATTTGGCAGGGGGTCAAAATGACCCTTAATGGCGGTTTTAGTGTTAAACTGTCACTGTCTCTATTGTATTGTCTAACACGTTTACCGTCGCGTTTATCTGTTAGAAATTTTGATATTGTATTTGATTTTTTTTTCACACTTTATGTTTAACATGTTATGTTATTATGTTAACTTATAATACTTTATGTTAACTTATGTTACGTTAAAGCACATTTTATGTTTTAAACAAAAACAAACGTAAACAAATACACCCGTTAGCGACTCATAAAAAAGATAGATACTATACAAAGAAGGCAAGTAATAACTGCCTGTTGCGATGTTCCCGAAACGCTTGCAGTTGTTGTCACTAGGGGCTCTGGAGTTAGAATTTGGTTACCATTGAGCTTATGGAACTGTCCTATCTGAGTGTAAATACTTAATCTGTGGCTCTGGCGTATATGTATAGCTTGTTTTGCATATTTACTAACTTTCAATTAATCTTCCGTTACTTGTAGCTTAACCCATTAATGCCTGAATTATTTTCTTCGTTAAAATTCAAATTTTGAATTTTCCCACCACTTTTAAAGCAAGAATAACTTTTATCTTAATTTATCGAGGACTTTGTCTCGAGAAAGAAAGCATTTATTTATTCTCCTTTTTTACTGGTGTGAAATGCGCTTACTTGAATATTTTAAAACTGTCCCAAAAGTGGGACGCCAGGCACTAATGGGTTAATACGATCCGCGTTAACAAAGTTTCAAAACGGAAAATTTACCTTATGAATCTTTATTAATAATAATTTCAACTTTCTAAGTCAATCTTAATTAGTTTTAATTTCTTAAAATATTCCGGTATTAACAGTTTTAACTTCGGTCAAATTAATCCACAAACTACGGAAAATTAGTATGAAGTTGGCAAGTATGGTAACATAGCTGGAACCATCTTACGCCTTTTTTGTACCATAAAAATGTTATTGTAAATTTTATCTTTTTTAATTGTGGTAATCTGCCGATTAACCTTCCGTCTACCAGACGGGTCCATTGGACCCGACAGCAATATTTCTGGTGCCAATGGTAAAATGAGAAATTTTCGATTGACACCGGAATTTATAAAGGACTTGTCTAGATATTACGAATTCCTTAATTTAAGCTTTCATTGTAAAAGTAAAATTATATTAAAATATTACTGGTGCCGTTTGCAAGTTTGGAATTAAAATTAGGTGTTGCCGTAGATAAATGGGTGTTTTGTCTGGTAGACGGAAGGTTAAATAAGAAAAAAATTAAATTAATTTTTTGAAATACAAAAACGTAGAAGAGTTGGCAGCTATATGGTATGATAAAAAAGCAGATAATTTGGACAATTCTGATAAAAATATAGGATTATTGTAATATATCATCTAAATACTAGGTGTGCGACCTGAGCTCTAACGTAAAAGTGGCTTTTACCATAGGCAGATAGGACCATGGAACTATGAATAAAGAACAGCAGCCATATCCTAAAAATGGTGAATCTTCAAGTATAACTGGTTTTGCAAAAGTTTGGTACCGCCAATGCAAAATTCCACAGGTAAATTTTAACAAAATGTTTCCCCTTTTTAAACTTCTTGCTAACAAAAATTATTTGTCACAATTATGGCCAAAAAATATTTTTACTGGTGGAAGTTTACTTCAGCTGTAGTCAAGTCCTACGTACCCACCATGTCGTGACAAACTTAGCAATCTCCTGTCAATATAAGTTAAAGAAATTATAATACCCCAACAAAGGTCCTCAAGTAAAGAAGAACAAAATCTTTCTACAGTTTGCAATATGTGAAAGATATTTTACATGAATATGTGGCTAAACTAAAGGGAATATTTCTGTACAAAATTTATTGGTGGAAGTTTGCTTCGGAGATTAATACGAGGTAGAAAATGAACTACCATCTAATGACAATCTCTTCAGTTACTTCTCTCGTAATTGGTAGTCTCTACATTATATGTCTTTATATGTCTACGTTATATGTCTCTTTATTCATAACTCTCTTGCGGCATGAACTGAAAATATTTTTATTCATATCTTAAATATAAATTATATTCTGCATAAAATATAAATAACACAGATAGAAATTAAACAAAAGGGTTTACTAGTTTTAAAGACAAATTCAGTTCTGAAATGTTTTATAATAATTTTGCATCAACTACTTATAATCTGAATAAGATTCTTATGCCCATAGTAGCATATATGCTACGACCAGCGTTTCCAATGTGGTAGATTTTGTAATTGAGGTATTCCAAATGCACTCCCGAAATTTAAAAAAAAATGTTTGATTTACTCAAAAACTGACATTCAGGCGCTAAAGACCTGAAATTTCTTATAGAAATATTCTGGTATAAATTCATATTCTATAATTTACGGAATATTTTGAACGTATTCTATCATGGAAATTAGAGAATTAACCCATTAACGCCAGCGTCCTCGTTTGAGGACGGTTACAAAAACAGCAGGAAAGCAGTTTTCCCACCAGTAAAGAGGAAGAAAAATATATACCTTATTTCACGAGACAGAATCCTTGATAAATTTAGATAAAAGTTAATTTGCTTTTAAAAGTGGTGGGGAATACAAAATTTAAATTTTAGCGAAGGAAATAATTCGGGCGTTAATAGGTTAATAAAATAACTCGCAATTTTGAACAAACGTCTGTAAAATGGCCGGTATTTTTAGTGTCCATGCATGAAAAAAAAATGCAAATAGTTACAACCAGGGGTGCAAAAATCTAGGCGCCAGCAGGCAGACTCTCACCACTAAAATTGTTTCGTTAATTTTCGTATTATATTTTGCATAAAACTCTTGTAAGAATGCTATTAAATTTTAAACGAAGAAAACTTTTAAATTTTAGTGGTGAGAGACTGCTAGCTGGCGCCTAGATTTTTGCACCCCTGGTTACAACTTTCAAAATATTGTAATAAACTTTAAAATTTTTATACATTTTTTATTGATAGAATATATACATTATTTCCAGTTTAAGTTTAGCTTGAAAATAAATATTAATCAATACTATCGCTAATATCTTACAGAAATATTAAAAATTAAAATGATTACAATAATCTTTTATTATTTTCAAATAGCAGCCGCTATCAATTTAGCTTATCGCTATGTTTGATTCCTAATGATAATTTTGTTACCAAAGGAATTTTTGAGAATGTTTCTCAACTTTAATTATGTTGTCTTTATTACGCAATCACAATTATTTTCAAGGAAGTATAAGCGAGTAAACAATTCAGAGATAATTAGGAGCTGAATAAGGTAGTGCAATGGACTAAATTAAAATTACATAATGTTATCTTATTAAAATTTATTTAATCTAAAGTATGTGAATTTTAATTAAAATTTATGATGACATAGATATAATTTAACTTTGTGTTTCTGTTTTATGTTTATTTTTAACTGCCTTTTTTGAAATGTTTATTAATAATCTATTAAAATAAATTGCATATGTAAAATAAATAATTTGAAATATAAAATATTAGTTTATAGGACAAACTCTGATTATATGCATGACATGGAAAAAATATTTTCAAAAACATGCGTAGTTATACACAGCAAATTTACTTCAAGAAATAAAATAATGAATGGGCCGAGTAAAATGATGTATTGTCTCTGTATTTGGTTTTATTAAATTTCGAATATAATAACCAGGATTCGCACAGTGTTACCACTAAATTTTAAGAATATTTTCGAAGTGCTTCGCTGCAGAAAATTATCGTAAAATCTGTGAATGACGGTATGGATTACGAATGTTGTGGTTTAAAAATTAAATGTACTTATTTTTAATAGTGGTGCCAGAGTGCTTGGAAATTCCAAGGAGTGTGCGAAACTTGATTATAACATATCTTTTATGCTTTGTAAGTGCTCCTTTATCATTTTTATTACACCTGCATATCTGCCAACTTTCAACTAATCTTCCGTAATAGCTGGATTCGTTTGATCCAGGTTAATGTCATTTCAAATCAGAAAATATATTTCATGAATCTTTATTTATTTAATTTTAGGATTGTTTCTGAAACATACTTAATTCCATTCCTTTGAAAAAATTCTGGTTCGAAACTCATTAAACCAGGGTCAAATTAACGCATGTATTAAGGATAATCGATGTCAGGTTGGCACCTATGCACCTGTTTTGCACATGAAATTGTTAACACTGTTCTCAAATTAAAAAGACCAATTTTAACATAATAAGTTAAAGTAGTGACATAAGTTTTATTTTATTTTATTTTATTTTTTGTTAAAAATAGCAGTTTTGCCGCATTTGGCGAATTTTTCTTTCACAAATATTGATGTATCAGAATAAAATTTTTAATAAAAATATTCTCTATCTTGTATGGAATATTGATCATCTTATAAAATAAAAATAACTACTTATGCTTACTGGTGAAAATTCGAAATGCATAAATAAAAATCAGTCCGATGCGACAACACTGATTGTCTAGTATTGTTATTCAGAAACTTTGTAATCGAAAGACGGTTTCCAGTTTTTGATAAACGTAAAAGATCTGTCAGAATATAAATGTCAAATTTGGAGTTTTTTAGCGAATTTCCGCGCAGAAAATGAAAAAAAAACAAGGTTTTATCGATTCAAAGAGAGAGGAGAAAAACCGGTCATTACGTGACACAAAATCACTTATAACTCAATAAGCAATTTATTAATCAAAAACGAAAAAACTTTTCGATTCAAAATCCCTTCAATAGTCAGCCTTGCCGACTTTCTGTCTTTACGTTTAACACTTTCTGGTGCAAAACACGTCCATTACTAAAAAGTTGAGATGATCGATGTCTGAATTCAGAGACAAATTTGTTTGTAAATAAGAAAAATCTATTTTCCACGTGAGAATTAAAATTAAGTGGTTTCTTTCATAAACATACCACCGCCCCTGAAATGGTTAAAAATGAATTACTAAATGTGTCAAAATATTTCAAGTTTGTTGAGCAGTCATTGGCGGAGCTAAGTTGGGATTGTTTACGCTCTAGATACCACTAATTTTGTAAATTTTTGTTTCGTTTTAACCCCTTGGGGACGAGCGACACATATACGTGCCATGGAAAGGCTTAACCCTTTGAGGGGCAAGCAATTGCGTTCGAGTAATTCTGAACTCCCACCGGAAATTTGTAAAAAAGTTATATCAAAAAGAGGAAAAGCAATTTCACGACTGTTTTCCACCAAAGTTAGAAAAGTGAAATTTAATAAAATTTTTCTGGTGTGAATCTTCATCAGTCGTAGGTGGTATATAATATATACCGCCGCCCCTCAAGGGGTTAAGAATTCTCGTTTATCCCCACAGGTAACATTTTACTGTAAAATGTACCTTATTCAATTGGAGCAATACCTCGATTCAAAAAGGCACAAATTTCTGTTATTAAAAACCGGTGAGAAAACATTAAACATTTCGTAAAGGGCTCCTGTCGCGAAGGGGTTAATCTAATCAGAAAATTTTCTGCTGTTAATTAAGACTTTAAAATAGCTTTAAAATATCACTGGTATTCGGAGCATTTTGAACTCTGCCTGAAGATACAAAAATTTTGTCCAACTACGGTAAACATTATTTTCGGAGTGTAAAAAATTCAATCTCAAACTTTATATTAATTGCCTTGCTTCATCGTTCACATATTTAATTCATTTTCCAACGTAGTTGAAATGTGTTTACGACTTTGATTTTTCTGCCTGTCTGGCCAATTTCTATTTCTCTCAAATATATCCGCATCACCCTGACGTTTTTATATGTTATTGTCGTTTTTATAACACGATTGCTAATGAAAATGAAGTGTGCAGTATTTATAGTTCATCAACAGAGACGGTCTTAATTATCCCTTTACATTACGGTCAAGGGAAAAAATGGAAATTTTAAGGATGTAAGACCATTTCAAACATAATGAAATTGACATGGATTTGCTACGTATACTAAAACGTGCATACGATGGAATATGAGTACGAAGCATATAAGGCAAAACAAAATTATTCCTTACACACTGATCTACAAGGGGGGGGGGGACTTTTTACAGCGTATTTTTGTTCTGTATCACTATATCAAATATAACAAAATTGATAAACATTTTTGAGGCTTGCAACACGACATTTGTTTATAACATGAGGTACATTGAATTTATCTTTAATTTACAGGGACATACAGAATATTCGGATATGGCTCGGTATTTGTCTATCAGCGATATTTTTAGGAAATGAGATTTCTTTATACTATGGAGAGTTTAAATTTTTTTTAATATGTGGTGGATATAAATGTCATGGATCACATATAGGCTACACGGAAGAATTTGTAAACATTGAGTAGTATCACTGTAAATCAGTGTTGCCAGACGGGCTACTTTTTTTAAATTCAAATTTTTGATTGGCACCACTTTTTACAAATGATAAAATGTGCCTTTTTCAATGACATGATAATTAAGTCGAAAACAAAAGGTGATTTACCGTTTCAAAAATGTAGTGCCAGACAAAAAATCTGAATTTAAAAAAAGTAGCCCACTGGCAACACTGCTGTAAATGGCTTAAAGGAAGTTTCAATTGTAACATTTTATTTCAAGTTAAGTATGTTAAAAATTGTTTGCATATTATAAATAAAATCATATACAGAGTCAAGCAAAAAACTTGATACATGACCGCTTAAAGATTACAATGTCTGAAAGTGTTATTTAAGTAGTCTTAAGTGTGTTTTAGCCTGAATAAAATTTTATCTTAATGTGTGGCATATATAAAAATCTGTTAGTAATGAATAGAGCTGTACAAAGAATTCAAGTATTTTCCCGTATATTCATAGATATTGCTGTAGGGGAATTTTCAGCGTAATATGAATTTTCTTTTTAGACTAAGTTTTAATATACTAAGATAAAAATATACAAATCTGTAGATTAATTGCAAAAAGATTTCGACTAATTTTCCCGCTTTATTATTAAAATATATCTATTATTACTAAAATCTTCTATTCAAAAGCGTTAACATTTTCTATAATGTCTAACTAGATTTTGTTTTTATGAAATTAACCCTTTGAGCTCTGGTGGGTAAATTTCTTCAAAATTCAAAATGTCACATTGTCACCAGTATTTTGAAAAGAAAAAAAATTGGTTAACGATATACACGAAAAAATGCATAAAACTTTTTTCAAATATATCAGTCGAATTTTCTAGTATCTTTGTGACATTTCGGAATTAACCCATTAACGCCCGAATTATTTTCTTCGCTAAAATTTAAATTTTGTATTTCCCACAACTTTTAAAAGAAAATTAACTTTTATGTAAATTTATCGAGGATTCTGTCTCGTGAAAGAAGGTATATATTTAAATTCCTCTTTACTGGTGGGAAAACCGCTTTCTTAATTCTTTTGTAACCGTCCTCAAAAGAGGACGCTGGGCGTTAATGGGTTAAAACTAATTAGTAGAAAATTCACCCATCAAAGGGGTAAACAGCGGAGTTTCGTTAAAGAATTTCGACAACTTTTGAAAGCATTTCTTGAGGCTGCTATTCACCAGAGATGAGAACGCTCCGACTTAAAAGACTGCTTTCTACCACTAAATTTTAGTGGTATGTCTTGCGTTATTGAGGGATAAGATTTCCTTTTTTTCGCTGTACTTTGCTCGGAAAATTTTATTACATTTTGCCGGACAATTTTCGCGATTTAATAGAACAGCATTTTTTCTGAGAAGATATTTGTGTGCAAAAAAGCGAAACTCTCATCCTTGTTCATTGAATGTCAAACATTCTTAGATTTAATACAGTAAAAAAAAAAACATTATAATTAAAATTTAATGGTGAAAATCAACTATTTGGTTCCGAGTGCTCTCATTATTACTCTTCATTCAGCTTCCGAATTCTTCTCGTTAATGTTAAATCTATGGGCTTTCGATGCATTATCAAATTCATTAAACAAATGCATAATTTAACATATCAAATCGAAAATCTAATCTTTATAACTTCTTTTTTGTAAGTACTTTTCTTTAAGGAATTTTTTTAGTTCTCGAAATATTTCTGAAATTTTCGCTTAATTTTATGTGAAGTTTTAAAATTTTACTCATATTTCGTCCGCTTTTAAAGCCTAAAATGTTAAGTTACGCATTGATTTTTGAAATATTTTAAAAGCTACAACCCCCCCCCCCCCCCAAAAAAAAAAAAAAAAAAAAAAAAAAAAAAAAAAAAAAACAGACATGTTTTAAGAAGAACACACAGAAAAAAGAAATAAAAATATTAATGTCCTGAGTTAATATTTTAAATATAAGAATGCAACAAACGCCTATAGACTTAATATCACTGACAAGATTTTGGAAATTGAGAGACTAGCAGCCTTAATATATACAGATTGGTGCCGATTTGTTCATATGAAATTTTAAATAAGTGTTTTCGCAGCACAAATTCCGCCTTTGAAAGGTTGATTAATATGTTTAGTGATATTATGTGTAAAAAAAATAGAGCTATAAATAAAGAGGAGGGAGCAGATAACATTCTATCCATCATTTGCTAGTGAAGACACTTTGGAGATTGTCAGAAGATGGCGTCTGTTGTTTATTTATATTGGACCATGGCCTGATTAACACAGAGTCTAACTTCTACTACTAAAAACGAATAGAAAATGTTGCCTTTTTTGCCTTATATAGGACTGGTATATTCTGCATGAAAATGCTTTTAAATAACACGTAAATTGTTACTTAAATTTACTGATAGAAGTTTCCTCCGGCGAAATCAGATGAACAGAGAATGACTGGGGGATTGTTTATGTTGTCGATAGAAAACAGGGCCTGACTGCCACCGGAACAAACTTTCATCAATAAAAACGAATAGATATATTTACTGTTATTATGAAAAAATGCTAAAAACACTTAGAGATAATTTTTTTTTTCATCATTACTGGTGGATTTTTACCCCAGCAATGAACAGGAGCTTGCAAATCTGGGCACAGTTGAATCTTCTATTTTAACGATTTCTCGATCCCATTTTATTCATAGTTCCGTATGTAAAAGTTGTTTGTGGAATATTTGCTTTGTATAACGCTTCAGTACGTGAAAGCCTGCGATATACATGGCATTTGGATAAAATAATATTATCTAACGGCTAATAATATACATTACATGGTATCCTAATAAAAAATATGCTCACCCTCCGGTACGCTTCGCACTCAGTGTATTAAAATTTTGATATTAAACGTAGTATTTTGAAGAAACATTCCTGATTTGTGGAATTGTGAAAAAAAAAAAAAATCAAAAGCTTTTATTTTGTCAAGCACCAAATGAGTCGAAAAATTTGTGTTATAAGTTAAACAGTTTCAAACTAAAATTGTAGTTTAAAATGTTTTTATAAAATTTGAATAATTTTCACAACTGTTCTAGAGATAATTCTACTTCGAGTAGTTAAAAAGCGAAATCCTTTTCAGAAATTGCTTCAAAAAAGCATAAAACTCGTTAATTGCAGTTTCTCCGAGGATTTTTTTCCCACTTTAATTTAGAGAGCTATACTCTGATATTATACAGAAAACGACTAAAGAAAGATATGACAACAATCAAATATTTCAAAAAATCCGAGAAAAATATTTAACTGTACACCACGTACAAGGAATATAAACTTTACACTCAATATATGAATGCATTTGTCATATCTTTTCCTATTAAAGTACCTTTGTAGTTAAAAGGTGGAAATCCGAAACTTTTAAAACCAATATTTTTATACTAAACCAGTATTTATTTACCTTAATCGAGCTATATCCGATCTCTAAAACATCATATTTCGACCAAAAACAGAAAAAATTACAGTATAAATGTAGGTATTTTGTATATATTTGTACAAATCTGTTAATATGCATTTCTGTATGTATACCGTAATTTTCCGTGTATTCACCACAGCTCAGATCACTATATTCTACCAGAATATTTTTAAGTAAAATGTGACTTGCTTCATTTTGCTATTTTACTTCATTTTTTAACATCTTCTCAATTTTGCCCGTACGCTGTACGGTCAACGTGTTTTTGCCAATCATAATTTGTCCGTTATCACGTACGGGCATCCATACTTTAATTATGATTTATTATAATTGGAAAAATTTTTATTCTTTCGAGCATTTTTCTGATTCAATTAGACAAAAATTTCTGTTTTGAAAAACCGGTGATAAAAGATTAAAAATTCTATAAAAGATATGAAAAAATAGACATTATTTAACAGATTTTTCGTCAAAAATATTGATCAGTTAAGTGGGCAAAATAAAATTTTCAGCATGAAAATGACCTAATTAAGTTGCAGCACATACCCGTGAAATTATGGTATATACTGAGTGTCCCAAAAATGACTGATGGATTTTAAAATTCAATAACTTGCAAACGGTGACAGCTACTTAAAATTTTTTTGCAGGAGGGTTATGTTTAATGTCAGGAGTTTTTTTACCGTATTTTTTTTAGTTCGCATCTCAAACAATAGGTGATCTGACGGCGATTGAAGGCCAGGTGATCAGTGCTGAGTGAAGCGTCGACCTGGCCTTCAATCGCCGTCAGCGCCACCTATTGTTTGAGATGCGAACTAAAATAAAAAATTACAGTAAAAAACTCCTGACATTATACATAAACCTCCTGCAAAAGTTTTTTAAATAGCTGTCACCGTTTGCAAGTTATTGAATTTTAAAATACATCAGTCAATTTTGGGACACCCCGGTACATACTTGCCAACCTCCGGCTTTTATTCAATCAAGAAAGCATACGTCCCACCAGAAAATTTGGTAAATTAAAAGTATTTTCTTATAAATGTGGTTATCATTTGAAATGCACTTAATCTAATCCGCTGGCAAATTTATGGCTCTAATTATGTTTCTTTTATTTTAGAAATGTAGAAGGTTGGCATGTATGTATATATCAAAAGGAACTGCCTCGGAAATCGGCACTGTTATATTAAACCTTTGCAATCGTATATCCAGTCTGACTGGACATCATCTTTCTTTGCAAAACTTGATTTTGTCACCAGTAATATAGGGAAATAAAATTTGCCTCGTTTAAGATGAGCATTTTTGAAATTGTGTATTTAAACCAAACTTTTCATAAAAAGTCTCATAAAATTTTAAATTCAAATTCTTGACTAGCGCCACTTTTTTGAAATAGTAAAATGCGCCTTATTTAGCGACACATTAATATTAGCGAAAATAAATGCCGTTTAAAAAAAGTGGTGCAAATCAAGAAATCTGAATTTTAAAAAAGTAGCCCACTGCGGCCACAGGCTATTAATTTTTTATCCTATTCGTACGACTATTTTAAGGAAAAATAATTTGTTGTATATTTCTCTTGCAGATGTTGTCTAAATGTATGTAAACACTTTTCGTTTTTAAAATGTGGTGCAAGGTAGAATTAAAAAACAGTTGCCAGTGGCAGCCCTGTATTAATGTAAATAAATGAAGTTATATTGAACTATTGTACCATTAAATTTTAATTATTTTCGCTTCTTTTATTCGCAGAAAAGTAAAAGGAGTGCAATGTCTGCAAATAAATGAAGCGGTTGCATATTTTGTGAATAATAAAAGCGCTACGAATTCTGCGTTTAAAAATTAAACAGAATTGTTTTTATAAAAAATAGTTTTGCCAGACTGCTTGGATATACCAAGGAGTATGTGAACCTTGATAAACGTTGGTTTAGTTAGCAAATTTAGTTTAAAAATTCAGGCTATTAAACTTATTTTTTTATTTGTAAAATTTCTGAATTCTTGTTCGCAGTAATTATTCAAAGAATTTCTAACATTGTCCTGCAGTTAAAGTTAAAACATAAAAGAAATTTTCTCTTTACAATATGCGGTAACATATGTATGCACGCTGAATATATTATTTAATTTTTTCATTCTTGTAGAAGAAAAAAGTGTAGCATTCATGAAAATTTTCGAATTCCGGTTTTCTACGAATATATACTCTTTAAGGGTCAGAGATTACAAAATACATGTTTTTACAAAATGTCTAACTATGAGTCTCTGTGTATGTGATGCTTGCTGTGATTTCTTCATCTATATGTCATATTTTGGGAGCCCTGTCTCAAGAATTCATGGATAAAATTTAATAAAATTTCGATTCCGGTAGTTTCAAATTGAAATTTGTGCTGATTACCTCTTGGTATAAATCGCTCAGCAGGTTTAGTTGCTCTACAGCTTTTTTTAAATAACATTTCTTCAACAGATATATCTCAACAATTAACAAACGTATTTTCATAAAATTTCACATACCTTTAGCCCTTGATATAAATTGAAACTGATTCTTTTTTGGTGTAAATTTCCCAACAGGTATCTCTGCTATGCTTCAATTTTCACAATTTCCAAAATAGTTGTATCACAAGCTTTAATACAGAATTTTTTAAAATCAGAATTCAGATTCGATTAATCACTGAAACAAAATTGCCCTGATTAATTTTTGAAGTAATTTACCCAACAGATGGCTCTGCCATGCAAATTTTTTACGATTTCCACAATAGCCGTGTTTTAAAATCTAATGCACCAATTTTCATCAAACTTTATATTCTGTTAGAAATTGACACATGTTGTTGTTGATTAGATTTTGGTGTAAATCACCGTACTGGTGGTTCTGATATTCTGCATGTTTCAGGAAATATTAAAATAAATGTGATTGATGAAAATTTTGGGATTGCTACATCCGACTAGTTTAAAGAATGGTAGGGATAAATACATATTGTTTCATTAAACATCTAAATAAATAAATAAAAAAATCGTAAATTATTTCAAGCTGTAAAATTTGCAATTTCATTTTGCTGTGCATTTTTCTAAAACAAAGATTTAAAGAAATAATAATTTAAAAATAAATTAAAAGTTTTCGGAAATTTGAAAAAAAAAATTAAACTTTAAAAACATCAATCATTTTTAGGCGCAATTTTTGATTACATAAATACGTAGCATCTATAGTCGTCTTCCTGTCTGTCTGTCTGTCCAAGTAAAACAGTCAACCAATTGATTTGAAATTCACTATATTTAATCATTACAGAATTTCTTTGATTTATTTAAAATCCTATAAAAAACGAATTAAAACTTAAAAAGATATTAATAAAAGTTTCCTCCTTTCTATTAATACTTCATATATAATTAATTCAATGATATCCCCATGATAGATAGGTAGTGATGTTAGGTTGCCATGGTGATTACATCCTATCTAAGATGGACTCATTTTATTTTCTTATTACTGAACTTAATGTTATATATTCCTAATAAATTTTATATGCGTGCACTTTGGAATAAGGGTACAACAGCTAAAGGGCTCGGAAATGGTCCGCCAACTGAACATAAATATTTTCTTAGAAAAATTTTCCTTTAATATTTTTCTTGCAAACTGCGTAGAAATAGACTTCGGAGGTTAATTTCAGCACAAATCCGGTAGAAACCTTCTATGAATTTTTTTGTAAAATATTATTGGTATTCAGTACAAGGCCCGTTTGGGAGCCTTGCAGCTATTACACCAGGATCTGAATATTTATAAAACTAATTGTAGTAGAAACGCACATCATTTTCTACCTTTGGCGTACAATTTCTAACTTGTTGAATTAATGTTTTGTTACTCGAAATAACTATACCAATTAGAAAATTTATTAGAGAAAGGATTTTTTAGATATTCAATATTTTTAAGAAATAGTCAACATAGTAATTATTTATGTTTCTTATTATAATAATACATAAACATGACTTAAAAAGTGATTTGAAATATTTTCAATGCATTTTTTAATAGAATATTTTTCATTACATATGATTAAAAAGAACAGGTGGTATAAGGAGAATAATGTCTTTTAAATTAATTATTTTTGATAACTATATACTACTTTTCCCTACGTTTGAAACTATTTAATGAAGTTTAAAAATCAACTAATTATGAAAAGTGAAACAAAGAAACAGACAGAATTTTATTTTGTACTTCTGATTATTATTTCAGTTTTCATTTTAATGGCCAAAGGCATTAAAGGAAATTGTGAAATCTACTAATTAGGAAAATTTTCCGAAATTTACTGATTAAATCGTTAAAATACTCTGCTGAAAAAGAAAAAAGTTTCATATTCAATTGAATCATAAAAGTTTCGTTCTAAAATATAATTATCTTTTGGTAAATATTAAACTAAAGAATTTTCTAAAAAATGTTTAATGAATACTGTGAATTTTTTTTTAACATTTACATAAAATGTATCTTGTCAGAAAATCTTTGAACATTTGCCAATTTTTTTTCTGAAACTTTGAACAAAGCATTTTGTTTAATAACGAGAGGACTAATTTACTGATCTATGATAACTATTTTTACTTTAAAAAAAGCGGAAACAATTTTTCAAAACTCTAGTTAAAGAGAGAGGTAATTCTGGATTCAAGTAAATGAATTTGAATAAAATTATGTACATCCACGAGCGTGTGTGTATGCATATACGTATGTGTTTGAATAATATATACACTGTTGATCTTGTAATCTCGTGTGTTTATTTTAGTATAATAGAGGGTGGTTAAAATGATATGAACTATTTTAACTCCTTATATTTTACTGATAAATTTAGAAAACATTAAATGAGAAGTAAGCGAGTACTGTTGTTTTAAATGTATATTTTTTAAATTCTACTATCTTGGTTCAAGAGAAATACAAAAAATAGTAAATATAGATAGTGAATGTGGCTACACGTAACAGTAAATATGACAGTAGCTTAATAAACAAATAAACAAGATATTAGTATGCATATACTCCATGTCCCCAGTTTATCTAGTTAACCTTAAAGTTATAAATACGTAATGGAACATCCTGTTTAATCCTTTCCGGCGCATACAAATTCTGTTCGTAAAATCAGAAATTGTTGTCTGGCACCGGAATTTACAAAATACTTTTTTAGAAATTAAGAATTCCCTGGTTTAAGCTATCATTGTAAAAGTAAAATTTTACTAAAACATTATTGGTGCCGTTTATAAGTTTGGGATTAAAATTAGGTGCTGCCGGAGTGGTAACATTGCGCCGGAAATGGTTAAAGCCTTAACTCTTTGAGGAGCAAAGTACTTCTATTTTTAATATGCTGAAATGATTAAATGACACCAGAACTTTAACCCGGGAGGACGCGCGCCGGGCCTTTTAGATCGGGAGTGCGTATGGTTTTTGCAATTGTAACCACTAAAGTTTATCGCAGAATTTGTAAGGATTGCCTCCGTCTAAATAAAATGAGGGTTATAATTTGATTTTATCGGTGACAAAGTTAAAACCATTTATACCCTGGGTAAGCGCGCGTTCTTCCGGGTTAAAAAACATTTTTTTTTCAAAATCGATAAAATAGCTAATCTTGACCTATTAAACAAAATTAAAAGGTTCATTTCGAAATTCTGGTGGCAATGTGGCATTTTGAAATTCAAAAAAAAAAAAAAAAAAAAGTGGAACACTGCTTTTCAAGAGGTTAATAATTTCCTTTTTTTGACAAAATAAACAACAAAAGAGTGGTTAAAAATCACTTTTTCTGTACTAAAACATCTGCATTCTGTAATACAAAAATGTCTATTAGTAAATAAGTAAGCAAACTCTTCTTACACGAGCGGCATTCGGGCAAAACAATTAAAGGGAAATGCTTACTGTAAAACTAAACAAAAAAAAAAAAAAAAAAAAAACTTTATATGAGCTCTCGTCGCACTGATGAAATCACGGAACTACCAGTTAAAAGGAACTCACATAACTTCAAGATAGTGAAGCTCCAACTGTAGCCGAATTCGCAAGGCATCAAAATACCACAGGTATAAAATTCCAACAGTAAATTAGAATAAAATCTCCGTGTGGTTAGCGTTTAACTTATTTTAATCAGAAATTTCTGTTCCCGTCGACATATTACTTGGTCGGTGTTGAATCGACATGGGTTGGACATTCTAATGCAGAGTTGCCAGTTTGGCCACCATTTTTATTCCGAAATTTACATTTCAGACTGGAAATTCCTGAGAAGAATTTAAATATTATGTCATCCAGAAAATTCTGCGATTTTTTTTGATAAAGTTTAAATCTACAAATGCCCCTTTTCAACCGGAATTTTTTGGTAGTAAAATTTCTTTTTACAGTGCACGTACACAAAATTTTTTATATAATTTGTAATAAATCTGATCATAATTTCCGGTGTCAATCAAGCATTTTAACATTACCGCTACAAAAGCATAACGCAGAATTTCATGGATGACCTCATAGTAAGTCATGAAAAAACGGCCGTAAATCAATTTGATTATAGTTTTTAGCTCACAGGCTATCATAGCCTGAGAGCTTATGTGCCCGTCCGTTCTGTATGTATGTGCGTATGTGCGTATGTGCGTAACGCGATAACTCATGATAAAAATATCGGATCCACTTGAAATTTTGTATATAGGTATATCCTGATAAGGCGCTTCCCTGATTAGTTTTTGGAGTTCATTCGATATGTATAAGAGGGGGAACGGGGGGCTCATGCCCCCCGTTAGTTGATATAAATGGGATTTTCATGCAGAATTAAGTTTTCGTTCAAAATTTAGATTAGGATCATTCTGATGAGGCGATTCCGTGGCTGTTATTAGGTGTTCATTGAATAAGTATAAATAGGGGGAACAGGGGTTCTAATGCCCCCCCCCCGTTAGTTGATATAAATGGGATTTTCATGCAGAATTAAGTTTTCGTTCAAAATTTAGATTAGGATCATTCTGATGAGGCGATTCCGTGACTGCTATTAGGTGTTCATTGAATAAGTATAAATAGGGGCAACAGGGGTTCTAATGCCTCCCCCCCTCTTAATTTATATAAATAGGTTTTTCAAGCAGAAATTTCAGATTTCGTTCAAATCTCTGAATCGTTTTGGAAGTTTAATGGTTAAGTATAAAAGAAGGGGATAACTCCTTTTAAATTATATAAATGCTAAATGGGTTTTTATTAAGAATTATCTAATTTGCTCTGAATTTTGGATATAGATTTTTTATATGATAAAGCATGTCTTTGATAGTATAGGAGGTTCAATGATTAAGTATAAAAAAAGAGGAAAGGGGAGAGCTGTTTCCCCTTCTTAATTTTTTTTTCGAACGGAATTAACCCTTGAAAATATAAGGCTTTAATGTACAATTAGTATTTGTAGCCTGTGAGCTCAATGCCATCAGTTTAACTGGGCAGTATTCTTTATTGTATTTACTGATGTGAGTTAGAATTTTTTAAATAAAAGTGGAAGCCAAATTGGCAACCCTGTTCTGACGTTAATTGAAAATTCAGAAAGATTCATACTTATTTAAAAATAATACTGATATTAAAAGGATTGAAAATATTTTAATTATGGATGCTTTATGACGCTTTAACATATGAAATAAAAATGCATTCCAGTTTTAAAGTAGAACTAATTTAATAATTTATAATAATATTAACTTTCATATAACCTTTCTTTCTGCTGGGCGATGAGTAATTATTTTCTTTCTATTAAAATTATGCTTTTTGTTATAATGCAAGGGGGATTATAAGCTTATTTCGGAACAAAAAGAATATTTTTGGAATAGGATTTATTTTTTTTTTAAACTTTCATTAAAAGGTTTTATTATTATTACTACTAAATATCCCAATTTTTCCAAATACACATAAAGCAAGATTTGTATTTCTTAGAAAGTAATATAACAGTTATTTTAATATATGTGTATATACCGAGACAGAAACTACATAATCCTTTTTTTAAAACTTCATCTGCTTTCTAGATTAGTTAAAAGGCTTTCATCGTAATGCAGGTTCCTAATTAAAACTTTTTGCGATAGTTTTTAATGTACTTTCTGTAATTTAGACTAGATGCATATCATCAGAGATGCTTTTTTTACCAATAAAAAAGCTTTAATATAACTCTCATAGCATTTAAACTATTTTATTAAGTCTAATCTCGTCTGATTTTACAAATTAATAAAATTTTATCAGAGACCACAGAATTGTTTATACTGCCTGATTTCAGACAAGATCTTTATATATAAAAATCTTCTGTGCGTGTGTATGTAATTGAACTCCTCCTAAACGACTGAACCGATTTTGATGAAATTTTGTGTGTGCGTTCCAGTAGATTCGAGAATGGTTTCGATTCACATTTCGTCGAAATTGATTCAGTACTTTTTTAGTAATTAAGCAAAAACTAATAGTTAGTGAATGGTACAAAACAAATTCGTTTAAATCCAGTAGTTCGTGAGATAATTCACATTTTCCTAATTTGGCGATGTCTTCGGCGCAAAAACCTTAAATTTTCAATGCTCATCTTTATATATAAAAATCTTCTGTGCGTGTGTATGTAACGGAACTCCTCCTAAACGACTGGACCTATTTTAATGAAATTTTGTGTGTGTGTTCCAGTGGATTCGAGAATGGTTTAGATTCACATTTCATCAAAATTGATTCAGTACTTTTTTAGTAATTAGGCAAAAACTAATAGTTAGTGATTTTTCGCTAATTAAAAGTGCTATATATATAAAAGAAAGTCGGGATTTCGTATTAATCACAGCACAAAAAAAATCTACCGAACCAAAAATCTTGAAAATTGGGGTAAAAATACTTCTTATAACATAGAAGAGTGCCGCTAAAAAGGGATTTTCGAAAATTCCACCCCTAAGATGAGTAGAAAAAAGAACGAACTTTTAAAAAATTCCATAAAAATCGGCTTTTGTAATTATTTTTCAACTGATACCATATTTTAGTGCATTTTTTCATTCTGAATCGAATGGTACTGAGCAAATTCGTTTAAATCCAGTAGTTCGTGAGATAATTCACATTTTCCTAATTTGGCGATATCTTCGGCGCAAAAACCTCAAATTTTTAATGCTCATCTTTATATATAAAAATCTTCTGTGCGTGTGTATGTCACTGAACTCCTCCTAAACGACTGGACCGATTTTAATGAAATTTTGTGCGTGCGTTGAAGTAGATTCGAGAATGGTTTAGATTTACATTTCGTCGAAATTGATTCAGTACTTTTTTAGCAATTAGGCAAAAACTAATAGTTAGTGATTTTTTGCTAATTAAAATTGTTGAATAAGTTCGATAAATAGAGTGCGGACGGAATGTCCGAGCGGTCGAAGGCGCCAGATTTAAGCTCAGCTTTTTGAAGAAAGATATCACGTGTTCGAACCCCACACTTGACAAACGTGTATGCTTTACAATAATATTTCCTATATTATAATTTTGATTAACCGACTTCAGACAACCGTTAACTTTTAACTAAAAAAAGAAAAATAAACTTTTCTATCAAAAATTGAACCGACTTCAAAAAATACTGAAGAGTGAAAAATAATTTCCTTACAGAATTGTAATAAGAAATTAAATTAAGATCGTAGTGTTTAATCGTGCGTATTGCCATATTTACATACATTTATTTGATTTTCTGGAGTCGGTGCCAAGAAGGACAACGTCCGTCGGTGACAGGACAACGTCTGTCGGGTCCGCTAGTGTAAATATAAATATTTAATGCTAAAATTTCTAAATATCATTTAGTAGAAGATTATAGAACAAAAAGAATCAAACAAAGGGAAAACTAATTTACAACAGAAACAAGAACAAAAAAGCTGTATCAAGGATAGAATATTGTAATACAACTAAACAGTTTATTAAAGTGGTATAAAAATAATATGTAAAAAATATATATAAATAAATCATAATGCATTTGAAAACGCTATTTCGGCTTTTCTATCAATAGTCCTAAAAATACCCAAATTTGTTTTGTGTGGAACTCTGTATATAAAATGGAGTTATGAAAAAGAGGAGGAACCATATAGTATATTGTCTACCAATTGCGGATGAAGTAACTGAGGAAGTTGTCACACGATAGCAGCTGCTTTTTTTTAAATTGTAACCAGTGTGGGTGACAAATCAGTAATATTGTAAGGTTTTCTGCTAATTCATTCGTAGTAGGAAATTTTCTAGTTAGATAAGGCGAACAGAACTTAACCACTTAATCGTTGCGCCCGAGACATTCACGGGCTGCAAGCTTCACGGCTTTTATTCGGGATTGTTTTATTCCCACCAATTTTATAAAATAGTGCAATTTGTTTTATTCCGGTATCGGTTTACATAAAATGTGATGAATATTTCTTTTAAAAAAAGTGGTGGGAATAATGAATTATAATTTTTAAACCGTAATTTAACGGGACAATTAAGGGGTTAAAGCAATTACCGGTATACAGAACATTTGGGCACTTACCCTGGTTACGTCACCCATATGTATTTTTGTTCATGTTTCATAAAGCCCCACCATTGTCTGAGAAAATGTGCTCACAAAGCCGGTAGACGAGATGTGTTGGGTTAGAACTCAATCATGTCACAGTAATCGTTTGGAATTTTCAGCCGTTTCCTTCGAACCTTACGTAAATATATTCTCGGATCCATTAAAAAGACTTTCTCAGACATATATCCCATGTGGAGATAATCGGCCGTCATGTACAATAGAAATACCAATATCTTATTATATAATGTATTACATAATTTTTGTTTTTAATTGTATGTTGATATTGTTTAAGACAGTCTATAGAAACAGCCATTTAAAAAAAAATGATTAAATAATTCATTGATGCATAGGCATATCAAATTGCACTTTTACGTAAAATAGTCAAAGTACATAAGTTCTAGTAAAATAAAGAAATAATAAATATTTTGATTCAAAATTCTACTAAGAGAAATAATAAATAATCTTTTTAAAAAATTAAAACTGTTAAGAAGCATAATTTTATTTAGGGTGAATGAAAGTGAAAAAAGGATTGCAATCTTTCAGAATATTAAGTTATTTCTTAATTCAGAATAATCTTAGTTTTCAATTTATACTAGGTTATTCTGCTAAATCTAGACATTTTTATCAATTTTCTAGTCTATGTAAATAATTTTTTGAGAATATTTTGTCTTACTAAATTGTAAGATATTTAGAGTAATTTATTTTATTTAATACGAATTTACTTTTTTAAAATTCGTTGGTCATATTAAATGTTCCACTTTAAATACTTTAATCGAAAATGAGCAGATTTTTCCAGAGCGGATTATTGAAAGAAATTTCCAGAGGCAAATTACGGTTACATAAAAAAATCTCAGAATATTAGAGACATTCTGGAAAGAGGCATATATGTATCAAAAGTTATTCGAGGCTCCTGCAGGGTTCGCACAGTTCTACCACTAAATATTTACAGTATTTTCAATGTGTTTCACTGCATAAAAACGTTGTGAAAATTGTGAATCGAGGAGGTGGTTGCGAATTCTGTCTCTTAAAAACTAAATATAAGATTTCTTATCATTAATAGTGGTATCAGAGTCCTTACAAAATATAAGGAGTGTGCGAACCCTGTCCTGAATTAGAATCGATTTTCTTTTAAACAGGCAAACAGATTTGCAAATTGAATGACTGAAGTTATGAAAAAATTCTTCATTGGATAGTATGAGTTTTGGATGGATAATCAGGGTTCGCACTGTTCCTAAAATTTTTGTACTTTTCTACCATAATTTTTAAACGGTAATATTTATTGTATGATTCTATTGTAGATGTTAAACAGACGTTACATGAAAATGTTTGATTTAAAATACTGGTAGCAACGTGTGAAAATTTTAGGAACGGTGCAAGCCCTGGATAATATTAATGTTCTTACGATATTGAAAGTTGGAAAAATAATTTTCATTAGACAATGCTACAGGAATGAATAAGATAAATTAAAGGTTTTTTGGCGAAAAGATGAACATGTAATTCTATTAGCATATAAAAACATGTTTATAACAATGATTCTTCGACGAATAATAAGGAAAATTACGTGTCAAAAATTAACCTTTTGGACTCGATATGATTTTCACCGGGTGGCGCATGGTCAGGGAGAAACACAATCAAAAAAAGGTATTTAATACCAGTATTTTCTCAAAGAGATATTCTCGCTATTTAATCACTTTCCGTCAAACGAACAAAACAGCAATATCTCCATACGAATAATATAACCGCGCATACATTCTCCCGATTTCGTTTAGAACTTTGGTTGACTAAGTTTTGAAGAGCTTGTTAGACAAAGTAACCTTTGATTTTCAGGACATTTGAACGTTTCGGGGAAACTTTGAACTTGAGCTTGATGGCTGAATGTTTAGAGTGCTGACCTTACAATCAGACGCTGTGGGCGGGACACAAGCTGGTTTATGATTTCTTTTTATTATTATTGGTTGCATTTTATTAGTAAATAAGACATTTTTACTAAAGATAAATTTTAATTTAATTCTAAATTCCTTTTGATATTCTAAATATCGTTCCAAAGTGATTTATATATATATTAAACAAATGAAGAAAAGAGCATTCTGCGAAAATATCCGTATAAGCGTAAAAAATTGCTTAATGTTTTTCTTTTTCTTTTCTATTTTTCCTTTTTTTATTTTTTATTTTTTTTTTTAAATTTTAGAAGTGAGTTTCAGGAGCTAAAAAATTCTGCATAAATAAAAAAATCCCGAGCTAAAAAATTCTGCATAAATTGAAAAATCCGGAACTAAAAAATTTAAATAAATCGAAAAACCCGGAGCTGAAAATTTTTAATAAATCGAAAAGTCCGGAGCTATAAATGTTGTATAAATCAAAAAAGCAGGAGCTAAAAATGTTGTATAGATAGAAAAATTTGAAGCTGAAAAAACTTCATGAATCGAAAAATCGGGAGCTAAAAAATTCTGCATAAATCGAAAAATTCGGAACTAAAAATTTTGAATAAATCGAAAAATCCGGAGCTAAAAATACCGCATAAATCGAAAAGTCCGGAGTTAAAAATGTTGTATAAATGTAAAAATCTGGAGCTAAAAATGTTATATAAATCAACACTCAATTTACCTGTGTACTTGGCAATTCTTTTTAACGTTGTACTGTCAATCCTGGTTACCACTTCAGCGCTAAATGAGAATGCGCAGTAAATCTCCGTAGGGAGATATTGCAGTTTCTATCCGCCTGTTTATTTTATTGTTTTTTTCTTGTCCACTCGCTAACATTCTCACTGACCACTAGTGTCCCGCGAAAATGGGTGCTACATATGCTCTGGGCACCAGTAATTTAAATGAATTTTTGCTATTCATCTAATGGCTGAACAATCTGCGATAAAACATGAAGAAGTAAACTGCAAAATATTAGTGATTTACAAAGTATTTGGCGTCCCGATTTATGAGGGACACCTGAGAACACTAGTGGTCAGTGAGAATCACCTCTCGAGTGAAAATGATTAAGTGTTAAATAACAGAATATATCTTAAGGTGTCCCGGGATACTGTAACCTTCTTTGTAACCTTCTGTAAAAAAACTTTTAGGTTAAAAGCTATTTTAGAAATCTGGTTTTCAAACTTTTACGTGTCATAATTATCCAAGAAGCGTGAAACCACCGTGGAAATCTGAATCATTTCAGTAACCTATCATTTTCTATACTGAGGCCATTCAATCCCTTCCTATGCCATCAGTGGCAGTGTTATAATGTCCATGGTAATTATAGACAGGGTTATTCTTAATGATGGACACACTTTCAAAAAATTGAATTTATTAAAGTACTTATCCAAAACGAACAATCTTTATATTAATGAAAAGTGGAAGTTTTAAAGTTTTTTAAGGTATTAAAAATGCGAGAAAGCGTATCTGCTGTTACTGAGTGCACAACAGCAGTGATACGAAATTGCGACCTATTGCCGCGAGACTTCTATCCGCCGCTTTTAGAAACAGCACAGCTTTAAAAGCCGTGCGCTCAATAACAGCAGATACACTTCCTCGTATGTGGGACAAGTTTGACTATTGCGTAGATGTATGCCGTGCCGCAAACGGTGGGCACATTGAATATTTATAATGTCATAAAAAAACTTTGAAATTTCCTCTTATCATTGGCATAAAGATTGTTCATTTTGAATTTGTACATTAATAAATAAAAAAATAAAAAATTTTGAAAATGGGTACATCATTTAGAATAACCCTGTATAGTCCAACTGTTTCACAGGCACTGTATTTATATTTTGTTATTAAAATTTATTCACATATAATTGTATTTTCCTTTTAATTTAGGGAAACCTTATATAAAAATTTTTGTGTTGTCTTTTCTATTGTTTCGACACCTATGTTTTTAACTTATCTATTTAACACATTTCGTGTATGTTCATTTATACAACGACGAGCCATTACATTATGACCACCGTCCATCTACAACAATGGGATCGCCCAGGAAGAAAACCAATGCGCGTGCGCGGCTGAGGTTGGAGTATATAAAAGGGCTATGCATTGTCTTTCCGAGCATAGCTTGATTAGCGACATAATGGCAAAAGCAGCTGATTTATCAGACTTTGATAAAGGTCAAATCGTTATGGCTCGGCGACTGGGAACGTCGATATCAGAAACGGCGCGTTTAGTTGGCTGTTCACGTGCAGTAGTTGTGAGCACATATCGAAAGTGGTGCATGGATGGTGAAACGACAAGTCGCCGGCCAGCGGTGTGTCGTCCACGGAGCATTGATTCCAGAGGAGAGCGGAGATTACTACGCATTGTTCGCCGTGATCCAAGAGCTACAATAGCTGAAATCAGTACCAACTATAACAGTGGCGACCCAGGCAGTGTTTCTCAACACACTGTGCAGCGTACATTGCTGCGCATGGGCCTACGGAGCCGGAGGCCGAAGCATGTCCCTGCACTGACAGCACGTCATCGCTAGCTGCGTCTGCAATGGGCCAAGAAACATCGGAATTGGACATTAGAAGAATGGAAGAAAGTTGCATGGTCCGATGAATCACGTTTCCTGGTTCATCACATCGACGGCCGTGTGCGAATACGCCGATTTCCAAACGAAACCCTGGCTCCCGGGTGCACAATTGGACGGAGACAAGCAGGTGGCGGAGGTATTATGGTGTGGGGATTGTTTTCATGGAGCACATTAGGACCCATAATCCCTATACAACAATCCCTGACGTCAATGCGTTACGTGAACATCGTTGCAGACCAGGTTCACCCATTCATGGCAACAGTATTTCCAGAGGGGGGTGGTGTTTACCAACAGGATAATGCACCATGTCATAAGGGTGGAATCGTCAGGGAGTGGTTCGAGGAACATTCCAGTGACTTTCAAGTCATGTCTTGGCCTCCAAATTCTCCTGACCTTAATCCAATAGAACATTTGTGGTCCCACCTGGAAAACCAAATTCGAGCTGCAACGCCACCCCCTCGTAATGTGAGGGAATTGCAGGACCAGTTGGTGAACACTTGGTACCAGATACCTCAGACTACGTATCAGCACCTTGTGGAATCAATGCCTCGCCGGGTTCTGGCAGTTTTGAGGGCTAAAGGTGGTCCTACACGTTATTAAGAGGGTGGTCATAATGCAATGGCTCTTGGGTGTAACTCTTATTTAAAGACATTTCTTGTTCAAATCGAATCATACAGATTTTGTAGTAGTCAAGTTGATTGCTCTTGTTGCTTCTGATGTTAAAAAAATTACAGGGCTAATAATTTCTCTTCCTAAATTCTTGCAATGTATGAAAGCTAGAATCACAGCATCTCATGTATTTTTATTTAGTTGCTATCACTATTTCCAATCTATTATCGTTATAGTAGATTTATATAAATCTATAACGCAATGTAGAGTAGAAATATAGCGTAAAGATTATATTTTGAAAGTAATATTGGTAGTGAAAATATAAAGAAACACAGAACGTGACAAAAACTATAGAATGGCACTGGAATTTAAAACAATATTAATATAAAAATAAACAGAAATTTTCTTTGCGTACATTATAAAAGCCATATTTTATATAAAAAAATTGATACAAATATGACTTTTCGGAATTAAAATTAAGTTGTATAAAGAATATTACACCGACTTTTAAAGAGCTGATGCAAGTACGCAGTAAAACAATCTTTAGTTGAGTCCATATTCATCAGACTAATAATAAAATTACGAACCAAAAGGGATTCAATAACACATGTTTCGCTGCATATGTTTTTCTGTTCCAAAAAAAAGTTAGTTTCTTTTCAGAAGATATTACAATTTTTTTTTAAATGGATAAAAGTTAAAACTTAATATTTAACCCTTTGAGCTCTAATGGTAGCATTTTCTACCACACAATTTTAATTCCGAAATGTAACAACGGTACCAGAAAATTCGACCAAATTTATTTGAAAAAGGTTTAATGCATTTTTTCGTGTATCTGGTTAACCGGTTTTTTTCTTTGCAAAATACTGATGCCAATGTGGCATTTGGAATTTTGAAGAAATTTACCCACCAGATCTCAAAGGGTTAAACAATTGAATTTTAAGTTAAAAAAAAATTATATTTGTAAAGAAATATAGAAATCGGTATATGTAAGACATTCAATAATCAACGAAATAAATGTTGTCATTTATTTCTTTCATGGGCTGTGGTACATTTATGAAACCACTTAATTTGAATTTTCAAATGCCGCAATACCACAGTAGGTTTTGTATTTTTTTCCCCTGTTTATAATTTACGTGGAAAATGAGCGCCCTTTTTGTTTTTTCAAATTAATTTGTTTTTAAATTTCGGTGTTGTTAAATCATTTCAACATTTTAGCAATGAAATTACTCTGCCCCGTTGCCAGTAATTTTTTTTATTTCCGAGTTCCTGGTCGCACCACTTTTTTGAAATAATAAATTTTGGCTTATTTAATTACAAATAAGTTAATGCGAAAGCAAATAAAATTTTACCAAATCAATACAGTGGTACCGATCAAAAAATTTGAATATATAGAAAGAAGTAGTACTTAGAAAATTCACGAAAAATTATCCGGAAACTATAAGTGAGTTAACCAAGTAGTACAGGTCATAATTTTCTGAAAATATTTTTATACCGAAACCCCATAGGAGGTCATCAACAAATTGAAAAGGAACACATATCTATCGGATTACCCTGTCAAAACTAATACTGCAAAAGCGTTCAAAATGTACATTATGATTAAGTGGCTTATTGTTATAAAATGCGTTCATTTTTATGAGGACAAGAAGTATACTCGTAGAGAAATTAAAGTTTTCATAAAAACAGTCTCATATTTTGTCCATGATTTTTTTTTTTAATTTACAAAGTTCTTACTATAAAAAATGTTATATCAAACATTTATATTAAGTTATATTAAGAGAATATAACAAATAACATTTTAAACAATACCCTGTAATCAGATAATAAAATAATAGAAAAAGTATGAAAAATGAGAAGGTTTCTAAATAATAAGACTCAGTGAGTCAAACCACTGTATTAATATCAGTGCCTTTGATGGAAATTTACACCTTGTTATTAAATCAAAATATATAAATAAATACTTAAAAAGAGACGCAAAAAACATATATTATCATTTATTATTTTATCTGAGATCTTTCGAATGCCCACGCATTCAAATCATTATTTTCGTTTTCTATTTCTAATCTATTATCTTCTTTTATATTCCTTTGAAAATGAATGCGTGGGCATTCGAAAGATCTCAAGTAAAATAATAAATAATAATATCTATATTTTTGCGACATCTTTTAAGTATTTATTTGTATATTTTGATAATAAGACTGATAGGAATGTGATCCAGGTTCCTTTAATCCTTTGATCTCTAGATGTGAATTTCTTAAAAATGCCCTAATGTCACATTAACATCATTTTGCAAAAAAAAAAAAAAAAAAAAAAAAAAAAAATGTATATATTAGTTTTATGATATACACAAAAAAAAATGCATTAAACTATTTTCAGATAATTTTTTTAGCATATTCCGGTGTAAACATGAAATTTGGAGATTTGAATTAAGTGGTAGAATATTCACCCATCAGAGCCCAACGAGCTAATGCTACGCATTATCATGTTTTGTTTTATTGTTTTTTTTATTAGGAAAATTTGCTTTATTTATTGACAGATTAAATAAGGAGAATTTTATTGTTTAAAAAATGTGGTGGCAATCTAAATAAGAACACCCACCTAACTTACTGCAGATGACTACTGAATTACAAAATAATTCAAAATTCTTTAATTTCTATAAACATACTTCGGGAAAAATGCATAAGATTTAAATCTTATCTATTCTTATAGGAAAACGTTCAGGAGAACATTCGGTATTGTAAATCTATATACTCGTTTTAATACTGTGCAACAAATAATTACATAAGAGAAGGAATTTAGTTGGAAAGACAAAATTATTGGCTTTTGCGTACCCTCTTCATTAACCTACGAAAATCAAGTATGAAATTAGCGAGAATTGAATCTTGCTATCAATTCTATCGAATTCAAATTATCTGCTTTGTTAAAATTGTCAGAATTCTGCTGATATCACGACATGCAATTAAAGATCTGCATTACTTAAAAATTGATTTCCGGAATTACAGTTAACAATCAAACAATTGAAGGAAGTTTCATTATAATTGTTACATAGTTGATAGTTAAAGCACGTTTGTTTACAGGTTTACCGATGTTTTCAAATTATATATATTTATTTAAATTGAAATTGAAATATATAAGTGTGAAAAGATAAAATAGCGTGAAAGAGATATACAATTTTATCTCTTAAATAACAGGCCAAGACTGACGACTTTTTTTATAGACTATATTTCTATATTATATGATATAGCGCCGAAAATTGCAATTTTTTTTGTATTTGTCCTAGTAATCAGTGTTGCAAATAATCATTTTTTTAAATTCTTTGTTCTTGATCGCCCCACCTTTTAGAAATAATAAATTTCACTTTATTTAATTACATATAAGTTCATGCGAAAATGCATACAATTTTACCATTTCAAAAGAGTGGTACCGATCAAGAAATTTGAATAGGTAGAAAGCAGTAGTACATAGAAAATACTTGAGGAATTATCTGGAAACTAAGTGTGTTAACAAAATAGTACAGGTTATAATTTTCTGAAAAGATTTTTATCCCGAAACCCCATAGCAGGCCATCAACAAATTGAAAAGGAACACATATCTATCGGATAATCTTGTCAAAACTAATACTGCAAAAGCGTTCAAAATGTACATTATGATTAAGTGGCTTACTGTTATAAACTGCGTTCATTTTTATGAGGACAGGAAGTATACTCATAGACATAAAGTTTTCATAAAAACAGTCTCATATTTTGTCATGTTTTTTGTTTTTAATTTACAAAGTTCTTACTATAAAAAATGTTATATCAAACATTTATATTAAGTTATATCAGGAAAATATAAGAAATAACATTTTAAACAATACCCTGTAATCAGATAATAAAATAATAGAAAAAGTATGAAAAATGAGCAGGTTTTTAAATAATAAGACTGAGTGAGTCAAACCACTGTATTAATATCAGTGCCTTTGATGGGAATTTACACCTTGTTATTAAATCAAAATATTCAAATAAATACTTAAAAGGTGTCACAAAAAATTGATATTAATATTTATTATTTTACCTGAGATCTTTCGAATGCCCACGCATTCAAAGCATTTTTTTACGTTTTCTATTTCTAATCAATTATCTTCTTTTATATTCCTTTGAAAATTAATGCGTGAGTATTCGAAAGATCTCAGGTAAAATAATAAATAAAAATATCTATATTTTTGCGACATCTTTTAAGTATTTATTTGTATATTTTGATAATAAGACTGATACTAATGTGATCCAGGTTCCTTTAATCCTTTGATCTTTAGGAGTGAATTTCTTCAAAATGCCCTAATGTCACATTAGCATCATTATTTTGTAAGCAAAAGATTAGGTTTATGATAGACACGAAAAATTGCTTTAAACTATTTTCAGATATTTTTTTAGCATATTCCGGTGTGAACATGAAATTTGGAGATTTGAATTAAGTGGCAGAAAATTCACCCATCAGAGCTCAACGAGTTAATGCTAAGCATTGTCATGTTTTCTTTAATTAGGAATATTTGCTTTATTAACTGACAAATTAAATAAGGCGAATTTTATTGTTTAAAAATTGTGGTGGCAATCTTAATAAGAACACGCGCCTATCTTACTGCAGATGACTACTGAATTACAAAATGATTCAAAATTCTTTAATTTGTGGAAACATACTTCGGGAAAAATGTATAAGGTTTAACTCTTATCTATTCTTATAGGAAAACGTTTAGGAGAACATTCTGTATTGTAAATCTATATACTCGTTTTAATACTGTGCAACAAATAATTACATATGAGAAGGATTTTTTTTGGAACGACAAAATTATTGACTTTTGCGTACCCTCGTCATTAACCTACGAAAATCAAGTATGAAATTAGCGAGAATTGAATATTGCTATCAATTCTATCGAATTCAAATTATCGGCTTTGTTAAAATTGTCAAAATTCTACCGATATCACGACATGCAATTAAAGATCTGCATTACTTAAAAATTGATTTCCGGGATTACAGTTAACAATCAAACAATTCAAGGAAGTTTCATTATAATTGTTACATAGTTGATAGTTCAAGCACGTTTGTTTACATGTTTGTCAATGATTTCCAGTTATACATATTTATTTAAATTGAAATTGAAAGATATATGTGTGAAAAGATAAAATAGCATGAAAGATATATACAATTTTATCTCTTAAATAACGGACCAAGACTGACGAATATTTATAGACTATATTTTCTGTATTATAAGAAATAATTTCAAAATTTACAATTTTTGTTTTGTCCTAGAACAACTGTTGCTATTGATCATTTTTTTTTAATTCCGAGTTCTTGGTCGCACCACTTTTTTGAAATAATAAATTTCGTCTTATTTAATTACATATCAGTTCATGCGAAAACATATAAATTTTTACCATTCCGAAAGAGTGGTATCGACCTAGAAATCTGAATATATAGAAAGCAGTAGTACATAGAAAATACATGAGGAATTACCTGGAAACTAAGTATGTAAACAAAGTAGTACAGGTCAAATTTTTCTGCAAAGGTTTTTTTTCTACGAAACCCCATAAGGAACCATCAACAAATTGAAAATGAACACCTATCTATCATATAACCCTGTCAAAGCTAATTCTGAAAAAGCGTTCACAATGTACATTACGATTAAGTGGCTTATTGTTAAAAACTGTGTTCATTTTTATGAGGAAAGGACTATACTCGATGAGAAATTAAAGTTTTCATAAAAACAGTCTCAAATTTTGTCATGATTTTTTTTATAATTTACAAAGTTCTTACTATAAAAAAATGTTATATCAAACATTTATATTAAAAAATATATATCAAACAACATTTTAAACAATTTTCTGTAATCAGATAATTAAAAAAAAATTATGAAAAATGAGCAGGTTTACTAAATAATGTTTCACTGCACATGCAAAACCGCCATCAAAATATAATGTGCGTAATATGTTGTACAGATAAATATTAGGTCCTTTGGAAAGTTGTGTCCGTTTGGTGAAACCAATTCATACGGCAAAATTCTGCCCATTAATTGCTAAACATTAGATATCGGAAACGATATCTAATAATTAACTGATACAATTTTTTGGTACGAATCATTTTCCCAAATGCACACGACTTTGTGAACAACCCAATATATAAATGTATAAAACAGCTTTTGTGAAAGTCTCAAAAACATAATTAGGAAATTATCGTCCAAAGAATAAACTAATTATCCGTTGTTTCGAAAAGGAAGCAAGAACATGAGACGCTGTATCCAAATATAGTAGTACTCGTGCAATACTGTGTATGCTATATTCACGCTAATCTATGGATATATGGATACTGTCCCTCATCTTTTTGCTTCTTTTCGGGAACAATGGATATTTAACTAATTCTATCGACAGTAATTTTCAAAATTTTCAAGCTATGTTTTTGAGGCTTTCACAAAAGTGTTCAATACATTTAACTATAGCGCGTTATTCATATTTTATTTTGATTGCACTTACGCTTAAGCAGTGCAAATTATTTAGTAAACCGGCTTATTTTTCATACAATTTTTATTATTTTTAAATTCTTAATGTACAGGATATTGTGTACAATGTTTTTTGTCTTATTTTCTGAAAAAACCTTTTTTTTATTAAGAACTCTGCAAATTATAAGCAAAAATCCTGGCAAAATATGGGACTGTCTTTATGAAAACCCCAGTGTCTCTGCGAGTATACATGCTAACCTCATAAAAATGAACACAGTTTATTATAATAATTATGATAATTAGCCACTTAATTATTATATAAGCCACTTTTTAGCCACTTAGCATATTATAATTAGCCACTTAATCATAATAAACCTGTTTAAATTCTTATGCTACGTTTGTTTTGACAGGGTTATCCAAAAATAATCGTTCTTTTTTCAACTTATTGGTGGTCCCCTATGATATTATAGATAATCTTCGCGGAAATATGTGACTTGTACAATTTTCTTTACACACCTGGTGTCAGGATAATTCCTCATGTATTTTGACATATTAAAAAAAAAAGTATAAAATTGCAAATGACCGGTCACTTTTGGCTATACTGTGTATAAACCTTTAAAGGGAAAGCACTTCTATTCTCGAAATACTGAAATGACTGAATGACACCAGAATTTTAAAAATAAATTTATTTCATAACAGATAAAAGTTTTTTCTTGACACACTTAATAAAATTAAAATTTTCATTGAAAAATTCTGGTGCCAGTATCGCATTTCACAATTAACATTAAATGGGATATATTTTACCCCATCGCCCTTCAAATGTATAACCTCTGAACCTTGTGGTATTCTACCACAATTTCCGGTGTATAATTCGCAGATCGAACAATTTTTTTTGACCCAGAAATTTTTTTAAATGCAATCTAATTTTTTAGATCACGGTAAATATTTTGCTTCGATTACAAAATAAAATTTCTCGGCCGAAAAAGAATTGTTTGATCCACGGATTATACGCAGGAAATTACGGTACCAATAATGTTAGTAATTTCGGGAATTTTTTAATTCGAATATTCCACTTTCACCACAGAAATTCAAAATAGCAACATTTCCTTTTAATACAACACACATACTATACTTACTATAACACGTTACGTAACTGAGTAGTACAAAACTCACAATTAATATTTTCTGGAATGAATCCCGATTCCCTGAACTACGGAATTTCAAAAGCATATTTTAGGGCGGGAATTAGAGATCAACAGTAGGATTTCAGTTATAATTTTATCCCAAAACAGATATTAATTTTAATTCATGGGAGTTTACTTTGTCGGTAGTCAGGCATTGCGTTTCTGACATATTGTGACAACTTAAACAACCGTCTGTGAGTTTCAGCCGAAGAAATTATAATACCCGAGCCAACTTCGACCACTAAAAACTAAGGCTGCGTGGTCGAAGCCGGAGTCGTTAAAATACAAACCGACTTCGACTCCAGCTTTTTTTTTTTTTTTTTTTTTTTTTTTTTTTTATTCAGTTTAAAAAGAAAATAAACCAATTACATGCAATTATATATCTATAAAATGAATTATTATTGTTATTTTTTTAATATACCAGGTTACCAAAGTTAATGATGCTCAATATACTGTCTGTTTTCCATACTAAATGAAAATATTTTTTTATTGGAAATCTTAGTATATATTTTACATTCAGTACGTAAGTTCCCTCCCTCGGATAAGCCGGATTTTTTTAAAACCTTAGGTGGAGAAATTTGCAAGGGCCAAGTCTTAGAATTTGAAGCTAATACAGCAATCCCTAAATATTGGCGACGTTACGCAAATGTCAAAACTGCATCCGCAAAACTGCTAATTTTATATTCTGTCCGCACCATACTTGTCTTGCAAATATTGTCAGCCCGTATGTAACCACTTAACCCATTAATGTTTGAATTATATTCTTCGTTAAAATTCAATGGCCCGACCAGTGGCCGAGAGGTTCTGACCTCTCAATTGGTAGACGGCAGGTGCTGAGTTCAAACCCAATAGCGGCTGTCGGCCTAACCTTTCGGAGTTTTCGTTGTTTTCTTCGAACCTTGCGTAAATACGGGTTAGGTTCCCTTAGAAAGATCCCAGAAAGGGCACCCCTCCCCTGGGCCTATATTCCTAGTGTAGATAATCGGCCGACAAAAATAAATTAAACTAAACTCGTTAAAATTCAAATTTTGCATTTTCCCACCACTTTTAAAACAAGAATAACTTTTATCTTAATTAATCGAGGAATTTGTCTCCAGAAAGAAAGCATTTATTTGTTCTTCTTTTTACTGGTGTGAAAAGCGCTTACTTGAATTTTTTTTAAACTGTCCCAAAAATGGGACGCTAAGCACTAATGGGTTAATCGTCATGCCCGAGACATTCACGAGCTGCAACCTCCGCGGCTTTCATTCAGAATATTTTTATTCCCACCAGTTTTATGAAATAATGTAATTGGTTTTATTCTGGTATCATTTTACTTGTCATTAAATACGAGAAATATTTTTTTTTCAAAAAAGTGGTGGCAATAATGAATTTGAATTTTTAAATCGTAACTTAATGCGACCATTTTGGGGTTAAAGATTTTTTTTAAGAGTAGTGCGAATGTTGAAATGTTGTGCATTTTGCATTTTTCAAATTATCAAAAGTCACGAATATTAAGGGATTACTGTGTTTCAAACGCCGGCTCGTAATGGTCCAGACTGTACTGATAAAAAAAAAAAAAAAAAAAAAATTAAGCAGCTGCTGTCATCGAAATACTCAAATGCAGAAGATACGAGGTGTGACGTCATCACTAATTGTTCGACTTGTCTTTAATATTGGAATTCGCACTGGAAAATTTGAATAGTAATTTTCTTATATTTTATGTGTGGAATTGCTATCATCTTATAAAACAATAGTAATAATTTAAACTTATTGTTGAGAATTCAAGATCAGCCAATGCGGAAAGTCACAATTTTGCCGTAACCTGCTAATGGTATTCGGGTATTCCAAACGTTCACCAGTTATTTTAAAAAGTTATTGTTTTATAAGATGATAGATTTTTCAGGGTCTGCAGAAACCGAAATAAAGTCAGAATTATAAAATTAATGCGAGAAATTTAAAATTTTCATTTTTTCTTTCGAATTTGCAGAACCCGAATTATTTATGAGATAGAAAAATCTTCATCTTTACTTTTCATGATTTCCATCGAAATTTTTCGGGTCTGGATCGAGGACACGAAATAACAACAAAATTGTAGTAATTTTGCTTTTTTTTCAGTCTATGGATCTGAAATTGTAAAATTTTCGTTCTGTTTCATTCTTTAGATTTAGATAGTTTGATTTTTCAGGTTTGTGGAATGCGAAATTATAAATTATTTAAAGCAGAAAATATAATTTTTACTATTATATTTTTACATTTATATAAATTAATGCTGAAACAGCGTAATTTTTACTTTATTATTATTATCTTGTTTTTTTTCGTTCCCATATAATTTTTACTAAGAGGCAACACTACTATATTAGCCAGTTCGGAGTCGGCCATTTTTTCCACCGACACTGCATTCCTGCCAAAAACGAACCATATTTGTCAGAGAAATTTGATATAAATAATACGTTTAAATAAGGCGGAATATTCTATAGAAATTTGACTTGTGGAAATTTATCGGTTATGAGAAACTGTTTCTCCTGTGTAAAAATTAATCGCCATCTTGTGGCTCTAAATTGGTAGAATCTACACGTTGTACCTCATCCTCTTTATTCATAATTTCGTTCTACTTCAAAGTAGAAATCTTTGTCAAATATTTTATCTTGAATTAAAAATACCTTTCTGGTATTTCATTTTTATAATTTTGTTCACGAGATCTCAGGCCTAGGCTGACCAACCTGGCATCTGCGAGAAAATTCTTACAGAAATCAAGACCTGCAGAAATCAAGACCTGGTGGACATTCATAGATTTGATACGGCAACAAATTTTGTAAAATTTTTCCGGTGTTTCGTGGCGCCAGGTTGGACAGCCTTGATTTAGACTAATGTAAATACAGTAAAATTTGCAATATTATACGTGCGTTTAAATAAAACGAGAAATTCTGCCGGAAAATTCTTCTAAGTGTGCATGCACTGTGAATGATCATAACACAGAAGAAATCACACAAACCCAGTGTATGAATGTTTCATATTTTTTCACCAATGAATACAAATTATTGTAACTTTATTTAGTGTGAGCCAAGTGCTACAAATTCTGCGATAAATTAAGCTATATGTTACTTTTTGCAAAAATAGTGGTGATAACAGGGCTCGCGGCGTCCCTAAAATTTTCGCTCTTTGCTACCAGTATTTTAAAATGAAAATTCTTCGTGATAGATTTCTTTAGCATGTATAATAGAAATTATATAGTATAAATATTATCTTTTCAAATTAATGGTTGCAAAGTGTGAAAATTTCAGGAACGTTGCGAGCCCGAGGTGATAATTGTAAAAAACCGTAGGCACCCTGGATATGTTCTACATGGCACGAATGCTATTGGTTTACGAAAAAATAATGTATGTAACAGTCACGCAGACCAAATACCTGGACTATATACGGTATTCAGTTTTGTAACGAATATATCTGAATAATAGTTTTTATTTTATTTTATCTCAGAACATTAACGGTCGCTTACGATTAAAGTTTTAATCCCCATGGTAGCATTATGCTATCATCAGTTTTCCCGATAAATTTTTATACACATTTACGTATTCACACCAAAAATTTAAAGGAGAAATGTTTTCAAATTTAATAACAACCATTTTGTTAATAATTAAACCTAAATTTACTATTTAGATTTTCTGGTGTCAATTCCGATTCTCTAAATTACGCAATGTATAGAGCGCATTAGGTTAAATAATGGAAATATTACAGTTAAAAAAAATAATGACTAATATAAAGGTCGTATGAACCGTGTTATATCGTAACCTATGAACCAATTAAAAAGTTAATTAAGTTATTTTGATAAAACATAATAGCATAAAATACATTTTTGAAAAATACCTTTTGACGTCAGAATAGGAAACTTGCTAATAAATTAGTCAATCATCAAAAAAATATTTTTATAATAAATATAATAAAAATCTTATTCTATTAGAATGCTTATTAAAATTAGATTTCTTGTATCATTAAGGGAAAAACTACTTTTGATTAATTATAACACGTTTCATTAACTCAAGATGTGTAATGAATGGCATTTGATCAAATCATTAATTTACGCTCGCAAAATAATAATTATTTTGATTAGGTACTCGACGATTCATGAATACAAATGAGATGATACGTCTCATTAATTATATGGCTCAAGTCAGGAAAATAGTTTGTGAACTTCACTCACTATATATATTTTTTTGAAAAAACGAACAATGAAGTATCTTTTTTTTAAAATTTGAACTTTAGTATCTTTTATGTAAAAAAATGAGAAAAGAATATATTAAATCAAATAAAAATTTTTATATATGCATTGCATTTTTCATTGTAAGATTTCATTGGATACGGAAATTTAGATTTATTTCATAACACCTCACAATTCAACGTATAAGAGTATAATGTATAACAACGTATAATAACAAAATAAGAGATGTACTAAAACATCAGTTTTAGTACATCTCTTATTTTTCAAACAAGCAGTCGCTTAATATAATCCTAGATTGAAATAATTAAGGGAAGACAGGATTATGTGCAATCATATGGCAGGGCACACACTGGGCCGTTTTATGTAAATGAGTAATATTTTAGAAAGAACTTTGTGGTAGGTATTTACAGCAATTGCAAGAAAAACTCTGTTCCTAGAATGTTTCTAAATACAGGGCTCCCAAATGGTCCGCCAACTGAACATCAGAATTTTCTCAGAGGGATTTTCCTCTAAGATTTTTCTTGCAAATTGCCAATAAACAATCTTTGGAAGTTGATTTTAGTGGAAATACTGTAGAAACGTATGACGAAATTTTCGGTAAAAAAAATATTGATGTTCAGTTTGCGGACCATTTGGGAGCCCTGTAAATATTTTATAAATAAAATGTTTCTTTAATACTAAGTGCACCGGATATTTTACTCAAGTTTTATTTTAAAAAAATGTACACTAAAATTTCTATTTAAAGCTTTTTAATTTACCTATTTAACCTATTTTTGAGTGATGCATACATTAATTTATTTTTTTTTCAGATTTCTGGTTCTGGAAGAATTATACATATTTGATAGCAGTCAAATTGGCTGCTCTTGGTTTTTCTAGCATTCAATAAAGGTGTTCATAAATTAGACCGAGTGGGAGCCCTTCTACGGGAAACATACGAGCTAAAAGACACGTTTTCTCAGAAACTATCCGACCAATTTTGATGAAATTTGTAATCCATATTCACTGGATTATGTCAAAAACTTAAGCAGACAGTTTTCTTTTCACGACTAAAACCTTTTATTTTACAACAATTGATATTTTTTAAAAATTTTGAAAAATGTTTACTGAAACTAATTATTTTTTTATAGACTGTCTGCCACATATAATCTTACATTGATAATTTACCACCAAAATTTTTGTATAGAAATTATTCCAGTACTTTTGGAATTAATGGGGCTCTTATCTGAAAATTGAATTTTTTGAAGAACTATAAACCTTAGACACTTCTAACTTATGTGAAGTTCTTTCACAGTTTTATCAAACACATGAATCAATGCATATATAATAAAGAATACTGCCCAGTTAAACTGATGGCATTGAGCTCACAGGCTACAAATACTAATTGTACATTAAAGCCTTATATTTTCAAGGGTTAATTCCGTTCGAAAAAAAATTAGAAGGGGAAACAGCTCTCCCCTTTTCTCTTTTTTTATACTTAATCATTGAACCTCCTATACTACCAAAGACATGCTTTATCATATAAAAAATCTATATTCAAAATTCAGAGCAAATGAGATAATTCTTAATAAAAACCTATTTAGCATTTATATAATTTAAAAGGAGTTATCCCCCTCTTTTATACGTAACCATTAAACTTCCAAAACTATTCAGAGATTTGAACGAAATCTGAAAATTCTGCTTGAAAAACCCATTTATATATATTAAGGGGGGGGGGATTAGAACCCCTGTTCCCCCTATTTATACTTATTCAATGAACACCTAATAACAGCCACGGAATCACCTCATCAGAATGATCCTAATCTAAATTTTGAACGAAAACTTAATTCTGCATGAAAATCCCATTTATATCAACTAAGGGGAGGGGCATGAGCCCCCCGTTCCCCCTCTTATACATATCGAATGAACTCCAAAAACTAATCAGGGAAGCGCCTTGTTAGGATATACATACATACAAAATTTCAAGTGGATCGGATATTTTTATCACGAGTTATCGCATTACGCACGAAAGTACGAACGTACATACAGAACGGACGGGCACATAAGCTCTCAGGCTATGATAGCCTGTGAGCTAAAAACTTGGACAAAACATGGTTATTAAAAATAAATAAGTACAAAATGTTAGTGAAAAATAAATGTGAGCAGGCATGGCGTCCCAGTCGTGTCTTCGCTTAAATGAAGCGAATACTTTTATTATGAAATATTATGATAGTACAAAATTGGAAGGCTTTAAAACTATGGCATACCAATTGAGTGTTTAACCATTGCCGTAATTTTCGGCGTATAATCCGCGGATCAAATAATTATTTTTGCACCCAGAAATATTATTTAGCGATTGAAGAGAAATATTTACGGCGATCTGATAAGTTACATTTCTTTTCTAAAATATTCTGGGTCTAAAAATAATTGTTTGATTCGCCGGTTATACGCAGGAAATTGCGGTACCCTCTAAACACTAGGCCTGAGTGTTGACAGGAAGAAGGCGGCTAGCGTAAGAGGCAATTTTTGTACTTTCCCTTAAATTAAACACCAGAATTATTAAAAAGTTCTCAATATACTATTTAATCTCATTAAAGTAAGCCTAAAAGCACCTTTCATATGGGTCAAACTCCGGAATTTTTAAAATGAAATAACTATACTTCAAAACCGCAACTATAGTAAATGAATAAAATGAACACTAGAGAGGCCAGAAATTTCAGTCAAGTTCAATAAAAAATATTTCACACGAGAATTTTGATTTAAAAAATTTTAACGTTTTTTAACTAACGTTTCTCTTAGCGTCTCTAAAATTCCTTTTATAATGAAACTTCTGGTTTCAAACAAAAAATATTGACATGATAGCGATCGAAATGACCATTTACGGCCGTTCTAGGATTCTAGTGGTTGTAAATGGCTACTATATTTAATGCAAGACAGATTTAATTGAACAAATTTTCTGGGATGAAATATATTTGTTTGTTTTATATAATGAAAGTCGTAGGTTGGCAAGTATAACTCTTAGTGATTACAGCATTCAAATACAGAATATCTTAAAATAGAGATAAAATCAGCCTATGGCAGCTGCTATTTTTGAACCAGCATTTTGCAGGGCAAAGGTTTAACACTAAACCATCCGTATGTAATTTTTACCGGTGACAAATAAATATATACAGGGTTTGTACGCATAAAAAATATAAAAAATAATAATTGGCCATTTCAGCACTAGAAATTTTGTAACGGAGTGGTCACTGTGTCCAAAATTAGGAACGTTTTGCATTCCTAACATCAGATAAAGCGACCACTAAATTACGAAATTTATTAAAATGTCTAAAATTGTTTTGAACTCCTTTTTCGTACGAACCTAGATATATCTTGATAAAGAACGAAATATTTTCATACAATAAGATAATTCAAAAACTACCGAGGAATTTACAAGAGTTTTATAATAATATTTATGCCAGATTTTTTTAAAATCTATTTAACTTATTTAATTAGCGTATTACTCTCTGTCTAATGCAGAATGTTTCACTATTAATCAGACAATCTAGCAGGAGGTGTAAGGGAGAGAGATAATTGCTTAGAATTCCGTTTTCACCTAGCATTATATTTGTAAGTTGAATTAATGTTTCTCAATTTCCCTTTTTACTTTTTCTGATGTAAATTTGAACTTGAAAGTAGTTACATGTTAGTTCTTCTCAGATGAATAAGAGATCGTCATCGTATTGAAAATAGCTCCCACTTGCGACTGAAAGTGTCTCGTATGCTGGAGAAAGAAAATGATTAATCAGAAAATCATTCGTCTATTTTAATCGTATAATTTTCCACTATTAAATTTTCATATAAATGAGACAGCTTGATTTTAATTCAAAAATGGCACTAGAATAATTTAATAAAATTCTTTTGTTAGAATGACTGCGAAGTAAAACATAGATTTATTTTCGAAGAAATTCGCTTGTAACTTCAGATGTGAATCATCATTTTACAATGTTCTAACAGAATTACTCTGCGTTTGACAAGGTTAAATAAATTGCTGTTATTAATAAAAAGGAGGAGACGTATTGTTGGCTGTCTCGCCAACTGTTTCTGCCATTATTTATGACTGAAAATTTGCATTAAACCTTTCAGGGATAAGGTATTTGTATTTGTAAAATGTTGAAATAATTAATTCACACCAGCATTTGCAAGAAGATTCTTTCATAAATATATAACCGTGTATTTTCGAGTATTTCATAAAAGTAAAATTTTCATTAAAAAAGTCTTGTACAATGTAGCAATTAGGGATTAACACTAGAACCACCGGCTATTTTATGCAAGTGTTATAAAAACTGTTTGACACCAGAATTTTTATTTAAAACTATTTAACTCTTTTAATTAGCCTATTTTGGTGCTGCATGTATCTAACAAAGCTTTTCAAGAAATTTCTGGTTCAAATCGGCTATTTTCAATTTGGCAGGTGTCATATTGACCCCAAATGGCGGTTCTAGTGGTAAACTTTCAGCGTTGATGCCATGACTGCATCACCGCCCTTCAAGGGGTTTACAAGATGTTTAAATAATGAGAATTTTTCTGTTTAATGTTATTGATAAAAATTTCACACGGCGGCAATCAACCCCTACGAATGCGACTGCAATTGAAGTCTCAATGTTTTAAGGATATGTATGTTGCTTTTTATTAATAGTTGCATAGTTAAATATAATATAATATGAATGGGAATCAGTGCATTGCTATAGTGATTTTAAAATGCATAACAATCAATGTGTAATTATCATAATTTGTTATAATATCTAGTTATCACAGTTTAATTTCAACATACAATATGAAAAAATGGTTAATAATCAAATGGCAATATATATATATATATTGAAGTTCCTTAATGTTTATTAAAATGTATAAAAGAAATTATTTAAAAATTTAACTTTAAAATAAATTTTATTAGCCTATTATAGATAGATTAACATTTATAAAATTACATTGTAACGCAAATAGATATAAACTAACGTGCAATTTAAAAGAGGCATTAAGTTTTATATTATTCATTCAAAACATGTACACGAAATGTAAAATATTTTGACTCAATAGGACCATAAAATGTCTACATTTTACTGCTTTCATTAGATTAAACTACCAAAGCGTCTTTATGATAGAGTTGAAATTGTCATTATAGATGCAGGGGTTTGTGAATTATGCTTTATCTATAGCGTCTTCATTTTCATGAGAAAAGACTTCAAAGACTTCGCTTCCAACAAATCTTCATGACAAAATCTTGAAACATTTAATAAATTAGGGAAGTTGAAAATGACAGAGAAAAGCACGAGGATGTTTATTTATTACAGAAATCCTTAATGAAAGCGAGAAGGAATTAACTCATGATGTAAATTATATTTACTTTAATCAATTTTAATATACAGTTGTATTTTTTAAATATTTTCGGTCACTGTTTTATTTAAAAATCACTAACTATACTCGTTTTTCGTTTCGCATTTAAAATTTACAGAAACTTAATTAGGTAACTTATTGAAATTTATGCAATTAAAAGAACTTAGAAAAACCTATTCAATTTTTTTTATTTTTTGATCAACATGTGGTAAGCTCGACCACCACTGTTTTATTACAGAAAAGTTTAACTTATTTAGTGTCATAATTTTCTTTGTTCAAGTAAAGTCACGATAATTCTTCTGAATTTTTGAGGTAAAATGACCTTAAGCAGGAAAAAAAAAAAAAAAAAAAAAAAAAAAAAAAAAAAAAAGGCATTGAATTTTGTTCCGTAATTTTCAACGTATAATCCGCAGATCAAACATTTCCTTTTCGACCCAGAAATTTTTCTTAGTGATTGTAGCCAATTATTTTCCGGGATCTAAAATGTTACATTTTATTTAACCCATTCGTGCCCAGCATCTCTTGCGTAAACTTTATTTGTTTGGCACCACTATTTTTAGAAGATTTAAGTTTAGTTCATTAATCACGAAAATGCATCACTTAAAGAAAATAATTATAGCTTTTCTTTTTTACCGGTGTCAAAAACAGTGCTGAATGCACCTTTTGAAGCGTCCCTAAAAAGGGACGCTAGGCACTAATGGGTTAAAAAATTTTCTTTGTAGGAAAAGGATTGTTGGATCCGCGGACTATACGCCGGAAATTGCAGTACATATTTTTATGGGGTACAACGCTCGCATCGTTCTTAAAAATTCTGTTTTTGTTCTAACATAAAAAAATATAATTTAATGTAATACTATAAAACAATTTTTGAAATGCTAAATGACGATTTTTGAGTTTAAAAAGTGATATATTATTTTATGACCAATATGTATCATGCGTGCATAATATACAGAACAGTCTGTCTTTAACAGAATATTTTTTTGTTAATAATAATAGATTTCACTCTAGTACTTCAAGTAAGCTCTATATAAAGAGGCTTATCTACCAGTTTTCTGCTTAAATTATCTGTCTTTCTTTAAGAAACTTATACATCGGTATTAAAATTAATTTGAATACCTTTATTATATCAACCTTTAACATCATTAAAGATTCATCATCATTTGTGTTTTTATTTTACTATCAAAATGCAATGTTATTTTTATTTATCATAAATTTCAGACTTTCAAAAATTTTTATACTGTTAAAAATTGAAAAAAAAAAAAATCCCTGTCGGCTTGGCCTATAGGCGGAGGTAGATTTCAAAGAGTTTTCATTTCAACAACAAAAAATAGAATATTATTAAAGATAAACCAAATTTAACTGCTAAATTGGGCGCTTTTGAAAAATTTTTAATTTCATTTTTCTGTAAGAAGTGTTTTATCAAAATCCACTTAAGCGAAATTCGGCTCAAACGCCCATTTTGACAACATATTTTAAATACATTCTGACTTTTTTAAAAAATCGACCAATACACACATTATATAGTTCCTAAATAACAAAAATTTGTCAATTGAATGCTTTTGAGAGCAAAATTGAATTCAAAAAATGAGTCATGAAGTAACCAATGTGTTATTTGAATGCATCAACAATTCTATAAGCAAAATCGCTTTGGGAATTTTTTTTGCAAAGTGCTCTTTTTGGCAGCTTTTTAAATAAATATATTTAGCCTTTATCAAAAAACGGACTAGTACGGCTCATTACAGAGTTTCTAAATAACAAAAAACTGTCAACTGAATGCATTTGAGAGCAAAATTGGATTTAAAAATGAGTCATAAAATAACCAATTTGTTATTTGAATGCATCCTCAATTCTTCAATCGTGATCGCTTTTGGAAATTTTGTGCGAAGTGCCCATTTTGGCAGCCTTTTTTGAAATATATTCTACTTTTATCAAAAAACTGGCCAATCCGTCACATTATATAGTTCCTAAATAAGAGAACCTGTAAATTGGATGCGTTTGAGAAAGAAAATGGATTTAAAAATGACGCAGAAAAAACGCAATTTGTTATACTTCCTCAATTTTTTCAATCACGACCACTTAGGGAAATTCTGTTCAAAGTACCTTTTTTGACAGCCTTTTTCGAAATATATTCTGCCTTTACCAAAAAACTGGCCAATAAGTCACATTATACAGTTCCTAAATAAGAGGATTTGCCATTTGGATGAGTTTAAAATCAAAAGTGAATTCAAAAAATGAGTCACAATATAAGCAGTTTGGATTTGAGGTTTTTCTCCAACTCCGATATTGTTTAATTTATTTCTCCAATAAGAATTCGTCCTAGGAAAAACTTGTTAATACTAAAGTTGTAGATATTATTGAGAATATGTAAAAAAAAATAATTAGATTTGATTGCCTAAGAATTGAGTAAGTTATGATTTTTTTTCTTTTTCCACTCCCTTTTAGGTAGCTTTCATTACAAAAAGTAAAAAGCTACCTATTGCAGCCGTCCGGAGGAAAACACTTCAAGAACATTTTGGTATATTTTCACCGATCATGACCCTCAGACCCCAAAACCACCCTCCGTTCAAATGTTGACACACATATATATATATATATATATATAACCATATATATAGATATATATGATTTTTGTCATGCGATAACTACCGAATTTATGAACCGATTTGAATGAAACTTAGTACGTACATAGTACATACAAATATCTCGACCGAGTTCGTTGGCCAGCATCATCCGCCATTTTGTTTCAAAATGGCGGCCATTTAAAAATTAAAAAAAAATAAAATTTTAAATTAAATGCGAAAAAAGTAAAAGTTGGAAAATATTTTTATTTTATGTGTTAGATCTTAAAACATCAATTCCAGAACACTTTTTATTTTGTCTATATCTTAAAAATTGATTGAGTTATAGCACTTTGAATTTTTCTTATGGCTGACATTTTGGAACGAGCTGATTTTTGTCATGCTATAACGAATTTATGAACCGATTGGAATGAAACTTAGTATGTACATGGTACATACAAAAATCTCGACCGAGTTCGTGGGCCAGTATCATCCGCCATCTTGTTTCAAAATGGCGGCCATTTAAAATTAAAAAAAATTAAAATTTAAAATTAAATGCGAAAAAATTAAAAGTTGTAAAATATTTTTATTTTATGTGTTAGATTTTAAAACACCATATCCAGAACACTTTTTACTTTGTCTATGTCTTAAAAAATGATTGAGTTATAACACTTTGAATTTTTCTTATGACTGACATTTTCAAACGATCCGATTTTTGTCACGTGATAAAACGCGTATTTATAAATCGATTTGGATGTAATTTGGTGTGTACATAGTACTTAATGAAGCCTGGTCCGAGTTCTTTAACCAGTTCCATGCGCCATCTTGTTTAAAAATAGCGGCCATTTAAATAAAAAAAAATTAAAATTTGAAATTAGGTATAAAAAATTGAGAAATAGAAAAAGATTTTTCTTTTATGCAGTTGATCTTGATACAAAGATTCCAAAGCCCTTTTTGTTTCGTCTGTATCTTAAAAAATGTCTGAGTTATAGTACTTTTAATTTCTAGTGTTGCTCACATTTTGAAATGATCTGGTTTTCGTCACGTGATAACACGCGTATTTATACACCGATTTGGATGAAACTTGGTGCGTAGATAAGACATACTGATGCCTGGACCGAGTTTGTTGGCCAGTTCCAACCTCCGTCTTGTTTCAAAATGGCGGAATATTACTTTTTTTTAAATTTAAATTTTAAAATTAGGTGCAAAAAAGTAAGAAATTGAAAAAGATTTTTCTTTTGTGTTTTGACCTTGATACAAAGATTCCAGAGCATTTTTTGTTTCATTTATATCTTGAAAAATGGCTTTTAGCACTTTCAATTTCCAATGAGATTGACATTTTGAAACTGTCTGAAATTTGATACGTGTCAATACGCATATTTTAAAACTGATTTCGATATAACTCCGTGTGTTCATGGTAAATATCAATGTCTTGACCGAGTTCACGGGACAACTTTATCCGCCATCTTGTTTCAAAATGGCGGCCATTTAAATCTGCCAAAAATCTTTTAAATGTATAATGATGTTTAAACAAAAAATTAGAAATTGAAAAAAGGTTCTTTCTAAACTGTTTATCTTAATAATGAATTCCGGAGTATTTTTTGCTTTGTCTTTACCTTGAAAAACGCCTGGGATATAGCAGTTTGAATTTCTAATGTGGGTGACATTTTTTTTTTTTAAAGTCAATTTGCCCGCGACAGCACTTGTATATATTAATGGATTTCGATGTGAGTGTGCATGTTCACATGAATTAAGATTTCGATCAAGCTCATTGGGCTCAAGCTTTTTTTTATCCATCATGCTGCTTTAAAATGGATGTCGTGAAATTTGGCTACCCTATGAATCGCTTAAAATAAAACCAGGTTGAATAAAAGATGACTAATTTCTAAAAATTCCTATTAATATTCAGTATTGACAAAAACTAATATTCAATCTTACATAATCGTGTTCCACTATTTTGAGCTTCGTATATTTGATTTATATAACTGAATTTAAAATAAATAAATAAGTATATGAAAGCTACCTCTTCCTCCCGGCATTGCCGGAAGGACTTTTAAAAATCTTCCTCGGAAATTGCTTTTGGGAGATAATTTATAATAAAATATAAATAGGATATAAATAAGAAGCTGCAACTTCTGATTTTATTTTTCTGCATTGTTGGCGCACTTGGCTGATTTTTTTATTTAAGAGTTTCGAATTTTCAACAGTATCTTTTAATATTTATGCTTTTTTATATCCTGTTGATCTCTTGTGGGTAAATTTCTTCGAAATTCCAAAATGCCACATTTCATAGTATTTTGAAATAAATAAATAAATAAAAAACAAATCGGTTTACCATATGTATTAAAAAGTGCATTAATCTTTTTTTAAGTAAAATTAGTCTAATATTTCGGTGATTGTTCGGAGCGACATTTGAGAATTAAAAATCACTAGAATTCAATGGGTTAAAGGACGATAGGTTTGCCATAAATAAAATAAAAGAAAATTGCTTATGACAAACTACTGGTATGAATTTTATATTTCTAAATAAAAAAACTACAAGATGCGGCAACAACACTAATGATATTTTTAAGAATTAAAACTTTTGGTTAACCTTTTAACTGTGTTGCCCGAACTGGATTTAGTCAAAAAATATTTGCTTCCTTTCTAAAATCTTTATGATGCCACTAATTTGTAACTAAAAATTTATCTTTATTAATTGGCAGATATTTTTCGATTAAGAAAGGCAAACAGTTTAGTGTGGGAAAAGTGTTTAGCCCCTATTTTTTCTTGATGTTGTCAAAAAATGTAGCAGTTGAGTGGTTAATTTCCATTTTAACAATTTTCGGTTCAAAGTACTTCTGTCGCTTAAATTCTGAAATAATTCATTGACACTGGTTCTTGTGAACCAATTTATTTCAAAATAAGTGAAACATTTACTTCACGTACAATCTAAAAGGTAAAAGCTCACTTCAAAATACTGTTATATGAAATTTGGGAATTAAAATAATGTGGAACAGACTTTGATGCACCATACCGGAAAGGGATTTTAAAATAGATTATTTATTTATTTTGAAAACTTGATCGACATTTTTAAAAATCCCAAAATAAATCCACTTTCTCTTGATCCGTTATTCACGACGAAATTCTCATAGATCTACGGTAACTCATAACTGCTAACTCAATGCAATTACTACACAACAAGAAATACATTGCATAACGGAGTAAATACACTTTCCCATTTGGGACAGTATTAGTATCAGCTATCAGAAAATCAGTGTTTGTTATTAAATACTCGTGTTTTATTCATTTGCATAATCAAATATTCCTAATGTAATTATACTAATAGCTCCTTTGCTCATCATTTAAATTTCTCGAATAATTTTAACCAAATACTAAGTATTTACATATCTAGAAAAATTCATATTAAAACAATCATGTATTCAAAAGTCGTAACATGTTCTTAAGTAATGTAACAAATTCTTAAGTGACAATCCATTGATCAAGCTTTGCGTTTTGCTAAAGGAATAACTTACGTAAATTGTGTGTTAAGATTAAATTAAAATATTAATGCATTAAATTATTTAAATCATTACAAAAGTTAAATTTCGAAGTAAGTATTTATTGATCGTTTAAATTAAATAGTTTCGTAAATCAGTTGATGCAATCAACTGAAATTTATGGGATTTGAAAATAAGCGGTGTTCTTTTGAATCAAAAATACAAAACACACATATATGATATGCAGAAATACAGAAGAGTTTTCTATATTTTTAAATGCTTAAATTTTTTTATAACTAATGTTAATTGTAGTTTCCATCGTATAAGTTGGGGATAAAAAAAATTGCTGTATCTCAACATTTTATTTATTTATGTAAGTTAAATGTGTACGAAGCTAAAAAAAGTGCTATATTATATAAAGTTTATGGTCAGAAACATATTTATTTCAGCCGCAGGATACGTTCCTATATTTTTTTAAAAGCTTGTGTTTTTTAACCGATATTAACATTAGAAAAACTCTGGGGTCATTTTGACTCCTGACACCTGCCATATGAATATATTTTGGTTCTAACCAGAATCGTTGTAGATAAATAAGTTTAAAAGAAACAAAGGGAAAAAAAAAAAAAAAAAAAAAAAAAAAAAAAAAAAAAAAAAAAAAAAAAGGTTACATAGCTAAGTTAAATTGTTTTAAATAAAACTTCTGATGTGAAATATTTGTATTTAACTTGTATCGTATATTTTCGGCCTTTCTAGTGTTAATTACCATAACTTCCGGCATATAAGTTGAGGAAACAAGTATGTTTCATATCGGAAATTTTATTTAGTTAAGGGAATTAAATAAATTGAAGCAGAGACAAGTTATATTGCATTATATGAAATTTCTGGTCGGAAGCAAATTTATTTGAGCTGCAGCTGATATACCAAAAATTGCAGAAAGAAAATGTTTTCAAATAAACAAAAAAATTTTTTTAAGTATAAACTTTGACTTGGAATAAGTTATATTAAAAATCTATGATTGTAAATGGGTTGCCACATTGGCCTGTTTTTCAAATCTGATTTTGTTTCTATAACCGATGGTCATGGTTATTACATTTCTCAAAACTAATTTTCAAAAAGTAAACGTGGAAATTTTGAGTAATATCAATGATTAAAACAATGCATTTTTTGTTTGGAATTATTAGTGGCTGAATCTCTGTGATAAATCTTTTTCTGGAAAGAAAAAAAAACGTGTTTTTGACAATTCTCTTTCAGACTGTTTTGTTACAAATTCCGAAAAAAAAATATTTAAAATTTTTATTGTAGAAAAATGTTACAAATTTTGTAAAAAATTATTAATTTTTTTTCTTATTTCAAGAAAATTATAAGTCAAGGATTTTTATTTCAAGTGGTTGTGTTATATAACCTCAAAAATCGTAATTTGTATTCACATCTGGAATAAAATTTGAAATTAAATGAAAGTAGTTAAGATAATTTAGCTATTTAATAGTTTAAAAACAATATAATAATTTAACTGGTAGTTTCTAATAGAAAATCTCTCCTTCAATAAGATGAATTTTCGCGCGTTTGAATAAGATTTTTTTTAAACCAAAAATAAATAAATAAATAAATAAAATACTGGTGTTTCACCTGAAAAAAACGGGACCCTAACGAGCCGAGTAACACCTAAAAGTTAATTACTTGATGCTGTGGCGAAGCTCAAGTGAAGGTTTTTTTGAAGGATGAAGGCAGATGCTCAGTGTACCACTATTCTAATACAGTTAAATTAGTTTAATTACAATTTTTTTGGATTAAATAAAGTGAAATAACTTTTAGAAAAAAGTAGTATACAGTGTCCCTACTTCTCACCTTTCTTCACCTTGGCTGAACCACTGTGAGGATGATGTTCAAGGAACTATCTGACATATTCTTAAATAGTAAAGATTAAACTGTAACCGCCTCCACATGCCATTTATGATCAAAACCTTAAACTTACTTCAATAAATTCATGTAGAAAATTTCTACTTATTTAAACGAGTCATTAATAGAAAATACCAATAAAAAATAAAGGCAAAAACTGCCATTTATTTACATACCTTATTACACTGCTAGATCATCCTGTCAATGTCTGTGAAAAGATTTTAACACCTAACCAAACTGACACCAGTAAAAAGTTCTGGTGAGAATCTCATTTAAATTGGGTAGAATCCCGCCCCTCAAAGGATTATAAAAAAAACAAAACAGCCGTCATCTTATGACAAATTTCTCAGTTACTTCACCTTAATTGTTAAATTGTTTACTAATGTGTCTCGTCCTCTTTATTTGAAACACCTTTTTTTTATTCTAAAGGTCTTTTTTAACCTATTAACGCCCAACGTCCTCTTTTGAGGACGGTTACAAAAACAGCAAGAAAGCGGTTTTCCCACCAGTAAAGAGAAAGATAAATACATACCTTCTTTCACGAGACAGAATCCTCAATAAATTTAGATAAAAGTTAATTTGATTTTAAAAGTGGTGGGAAATACAAAATTTAAATTTTAGTGAAGAAAATAATTCGGGCGTTAATGGGTTAATCCAGGATTCCCGCTGATCCGTTTTTTGAATAGTAATATTCAGGACTCCCACTGGTCCGGTTTTTGAAAACCATTAATTTTTTTAAAAGTAACTCGTGATAGGTTTCTACAACAACTGCATTAAAAACGTGTTTTCCTGGCAGGAATGCAGAAATCTAGGTCCCAAAGGCAGTCTTTCACCATTATACTTCCTGTTTTTTTTTTAATAATTTTATTCAGTTGACAGCGAAGAAAACTCTTAAATTTTAGTGGTAAAGATTACCCGCTGAGCCTAGATTTCTGCACTCGAGATTCCTACAGTATTTCATCTCAAATTTTCTTATCTTAAATAAAAGTGGTGTTCAAAAGACGGACGGAGTTGGAGCCCTGACTATTTCTTACGAAACTTTTCAATCGTAACACTAGGAGCACCATGATCAGTTAGTTTGACTGCGACCAAACATGCATGAATCGTTTTTAACCAAATGTATCTTTAAAAAAGGGTTAAATATATATATATATACACATATTTTTATTACTATTATATAATACTGCAAATAAACATCCATAGAGGATACAATTCACAACTGTGTTTTATGCTTGTGGAAAAAGAAAGATTCTTAAATCCCGTACAGCTGAACAATTTCTTTTTCATAACGAAGGATCACTTAATGGAATATACAGAAACTCAACGATATAAGCAAATGTAATGAGTAAAAGTTGAACAATTATAAAAAAAATATATAATTTGTGATACTTAACACGTTATCAAGGGCGACATTACGTGATCACAAAAATGCACGATTAATTTCTGAGGTAGAAATAAGGAAAATATCCTAATTCAACGATTTCAACCGTTAACCGATTAATCGTAAAAAGAAAACATAAATAAGTTAAAACATTTGGACACGTATAAACAATAGATAAATTGAATCAAGGAAAGAAACATATGCGTAAAAAAATTACTATGTAAAATCGAAATTCAAACCAGAAAAATCTCATTATTTACAAAGCTACAAACGTAATAGAATTCTCCAAACTGCAAATTCACACTTACTAACTTCAAATTCACCATAGTTACTTTACAGTTAACAACATAACAAACGGTTAAAAGATAGTACCGTAATTTCGGGTGTATAAGCCGCAGATCAAACAATTATTTTTCAACCCAGAATTTTTATGAAACAAATATAACTACTTAGATCGCCGTAAATATTTGTCTTCAATCACTAAATAAGATTTCTGGGTCCAAAAAGAATTGTTTGATCCGCGGCTTATACACCCGAAATTACGGTAAATGGATAGAAAAAGAATTATTAAAATAATTAAATATAATAATTATTACATTAATAAAATAAAATAAAATAAAGTAATATATATACAGGGTGTTTCAGCGAAGTGCGGACAAATTGTAAGGGGTGATAGAAGACATGATGACAAACATTAGGACATAGGAAACCATGGGGCGCAAACGTCTTCTGTAGGAGCCAGGGGGCATCAAAATTTAGCGTCCAAAAAATCAAGCGATGATAAAACACGGAAAAAAGGTCGATTCATTTCCAGTTTTCGCTGTAAACTTTGTTTATATCGAAAGTTTGTCCAAAAATTTTTTTAAAGGGAACTTTCAAAAAATGACGGTAGAGGGCGCTGTAGACTTTGGAGTACGAACAACGACGTTTTACTGATTTCTTTTTTATTCTGTTAACAGTTTTTTAAAGATTGGACCTTAACTTAAAGTTTGAGTACAAAATTGGAATCATCCCAAACGGTTAAGATGTGCAAATTGAGCTGTGAACAAGGGGGGGGGGTTAAAACGCTCATAATCAATGAGCAAAGTAATCGATTTTGTTGCGATTTGAGTGCAGGTCAATCCTTTAGTAATTGATTTATTCAAAATGACGTACAGTTTTGGTGCCCTCATTTTTAGATACAGGGCGCCGCCGATACTTTTCCAACATTTTATCGGCATTATCCCTGGATGTGTTACTAACAGACCAGCATACTTGCAGGAAGTGTTAGGGATGTAAAAATTACTTGTAATCGCATGGGAATGTAATGTTGGAAATGCTTTGTTTGCGAGTTAGGGTTAAAAGAAACGGAAAAAATAGCAACAGAAAGAAGCAAAAAATCAACAAAAGGTGAATGTGATACAAAACATTTTATTGTAAGGTTTTACTTAAATTTCGTGAAATTTCGCTACTTATTCATTCTGGACGATTCCGATTTTGAGATAAACATTTAAGTGAATGTTCAAACTTTGCTAAACATTCAACATAACTACAAATATCCCGTCGAAAAATACTGGTTGTTCATTACTCCAAAGTTTGAAGAACGTTTTGCAATCGCCTTTTGCAGTAAAACCTTACAATAAAATGTTTTGTATCACTTTCACCTTTTGCTGATTTTCTGCTTCTTTCTGTTGCTATTTTTTCCGTTTCTTTTAACCACAACTCGCAAAGCATTTCCAACATTACATTCCCATGCGATTACAAGTAGTTTTTACATCCCTAACACTTCCTGCAAGTATGCTGGTCTGTTAGTAAAACACCCAGAGATAATGTCGATGAAATGTCGGAAAAGTATCGGCGGCGCCCTGTATCTAAAATGAGGGCACGAAAACTGTACGTCATTTTGAATAAATCAATTACTAAGGGAATGACCTGCACTCAAACCGCAACAAAATCGATTACTTTGTTCATTGATTATGAGCGTTTTAACACCGCCCCCTTGTTCACAGCTCAATTTCCACATCTTAACCGTTTGGGATTATTCCAATTTTGTACTCAAAATTTAAGTTAAGGTCCAATCTTTAGAAAACTGTTAACAGAATAAAATAGAAATCAGTAAAACGTAGTTGTTCGTACTCCAAAGTCTACAGCGCCCTCTACCGTCATTTTTTGATAGTTCCGTTTAAAAATTTTTTTGGACAAACTTTCGATATAAACAAAGTTTACAGCGAAAACTGGAAATGAATCGACCTTTTTTTCCGTGTTTTATCATCGCTTGATTTTTTGGACGCTAAATTTTGATGCCCCCTGGCTCCTACAGAAGACGTTTGCGCCTCATGGTTTCCTATGTCCTAATGTTTGTCATCATGCCTTCTATCACCCCTTACAATTTGTCCGCACTTCGCTGAAACACCCTGCATATACCTTGTATGAGTGTAAAAGTTAAAACATCTTCATGCAACTGGCGCATAGCAGCTCTATTTTGCACTCAGCACTGAACACCTGGCCTTCAATCGCCGTCAGCGCCACCTATTGTTTGAAATTCGAACTAAAATAAAAAATTATACGGTAAAAAAACTCCTGACATTATACATAACCCTCCTGCAAAATTTTTTTAAATAGCTGTCACCGTTTGCAAGTTATTGAATTTTAAAATCCATCAGTCATTTTTGGGCCAACCAGTATATATATAATATTACTCTATATTATATTAATAAAAAGAACATAATAAATTATATTTTACGCAAATTAATGGAAACATATGCAGCCAATAATTGAAAATTTAATAATCTGTGAAACGCAGATATGTTGAAAAAAATGGGAGTATTAAATTTCAACTTCAGTGTCTCCATCTATCGCTGAAAAAAGGACTTAAATTCTCCAAACCATGCATGCAACTTATTGACTACTTTAATAATAAATTCATTATAAATTTAACAATTATCAAGATAGAATTGTACTTTTAATTCTATATCATCTATTTGAGAATTAATAATATAATATTATCATCTAAAAAGTCTACAATATTGTTTTTATGTTTTAAATTGAGAATGTAAAAAGAATGAAAAATATCAAAATAAATAAATAAATAAATAAATAAATAATATAATATAATATAATATAATATAATATAATATAATATAATAATAATAATAATTACTTTCATATCATACATGTACTCTTTGTAATAAAAGGTCGGTTACTGTGAAAGGGGGAGTTAAAACAGATTGTGTACGTCTAAAACTCTATTTAAACCACATTTCATTCATTGTACTAGACATCATTAATGATAAAATAATTAATTAATATATAGCTATTTTATATATATAAAACCATATATCAACAGAAAATGAAAAAAAAAAAAAAAAAGAATTAAAAGGAATGTTTGGAATTTGCAGAACTATAGTAGACTCATCAGACCCCAAATACTATAGAACTACAAATAAAATGTATAGTTTCATCTTCGATTTGGCCACGATTTTGGGGCTACCAACACACATAAAAACAAAATAAAATGGAGAAGAATCTTTAAAAATAAATCATAATAACAGTTCTAAAATGTGACAAGTATATCAGGCTATTTCCATGAGTACTTGTAGTGTAAGTCACAGGCTACGATTTTTGGCTACCAGTATTTTAGTACGAAAAAATATGATTTATTTTATCGGCACGTTCTCATTAATTGAATAAGGACAAGCAGACTTTTCGAAAATAACGGTGGCAAACAAGCATAGCAATTATAAGGTAATGTGACTTACACTACAAAACCCATGGAACTAGCCATCATTAAATTGTGACCAGTGAATAAATACCATTAAATTTCACATTCCTATCGGAAATTTCAAAAGAAGAATTTTTATTTTAAGTCAACATGAAATGTCTAATATTAAATAAAGCAAAATATACTATTGGTGATTTTGGGTATGAATTCAAACTTTCTGAATTAAAATGGAAGGCAAAGTGGCAAACATTCTCTATATGAATAAAATAATTGTTGAGTTAATATTTATGTATAAAGGAAACAATATAAGGAAATAAATGCAAATAATGTTCAACTTATATTCGGTCAATTCTTCATCAATTTTAAAATTAATTATTTTCACGAAAATATTCTTTAAAGATTACTGAGTAAATCTTTAGATAAAAGCCTTACACTTTGAAATTGACTTTTATGTCAATAAACAGTTGCAACTTTGATTTTCCTTTTGTAAATAACGATTACCAAATAACAAGCTTCAATTCACACGATTTGTTCAGTTGAAGATCTTTTGCATTTAATTTATATTTTATATAGGATTAAGAGCCACAAAATACTCCAAATGCAAAAGAGGTAGATCTTTCAAGAGAATGGTTTAGTTTGGAAATCAAGCAATTTGCTTTTACAAAGTTAGTTTTGAAAAAAAAATTAGTTTACTCATAAAAAAGGCAGTACTTAGGAATTGCCTAGTAAACGGAGAATAAATTATGTTTAAAGAGATAACAAGGTTTTCTTTTGGGAAATTTAAATATTTCAGATTAAATATGATTTATTATTAAATATGACTTTCAAAGCAATTCCGTATTGTTTTATATTGCCTATAGAATAGTTTAATATGCATAAAGAATAGGGGACATATTTTGTAATGCCTCTAGCAGTGTTGAGTGAAGTAACTGAGGAGGTTGTTAAAAATGCAGGCTGTTTAAACGGATCAACAATTTTGGATTACCACCGGAGAAAACATCAAGCATTAAACTGGTATTGAAAATTTTATCTCACTTAAAGGCGTTATTGGGGGAAATTTCCCATAGTAAGACATTTCTATTTCCCTTAACCCTTTGAGCTCTGGTGGGTAAATTTCTTCAAAATTCCAAATGTCACTTTGGCACCAGTATTTTGCAAAGAAGAAAACCGGTTAACGATACGCACGAAAAAATGCATTAAACCTTTTTCAAGTAAATTTGGTTGAATTTTCTGGTGCCGTTGTGACATTTCGGAATTAAAATTATGTGGAAGAAAATTCTACCATCAGAGCTCAAAGGGTTAACTGATATTAATTTGGCGAAGTATTATAATCTTTTGACACAATGGTAGGTTGTTTTGGTTGTCACAATATAGAGGAGCTACTGCCGTCGCAGAAAATTTTCACTGGTAAAAATGAATATTAGTTTTTTCATTAATATTCAATGAAATAGTCTATTAAGGAGGCGTTTAAATAAACAAAAAATTTCTACTAAAATTTATTAGTGGATGTTTTTTGCGGTGGTAATGAATCCCTCTGAAAGCGGTTACACTTGAATCTTCACTATTTTACGGATAAGTCAGTTCCTTTTTCTTAATAGTTTCATGGCGGAGACATATAGTGCACTGTTTGCCAGTTTCGAGTGAAACTACTAAAGTTGTTCTAACAAGATGGCAGCTGATTATTATTATTATTATATATATATATATATATATATATATATTTTTTTTTTTTGCATCGGATCAAAAGTATCTGACATAGCTGGAGCAAACTTCCACCAATAAATTTTTAATGGACAATTTTGTCTTAGTTTAACTGCTTTTTTTTTTTTTTTCAAAAATTTCTTCTATAAATATGGTTAATTACACTATTAACTGTTGCTGGTGGCAGTGGTAGAAGTTTGCCACAGTGGAAATCTACCCCAGCGAAAGTGGTTACAGTTGAATATTCACTGTATTTTAAGGCTATGCGAGTTCCACTTTAATTATATTGCTTTGTATAACATTCGTAGGTCTTTAACTTTTTTAGGGGCAAAGTACGCCCGTTGCTAAAATGATGACATATTGTGTGAGAACAGGTTTTACGGGAAAAAATATTTCAAAGTAAATAAATGATTTTTTCCTTTCATGTACATTTTGAAATTCGAATTCTTTTTTAAAAATTTTAGCACCATGTGGCATTTGTTAATAAAAAATTAGTGAGACATATATATAAAAATATAGGCTCCAATAGGCTGTCTATTACCTCTCTTTATTCGTTATTTTTCGTCTAATATTTCGTTTAAATTTTTTGTAAGAATGCAAATAAAATTTAAGCGAAGAAAAACTAATAACATTTAGAAATGAAAAACTGCCTGCTCGTGCCTAGATTTTTTACGCCAATGGACATATGAGGGTTCATGAAGCCAAGAAGTATAAGTGACAAAACTGAAAACAATGAACTAAGTGCACAGACGATCTGGAAATATGCTTTCACTTTTCAGGTAGAGAAATATAAGGGATTTTCTATTTATGTGCTGCGTTCTACAGATAAATCATTTTTGCCGAATAATAATCAATATTGATTAATTACAAATTTATCGAAAGTTGTACTCAAGTATTTTTAAAGTTATTGAAAAAAAGAGGTAAAAGACCGCAATAAATAAAGTGGTAGTTTCCTATTTCAATTCTGTAAACTATTATTGAAGGTCAAATTTAACGTAAATTATTTTTAAACTCAATTTACGCCAAATCGAATTTTTGTCACTTGCACCCCTTGGGTTCTGAGATCGTCTTATATATTGTATTCTGCCACCCTTCAAGGATTTAAACGTACAGCATAGCCTCGATTATCCGCGCAATTGAGTGGCAAAGGCAGCGCGGATAAACCGAAAAATAGAGTGCAAACACGAAAAATAAAATTTTCAACATAAAACTGTGTTTTATTGTACATACATGTGTACAGTACTGCAAAAACATTAGCTCTTCATCTAAATCACTAAAATAAAGAAGGGCAAACAAAACAAATATGCAACATACCGTACAAAAATTGTTGAGTTTCATCTTTCTAAAATAATCAATCACTTGTCCCAACAAACACATAACTGATGGGCCTTTAGAGGCGTCGTTAGCGGTGGCCCAAAGTGTTTGATAACGGCCCGCCATCTTTGGCCGTAACGGCTCCGTCAAAAAACTGTCACGCCGGCCAGAATGCGGCCACAAGTTAATGCCCACAAATGTGCCATTAACGTTTTTATCAAAAATATCAGACAGCCACAAGCTGGCCACAATTATTCTTTTAAAGGCCATTAAAAATAAAGGCTGGCCAGGAGATCACCCTCACCCAGACATTTGTGTTTGTAAGAATTAATATTTAAGCATAAATTCAAAATTTGTTCTATAAAAAATATTTGCTGGAAAATTATTTAAATGATAAACTGTCTTTGCATGTAAAACAAATGCACTAATAATCTTTATGTACACTTTTCAAAAAAGTTATAAATTTACAAATTTTTATCTTCAAATTTTTCAAAAGTTTCCAAAACATATAAGTTGAAAATGAATTTATTTGTTTATTATTTAATTATATGTTTTAAAAATTTACATTCGATACACTTAAAAAAGCATATAAATTTACTTACCTTGAACTTTTGCAAAAATTTTCAAATCACAATACTTGGCATAATAAATTTATTAATTTGTTTATTTATTCTATTATACATTTAAAAAAATAATAATATGGTTTTCAAATCGTTTCATGTCATATACAATTAAAATTATTAATTGAAAAAAAAAATAAACTAATTAATTAATTCGCTATGCCAAGCATTCTTTTAAAATTTTTTGAAAAAGTTCAAGATAAGTGAATTAGTAATCTTTAAGATAACCTAAATGATTATTAATATATAGTATTTTTCAAGCAAAAGCATTTATCATTTAAACAGTCTATCAATAAATATTCTTTATAGAATAGATTTTGAATTTATGCCTAAATAATATGTGTAATATTAAACTTAGTTATGTATGTTTTATTAAAAGGTGTGCTTTTCTTTCTTTTTTTTTTTTTTTTTTCAACACTTATTGAGAATTTCTTTGTCATTATTTTATCACTTTTGCCCATTCATTAAAGTCTAATTAAATCATAAAGAAATAAGTGAAATATTTCTGAACCATCTTCATTTTATAAATACAAATTTTCACACAAGTATTATTAATAAAATAATATCTATAATAAATAATATAAAAATGCTATTTTATGTTTACATATGTCCTTAATGACTTTTTTTTAAAATCCCTTTCCGTTTTTTTATTTTGTTTACCATCGAAAACCATTAGATTTCTCAATTAAAGTTGATTAATCAAATTTCCAAATAATGATAATAATTTAAAGAAGAGTTTAAGCTATGCATTCTAACATTTCTTCTGAAAAATAATTTTAGAATTTTTTTTTCGAAATATCTTGGTTATTTTAATGAGTTTTTCTTCACTCTAATTTTTCTTATATTGTATTAAAATTACTCAGTTGTTTAATTTAATGATATTTTCCATAAGGAAAAATTACAATCCTATAACAGAGTGGATATAAAAAAAAAATCTTTTTCTTTCAAAGTCGCATTTAAAAAAACAATTATAACATTAAATGAATTTATTTAAAATAATCTAAAAGAATTACGATAGTGATATAAATAAGTCGCAATGTTTAAAACTAGTTACTTTCTTTAAAATTACTAATTAAAACTTCAACAGTTGAGGGAAAAAAATAATAAAATCCATATAATGATACAATTGAATGAAAATTTTCAAAGAGTAATAATAAAAAAACAATTATCCTACCAAACAAATATACCTTTAAAAAATTCGAGTGAATTTGCGAATTCCTACATTTTACGTCGTATAAATTATAAAATGACGACTTTTTAACTTTATATACTTATTTTTTTATAATTCTATTATAAAAATGCATTAAAATAGTACAGAAATATTTCAAATTAAACTTAATGAATAGGCAAAGAAAATATTCAGACTTACAATATTTTAATGTAATCCCACTGCGAAGTTTTTAATAATCGTGTAAAACTTTGATACAGAGCCCTTACAATCCAGTCAACATTCACGAAGTGATTTCATGCCATGAATGATACAGCAAAAATTTTGACCCCTGAATGTGACTGGTCGTGTCCTTGAAAGACCCCTTCGAAACAAACCCTTTTTCATTCGTTCCCTCGCTCACGTGTAAAGGACCGGGCACATAGCATTAACTTCTTGTGATCAGGCTTCGCTATTTTTTATCTTTCGGGTCGGCGCTTTGATGTATAAATTGCTCTTTCTTTGCACTGAATCTGAACTTCAAGAAAGGAATCGAATTCGAAATCAGTTGAAAGCTTTATGACTCAAGATTGGGGGAGATAAACTTTCCCTTCCTTTGTCGGAAACAAAGATAGATTTATTGCTCTTTTAGTGCAAATGAAAGTAGTGCTGTTTTCCCGCAGCCTTATGATTCCCAACAATTTTCCGAACTTAACGATAACACTTATCAGTCAAAAATAAATAAAACTAATTTTCAGTTATTTTTTCACTTTATCCTTTACCTATGTCGGTTCAATATGGAAAAAAAATGAAGAAAATAAGTTTTTAAAGATAATTATATAATTATATTTAGTGAATTTCTGAAATCGTAGAATTTATGTTATCATAACATGTAACCCTTTATAAACAAATAAGAGCCATGTCACACTGGTTTAAATAAAATACATTCACACACACACTTAATTACATATATTGATATAATATTTTTTTTATAGTTATATAGTTAAAGGTACCTATAACTATATAACTGTCTATTAACTATAAATATGTCTAAGACATGTCTTAGACAGATTTTACTGTGAATATGAATTATATCTTATAAAATATTTAAAGATATAATCTATATTTATATAAATAACTTCATATAGTGTTTTGTTTTTACAAAAGATTTCGTTCAGCTTTTAGAAAACTGCCAAATTCCCAGTTCAACAACGCTAAACATTTATGCAATTTTTGAGTAATTTTGAAAGGGAAAAGGCATTAAACTGGCTAGTCTGATAACTAGAGCTATTTAAGTTTTCTATTTTCTTATAAATTAATAAATTATTTGATAGTAAGCAGTTGTGATCACGTGACAACCGTTTTTCCTTCTGTCTCATAGTATCATCTTCAGAACACAGATTGAAAATGTCCAGTTAAACAATATTTGCTGTTTTTTTTTTTTTTTTTTTTTTTTTTTTTTTTTTTTTTTTTTACCGAAAAATATAAATCATCTTTCGATTATATAGTTTCTTACTATCAGCTCCTGCAATTTCATTCGTTTATGAAGAAATATGAATTTAAATAGATGCTGTTATTAGATGTTTCTTCAAATTGGAATTCGTTCAACGTTTAAAGGGTTTTTTCTTAATAAATTTTTTTGTTAGTGTATCCAGTGTGACATATTGTGCTTTGTATATTAAGGAAAACATTTACAAGTGTATTTCATTCCAGAGTGTTTATAAAAAAACATAGATATATACATTTTAATACTTAATTTACAGAGAAGATAATTTTAAAATTATCTTCTGTAAATTAAATTATTCCTCCTATATAGGGAGAATTATTAGCACTATAATCTCTCCCTTGTCTCCGCGCTTGCAGATGCGAATGAATGAAAATACTTTCTTTCTTTCTTTCTTTTTTTTTTTTTTTTTTTTTTTTTTTTTTTTTTTTGATAACATGATTTTTTATTTTTTAGAATGATCTTTCCTTAAAAAAAAAGTTTTGTATTACTGATTAATGGGGGGGGGGGGACTGAACGTGGACTGTTTTAGGCACAATCTAAGGCGTTTTTCTGTTTTAATATTTATTTTAAATTATTTTACTATATTTTAAATATTTATTCATTTTTTTTCAACTATTTTTTTATGAATAATGAATGTAAAAGTGCGCCGGTGAAGAAAAAACTTGGAATTCTGTATATATTTTGGGGACAATTCATTTTATATGTAAAAATATTTTCAAACTAAATAAGATATGTCATCTATTTTATTATTTTAAATATAAATCTCGTAAATTATGCATATGCTTATTAAAACCCAGATATAAAGTAATTTTTGAAAGAAATAAAATTATACATTTTCTCTCTTATTTTTATTTTAAAATTTTTATACATTTTCTCCCTTAAAATAAAATTGCTGGTCAGTTTATATTAGCCCTCTGCTTTCTAGATGTTGGAGGGCCATTACCTTTTTGCCCGAAACCGACCTCTAAGAGTTTACCGGCAAAGTAAATGCAACAGTTCTGTCATTGCCGTGCCGTTAACGGCTCGGCGATAGCTGCCGCAATTAGCGGCGGCTCACTTGCGGTACAGCATTGTTTTTGTACAAATGGCCTTAACTCCTTTTGGCCACGACGAAACCAGCTTACGGCCTTGAGTCGAGCGTTTGTGGGGGTGTTAGCTTCTTGCTTTGGAAAAACCTAAAAAAAAAAAAAAAAAAAAAAAAAAAAAAAAAAAAAAAAAACATCGCGGATAATCGGGGCTCTACTGTACTTGGTTTCACCGCTTGATCCTTTTTTCCCAACCTGTCATCTGTCAAGCCTTTTAATCTATCGACGAAATAAACACAGACTTTTTATTTAATATATGTGTAACAATTTAATGTAAATTGATTAAAACAATTATACATTATAATTCGTCTTTTAAAAACAAACTACAAAAACTTTATATTTGCATAGCTGCCAACATCTTACTCTTTTTTATGCAATAGACAATTAATTGTAAATTTAATGTTTAACCCGGGAGAACGCGCGCTTATCCATGATATGAATGGTTTAAACTTTGCCACCAATAAAATCAAATTAAAATAATCACTTTATTAAAACGGAGCTAATTCTTAGAAATTTAGTGATAAAATAAGTTGAAGATTACTTAAAAAAAATTAGTGGTTACAATTGTAAAAACCATACGCACACCGTGTCTTTTAGTTCCTGCGCGCGTCCTCCCGGGTTAAATAACTATAATCTACCGATTAAATCAGGCAAAATTTTCTGTTATATTTTTATGGTACGTAAAAGTGTAAGAGTATGTTTGCTCTACACTTGTAAGCGTTACATTTAACCGAACACAACCACTCTTTATATTAAATCGCAAAAATTATTATAAATTAAAAGATTTTTAAAATTTTTGTCAATGTATATACTTTAGAATATGTCTGCAAAATTATCATAAAAATCCTAATTTCATACATGAAATCACAGTAGAATGATTGCACAGATTAAGATAGATCTTCTAGGTGAATAAATAATGCGTATCATTTACATGTAACGACTTTTAATTCACTTCCAATTATATATGAATACACGATCAATACTATGTAAAACTTCAAAATTGGATGTATATCAAGTGCACCCCTAATAAATCCATATGAATAGCGTATCATATTACCAATAAATAACTGCTTCAATATTAAATCACAAATAATATCATAAAAGAAGTGCTTAAAAATTTTTTGTTACGATATTTTCTTTATAATGGGTTTCTAAATTAATCGGAATAAAATAATTCAATTTTATTCAAGAAATCACCAGCAATTAAAAAAAAAGATTAATTTTAACTGATTAACCCAGGGGTCGGAGCATATAGGACAAATGTTACTATTCTAACCAGTTTCTTTCAACCATAATCTTTGCATTTAATTTCTATTTCGCACCTTATAAAAATGTATCTTAAAGATTGTTCATAAAAAATACTGGTAAGAACAATAAAATTTGTCCTATATGCTCCGACCCCTGGATTAACCTCTTAACTGATTTGCCCGTACGCCGTTCTGGCAAGACGAATTTGATTTATTCATCATATAAAATTTTTTGATACCACTTTTTTTTAAAAGTACGATTTTATACTAATTAATTTCAGAAATGTTTAGACTAAATATTACTAATATTTAACCTTAAAAAACTGGTGTTAAACCACATTTTCGATTTATTGTACGTAAAAAAAGGAATCAGTTAAGAAGTAAGGCATTTTTACTTGCAGTATGATAATTTAAAAAGCAGTACTTTTGAGTATATCATAATCAGCATGACCGTTTTTGGATCGTTGTAAGAAATCTGGACTGTTGTAGGACTTACAACAAGCTAAATCAAGCTAAAAAATCAGGCTAAAGGATAGTTGTCAGTGTTTATATTGGAAAGTAACAGATTCTCGTTTAACCCTTTGAGCTCTGGTGGGTAAATTTCTTCAAAATTCCAAATGTCACATTGGTACCAGTATTTTGCAAAGAAAAAAATCGGTTAACGATATACACGAAAAAATGCATTAAACCTTTTTTCAAATAAAACTGTTCGAATTTTCTGATGCCGTTGTGACTTTTCGAAATTAAAATTAAATGGTAGAAATTTCAATCATCAGAGCTCAAAGGGATAACGAAATTTAAAAATGATTGCGAATGATTAAAACAATTGCTTTGAGTGCTCTTTGCTCCTACGGTTATCTTTTTTCTGTCTGTCTGTCTATCTATTCATAGTATTTTTTTCTTATGGAATATGTATATAGTATTTATAATATTTTATAGGGTTATATAAAAGAGAACCAAAGTATGAAACGAATGTATGTTAAATGAGGGATTTGTAAATCACGGATTGTAATATAATTAGGTGCGTTCGTAATTATGTAAGTACGTAGCAACTATTATTGTCGTTCAATCCGTTTGTCCGTCCGTCTGTCTTTCCGCATATAACAATGCAAAAACTACCTAAACGAATCGTTTGAAATTTATAATATATAATTATTAAATAATTTTGTCGAGTAATTTAAATTTTTGTGGAAACATTAGTTCAATTACAGGGACAGTCAAAACATCACATTACGTTCCATGGGAAAAAAAAATTTCAAGTGCATGGCTGCTAAAGTCTACGCCTTTTTACAGCCAAACAAACCCATTCGAACCAGAAATTTCATTTAACAAGTTAAAAGAATATGCAGTACTACAAATCATGAAATAAATTCAGAACGTATATTATTTAATAAATTTTCTGGTTAGAAACGCGTTTTTCTCATTTAAAAAGGCGTAGAAGTTGGCAGCTCTGCAAGTGCATTTTAACCCCTTGAGCTCTGATGGTAGAATTTTCTACCTCATAATTTTAATTCCGAAATGTCACAATGGCACCAGAAAATTTGACCACATTTATTTGAAAAATGTTTAATGCATTTTTTCGCGTTTATCATTAACAGCTTTTTTTCTTTGCAAAATACTGGTGCCAATGTGACATTTGGAATTTTGAAGATATTTACACCCCAGAGCTCAAAGGGTTAATGGTGATTCTCTTAATTCTTTCGAATATAATAAAACTGATATGCATCTATGAAGCATATACTAAAATATACATTCTGTACAATCTGGGGTGCAAAGAACATTTTTTTAAATACAGGGCCACACAAAAGTATTCCATTACATAATGGTGTAAGCAGACCATTTTTTTGGTGCACTTTTTAATTGTATTAAACTATTTAACATTTTATGAAATTGATATACATTGCTGAGGAATACTACAAGTTATTTCCTGTATAATAGAAAGCCGATAGTATTTACAGGGACACACGAAATATTTTGGCTGCTATACTGTATCCGAAATACTGTATACTATTACATCAAGATCTGAATATTTTTAAGTGCGTTCATAATTATATAAATACATTGCACCTATAATTGTCGTTCAGTCTGTCCGTCCGCCTCTCTTTCTGTCTGCCCACACATAACAGAGCAAAAACTAACCAACCAAATCGTTTGAAATTTAAAATATATAATTTTTGTATTATTTTGTCGAGTCATTACAAATTTTATGAAAATCGGATGTATAATTTCAATACAGGGATAATTAAAATTATTCCATTACATTACGGTCAACAGGAAAACATCGTTTTAAGTACATTTTAATGAAGTTACACTCTTTCGAATATAATAGAATTGGCATGAATCTGTCTTTTGTTAAAACATATAATAATGCACATCAACAATGTACATTAATTTCTCAATTTTAGGCAACATAATTAAAACTTCTAACAATTATCGACCTTTGAAAGTAGTTGTTCAGATGACTTTTTGGAGCCCTGTACATGAATAATAAATATTCATTAATCATATTTGATTTGGAACATTTTAGAGTGAAGCTAGGTGCCATATATCGAATTCGTTTCCCAAAATGCAATTTGTTTTATTTTTCAATTATACTGACCATCAATAGATGGCAGGACCATCGAATTTATTTTTAGCTTGTTGTCAGTCCAAACCTAGCCTGCTTTTAGCATGAAAAAAAACGGTCACACTGATCATAATCTTAATCAATGTTAAAATAAATCAGATGAGCTGATCCAAACGTCAACGTGAAGAAGGAGGGAGGCATGCTGTCGAATTATTCCAAATTTTCTATAGGACTGTTGATACTGAAGTTATTTTCAGTAAACTGTACCAAATTCTTAGAATAATGTACGATAATGCATCGTTACAAGTGTAGTAAGCTCGACATAAGATTTCTGTTGATTCCATAATTTTTAATTTTTAGTAATTTGATAATTTCTTTAGTATTTTAGCTTTTTAAAAATAAATTACAATTTCTTGCTCCTGATATAGATTAGAAATACCCTGATATGCTTTTAAGTGCTAAATTTTAAATTGTGATATTATAAATGAAAACACCTTTAACACTTTCTGGCACGGGCAAAATCTGTTAGTAAAATGAAAAATTATCGACTCATACCGGAATTCACAAACGAATTTTTTAAATATTTTGAATTCCGTAATTTTAGCTTTTATTGTAAAATCAAAATGTTACTAAAATTTTATTGGTGCCGTTTGCAAGTTTGGAATTAAAAATAGGTATCCCAGACCGGGCACAGTGTGCCGGAAAGGGTTAAACCCTTGAAGGGCGGTGGTATGCCTATGAAACCACTTAATTTTAATTCCCAAACGCCACACTGGCACCAGAATTTTGATTAACAAAATTTTGCTTTATTAGATGCGTGAAATATAGCTTTTTTCTTATTTACAAATAAATTTGTTTTGAAATTCTGGTGTCACTGATTAATTACAACACTTAAGCAATGAAAGTGCTCTGCGCCACAAAGTGTTAAGTAATTTGGATATTTTGTTTTTAATCTTGTAATTGTCAGCTGAATTAGTGAATTTCAAGAAATTTGATATTTTATATCATTTTACCTTTAATTGCCAACGAGTGATCCCATACTCCAAGTTAGCTCTTCTAGCTGAATTAATATTGCCTTTTATTAAAATAGGTAATTCTATTTAATTCAGAGTTTAATAATATTTAAATATCCGATCAATATTATGTAAAATTTGAAATATATTTCAAAATATGAAATACATATTTTATAATTATTTCAGCAAGACTCAGAGCAAAATATCTTGATTAATATCACAATTAGAGGGAAATTTTAATGAGGTAACTAGCACAGATTTCCTAAATGTGCCTCACTAAATTTTCATACAGAATAATAGGAATGAAGGGGTTTATTTCGTTTCTAAAAGTCTTTTGGCGGATATATTTTATAAATTGATCGTACGTTGTATTATAACGGTCATTCTACAATAAGTTTTAATGAACGCATACAGGTAGCTGTTAACTTTAGATAAACTATAAATCAGAAAACGCTTGAATTAAATCTATGATTATTGTTTCACTTTTAAAATAAATAGAGATAGTCCAATGTAGTATGAATAGCAAATACATACAATTTATGATTTGAATGACACTGAATAATTCACTCTTCATAATTTTGCATAGAATAATAGGAATTATGGAAATAATAATTTTGAAATGCTTAATTGCTGCTATTAATTTGATGATGTTTTAAATTATCTGAATACCATAGTTTCCGTCGCATAATCCACGAATCAAACAATCATGTTTGAATTCAGAAATTTTATTTTCTAAATTATGATTTATTAGATCGCGGTGTGCATTTCAATTCAATTACTAAATGCAATTTCTGGGTCCAAAAATTATTGTTTTATCGGCGAATTAAAAACTGTAAATTATGGAAACTATAATAAAATGGGAAAGGCAACATATTTTTTGCAGAAAATATATTTCACGCTATTACAGTGCTATTGTTTAAACTTAACAAATACAAATTTTAAAGCTTTAAAAATCATAAAATATTATTTCGTAAGACATTTCTAACATTTTTTTTGTTTTTGTTAATTGATATGAAAATAGAAATTTTAATGACGAGTAAGTAACAGTGCAGAAGTAGAGAATCCTCTTGCCAGCGTGCATTTTCTGCCATTTTTTTCTCCATAGTTACCTTTAATTTTTTAATCGTTGAATTTCTGTTATTAAATATGTCGACTATTACTATTCGTAAATAACCGTGACAATTGTTCCACTTAAACTTAGGTTTGCCAACTCTATTTCAGTACGTCATGTGTGAGCAGTAAAACGTGTAGGTCATTTTCAAAGATATATTATGTATTAAAAATTGAATAATATAAACTAAGACAGACTTGAATACATAAAAAAACAGATAAAATTTATATATAAAAAATAAAACTAAAAGACATTTAAAAATACAAAAGTAAACGTTTCGCCAAGCTACGTGCAAGGCCTCATCAGTACAAATAATTATTCATTGCATAACAAACATTGGAACAAATAAACACAGTTGCAGTTAGTTCTTTTTTAGAAAAAGATAATATTCATTTGGGACAGCACGATCATCTTTCAGAATTGGCAATCGTAAACAGGTGAACCAATCTTCGAGGAGTAATCTACCGTGATAACAACTACAACCTGATTTTAACCCATTAGTGCCTAGCGTCCCATTTTTGGGACAGTTTTAAAATATTCAATCAAGCGCGTTTCACACCAGTAAAAAAGGAGGATAAATAAATACTTTCTTTCTCGAGACAAAGTCCTCGATAAATTAACATAAATGTTATTCTTACTTTAAAAGTGGTGGGAAAATGCAAAATTTGAATTTTAGCGAAGAACGTAATTCAGGCATTAATGGGTTAAGATACTGGCATTCGTAAATACTGGATGTGTTTCTTTTGAATACAATGTTGGGCAATTTTAGAATTTAAATTGCCGCTTTTTAGAGCACTGATATGTTCCTGCAGGCAAATTTCTAAAGATCTGCCTGTTTCACCAATGCATACATTATCACATTCTCCACAGGGAATGACATTGTCAACACCGGGTAACACTCTGTGGAATTAACCATGACAGCCAACATTTCACGCTTTTTCGTACCATAATAATTTTATAGAAAATTTTAAACGAATCTTAAATCGCCGGAATCCGTTTATTAAATTATCCAAAAGTTTCTGTTAGATTTTTCTGGTCTAAAACAGAGAATGAGTTGGCAGCTACGGAGTTAAAATTTTGAGCCCTTATGGTTGAATTACCGTAATTTCGGGTGTATAAGCCGCGGATCAAAATATTCTTTTTGGACTCAGAAATCTTATTTAGTGATTGAACACAAATATTTACGGCGATCTAAGTAGTAACATTCATTTTAAAAAAAATTCTGGGTCGAAAAAGAATTGCTTGATCCGCGGCTTATACACCCGAAATTACGGTAATAATTATTCTGAAATATCACAATAGCATCGAAATATTCGGCCAAATTTATATGAAAAAAATTAGTGATTTTTTTTCGTGTACATGGTAAACCGAATTTTTTCTTTTCAAAATACTGTTGCAAATATGAAATCTTTGGAATTTTGAAGAATTTCATCCACCAGAGATGAAAAGATTAAAGATAGTTATTCTAAACAATGAAAAATTACACGCTTTTACGCGGATTGACGTTCCTGCTCTGAAATTAATTCATAATTATAGTTTCTGTGTTTTGAATCTACATAACTTTTTGTGGCATTCTGTAAAACAAAAGTTTATGTGTAGCTTGATACAAATACTTGAATGTATTTTTGATTCAAACAAAAATAACTGTCTACATAGTCTAACTGATAATTTTCGATATTCATATTTTATGTGATTTTAAACAGACACCGTGTATTTCAGAAATATTTGTGAATAGTTTTTAAGTACTGCTTATCGAAAAGATCAATGCTGGATATTTACCATTATAAATCCATAATCTATGATTAATACATTGTAACAAATGACTGTTTCAGGAGAAAGAACTTATCTGTAAGATCAAATGTATTCATTTTGCGTAGCTACTTTCTTTTTGTTTCGAAAATCACAGGACGCGTTTAACGAAAACAATATCGTTCTATTATTTATATCGATTTCAAATTATCTGCTTTCGCGAAATTGCCAAAGTTCTCTAGATGCTTTGATGTGCAATTTAAGATCTGCTTCGCTTAAATATCGATTTGGCACATTTTCAATTAAAAAGAATAATTAAAGCCGATAGGGACTGCAGATTCCATAGCATATTATTTTAAGTTTTATGTAGATTTCACAACAAGTATGTCGAAATTAAAATTGTTATCGGATGATGTCTGGATCATTTAATTGTAAATTCTCTTTCCAGTTCCACTGCAATTCAATAATTGTGACTGTAAAAGATAAGAGTGGAGGACTAAATTATCAAAGCAGAATTTAGAATTTTCAAAACTTTATTGTATGAAATTACTTTAGTAAATTATGAGTTAGAAATTTGAAGATAACGAAAATAATTTCATTTATACAAATTGGACTTTTGCTTATGAAAAGTTTTGGAAAAGCAAGTAAACTAAATTTTACGATTTTTTATTAAAACTTAAATGTAAATGCAGAATTGTCGAGGATTTTATTTAAGTTCTATGAAACTTCTTCAAACCAGGATATATTTTTTAACCCTAATATGTTTCACTGTTCCATCACATGGATCACCAAACTTAATTTCAAAATGCATTATTTTCCATTTGTTACGATTGGAGCAAATAGACTTTTCTTATTCTAAAATAAATTTGTACATGAATTCCATTGTCCTCCAGTCACAATGTTACGTGTAGGATACTTTTTACGTTTTTGTTTACTTTAAAAAATTAAAACAGAAACATTATAAAATCACTTCTGGACTGTCTGTTTGTCATAACTATTTTACTTGTAAACAATGGAAAGTGGAGAGTTAAAATCTGGGGAAGTAAAAAAGACTCTTGACATACTTACAAATTATTAAGCATTCTCAAATACATTTAGGGAAAATGTAGAGGAGCTAACTATGTTATTTGAAGAAAAATCTTTTCTTTGTATATCATGTGGGATATCAAAAGAAAGATGTTTTGAGGCTGAATTCAAAAATACATTTCTTTTAGTTTTAGGTATTAGATTTCCAGAGATATCGTCGAAAATGTAGTGCAAAAATATGCCCCCCCCCCATCCATTTACGAAACTACTGAAAATAAAATTATGAAAAAATTAGAGGTAGTAGTCTTTTATATAAACCTTGCAACTTTAAAGGAAACTATAGTGATTACCCTAGATCAGGTAGTTTTTGAGAAAAGAGCATTTTTATTTTAGACAAAAATTTCGATTTGCGGCGTTAAGCAAAGATGTTGAGGAACTTTGGAGGTAACTATAGTAGAAGGTTCGCACACTCCGTATATTTTTTAAGGATTCTGGCACCACAATTAATGATAAGTAAATTTATATTTAACTTTTAAGAAACGGAACCCCCAGCCATTCCTTTTATTCTCGAATTTAGCATTTTTTTTCCTGAAGTGAAATATTTTGAAAGTACTGTTAAAATTTAGTGGTAAAATAGTGCGAACTCTGTTATCATATGTTATTAAATTTTCTTGTAATTTTTGTGTTCACTAAAAAAAAATATTCTTTTTAAAACTAGAACGCCCGGAAATTTTACTCAAGTTTGACAATAATATTTCTCACCGGAATTTTTATTTAGAATTATTTAATTTATTTATTTAACGTAAATCTGCATGGATCAAATTTAAACTGCTTCAAGAAAAATTTTCTGGTTCGAATTGAAATTTAATCGCATAGTTGGAGTCTAATCGACTCCTTCCGGGCGTTCTAGTGTTAAATATCACACTTCTAATTAACATAACTATAAAATACAAAGTGTCTATATCGTTGCAAAGATACCATACTATCATGAAAAAATATTTACAGAATAAGCATGTTTTAAGCCCAAAATATCAGTGACAGTTACAAAAACAGCAATTGCCATTTTAAAAAGGTGAAATGAACATTTGGTATTTGAGCCAATTTTTGATACTGTTGTTGATTTCGGCTACTATCGCTTTACCTTATTTTTTCTAGTGTGTCAGATGGTATATGAATTGACTAAAAGTTAAATTACTGCAAGTCTGTTTTTTGGACGTTTTCCCGCTAGATTTGCAAAATCTCATACTGTGCACCACCTTTGTTCGTGCAGAGTTTTTCCATTTAAACGTCTTGCCAATTTAAACATGAAATTATAAGTCAAATACCGGAAGGGGGCATTGAAAAGCCAGGAGAAATGTAAACAATGTTTCAATGTATGTACGACCGATTTTTGTGTGACCCGAGACACAACCATTAATCAATATTTACAAAACTGTTTTAGATTAGTATAAAAACTATATAAGACTGTATAAAGGACCAGCGGTATATTATGTAGAGCTGTCTAAATGACAGTGCAGATGTTATGACCAATAAGGTTATCTAAGCGAAAATTGCTTGCTAGTTCTCGCCCAGTTAGCTTAAACGGTAAGGCAGTGGCCTTGTAATCCAAGGAACTGGGTTCGATTCCCGGTTTAATTGTTTGCTCAGTTAGAAAGGTTCAATTCGTATGATAAATTTACCATTAAGTTTGGTTGTGTTAAAATAATAATATATATTTTTCTTAGTCAAAAGTTTTTTTTTCAAATATACATATTTTTGTGGTAATATTTACATAATTTTTTAAACTTTAACAATAATTAAACATTTTTTTTCAAATTATTTAAATTTGCCCAATATGCTTATGCAACTAAAATAAAAAGGGTTCTGTATTGAAAAAAAGACTGATTTATTAGGGAAAATCTCCGGAATTTTTTTCTTTAGAACTTCGAATTTCTTCATTGTTATATTATTGCATATTATACTTATTATATAGTAAACACTCTTTTCTTAGGGTTGAACGTTTGACTTAGAAAAAAGTGGCACCAAAAATATTTTATTGCACAGTTTTCAAACAATAAACTTTTTGTCAGATTCATAGAATATTGCCAATGAAAATTTACTGCAAAGTTTATAAGTTGGAAAATGTTGTTAATATTTTTTGTAGCGTTTTTTCTGAGAGAAACGTTCACCACTATTGATAATATTAACTGTTTTATGCTGCTATTTACATTATATTACTGCATTATTTACACCCATAGTTATCTTTTTTTAACCCCTTCGCGACGGAACCCTTTCACAAAATTTTTACTGTTTTGTCACCGGTTTTTAAACACAGAAATTTGTGCCTGAATAAATCTTCAAAATGCCTCAATTAAATAAAGCAGTTTTTACAGTACACTTTTACTGGTGTGGATAAACGAGGCTACTTAAGCCTTTTTGCGGCACGTATATGTGTCGCTCTTCCCCAAGGGGTTAAATGTGATGCATCTCGCCTAACATCGCAAACCTATTTTTGGCACTCGTGAGAAGAAAAGTTTGAGTGTGGCTGGTCTTGAGTGATTTGTTTTAACGCATTGACGACGGTATGTTTTCATTGAATCGTCGGTACCATGTCAAACTATCCAATATGGATCAGGGTTGTTACGCTTCAGGGAATTTTCGAGGTGAAATATCCGCATTTTTTTACAGAAAAATAAATGTAGAACAAAAGTGTAAAATTTCATTCTATTTAAGAAGAGATTTCTATAAGAAAATATTGGTATCGATAAATTTTCTTATCTGGAAATTTCCTGACCCGTATCAATCCTGTGAATTCAATGTTGCCAGTAGGGTATTTTTAAAAGACAGATTTCTTGATTGGCACAACTTTTCTGAAATGATAAAATTCCCTTTGTTTCGTATTAATTAATATGTCATTAAACAAGGTTTAATAAAGCTAATTTTACTATTTAAAAAAAGTGGTGTTAATCAAATGATCTGTGTTTAAAAAAATGAGCCCACTGGCAACGCTGTTTCCGTATTGGGTAGTTATGCTTGATACCAAGACCGACGATATCGGGATTTAAAATATAGTCTCACCTCACTCTTTTGAAAGTCTTAAATTGATTTCCTAGATACTTTTCTCACGTTTATACATAGGTTAATGTCCTTTAGTGTAGTGGTGCACAACCTTTTTGCCAAAAAATCGTTTGCCACCAGAATATTTGAAAAGTGTCGTTTGTTTTATTTCATAGCAAAGTTTCCGTCATTATTATAAGGAAAATTATTCTGGATAAAAATAGTGGTGTCATTGTGGCCCGCGGGCCACAGGTTGTGCACCCCTAATTTAGTGTATGGATTTCATGTAAAATGTCTTACAATCTAAATAAAACACGGAAAACAAGGTATAAATTCATTTTTTGCAAGGCTAAAACCAACACCTCTAGTCAATAACGTTTTTTCAATAAAAACTAGAATTATCTTTTCGCGTCGCGAATATATTAAAATAAAGCTATTCAGAATGTCACACAAACTATCTCTAGAACGATCGGATATATTTACCCAATACTTCTAAAAGTTACAGATTATATCGATATCTTACCACATAAGTGATGTTTATTCTTTTCATTTTAAACGACAAGTCCCGCCTTTTTTAAAATGCGCGAAACATTTTTTTTTTATACATGTTTCTAATAACTCGATTTTTTTGAAATTTTAAAATTATCCCTCGTTAAAAGAATATAAACTTTTATAGAACCATTTGGAATCTGTAAATTAAAAAATCATGACCACAAAGAAAAGATGAAATCTCTCGAGTATATTAAAAAGATAAATGGATATTTTCATCTATCACCAAAACCATTAAGAATTCGAGAACATGAATCAAAGTAAATGCTCTGTTTGGTACATAAAATTAATGACAATGATTATATTTTATTGAATCTAAACTCCTAGGAACAGCAATTTAATAACTCTTAATATTATGAAGACATATTATAGAAAATAGTTTCGTTAAAAAAAAAAAAAAAAAACATATATAAAGAAAAACTAAAGTAGAATTTTTTTAAGGTAACAAACGATAAATGTATTTTCTTAGAATTTTTACTTTTATTTTTTGTATAGAGCCTCTAACAGTATTAGATAACTTATTTAGATCATTTAGAATATCAACTGATACTTATGTCGATTTATGAGGAAGCTTTAAAAAAAGATTTTTTATTCAAAATTTTTATTTATTTAATTTATTATTTTTTCTTATACAATTTCTATTAATTAATGAAACACATCCCTACAATAGAGACATACTTCTAGCACAGGGGTTTAAATGCAAGGTGGCCACAGAGCCTGATTACTAACGGGGCACTCTCTCACCAGAAAAAATTTATAGAAATTTTCGTCTTCTTTAAACGCCCTTTTCATACAAGATTACTGTCATGAATAAGGAAAAATTCTTTATTTCTTTTTCCTGGTGGGAGAGTGCCCCGTTAGTAATCAGGCCCTGGGTGGCCATAATTAAACTGAAGGTACTCAGAGTATTCTGTAGCGCGATCTATTTGCGAGAATGGCACCAAATTTTGTAGGAAGATTAAACAAGACGGGGAACGAAGGATTTCGCGGAAAAAAAATTTGTTCCAAAAGTCACCGCCATACGTGGAGCTGTGTATTCGAAAAAGAGAGTTTCAAAAAATGAAGATTCAATATTGAAATAAAATTACCGTTTATTTAACAAAATTAGCAATTTAATCCAAGCTCAAAATGGTAACAGTTTATAAAAAGCTAAATATTTACATAAACACTGCTAAAGTTTCTTTATCTGCAATTTCACTAATAGATCCCCAAACAAAGCAACAGCAGAAGAACAACTTCTTTTTTTCAAATTTCACGTTACATCTTTTAGCCCAGTGCCAGCTTGTTTGGCTTTAAAAAGTAATGTGCTACTGTTAGAAGCAATTTCATTGAAAGTTATCTTTCATAATGTCTCCATCTTTAGTCGAGCGAGCTCTACTAGTCAGATTCTGTTACCTCAACCAGTGTAATGGGTCAGCCGCTCTTCGTACTTTTAAAAACCACAAAAAATGCGTAAAGGTAACTGTCCTTTGTCAGTTAATAGTTTAAAAGCAATGGTTAAGAAGTTTAAGAAAACAGGTTCAGTCAGGCAGAGGACGAAAACCCGTATCACGGAATACAATCGAAGAAGTGCAACGGCGATTGTCCACAGAGCAGCAGACAATAATGCTACCACTTCCAGCGTTCCTGGGATAGCTCGGAATCTGGATATGCCTTATTGTACGGTATTGAAAATCCTACGAAAGATTATCTACTTCTATCCGTACAAGATCAGCCGTGTACAAAAGTTACGTCACGCAGACCAGGATAAGCAATTAATTTTTGCTCTCACTTTTCTTGCCAGAATGAAGTTGGATGATGCTTGCCCGTATAAAATCTTATGAGGAGACCCACTTTTACCTGAATGGAACTGTAAATAATCAAAACTGCCAAATTTGGGATAACAAGACACCAAGAGCATTCAAGGAAATTCCTTTGCATTCACCAAAGATAACTGTTTGGTGTGGTGCCACAGCAGGTATGATCATAGATCCATTCTTCTACACTGTTAAAAATCTGCTGCATTTTGCTGCAACGCACTCCCCTGCTTGTATAGAAAACGGTTACTTGGCCGTGAAATGGCGCTTTCTCATTGGTTGGAATAGAGATATTATATACAAGTGGTGGAGGGCGTTGCAGAAAAATGCAGCAGATTTTTAACAGTGTATGAGAGCATTACTCCGACAGGACTCGTAATTTGTTCTGTTACCAGAGACAACTATCGCCAAATGCTAAACAGCTTTGTTATTCCGTCACTTCAGCAAAGACAGTGCCTGGAGAAAATTATTTTCATGCAAGATGGACTCCCTCCACGTATTGCTTTGCGGGTACAACAGCTTCTAGGACAGAAATTCACAACAGAAAGAGTCATTAGCCGCTGTTTTACACCTGTATGGCCATCTCGCTCCCCTGATCTTACACCTTGCAACTTTTGCTATTGGGTCACCTAAAGTCCAAGGTCTATCACGGAGGCGTCTAGGAACTGGCTACGTTGAAAGATAACACATCCAAAACTGTACGGAAAATTCCTGCAGACATGTTATTATCTGCTGCGCACAGAATGCAATATTTGGTCCAGAAAAACGACGGCCACATCGAACCTGAGTTAAATGTGCTAAATAAACGGTAATTTTATTTTATTATTAATTCTTTTTTTTTAAACTCTCTTTTTCGAAAACACGGCGCAACATAATACCCTGGCGGTATTTTTGGAACTGAATAATTTTTTCGCGGAATCTTTCATTAAAAATAAAAAAAAATTAAACTTTAAAAATAAAAAGTAATTGTCACCTTATTTTGTCGGAGACAATTACACAGATGCCAACTTTCAACTAATCTTCCGTAATACCTTGATTAGTTTGATCCAGGTTAACGTCATTTCAAACCAGAAAGTATATTTCATGAATCTTTATTTACTTTCAGGTTTGTTACTGGAACATACCTAATTTCATTTTTTTGAAAATTTTCTGGTTCGAAACTCATTAAACCAGAGTCAAATTAACGCATGCATTACGGATAATCGATGTCAGGTTGGCACCTATGCAATTATTGCAAATTTGTGATACAATGAGTTGATGAATAATAATAAAGAAAAAATGCGGTGCCAATCGTAAAGAACTATAATCACTCTGGGTCTATCAAGCCCAGCGGTCATCCTCCTGGGTTAATTATAATTAATCACATAAATACTATGGAATTCGCGACTATTTTGCACTGACTAGATTTTTAATACTCTTTCCCAGTCTTTAAAAGTTTATCTAAAACTCTTCTTTTAGCAATCGTAGGAATAAAATTAAACCAGTTTTGGTATCGTAAAATATTGATTCTTAAAAAAAAAAAATAAATAAATAAATGTATAAATATTCGAAAATTTTCACCGATATGAACGCTTTATTGTAGGCAGATATCTTTAAAATTAGTTTACGGCTAAGGAATGGCGACTATTTTTATACTTAGCCGTACTATAACTTACCAAAAAAAAAAAAAAAAAAAAAAAAAAAAAATTGTCGTAGCTGTTTCTTGAAAATGTCATATTATATATGTACGGTAAATAGCATTCTTCAAAAATTGGTAATAAACAAAAAAGAAAAAGGAAAAAAAAGAAAAAAAAAGATAGTAGCTGAGATATATGGTGTCTCAAACCAGTAATAAAAAGATTTTAAAATGTGTGGTGCATTTAATTAATGAAGCGTCGAACTTATTTCATCTTACATATAAAGTAGCATTTTTTATCTAAATATGTTTATCTCATAAAAAAAAAATTAAAAAAAGAGAAAGAGAGAGAGAGTAGAAGTGGCTTTTATAATACCATAATTATTTTACTCAAGTTAAAGAAAAATATTTTTCACCAGAATTTCTATTTAAAAACTATAACTCAATTTGTTAACTTACTGCTGTCTGAATCAGTATTTTATAAATTTGTAGTATAAATAAATATTTAGAACTTATCTGTCTTGACCGTAGAACCCGTTTGTTTGGCGGAGGATTGGTTGACAAATCTGCCTTTAATCTTTCCATCGCAGTGCTCTTTCATCTGGACTACCTAATTTTAGTTCCAAATTTTCAAACAGCCCCAAGAATCTATACTAATAGAATAACAAATCTCTCTGTATGCGTGTGCGTGTGTGTGTGTATGTCTCTGATGGCTAACAAAATCTACCGCACGTAGGAGTTTGGAAATTTAGGTGAAGATAGTCCAAGACACATCTTGATTCTCTGAGGCTCAGATTTTTAATATTTTAAGAGTCAGGTCACCTGGGCCCCTGAATTTTTATGCACTAAATTGTTAGCAACTTCGCCCCATTTAATCTAATCTTCTTCATTCAGAGGGACCTTGCTCCACTTAGTTATTTTCGCCTTTTAATTTTTTAATTTTGACCCTGTATCTTTGGGGCCCATTTCAAAGCCCCTTGAAGTTTTTGCGACAATAAATTGCTAATAAATTGCTTCCATTTAATACAATCTTCATTTTTGGAAATTCTGCTCCATTTAGATGTTTTCATGTTTTTACATTCCATATAAGACACTGCGAGCCTCTAGGGAAATATAGGGTCCCCTTGAACTTTTGTGCGCCAAACATTTTCCCCCCTCTAAATTTCTCTGCTTCTCAGTGCAAAATTTAAAGTTGAGTTTTTTACTCTTTTTCCAGGGCCAACACCCTGATATTTTAATTTCGTGCCCTAGGGCTCTTTTTCAAACTTTTGCTCAAACAACTGGTGCATTAAAAATATATATGATTTCAACGAATTATTCATACTCTATGCTTAATTTCGATTTATTAAAGATTTAAAGCGAAATGTACTAAAACATTTTAACGTGACTTTATTTGTCAGTTGGCCGCTCTGGGGCACCCTGTTATAGCTCACTTAAAAATGATTCGATTCACTGGCTTTTTTTTTCTATCAATTTCTTTGGTCTGCCAACTGCTACATGAACAACAAAAAATACTTCAGCTACGACTAATTTTGAATATGAATCGCTTTCTTGGGGCCGTTGGCTCAGCTTCTTTAAGAATGATCCAAATTGCTTTCAATTTTATTTAACATAGTTTTAGCATCCTTCCATTTTATTAATAACTACAAAAATATTTTTATACCCAAATACATGCAAATTAAATTCCTGACCTTTGGAGCCTGGTATAGGGCTCCTTGCAATTTTTGCATTAATAAATTGTTAATAAATTGCTTCCTTTAAATGCGATCTTCATATTAAGGATTCTTTATCCATTTAGATATTTTCAAGTTTTGGCATTCCTTATAAGACACTGTGGCCCCTTAGGGAATCTTAGGGTCCAACCCAGGACCCCCTGTACAATTTTTGAGACAAACATATTTCGCATCCTAAATTTCCCACCTTCTCAGCGCAAAATTTTAAAGTTGAGTCTTGGACTATTCTTCCAGGACCAAAACCCTGACAGTTTTATTCGGATCCTAGGGACCTTTTTAAAACATTTACCCAAATATTTCGTGCATTTTAAAAAAAATACTATTCTAATAAATGATTTATATCTTATGCTTAGTTTTGACTAATTGCAGATCTAAAGTGTCAAGCACTAAGGAATTTTAACCTTTTCCATCTTAGGGCTCTGTTTTTAACTATCAGTTGTATTTTCCCTAATTGTAGCTCCTTAAAAATGGTCCAATTAACTAGGTTTTCCCCCAACAATTCTTAGATCCTCAAGCTACTGCATAAACGACAATATATATATATATATATATATATATGACAATTTAAAGTTAGGGGGGCAGAAACATCATTGCTAGGTTTCCCTTTCTCCGCACAGAAGTCATGGCCAGCGAGAAAAAAACAAAATAAATAAGAGTAGAAGGTCAAAATAATCACTGCTTGGCTGCTGCAAGTTCATTTTATTAAACTGTAGCTATAATAGAGGAAAAAGCTCCTGTTGCAGACTATATTTTACCGAAACATCCAAAAAATATTCCATGCTTTACTACATCAAGTCGTACTCATTCAAGAGCGCACCCAAGAATCCTTCTTCTCATCTCCCTTACCACTTCTCGAGCTTCCTCTTTTAAATGTAAAAAGAAAATTCTAGAACATTCTCTAACCTCAAACCATCATTCTTTTATGTCAACAGCATTCTTGTCCAGTTACGAGACTATTTTCCACAGACGATAATTTTATTTAAAAAAAATATTTAACCAATTTATAATCGACTCACAATTTCTTAGGCAGACGATTTTTATAGATGATTAATTTTAAGAGAAAAAGAAAAGAAATGAATTTATTGATATGCTCACTACCAAAGGTTGACAGAGGGAAAATAAATAAATAGATAAAATAAAATAATGATATTTTCTGAAAGGTATGGTTTTGGAATAAATTTAATAAGACTTTCTTAAAAAGGGTTGATAAAAACATAGAAGAAATGAATTTTATTTGGAATATTAAGAAATAAAATTTAATTAAGAATATTAATTTAGAGCCATCTTTTTAAATTTACGCATACTGGAATAATGTTTTTAAAGGCAAATTAGGAATTTATATCGTCTGCATAAAGATTAACAGATTAGATCTAGAAACAAGATTTTAATTTAATAATTTGAAGTAAGTACGGAATATTATTATAAGAAAATTAAGATAGTATAAAGGTTAGTTTTGGCGAAAAAAAATTAAAATTTGTAATATATATAGATATATATTACAAATTTTAATTTTTTTTTTAACTAGCCGAAACTAGGCTCATTTAACCTCCTGACTGCCGCCGGCTGATTTTTTCACACACTAAGCTGCAGGTTTCACTGCAACATAAGTGATATTTAAATTAGTATAATTCCACAAATAAAACCCAGTTCTGAAAAATTAAGTTAGGATTGATGCTGTCAAAGATTATACACCGATACTAATAACGTATTTTGCATCAGGTTGGAAAAAACATCTTTTTTTTATATTTTTAATAAATTACAGAGAAAACAACTTTACAATATTACCCTTTGGCTGGGCAGTCAGGGGGTTAAAATGCTTTCAAAAAATATAAAATCATTCAAAATTAAGTGTCGTTTAAGGATAATAACGGGTCCCCGCAACGCCGGGCGGGGACCCGGACTACCATTATTTTGAAGGGGATACATCAGAATTTTTTCATTAAAAATTTAAATCCAGTTCAAAAGCTCGAAATTTCGTTTTATTTATGGAGAGATTTTTCTAAAAGAATATACTTGGTTCCAAAAAATTTTCTGGTCTGGAAATTCCATGATACGTACGAACCCTGAAAAAAAAAATAAATAGCAGGGCTGCAATAAGAGACTTTATTTATTTTTTTTTTTTTTAACTGGCATCACTTTTTAAAAACAGAAATTCTTAAGGGATACTTTGGCTGGAAAAAGCAGTTGCCTGTGAAAGCCTTATAATTTAGAACCTAATTTGTATTAAAATACAAAAAATGTGGCAGAAAAAAATAATTACGTTATAATACAGCGGGAAATTATTTTACATCAATCAATCCCCTTTATTGAAATATTGTCTGAAAAAAAAACAATGAATCCAGAAATTAAGAAATGACACATATGAGGAAAAAATAATGTTTTTGACGGACATTTATGAGCTAACTTATATCTAAAAACAGAAATCAATGTCGTCTAATTACTCTAATTACTTGTAATTCATTCATGGTATAAGATATAATATTTTCACCAAGACTGGAATTAAGTAAATTATTGGAATTCAAACGTCAAAATAAATACTTTTTGAATAAATATTTTCTCAAATGAAATATTTATTGTCCATTACGTAAATGTCTGGTATATCAGTGGAAAATTCTTTATAGTTTGAAGCAATTAACCAATTAGTCTTTTGGAAAAATCCAAGCTAATAATCATTATGCTGTCCAAGTCATAAAATATTCTTGAATAAGACAATTTATTCGAAGCAAGTTCACTGAAACTAACATAATTATTCAGAAGACCATTAACCCATTAACGCCCAGCGTCCTCGTTTGAGGACGGTTACAAAAGCAGCAAGAAAGTGGTTTTCCCACCAGTAAAGAGGAAGAAAAATTTATACCTTATTTCACGAGACAGAATCCTGGATAAATCTAGATAAAAGTTAATTTGCTTTTAAAAGTGGTGGGAAATACAAAATTTAAATTTTAGCGAAGAAAATAATTCGGGCGTTAATGGGTTAATTGTTTAAAATTAACATTAATAAATTTAAAGCCATTATGTGCTGTTTTAATAAAAGAAAGTTATCTTTATAATCTTAAATGGATTAATCACTTAAGTAAGGAAAAAATAGGCACTGGTTTATAATTAAATAACCGCTCTCTGAATACCAAGCTTATGCGCTGATAGAAAAATGGCGACATCGTAGGGGATATTTTAAAGCCTTTGTACGGTTGTCTGAATTTGGACACCAGTACTTTATATAAGTCTTTCGCCATTTATTTAATCCGAGAAGAAAATGGCAACGAAACTTTTTGATAATTAATGGTACTAAAAACTCATCGAATCGCATAAACAATAAAAAGAATTACACCTACCACAACCATCATTTTATGTTAGTGATCCGTCCTGGTACATTAGGGCAGTGTATAAATGACGGTACCTAGTACTGGTATTATTTCTAACGGAAGTATTTGTATGGAAAGTAATGTGATATAAAAAATAAAAATACTGGTTTTATTTACATATAATGAAACAGATAAAAGGCAAAAATACAGAACATGGGTTCAGGACCAATTTACTGCACAGGTCATTTAGGCTATGGCCTCGGGTCATTCACAGAAGTGTCATAAAATAATTTTGAAATTAATACATAAAAATAAAGTTTTCGTCTATGATGTGCTCAATTATAAAAAAAAAGTTTTCGTTTAACTGATAACCATACATAAAAAAAAATGATAGGTAATATTTACGATTAAAAATAATCACACTTTCATCCAAATGCGCAAACTTCGTGTTGGCTTTCCGCACTCGTTTCCAAAATTTCTACCGGTTGTTGCTATTTTGAATTCAGAGAGGGAGGGATGGAAAAACGTGCTAGTGCTACCTCTCAGACTGCTTTGCTCGGATTCCTCTTGGTTTATAAATTTGTGCAGTAGGCGGGAATTCAGTTTTTCAGTTGATAATGTGTTATTAAAATATATTATTTATTTATACACACTAACAATCATGCAAGTATAACTTCTTGGAAACCTATGGAAATCGTGATATGTTTAGAATTAAGTCGCCAGTTTTACCTGTACTTTCAGTTTAAAAAATTCGAATTCACATCAGAAATTTTGAAAGAATATTTTTTCTTTAGGTAATCAAGAAATGACTTCAATTAGTTCAAGGAAACTAAACAATACAGAATATCTGGTGTGAATGTAAAATTTCAGAATTAAAAAGGGGGCCAAATCTGGTCAGCCAGACGGACAACCATGTGTTAACTAATTTCGTTGTGCATGTGATACTTACGGGTTGAAGGTATTTTTGTTTCTGATATCTAAATTGCTTTAAGCCTTAAATACATGCTTTTATTTTTATATACTATTTGCAACATCATATTTTTAAAGGGAACTTTTTAACACATTTCTGTTGCGCATATCAGAAATGAAATATAAGAGTTTCTTAAAAAATATAGGGGTGTCCAGTGAATACTTTGCCTTATGCCAGTATGGCTGTATTGATCCATTAAGGGACACTTAAGTGTTTGAAAGATGAATCTCTAAACTAACAAATTTGTTTTTCAGAGAGGAATGCTTAATTTAAAAAAAAATGTACGAGCTGAAACATACGTTTTACTTATTTAAAGTCTGAATACATCTGGGTTATCATTTTATAAATTTCAATGTTAAGCAGCTCAAGTGAAGAGAAAAATTTTAGTGTTGAGATATCTAGAAAGGAATGAGAAATTTCAAATTTTCTGAAGTTTTTGACTCCAAAAAATGAGAAATTGAAGATAGTGATGATGATGATGCTAATATTTCTTTACCTGCATGCCAGTGGACTAAATTTTCTACAAGTTTTCCCAATTACGCACCTCCATGCATGCAGAGTTCGCACATTCCTTATATTTTGTAAGGACTCTGGCACCACTATTAATGATAAGAAAATTTATATTTAACTTTTAAGAAACAGAATTCGCAACCACCTCCTCGATTTGCAATTTACGCACTATTTTTCTGCAGTGAAATACATTGAAAATATTGTAAAATTTTAGTGGTAGAGCTGTGCGAACCCTGGCATGCAATTCAAATAGGAGGCTAAGATTATCGTTTCATTATACTATTTCAGATTTCTGCAGTACTATGATCATTTTAGAAGTGATGAATTAATGGATAATATTATAATAAAAACTAATCACTATGCTGAACAATGGGAAATATTATTTAAGAAAAAAGAGAGAAATGCAGACTGGTTCGGCAACTTGTCTCTCAAAATTAAATGCTATTTTTCCTTGGTCTCTTTCCAAAGTCGAAAGAATTGTAAAAAAGGGGAAGAGAGTAAAATTTGGATTAAACATTCACCGTTAAGACAAAATATTCTCTCGATATTATAACGTACAATAGGTACATTTTTGGTATAATGAAGCTGGCGTTTCTCAAAATCATCTTAATCCAAATCTGTACAAAATTTGGACTGCTGTGCCTAAAAGAAAATTAGCCATGTTTGGCCACAAGGTTCTTGCTTGAGATGTAATTCTAGGCAATATCAATAATATGCATCTCTTCACAGTTTAAAAATGGGAATGCTCATATTAGCAGTGAAATCCATATTTCATCTCTTTCATTTTATGTAGTTACTATATATTTATAAGCAGGGTGATTATAAATTCAGAGTACAAACTTTAAAAGTTAGTACCAAGCACTGCAAAAATCATTTATCGTATCGGAATATATGGGCGCAAGTGATGCGTTAAAGAACAACCACTAGGGGGCTCTTTTTTATTTCAAATTTTCGCATTCACACTCGAGATTTCCTATGGTATTCATTTCTTTATTTAAGACTACCATTTCTCAACGACTTAAAAAAATTCTTTTCTCAAAAATTTCCGGTAGGAATTTGGAATAAAAAAGAAAAAAGTAAAACTGATAAATCTGTCAAACGCATGAAATTCATGGAAAAAAAAATAAAAATTAGGAATTTTTTTTTTTAATTTCAAAAATTTCGATTTCATACCGAAAATTTCCATAGAAGAATTTTTACTTTAAAGTATCATGAAATGTTGGTCCTTAATAAAGAAAAGAATAATTTAGGAATTTTCTGGTATAAATGAGAAATTTTGATACAAAAAATTGGATAAATTGACCTTCCCCTTGGTTTTTGTATCTCAACGTATGTCCTATGCTCCTACATTCCTGAAAAATAAATGTTTAACACAATATCCTGTACGTATTCTTAAAGTTTGTATAAATTTAGAGTCGCACAGTATAGTTAAAATTTAAGATTTAAAATGTATCATAAAATGTAAAATATGTCCTTACGCACGTTAAAACAAAGTTCCATTTTATACAGACAAACTCTTCTTTAACTCATTCATAAATAATTAATATAACTTTAAATGTAGAGTACATTAGTGGCAAAAACAATCTTGTGCGAAACCAGTATCATGAGAAAATTAATGTTTTGAAAACCAGGATGCAATTATAAATGGGAAATATTATTGTGAAAAGGTTCAAATTTTACGTTGATTAAAATGAACTGTAAGATACTCGTACAAAATTACAGCAATACTTAAATGGAAAATCACACGCTACTATGTCTCTCCTAATTCAAAATAGAGCATCCTTCAAATTTTCCATTAATGTCCTTGCAATACAAGATTTTAATTTAAACGGAATCAATGCAATGCTTCTCATAGAGAAATTAATTGAAAGTTTCTAAATACAATGGAAGTGTACGATAGAAATAATGAAATTGGTAAAAATAAGAAAATAAGAATGAATCTAAAAATAAGAATGTAAAAATAAGAATGAATCTAAATATCTTAATAAAATATTTTTAGGAAGAAGAGGGCGAATTAAATTTTTCTTGGACAATTTAACAAACACACAATTTAGGAGTTTGATAATTATTCTGATTGATATAGATATATGTATATATATGTGTGTATGTGTGTGTGTGTGTATTTATATATATCCACTTCAGTCCTGGAGTACCCATTTGGGTACATTAAAACAAAAGCCAAAATTACACCCAAATTTTTTTATAAATGCATGGATTTCTGCTAGCACTATCCAGATGCATCACAGTGTCCTATATTACCAATAAATGTGCTATATGTTTAAAAATGGAGGAACTACGTAACTTTGAAAATGGAACATTTCCAAGATGGATGACATAAACAATTTTCCGACGACTTCACACCAAAGTATGCGAATAATACCAAGGTTCGCACACTCCTTGGAATTTCCAAGGACTCTGCCCCCACTATTAAAAATAAGAAAATTTACATTTAATTTTTAAACCGCAACATTCGTAATCACCACGTTCATTCACTGATTTTACGATATTTTTCTGCAGTGAAACACTTTGAAAGTATTCTTAAAATTTAGTGGTAGAACTGTGCGAAACCTGAATACAAACTTTTAAATGAATTAAAAACAATAAATTGCATTTTTTATAAACTATAATGTTTCAAGAATGATTTGGAGTTGTTTATAAATGTTGTTCATATGTGCATGGATGTGAAAAACATCTGTAAATATGTTGTACCCATTTGGGTACAATGGGTCTTAACTATGCATTTCCAGCTAAAGAAACTAATTTTCTGCGTAACTATTGTGTACACTTGGTTGTTAAAAATTTTTTTTAGGAACGAATAAATTTTTTAATTTAGTGTTACAAAACAATTTAAAAGGACTTTTTCCATTTTTTAAAATAATATGAAGTAATATACTGAATTTACTGCTAAAATATGTCATAAATTTTAATAACTTTAAGAATTTTTAACACGTTTTGAAAGATTGTATAGTTATACAAGCCCGCGTGTATTAGTCAAAAAAAGTCTATAATAAATGATACTTCATTAGAAGATTATTATTAAAAGGTATGTAGTATATGTATAGTGGTATGTATATATTATCTGTGGCTTCCAGTAATAATCAGGTATGTCACATTTTAATATTTTGAGTAATTAACGTTTAAAGTTTTTAAATGTCTTTTTATCTTTACTTTTATAAAAAAGATTAGAACTTAATAATTTTCGTTAGATTCAATTAGGATATAAGAGCTTCTCTTTTTTTGCCAAAATAGTTATATAAAAATATTTTTTATTAATTGAGAACTAATTAAAAAAATTTCAATTTTTAAATGAAAATTTATAATCGCCCTATGATGGGAAGTATTCAATTTTTTTTCAGTAATATGGCAGATTAAAGCACACTTTTAAAGCTACATTTTCCCAAATTATCTCATTTTTTTTCAAAAATGTGCCATACCTGGTTATTACTGGAAACCACAGATACATCAGATACACAGATAGATGTATAGTAGCAAGATATGCATTACAATTATTACAAGATGTGTATAATATTTTTGCTCAATACATAGCTTTAGGTAAAAAAAATCATTTAACTTGTTTAAATTGATATAACTTTTAAACAATAAATAGTTTTATTTTTGTAAAACAAAATTGGTTTTATTTGTTTAAAAAATGACATTTTTACTCAATTGCGACCTGATGTACCCATATGGGTACATTAATTTTAACTATTTAAAAATTTTAAAAATAAAAAACTATTTTTATTTTCTTTTTTTCTAAGCCTAAAAGCACCATAATTTGCTAATAAAATAATTTTTCTATGCAGCACATTTTTCTCGGGACTGAAGAGGTTAAATATATATTCACTACTTTTTAAAATTTTCTTTTCATTTAAATTATATTTAAAAAAAAATACAGATAGCTAATTATGTGAATACTTTACATAAGTTATTTATACGCGCATTCATATAATTTAGAATAAAAAATTAGATAATATTTTCTATGTTTATGGCTTTTGACTCACGAAAACAATCAACTCAAAATTTACATTAAATATTCTGTTTTATATGCTTGTGATTATAAATAGAAATATATTAACCCTTTGAGCTCTGATGGTTGAATTTTCAACCACTTAATTTTAATTCCAAAATGTCATAACGGCATCGGAATATTCGACCAAATTTATTTGAAAAAGGTTTAATGCCTTTTTTCATGTACATCGTAAACGTAATTTTTTATTTTCAATATATTGGTGCCAATGTGACATTTGGAATTTTAGATAAATTTACCAACCAGAGCTCAAAGTGTTAACTCCTTGGAGACGAGCAACCGGTATACGGCACGAAGTGCTCAAAATTCTTGTTCATCCCCCAGTAAAAGTTTACTGTAAAATTTGCCTAAATTAATCCGAGTATTATCTCGATTAAGTAAGTCACAGATTTCTGTTTATAAAAATTGGTGACAAAAGATTAAATATTTCATAAAAGGCTCCCGTCTCGAAGGGGTTAACGAAATGATGCCAAAACAGTTTCAAGAATTATACATAGCACCTATAAGGTGCAATTTGTGAGAGAAAATTTCTGTAATGCGTTATTTTGTCCGTGATCTGAAAAATTGTAATTTATACGTGAAGAAAGTGTAGCCGTTGTTTGTACTTGTCTAGTTAAATTAAAAATTAAGAAATTAAAAAAGTGTTCACCCACAAATAAAAAAAAATATGCTCTACTAGGGTAAAAACTATATCTCTGTGAACAATTTCATTCGAAATAGTCAGATTTTCTAATTTTTTCTTCTGTTTTTATTTAGAAATTTAAAATTCATACTAGAAAATGACATTAGTATATTTAAATTTATTTAAATACGGCTATTTCATGATTGTTTAAAATCAAAATTTATTTTTTGGAATTTTCGGTATGAATTTGAAATTTCTGAATATGGATGGAGACCAAAGTACTAACTCTGGGGTTGATAGCACTGTATTTATCATTTATTACCGGGTCTACAAAATACGTTCCAACTGTTTGAAAATTATATCGGCCATGTACTTATATTAAGATGTTTTAAGCGAAATCTACCAAAAAGAATGCTTTGACGTGTGACTGAAAATAAAAGCAGTCGCCAGTCCTGGTAACTTAATCAAAAATTAAATGCTGAAGATTGCATCTGCACACATCTTAGTGAAAAATTGCAAAAAAAAAAAAAAAAAAAAAAAAAAAAAAAAAGTTTTGATTTTGACGAAAGTGGTATTGTTGGAAATATCTCGTCTTAAGGATTAAAAATATCCTTTAAACAACCCGTCAGAAATGAGCTGTTTTTGAGATATTGCCAATTTATGTCGCGTAGCTAGTGTACACTTACTGGGGAACCGCAAAAATATTAGTATCGATTTTGACGAAAGAGGTATCGTTGGAAAGATATGTATACTAGTCCTACATAGTTTATTCCTAACGACGAGATTTTTCAAAGGATGTCACTTTCGTCAAAATTGAGATTATTATTATTATTTTTTGGTTCCATAATAAGTGTACACTAATTCTGTGAAATAAATTGGCGGATATCTCGAAAATGACACATTTCCGATGGGTAGTTCCATTGCGTTTTTTACAGCTCACGACGAGACCTTTCTAACGATACCACTTTCATCAAAATAGGTGACTTACACTTCTTGCAGTTCCTTGGTAAGTAATGCTGTCAGCTGTTCCCCGCCAATCAGGACTCCAAATAAAATGACTTGGAAGACAATAGCAGAGAATTCTGTCATTGGATACGGCGAAGAAATTATTTTAAAATACTTTTATCCAGAACATATGGGACCCGATTTAAATAAGACAAATCGCTTGAATAAAATGGCCAATTCACCCACGCGAACACAGCCGCGAGTTTGCTATTTCACATTTTTATGCTTGCCATTTCACCAATTTGATGAACGATTTCGGCTGATATTTTTAATCATAATGACAGACATACAGGGCTGCAGCAGTTGACTATTTTTATATTCTATTTTCACCACTAATTTAAAAAAAATTGTACATTTCTCTTGCAGATATTGTAAAGGTGTATCTGAGTTTTTTAATGATGCGAGGCGCAATTAACCGCGTAACATTTTTGAAAAAAAGAAAAACTTTCAATAATGCCTATTTGTTGTTTCTTTTGGAGAATTTTTAATGTTTTATCACAAGGCTTTCAAAACAGAATTTTTTGCCTAAGTTAATTAGAAAAATGATCGGATTAAATAATGCAAAATTTCCAATAAAAATGTACTGGAGAGAGTAATAAATCGTGATTGAAATAAGGATGCCTATTCGTGGTACGGGCGAATCATGATTGGCAAAAACAAGTTGCCCGTATACGTACGGGCAAATCAGGGAGGCGGTTAAAAAATAGTCGCCCATAGTATTCCTGGACATACAAACATGTTATTAGCGCAACAAGAAAGAAAAAACATGCGCCAAGAATATATATTAACCCCTTGCACTATGGTGCTGTTAGCTTTGTATGACACACGCCGGGCCTGATAGAAACAGAGTACGCATTGTATTTTACAATTGTCTCCACTAATTTTTTTAAAATAATTTTCAACTGATTTTATTGCAGAATTTGCAATAATCGTCCTCAATTAAATGAGGTGATGATTATTAATTGTATTTATTGGTGACGAAACGAAAAAACCATTAGTACACTGCGTGGTTTCATAGTGTCAAAACCTCCCGCCCCGTAGGGTTAGTGAAAATATATCACTAGTCAGTCCTGTTGACGCATCTGGCAATTTTTTAAAACAAATTTTCAATTCACATGACAAAAGTTCAATTGTTAATTTTATTTTAGTTTACTTATGGAAAATCTCTCATCATCATCATGTTAAAAAAAGAGTTAAAACTTTAAAACGTTCTAGTGCGAATTCCGAATGCCTTATTAAAAATTAACCATATATCATGGCGTACGCCGGGTATTTCATTCTCGGAAATGATCAAAAGAGCATGCCGTACATTGCTGTATGTCATATCGCAAGAGTCTAATAAACACTTTCCAAAACATTCAAAATAATATAACTAAACCCCACCGTTTAATAACCTAAAATATTATGTCTATTTAAACCAGTGGGTGATGGGAAAATTTTTGTGGGTCACCAAATTCAACGAAATTTATTTTACAATAAAAAAAAATAAGGTTTTCCAACAACAAATATCAAATATCAATGATTATACTACCAGTAAAATAGTCAAATAAGGTATGATTATTTATAAAAATAAAACTTTTCTTTACGAAAACTGCATAGAATAGTATAGAATAGATATACAGAATAGATAGCTGTATAGCCTGTATTACAATATAACACTTATATTTTGACAACAGGCAAAAAAACAGACATAATGCAAGTTAATTTCAATTTGAGGTGTAATCTACCTGCTCCCTGTTTATATTTATATGTATATGGATAGGTTTGACGCTTAGTAGTGGTAACTTTTTTTATACAATTTTTACGGTCCCCTTCATATGCTATTTAATCTTCATACTGTGGTCATAGATAGGACTGTATAATTCTTTTCCTTGAGCTCCAAAACTTAGTTTTCCTTCATCTTAAGTGGCGTAATCATGGTGGGTTCCTAAGTGCTCTGAATAATAGTAATTTTTTAAAATTCTATTTGTCTAACCAAAACAGAAAAAAATTCTGCTATGAATCTAGGAAAATAAAACCTTACAATAATACTGGTTTTGGGCACTCACCCTGGTTACGCCACTGTTACATTCATTCTAGTGCATTCTGTAATTATGTACTTCTTTTGTTAAATAGAAGCTCCTATTAATTTCATTAAATGCAACAGTTTAACCCTTTGAGAGGCAAAGCACTTGTATTCTTAAAATGCTAAAATGGCTGAATGACTCCAGAATTTAAATCAAAATTTATTTCAAAATAGATAATAGCTTTTGTACAAGTACTCGATATAATTAAAATTTTCATTTCAAAATTCTGGTGTCAATACGGCAATTCGCAATTAAAATTAAGTGGGATATACCGTAATTTCGGGTGTATAAGCCGCAGATCAAACAATTATTTTTCGACCCAGAATTTTTTAAGAAACAAATATAACTACTTAGATCGCCGTAAATATTTGTCTTCAATCACTAAATAAGATTTCTGGCTTCAAAAAGAATTGTTTGACCCGCGGCTTATACACCCGAAATTACGGTATTTTATCCTTCACCCTGCAAGGAGTTAAACAGTCGTCTCTTTTCAGTACTCAATGAGATGGGTTCTGTATATAAAATATTATGACTGAATTACTGGAATTAGATGGCTCTTACAAATGCAAAATGTTGCAATGAATTTTCGAGTTGTGAAATTAAGTTTCTATTTTTTATTCTTTTGGAAGAAAACAAATACATGTTGGCAACTTCATTCATTAATGAACAATGTCTCATAAAACTCAGTTACAAGGTTTTCGAAAACAATTTTATTGTAAATCTTCAGAGACAAATACAAACCTTTTAACACCGAGCCGTAAAATCGAAGCTGCTGATACTTTGACAAACGGAATTCATCAAAACCAACACAGACATGACCCGACTTTTCTGAATTAACAAAAGAAAATAATATCGATTAATTTTTACTTTAAAACATCATTTTCCGTCACAAGATAAAATTAGGAGAAATATTTTCGAACATTTTCCAAATAATGAATTAGTTCTGATAAGTATTTCATTTTCTTTGATATTTTTATGTCTATTATCTGTTTAAAGGAAAATGAACAAATAACTGATGTTTCAATTGATGAAACAATCCACGTTCAATTTATATCTCTGACTTGCAGATTTTTTTTTTGTTATTGCTTGGAAACGAATATGCTGCACCCGTTTGAAAGAAAATGTAACTATTATTTCTTTCAGTCATTTATTTGAAAACTGTTTTTCAAAACTAGTTACCGTAATTTCGGGTGTATAAGCTGCGGATCAAACAATTCTTTTTCGGCCCAGAATTTTTAAAAAAATAAATGTTACTACTTAGATCGCCGTAAATATTTGTGTTCAATCACTAAATAAGATTTCTGGGTCCAAAAAGAATTGTTTGATCCGCGGCTTATACACCCGAAATTACGGTACTATTAAAATAAAATATCGATCTTGATTGGATTACGAAGATGACGTAACGGCTTGTGATTTTCATTGTAGATTCGAAAATAGATGCAATCACGAGCTCTTTGCAGGTACATACCTCACACTGAATTCTTATGAAGGAGTGTTTGTGAAAGTATTTTTCATTAAAATATATTTATACCCATATGCATAAATCAGACCAATTATTCATATAATTATACATTTTATACAAATTTCTAATATGGGAGAAACATAATGCAAATCGCAAAATTAACTAATACCGCCCCCGCAATCAACTACGTTGACATTTAAAAAATAGCTGCTGTCCATCAAAGGCTCGTGACAAAATTTTATACAAAATTTGGGGTCAGGAATGAAAACAGTTTGCGCACCTCAGATCTAAATCGCATTTAAACACATAACACATTTGAAAACCAAATGTCAGTTGTCCCCATTTATGATTATGATGCAATCGAAATAGTATCCGAATTCTTTGAATAGCCCTGCATAAGATGCATTTGTATATGTTAACTACATGCATGTCAAAATTTAGTTCAGTTAACAATTACACACCTCTGTTGAAATTTCCTCGTCAGAAATTTCCGTAATAAGGAGATTTCTACATCAATTCTTTTGTGCAGCCCTGTATATAAGGTATATAATTTATATTTAACGAGTAACATTCAATAGATTATTTAAACTTTAAAACTTTTACCGAATTTTAAAACATTCTTTCAGAAATTATTAGTCAAAGACAGTACAGTAACCGATTTCTTTTGTGTGTCCTTATAAATCAGGAGTGTGAAATATTGGCCCACCGGATACACAACCGAATGAAACTTCCACTGGTAAATTTAAATATACATTATTTCCTTATTTAAAGATCTTATTAACACTAGAACCTCGGAGACATGGACCTCATTTTGACCCGTACTCAGTGAAAAGATATCAATTCGAACCAGATAAGTCTTTTTAACCCTTTAACATTCATTGATTTCGCCACGAAACCACAAAATTTTAATTCCGATGCGCAACACTGACACCGGTATTTTTATCTAAAAATATCCCTTTTATTTTGTATGTGAAAAATCACGTTTTCTTATTTAGAAATATATTTGTTCTTAATTACCGGTTTCATTCACTTACTTCGACATCTTAGCAATGAAAATGCTATGATCGTTAAAGGGTGCCCTTGCGCTCTGATGATAGAATTTTCTACCACATAATTTTAATTCCGAAATGTCACAATGGCACCAAAAAATCCAACCAAATTTATTTGAAAAAAGTTTAATGCATTTTTTCGTGTTTAACGTTAAGCGGTTTTTTCCTTTGCAAAATACTGATGCCAATGTGACTTTTGGAATTTTGAAGAAATTTACACCCCAGAGCTCAAAGGGTTAAAAAAATATAAATATAACTGCACAAAAATTATTTAAAATAAATAAGTTAAATAGACTTAGATAAAAATTCTGATGTGAATTATTTTTATAAAACTTGGGTAAAATTTCCCGTGGTTCTAGTGTTAAAGCAATATTTCAGTTTTAAATACTAGAACAGACAGATATTCATTTTTACAAGAGACAATTTAATTTGGCGATAGTCAGATTCTGCGTTTCATCATGTTGTGGCAACCTAGACAAACTCGTGTCAATGTTAAGGAAAAATATTATGTCTGACCAAACTATCACCAGCAAAAGCAAATAGAAGTTTTTACCATAATTATAAGAGAATTTTTCTATGTCTAAGGCGCTTAAATAAGACGAAATTAGCTATTGAAGTTTAGTAGAGGTAGTTTGTCTTGGCAGTAATCAGCAACATTTGAAACGATTTTAAATAACAGGTGCCATCTTGTGACAACCTCTGCAATTACAGTAATTTCCGGAGTATAAACCGCGGATCAAACAATCCTGTTCGGACCCAGAAATTTTATTTAATTATGGAAGCCAACTATTTACTGCGATTTAACAAGGTACTTTTTATTTTTTAAATTTTCTGGGTCGAAAAATGATTGTTTGATCAGCGGATTATACGCCGGAAATTACGATATTTCACTCGCAAGTGGTACACGACGAACTATATGTCGCCTACTTTTTATTCATAATTCTCTTGTCTTACGCTATTATGTATTTCACTTGAATTCTGGATTTTGAACTTTCCTGGGATTTTAAAGTATTTTTCTTTGTCTTACCACAATTAAGAATTATCTGCGATAAAACATGGAGAAATATGCATTAGAGCTTTGATGGTTGAATTTTCTACCACTTAATTTTTATTCCGAACTGTCACAATGGCATCAGAATATCGGTCAAATTTAGTTAAAAAAGGTTTAATGTACTTCTCATGAATATCGTAAACTGATTTTTTTTCTTTTAAAATAACTGTTGCCAATGTGACATTTGGAATTTTGAAGAAATTTACCCACAAAACCTCCAAAAGTTTAGATATTACTAGGCCCAGAGGATTTAGAGCCCTGATTTTTGAGGGACTTCTGACAAAAATAGGTAGGTTCCTAGTAAGACATCATGAAACAGATATTCACGATAAATATCTTTCACAAATTACAAAGAAGATTGTTTTGCGACTGCAGTGAGATGAAGTCTTTTTTTTTCAGTCCCCGTGTCTCCTGTTTCAACAAATTTTATGCAAAAAGTACTGAAAAATGTCAAACCTTTAAACGGTATCAATAAACTGGTTAAATTTAAAGAAATTATTTTTATAAACAATTATTTATATAGTGCCATTTTAACTTTCTTATAAATGTTATTTTATTACACTTAACCCTCCTGCTTCCATATTTTTAATGTTTTCTGAGTATTCTTAGTTTTAAATAATTTGAACCAGAAACTTAATTTTATTATATATAACATGTTCCTCGGAGGCGTCTATTCGATTTCATATATTAAGTATAAATAATTAATTTTTATTCTTTGAAACATTAAAAATTTCAAAATAGAAAATAACTCAAATTAGGGCCCAATGTTAATAGGAGGGTTCAAATATCCGATCTAGATAAAACCGCAATGTAGTGCGATCAAGATGACTTGTGTTTCATTTTATTTTTATTTATATTAGCAGTATTTAAAATAAATAAAACTCTCAATAACCAAATTTTTCAAAAGCAAATTTTCTTTCAAAAAATCCATATTATTATCACAGATCGTTAATGTTTCTTCCCAATGCAAAAAAAAAAAAAAAAAAAAAAAAAAAAAAAAGTGCATTATTTTATTAAAACGTTTCGTAATATGACAAATACCTAAAGAGAAAATATTTCATTAAGGGATATTTGATATAAACGTTTTCACATGTGAGTTTTTAATAAAGATACTGGTGTTATTCGAAAGACCTTTTTTAATGAAAATCTTTTATCAAAACATTTTTTCCGAAGGAAATTATGTTTTAGAAGAATTTTTAAAAAAGTTTTTTCATGATTTTCATGACTAATTACTTGGTAAATTTTGCAAATGCTTTTAGCTAGAACAAAGAAAGACGTAAATATAGTTATAAGAAAAACAAAAGTTTGTTTTATGCTTTAATTTTATTTTCATCATTAGTTGCTTTTTTAATTAAAAACAAAAGTGAATAATCATATACATAAATAATTTGACAGTCACATTTTTTATTTTGCTTATTTAATTGAAAATTTACATATTTTTAAAATAAATAAGGGAGTTGAATGTACATTTATTGTAAACAGGGTTCATACTCTTCAAGCAATTTCAAGTACCATTGTCAGGATATTTGTTATTTAATATTCGCCCAACTTAATGAAAAGAAAATTCTATTTTCAGATATAGCGACCAATATTTTACGAAATTTCTGATACAAAAATACCTCAAATTTCCCGTATCCCTTGATGCGTACGAAGCCTGGAAAACATCTAAAAACATTTTTCTCATTACACCTTTATATACAAGGTAGACACAAATTAGATAAATTGGGTTTTTCGTATGCGTAACTGGGCAACTAAAAATAGGCACATGATTGTAAAGAAGTTAAATGCACAGTTTACACTTTTTACAAAAGTTCGATGTTGTTGCCTTTCTTTATTCTACAAATATTGCACGACCATGAAAGACCATAGTACCAGTTTCAGTGATATAACGGTGTTCGTATACATTAAGCGATTCAGACGATTTTATGTGTTTTAGCACAAGAAATTTCTTAAAGTACTGGTTCTGTTTATCTGATTATGGAAGGTTTTTTTTATTAAATACGGCAAATATTTATTTACGAAAATTCTGTTTAACCGCTTAACTGCTTTTTTTTTGCATGCAATAAATTGAAAATATGGGATAAGCACCACTTACTTTAAGCTAAAATAATCGTAATATTTTGTCCACCCATTTTTGCTCTTAAATAGCATGAAATTAAAAAAAATTAATGGTATCAAACAGCTTAAAATAATGGGTCAATCAAACGCTTCTTGCCCATACGACGTACGGGAAAATCAGGGAAGCGGTTAAAGGTCCCCGAATGTCCTTGAAACGTACGAATCCTGTATTAAAGCTTAATTTAAACTATTTGCAACAAGCCATTAATTAAATTAAAGATAAACTATTCAAAATTGTCTTACAAATACTTAATATGTGCAGATTTAACTACATAGCACGCATTCAACTTTACCCCTTTGAGTTCTGGTGGGTAAATTTCTTCAAATTTCCAAATGTCACATTGGTACGAGTATTTTTGAAAGAAAAAAACCGGTTAAAGATATACACGAGAAAATGCATTAAACCTTATTCAAAAAGTTGTGGTCGAATTTTCTGGTGCAGATGTGACATTTGAGAATTAAAATTATATGGTAGAAAATTCAACCATCAGAGCTCAAAGGATTAATTCCAATTCTTCCCAAACTTCATTTCACATGTCCGGAGTAATAAATGTAATAATCTTTTCAATTCTGTGTTTCCACTTTGGTAAATCATTAGGTATTGGTGGATGGTAGACAAGATCGCTTATAAAGCCCCCATAAGGAAAAAAATTGAGCGCTATAACGTTTCTTAAATCTTCATCCGAGCAATATCGCTTTCTGTTCAGGAGTAGGAAAACCTTAAGGTTTTCCGACTGCAGTAGTCGCAACTTTCAAACAGTTTCAAACGGTTGCCACAACAAACGGTGGTGACCGTTTGTTTGAAAGGTCGCAACTTTTAAACAAACTGCACTGTCCATTTGTAATTTTGATACAGAAAAGCAGTGCTATAGTGTCAGGGAATACTGAATAATGTTACTCCCAGTATTACTACAAAACAAATTTGTTCTTATTTAAGTTTTGAAAGTTGTAGGATTAAATGAGGCCAAATTCTATATATAGTAATTCCGATAGTAAAATGATGCAATTTCCTGTGACATTAGGCCCCTGCCACAAGGATTTTCTAAAGCGACGGACTTAAAACATCATTTTAAAGAAATACTCTGAAATCTAAGGGTGAAAGTACAAGTGATCTTATTTTATGTGGAATTATACCTCTGCGACTAAACCAACTGAATCTACAGCAGTGATGCAACAAATCTATTGGGAAACATTCTCCATACAAGTGATGCGCCATTGAATGTTCCTTACTTTGTGCAATAGCAGTAATAAGCCATATAAAATACCTTGATTCGTAACACGGAGTTATGGATAAAGGGGAGGAGACACATAGTATATTGTCTAGCAGTTGCAAGTGAAGTAACTGACACGGTTTTCACAAGATTACCGTTAATTTTTTAATTGTATCTGACTCCTTCGAATGACGGGCAGTAAAAATCCCCTACTAGAAAATTTAAATTGAAAATTTAATTTTATTTACGCACCCTATTCGATTGAATTTTCTCTCACAAATATGGTCGAAATTTTCTATTGTGTCGTTCGGAAAGTCGTTTCCGTTTGGGAAAATCAAATCGTACCGGAAAAATTTGTCCCTTTATATCTAAGTATTAGATATTGGAAACAATGTCTAATAAATAATTAATAGAATTTTCAGGTACGAATTGATTTTCCCAATACTTCTTTTTACTAATGTCAGTTTCCACAAGTATTATAATCTCTTCACTGACACTGGCCAGGAGGCTATCTTGGTTGTCACAATATGGCGGAACTACTAATACTAAAGTAAAGTGCTACAAGTAAAATTGAACATCTCTTTCTGCCATTATTTTTGACTGAATTTTACCATTTATAAAGCTTTTGAATAATGAGAAAATTTCTACTTACATTACCTAGTGGTACCCTGCGAAACAGTTACAGTTTAAGCTTTGCTATTTTAGGAATAAGTCAATTCATTTTTCTTAATCCATTGGTGCAAAGCGTCCCTTTTTAGGGACGCTTCAAAAGGTGACACCGGTAAAAAAGAACAACAATCTTTATTTTATTTAATTGAAACATTTTCTTAATTAATGAACTAAACTTAATTCTTTTAAAAATAGTGGTGCCAACCGAATAAAATTTGCGCAAAAGGTGGTGAGCACGAATGGGTTAATAGTTCCATGATGCGTAATTTACAATAAAAATATTTGACAATTTTTAATCCTGAGGCGTACTATCAGGCGCTGCTGCAACATTTGACTACTAGTGTTATTCTGTACCGTAATCCCTTAAATTTTTGAGCTCTAGTGGGTAAATTCCTTTAAAATTCCCAAATGTCATATTGGCTCCAGTATTTTGCAAAGAAAAAATTACGTTTACGGTGTACATAAAAAAAAAAATTGCATTGAACCCTTTTCAAATAAATTTGGTCGAATATTCCGGTGCCGGTGTGACATTTTGGAATTAAAATTAAGTGGTAGGAAATTCAACCATCAGAGCTCAAAGGGTTAACATTCGTGAGTTTTAATTATTTCCAAAGTAGAAAATGCAGGCCATTTTAAAATTCGCATTAGTGGTGTCCAAAGTTTTTGGCATCCTGATTTACAGGGGGATACCTGACAACATTCGTGGTGAGTGAGTGTCACCAGTGTTATTCTGTGCAGTAATCTCTTAGCATTCGCGAGTTTTAATTATTCGCGAAATAGAAAATCCAGGACATTTCAACATTCGCATTAGTGGTGTCTAAAGCATTTGGTGCCCCGATTTATGGAGGGACACCTGACAGCACTGGTGTTGAGGGAGAGTTACTTCTCGAGTGCAACGAGTTAACATCCTAGTACTTTTTTGTAAGAAAGGGACAAAATTGGTCCAAGTACAAGCATGTTTTGATTCCTAAAACTTAAATAATGTTCTATATATTATTTAAATTCGTGTTTCTGTTTGGAAGACAGATATTTAAAATGAACTTTTAGGTTCAATGGATAATTTATTAAGGATAAATTACATCACATTTTACAGGCGAATTTTTGGCGGCTTCAATATATATATTTTAATTTTTTACTTTAATCCTTTGCGGTCATGTATTGGCACGTAGCCATATAAGGTTAATATGCATGTTTCTATTTTTATATCCTTTTCGCACCATTATATTTTAAAATTACATATTTTAATATATTTATCTTGAACATTTCATCATAGCGGAGTTAAAAATGTTTATTAGAAAAAAGTGGTATTAAACGAATTAATTACTGAAATAGTTTGCTGTGTATGAGAGACATACTTCTTCCACTTACTTTTTCCAGTTCAATGTATTTATGGTATTAAATTGATGAAATTCTTATTTTCAAGTACGTTATAAAAGGAAACTTTTATTTAAACATTATGGATGACAGTAAAATAAAAAATTAGGCGTCTTTATTAAAGAACACCGTCCACGCATGTGTTTACCACTTGAGGGGCAAGCAATAATACTTCTGTAATATTGAATTCTCACCGGAAAATTAAAAAAAATGTTTTGGAATAAGAAAAGGCAATTTTTCAACAGTTTAGTGCCAAAGTAAAAAATATAAATTTTCTTTAAAAGTTTCTAGTGAGAATATCGTTTAAATTTGGTGAGATAAAATATACATCCCACCGCCCTTCAAGGTGTTAAGGCATGGATACAAAAATGTAGGTATGATCGGGTAGTCTCTTACCACTAAAATTTAAGATTTGTTCGCTGAAAACTGAATTTTACACGAAACATTAGACGAAAAAATACCGAAATAGCCTCTAGTGGTGAAAGACTGCTTGCTGCAGCCTAAATTTTTGCGCCAATGTGTAAATATTTAAATTATTTTCCAATAATGACTTTAAATAGCAAATGATAAAATATCAACGACAAAAAAATTTCTCAGCATTCAACACCCCCCCCCCCCCCAAAAAAAAAAAAAAAAAAAAAAAAAAAAAAAAAAAAAAAAAATCTTAATTTCGTGTTTATACGCCGCACATCAGATAACTCGATTTCGTATCAGTATTTATTTTAAATAAAATGTGACTTACTCCAGCTTAGCATTTATTTGACGCCGTTTTTTTAGTAAAACTTCTGGTTTGTAAAGAACTTAACCGCTTGAGGGGGCAGCGGGATATATTACGTCCCACCTATGATTAATGAAGATTTACATCCGAAAAAAATAATTACTTTTCCTTATTTCGAAATAAAAAATTTCCAAATTTCTGGGGGAAGTTCTGAATTACACAGGCACAATTGTTTGCCCCTCAAAGGATTAACTAAGCCACGGGGCATACGCGGGAAATTACGGTACATCCATTTTCAAATAAATTCTGTTAATATACTACAGGAAGAAAAAAATCTGTAATCTTAAACCAGTCGTGTAACCAATGCGGACGCCCAAAACCAGTTACAGTGTCAAGTTTCCTTTTCCTTGATTCACAGTAGAAATTTTTCTGGTTAGATAAAGCGAACAGAACTTTCAAAATTACCAGTATTTAGAGCACTCTGTCACGAACCCTGGTTACGCCATTATAAACAGGGGTGCATAAATCTAGGCACCAGTTTGTGGTAACTAACCACTAAAATTTAAAAGTTTTCTTCGCTGTAACTTAATAGCATTCTAATAATAATTTTAGGAGAAATAATAGAAGAAAAAAAGTCAGTGGTGAGAGACTGCTGATGTCTGGATTTTTGTAACCCTGACCATAAAATTATGATAAGTTCCAAATTAAAAAAATATATACTAATGCAGAAATTTTTTATATAGAATTCATCTTCTTTCAATGCTTTTTAAAGTTTTATTTGTTAAATAACTATTTGTTGAAGGAGAAAGTAAAGAAAAATTAATAAAATAGCACGTTAGTTAAAGGAATAAAAGTAAAAGTAATAAATGTGTCTTTTTAAGCATAATATGTTTAATTGAATTCTCTTTTGTTTACTCTGATTCAAATTATCTTCTTCAAGACATAAAAATGTACTTAAACAAAGAATTCTGTTTTATTTGAAAATCATATTTCATTGTTTAATATGCTTATACATTGTTTGTTTAATGAGGTAAAATAGCTCTTATATACTTGAGTAAATACGCATGTTTTAAAATACATATAAATAAAAAAATACAATTACAGAGTACAAGTAGAAATTCTGTTCTGCAAGTTAAAAATGATAATAAAAGGAAAGTGGAAAAAAAGTTACTTAAATATAATTTGCCTAAAATCTAAACATTGTTAAATTTATTTAGCTGTGAAAAACGGAAAATCAACCGAAAAAGAATTCTAAATCTTTATAAAAAAATTCTTTTTTATTAAAAATCATATTGAACATTTCTTAAATTATAAATTACAGAAATAATGCATAAAAGAAGTATTCTTTTGATCAATAAAGCATAATGTAAAACATATTTTAAATGAGTTTTTATTTTAATTCTTTAACAAATTTTTGATGTCAAAAATAGCAATTTATTGCTCGTTAATTGTATGTTAACAAAATATAAAGTTTAATTTGTAATATTAAGAATAACATTCAAAATTTAAAGTATTTGTATAGCGATTTTAGATAATTAAAGTGCGAAATTTATAATTAATGGAATGCTTCGAAATTCACATAAAATGAATAATATATTGTAATCTGTGTGTGTACAATTTTAGATCGATATATTTAGAAGCCAGCCTGCATGAAACACTTCGCTTACCTACATATTTATATATGCATGCTGCGAAATCTTCCGATTTTTTTCCCGCAAAAATTTAACAGAGATTTTTGCCGTATTCAATGTACGGGTTGCGGAGATGTGGAATAGTAAAATTAACCTTAAACATTTTCGACGTCAAAAAACGGAAGATGTTGGCAGTTATGTATGTGTGTGTAACACCAATCATTACGATAACGTTCGAAATACTGAACATTGGAAAACCTAAATAAGATAATGTATCAATCTTGCCAGAATATTCACTAACTTCATTAAACAGGTATGTAGGTCTTACAGTCATTTTAAAAGCGTGAGTAAAATAATAAAAATAATATTAAAAAAAACTACATGCAAAATGTGCCATTTTAGTAACGTCCGAAATACACAATAAATTCAAATCAAATACGAAACTGTATTGATCTTGTAAATATCTTGAATGAGCGTGTTACTTATGTATGTTGCTTATATATATAGCTCGTTTATAGAGAGACAAAAAAGTGTACTAAGACAATTTTTGAATGGTTTGGGTTATATTGCATATTACAGGCGGTGATAAAAACTAAGATTTCGAAAATTGTTCACATTTTTTATCTAATTGAGACCATATTCATTCATTTCAGGGTTGCCAGTTTCGTCTCCTTTTTTATTAAAAGAATTCGGATTCATAACGGAATATGCAAAAGGTGTTTTTAAATTTATTTAATTTTAGAATTTTCTTGCTTACATCAAATGAAATTTCCTCTTCAAGAAATTCCGGTGTGAAATCAAAATTTCGGAGTGAAAATGAAGGGCAAACTACCTTAATTCAGTTGCACATTTTTAAAACTCTTTGAGGGCCAAGGAATTGTGTTTATGTAATGTTGACTTTTCCGCTTAAAATTTGGAAAATTTTGATAACTGAAAGCATTTTTTCACCTCATTTTCATCAAAGTCACAAAAATAAAATTTAAATTTAAAATTACAGGTCCAAATCTTAAAAAACGTACTTGGGATATAATATACACAATCGCCCCACAACTGCTTATCCATTTCAGGGGCAAAGCATTTCCATTGATAAAATGTTGAAATAAATGATTGACACTTGAATTTGCGTATAAATTTATTTATAAATATGAAAAAAAATCTATTCTTATTATTCATAATGAATGGAAAAGAAATTACCTAAATTCTGCGCTGTCGTGACATTTGTGAATTAAAATTACCGTAATTTCGGGTGTATAAGCCGCAGTTCAAACAATTCTTTTTCGACCCAGAATTTTTTAAGAAACAAATGTAACTAGTTAGAACACCGTAAATGTTTATCTTCAATCACTAAATAAAATTTCTGGGTCCAAAAAGAATTGTTTGATCCGCGGCTTATGCACCCGAAATTACGGTAAGTTGCTTTATGAACATTCCACATCCCCTGAAGGATTAAGTTTCATTTAAAATTTCCTTGAACTCCAATACTTTTGTTGTTATGCCATTTTCCGCCAAAATTAGTCAGCAAGTTGCTAAAAGTTTCTAAAAGTTCGATTTCACTGCTATTTTTTCTCCTGTTAATAAAATTGTCTTTTTAAATCTGAAGCACCCCATTGACCACTTAGATAACTGGAGTATTTACCATATTTCTTGCTAATGTGGTCTTTCTTATATTGGTCAGACTAAACGTGCTCTCAGATTTCAATTGAAGGAGCATAAAAGGTATATCAAAAATCAAGAGCTTAAACGCTCTTCTATTGCTCAAAATTGTTGGTCTTCACAACATAAGTTCAACTTTTCTTCAGCCCCATTATCCATAAGTATCCTTCTGTTCTTGATCTTAATTTTTGGGAAGCATAGCACATCATTAAAAATTCTCACTCCTTAGTCAATGATATATCAAGTACTCCTTATTTCCCAAGCATTTGGAAATCTTTAATTTAAAGCATGCTTTTAATTTAAAGCTCTTGCTTTTTAGTTTTAGTTTTGTTCGTTCTCCGGTAGATGTCTCTACTTGTCCTCCCAATTGTTTAGGCTGCATTTTTCTCATTGGTTGCTTTTCTTTTGGTGGGATCGTTCCTGTAGTGGGTATATAAGCCTGCGTTTCTCTGTCTCTTTCCTCTGTTTTGTTTTTTCTAACTCGCTAAGTTTTGCACTGATGAAAAATCTTGATAGTAGATTTGAAACAGTTGTTTGCAACCTTTTCATACATTATTTGTGTTATAATCGTTTTTTTTCTATTTTTAATCAAAGCAGTGTTCGTAAATGTATTATGATAACAATAAAAAGTTATTAATTAACACATTCTATGAAGCAGCTTCAAAACATAATATTATAAATAGTTTTGATAGAAAGATAGTAGACATCAGAATGCGTAAGCTTCAAGGAATTTTACGGACGTTGTACCAGAATTTTCGTAAAGATATATTTAAATTAACCCCTACGGGACGAGCGTGTTTTACAGAAATTTTAATGTTTTGTAATCGGTTTTTCAAAACAGAAATTTATGCCTAACTAAATCGGGAAAATGTTCGGATATGATAAGTCAAATTTTTTGATAAAATTTTACTGTGAGAATAATCAAGAATTCAGAGCATTTTATGCGGCAAATATACCGGTCTCTCGTTCTCAAGGGGTTAATTAATAAAAAAAGAGAAAATCTATTTTCCGATATAGCGACAAGAACATTACAGAATATCTGGGAGTGAAACACATAAACTCACCTGAATCCCTCGACTGCGAACCGTAGATATTATTAATGTAATTGCAAAATTTGAAAATTATAAAATGAAAGGTGAATCCAAGCGTAATTGTTCTCGTTTGATTGTGAACAGGTAACAATTTTACTGTCTTTTGTAAGCACGTATATTGCGCTCATTTTTTCAAATTACCGCGCACTAGAATTGCGAGACTTTTTTTTATGTAAATTATTACTAGAAAATTAATTAGTAAATTTCATAGTTTGTTAATTAACCCTTTGCACTCGAGAGGTGATTCTGACTGACCACTAGTAGCTCGCGTAATTGGGTGCTCTAAATGATCTGGAAACATGTATTCTAAACAAATTTTTCTTCTTTTCTAATGGCTGAATAATCTGTGATAAAATATGGCAAACTAGCCTGTAAGATATTAGTGGTGTTTAATGCATTTGGCGTCCTAATTTACGAGGGACACCTGACAACACTAGTTGTGAGTGACGTCAGCTCTCGAGTGCAAAAGGTTAACCCTTTGAGAGGCAAATCATTACTATTCACAAAATGCTGAAATGATTGACTGACACCTGAATTAAAAAAAAAATAGAATACATAAATTCTTACCTATACGTACTTGATAAAATGAAAATTTCATTTCGAAATTCTGGAAAGTCTCAATGTGACTTTCGAAATTCTCAATGTTGCATTTAGCAATTAAAATTACGTGGTATATATTCATCCCACCGCCCCTTCAGGGGTTAAATGACAGATATTTCTTAATCTTATAAAGAAGATCTTCAACACTTTCACGGACAAAGCACTTCTATAAGTAAAAAGCTGAAATAAGTGAATTGTATTGGAAATTACAAACAAAAATACTATTAAATAAGAAAAAGAATCTGTTGCATATATGGTAAATTAAAAAAAAATTATATTAAAATTCTTGTGTCACAGTTGCATTTCGTAATTAATTTTTTCAGTGGCATTGACAAACCAATGCCCATGAATCGGTTAAAAATGTGTCATTCTAAAGAATTTAAATAATTAAAGTGAAAATTTAGAAGACTGTCTTTTAATAGGAAAATATGAATTATTATTATTATTATTTTTTTTTTTTTTGAAAAAAAAATCTTATATTGTTGATGAGAAAGGTGAATCTTGTAACATCTTTTCAACATCGGAAATTCTGTTCACGGGCGGTAATTCTGCGTTTTTTGTTTTTGCATTGCTTCTCAAAAGACATAAGATGCAATTTACATAATAACAATCAGAAATTTATACATATAAATACTTCCTATTATAAGCAATGGCACTATTATATGCTTTTATTTATAATATCAACAAGAACAAGAAAAAATATAAAATAACATAAAAAACAAAAGTGTCGTAATAAGCCAAAGTTCCCTTTAAAAGACGAAAATCAGTCGTCACTTTGCTTACAAGGAAGGTCTCCATTGGGGGCATACTCAGTATTTTTTGAAAAAAATACGAATTAAACTACTCATGTAGGTAATAAAGGATCAGTGAAAATTAGCGGCGGAATTACATTATTAGATATGTAAAAAAATAAAATAGTTTGGAATAATTGGCGTGAAAAGCTGAAAGCGACTCGGGATTTGGCGAGCAGTGCATTTCCTCGCCAAAAGCAGACGATTTTAACGAATCTGAAAATTGATTTTAATTGACTTCACTGTTAAAAATCTGCAGCATTTACTGCAACGTCACTCCACTACTTTTATAGAATATCTCTCTTCTGACCAATGAGAATACTCCATAGCACGGTGAATTGACCGTTTTCTATAAAAGCGGTGGAGTGACGCTGCAGAAAATGGTACAGATTTTTAGCGGTGTTGTAGCTTGTGCAACACTGTTAAAAATCTGCTCCATTTTGCTGTAACGTACTCCACCGCTTGTATATAATATCTCTATTCCAACCAATGAGAAAGCTCCATTTCACGGCCAAGTAACCGTTTTCTATACAAGCAAGGGAGTGCGTTGCAACAAAATGCAGCAGATTTTTAACAGTGTATTTTTCAATTTGGAACAATTTTAATCAATTTAAATTGTGTTTCAAATGATAAAATATATTAATTTCATTTTGTTATAAGTACATATAAACGTATATGACAAAACTACACTTAAAGTAAAGTAAAAATGCAAAACTAAAATTACTTAAACTAAACTTATTTAAATAAATTGAACATAGAAAGTTTTTTCTTTAAAATGTATTCGAAGCGTAAAAGCGTATTTTTCAAAATTTCATTTTTTCGCCAACCGGAGATAAATCGCCAAATAAACGAAAGGTTTATTATTTTTTTACGGACGTTATAAGGAGGTTCCGCCGAAATTTTTTTATAAACATATATAACTATATGAGAACATTCTGTATTTTTTTCAGATTTTTCTGAGTATGCCCGTATGGAGACCTTCCTTGTTAGTAATGTTAGTATTTAGTATAACCTATTAGTGCATAGTAAATTTGGCTTACAGTAACTTTAATGACACAAAATACTTTATAGATTAACTATTTATACATAACTTTCTCTTATTTATTACGCATAATTATTCCTGCAATGAACTATAAGTTAGGTGCTGAGATAAAGATTGTTTATTTTAGAGACATTTGAAGGAAAAAAAAGTTTATTAACAAAAATTCTCTCTTTTTGGAAAAGATTGAACATTGAGTAGTCAAATTTTAAAATATTGCGATATCTTTCATTTTTTGAACAAACAAATGTCTGAAAACCATTACATAGCTGCCAAAACTTACACTTTTTTGTGCAATAAAAATTTAATAGTAAACTATCTTTTTTATAATCGGTGTAATTTGGCGATTAATTAAGGCAAAAATTTCGATTAGGTTTGTGTATTACAGAAAAGAGTAAGTGTTGGCAGCTATGTCATTATGTTAAGAAGTACCGTAATTTCGGGTGTATAAGCCGTAGATCAAACAATTCTTTTTGGACCCAGAAATCTTATTTAGTGATTGAAGACAAATATTTACGGCGATCTGACTAGTTATATTTGTTTTTAAAAAAATTCTGGGACGAAAAAGAATTGTTTGAGCTGCGGCTTATACACCCGAAATTACGGTAATTAAACCATATTAAACCCCTAATGCCTATGGTATCGTACATGCTACCACTAGTGCTTCAAATCTAGTAGAAATTTTAAATTGAATAATCAAATTTTTACCAGGAATTTAAAATAGCAATATTTTCTTCTATTTAATAAGAGACATCTTGCATTCAAGTAAAGTAAAATTTATTTCTTAATTTTTTTGGGATAAATCAGGATTCTCTGAATTACAGAATTTTTAGAACGTATTTTTAACGTTAAGAACCAGGGTTGCTAGATTGGCTTCCATAAATAGTGAGAAATTTTGACTTCACACCAGGAATAAATAACAGTATTTTATGCTTTATGTAATAAGAAATATTTAGCGACTATAAAAGTAAAATTCTTCGTTTGAAATATAAAGTATAAATTCAAAATTTCGGTTAAAAATTAGAGGCCGAAATGGCAACCCTACATTCTAACATGGAAATTAGAAGGTTAAACAGAATCGTTTGTGCAGCTGTTGGTGTAGACGAAAACCTCGGGTAAATCGACCTATTTTATGTTCAAAATAGCCCATTTTTGACGATTTCAATAAAATATAATCAAAATTTTAATTGTTTTCATAGTTTTGCATCTTAATTCAATAATGAATCATTTCACATTTCCATTGCATAGAGTTTTTCAAGAAAGTTACGCTAAACATTGGCAGTTTCCATAAGCACGTTTATTGACCCCATTTACGGTGAATTATATATATATATACAGGGTGTTTCAGCGAAGTGCGGACAAATTGTAAGGGGTGATAGAAGGCATGATGACAAACATTAGGACACAGGAAACCATGGGGCGCAAACGTCTTCTTAAGGAGCCAGGGGGCATCAAAGTTTATCTTCCAAAAGATTAAGCCATGATAAAACACGGAATAAAAGGTCGATTCATTTCCAGTTTTTGCTGTAAACTTTGTTTATATCGAAAGTTTGTCCAAAAAAATTTTTAAAGGGTCAAAAAATGACGGTAGAGGGCGCTATAGACTTTGGACTACGAACAACTAGGTTTTACTGATTTCTTTTTAATTATGTTAACGGTTTTCTAAAGATTGGACCTTAACTTAAATTTTGAGTACAAAATTGGAATCATCCCAAACGGTTAAGATATGCAAATTGAGCTGTGAACAAGGGGGGGAGGTAAAACGCTCATAATCAATGAGTAAAGTAATCGATTTTGTAACGGTATGGGTGCAGGTCATTCCCTTAGTAATTGATTTATTCAAAATGACGTACAGTTTTGGTGCCCTCATTTTTAGATACAAGGCGCCGCCGATACTTTTCCGACATTTCATCGACATTATCCCTGGGTGTGTTACTAACAGACCAGCATACTTGCAGGAAGTGTTAGGGATGTAAAAACTACTTGTAATCGCATGGGAATGTAATGTTGGAAATGCTTTGTTTGCGAGTTATGGTTAAAAGAAACGGAAAAAATAGCAACAGAAAGAAGCAGAAAATCAGCAAAAGGTGAATGTGATACAAAACATTTTATTGTAAGGTTTTACTGCAAAAGGTGATTGCAAAACGTTCATCAAACTTTGGAGTAATGAACAACCAGTATTTTTTGACGGGATATTTGTAGTTATGTTGAATGTTTAGCAAAGTTTGAACATTCACTTAAATGTTTATCTCAAAATCGGAATCGTCCAAAATGAATAAGTAGCGAAATTTCACGTATGTATTGAATTGCTTTTTTTACATTCGGTTAATAAATCGGTTAAATTTTATCTAAATTTAATAAAGTACAAAAGAAAGTACTTTATATAGGAAAAGATATGATTAAAGAGTATGTCTGGTGAATAATATGCATATTTGCCAACTTCCAACTTAACTACTGAAAAATGTTAATGTTAACCAAATTACGCATGTTTCGAAACAAGTTGAACTTGAGGATATGGTAATGAGAAAAGTAAATAGATAACGCAAAAATTAACGATTTGATCTGATATTGATATGATAGCTAATGATCTAAAATATTTTCAGGTTAGAAACCGGTTTAAATAAAATCTTATTTTACGAAAGTTAAATCAAAAGTTAGCAGTTATGTAATATGAGATAATTTAAGGCTCTTTTAAACCCTTAAGCACCCACACTTCTCACGCGGACACACTTGAACGCTAATGTAAAATCTATGGGAGGGGGGTGTTATTTTCTAGTTTCTCGCTTTGATTATAATAATTCTGAATGATTTGTTTTTGCCTGAGATAGCTAAGTACGACTTACATCCAGCCTAGCTTTTACTTTTCAGATTTTAGTTTCAGATTTAAAAAAAAATGCTTTAAATTTCAGAATTGGTTCTGACATCGTAACTGTCATAATAGGAAAAAATGTATAACTAAAATAAAAAAGCGAAAATTAGCCCGGTTATAGATCATCCTCAGCTATCTCATATATATAGATATAGATATATACCGGCTGTCCAGTAAATGACTGACCCATTTTGAATGTAAATAACAAAAAAACTGTGTGAGATAAAAATGCGCGGCTTTCTGTATTGTTATTAGAATATAAATAAATTTTAAAATATGCACTTTGTTAATGTAATATAATAATATTTAAAATAATATCTCAGCCTCAAAACTGAGGAGGGGAAATATAATACAGATGGTTCAATCACAAATATTATTTTAAATCACTTTCCAACCAACGTACCCTATTTCTGAAGCTGATTCGAGAGTCGATTCAACATATAGATTCTGATCCGACAACATATAGATTCAGATTCAGCCGAAAATCTCATATTTATGAAAATTAGAGTCATTTCTGTATTCAAACAACCTGTTACCGCCAGCGCGATATTTTTTCCGAAATTTGAACTATATTGACAAAGTACATGTTTAAAAATTTATTGATTTTCTAATAACAATACCGCAAATCGCGCATTATTATCTCAAACCGTTTATTTGTTATTTAACCCTTTGAGCTCTGATGGTAGAATTTTCTACCACATAATTTTAATTCCGAAATGTCACAACGACACCAGAAAATTCGACCAAATTTATTTGAAAAAGGTTTAATGCATTTTTTTCGTGTATATCGATAACCGTTTTTTTCCTTTGAGAAATACTGGTGCCAATGTGACATTTGGAATTTTTAAGAAATTTACCCACCAGAGCCCAAAGGGTTAAGTTCAAAATGGATCAGTTATTTACTGGATACCCGGTATGTATATATACATAGATATCAATTTTTAAAATATAAAAATCAAAGCGAGGAATTTGAAAATCATGTCTCCATAGGCATTTCATTAATGTTTTCCTTTCTTGCCGTGACTAAAGCGAGTTCTTTAGGGCTTAATTTCTTTTCATAATAAACTAAGAACATAGCATACTTTTACCGTACTAAAATATTTGCCTTATATTATCGAAAGTGTGTGTTATAATATCGAAAGTGTGTGTCATTAATAAAAGCAAATATTGCAGTGGAAAATTAGTTGTACCGAACAGATTTAACCCCTTGAGGGGTAATGGGATGTACTTTATCCCACCTAATTTAAACAAAATTGGCACCAGAAACTTTTAACTTTGGGGAGGGGAGGGGGATGTTAAAAAAACTGCATTACCTGATTCTAAAATAAAATATTTTGATAGTTTCGGTGACAATTCAATATTGTAAAGACATAATTGCTTCCCCCTCAAAAGGTTAAGAAATGAAACAAGCAAACTGTTCTTGCAAATACGCAGGGCTGCCACTGGAGACTGTTTTTTATTTCTATAGGTGACCATTTTCACAAAATAAAAATGTTTTGCATACACATTCACAGTATGTGAAAGAGAATCAACATCACTTACAATCTAATCTTTTTACCTCCTTCTATCTTCAATAGAAGAAAGCATTGTAATCGAAATTTTTTTTCGACTAACGTTTTTCGACGGATTTACACATTTTAGGAGTCAGACATTCCAAAAAAACATATTTTTACAAAATGGACAGCCTGTCCGTATGTGTGTGATTGTCTGTGCCTGTGTCTCTGTGTGTGTGTCCGTATGTCGCCATTCAACCATCGAAAAGTGTATGAAGATATGCATAGAACGGGACCAAATTTTTTGTGTAAGTTTTTGGCTGTGGCAAGCAGGTCCTTCTTCAATTTTGAAATATTCCGTAAACGGAACACTGCAACAGCAATTTTTGTGCCATTTTTAATATTGTACCATCGAAAAATGTATGAAGTTATGAATTGAACAGAACCAAGTTTTTGTGAAAGTGTTAGGCTATGTCTAGTTAGTCCTCCCTGAATTTGGACGCTGCAGTAGCGATTTTGTGGCATTTTCAATGTCTTACCACCAAAAAGTGTATATACATAGATTTGAACCAAATTTTTTGAGTAAGTGTTTGACAATGACTAGTAGGTTCTTCCTGAATTTGATAAAAATCTGCAGGAAGGGGGGGGGGGGGTGCTGTAATAACGATATTCGTGCCATTTTCTATATTGTACCACTGAAAATGTATGAAGTTTGACCTAGAATTGAATCAATTTTGTTTTGTGTAAGTACTTGGCTTGAGAGCAGCAGGCCCTCCCTTAATTTGAAAGAAATTTACCGGAAGAGGGCACTATAATTGCCACGTCTGTGTCATTTTCATTATTTAAACATAAAAAAATTAAGAAATTATGGATAGAATTAAACTAAATTTTTTGTGTATGATTATTTTTGGGTATGACAAGAAAGCCCTCCCTGAATTAGAAAAAAAATCAGCCGGAAGGGGACGCTGTACAGGAGATTTCCTTGCCATTTTCATTATTCTACCATCGAAAAGTCTACAAAGGTATGTGCAGAAATGAACCAATTTTTTAAATTAAGTTTTTGTCTGTGGCCAGCAGATCTTTGGAAATACTCCATGGGAAAGGACCATTGTGATTGCGCTTTTTGTATCTTTTTTGTATTTACCCCTTTAAATTTTCCATCGGCTTTTCAGAGACAGGAACTCACGTCCTGTTGAGTAGGCAATTTGCAAACAGCTGATCATAACGGAATAAAGAGAAAATATTAATTTTAATAAATATCATTATCCACATTAGCTCGTTTTTACGCAGATTAATTGACTGAATCAGATATTTAAGATGGAAATCAAATTTGGCATAGTATTGAATTATTAAAAGTATTAAACATGTGTAAACACATTTTGAAATGTTAGAATGTACGTACAGGATAGAAGAAAGTTTTGGCATTGGCACATCCAACTATTTTAAATAGTGATGTGAGTAGAATATAAAAATAGTCGCTATTCACAGTCTTGCATACAATACATGGCCAAACCTGTTAAGTGGTTAAACCTTTCAGAGGCAAAGAACTTGTATTTCTAAAACCTTAAAATGGTTTAATAATAGTGGAATTTACAAATAAATTTGATTTCAAATAAGTACAAGCCGTATTTGACATGCATAATGAAAGAAAAAAAATATATAACAAAATGTTGATGCCATTGAGGCATTTAGGAATTAAAATACGCGGTTTTATAAATGTTTCTCCGTCCCTTGAATGGGTTAACCAAAATGGTTAAAGTCTTCTGAATTTCCTAGGAGTCTGTTACACTGTTTAATTTAAAATAATATATTTAATATTAAATCGCAGAATCTATAATTACACCAGGACTTCCGATATTTTCCTGCGCTTAGACAAGGCAAATAATCTTATTTGAAAAGTATGGTATAAGTATACGCACCAAGGCTTTATAAGCAATACGATTTATATTTATTATGCATTTAGTCTAGCTATTTTTAGAAACTCATTTCCTAAATATGCCGTCGAAATACCTTAATTCGGTTTACTTCTATTAAATTATTTGCCCAATAATTACTTTCATCGAAAAGGCGCTGATTTTTCCAAAAGCCTCGTAGACAGAATAGTTTATCAAAGAAAGATGACCGGAGGCAAAGTATATAATTAGAAATACTTCCATCGTAACCGAGATCGTTAGAAAAGAATATCTAAATTTGAAAAAACCTTTTAAGAGAAATTCGAAGCATGAAAATTCGAATTGATTTTCTATAAACGAAGCAAAAAAGATTTGCAAATTGAATCCCTCAAGTTACGAAAAACTCCTTACTAACAGATAAATGACAATGGAAAATATTAAAATTTATGCTAAATAGCGTTAATAGCAAGCATTTTTTAAATTATCCATATTAGAGTCTTACAGCATTAATGTGTAACTATTGGGCTATTCTATATTTGTCGATTTCCTGAACTTAGATTAGTTGCAGGCAAAAATATATTGAACATATTTACATTCTTAGATATATCTGAGGTGAAAGTTATATGAAAGATATTTTTGAATTAAACCATAAAAGAAAAATTTAGCAAATGTTATCAGACTTTTTTTATAAAAAATTAAGAGTTTCTACTGATTCTCAGATGGTCATCTCTTTGAAGGATAGTGGTATGTAATAATGCCACTCTGGCTCTTAGAGTTTCCTTCACCTGGATTTTTGGAACGAAATTTTGCTTGCAAAGAGAGATTTCAAACCAAAATACTATATCTTTGCAGATAGATTTCAGAGTTGAAAAATGATCAAACAAACAAATCTTTGATTGAACAAAACTTCTTGCTTCGTTTATAGAAAATAAATTCCAATTTTCATGCTTCGAATTTCTTTTAAAAGTTTTTTTTCAAATTTAGGTATCCTTTTCTAACGATCTCGGTACTATGGAAGTATTTATAATTATGTACTTTGCTTCCGGTCATCTTTCTTCGATAAACCATTCTGTCTACGAGGCTTTTGGAAAAATCAGCGTCTTTTCGATGAAGGTAATTATTGGGCAAATAATTTTTCCCTACAAAATAAAAAGCATCTTGGTCAAGATTCCAACGTGGGACCTTAGCTATATGCACTCTCAAAAAAATTTCCGTCTTTTTACAGAAAATGTACTGGCAGCACTGCTGCCAGAAATTGTCTGTATATTGACGACTTTCCGTTTATTTTTTTCTCCGTCAAAAGAGGAAAAATATCCGTCACTTGAAAAAAGTTTGGAAAAATCAATGCGGAAGAGGTGGGGATCGAACCAAGGACCCCAGGATTACAAGACCAACGCGCATCCACGGCGCCAGGATTGCTTGTGAAGATTTTGCTTTAAATAGAAGTGTTCATTTCATATGGGTGTGGTTTGGTGTATTTTGTTAAAAAGCTTTTAATTTTGCAGTTAATCTCGGAAAGACTTCATCTTTAATGAAACTGTGGCTGGTTTTTTTTACTTTAATATTAATATAGTATAAAAATGTGAATTTTAAATATATTACGTAGATTGTTAGAGAAAAAACATGGATGTTTTATTTTTATTCGATAAGATTTTTTTTAATAATATCAATTTTTTTCCATTTTATTTTTTAATTAAAATATTTTTTAAATGTGTTCACTTAAAGTATATTTTATATGCGAATATTTATCATAGAAATAACTTAGTATATTGAACTTTATTCAACTTATCCAACTTTGAATAACAGATTGTGAGAATTTTTGAACGAATAAAGAAAGTAATTGTTATTTATTTTTAAATTCGAAAACATTTTTGTCTTTTAAAACTAAATTAGACATTTTAATCGATAGAATATTTTTGTTTTTCATTTAAAAAATAAATTCAGATTTATTACTAACAGACCCAATGCGCATGCGTGCTAGATATAAACGGAAACGGTTCCTCATTTTTCGACTTTCGGAATGAACTCACAGAACAAATACGTCTTTTGGGAAAACAGAAGTTATTTGTGAAAAAATAACGATAACTTAGTGTATATTGACGAATTTTTCTGACAGTGTGCGTCCGTGCTCTTTCACTCAATTACCCTGATAGCATCCAGCTTGAAACAATTCACCCCTGATCTGCAACTCCGTAGCATAACTGCAGAAATTTTTTTGCACTTTATTATCCCCATCGATAGGCTTGGTATCATCTCGGTAGCTCACGGGTAGTGGAATGAGGCGTATAGAAATGTTCATGAAATTCCTGCTTATGAAATAGACATAGAATGATGCAGCAGTTAGTCATTATTAAACGTGCGTTTTTCAGTATTGGATCAAATTTTAATTTAAATCATTTTGGCCAGGTTTTTGCATTAAGCACGCTACTGTGCGCTTGTCAGATCGGGATTGGAAAAAATATTGAAGTAATCTATTCGATGCAAAAATCTAAATGAAACAAATAAAAAAAATTCAAAGATATTTCGCTTAAAAAAATTCTAGAAATAATTGTTTTATTAAAAATAAATGCACATTTGTAAAAGCAAATGTATTTATTTTTACTTATATTCCCTGCTTATGTAAGGATACATAAAAACATTTTATTCATAAATTGTACCCATTAAAAAACATTTACTTCACATAAAGGCTTAGGAACAAATATTGCAAGTAATCATATTATTTCAGAAGTTTAAATCAATAGCTATTCATTCAAAGGTAGAATTCAGGTAGTACAATTTCAAAATGATGAGAGTAATCAGTTAGTATCATTGTGTGCTCAAATAAGTATAATTTTCTTAAGTAATTGTAGCCGAAATCATAAAAGCATTTTAATGCTTTATAGAAGATTGCATGTTACCTTATAATGAGGAAGGAGAGTTTTGATCTGGAATAGGGGATTGCAGATTTATTTGTCCAATGGAAACCTTAGAATGAAATATATATTCATGCGAAAATTTTCAATTGATATTGAACAAAGCATTTAATCTTAAGTATTATGATATAGTTTTGTGTGTTACTTTGCACTAAAATAACTAAAAAGGACGTATTATTTAGTTACTTTTAAGTATAATTATCATAAAGGGTCGTGAGGAAAAGGTGTTAAAAATTAAGTTCTACAACCACGTTATTATAGAAGAAGAAATTTACAGACATTTCCAGAAAAAGATTTAAAAATTAAAATTATTCAACTATGTTAGATCCAATTTACAGACATCTTCAGAAAACATAAGCAATTCGTTAAATTTATAGAAAATATTTCTAAAATGGAGACTCTACACGAATTGATACATAGTAAAGCGATATTGATTATTAAAGTGTTCATATGGTAATTTTCTTTCCAGACGAGAAAATTCTTCCATACTAGTATTTTCTTATAAAAATACTGCTTGAATCCGGACAAAATTCTTTGCATTTAAACTATATTCATTTTTAGGTGCGTTCGTAATTATGTAAATACATAGCACCTAGAGTTGTCGTTCATTCCGTCTGTCTAACCATCTATCCGTCTGTCCGCATATAACAGAACAAAAACTACCCAACCGAATCGTTTGAAATTTTAAATATATAATTGTTGCATAATTTTGTCAAGTCATTTCAAATTTTATGAAAATCAGATTAATGACAGGTGCAATCAAAAATACTCCGTTACATTACGACCAATTTTTAAAAAAGTATGCCGCGTCAAATACCTCTATTTTCGAATAATAATTTTTGCAGAAATCTTAAATCAAGTCGACTTATTTACCTACGGATAAGTTGTTTAACCGAGTTTCGTTTAAATAGATTTTTACTAAGAATATAGTATTCTATCTGGCAGTACACTCACAGGACGTCTGCTGTTCGGTGTCGCATTCAGCAGGGATCCTATTTGAGTTATGTTCATTTCGAGATTTGCGATGAAATTAGAGATTCCTTTGAAAGGAGGAGCCCTGTAGTGCGTGTGTAGCACTCCTTCTACACGGTGCCGCTGTTAGCAGGGACCCGGTTCGACGATGGTTCAGTTCAAGATTTGCGTATAAAGTAGAGATTCCTTTAACCCTTTCCACCACGGACAAATTCTGTAAGTAAAAATTTAAATTATCAACTGACACTGGCATTAAAATGTCTTTTTTTTTTAGAAATTAAGAACCCCTGAATTTAAGCTTTCCTTGTAAAAGCATAATTTATTAAAATATTATGGATGTCATTTGCAAGTTTGGAATAAAAATTCGGTTTGCCTGAACTGGGCACATTGTGCTTGAAAGAGTTAAAAGAAGGGACCCAGCAGTACGTGCGCAACACACCTGCTATACAGTGTTGCCAGTGGGCTACTTTCTTTAAATTAAGATTTATTGCTTGGCACCACTTTTTTGAAACTGTGAAATTCCCTTCGTTTTCGACTTTATAAATCCTTAGTAAATAAGTCGCATTTTACCGTTACAAAAAAGGGGTGCCAAACAAGAATCTGAATTTTAAAAAAATAGCCCATCTGGCAACCCTGCTGCGATACCTTGCTGTAGGAAACGGGGTCCCGGTTCAAGTTTCTTTCGGTTCCACATTTTATATGAATTCAAGAATTTCGATTTAAGGATCCGGGAGTGCGTGTGCAGCACGAGTGCAGTTCGAGATTCTTTTCTTTCCACATTTCATATGAAATCAAGGACCACGACGGAAGGATTGGGCAGTGTGTGCGCAACACTCCTTTTATACGTAGGCAGCGGGGACACGATTGCATGTCCGTACACTTCAAAACTTACGTATAAAATGAGCGGCCCGCTAGCGGCCGAAGCCAACTATTAACATATTAAATAAAGCGAAAATTTCGTGAATTACACTACTTCGAAAATGCGGCAAGCAATCAAGCAGTATGGATAAAATAATAGCGGACAAGTATTTAAGGGGACAAGGGACCTTGAAATCCTTAAAAATATTTTTTTTTATTTTTTGTAAATTTTACCTAAATATTATTCAAGGGTACATTATATGCATTATAACATGCATTTATTACAAAAAAAATGCAAAAAAAAAAATTATTTTTGACAAAAAAATGGCATTTTACGCAGCGTCTTCGAAATCTTCGAAATGCGGACTGCGCATTCCATATCAATGAAAATCCCCAATATTTTTTATGAAAGTTTGTTTTATATACATAAACAAAATTGTGCATCGAATTTTGAATATTTGAATTTAAAAGTTAAAAAAAAAAAAAAATTGAAATTTTGAAATTTTTTCGAAATTTTTTTCAAAATTTTCATTTTTTTTTTTAACTTCTTAAAATTCAAATATGTAAAAATCGATGCTTTATTTTGTTTATATATATAAAACATACTTTCCAAAAAAATATTGGGGATTTTCATAGATATGGAAAGCGCAGGGGGCATTTCGAAGATTTCGAAGACACTGCGTAAAATTCCATTTTTTTCTCAAAAATAATATTTTTTTTTAAATATTTTTGTGATAAATGCATGCCATAATGCATATAATGCACCCTTGAATAATATTTAAGATAAAATTTACAAAAGATAAAAAAAAAATTGAAAAAATTTGAAAAATTTGAAAAAAAATTCGAAAAAATTTCAAAATTTCAATTTTTTTTTTTTTTAACTTTTAAATTCAAATATTCAAAATTGGATGCGCAATTTTGTTTATATATATAAAACAAACTTTCATAAAAAATATTGGGGATTTTCATTGATATGGAATGCGTAGTCCGCATTTCGAAGATTTCGAAGACGCTGCGTAAAATGCCATTTTTTTGTCAAAAATAATTTTTTTTTTGCATTTTTTTTTTGTGATAAATGCATGTTATAATGCATATAATGTACCCTTGAATAATATTTAGGTGAAATTTACAAAAAATAAAAAAAATTATTTTTAAGGATTTCAAGGTCCCTTGTCCCCTTAACCTCTTGTTAGAACGAATAATTGGTCGGCCAATATCTCTGAAAATCATTATACAGGCAGAGACCGTGTTAAGAGAAAAATACAGTTTTACGAGGGTAATTCGGAAAGTAATCTCCGTTTATGAATTAAAAAAACTAATGAAAGGAAACATATGTTTTATTACTTACGTATGAAAGACACGTTCTTCAGCTACTTCTCAACATAATTGCCGTATTAATTAAAACAATTATCTTAACGGTAAATCAGCTTTGAAATTCCATCGTCACAGACTTCTGCCGCCGGACTATTCAACTGCGATTATTTAAAAATTCAATTCGCACCACTCTTTCAATCCAAAGAATTTTAACATATTTTTCTATATAATTTTCTGATAAATGCACGACCAAAAATATTTTAAAAATTGCGGGGCAAGTAAATCATTAAGTGAGCAATTCGGAATTTCTCACTATGAATAAAAGAATATGTTAAAATTCTTTGGATTGAAAGAGTGGTGCGAGTTGAATTTATAAAATAATCGCAGTTGAATAGGCCGGCGGCAGAAGTCTGTGACGATGAAATTTCAAAGCTGATTTACCTTTATGATAATTGTTTTAATTAATATGGCAATTATGTTGAGAAGTAGCTGAAGAACGTGTCTTTTATACGTGAGTAATAAAACATGTTTCCTCTGATTAGATTTTTTAAAATTCATAAACGGAGGTTACTTTCCGAATTAACCTCGTAAATTCTAGAACAGTACGTTTACTCTTAACAAAGCAGCTGTTAAGAGGAAAAATTGTGACACAGGAATTTTGCATTAATAAAATTTTGAGCAAAGTTATCTCTTAACATTCACAAGGGTTAGATTCCATGCATGTTAAACTCGATATAACAAAACTGCTATTTGCACCACTATTTTTTAGAAAAATACACTTGGTACTGCAATTTTCTTATAATTTTTTTTAACGCGTATATAATAGTTCTTTTCTTTTTAGAAAGTGGTGCGAATGTTAAAATGTTTAGCATTTTCAATCTTTTTCTCTAGTTTTGAAATATTTAAAACAACAATGACATTGTGTAGGAAAATATATATTGGTAGCCATATATTTAAAAAATTTTTCATAAATGTTTCAGATAAAAATTAAAGAGTATTTAAGTATCGAATTTCAATGAATAAAAGACAACCTTTATGCTTAGTTCTAAATCACTGAACATAAAAAATACATTGAATATCATAGTTCAAGTTTAACTCATTTTTATAAATTTTATATTGGCAGAAAAGTGATTTCAACTAAATAAGCAATATCAGTTTAGATTTAATCTTTTGTTTTGGTAGAGTATAGTTTCAATATAAATTTTTATTCATGTTATAATGTGTTTTAGTAACACAGGAGTTTTTGTTTATCGTATTATCTAAAATATGAAACTTTTTAATCCTAAAACAAAACTTCAGGACGTGTTGGCACTTTACTCTTAAACAAATACATTTTCAGAATAGAATAAATGGATTTTTTTTAAAATAATATGAAAATAAATATAAATTTTTGCGATGTAAATTCTCACATTTTAATATCTCTTTAATTCACAGATATAAAAAAATAGAACAAAGGTATATTATAGTTAAATGCCTCATAGATAAAAAAAAATAATAGCATATTTTCAGGTGTAAAAATTGCTATTTTATTATTTTTTTAAAAATTCGTTAACTAACTACAAAATGACTTTTTTTATATTAACACTAGAGCCGCCGGCAATTTTAGCAAAATTTGATAAAAAATATTTCACACTAGAATTTTTATTAAAACTATTAAAACTTATTTAATTAATCTATTTCTGTGCTTCTTATATTTAATATACCTTTTGAAAAAATTTCTGGTTCCAATCGTTTATTATCAATTTGTCAGGGGTCAAAATGACACCTAATGGCGGTTCTAGTGTTAAATATGAAATAACTTTTTTTAGAATATATTTTTCATATAAAAAGATGAACTTTAAAGCATTATTTTATTCGAACATTTTCGCATGGCGGCTTTCTACAGATTTAGATACTGAAACTATTATGCACACACAAACACATATATACACTATATGTCAAAAGGTGACCAGCCACTTGCAATTTTAGACATTTTGTTAAATATCTAGAAAAGTACATGAGGAATTGTCCTAAAACTCCAATTGTATAAACATAGAAGTACTGGTCATTCGTTTAAGTGAAGATTTCCTTTTCCGAAACTCTATAGGAGACCACCTACAAATTGAAAAAGAACGAGTACCTTTTTGATGACTCTGTCAAAATTAACGTAGCAGAAGCTTTCAAAATCCAGATTACGATTACAGAGCTTATTATAGTAAACTCTGTTCATTTTTATGCGGATAGCATGTATACTCGAAGAGAAATTACAGTTTTTATAGAAAAAAGTCCCAAATTTTGCCAAGATTTTTGCTTATAATTTGCAGAGAATATAAAATAATTTTCTTTGCCGAAAATATGACAAATAATACTGCACACAATACTCAAATGGAGCAACTTTTGTGACAGTCTCAAAAACATAGCTGGAAAATTCTGAAAGTGATCGTCAACAGAATAAGCTCAAAATCCGTTGTTCCCAAAATCAAGCAAAAAAAAAATGAGGCGTTGTATCCAAATATAGTAGGACGTACCATAATGTGTATTCTATATTGACACTAATCAATGGATAAATTGTTACAAACTCTCATCTTTTTGCTTCATTTTCTGAATAACAGATTTCGAGCTTATTCTATCGACGATTATTTTCAGAATTTTCAAGCTATGTTTTTAAGACTTTTATAAAAGTTGCTCTATACATTTAGCTAACACGAGATGCAAATGGAATTTTGATAGCATTGACGCATGCGCAATGAAAAAGTATTTAGTAAACCTGCTCATTTTTCATACAATTTTTAATATTTTTAATTTTGATTACAGGGTACTGTGTACAATCTTGTTTGTCATATTTTCGGAAAAGAAAATTATTTTAAATTAAGAAAACTCTTCAAATTATAAGCAAAAAACTTGGCAAAACTTGGGACTGTTTTTATCAAAAACTTAAATTATCTATGGGTATATATGCCATTCCATAAAAATTATCGCTGTTTATTACAATAAGCCACTTAATCCTAAACTACTGTTTAAACGCTTTTGCTGCCTTAGTTTTGACAGGGTTTTCTAAAAGATATTCGTTATTTTTCAATTTGTTGACTGTCGCCTGTGGAGTTTCGGGGGAAAATGTTTACGGAAATCTATGATCTGTACTATTGTCTATACACTTAGAGTTTCAGGACAATTATATATTTTTCTAGATTTTTAACAAAATGTCTAAAATCGCAAGTGGCCGGTCACCTTTGGCCATATAGTGCATATATATATGTATGTTCAAGCTGTTGGTGGACAGGGTATGCTGTGTTCGGTCCCTATCGCACTCGTCGGCCTAACCGTTCGATGGTTTCGTGGTTTTCGTTGAACCATGGAAAACCTTGCGTAAATACACTTTAGGTTCCCTTAGAAAGACCTCCACACGGAGGGCACGCCCCCTAAGTCTTATATCCTCGAGTAGCTAATTTCCGGCCGCCACGAAATAAACCAAATCAATCGTACGGGTCCCGTTAATTTCCCAGGATTTTCAGGTAAAATAACAGCATTTTTACTTACCCAACATACGTAGTATAGGGTAAGTCTTACAATCGTTTTGAAAATCGAAAAAATTTTTTTTGACGGATTTGCATGTTTTAGATAGTGGAGATTCCGAAAAACATATCTTTAGAAAAAAAATTTTGCCGTCCGTCTGTCTGTCTATCTGTAAATGCTCTATCTCCCGAACAAATTGAGATAGAGACTTGAAATTTTGTATGTAGTTAGTATGTAAGAATGGGACGAAGCCTATTTAAAATCAGCAACCCCGATTATCCGGAACTATTTTTTCCGACTCTCGAAAAATTCGTTCTGATGAAAGGTATATAAAAATTTTCGAATTTTTTTTGTTCTAAGGAATGGACGTAAAAGGCAATAAAGTAACACACATTTTGCATATAGAACGAAGTCAATAGGATTATTAGTTGCCGAGATATTTGTAATCCTGTTTTCCACATTCTTCGATTTTTTATGACCCTGTATTTCATTCAAATTTCAATTCAGAGGTATATTTTAATTGGAAATGAGACGCTTAATCCGACGCAATTAATTGTTAGTTAATAGAATAATTATTTTTGGAGTTATAAGGATGTTTCTTTTACGCAGTTCGGTACTACTTGAGTAGTTTGGCGTTTTATACACTATATTGCCATTGAATATGGGACACTTGCGATTTTAGACATTTTACTAAATATCTAGAAAAATACATGAGGAATCATCTCGAAACTCTTAGTGTATAAATATAATAGTATACGTAATACATCTCCGTGAAGATTTTTTACCGAAACTCCATGGGGGACCGTCAACAAATTAAAAAAAAAGAATATCTTTTGAATAACCCTGTCAAAACTAATGTAGCAAAAGCGCTCAAACTCTAGATTATGATTGAATGCTTTATTGTAATACACTGTGTTCATTTTTATGCAAATAGCATGCATACTCGCACAGTAATTAAGGTTTTTATAAAAATGGCCCCAAATTTTTCTAAGTTTTTCCCTTATAATTTTCAGAGTTCTTAATATAAAATTATATTTTTTTTCAGAAAATATGACAAACAACATTGCACACAGTACCCTGTAATCAGAATTGAAAAATAATAAAAATTGTATGAAAAATGAGTAGGTTTACTAAATAATTTTTTACTGCGCATGCATCAAAGATATCAAAATTCATTTGCATATTATGTTAGCTAAATGTATTGAGCAACTTTTGTAGAAGTCTCAAAATTATAGCTTGAAAATTCTGAAAGTAATCGTCTATAGAAAAAGGACAAAATCCGTTGTTTCCAAAATGAAGCAAAAAAATGAGGGATTTTATCCAAAAGTAGTCGTAACATCCCGTATTGTGTATTCTATATTGACACTAATCAATGAATATATGGATACAACCCCTCTTGTTTTTGCTTCATTTTGAGAATAACGGATTTTCAACTTATTCAATTAACGATTATTTTCAGAATTTTCAAGTTATGATTTTGTGACTTTTACAAAAGTTGCTCTATACATTTAGCTAACATAATATGCAAATGAAATTTTGATATCGTTGACGCATGCGCAGTAAAAAATTATTTAGTAAACCAACTCATTTTGTATACAATTTTCATTATTTTTTAATTCTAATTACAGGGTACTGTGTGCAATGTTGTTTGTCATATTTTCTGAAAAAAATATTATTTTATATTAAGAACTCTGAAAATTATAAGGAAAAAACTTAATAAAATTTGGAATCATTTTTATAAAAACCTTAATTACTCTGCGAGTATGCATGCTATTTGCATAAAAATGAACACAGTGCATTACAATAAGGCATTCAATCATAATCTGGAGTTTGAACGCTTTTGCTACATTAGTTTTGACAGGGTTATTCAAAGGATATTCATTCTTTTTTAATTTGTTGACGGTCCCCCATGGAGTTTCGGTAAAAAATCTTCACGGAGATGTATGACGTATACTATTATATTTATACACTAAGAGTTTCGAGATGATTCCTCATGTATTTTTCTAGATATTTAGTAAAATGTCTAAAATCGCAAGTGTCCCATAATCAATGGCAATATAGTGTATAATTTGTCGAAATTGATACATCAGCAGTTCTTTAATATAGCATTACTATGTATATTAACAATATTTAAATTTTGTTTGTGAATTGCAATGCATTGTATAAATAGTTTTCATATGTTTTATTTTCATATACATATCCATGATGGGTAAGTATTACGGTGGCCCCCAACGACTAGTTTAATATAAAAACATAAATCTGGGTCATATGCGTGAAATTTCGTCGATACTGGCATTGAAAAATTTTCTGGTTATAAAATTCCATGACTCGTACGAACCCTGATATGGTTCCAAAGCCAAAATTCTTCTAATATAATCTGTAATCAGAATTATTTTTTATTATCTGTTTTCTGCAGTCCAGTATGCGATTTATAGATTTGTACACATACTACACAGTATACTAAAAGTTAGTCCAGCTAAACGAATATATCTATTGAAATTTTACATTCAGCAATTTACGTGAACAAAAGAAAATATGTTTTATAACACATGTGACGTTATGGATATAATTTATATAATTAATGCCAACCAGAAATATTTTTCAAAATATATATTTGTGTTTACAGGATTCGTATGATTCTTGCTATTTCACGGGGAAAATATCTGAGCACATTTTATATATAAATAGCTGCACTTAGTCAATAGTATTCTATCAAAAAATACTGCTACCGAAAAATTCTCTGGTCTTTAGACTCGAGGACCCGTAAGAAGCTTAATTTAAAAGAACGTGCCACATCTGAAAATGCATTACCAGCATTTATTGTTCATACTAGCGAGCTACGCCCGCTAGCTGGGCCACTTTTTCAAAACGAACCTCGATATTAAGCAGTATATAATAAGCAAAAAAATTCATTTAATAAGCAAGTCTTGGTGTTCGAATCCTCAAACACAAAAAAAAGTAAATTAAAGAGCTATGGTTGTTATGCGCTCATTATCCCGTTAAAAATATGTGATTTCGCACAGTGGGCGCTACGCGTTATAGTCGCCATCGTCCCGTTAAAAATATTTGGTTTTGCACGGTTGGCGCGGCGCGCCCATAATACATGTTCTCGTATTTTTTGGTTCATCAGAAGCAGACTTTTACGCAGATTCTGAATATATAATCAGTTTTTTTCTACTTTAAAAACTGTCTGCATGATGGTTTAAGAAAAAACGCGCAAAAAAAAGTTTGGGTATTAAAAACTGCAAAAGACTGCTATAAAAAGAAAATAAGTAATTTCATTAATATCACAAACAACATAACTAACAAATAATTTTGGCAGCTCGTTTTCCGTTTGTACTAACAGAAATTAGTATTAATCGCGTAAATCTTAGGTTACATAATATTCGTGTATGCTACCAAAAAGAAAAAGTATGAAAATGAGCTACAACGATTAATACTTACATACAGAATAAATATATGAATAGCCAGTTACATCTGAGATCCTCAAAATATTAATTAGCAACACGATTACCTCTTAGTGAACATATCTTGCTGTGCTTAAATAGTTGTACTTATTATATTAATTAAACCGTTTTTAACATTTTTTACCAATCAGTTATTTTTCTCTTATACATTCTTTGAAAAAATGACGGGAGAAAAAGGGGTTTTCGGCTGCTTCTTCTTTTAGCCAAAGGGGAAAAGTTCTGGTCGATCACCGCAAGGTGGCGCAGTGTTCTGCCTCAGAGCTCCGTCTGAGCCCCGTTTGGGAAATGTGACGTTTTCCGTTCCGATTCCCGACCGGTTTTTAATTCATAACTTTTTAATTTTGGTCCCACGGTCTCGAAAATGCCCGAAATGACTTTCCCGGAATTTTTCGAATCGAAAGACACCTCTCGCGACTTCCAACTCGCCCGCGTTGCGAACTGTAATCGGCTTCAAGCAGACAGACAGACAGACACAGGCGCACGGATTTTATTAGTATAGAAGCTTCCAGATTTCAATTTCTTCTGTAGAAAAATTCTTTTGTTTGACTTTGTAAATGAATAATAAATTCCATCCACACCCTATTCTGCAATTAGCTTTATGCAATAAACTACAGTGTTATTTTTATGTTTCACCATGTTTACCGTAATTTCGGGTGTATAAGCCGCAGATCAAACAATTCTTTTTCGACCCAAAATTTTTTAAGAAACAAATATAACTAGCCGGATCGCCGTAAATACTTGTTTTCCATCACTAAATAAGATTTCTGGGTCCAAAAAGAATTGTTTGATCAGCGGCTTATACATCCGAAATTACGGCAATCACTTAATGGTCGCATTCAATTACGGTTTGAAAATTTAAATTCATTATTACCACCACTTTTTTGAAAAAAAATATTCCTCTTACTTAATGTAAGGTCAAACGATACCAGAATCAAACCAATTACACTATTTTATAAAACTGGTGGGAACCAAACAATTTTGAATAAATGTCGTGAAGCTTGTAGCCCGTGAATGTCTCGGGCACGACGATTAAATGGTTAAAGCTGTGTAATATTATTAAAATGTACCGAAAATGATTTTTCCGAAAACGATTTCATGTAATGGCATTATTTTGAGTGTCCCTATAAATAAACCGTAAATGATACACATTTAATATTCAATACCGATCATGCTATATTGATAAACAAAAACCTTTAGAAATTTAAAAGCAATACTATATGTACTCGAAATAGAACACGGAAAATAAGAGACCGACGACGGATAGACAAATAGATATACAAATCGAATTCATAAAAACTTTTCAACTTTGTTAGAATGTGTTAAAAACTCCATCAATTAATTCACGCTCATTATCATTTACTGTTGCAAGTTTTTTGTCTAACGTTGCATATGGCCTTTAGAATTGGTACACACCTCGTAGTGACAAAATCTTAATTTATCTTAGAACGTATACCATCATAAATGAAACGTCATATTAATTTCATTATGTTTGTAACCGAGTGAAAAGATCGTTCTAACTTTAACCCTTTGAGCTCTGTTGGCTGAATTTTGTACCACTTAACTTGATTTACAAAATGTCACAATGGCGCCGGAATTTTTGACAAAATTTATTTTAAAAAGATTTAATGCATTTTCTCATGTAAATAGTAAACAGAATGTTTTCTTTGCAAAATACTGATGTCAATGTGACATTTGGAATTTTGAAGAAATTTACCCACCAGAGCTCAAAGTATTAATCCTTCGCACTCGAGTGGTGAGTCTTACTCAAAACTAGCGTTGTTAGGTGTCCGTCGTAAATCGGGACTCAACGTGCTTTTGACGCCACTATCTCAAAATTTATTTCTCTATATTTTTTCACATATTATTCAGCCATTAGATAAGGCGATGAAAATTAGTTAAAAATATTGGTGTCCAGGGTATTTGGATTACCCGGGACACTAGTAGTTAGTGAGATATAAACAAAATACTGCAATCCATAATGTAATGAAATACTTTGAAAACCTGAATACATGAACTGTAAGTGCTACAAATTTCATTTTGAATATCAAACATGTTCTGACAAACCTCAATATCGTAAATCAATTACACGTTATTCAAGGCATATTTACTCGAGTTAGAGCACAAACAAACTGACAAACCGGATTCATAAACATTTTTTCAACTTTTTTCGAAAGAGTTAAAAATTTTCCAATATAGTAGAATGGAGGATTAAATATACAGATTGACATAAATTATTGAGCGCATTTCAAAGTGCTATGTGTATAAAAAATTTAAATTATACTATTAACCTGTTTAATTGCTTTTCTGATTAGACCGTATGTCATATGGACAACGTTTTTTGCCAGTAATGAGTTGCCCGTACCACGTACGGACATCCCTTTTCCAATCATGATTTAGTATTCTCCCCAGTAAATTTTTGTTGTAAATTTTGTATTTGATCAGAGCATTTTTCTTATTCAGTAATGCAAAAATTTCTATTTTGAAATACCGGTGATAAAAGATAACAAGTAAGAAAAATCATGCGTTAAGCATAGATTATGAAGCACTTTCCAACACTTAATGAAATCTTTAACAAAACTTTGTTATTTAGGGAAATAATAGTGTATAGCCAAATATACCCAAATATGTATTCCAGTACATTAGAACAGCCCTGTATTCCATATGTCAGTTCATATAATGGGAAAATTTAGCTTAGCAAGAAAATACCCATTAGCTTGAAATTTCTTTTTCAGCAATTCATACTATTCGATGGAAACATACTTGAATACTTTTGTTCAGCCCTGTAGTTTACATTGTACCTTTATTATACGTCAGCATTAGGCTAAAATTTATTGTAAACTAAAATACGTTTAAAACAACTGAAATCACATTCTCATAAATCATCATTCATAAGCATCCATGTACCGAATTCTTTGCGTGGCCCTGTATATCCCTTTATCTATATTCTGCAAACATTTCTCAGTAAATTGAATGCAGCTCAGCGTAAAAATGCATAGCTTATTTAAGAACCACATTTAAATAATTTACGCTCATATTCAGTAACGTTGGTGAGCTCTTTTGGGTAGCCCTGTATATCAACTATAACATTTATACACACCATATAATGTGCATATATTTAGCGAAATATAAACGCGAATATCATAATTAAAATGCATTTCATCCCTCGATCAGCCATCATCGGACACATATACGGTATTTCGGAAAAAATATACTATTTGAAATCTTTTGTGTGGCCCTGTAAATGCTATGTACTTCATATTATGCAAGGCAGTAGCGTATAATTTATATTAAGCTTCAGTGACATATATCAATTTTATTATGCATGAAAAAGCTTAATATATTTAAAATATGTCACACACATTTCCTCCTTTTACCATTATCTAATGGAATTCTTTTGTGTGGCCCTGTAATTGAATAATAGCTACATTTTCACCTTATATTTTATAGAATGCTTATTTTAATATGTTTGACAGGATATAACATCTTTAAAATTCCTTTGAAACGATTTTTCCCCATAGGCTGTAATGTAATAGGAAACTTTTGATTCGCCCTGTAGATAAACTAATCATGGTAGAAACTTCATTTTCGATAGGACTTGTGCTAGAGAGTAAACGTCAATAACGTCCAAAAATTTCATGGCAATCCGAGTATATTAACGATTTTACCCCATAGGCCGTAATGTAATCGGAAACTTTTGATTCGCCCTGTAGGTAAACTAATCATGGTAGAAACGTCATTTTCAATAGGGTTCGTGCTAGGATGAACGTCAATAACTTCCTAAAATTTCATGGTAATCCGAGTATATTAACGATTTTTCCCCATAAGCCGTAATGTAATGGGAAACTTTTGATTCTCTCTGTAGATAAACTAATCATGGTAGATATTTCATTTTCAGTAGGGTTTGTCCTAGGGTAAACCTCAATAACGTCTTAAAATTTCATGGCAATCCGAGTATATTAACAATTTTTTCCCATAGGCCGTAATGTAATCGGAAACTTGATTCGCCCTGTAGATAAACTAATCATGGCAGATACTTCATTTTCAATAGGGTTCGTGCTAGGGTAAACCTCAATAACGTATAAAAATTTCATAGCAATCCGAGTATATTTACGGCAGTTAGAGCGCGGACAGACGGACAGACGGACAGACGGACAGACAAACCGAATGCATAAGCACTTTTCAACTTTGTTGGAAAGTGCTAAAATTATGTAAGAGACAAGAAACAATAAGTATTATTTGAAAGGTTTCCTTTAAAAAAATATTGATCAGTTAAGTGGTTAACATTTTATTTAAAAATATATTATTTACAAGCACATTTCAAACAGTTTTATTTTACACATTCAAGGAAATGTACATGAGTTCCACGAGCCTCCTTTTCTTTCACACGAAACATTTCGGAGCTTTTCAGCCGTTAATACTCCATTAAACAGAGTTATTCGTAATTTTAGTTAATCAGTAACGAACATTTGTTGCATACACTCGGTTATTGACAAACCTCCATAGAAATAAAAATAGGGATATTATGTCGGGTGACTTTGAAGGTCAAGGCGTTGGTCCAACTCTGTCAAATCAATCGGGAACTGTTTCCTGCAGATATTCTTTAACAATAGACCCCTATGTGGTTGTGCATCATCTTGCTAGAAATAAACTTGTGACTGCAAAACAAACTTCTTAAATCACTTTCGCATTTGAACATCAGTAGTGCTTGTTACATTCATTGATTTTGTTTTCTAGAACTTGGAAATTAACTCAATAATTTAGTCTCACCATATATGAGGATCTCAGAAGCCAAGGGGTACAAGTGACAAAATTTAGATTTCGAGTGAATTGAGTTCAAAGTTAAACATCAATTGTAATTGAATGAATTGAAATAGGAATCTTTTCCTTATTTCTTAGTGATCTTTGAACTCTTATTTCAATAACTGTTTAGAAAAAAAGTGGAGTAAATTTGTTTTTAATTTATAACTAAGCAATATTTATCATCATTCAGCACTTGTATCCTTTGGCTTCCAAGCTGTAATGAAAACTGCTTCGAAACCAAAGGGTAGAAGTGTCGAATGAATACAAGAAAAAAAAAATATGAAATTAAAAGATAAATATATAAAAAATTAAGAACAATGTTGATATAAATAAATGAAAGGACAACATTTTGTTTTTAATAAAAGTTCTAAAAAGCAAAAATTATGAAATAAAAAAATGAATACGCGAAAAATTTAACATCAATATTGATACGAACATCTGTATCAGTATTGATGAAAGTAATCTTATGAAAGAACAAACTTTTATTCTAACATAAGACTTAAAATTTTATTATAAGTTTTGAAACATTGAAATTTTATAACACTGTCCAACAAAGGTGAAAAGTGAATATAATTTCAGTTTGTCTGTCCGTCTGTCTGTCTGGCCATCTGGCCGTCTGTCCGCACTCTAACTCCCGTAAATATACTCGGATTGCACAGAAATTTTTGGAGATTATTATTTTTGCTTATCCTAGCACGAACCATATTTCAAATAAAGTTTCTAGCATGATCAGTTTATTTACAGGGACAGTCAAAAAGGTTTTCGTTTCATTACGGACTATGGGGAGAAAATCGTTTCAAATGAATTTTAAAGGTGTTACACCCTGTCAAACATATTAAAATTTATATGCATCTACGAAATTCCTTAAAATATGCATTCTGTAAAATATGTGGTGAAAGAAAAGCTAATGTTCATTTACAGGGCACACAAAAGAAATCAATTACATAATGGTAAAGTGGAAGTTATTTGCGATATGTTTTAATTATATTAAACTTTTCAAGTATAATAAAATTGATATACGTCGTTAAGATTTAATATAAGTTATTTCGCGCATAATATGAAGTGCACAGCATTTACAGAGACACACAAAATTTAAAATAGCATATTCTATCCAAAATACTGTATATTATCGATATGGTTGATGGATGGATGAAATGCCTTCTTAATTATGATATGCGCTATTACGTTTCTCTAAATTTATGCATATTACATGTTATGTATAAGCTCTACAGTTGATATACAGGGTTACAGAAAAGATCTGGTAAAGGTTACTGGATATGAGTGTAATTTACTTAAAGATTGTTTTTAAATAAGTTATGTATTTTTATGCTGAATTTCATTCAGTTTACCAAGAAATGTTTGTAGAAAACAGATAAAATGATATACAAGGTAACGCACAGAATTGGATACATGGTCATCTATGGATGATAATTTTTTTAAATGTGATTTCAGTAGTCGTAAAAGTGTTTTGGTTCGAACAAAATTTTAGCTAAGTATTGGAGTATATTAAAGGTTCTGGGTAAACTCCAAGGCTAAAAAAAGTATACAAGTATGTTTCCGTCTATTAGTATAAACTGTTAAAAGAGAAATTTCAAACTATTACGTGTTTTCTTCCTAAATTAAATTTTTTCATTATACAGTATATATATCAACCGACAGATCAAACACAGAGCTGTTCAAAAGTATTAAAATACACATTTGTCTATGAATAGTATCACTTTATTATCCTAAATAGCGAAATTTTGTTAAAGATTTCAGGAAATATTGGAAAGTGTTTTGGAATCTACGCCTAATGTTTGATTTTTCTTACTTGTTAACAGCTTGCATGTACTTAATGTAATATTTAATGCATTATAATGCATTAAAAAGCAAACAAAAAAAAAACTGAAGAAAAACATTTTAAATAACGACGTACAACTTTATGTTCATAAGGTTTAAAACACCACACAGAGTACATAATCTTCAAACTGTGATTGGTACAAAGTGGCATGCAATTGTCTTTTTGTACAAATCGTCGTTTAGGAATTTTTAAATTCCTGGGGCGTTTTCAGAGTCATGAACTGGCCGTGTATGTCGTTGGTCGGGCTTCAGCTATAACGTCAACGGATACAACTGCACTTATACCCCTTGGCCACCACGCGTTTCACAGTTTCGGGAAAGAGGTTAAGTAACTGACCCTTAAAACTCAGTAAATAATTAAAAAATCTCTCATAACTATTTACCTACAAATAAATAGACGTATTTCCATATAGCCTGTGCAATTAACTCAATTTTTTCAATTTTGACACTTATACCCCTTGGCTTCTGGGCTCCTCATATATAGCCGAAAGATACATTTAAGTCAGTAGTAACAAGATTGAAGTTTATTCCAATAAAAAGAAAAATATCCAGATCAGGAATCAAACTTGGGCTTCTTATCTTGCATGCTATGCCTATTAAGTTATTATAATGTTAAGTTAAATTACTAAGTTAAAATTATTATCACAACAAGCCAAGATTCTCAAGTCCGATCTCTGGTGTGGATATTTTTCGATCTGTAGGAAAAAGTAAAGCATATGCAAGGCAAGCGGATATATACAGGTTCGATCACTGGTCTGGACATTTTACTCTCAATCGTAAAAATCAAAACATATGCAAGGCAATGAAAAATATCCAGGTGCGATCGCTGATCTGGATATTTTTCCCTCTTTCGGAAAAAGTAAAGCTTATGCAAGGCAAGCCAAGATATTCAGATTCGATAGCTGATCTGGAATTTTTTCGCTGTATTGGAATAAGCCTCAAAAGTACTCCTCCGTCCTTGAATTTGATTAATCTGTCAAAAAAATATATCGCTTCATTTAAAGATGAAAGTTTTTCCCATCTCTTTCATTAAAAATCTGTAAGCACAGCAAGAATACCAGTCATTGAAATCTAAATAAATGATACCAGCAGAAATTTATTAAATTTATACCATCGGGTATTTAGTCATGAGAAAACACGTAATTAATTAATAGTTGAAGCAAAATTATGAAAGCTGAAAAAATAAATTGAAATATTAATAAAAGTTGGTTCGAGAACAAAACTAAAATAATTTTATTTTTTAATAATATATCCCTTTGATACGCTGCTAATAAATTTAGAAACAGATCTATATAAATGTTATTTTGTTAATTTAAAAACTAAAATTAAGTTTAAATAAATTTAACAATTTAAACATGTTATTTTTACATGATACGCAAGCATATTTCAAATCGGAAAACTTTATAATTAATTAAATATACCTGAAATGAATAAGGTAAATATTTCCACTGGTTATGCATTATTTTAACATAAAAATAGGATAAACACTGCTTTATGTATAACGCTTAAATTTTCTAACATATTAAAATATGTTTTCAATTTTAATGAATAGTCACATCAAAAATTGTTCTAACAAGTTTTTCTAAAATAAGTTGAAATATTTATTCCATGAAATATATTAAGGAAGTCATAAGCACAGGGCTCCCAAATGGTCCGCGAACTGAACATCAGAAATTTCTTAGAGAAATTTTCTTTTTAGATTTTTCTTGCAAACTGTCAAGAAACCACCTTTGGAAGTTTATTCTAGCGCAAACGTATCATGAAATTTTCTGTTAAAAAATACTGATGTTCAGTTCGCGGACCATTTGGGAGCCCTGTAAGCATGAAACAGGGACTGTAACGTGAATGAAAAGTCCTAAAGCAAGGATATGAGTGGGATTTTTCATATTTTGTATACAAAATATTTAATAACATTTAGTCACAAATAATTAATGATATGAAGGTAGTTACAGAATTATTTTATTTTCTAAACCGCATCCATGATTTACCCGTACGTCATACTGGGATCATATTATTAACAATTATGATTTCTCCGTACCACTTACGGGCAAATGGTTTCAAATCATGATTTATTATTCTCAGCAGAAATTTTTTACTGTAAATTTTGAATTATTTAAATTGAGCAATTTTCTGATTTAATTAGAAAAAAATTTCACCGGTTTTGAAAAACCGGTGATAAAAAATTCAAAATTCTGTAAAACATACAAAAAATAGGCATGAATTGAAAGATTTTTCCAAAATAGTGATCAGTTAAATGGTTAAAGCAGTGTTGCTAGATGGGCTACTTTTTTTAAATTCAGATTCTTGATTGATACCACTTTTTTGAAATGGTAAAACCGTTCTTATTTTGTGATATATTAAATAAGGCGAAAATAAAGAGAATTTTACTGCTTCAATAAAGTGGTACCAATCAAGAAATATGAATTTAAAAAAAGTAGCCTACTGGCAACACTGGGTTAAAGAGTGTTTTAATTTTTACACAGTTTTTTACTGATTTTATTTGTTTTATTAACATATATTTTTAGTGTATGAACAATTAAAAAAGTAAACACTCGCTACAAACTAATTTTAAAGCTTATATTCAAAATATTACAATAGTTACTTTTTTTTACAAATTGAAAATATTGTATGATAATTAAATGTCTTTTAATGAAAATATGCTGACAGACATTTTTATTAAGAACTTATTATTGATTGAATTTATTTATTATCTTAAAATTAATATCATTTTTGAAAAGATTAATTGAAAAAAATGTTTTGAAAACTCAAAATATTAGAATGTTTATTCAAGTGGTTCAAACTTTTGGAATAATTCACGCTAATTCTCCTTATATTATCCCCAATTCATAACTGGTGGCATCATTGATTAAATCTAGACGATTTTAGGCGACTAAATTTAGACGATCCTTGCACTCCCTTTAAATTATGTGTGCCCACAACGGGCACACATAACTTTAATTCCAACCTTGTAAATAGCACCAAGAGTTTGCTCCGTTGGTAATCAGTACCCCGGAAGTGTTGCTTTATCTGGCTGTTTTTTAAATTAGGAATTCCGAGATATCCCCGATAAGTTGTTATGTTTACTTAATGAGGTAATAAATGTCAATAACGTAAATAAATTAAAAGAAAATTGCTATTCAAAGTTTTCTGGTGGGAATTCTAAAATTCTAACTAAAAATCTCCCAGTGCGGCAACGCTGGGTCCCGGCTATAATACAATTTTCACATTATTTTTTCAATTTAAAATTCTTAATGAAATGATGAATTAATTTATGTGAATTAAAAAGACTAATATACTTTGTTAAAAAAAAATTATAAAATGGTAATTTCATGACAAAATCCCTTTTAGCTAGTCGGATGTGGCAATCCCAAAACTTTCTTCTATCTCGTCCATGATAATATTTTAAAATTCAATATCAAAGTGACAAAATTTGATGGCTATGCCCTCATGGGAATTTTAATAGTATGAAATTCCGTGCATTAGTTCGGGAGCTACGACTATCGCTAAAGTAACGTAAAAAATGCAAAATGCAGCAGAGCAGGGTCAGTTGTTGTGCGATTTACACTTAAACCTTATTTTCAAAAACTTATGTCAACTTCTCACTGAACTAAAGTTTGATGAATAACCGAAGATTAGCTCTGGAAATAGGGCTACGGCGGAAATCGTGAAAAATGCAGCATAGCATCTCGACCTGTTAGGTGATTTACAGCCTAATATAAACAACACCATGTCATATTAAGGAATAACTGAAGCTGAAGTTTTATGAAAATCTGTTCATCGTTTCTAAATTTAGAGTTTTTGCAGAAATCGCGGAAATGCAGCAAAGCAGGACTATCTGTTAAGTGATTAACACCAAAAAATAGAAAACGTCAATTCATATCAAGGATTAACTGAATCTGAAATTTGATGAAAATCCGTGCATTAGTTTTCGAGATAGTGCTATTGCGAAAATCGTGAAAAAGTTACATAGAAGCGCCATCTGTAGAAGGATTTACATCAATGTGTAGAATCTTTCAATTCATGGCAGGGACTAACTGAATCTACAATTTGATGAAAATCTGTCCGTCAGTTCTGGAGATAGAGCTATTGTAGAAATCTAGAAAAATGCTGCATAGCAGCAACGCCTGTTGTGCGATTTGTAGCAAAAATTAATCAGCACCTATTTATATCAAAGACCAACTCAATATAAATTTTTATTAAATTCCTCCACTTAGTTCCTGAGATAGAACACCCACAGAATTTGTGTCACGTACATACATACAAAAAGACAGACAGACATTTTATAAAAACAGTTTTTTTTTTTGGTATCTCTTACCCCAAATACGGGTAAATTCTTTGAAAACCGGAAGTCGAATATATTTACGAATTCAATGCTTTCTTCTTGTAAAGATAGAAGAAAATAAAAATTTGTACGAATAAAATGCATCATAATATTAAGAAGCTTTAGCAAATGTAAATATTTTTTGAACGGATTTCAGTTCACGTTTCTGTGAAGACAAATATTTAACCTTCTAGTTGAATTTATCATACTTCTTTTTAGAAGAGATTACATGACTCACTGCTCAATGCACTACAGAAATGATAATAATAAAAAAAGTAAATCCGTTATTTACTAGATGGATTTATTGATTAATGCTAAATAGGAGAGCTAAATTATATTCCCATTCGAAAGGATGTCGCTCGTAAAATTATTTAAAACTTTTTCAAGTTTTATTATTATTATTTTTTTTAATTACGTTTGTCTCGTAAGCGCACATACTAAAACGCAAATGAAAATCAGAGAAAATTCAAATCGTGTAAAGTGGAGTCACATGTGAACATATCCTGTTACAATCCTGCGATTAAAAAAGATGAATTTTTCATTTCGAAAATCGAGGTAAAAAATTGCATAAGCGTTGATTGGGTTCATTTTACATGTGCCTTCAACCCATAGAACTATAAATAAAATGGAAATTACATACTTTAAAATGGTGAAACTCTGTTACCAGTTTCGCAGTGATTCAATATAGCCGAGGCAAAGACTCATTAGTAAATTTTAACAGAAATTTTAAACTTATTTAAATGCATTACTTAATTTCAGTCATAATAATTGCATATACCGTAATTTCGGGTGTATAAGCCGCGGATCAAACAATTCTTTTTCGACCCAGAAACTTTTTTAAACGAAATGCAGCTTATTAGATCGCCGTAAATATTTGTCTTCAATCACTAAATAAGATTTCTGGGTCCAAAAAGAATTGTATGATCCGCGGCTTATACACCCGAAATTACGGTATATAAAGATATTTTAATGGTGAAAGTTTAGTTCCACGGTATTCACGATCTGCTTTCCGCCATATTGTGGCAACCTAAGTGAACTTCTATCAGTGTCAGTGAAAAAGATTATAATAACCGCATTAATTTCCACCAGTGAACAGGATGAAATTTTTACCACATTTGTAAGAGAAATTCTGCACGAATAAGCCTTTTTAAATAAGGCGGAATTATCCATTTAAAATTTAGTATCAGAAGGTTGCTTTGGTTTCCAAAGAAAACTGTTAATGAGAAGAAAAAAAAATCATCGCCATCTTGTGACAACCTCTTTAGTTACTTAACTTGCAAATAGCAGACACTACATTATATGCATCCTGCTCTTTTTTTTATAACTCCATTCTTCCATCTCCTTTCTTTTCAAAGAGAAAAATTGTTGATTTGCTTCCACTAGAATAACGTGCTTGAAATATTAAGCAAAATCCTGTTAATAAAAATAATATTATTAAACCCCATATAAATATTTTAAATATCAGCTAACGTTCTAGAAACAAAAGAATATTTGTACATTATGTAAAGGTGGTATTTTTTATTCCCTTGGGGACGAGCGAGCGATATAGATGATGCAGAACAGTGTTGCCAGATGGGCTACTTTTTTAAATTCAGATTCTTAAATGGTACCACTTTTATGAAATGTTAAAATGCGCTTATTTAATTACGCGCATTACGAAAAGAAAGGGCATATTATCGTTTAAAAAAGTGGGTGATAATCTAGAAACCTGAATTTAAAAAAAGTAGCCCACTGGCAACATTGCTGCAGAAAATGCTCAGAATTTTTCATAATTTTCACTACTAAATTTTTTTTGTAAATTTTGTCTTATTCAATCCGAGCACTATTGCGATTCAACTTGGCAAAATGTCTGCTTTAAAAAAAGAGATAAAAGATGATATGTGATAAAAGATTAAAAATTCTGTAAAAGACACTGTAAAAGACACCGGACGAGATTTAAAACTAAAAGACTTCCTCTTTTCACGTGTAAATCCCAATATAGACTTTTGAAGGCGAAGGAAAATAAGATGATATTCTATTCTTTAACCATTTGCATTTATACGTCCAGTCTTACTAGAGATAAATTTCTTTGCAAAAATGTTTTGGCACCTGTAATAAAAAAAAAACTATGCCTTATTTAACCCCTTGAGCGGCAAGCAACAATATCTGTGTAATATTGAATTCTCCCCGAAAAAATCGAAAAATTTGGTTTTAAAATAAGAAAAGGCAATTTTTCAATACTTTGCCGACAAAATTAAGGATATAAAAAATCGTTAAAAGTTTCTGGTGAAAATTTTGTTTAAATTAGATGAGATATATTTTATCCCCCCGCCTCTCAAGGGGTTAATCAGAAAAATTTTGATATTGTTTAATTGAAAGTAACTCCTTTTAAAAAAGTTGTGCCTACCGAATAAAATTTGTGTAAGAGACGCTAATGTCGAAAGGATTGAAATTTTATCGAACAAAAAAAAAGAACCTAAATATGCGATAATTCATATTTTGATTTATATAAAAAATATTCAAATATTAACAAGGTTAGTAGATTTCAAGGATGCCAAGACAGATACCAGATTAAGTAATGTTTGCTTTATTTAATTAACACTGTATCTGCTTACTTCTGATATCCAAAAAGGGTTCGTCAAGGATATTCAAGCTCCTTTTACCAGAATTTTTGTTAAGTAATTTTTACCTTATTTAATGAAAATAAGTTCTGGCACTAAAACACTTAAAATAACTTGAATCACTTGATGAGTACGAACCTTGCAAGGGTAGAACATATGCTATCATCACTATTTCCAATTTAATGGATTTTTCAATTGAGGTATTCCTAATTCATAACAAAAATTTAAAATAGCAATATTTTTTTTACTTGATAATAGAAAATGCGTCATAGTCCAAGAACCGACCGCTCAAAACCCTAAGTCATCAAGCACAAGAAAAATTCCTTTATTTTATGGGAGAGTACTATTAGAGGAATCTGAATGTTTGCCGGAAGCGAAGTGGTGCCTAAGCCAAAAAGTAATACCACTAGTGGTTGACTCGTAAGCTTAGCATTGTGCTTGCCGTCAATCAAAAGTATGAAAACATAGAAAACTTTGTGCAGGAAAACATAATGCTAAGCATACGAATCAACCACTAGTGGTATTAATTTTTGCCTTATATATTGCACTTTGCTCCCAGCAGACATGGATCTTTAGATTACTACTACTTTCTCATAAAACAAAGAATTTTTTCTTGTGCTCGATGACATAGATTTTGTGCGGTCGGCTCTTGGACTATCAGTATATAAAGCAAATTTTATTTTTGAAATTTTCTGACATGAATGCAGGTTATCTGAATTACTGAATTTCTAGAATGTATTCTACCATGGTAATTAGAGGGTTGACCCTTTCACTAATTATCACGTGATTTCAGCGGATATGCATTTTTTATTCTAATTAATCCTCCATAATTATTCCCACCAGTTATTTTTTATTGTAAATTTTGCCTTGTTTAACCAAAGCATTCTTTCGAATAAATTAGACAAAAACCTTCTGATTTAAAAACCCGGTGATAAAAGATAAAAAATTCTGTAAATGCGCAATTTTTGATAAAACAATTAATCATAAACACGTTAAACATGTCGACTTTTACTTTACCCAAAATTTGTTTATCGAATTCCCTAAACAGAACAGAGAAAGATATAATAGTTTTTTTCAAAATTCATTTGTAATTAATTCTTAAGCTTCCTCCATTTAAAATAGAATGAGAAAAACACTCTAAAGTATATAGTATTGGAATTTACAATTATATATATCTATGTATATATATACAGGGTGTCCGAAAAGTCTGGAAACGGTCGAACAACTCGAGAAATACATATGAGATTGAAAAACGAAAATATACGTGTTAAATATTTTTAAATAAGCTACTCAGTGATACCAAATTTGACCTTCGCAACCGACCCCCTGGGGTCAAATGGGGTCCAACTTTGAAGTCTTAAATTATAACCCCCATTTTTTATTGCAGATTCGGATTCTACGGACAAAAATACGTAACTTTTGTATTTGATGTTTATTTCGAACCTTGTTTATCACGGTGTAATTGAGCATATTAAATCGATACATATTTCGGTTTTCCCAACCAGGTTTTGAATGATTGGCCAGAATTTTTGACGTCAAATTCCTCGTCTTTTGCAGGAATAGCGTTTCTTGAAAATCACCCGTGGCGATTATTTCGATAATGCTACGCTGTTAAAAATTTGATCCATTTGCTGTAGCGTCACTCCACAGCTTTTATAGAATATCTCTTTTATGATCAATGAGAATGCTCCATAACACAGAAAAGAAACCGTTTTCTATAAAAGAGGTGGAGTGACGCTACAGCAAATAATTAAAAAAAAACATACACCCACATAAGCCGTATTTAGAAACCATTCGTTATTTAGAAACCATTTACTGGATAAAATAAAAATCCAAATAGAAAACTAAATTAATATATTTCAATGAATTTTTGTAGAGAAAAACATAAAAAACCCTATACACTGTAAGAAATTTAACTCATTTGCTACAGCGTCATTCCACCGCTTTTATAGAAAACGGTTACTTTACTGTGTTAAGGAGCATTCGTCAAAAAAGCAATATTCTATAAAAGCTGTGGATTGACGCTACAGCAAATGGGTCAAATTTTTAACAGTGTAGCATCGAAATAATCGCCACGGGTGATTTTCAAGAAACCACTATTCCTGCAAAAGACGAAGAATTTGACGTCAAAATTCTGGCCAATCAGGTAAAACCAGGTTGGGAAAACCGAAATATGTATCGATTTAATATGCTCAATTACACTGTGATAAACGAGGATTCGAAATAAACATAAAATACAAAAGTTATGTATTTTTGTCCGTAGAATCCAAATTTGCAATAAAAAATGGGAGTTATAATTTAAGATTTCAAAATTAAACCCCCTCTGACCCCCAGGGGTTCGGTGGCGAAGGTCAAATTTGGTATCACTGAGTAGCTTATTTAAAAATATTTTACACGTATATTTTCGGTTTTCAATCTCATGTATTTCTCGAATTATTCGACCGTTTCCAGACTTTTCGGACACCCTGTAAATATATATATATATATATATATTCTTTGAATAGAACAGCGAAATAAAAAAAAAATTTTTTTTCAAAATTCATTTTGAAATTAATTCTTAATTTTTCCCAATTTAAAATAAAAAGAGAAAAAAACAATCTACAGTATATAGTATTGGAATTTAACAATTTGTTAAAATACTATATATACATATTTATGTAAAATTATGCTCTAAACTAATTAATTACCAAAAAATTTCGATCTCGTGCAATCGTGTAGCTTACGATGCCAAGTCACAGAAGGAAACTCTTTGGGTATTTCCCATTTACATAGGAATCAGATGAAGACATTAGACATGAAAAGAAGTCCTTTAAAAAAAAAAAAAAAAAAAAAAAAAAAAAAAAAAAAAAAAAACACTTTTATATGAGTTTCAAAGCATCGTAACAATCCAACTAATTACTTCAGTTAAACTTTGTACCACTATAAGATACCTACATAATAACAAAATGATGTTATTGCAGTACAGATTCACCCATTAAATGTCATATTTCACCAAACGACATTACAAATGAAGACACGCACAAAACTAACTAATTCCTTCCGAAGCCAACGTAAAACTTCATATAAGTCCTCAGCGCGGGAAAAAGGGATTTCATGACAAACTCCTAATTTACCAATTAAATTTTGAGAATTTAATTTTATCCAATGAAATTTAACACGCTGAAACAAAAAGAAACACAGTTCTCTGTCACCGCCGCAAACCCCAAGTCAAATAAGAACTGCACTTAAATAAAACCACTGAAGGGGAATTCTGGAAAATTGGAACAATTTGAGATAAGAAAAAAATTTATATTACGCAACAGATACAGAATGAATCTAAGTAATGGAATTTTTAAAGAAACTTTACAATATTTAATTAAGTTGTTTATATAAAAAGTAGTTACTTTAATAATTAATTTCTATTACCAATTTTATTTTAAAAACTATATTTTTATTGTTAAATCCCTGTAAAAGATTACCTTAACTCCATTTTTTCTACTGAATTCTATAATTATAATAATTTGGGATTTAAAGCTAACTGTAACCAGTAATTCTACCAAATAAAAACGTAGAAATTTAAATAACGCAGGCTATAGTTTTAAAATGGTATAATAATAAAAAAATAAATAATATGTTAAGATATCATAAAAAGAAAGGAAAAAATTCAATATTAGAAGAATTTCGAAGTAATTAATTTAGGATTAAAGCGAAGTATTTTTATTATTACACATACTTATATATACACATATATTCATTAAAGTATTGAATTTTTAATACATCTGTGTTTTTTCCAGTAATGACTGACTTTTATTTAACACATTCAATAAAATGTTTTTAGTTTTATCTAGATACATCTAGTTAACATTTTACATTATGAAAAGCATACTATAATTTATATTCAAAGATACCGAAAGAAACAATCAAAGCACAAGCGTCTGTTTTATTCTTCATGTCGAAAAGAATTGTTCTTTGCTTTTAAATACCCCTTTTAACTTTTTATTTAATGTTCGATGAAATAATTTTTATTTCAATTAACTCATTTGTATTTAAAATTAATGTCTTTAGAATAATTTATCTCGGATAAAAAAAAGAATTATTAGCATATGAAAAACAATTGTCTGCTCATTAGCTCGAGACAAATGGTACGGCAGAGAATTTTCAGTAATTTTTCTTTAAAAGGAGAGATCATTATGTACTATTTGCTAATTTAAATAAGAATACTGTTGAAAAGTGTGTTTTTTAGTATTGAAATGAGCTTTAATATGTATATTTATGCTTAATCTTTTTGGATTTCAACCCCTTGACGGGAGGTGGGATAAAATATATCCCACCGACTTTATTTTAATTGCAAAATACCACATTGACATCAGATTTCTGAAATGAAAATTTTAATCTTATCAATTACGTGAAAAAAAAGGGGGGTCTTTTATTTATTTATTTATTTTTTTTTATAAATTTGTTTTTCCTTTCTGGTGTCAATCAGTCAGTTAAGCATTTTAAGAATGGAAGTGCTTTGACACTCAAAGTGTTAAAGTATTATGAATGAGAAGTTTTTTTTATTTTCGAAATTTTTCCTATCTAGTATATTTTGATAAAGACAAACTAAACTGCTTCAATTCTAAAAATAAAAGTTACGTATTTGTATGCCAGTATGTTTGTTGACAAAAACTTTAGATATATATCGTACGTACATGTTTGCAAATTTCGTTCCCGATAGATAAAACAAGACCCAATGCGACTCAAGATCTAATTTTCAAATTATGTTTTACTCTCGTTATATTTTTCACGAATTAACTTCGCGTATATCTACAATTTCAAACTTCGGGGCTCCCAAATGGTCCGCGAACTGAACACCAATATATTTTCACAGAAAATTTCATAGTAGGTACGAACAGTATTTGTACTAAAACTAAACTATGAAGGCGGTTTCTGTGCAGTTTGCAAGAAAAATATAAAAAGAAAATATTTCTAAGAAAATACTGATGGTCAGTTGGCGGACCATTTGGGAGCCCTGAATCTTCTCTATGGATTGCGTTATAAATTCGATCCAAATTCAGATATCATATATTTTGTCTTCAATCACTTAACTTTATTTAAAATTCGTAGAGCACTTTTTGCATGTTTTACAATTTTTTAAATGTTTCGGTTTTGCAAAAAATGTTAAGATTATTTTTTATCAAAAACTTTTTGTTTGATACTTTATGTATCCAAACTTACATTTTGTACGCCATCATAGAGCAGATTATTGTGATACGCACAACTACCGGTGCATTTACCTTGATTAGTTTTTTATTCTTTTAAAATTTAAATTGTGATAAATTTTGCTCAGTTGAAGAACATTTCTTAAAAGATTTCATCATATACAAAATATATTAGAATCTTAAATTTCAAACTTGTTCTTTTAAATAGTAATTAAAAGTTAATCATTTGAAATAACCTATCCAATTTGTATTTTTTCCTTAAAATCTTTTGAGTCTCATTAAATAATTTAAAACGATAATCGTCCGGTAATTTCGAAACCATTAAACGTTAAATTAATGAAGTGAAATTGATTTTATATATTATATTAAGACATTTATCTGGCATTTCGTTAATCCTTATCTTCTGAAATATTCAATTGAACGTTTTATTAATCTTTTTTAATGGCCAGTTTAACCCTTAAAATTGCAGGATAATTAAATTTTTAACTTATCAAAATTTATTTATACTGTGGCGGCGATGCGTATTAACGTAATAAATAAACTCACATGCTTTAGTAGACTGTATAACATACTTTATTTTCAGACGTGCGAAGCGTTGCTTACTCTTCAAGCAAAAACAAACCAACAACTAAGAAAAAACACAGACAATTTGCGTTTCTATAGTTACATACATTAGCGAACTTATGTGATGTCAGATTCCAAACATAAAATACAAATAACTCTAACATACCCCCCCCCCGACATTGAAGGGTCAATTTCAATAAATTATACAATACAAAATATTAACATTACAAAAGCCTAAGTAATATGACACAATACAACAATTTTCTTTTAACAATGAAAAATAAAATTATGAACATACAGCAATACGAAAACAAAAAAGAAAAATTCATAACAAAACTTTTTGTTTTTACATTTCGTAATTAATTTTCTGAGACTAGTTGTGGCAACAGCGCAATTTTTGAGATACTTCTTTTAAGTATTCCCCTAGCGGTTTTAATTTCCACAACCCTAATCTTACCATCTGCACCTGGGAAAATATTTATAATGCGTCCTAGTAAGTATTTATTTGTAGGGAGGTTATCTTCCTTTATCAACACTAGGGTTCCTATGTTAACATTATTTTTTTCAAATTGCCACTTTGAGCGTTGTTGGAGCGTATTTAAATACTCTTTATTCCAACGATTCCATATCAATTGAATGTATTTTGAAATTCTATGCCATCTAGATAGTCTATTTTCGTTAACATTAATTAATTCTGGTTCAACGATGGCTGTCATAGGCCTTCCGATTAAGAAATGGCCTGGTGTTAAGGCCTCCAAGTCATTCACGTCTGAAGACAATGGAGTGATTGGCCGTGAATTTAATATAGACTCTATTTGAGCAATTACAGTTAATAACTCTTCTAACGTTAGCCTTGAATTACCTACCGTTCGCTTTAGATGATATTTTACCGATTTTATTCCTGCCTCCCACAACCCGCCAAAATTAGGTTCTCTGAGTGGAATAAATTTCCAAATAATATTCTCTTCTGTCAAAAAATTCGCTAACTTCTCCTCAGGATGTCTTAGTAAATTATGGAGTCTCTGGTACTCGGCATTAGCACCAACAAAATTTTTTGCATTATCTGAAAAGATTACTGCGCACCTTCCGCGCCTAGCAATAAACCTTTTTAAAGTGGCAATGAATGCATCCGTAGTCAATTTTGACACTAGTTCGAGATGCACTGCTTTAGTTACAAAGCAAACAAAGATTGCCAAATACACCTTATTAAGAATTCCCTTTCTCTGTCCCTTATATTTTATGAAAAAGGGGCCAAAAAAATCTGTTCCCACGTAATTAAATGGTACGCTAGGACGTATTCTCTCTCTGGGTAGGGAACCCATGATTTGTTGTATGGTTATGGGGTTGCTTTTACTACAAGTTACACACTCATGCGTTATTTTTCTAGCTAAATTTCTTCCCCGTAGCGGCCAGAATTTTTACCTCAAGTAGCATAACAATGCTTGTGCACCTATATGAAGATATTTTTTATGATAGTAAATTGCAATTAGGCTACACAATTTACCCTTAGCTGGCAGAATATATTGATGTTTTTCAGAAAACTTTAGGTCTGCATTATCTAAACGCCCTCCTAATCTTAGCACATTATCTGCATCTAAAAAGGAATTTAACAATCGCAATTGACTTTTCTTAGAAATTTGCTTAAATTCTAACAATGCAGTATATTCTGCCTTAAATTCAACTTTTTGAATTTCCCGAATTAAAAATATTTCTGATCGTGATAATTCTCCTATACTTACGTGTCCCTTTGTTTTTTCAGCTAATTTTTTTGTGTTATCTAAGAACTTGAAAATATAACTTAAAACACGTAATATTTTAGTGTAATTGTCACTGATACTTAAAATTTCATTTACAAATTCACTAGAATTTAAACTTATTAGTGCTGTACTGTTTTTCAATTTTAATTCTCCTGAAAAGTCACTATTGTTTTTGACTTGTTCTAAATCAATGTTCTGATCTGATTCAATGTCTCTTTTTCTTAAGAAGAGAGGGTCATGCTACCAAAATTCACAATCAATTAATTTGTCGAAGGTTAGACCTCGAGACACAAGGTCTGCTGGATTTTCCTCTGAGCGTACATGTCTCCATTGAAAAGTCTGCGTTAACTCTTGAATTTTGTAAACTCTGTTGGCCACAAAAGTTTTAAGTAGATGAGGAGGAGTCTCAATCCACGCTAAGACGATGGTTGAATCACACCATAATATTAATTTACTGATGTTCAACTTTAGCACATTCACTATCTTAGATACGAGTTGAGACAATAAGGCAGCTGCGGACAATTCCAATCGTGGGATTGTCAAAGGTTTCAATGGTGCAACTCTAGGCTTGCCGCAAAGTAAATTTAAAGATGTATTAAATTTTATGAAACAGCGTAGATAAATGGCTGCTCCATATGCGAGCTCGGATGCATCGGAGAAGCCGTGCAGTTCAACTCCCGAATGTCCTTCGTTTAAAACAAAGCAATTGATTTTTAACACTAAAACCGCCATTAGGGGTCATTTTGACCCCTGCCAAATTGTAAAATAGCGGATTCGAACCAGAAATTTCTTGATAAGATTTGTTAGATATGTAAAACACGAAAACAGGCTAATTAAATAAGTTAAATATTTTTAAATAAAAATTCTGGTGTCAAACAGTTTTTTATAAAATTTGCATAAAATAGCCGGCGGTTCTAGTGTTAAATTTTATATTCTGAAGCGTTCTGATAAAGCGTCGCCATTCATCTTTAATGTCATCTGGAAGTGAATCGTTCCAATCTAGCTTTAACAGCCAGAGTCTTTGTATGAAAATCTTAGCCTTAGCTATTCCAGGACCGAGTAATCCCAATGGATCGTAAATACGCGCTATGTCGGATAAAACAGTTCTTTTTGAGTATACAACTAGTTCCTTAACTGAGGAAGCAGTCACGAACTGGATTCCATAACAATCCTAGAGTTTTAGTGCTCTGGTCCTCATTACGATCATTGAATGTATACTCTTGATTGCTAGTTGCGATTTTCAAGGGTTCGGGGTAATTTGCACACCATCGGTGCAACTTCATTCCACCACGTTATGCAATGCGATTAATTGTGCTTGCACTTGTTGAGCCTTATTTAAAGTGTAAGCTCCTGTTAATACGTCGACCACGTAGAAATCTTGAAGAACTACACGTGATGCTTGCGGAAAATTGTCCTTTTCATCAATTGCAAGCTGATTCAAAGTCCGCTTGGCAAGATAAGGCGCATTCGATGTACTGTATGTAATCGTCTTTAACTTAAATATTTTGACTGGTTCTTTTTCATCAGTTTTCCACAAAATTCGAAAAAAATCTCTCTGATTTTCCGAAATTAATATTTGGCGATACATCTTTATGATGTCAGCAGTAAAGACGTATTTATGAGTTCGAAATCGACAAATGATATCGAAGAGCTCATCTTGGACTAATCCTCCGTTTAATAAAATATCATTTAAACAAACACCACTGGTAGTAGCTGCACTAGCATCGAAGACAACCCTTAATTTCGTGCTTGGTTTCTCGGGTTTGTATACCCCATGATGCGGCAAATAATATGAAAATTCGGGCTTATTTTCTAGCAAGTGTTCCAAATTGTTATATTCGTTAATAAATTCTTCGTATAACAATTTCATGGCTGGATTGTGCGCAAATCGCTTAAGTGATTTAATCGTTTAAGTGCGTTTTCCTTTGATTCTCCTAAACATGCAAGCCCACCAGTTTTAATTGGCATTTCCACATTATACCTACCGTTTTGTCTTCTAGTATGTGTACGCAAGAAATGTTCCTGACAATACTGCTTTTCTTTACTTTTTATTGGGTTTTTATCATGGACCGCTTCAATTTCCCAAAATTTTTCCATAGCGTTGGATAAATCATCCACAGATCGAACAAGACCACAATAATTATTAGAATTCTGTTGTGGCATAGTAGTAGAACCACTGGCAACATAGCCAAAAACAGTTTCTTGAAAACCAAATTTTGCATATTTATTTTATTTTGTCCAATTAATTTAAAAATACTTCGTTTGATAATAAAAAAAATTATTGGACCTGGTTTATCAAATTGTGGATCAGCTAACTGAAAAGTTTGTAAATGCGTAATAGGCATGGTGTTTAGATATGTAGCTGGTGTTACGCGCGTAATTTTAGGAACAACAAAAAATTGCAATGTTTCATTAAAACACCTGTTTTTATTTGCTATGGTGTTTATAATACTTTCCTTTATATTCATAACTGAACCATTTAGCCCTGAAACTGATGCGTTTATTTTCCTTCCTTTCAAGAAAAATAACTCAGAACATGCCTTCGTTATAAAGTTATTTTGCGATCCTGAATCTAACAATGCTCTAAGAGGAACTGATTCTCGTCTAGCATTTTGGACATATATTATCGCAGTTGAAAGCAGTACTTGTTTACTAGAAGAAGACGTCATACTCATTACAGTATTGTTAATAGTTGAATGCGTGTTATCAAATGAATGTGTATTTTCACCCAAAGCGGTAACAGACATCTGATTATTTGTGTAACTATGAGGAGTAAATGCGTTTGCGGTTGGCGATAAATTACTACTAATATTATTTTCATCTTGGATTGCTATAGTCTGATCAGTATCAATATTTTCCTCACCAAGTTCCAGGTGGATCAATGTGTGATGACGTTTGTTGCATTTTCTGCACGTGTCTGAACTTTTGCACTGGCTAATGTTATGAACTGTTGATAAACAGTTGAAGCATAATTTTTTTCATTTTAACAATATTAAACCTTTTTTTTTGCAGGTAAATTTAAGAATTGGGAACATCTCATTAAAATGTGATCGCCTTTACACATTGAACAAATGTGTGGACCTTCTGCTAACAAAGTCAATGACTTAGAATTAAATGAACGTTTCTGATTCTTACTGAAAGGTTTAACAGACGTGACCTTATGGATATTTTCCAAAAATTGAGATCGTTTTTCTAAAAATAAAAGTAATTCATCTTACTTCGGAACTTCTTTTGAATTTATCGTCATTTCATAATTTTTTCGAGTATCTCTGTCTAACTTATGGAGAATGATGTTGAATATTGAAACATCTGAAAGACTATTTATATTATAATTCAAAATCTTCAAGGCGCGAATGCCTTTTTTTACATTATCGACTGCATTTCGAAGATCTTTAGCGGAAGGCTGTGTAAGTTTATCTGCGTTTAAGAGTGAATTGATGTGTATTTCTCTTACTACTCTATCATTTTCGTATCTATCTTTTAATGCTTGAAATAAAGATGAAAAAGTGTCTTCTGTGCTAATCAAAGCTCTTACATCACTTATTAATGCTGCTGATAAATAATGCAACTTTTGCGCATCTGATAGTTGCTCATTTGAAGTTATTAACCTTCCTACCCTGAATGGGTCTAATCGACCCAGCCCTACAATGCGTTTCATTCGATTCAAACCAGAAAATGTTTCATAAAGTAAATTAAATAAATAACACAAATATTTACGTTAAATAAGTATGTTAAATGGATTTACCGTAATTTCGGGTGTATAAGCCGCAGCTCAAACAATTCTTTTTCGACCCAGAATTTTTTAAAAAACAAATATAACTAGTCAAATCGCCATAAATATTTGTCTTCAATCACTAAATAAGATTTCTGGGTCCAAAAAGAATTGTTTGATCTGTGGCTTATACACCCGAAATTACGGTAAATAAAAATTCTGGTGTGAAATATTTTAATCAAGTTTGAGTAAAATTTCAACAGGGTAGGAAGGTTAAGTTGTTAAATTGTAATTTAAATAGGCCCCATTCATCTGGTTTTCCGGAGAATTTCGGAAGAGATATATCGGGTAATTTAATATTTATCGTGTTGTTTATTTGAGTAGCATTTGTTTGAATTTCATTGGAATCTTTACTTTGTTCTAAATGTTTAAGTTGCTTTTTAATTTGAAATTTGGCCTTTATAATTTTTTCCTGGTATTCTTCGCTAGCGTTAATATCAATTTCATCTTCTTTTTCTACTAACACCAGATTCTATTTCTTTATTTAGGTTTTTTAGAGTTTGTTCTCAGTCATTTAATTGTTCTAAAATTTCTAAATAACTATCAATATCAATATTTTTATCGTTTATCAAAGCTTCTAATTTACTAATTAATTTCATAATTGAAGTGCGTAATGTTGCACGCTTCTTTTTTAATTTTTCAATATTTTCCATGTTCAAAAACTTATAACAACAGCAAAAGGAATAAAAAATTAGTCATACCTAGATTGCTGCAGGCAGACGATTTTCTTTCTTTCTTCATCAGGCCAGCTTGTGGAATAATGTTCTAATAAAATTCAATGACGAAAACAGTTCATTATTTTCGAACTTTTCTTTTCGAAGTGAAGAAAAAATACATATAGACTTTGGCTCGACGTAACCAAAATAATATGTTTCGGCGATGCATATTAACTTAATAAATAAACTCTTTAGTAGACTTTAGTAGACTGTAACATACTTTATTTTCAGACGGGCGAAGCGTTGCTTGCTCTTCAAGCAAAAACAAAACAACAACTAAGAAAAAACACAGACAATTTGCGTTTCTATAGTTAAATACATTAGCGAACTTATGTGATGAAAGATTCCAAACATAAAATACGAATAACTCTAACATATACATTAAAACATTTTGTTATAACAAGCATTTTGCAGGTTTTTCAGAAAGTATTTAAATATAACCGCAGGAAATTTTATTCAAGTTTTGTAAAAATATTTTCTACACGAATTGTTATTTAACAACATTTAATATTTAAGGCAAACAAGCTGAACAAGCACAAAACGCTCTGACACATTTACAAATTTATTTTTTAACGGAAAGACATAAAATTGGAAGATCTGGCTAGGAAAGCGATTTAGAATCGAACTGTCTTTTCGATTTTTTTATCAACATATTACCCATCGATTTATAAGCGTTTTTATCTCGTGACAAGTAGATTTTCCCCCTTCGTTAATTGTTTTTTTTCTGATTCTGTCGAGAAACTTGGTTCAAAACATCCATTTTAACACTATTTTCTGAAGGATCTGTTATGTTTCAAGTGAAACGGGAAAATGAGTGGGACTAGATAGTTTTTGAAAAATATAACCTGCTCGTTTGACACATTTCCGAAAACAATAAATTAAAACTAAAATTGTAAATTTAGATTTATGAAAATCCTTAACTTATTTTTGCGCGGAATAAAATTAACTTATTTTTTAAAGAATTTTTTTGTTTTGAATTGACTATTATTATTCTTTTGCCACCGATCACAATGTCGTCTCATTATGGTTTTAGTTTTAAAACCTAAAAAAATTGGAATTTTATATAAAAATAATAGTTGTAATGATTAATTAATTCATAGTAGATTTTACAGCTTTTGTGCTAAAACTAACCACCGACGGCGATTTCTGCGCATTTTGCAAAAAGTAAATATGAAAAAAAAATCTTTCTAAGAAAATATTGATGTTCAATTGGCGGATCATTTGGGAACCCTGGAATCGAATCCAGAATATCTCCGAATATGGCGCACTCTGATGTGGAAACATGATGTGGGCAGGAATTGCGTTTTGATATGGCGATCTGCACATGTTTAAACGGAGTTCTATAATGGCTGTCTGGTATCGGGATGAAGTCCTGGACCTCCGCATGAGATTGTACACTACAACAGTTGATCTTGTTTTCCTTTTAGTTGATGATTATACGTTTTCCAACAGAGCTGTCTTCGCTTGACATTACCTGGATAGTAAGAAGATTGTGCCTATTCATCAGACTGTAAACTTATTCAAAATCTTTTGGATGCATTTGGCCGTACAACGTGTATACCGTAATTTCGGGTGTATAAGCCGCGGATCAAACAATTCTTTTTGGATATAGAAATCTTATTTAGTGACTGAACAGAAATATTTACGGCGATCTAACTAGTAACATTCATTTTTAAAAAAATTTCTGGGTTGAAAAAGAATTGTTTGATCTGCGGCTTATACACCCGAAATTACGGTAAGTTCCACGCCACCAGGCGCTTTGATGGATTTCCAAACTGTTCTAAAAAACACATAGCCCCTATTATATTATCTTCTGTAAATAAGGACAAATGTTTCACAATTCTTTCAAAATTTCCGGCTTACATTTGAAATATTTGTATTAAGATAAAGCCAATTAGGTAACTCCGTTCTACTGGAGGAATGGCGAGTGTTTGACTCTACATTAACTTCATTGAAATCATGGTCACACACTGTAAACATTGCATGCAGTTGAGGATTGTTCACTTACCAAATTAAAATTTGTTTTGTTTGTTTTTACTTTAAACATGTTTTTGTTAATGAAGTTGACTTCAGCATGACTTCATCTTATAAAATGAAATATCAATATTATTTTCATCTTTGCATAATTCTATGTTTTGTTCCAGCTTAACATGTTTTCTGCTATTCTGCCGTATTTCGAGTCCATCCAAGTAGTACTTTTAATTTTTTCCGCATTTTGCATGTGCTTTCTTAACTTTTAGCGGTGAATGTATTTTGGGCAATATTGCTAATATGGAAGGTATATTCCATGGTATGGTATATGCCATGGAATATGTTGTGTTTAAAGAGACAACGTAACACCAAGAGAAACTATACGTTTGCAACTGAAATATCGCCAGTACCATTTGTACTATCCAATGTAAAGCAGTGTTGCTAGTTGGCTACTTTTTTCAAATTCAGATTTCACGGTTGGCACGATTTTTTCAAAACAGTAAAAATCATCTCATAGAACCTTATGTAATGACTTATTAATTAACTCTTTGTGGCGCAGGACAAATTCATTGCTTAATTGTTGAAATAAATGACTGACACCGGAATTTGAAAACAACTTTATTTGTAAATAAGAAAACGCTATATTTCACGCATTAAATAAACCGTAATTTTTTAAAACAAAATTCCGGTACCAATGTGATGTTTGCGAATTAAAATTAAGTGGTATATCTATGTAACCACCGCGCCGCAAAGGGTTAGGTAGAAAACAAGGGGAATTTTACCGTTTCAAAAAATAGAAATCTAAATAGTATTCATATAGGATAGTTTGACATGGGCGACGATATTATAAGCATATTTTATTTTGAAACATTAAAAAAAATTAAATATAAAACAGACTATCTTGAAACACTTCAATGCGACAAATACATATATATAAATAATAACCATGAATAATTTATAAGAGTATTTTTCTTGGATGATTTTATGATTATACGAAAACTTGCCTCTGATTTTCATTAAATATGAGATCTTAAATTATACCATATATAACCAGCAACAAAACTTTCGAATTACTTAAAGTTTACAACTCCAAAAGAATAATTCTCCCTTTGGGGCACATTATACTTGAAATATCAGAAGTTGAATGTTTAAGTATAAATATTCGTATTCTATTTGTTCCCAAATGAAACAGTTCTAATGCATTACATAAGTGGTTCTTTTATAACTTGAAATGTTTCAAATATTTAAATTGCATAGGTATATTAGATTTGATGTTAAAAGAATTTTTTACAAATTTAATAATTTAAACAATTTTATAAGTTAAATTAATATTTTTCAAGCTAAAAATTTATAAATTAATGTAATTATTACTTTTCGTATTGGTAGTAATTTAGTTGATTCTTTTTCTGTATCATAGCTGCCAGCTTCTGTGATTTTTGACATCGGTATATTAGTATATTTGTATCTTATTTATTATAAAATTTCTGCTGTTAAATATGTGATAGTTTCGGAGTGAAAAAATTTGTGACATGTAAATCGTATTAGTTGTCAAGTATGCAATATTGCCATTTTATCAGCTGAATTTATTTAAATCATTTCTAATAGAGGATAGGTATTTTATAAAAATGTTTGCATAACGATTTCATACTTTACTGCCGAAATCCATATTGTCATAATATTATTTTTATTCTCTACATTTTGAATATATTTCGGGCAATACTGGTAGAATTTTCATTAAATATATTGTCTTAAAGCGACTTCATAATAGGGGTGCGAAATTTTGACGTGCCGGATACCGCTACAATTTTACCGAAATCAATGTCTTATATAAAAATTTAATCTAAAGGATGATATTAAAAAAATTACTGCCATCTAGCAGAAAATATTTTAACACCCCTCTTCTAAAAGCAATACCTCTACAGCGGGCACTTTTCCTTAGCTCTATATCATTCGTGCAGATAAAACCACGTAACATATTTTTTTTTCTGAGAAATGAATATCATTATCTATTTTGTTCTATCATAAAAACATGGAAAGCTTTACTTCCTTGCAAAAGGTTTTGTGATCAGGACAGCTAGATTTGAAATTTGGCATTCTCATGGAAACATACTGAAAGAGTTGTGGCAAAAATCTCACTAAATTCGGCTACTTTAAAATTTTTATTAGTACCAGAATTCTGAAATAGATAGTAATTAGTACTAAAGTAAGAATTTTTGACGACTTTATTAAAATACAAAACAAAATTTGAAAATTGTGGCGTCATATATATACACGTATATATATATTTATATATAAGTTGGCATCAATGTAAATGCCACTGTGACAATTACAAAATCGAAATTTCAGGAGTTTAACTACCCTTTTCTATATGGGTGATTCTCTGATAAGTGGGTAATTTCTGTCCCTTAGGGTTACATGCTGTCCTTTGTCATTCATATAGTTGTTTTTTTAACATAAAATGTATTTTGTAATGTATTTCTAAAATTTCAAAAATTATTTTCGAGAAAATAACTGTAAATTTTACTGCAATATTATTTTAAACATTCAATATGTCACTTCTGTCCCTTGTCCCTCACCTCATGTACTGATCTTCTGGAACAATTTTAAGTGCAATGACAGAATATTTTTAACAATTTTACCACCAAAAATAAAAATCTATACTCCAAAGTACATAATAAAGTATTTTTATTGTAAATTAAAAATAGTTTTACATTTGTTCTGAGTCAGAAAAACGCTGTCCCCTAGTTTTAATGTCACTACTGTCCCTTTGTATAAAACATCGAAAATGACCAGCAGGTCGCCAGATAAAATTTGGTGAATAGGTGCATTTAGTAGAAGAAGCCATCTTAATTGCCCAGAAAAACACATGGCACAATTCTAAGGACTTCAATAATAGTTACAAGCTACAAAATGGATAGAAAGATACGAATATCTTTATTACCGTAATTTCGGGTGTATAAGCCGCAGCTCAAACAATTCTTTTTCGACCCAGAATTTTTTTTAAAAAACCAATATAACTAGTCAGATCGCCGTAAATATTTGTCTTCAATCACTAAATAAGATTTCTGGGTCCAAAAAGAATTGTTTGATCTGCGGCTTATACACCCGAAATTACGGTACTTGTCACTACTGTCCCCTACTTAAACTGTCCTTGTTATTGTTTTTATTTATTTATTATTTTGTCATGATATAACATACTTTTGCATAGTACAAAATATCATATTGCAGTCTTACACTAAGCCTAACTTACTATGTACATAGAAGCAATTTTCTTAATTTTGTCACTACTGTCCCTGTCACTTCTGTCCCCTTTCAAATTATTTATTTGAGGATTCAATCTCCGAAGCAGATATTAACCCATTAATGGCCGAATTATTTTCTTCGCTAAAATTTAAATTTTGTATTTCCCACCACTTTTAATAGCAAATTAACTTTTGTCTAAATTTGTCAAGGATTCTGTCTCGTGAAATAAGGTATAAATTTTTCTTCCTCTTTACTGGTGGGAAAACCGCTTTCTTGCTGTTTTTGTAACTGTCCTCAAACGAGGACGCTGGGCGTTAATGGGTTAATGCCATTTTTGACTTGAAAACAAAGGATACAGTGATACCATCTATTACAAATCTATTAATCTAAATTTTACTAAAATCCAGGTTTATAAAGTAAACAACTATCTTGGGGACAGTAGTGACATTGATAACCAAATTATTGGGTCGTTTGGAAAGTCCTTTCCGTTTTCGGAAAATCAATTCTCACCGGAAAATTTTGTTCATAAATATCTAAGTATTAGATATCGGAAACAATATCTAATAATTAAATAACAGAATTTTCCGGTGCGAATTGAATTTCCCAAACGGAAAGCACTTTCCGAACAATCCAATAATTTATAAAATAATTTTTACAAAAATATATAAAGCTTAAAGTTTATGCCGGAGTGTTGTTTATTACTCAGTAGCAAATGCTGCATCTAATTATTAAAAAATATTGCTTAAAATTTGATCTTTATTTTTCACCAAATCAATGAGTGAAATTACCCACTTATTGGAGAATCACCCATATACTTCCTACTCAATTAAAGATAAACCATTATTTTCAAACCGGAAGAGCATATTTTTGAAAATTTCTTAGATAGAATAAACTGTCGTCATAAATAACACCAACCTCTTTTATAAACAAAAAAGTCACGCTGTAAGTTTTCATGTTTATATATTTGAAATTTCATAAATAGTTTTATATTTTCAAACGCATCAATAAATTTACATATAACATACACTAGCTGAAAACACAATAAAAATATTTTTTAACGCGACAATTCAGTAAATAATAATTATAAATACCACTTTAATAGCAAAAATTCTGGATGATATTATGACCTTCAAGTATTACGAAAACTGCTTTCTGAATCTCATCAGATCTGCAATTTATGAATTACTTTCTAACTAACATTATTCATTATTACATATTTAATTCTAATCTAACTTAAAGTTTGTAAGTATCGTAAGAATAAATTTCCCTTTGAGGCATAATTTAGTTGAAGTATCAGAAGTTGAAAATTCAAGATTAAATATTCATGTTTCAATTGTTTCTGAAATGAAATATTTCTAATATGTTATATAAATGGTTCTTTCATAACTTGGAATTTTGAATTATTTTAAATCGATTAACATGTATCAATACAAATTATTCCTAAATAATACAATTTCTGTCATACAGAATATCGATCGTGCCGTGCACTTGTAAAAATAAGGTTATTATATCAAGGTTCCTACTTTTTTTTTTTTTTTTTTTTTTTTTTTTTTTTTTTTTACCAGTCACATCCTGAATAGCCAAATCTCTAGATCTAGACACTAGAGGAATGGGAAAAATACCGGATTGATACCGAACAGTTTTAAAAGGAAAATTACACAAACTAAAAACAATAAAAAACGGGAAGGGTTGGGCTCGTGGCGATAAAGCTACCGAGACATCCTTGTGGCTTTCAGCTTATTATTACGAGGGGTGGATGTTACGTTCAATCCCAATCGACAACTGCCTAGCGAAAGCCAGTACGACAGGTCCCTGGCCATATACCGAATATCCGAATCCAGAGATATGGGGGAAAACCTTCATCATTCAGGTTACATATATGCGACCCAAATAACATATACAGGAATGTCCTACTTTTGTAGAGGGGACATTTCCGTACATGAAACTGAGAATTGTATGGCAACCAAATTTTAAGCCTTTTTCTTACCATTACATTTCAACAGAAGAATTTGTCTTATTTAATAGTAATTTTCTGAAAATTAAATAACAAAAGTATTTCTATTTAAAATTAGTTGCAAGAAAATACCTTTAACCCCTTGAAGGGCGGTGGTGTATAATATATATCCCTTAATTTAAATTCAAAAATGCCACATTAACACCAGAATTTTGAGATGGAAATTTTTATTTTATCAAGTACACGAAGATAAGCGTTTATCTATTTTGAAATAAATCTGATTCTAAATTCTGGTGTCATTCGATCATTTCGGCATTTAATGAACAGAAGTGCTTTGCCCCTCAAAGGGTTAAAATGACGCTATGGAATTACTATGGCATGTGTGGTGTTGAAATTGGTGTTGCCTTTGGGCTACTTTTTTGAAAATGTAGTTATCTTGATTTGCACCATATTTTTGAAATGGCAAAATTTGCCTTATTTACTGACTTATTAATTATGGCAAAAAGAAGAATTGGAGACAGTTGGGGTAGTCGGTTGGGTTGACCACTGTGGGAGCATCCTTTTTCCCTCGCGACCTTACGTTCGATCCGAATACACGAGTCTCTAGCGGAAGCCAGCTCGACAGATCCGTAATCATGTTCCGAATTGCTGTCCAGTGTTGTCTACGTCCCAGTGTTGCCTTTGGGCTACTTTTTTAAAATGTAGATTTCTTGATTGACACAACATTTTTTAATTGGTAAAATTTGTCTTATTTAATTACATTTTAATTAAGGCCAAATAAAGGAGAATTTTAGCATTTCACAAAAATTTCCAACCAATTACCCTAATTTCCTGCCTATAATCCGCGGATCAAACAATTCTTTTTCGACCCAGAAATTTTATTTCGTAAATGAAGGCAAATATTTACGGCGATCTGAAAAGTTATATTTTATTTAATAAAATTTCTGGGTCGAAAAATGATTGTTTGATCCGCGGATTATACGCAGGAAATTAGGGTATATGAATAAAATATATGTAGCCTATTGGCAACGATGGTTGAAAATGAAGGCGCGACAATTACATCTAGTTTACACTGGCACTTTCTGTTACATTGTAAACAATGAAGAAAAAGATGGATTACAATGTGTGTAAGTGACATTATGCTATTTCCAAACTATTGATAATAATATATAGCATTGAGGTGAACTACAAGAATCTTAGTGTATGATACAGTATGCATAAAATTTATTGTAATTTAGTTACATTTATGGACGTAACCAATAACTGCTATGGGTGCGTTTTTAAATTTGGCTATTTTTTTATGTATTACGCGGTGCGTGTGAATTCAATAGATCATATATAGGGTTTCATAAAATAATTCAAGCATATTTCCTTTTATGGACGAAAGTTGCTGAATGGTATTTTTGAACTATCTTTTGCCTTTTAAACTGAACTAAATTTTATCACACTATGCTGTATAGATGCAGTTTTGTAGATCATATACAGGGCTTCACAAAATAACTCGAATGCTTTTCTAACTATTGATAATAAATGTTGAAATCGGATTTTGAAATCTGCTATGCGCTTTAAATTGGATCACTTTCTCTGACTACTTGTCTCGGATTTTATCCTTAAACAATACTGTAGCACAGAATCATTAAACGTTAGAATTAATATTAGTTTATGCGTATGGTTTCATTATTAAAACAAAAGAAATACCAGAAATAACTTGAAGAAACAATAAATTCAAGAATAGCTATTTTTTTAATCTATGTTTTTCGCTAAACGTACTAATATCTACTCAAAAAACGGAAGCAATTTCATTTAGTTACAATGAAACATAGAACCTCAGTTATTTAAGTTTCGCAATATATACCATATTTAAATGTCTAGACCACTTAAGTTATGTGAAATCTGCAATATCAGTTTTCTTGCTTAGTTTCAAAAGATTCATATTTTTAAACAAGGGAACAAACCCAGATATTTTTAAAATATGGTGTAAAACTACGGTTTTTAACCCTTTGAGGGGGCAAAGCACAACTCTTCATAAAATGCTGAAATGATTTTTTGACATCATAATTTAAAAACATTTTTTTCTAAATAGATAAACGCTTTTCCTTACGTATTTTATACAATTAAAATTGTCATTTCAAAATTGTGATGCAGATGTGGCTTTTCGCAATTAAAATTACGTGGGATGTATTTTATTTATACGCCCTTCCAGGGGTTATACAGTCTACATTTGGGGATTGGTTTCACAATTTGAATTGCCACGATTTAGATATTGAAATAAATGCAGAGTTTCGCTCTGCTAAAATGTATGTAGGAATCTCCACTGACGCATTACGCATTCCCATTATGGCAATCCTCCACTAGACTTAATGTTAATTTAAAACTATAAATGCTACTAAGTAAAATATGGACGAGAAATCTTGAATAAAAGCTATCAAATACATGAAATAATAATGTTTAAGTTATTTTATAAAATTTCTTCTATTTTTTTAATCATTTAAGTCGCAGGGCACTTCCATTGCGAAAATAAAGTAAACACTGTTTAACCTCAGAATTAATGTGCAAATTTATTTAAAAATAAAAAAAAGCTATTTTTTCCATGTGTAATAAACGGAACATATTTGTACCACTATTGTGGTGTCATTGTGGCATTGCGGAATCACGTCTAGTATTCATCTAAGTGGAACACTGAAGCACAAAGGGTCAAGTGAAAAATTACATTGCATGGGAAAATAAATTAAACCTAAGGATACATTGTTTTAGACTCTGTTTTCTGTTTAAATATTTGTTGCTTTATTATCTATCTTTCAAAAATTGTAAAAATACCTCGCAGTTAGCATCGCGATATGTCTAAAATACGAAAATGTCGAAATCAACAAAAGAGTGGTCTAAAAGAGAAAAAATTGATGTTTTATCTTGGCAAGTCGAAACCCTGACCTAAACCCCAGAGAAAACTTGTAGGGTTACTTGTCTCGCAAAGTGTATGAAAACAACAAAAAATATCATTCAACATATGAATTAGAAATGGCGATTATGGACAATGGTCATTTTGGAGATATGGAAAATTTTCCCGAATCTTTCCTTAAAAAATTAACTTTGTGCCAAATTGTGTGTTTGAATTTATTCAGAGAAATGGTAAAGCAACATCTTATTAAAAATTTCAGAAAATTGTCTTTCCCGCTGGTAGTCCTATAATTTTATAACAGTACTTTTTGACACTTTTTTGTTTTACTGAGGTTTTATTTTTTTCCTAATTAATATCCTTTGTGTAAGTTGCTGCATTTCACTAAAAACTTCATATACTAACATAGAGTACTCTTTATTTTGATTGAAATATTTCTTTAATTACCCGAAAAGCAAAATATGTTGTGGTCTTATAATTTTGTAACAGACTGTACAATAATCCTTAACCCTTTCATTCCCATGATATAATACGTTCCGGAAATTCAGTAACTCTGAGAATCTGAACTTACACCCGAAAATCTCAATTATAAATTTCGCTTTATTTAAATTTGGAACGTCTGCTATTAAGTAAAACAAGTATTTCTATTTTAATTTTCTGATGTGAATTGGAAATTTCTGAATTAAATGTAGAGAAAAAAATATAAAATGTCATGATGCCATTTGGACTCATTGGGAATGAAAGGGTTAACATTCGCGATTTTTGATTATTTGAGATAATTAAAAAACGCAAAACATTTCAACATCCGCGAGTATTTCGCATCGCTTTTTAAAAAGATAAAAATATAACGCGTTGATAACATTTACAAGAAAAGCATATATATCAAGTTTATTTTATAAAAAATAATGGTTCGAACAGAATATAAAAATATTTGCCTGTTGTAGTTTTGCAGCCTGGATTTTGACATTCACAGAGATTTCCGGGAACCTAATCATTGCAAATATTGAGGGCTTAGTGTATGATATATGTGATATATGTATGAATGTGTTTTATGGTTGGTGTTCTGTTTTCGTTTGAGCTGTATATGAAGAGAAAGCTATGTACATAAAAATATATATTTACAAGTAATAAATATATTATTCTTAATTATGTAAATATTTCGTTAAATGTCTTATCATTATTTTTTAATAACATGCATTTTGAGTAAAATATAAAGAAACAAATTTATTCCAAAAATGTAATACTTTAAATAATGACTAAAACAAGATCCGAAGAAGTGAAGTAAACACTTTACTTTTTTCTGCTTTCAAATGACAAGCTTTTGTGTCAAAATATATTTTATATGAATACAAAAAATATTAACAATATATTCTAATTATTTATTTTATTGAACTTCTAGACAATAATAAATTAACATGAAATTAAACCCTTAGCAAAAAATGGCATAGGATTTTTTATGGTTGGTTGGTTGGTTGGTTGATTTTTGTCGTCCGATTATCTACGCTAATGGGATATAGGACCAGGGGGAGTGCCCTCCGTGGGGGTCTTTCTAAGGGAACCTAACCCGTATTTACGCAAGGTTCGAAGAAAACCACGGAAAACTCCGAACGGTTAGGCCGACAGCCGCGATTGGGTTCGAACCCAGCACCTGCCGTCTACCAGTTGAGAGGTCCGAACCTCTCGGCCACTGGTGGGGCGGATTTTTTATGGAAACACATGGTTTTATATGAAAAATCATAAAAAAATTATGTCATTATATGTAAACATATTGTATTCATATGGTAAACATTCATCGCTCTATGGTATTGCAGAGCAATGTCTATGGTAAAGTTATAGGATAATGATATATGCCATACATTTTATGGTATCCAGAGAAATGTGTATGGTAAAGTTATAGGATAATCATATACACCATACATGATATGGTATTCCATAACTAGGTGTATGGTAAAACTATAGAGAAATGAAATTTACCATACATTCAATGGTGTTCCATAGCGTGATGTATAGTAAAATAATACATAATTGTTTGCACCATAAATTGTATAGTATTTTAAAGCATGGTGTATGGTAAAATCTTAAAGCCTTTTGAAAGTTTATAATATATTAGATTTTGTGTAACTATAATATAAAATTACTCGGTTGTGGTCATCTCAAAACTTTCTACTATCTTTATGTATGTCTTATGCACTTCTAAAAAATAGAATCATAGCAACGCCACTGGTTAGATAGTTTAAACCAAAATCTATTTAGGAACAACTTGTGTTAACTTATAACCAGACTAATGAAAATCCCTTGATCTCAAATTAATATAACATAAAATAACATATTATTTTATTCTTATATAATTCATATATATGAGTGTGTAAATGCGTTGAAAAAAAAATCTTGAGGAAAATAAATTATTCAATAAAAATATATAATTGACATATTTCCTATAAAATTCTAACAGCGATTAAAGGAGTCAGGGACACACATAAAAAATACTGCATTAAAAATTTATCTGATTTTTTATGCTTATAACGACATTTTTTTAAAATCATATTTAGAAAAAGAAATATTATGTGTTTTTTTTTTTTTTTCGTTTTCAGCATCTAGCTTTTAAGCATGGATTGTCATGGATAAGACTTCTTGTATGCGTTTTTCTTCAAGATGGGTTTTCACAATTTCTCACATTTAAATTGTTATAACTCAAGAACCGTTAAACATAAATGCTTTAAAATTAGAACACGCCTTTTTTTTAATTGCTTTACTTTAAATTTGATTCAGCAAATTTGATAAAAAAATATTTATTTTTGAAAGTATTTTTTTTTCAAACTTTTACTTTAAATAAAATTTGTATTAATATTTTTGAAAAAGCTGAATCAAAATTAAAATGTAGGTGTTTCTGTTTATTTAATTTCTAAAAAACTAAAATTCTACAATTATTACATTGAGTTGCAATAATTTTTAATTTACCTCCACATTTTTTAATAAATTTTAAATTAAAAAAATATAGAGAAGTTTTATCATGTGATTTTGTTTTAAAATGGTATGTTTAATATCACAAAAAATTGCGAAATTTTAATTCAATAAAAGATTTTTTAATGTGTCCCGCACCCCCTCAAAATAAACAAATTGTCAAAAATAGCCTATAATTATTTAAAGAAAATCTTTTTGAATTTATTTTAAAAAGGACCTACAAATATTTGAATCACCAAAAGAATTTTTGAAATATCTTTTGAAAATAATAACAACAAAATATTAATACATATATATTATAATATATAATATTAATACATATATATTAATATAATATATTATAATATATTAATTAAATATTAATAAATTTAATAATACAAAAAAAAAAAACGGTTTATAATTAATTCACGTTATTTGAGAATTTTAAAGTCATTTTATATGGAACAACAAGGATTTTTATTTTATTTAAAAGTTAAAAATTATTAAAAAGATTAAACATTATTTTACGATCTATAAAAATATCAAAAAATCTACAGATATTTTTATCGACCTCAAATTATGATAATATATGAAATAATAGCGTTATTATTTTGTTCTTATGTATTTCATATATGTGAGCAGAGTCTATGCGTTATAAATAAAAAATTCTATGGGAGAAATAAAATGATTTAACAAAAATATATATTTGATGACATATTTTCTATAAAATTCTAACAGCGATTAAAGAAGTTTGTAATTACAAACTTCAAAATTACAAATTTCTGTAAATACAAACACATTCTTAAAAAAAACTGCATTAAAAATTTCTTTATTTTTTCTTATGCATATAACGATGTTTAAATCATGTTTTCTATTATAATTCGAAGAGACAATAGTCAGACAATAGTAGTATTTTTTAGTTTTGGTTTTTATAATAATTTATATTCATTTTATATGCAACAACAAAGTTTTTATTTTATTTTATTTAAACGTTAATAATTACTGAAAAGATTAAAAATCATTTTACAATGTATAAAAATATTGAATATATCTATTAATCCTTTTGGCATTTAAATTTAAAAGAAAGATTCAAAATTTCTGTAAAAATTATCTAAAAAATAGTAATATATATATGTTTTTTTACTTTAAAATTAAAAAATGCTCGTAAGTAAGGAATTAATATAATACATTAATATAATCATTAAAAATATATTATATACTAAGTTATCAAATGATTTCTTATTCTTATTAAATATTATTTCTTATCGACTTTCTATTTTTTTAAAATTAATTTTAATAAACAGAAAATAGTGTTTCATTTAATTAATTGGATTTTATAACTAAATAATATTTGCTAAGATATTTACTCCATTCATTAAAATAGTAAATTAACTTATAAATACATGTCTATAAAACATTTTATAAAAAAAAAAAAAAAAAAAAAAAAAAAAAAAAAAACCCTTTAAAACTACCTTCTTTTGTCAACCATTAATTTAGAACGACAAATAATGATGATTTACCGAAACGCTTTATTCATATAATGTTTTATAAGCACAGCTCATCACCCCGCATGGCCGAATGGTTAGGACGCTCGTCTCCCACCCCTACCGTCCGTGGATCAAATCCCGCTGCTTCCCAAGGTCGAAGTGCATTAGTAAGCTTAGTTCCCCGTATTCCTAAAAGATGGCACCACCAAAGTTGATATCGTTATTATTTTTTAATATATAGTACCATAAAGAATTGCCATACACTTAACGTTTATATGGTTTTTCATAAGAATTTCCATACACTTAACGATTATATGGTTTTCCATAGAATCACTTTTACCATAGGCAAAAATCCATATGATTGCACTTATGGTGTTTTTTTTATGGTAATTCTATGCCTTTTTTTGCTAAGGGAATTATCCTTTTTATCAAATAATCGCTTGTTAGCTAAATTAGAAAGCTATGCAAAATCTTCAACATAGCTTAAGTAAAGTGAACTTCTCAATATCTGTACTTAAGTAGCAATTAATATTTATTTAGCAGAAACGTGATTATTTTTACAAGAGATTCTTCACTTTGAAAGGAAGTGTTTCTAAGCTTTTTTTCCAGACGATTAATGATTTCTAGCTTTTGAAGTACTATGCGTAAGAATTAGTTTAATTGTGTGAAAATTTTGAGAGGTTAAATATATATACTTTGTCTGTGGTAACATACTGTGATAAAAGCTTTGTTGAAGATTTTTGTACTATTTTCATTGCAGTTAAATAAAACAATCTGTAACTTTTATTAATTAATGAAATCCAGTGAAATAAATCTAATTAGCCTATTTATAATATGACTCTGCGATAAGTATATAAGTTCAAAGCTGTTTGTAACATGTAGTAATTATGTACATAAAACGAACATTAAAAAAAATATGAAGTAAAAGGAATGATGACCTGAAAGAGTAATGCATTTTAAAAGATAAAATCATTCGTACAATTTTACTTTTGTTACATTTTTTTTAAACTAAAATTTTGAGTGTTAACCCATTAGTGCCTAGCGTCCCTTTTTCGGGACGCTTCAAAAGGTGAATTTAGCACTGTTTTTGACACTGGTGAAAAAGAACAGTAATCTTTATTTTATTTAATTGAAACATTTTCGTAATTAACGAACTAAACTTAATTCTTTTAAAAATAGTGGTTCCAACCGAATTTGCGCAAAAGGTGGTGGGCACGAATGGGTTAAATTAATTTTCTACGCCATAATTGCAATTACTAATATTTACAAAAGAAATGACATTAACCCACGAAGACGGGCGCCAGTTCTGATACATCCAGAGTCTGTATAATTTTTACGCCTGTCATCTTTATTTCATTTTGTCGCAGAATTTGCAACAATTGTAACATATAAAATAAGGTAATGATTATTATTTATATTAATAGGGGACAATGTAAAAACCATCAATACGCTGAGCGATTTTGAGATGTCGAAACACCCCACGCCCTTCCTGGATGGTTAAACATATTAACCATAGCTGCCAACTCTTCCGATTTTTGGCCCGGAAAAATTCAATATAAATTTTTGCCTTATTTAACCGGCAGACTATGGCGATATGCAATAGTAAAATTTGCTATAAAATTTTTCAGGGCCAAAAAAGTGGAAGATGTGTGCAGCTATGTGTTAACGTCTCCCGGGTGGCATACACATTGGCATGCAATTTTGATTAGTTTTTTATATTATTTTGCCGTGACATATTTGATTAGACAAATTCCCATCGAATCTCCCGCAAGGTACACCACCACCCATTTGCATTAGTAGTTTGTTATGAAACTGATGCAAGACTGTCTTTAATTCGTGAACTTTACGAAAAAACCCTCTGTTGAGAGAAAAGATTATCAGCGGATGCGCAGAAATTGGATGCTAATCAAAAGCAAGAAAATCACGTCATTGTTACCGTTATGAAATAACATTTTCACTGATTAATTAAGTTAAAAAAATCAAGAAAAAGTATTGTTATTTTAATTGTTCAAAAGTAGTTATTAGTTGCAAGGTAACATTTTATCTATAATCTGAATTTATTTTAAATAATAATTCTTACAAATTCAAAAATTATGTTAATTTAATAAGTTATGTTTATGTCTTTGACTATTTTAAATTTATATTGAAAATTCAAATCATGACTGGCAAAAATGTGTTGGCCGCAAATCAGAGAAGAGGTTAAAACATTCGGGACTGCACCCCTTATATAAATTTTATTCGGTTGGAACCACTTTTTTAAAAATCTTTACAATGAAATACCGTAAAAAATAATAGTGTAATCTGAAAGTACAAATATTGTCCTATTTGTTAAACGTGGTATATCCGATGCATACACTTCTGTCGCTGCGTGTAGGTTAGTAGACCTGATAGGTTTACACTTTTAGCATATCAGTAGTAAACAAATCGTGCGGCATGTCAAAATTACTACTTTGAAATAAGTTTGTAGTGCTTTGACAAGACAAAGGTAAATTTATTACTAACATGCAAAATATTTGCAGTACTTTGTTCACTAAATTTTCTACTTGTCTTTCGGTAATTTGCAAAAGTTTGATACGGAAAGATTTTAACTACTTAACTGATTCCCTTTTTTATGTAAAATAAATTGAAAATATGGGATGAACACCACTTTTTTAAGCTAAAATATTCATTATATTTCGTCTAAAAATTTGTGCTATTAAATTCTATGAAATTGTATTTAAAAAATTTAGTGACGTCAAAATGCTTTAAAAGATTCATCAAGGAAACTATTTTTGCCCATATGACTTACAGGTAAATCAGTTGAGTCGTTAATACGCACGACTTGTTAGCTGCAATTTCGAAGTGTGGTGACTTCAGCGTTTGCGTTATCTTGCCACAGTCTTGTTATAAACTTATAGTCATGACATGCTGAACTCGCTGCAACTTGTTGTAAATGCATTCTTGCTGCAATCAAGACTGCTTCAAATGTACTGCAAACTACAATTGCTATGTTGGTAACGGGCATGCTATCTAGGCATTTAATATAATTTTTCTTTTTCATTAATGCAGCAATTCTGCGATGAAACAAAACTAAAATTAATATCTGAAAGCAGCTATAGTCAGGCTTCGAAACGAGTGGGACTCTGTAAGTATGTCTTTGAATTTTATCCACATGGGCCTTTGAAGAGCTAAAATTTGGAGTGTCTGAGTAATTAGATTAATTGTCGGAAATTTTTGAATGTCAGAATAAATTTTTTTTATATTGCATGTTTTGATGACATTTTCAACACAGAATGAATGTAATTTCTCACTTAACCTCTTCACGACGGGAGCTTTTTTGCGAAATTTTTAATGTTTTGTCACCGGTTTTAAAAAAGAGAAATTTATGCCTTGTTAAATCGAGAAAATTCTTCGATTAAATAAGGCAAATTCTGCAATAAAATTTTACTGGTGGGGATAAACAAGGATTCTTAAGAGCCTATTTGCGGCACGTATACGTATCCTTCGTCTTCAAAGGGTTAAAGCATTAGGATGCTCGGAGAATCTTAATACCGTTATTATTGTATGCTAAATTTATCTTTATTTAAGCGAAAGACCTCTGACGCTAACCGCTGATTAAAAATAGGGGGGAATAGTTTATAAACATTAGAAATTAGTGAAAATAAATTAAATAAGTTTAATAGGCCAATTTACATTTGACTGTGTATAACTAAGCCCAGATAATATGCACATCAGCATGAAGGTTGGTATTGTTCTAATATTATCTTGCCGTGACAAATTCGACTTGACACATTTGCAGCGAATCACCCGCAAGGTAGAAAATAAGTTACTTGAATGAGTTGTTTATTGTGAAGGAAATGCAAGACTGTCTTGATATTTTATTGTGAAGAAAATGCAAGACTGTCTTAATTGTTTATTGCGAAGGAAATTCAAGACTGTCTTGATAACTAGAACTACTGGAAATTTGAGTCCAATTTTATAAAAATATTTCTCACCAGAATTTTGATTTAACACAATTTAACTTTATTATTTAACACTTTTCTTCTTTGTACCCCCCACTTAAAATTATTTTATAATCAAACTTCTTGTTTGAACCGAAAAATATTCATATGGTAGCCGTCAAAATGACGGCTTACTGTAGTTCTGTGTTAATTCAGGAAAGTGACGAAAGCAAAAAATTCCTCTGTTGAGAGAATAGACAGCTTAAAGAATATATCACTCACGTAACGTTTATTTGACTAACTCCGCTTTTTTTATGCTTCACTTTTCAAATATAACAGAGACTTTAATTTAAAAGCACAAATATTACTTTTTCTTGCATATGGTGATAAAATCAATGCATGCATTTCCTGACGCTGTGCATGTACATAGCTGGCACAGGCTACAATTTTTGAATTTTGTCGCACCAGTATTATTCTGAATGAAATTTTAAGATATTCCCCCCCCCCCCTTCCAAATGTTGTTTGAGTTAAGGCTTCATGTTTTGATAAATTGGTGCCAGTTAGAATTAAAAAATAGTCGCCTGTGGCAGCCTTAGTAGACCTCTGGAGTATCAAATTATTGTGTGACACTGTATACAGGTAGATTTGCGTGAGTGTTACAACTTTGCGATAAGTTTGTTGTAATTTTAGCAAGACAAAACTAAATTTTCTAATAGCTTGCAAAGTATTTGCAGTATGTTAGTCATGACAGAACTAAATTTTCTAGTTGTTTGCCGTTAATTTGCAATAAATTTTAGACAGTAAGAGATTAATTTGCATGACAAGTTAACTGCAAGTTCAAAGTGTGGTGAGTTCGGCATTTGCGCTATCTTGTCTTGCTATAAACTTTCAGTCTTATGATGCCGAACTTGCTGAAATTTTGTAGGTTTGCAAAGCAAGACTGCTGCAAATTTTTAGCAAAGTAAAATTGCTATCTGGATATGAATAGAGAGCTCTTTATTAGCATAGATTGATTGTCTATATAAGAAAATACTACGAAATCAAGAAATTTATGAAGCGATTGGAAAATGACCTAAAAGAATAACAACGGCTGTGACAAAAATCCTTGGCACATTTCAAATAAATAAAAACAGATTGGTGGAGAAAGATCTTTGCTCGGAAATTCGTCTCATAATCAAGTGTTGATTAAGTAAGTTAACCCTTTGAGCTCTGGTGGGTAAATTTCTCAAAAATTCCTAATGTCACATTGGCACCAGTATTTTGCACAGACAAAATTCGGTTTACAATATACACGAAAAAATACATTAAATCTTTTTCAAATAAATTTGGTTGAATATTCTGGTGGCAGTGTAACATTTCGGAATTAAAATTAAGTGGTAGAAAATTATACCACCAGAACCCAAAAAGTTAAACAAAATAATTTTAGAAGGTTGCTAAAATTTACCATACATACAGAAAATAACAAAAAAGCGCAAGATAATCTGCCACAGACCATTGATTTTGTACACGTTACTACCATATTTGAACGAGAGAAATGAATTTGAATACCCTTGAATGTTATTCCTGCACTAGTTGAAATAAAGATGGTAGATTTGTTAAGCTCAACGCATCTACAGTTCGAACAATAGCTCTTTGGTTAAAATCAGTGAGCTGCCACTACGTCGTCGGTATCACGTCATACTACCCATAACAAAAACAGTGTTGCCAATGGACTACTTTTTTTAAATTAATATTTCTTGATTGTCATCTATCTCTTTTCCGAGATGGTAGAATTAACTTTTTTTGCCATTATTAAATATATCACAGGGTTCGCACAACTCTACCACTAAAATTTTACAGTACTTTGAATGTATTTCATTGCAGAACGCCATTGCGATAATTGCGAATCGAGGTGGTTGTTGCTAATTCTGTTTCTTAAAAACTAAATATGAATTTTCTTATCATTAATAGAGGTGCCAGAGTCCTTACAAAGTATAAGGAGTGTTCGAACCCTGTATCATTAAATGCAGTTAACCCTTTCACGACGTGAGACTTTTATAAAAATTTTTATGTTCCGTCATCTGTTTTTAAAAACTGAAATTTGTGCATTATCAAATCGAGAAAATACTCCGATTAAATAAAGCAAATTTTAGAGTAAAATTTTACTGGTGGGGATAAACAAGGATTCTTAAGTCTTTTTGCGGCACGTATAGGTGCTCTCGTCCCGAAGGGGTTCGGTAACACGGTTGTAAAATTGACCTCCACTTGTAGACAAAAATTTTTGGATTTACACCAGAAAATACAAAAAGCGTGCTCAGATTTTCTTAATGCCAAACATATCATCCGTTTTGTAAAACAAAAAATCCTTTATATATATTTCTAACATGCAGTACGAATTTAGGAATAAAAATGGAGGCCAGACTGGAAATTCTGTTTAATAGAGCGAATTTGACTATTTGAAAAAGTGGTTAAAATCAAGAAACCTGAATTTCAATAAGTAGCTGGCTAGCAACACTATTTTCACTTTGGATCAATTGGCATGCTACCGATGACATCTCCTGGTATATTTCTTCCATCTCTTCATAACCCCATTTTTCCTGCGGAGGCGTAGGTTGATTTCTTACAGGATATCAGGCTAATTCTGCAAACTATTAAAAGCATTATATAAAAAGCATTATATAAAAATCATTATATTGTCGAATAGCTGTTATTTTGCAGTGTAAGCACTTTAAAATAAGTGTATAATTTAAAATTATCATTTCTGAGTAGCTTTTGCTATGTAACTCAGGAGTCACATTATGACATTATACCTCACAGAAACACAAATTACCGTAATTTCTTAGTAATTCTTTTTCAAATCGGATATTTCATTGAAAATAATATGAGAGAAAAGTAATAAACAGAGGTACCACACATTTTATTTAAAATAAATTCTGGTAGGAAGTCGAGTTACACTGAGTTACCCAGTTATTCCTTTCGAATTATTTCCACCAAAACGTATATGTGACACAGCGTGTTTTTTTTTTAGTTTTGATCAAAAGAACCACTGATCCAAATGACCATTTCGCCAACATTTAGCCAAAGCAATGGGATACTTTTTAGGAGAAGTTAAGAAGAGTAAAATCCTTAAAATCAAACTGACGAATTGTGTTATATATGCAACAAAGTCAGGAGATGAGATTGCGTGCGACATATGCCCATCGGCGATAAAAATGTGAAGCACTCATTCCTCGTGTTCAATATTTGACAATTATTCTGGTGATGACTGTGCCATTTATACTGAAAAGGGTTTACAGCTCATTCAAAATCTCTTGCGTTAGTTGAGCAATCCCGTATGAATGTTTGTTCCATATTGTTTTCGTTCTGTTTCTGCGAAGTTCTGTTCGAAGAACTGCGTTTCTGCGAAATGTGTGTTTCTGCGAAGTTGTGTTTCTGTTCGCCGTTACTTTTCCCAATTACTTCATTCTAGAAAACAACGGATGGAAATTTAAGAAAAACAAAATTTTATTACATGTATCAAAAACATATAGAATGCACAGGGCTCCCAAATGGTCCGCAAACTGAACATCAATATTTTTTAACAGAAAATTTCATAGTATGTTTCAACAGTATTTGTGCTAAAACTAACCTCGGAAGGTGGTTTCTGCGCTTTTTACAAGAAAAATATAAAACGAAAATCTTTCTAAGAAAATATTGATGATCCCTGAATGCAGTAATTGGAAAAATGGACGGTGAACATATTCGCAGAAACCGAACGAAACAAAAATATGGAGAGAAGCATTCGTATGGAACTGCGTAATTAACGCAGGAGATTTTCAATGTACCATCTACCGTTTTCAGCATCAATGGCACAGTCATTGCAAAGATATCTCTAGAATAATTAACCCTTTGAGGGGCAAGCAATTGCGTTCGAGTAATTCTGAACTCCCACCGGAAATTTGTAAAAAAGTTACATCAAAAAGAGGAAAAGCAATTTCACGACTGTTTTCCACCAAAGTTAGAAAAGTGAAATTTTATAACATTTTTCTGGTGTGAATCTTCATCAATCGTAGGTGGTATATAATATATACCGCCGCCCCTCAAGGGGTTAACATGAGGTAAGCGTGCTGACATTTTTATCGCCAATGTGCGTGTGTTGTGAGCAAGCTCACCTCCTGACTTTATTGCGAGTACAGTGCCATCTGTCAGTTTTATTTTAAGAGCGTTTTTTTTCTAACTAAGCCTAAAAAATTCTCATTGCTTTGGCGGTATATTGGGGAAATTTCAGGTCATTTGGATGATATATTTTTCTTTTGTTATGTGATTTTAGTTTCTCAACTTTGAAAAAAATAACTTGTACATTTTAGAGCCTATGTTTTGCTAACGCTCTTCATGTTCTCTGAGCGATGATTCTCGTTTCGTAGAGTTGTGCAGAGCTGTCCAAAAACCTTGCATAAAAAAATTTCGTTTATAATAAACTGAACCATTTCCGAATTATTAGATTTCGAATGTCCCTCATAAAAATTAGGTCATCTCACCATTTGGTGTTATTTATGAAAGGGCGATTAGCTGCATGAGGGTTATAGCTCAAGGGGTAGTGCCTTTTATAGAGGTCTTTCTAAGAGAATCTAACCCATATTTACGCAAGGCTCGAAGAAATCCAAGGAAACTCCGAGCGGTTAGGCCGACGGACGAGACTGGGTTCGAACCCATCACTTCCTGTGTACCAGCTTCGAGAGCAACCCATCATTTTGGTACATCTTCTTTCATATTTCAACTTTTTTATAACACTAAACAATTTTATATTTACGTGTAAAATATTTCTTTAGAATAATTCTTTTCAGAATATTTTGAATAGTCTGAGTGAAAGAATTTTAAAAGGGATTTCAGTAAGAATTTTCTTATTTAAATACTCGAAAAGCAACGTATTTAGTTAACTAAAAAATAATTAATGAAATTATATATGCGTAACAATTTGCATTAAAATGCACTTTAAATTGCATAGAATGAAATAAAATTGAACTGGTGCACTTAGACAAATGAGATATTTACACTCATTTATTTCACTGAATTGTGTAAATAAACTTTCATTAATTTTTAGTGTAGAATTGTTTACTGTATAATTGCGAACGAGTTAAAAATTTCTTTAGAAATCTACCCTCCCATTTGAAAATAGATTAAATTAAACATTATTTATAGCTATCCTGAAAGCATGTCTACAAACAAGTGCCAAGAAATTCTGTAATACGCGATTTTTTTTCACTTTTCAGTCACTTCCAGCTGCCGTAATTTATTAAATATTTTGACATGCAGACATGAAGATTCAATAGAAGTGAAGCTTTTATGAATTTACGTGAAAAGCGGGGAATTACAGATAAAGCATTCATTTAGTTATAGAAAACTATTTCTAGTTTTTATCACATGCACGCTTACAAATTTTAATCTAATTAGAAAAGTAAATATACGTTTTTAGTGATTCAAAAGTATATATTATATTAAGCCTACGTATAAAGTAACACGATATAAATCATAATGCGTGTTTCAAAATGTTATATTTACCTAAATCAGTCGCAATTTATTTCAATAAATATTTTATCTAAAACATTACTAAGTTTAAATTTTAGACATTAAATCATTTGAAAATGATTTTATAACTAGCTAAACATTAAGATATTTAATTATGAAATTTTGTTTAACTTTTCCCTTGTTATAGTGCTTTTTTAAGGATTTAGAAAGGCACCATTAACAAAAAATAATTTGATGCGAAGAGGTGTAAAACATTGACGTTAGAATTTCTTTGCAGTTTATTTATATTATCGTGTGATCCATATCATCGCACCGTCAGAATGTCGTAATATCGTCGGTACCATGTGAAAGTATTAAATATGAAGACAGTGTTACCAGTGGGCTACTTTTTAACTGATTTAGATTTTTTATTGAAACAATTTCGTTGTTTTTTGCCTTTAACAATATTTATTTAAATAATGTTAACCCTTTGAGCTCTGATGGGTGAATTTTCTGCAACTTAATTTAAAATCCAAATGTCACATTCACACCAGAATGTACATACAAATTTATGTTAAAATAGATTAATGCATCTTTTCATTTATATCATAAACCGAATCTTTTGCTTAAAAAATACTGGTTTCAATATGGCATTTGGGCATTTTGAAGAAATTCCCCCAAAAGATGTCAAAGGATTAAATAACGGGAATATTACTATGTCGAAAAAAGTGGTGCCAAACATGAAATCTAAATTTAAAAAATGTAGCCCACTGGCTGCATATCGTACACTGTATTAAAATAGTAACATTAACGAACTCTTCATGATGTGAAATATGTCTGTCGGAATTGTCAAGGTTTTTGCTTCTTGATATAAAGTCAAAAGTTTCAGATTTAGACAAAAGTGAGCTACATAGATAAAGAAAGAAGAAGAAAGAGAGTAAAATGACGCAGGACAGCAATTATTTAGCTACCACAGAGGCCAATTTTTTAATGTTATCTTGCACCACTTTCTAATAACAGAAATCTTTATTATACACTTTAAAAACATTTGCAAGAGAAGTAACAGCATTTTATATAAAAAAATAGTGATGTCAATAAATCTCAAAATTAGTTACCGCGGCAGCTCTGAATTTTAGTAATTGCCGCCAAATATTTCGTTCTCAGGAAAAATAATACAATAACTATTAAAGTGAAAAATGAAAAATATATCATTAAGGGTACCGTTGAAAACTAGGTCATAGCTGCCAACTTTTACGCTTTTTTACTCCCACTAAAATTTTTTAGAGATTTTCACCTTCTTTGATCATGAGATAACGAAGATTAAATAAGACAAATTTTACTAGAAAATTTTAGTGGTAGGTGGAAATTGTAAAAATTGGCAGCTATGCTACATATTAAAATTGTTCAGCTGCTTTTCTTCGCATTTTTACATTTCGTAGCTCCAAAATAAATGTTTTGTAAAATATCATTAAATCTTAGAAATAATTTGAGCTAACAAAATATGCAGAATCTCTTTACGAACAGGGGTGTAAAGATATAGGTGTCGCCTGTCAGACTCTCACAAGTACATTTTATTAGTTTTTTCCCGTCGATTTTTTTTAGCATTCTTACAAATACTTAGACGAAATATTACATGAAAAATATCTTTTAAAATTTTGTAGTGAGAGACTGCCCGCTGGCCAAGAGATTTTTATGTCAGTGTTTGCAAATGAACGGTACAAACATGCACATTTGGTTATTCTGAAACGTGAACTTTTTCGGCTTGCTGGCAAGTTTTAATTCGGAAAATTTCTCGATGCCGGAGACTTGGCATCTCAGCTATTAAGGCTGTAGAGGTGTCTAGGGAGTGAAAATGTGGCATTTTGAGCGTAAAGCACCGAAGTCTTTGTGTTTCTGCCATGTTTTAGTTTGGGAAAGTGTAAAGCTTATAATTATCTTCCATTTCACAAAAACATCATACATAAAAACACATGGGAATTGTTAAGCACCTAAATTTTCTATTAGAGAAGAATATTCCAAGCATATTTATGTTACTTTATCATATTTTTTTATTCCATGGGTCAGGACAATACAATATGCTACTGTAACGAAAATAGGTAATTGAAAATTCAGCTATTTCATATAAAGACTAGTGCACAATTCCAGTACACTATATAACAATACTGTTTTTAATCTAAAAAATACTTCGATAATACATTCATGTGCTGTAAAAATAGGAAATATATGTTAACAAAACATCAACATAATTCACTGTAATAAAAAAGTAATCCATTCAAACAAATATTTATTTTAATCAAGCAAATTAAATCAAACATCACTTGTTTGATACTTTTAATAGGATTTTAAAAATTCAGTTCTGAGTAGAAAGTGAGTCGTTAAATGTAAATTAACATGCATTGAAAATCCTAATGATGTCTTTCAGTTTAAAACGAAATTAAGTCTTCCTTCATAGCGTGTGTATTTACGTATAAACAAATTAACTGTTGTTTTAAAAACAGACAATACAAATATTGTGATTTAATTTTTCCGAGTATGGTTAAATTGAACGGCATAAGATTAACTTAATGAATTTTTGAGAGATAATTTAAAGATTGAAAACTAAAAACCTTCGGAACTTCTTAAATCTTTAGAAATGCGATAAAATTAACCCTTTGAGCTCTGATGGGTGAATTTTCTACCACTTAAATTTAATTCCACTATGTCACAATGGCACCGGAATAGTAAACTAGATTTATTTGAAAACGTTTCAATGCAATTTTTCTTGGATATCAAAAACCGAACTTTTTCTTTGCAAAATACTGGTGCCAATGTGACATTTGGAATTTTGAAGAAATTTACGCACCAGAGCTCAAAGGGTTAAATGAATCTAAAACTATAAATAAAATTTTAAATTAGAAATAAATAGATTTTTTTTTTTTTTTTTGCTTATTCATTACAACTCTGTTGCATGTCCTTTGGAAAAAATGACACAAAATATTTTTTGGTAAAATATAGTTAATGGAATGGTACACGAAATAAAAGATTTAACTTTCGTACCCTGAATGGGTCTAACCGACCCAGTCCTATGATGCGTTTCATTCGATTAAAACCAGAAAATGTTGTATAAAGTAAATTAAATAAATAACACAAATATTTATGTTAAATAAGTATTTTAAATGTATTTAAATAAAAATTCTGGTGTGAAATATTTTAATAAAGTTTGAGTAAACTTTCAACAGGGTAGGAAGGTTAATAAAACTAGAGAAATTAAAGTAATTCAAAACCGTTTTTGCAAGCTACAGGGCATTTGAATACCAGATTTTTCATAGAGCATTGTTTTCAAAGTGCGGTCTGCCGGGAAATACTAAATTTGATAGAGACAACTACTACCTTAACTAATCAACGAATATTTTTTTAGAAATTAAATGATATATGGCAAGTTGAAGTTTGACAACCCTGCTGTAAAGTATTGACACAATATTTAATTTTAGAAATTCAAGTCTTAACCCCTTGAGCTCTGATGGCAGAATTTTCTACCACATAATTTTAATTCCGAAATGTCACAATTGCACCAGAAAATTCGACCAAATTTATTTAAAAAAGGTTTAAGTCATTGTTTCGTGTATATCGTTCACCGTTTTCTTTTCTTTGCAAAATACTAGTGCCAATGTGACATTTGTAATTTTGAAGAAATTTACACCCCAGAGCTCAAAGGGTTAATAAAATAGTTATTATTTTCTGTTCTGATATCGCCTGCGGAAGACACTGAAGAATAACCTTTAAATTAAATTGAATTTTTCTAAAAATACTAAAATTCTTTCTAAACTTTTATAATAAATGCGTGTATATCAGAAGCATTGGAATATTGACTGAAACATATTTGGATATGTAAAAGTAATTTTAAATTGGTTTTTGTGGTCCCTCATGTGTGTCTCAAGACTGAGGATGATATATATTGAAATCCAAAGTTTTCTACGTTCTAAGCATTAATAGAACATTTCCGAATAGTAGTTTACATCTTATACAGCATTCGTACTAAAAACGATAAAACAGTGTGGCATTACAATCCATGAAAGTGACAGTGCTTATCTTTATTTACTAGACCCTGGGTCCCGAGGTGCTATGCAGTATACGTCCCGGCCAGGTGGTCAGACTAACGCGAGACCCTCGGGGTTTAGTTCCCAAGCAGGCTTGCTATTCATTTTATAGATCCCGAAGTGATGAAAAGCTAGATGAACCGTGCCCAGACGGGAGTTGAACACTCGACCTGTGGTATCGCAGTCAGATGCTCTGATATCTCCTTCACTGACTTCTCTGGATTCTTACGCATCGTGGAAATTCGAGCACAATGTATCAGACTTTTCATTAAGTAATATTTGCCTTATTAAATCAAAAGATTATCTAGCATCAGATATAGCGACCAGTATTTTAAGAAATTTCTGTCACTAAAAATAGCTAAAATCCCCTAAATCTCTTGATACATGCATACTTTGTTACATAATCTTAAAAAACCATTAAAAATTAGACGAATACAGTAGTCAAAGATTAAAATTAGGAAATGATGATGCTTGAAAGTATACCCAAGAGCTTAGTCTGCATCGCAATGGAGTTTCAAGTGGGTTTACGCATTCTGATTCACCGATTATTTAAATTTTAATGTTCTTAGTACTCAACTGAACATTTTTTATACTATCTAAAAATTTCATAGTGTTAGCTCTAGCTACGAGAGCTTCTACATACAGCCGCTTAAAAAATATATAAGTTATGATCTAACACATATTGGTGTATATTATCGTGCATTCTATAGCACGGTATAAAAATGATGCTGATTACGAGAGCATTTTATTTAATATCTCTCCTTTATCTGTTGATTTTATTAAGTAAATTCTTAAAATTATTTGAAAATATCCAACACTTTTTATATTAAGAAGTTAAGCATTTAATCCGCAAAATAACTAAATAACGCTTAATTTTCTACATACTAATGATTTTGCTTTATTTTAGTAAGATACATTTAGTAACTTATATGTAAAACTGACATGAAATTCTCTTAATTTATTTCGATGTTTCACATTAGTTGTAGTAATACTTCCTCTGACATAATTATTTTCATATGAAAAGCATTAATTCTTCGAACTACCTTCGAGCCCAAAATATTTATTTAATGATATTGACCAGAGGCAAAGTTTGGATATAGAATTAATTTTATTACATCCGAGATCATTAGAAAAGCAACAACTAAATCTAATCGCTTTAAAAGAAAATCGAATCACACAAATGATAACTGGATCTGTCTAAACAAGGAAAACATACTTATAAATCGATTCAATGCAGTTGCAGGATAAGATGCAGGATTAAATTTACAGGGTTTGTATGTTTCTTACTTTTGAGCAATATTATTTAAGCGAGGAATATTTGCTGTATTTAATTCTAGATAGTCTTTAACGTAACTAGGGAGAGTCCCAAAACCAATAATATAGTAAGATTTTACTCTCTTTAATTCATAGCAGGTAACTTTATAGTTAGATAAGTTGAACAGAACTTAAAAAAAATACCGGTATTACGAGCACTTGGGCACCCACCCTGGTTACACCATTGATAGTGCAATATTTTGCAAGAATGAACAATTAAATGATTACTATCCTGAAATTTCTTTTCTTAAAAGTATAGAACATTAGGAATCATGACCTTACGGTCATGATTCCTAATGTTATTCTTCAGTGTCTTCTGCAGGCGATATCAGAACAGAAAATAATAACTACTTTATTAACCCTTTGAGCTCTGGGGTGTAAATTTCTTCAAAATTACAAATGTCACATTGGCACTAGTATTTTGAAAAGAAAAGAAAACGGTCAACGATTGCTTCGTTTTGAGAAAAATTATCCCACAATTACTAGATTTCAGAAGTATATGCAATATCACTCACAGGGCTCGTACGCAATAAAGCGGTTAAAGGAATTTTAGGTGCATTAATACAAGAAATTTCATAAAATACTGGTGAATATAAATAAAGATACTTTTTTTTCTTTAAATAAGTCTAGTATTACTTTACAAAATTCTGGTAATGGGTCCTTGGATGTCTTTGAAGAGTACGGATTCTCAGTTAGTCTAGATAATGTAGTTAAAAATAAAGAGGAGAAGACTATATCTGGGTGGTTCAACCATTATTGTCAATAATGTACATAAAATATTTGTACTGCGATGGCTGATCTGGAATATTAAAACTTAAAATCTTACATGCATATATGTTAAATTTCAGAACCGCAACTACTATATTAATTTTTTTGGGGCGAAGATGTGAATGAAGGGTAGGGGTTGAAGACTATTTTGGAGCTTATATGACTAAATCCGTGACAGTAGATGAGCCCTGTCGTTTTGGATCGGGATCATAGTAATGTAAGCACCTCGCATCTATTGTCAAAATGCCCTCAGATCACCAAATCAACCTATCACCCTCACACTCCCCTTAAAATCTCTTTAAAAATAAGTCTTTAAAACTTCAACTTTTCTTCCAAAAATATATAATACAGCATCTACGATTCTGAAATTAATCATATAGGCATCTAAGTCATCAGGCTTTGACATTCCACATCAACCATCGTGGTACAAATATTTCATATACACTAGGAACAATAACTATTGAATCACCCTCGTAGTATACAGTCTTCTAGTTTCGAGTGAAGTAACTGAGATGGCTGTAGCAAGATGGCGGCTGTTATATTTAAATCGGATCAAAATTCTGATTACGGTTGTGTTAAACAATTTACTGGTAAATTTGAATAGAGTATATCGTCTCTTATCCATGGAAATAGATTCTTACAAATATGAGGAAAAAATTTAACTCATGTCAATATGCTAAGATATTATAATCTTTTTGATTAGTGCGTAACCATGGTAGGTACTCAAAACCAGTAATATTGTAAGCTTTTCTTCTCCTCCATTCATAGCAAAAAAATTCCTGGTTACATAAGAAGAGCAGAACTGAAACAATTACCGGTATTCAGAGCATTTGGGCACTCGCCGTAATTATACCACGGTTTACTGACATTGACAGATGGTATCTAGGTTTTCACAATATGGCGACAACGCAAGCTCCGATTACCGCCAAAGTAGCCATTCACTAATAAAAGCGAATTTCTGTTTCTGCCACTATTTACCCCCAGGGGAATACCTTCTTTAGGTATTCAAGGGCTTCACAACCCCGGGCACCTGAGTGATCTTTCTTCTTTCCTTTTCCTCTTACTCCTTGTCTTGCTTTCATCTTTGTTTCACTCTCATTGTGGTTTCCTTTCCGGAGGTGAGGACAATTCTGTACGAGCCGATGTCATTATGTATATCGACTCGTGGAGAATTGTAATCCACCCACGTGTTGGCCGTGCGTGGCGACGCATGTCCCTGAAAAGGGGGATCCTGGCAGTTGAGGGAAACCAACACATTGCTTTGGCCTCTGCTTCAGGTAGACAGGAGGTGCATATTGGTCCCGTATGTACCAATCGGCTGGTCAGCTGACTTTTGTCACTAGCTTTAGGGATCAAGTGATCGAGCAACTACTAGTCATCTCGTTAAGGGTGGAGGCTGACATAGGGTTGTCTTGTGACCGTATGGGCCCTGGTTAGCATTGTTGCACGAATGTGCATCCCCTTGTTGGGCTCGGTAGTGGGTGGTGCGGCCGGGGTCTGATTTTTTTTTATTTTTAATATGGATGGAAATATTTTTATTTCTTCTAATCCTCTCCCTTGTGGGGAGCAACAAACTGTACAGACTGTATCATTTACTCGCTTTTTCATCATTAAACGTACTGATAGTTCATTTAAAAAAACTTCACCATTTCTCATAGCAAAAACATTCCAGTAAGTCTTGGGGGATGGTCATTCTCTCAAAAAACTGCAATCTGGGGATCTACTAGTTGAGGTTTCTACAGCTAAACAGTCACAATTTCTCTCTAATTGCTTTACAATAGGCACCTTTTCTGTTTCCGTACAAATACATAAAATTTTAAATACAAGTCGTGGTGTCATATCTGAACCTGATCTGTTATTCTTTACTAAAACTGAACTTTTAGAAAATTTAAAAGACCAAATTGTCATAGATGTACGCCGTATTACTATCCGTCGCAATGAACAAGTGCTGCCTACAAAACATATCATTCAAACATTCAATAGTCCTACTTTACCAACTAAAATTAAAGTCGGTTATCTAAGTCGTCCAGTTCGACCATACATACCAAACCCTCTCAGATATTTTAAATGCCAGCGTTACGGCCGTACGAACATAAATTGTCGTGGAACTGTTACTGCGAACGTTGTGCAGAAGTCGGCCACAACAATAAATCTTGTGAAAAACGCGAACGCTGCTCAGATTGTAAAGGTGATCACACATCTTATTCTCGTACTTGTCCTAATTGGAACCGGTAAAAAGAAATTCTTTCTCTCAAAATTACTCAAAATTTTTCGTACCACGATACCCGTAAAGCTGTTGAATCCAGAACCTCATCCGTTGGAATTTCCTACTCCAGCTTACTCAAGCAGCAATCAACAACAGTAAGGCACATAAGTACTCGAACTGATTCCACATATCTACCAAATAAATCTACTAAAACACAATCAACTAACACACAAATTAAAGAAAGTCGTGATATCTGTCTCCCTACTAAATTTCTTGTAAACCCACTATTAGAACGCTGGCTACCATCCAAAGAACCTGTAAAAATAATTGATCTAGAAAAACGTCGACAGAAATCTCTATCTAGTGGATCATCCAATTCTCCTGCTACTTCTCCAAAAAATGCCCCAAATTCATCTGCTCTAAACATGAAAAAACCCAACTCTAGTCAGATAGTGAAAACTTCCATTCAAAAAGAAAGGACCAAGACTGGGACCAAAACTGTTATAAACTCAAAAGCACCACAGAAATCAAATATACCTAAAAAACAAACAGATACCAAGAAAACCCCATCTCCAGCATCTCCCAAGTGGCAGGCTGTTGTTTACCCGGAATTACACGCGCAGGGTATGACATACCCAGGGTGAGTACGGTTATTACATTATTCACCATTAAATTTTTTTAAGTAATTTTCAAATGATTTTATCACAAAATTTATGAGCAACGCCAATGATTAATTAAGATGACGATTTTTGCTTGAATTTATTGGTGCCAATGTATAAATCGTATATATCCTAGATATGTGCGAGCATTCCCGGGATAAAAGAAAGAAGAGCTCATCGCTAAGCCCTTGCATTAGGAATTTTAAAGATCCCAGACAACTCCAGCATTATGTTCAAGAGGCTATGGAATCCGAAGCTTACAGCAGTGGCTCGGACTCCGAGGAAAACACTGTGTTTGAGGAATATGTGCCTGGTTGAACTTGATTAGTTTTATATTGGCTTTTGGTTTTATGTTTTAGATTTTCTGTTGTATTTGGCCTTTTGTGTTTCTTTTTATGTTGTTATTAATTACTTTAAAATTTTAACTATTTTTGGAATCTTAACTTTTTACATTTTTAAATGTCTTTGACTGGTTTTATTTGTTTTTAATTTCATGTGTCACGGAATTTCCATTTTCTATTTAATTCATATCTATGAGAGGTTTTTAATGTGGTATTCACTTTTAAGTTTTAACTTTATTTTACGCCTACCTTGTTCTTGCCGCAGCATGTCCCACAGGGAACCTTGCGCCATAAAACTCAATTCAACCAACCAACCATCTGCCATTATTTATGACTGTAATTTTGCATTTAAATCCTTGGGAACGAGCGACACGTATACGTGCCGAGAAAAGGCTTACGCACCCTTGTTTATCCCCACTAGTAAAATTTGCCTTATTTAACCGGCGCATTTTCTCGATTTAAGAAGACACAAATTTCTGTTTTTAAAAACCGGTGACAAAATATTAAAAATGTCGTAAAAGGCTCCCGTCGAAGAAGGGGTTAAAAGGCGCTGAAGTAAGGAGTAATATTCTATTTTTATTTATTGTTGGAAGTTTCACCCAGCAGGAATCAACCCTTACAAAAGCGGTTGAAGTTTCACTATTTTAAATATATGTCAGTTAATTTTTATTACTAGTTCCATGGTTCGGATATTTAAAACATATCGAAAATAAGAAAGGTATCTTCAAAAACCATTTTTTGGGAACTCGAAACATCATCTGAAACAACCGTTTAAACAATGAGCCTACCGTCAATAGAAATAATTTAACAAAATTGCATGCTGTTTATAAAATTTCCTGAAACATTTGAATTTAAATTGAAACGCTCCCTTTTTACTGTACATATTTAAAAAATAAAATATGTTAACGGCTTTTAATGTAAAACAGTTTTGACATTCGCAGAGCCTAACCCTCGCAAATGTTAAGGGATTACTGTATATCCTGTATCTGACAGATTTGTCAGGGTTTTTATCATAATTATTTTTATGTTATTGAAATATTGCAATGTCATACCAGAAACTTTCAGAGAAGAATTTTTTCTTTAACAAATCATGAACTATCTAAGTCCTGTACCAAACCTCAAAGTTTGCACCATGAATTTAAAATTATTCTATATTTAAATTAAATAAAATAGATATGTTAAAATAAATAAAATAGAATGCTTGATGTTTTATAGTCTGAATATTTAATACAAGACTCCCGAACTGTTCGTCAACTGAATATTAGTATTTTAAAAAGTAAATTTCATGGTAGGTTTCTGTAACATTTTCATTAGAATTGAACTCCAAGGGGGTTTTTCTGCAAATTTCAAGAAAAATCTAAAAAGAAATTTTTTCAAATAAAATATTGGTATTCAATTGGAGAACTGTTCTAGCGCTTTTTAATATTTAAAAACTAAAATGTACTTGCGATACAATTATATGACATGATGGGTTTAAAAAATAAAATTCCAAGAAATGTACTTCATAAAGAATTTTTAAAAAGTTACTTAAAATAATATTTTGGCATTCCATAATGACAAATACACGGACGACACTTTTAATTATCATATTTTATGTTTTTACTCCTAGAAATTTTTTTTCAAGAATTTCATTTCATCATATGGTGCATTTTCAGATTGAGTTTGATTTCCGATCCTCTTTGTTTTTTTACTATACTATCGTACCGTTTAAATTATGCAGTCAAAGTTAATATACTGAGCATTTCATAACTTTCATATCTCAGTTTTTATTTCTGGTGAATGCCTTTTTTCCTAGTATACTTATTCACCTTTTTTACACGAGATTTCTTGAAAAACTTATATTCCAGTTTTTTTTCAAGCGTTTATGATAATACTATAGAAATACGGAAAATGTTTACATAAATACGGACACACAACTTGTCACAAAAAAACTTGTAAAATAATGTATCATTAAAACATTTTGAAAAATACACTATATAGGCACTAAATATCATCATGTAAACTTCACAACAATTTTAACTAAAATGGTACTATATACATACTTGTAACAACAAATTAATGTCACTCCTTGGTTTCATTTGAATTTAACGCAACCAGGCATCTTAGGTTTCCGACTTTTTGCATACCAGTTTAAACTTAGAGAAAATTTTCAGTTAAATCCCAAAAGTGTTCCGATAAAATAAAATAACATTTTCTTTAAGATTATACTGGTATGAAGATGTCGGAAATCACACCCCTATTTGAAACAGTTTATTTTACTGTATCTAAAAATTAAAATGGTTAAACAACTTTCTGAAGAAATTTAAAAAAATAAAATATTTTATCTACTAAATTTGGTTTTTGTTTTAATTCAGTTTTAATTTTTATATTTAAAAAATGGCAGGCTTTATGCCAGATAAAATTTCAATTCAAATGCACACTCATAAATATGTTGCATTACACATTGTTCAATGCACTTAATGTTGCTCTTCTTTTCCCTAACATTACCTATTACCGCAATTTCCGGCATATATTCCGTGGATCAAACAATCTTTTTTCAACCCAGAAAAAATAAAAAATTAAATGTTACTATTTTAATCACAGAAAATATTTGGATTTAATTACTAAATAAAATTTCTGAGTCTAAACAGAATTATTTCATTCGCGGATTATTTGCCGAAAATTTCGATTAATAAATTTATCAAGGAAGATACACATGGCTGCCACCTTTACCGACTTTTTAGACCAGAAAAATTTAACTGAACTTCTTGTCTTTTTAACCCTTTCCGGCACACTATGCCCGGTCTGGGATACCTAATTTTCATTCCAAACTTGCTACTGGCACCAGTAATATTTTAGTAAAAGTTTGCTTTTACAATGAAACCTTAAATTAAGAAATTCAAAATACCTGAAAAAATTGTTTGTGAATTCCGGTGTCAGTCGATAATTTTTCATTTTATTAACGATTTTGCCCGTGCCGGAAAGGGTTAAATGAACAGATTACGGCGACTTGCAATGATAAAATGCACTATAGTTTTTTTGTGTTACAAAAAAAGATGAAAATGTTGGTAGCTATGGCAATACATATAGACTTAAGTTTAAGAAAAACACTTTTAAAAGCTCATTTTCGATTAAAATTAAACTAAAAATATGGGATCGAACCACGCGTTTAACCCTTTAACGTTCATTGGTTTCGCCACGAAACCACAAAATTTTAATTCCGATACGCAACTTTGACACCGGTATTTTTATCTAAAAATATCCCTTGTATTTTGAATGTGAAAAATCACGTTTTCTTATTTAGAAATATATTTGTTCTTAATTACTGGTGCCATTCATTTATTTCGACATCTTAGCAATGAAAATGCAATGATCGTTAAAGGGTTAAATAAAAACACGAGTGAATGAATTAAATGACTGAAATACATTTCAGTAATTTTTAGTGAAAAAAATAATAAAGAAAATAAGTAAAATACGGAAAGATATATGAACTTCAAAATCCATTCATTTTTACATAAATTTAGAAAGACAAAAGTCTATCTTTGATGTCAACAGGAATATTTAATTTTTCAACTTCTAACATTTTTCAAAATTCTTCAAAAAGGTAATGAAGTTATTAATATTTATGAAACCAATTTTTTAAATATCAATTTTATTTCCACTTGCAAAATTTCATAACATTGATTAATATTGTTCTGATAAAATATTTTAACAACTAATCTAATGAAAAGTTACTTTTACGTTGCTGGAATGTTTATTAGCTTTGAATTTGTAACCTAATTCATAAAAAAAATTATTAATTATGAAAGGTTCATTTGCTTATAAGTTTAGTTACGTTGCGGCGTGTGATGAAGTCATTAATTTACGCTAGCAGAATAATAATTATCTGAATTAGACTCTTGAAGTTTCATGATTACAACTAATGTAATGCGGATTTTTAATTATGCAGCTCTCGCAAATAAATAAAATGTATATTTTCTTATTGGTGTAACACAAATATTACATTTTCTCAATATGAATTATTCTCAGTTTTTTTCATGAAAGATGAAGAAAAGCTTATTTGGTAAGGAAATGTTTGAACCTTTCGGGGACAAAACACTTCTGTTCTAAAATGCTGAAATTATTGAATGACAACAAAATTCTCAAAACTATATTCGATTACACTTTTGTATTACAAAAAAGAGGAAATGTTGGCAGTTATGGCATACATATAAACTAAAGTTTAAGAAAAAAAACCTTTTAAGAACTTAATTTCGAGTAAAATGCAACTAAAAATATGTGTTCGAACCACATTGTTATACAAGAAAAAATAATATATTTCAGTCGGCTTTTTAATGAAAAAATAAGAAATTAAGTAGAATACGGAAAGGATAGACACTGTAAAAAAGGGGACAATTTTACGGAAATTGTACTGGTAATAGGGACGCCAGTAAAATTTGCAGTTTTTTCCGTAAATTCCAGAAATTTTACAGATTTTTTCTGGTATTTACGGAAAATTTTCCTTTAAAAAGCTCTATATTATATTTTCATCCAGATTACCAGTACAATCGCCGTGAAATCATCCTATTTTTTACAGTGCATGCGTTTCAAAATCCATTCATCTTTACTCAAATTTAGAGCGAGAAAAGGTTATCTTTGATGTGAACAGGAACACCTCATTTTTCAACATCTATCAGTTTTCAAAGAACTTTGGTAACAAGGCAAAATCATTAAAATTTTATAAATCAAGTTTTTAAAAATAAATTGAAATTCAGCTTAAAAAATTACAGAACATTTATTGATGCAGTTCTGAGAAAATATTTTAACAACTAATCTAATAAAATTTACTCTTACGTTCCTGGAATGATTATTAGCATTACAATTCTAACCTAATTCATAAAAAAAGATTAATTATGAAAGTTTACTTATAAGTTTAGTTATGAGTCAGCGTGTGGTAAAATTACTAATTTATGCTAGCAGAATAATAATTATCACACTGAATTAGACACTTGAAGGTTCATGATCTCAACAAACGTCATACGCATTTCTAATTATGCAACTCACGCAAATAAATAAAATGTATATTTTCGGATTCGTGTAAGAAAAGTAGTGTCTTTTTTTCCCAATTTGAATTACTCTCAGCTTTCTCATGAAAGTTGGAAAAAAGCTTATTTGGTAACAAAATGCTTAACGCTTTCAGCAACAAAGTACTTCTATTTTAAAATGATGAAGTTATTGAGTGACATCATAATTCTTAATCAAAATTATTTGGAACAAAGTACAGTGCGTACTTCATGTTTTTTAGATAATTAAAATTTTAATTTCTAGTGCCAGCGTGGCAATTTAACGATTAAAATTAAATGGTCTGAAAATGATACACCGCTCTTCATTAGGTTAAATGTATAAATCAAAAAAGAAATATTTATTGTGGGAATTTATTATACTTGTGTTGGAAAACTGCTGTCTGCTGTTTCTCATCTATAAAATTTAAAAGTTTTCTTCGCTTAAAATTAAGTATTCTTTGAGAATTTTACACGAAATATTAGACGGAAACCGGTGAAATACATTTAGTGGTGAAAGACTGCCTGCTGGTGTTTAGATTTTTGCACCCATGTTTGTAAATCTGATTATTAAAACAGTTCTTATGAAAGGACATTTGTTTATAATAAGGGATTTCACAAGCTAACATTCTACTTATATAATTTATAGTCATATAATTAAATAATTTATAATATTTAAGTCGTATAAAAACACAAAGTATGAAAAAAATATTTTGCCAGTTTGACTTTTTTTTTTAACCCAGGAGAACACGCGCTTACCCAGGGTAGAAATGGTTTTAACTTTGTCACTAATAAAATCAAGTTATAACCGTCTTTTTATTTAGGCGGAGACAATCCTTACAAATTTTGAGATGAAATAAGTTGAAGATTACTTTTAACCTTCCTACCCTGAATGGGTTTAATCGACCCATAGCTATAATTTTTTTATACGATTCGAACCAGAGCTTTTTTCATAAAGAGAGTTAAATAACAGATTCAGAGAAATAAATCAATTAAAAATATTAAAATGTTTTTAATAAGAATTCTCGTGTGCAATGTTTTTATCAAACTTGAGTAAAATTTGGACAGGGTAGGAAGGTTAAAAGATAAGTGGTTGCAATCGTAAAAATCATACACTATCCGGGTCAAAGGCCCGGCGCGTTAATTGCGAAATTTCACATTTACACCCAAAAATCCATATAATGTGTTTTTTTTTATTTAATGGTAAACATTTCGTGATTGCTTAAGGTAAAAGTTCTTACTTCAGAAATTTTGGTATGAATTCGAAAATTCTCAGTTAATTTTCATCGGAACGAGTATCATTTATAGAATTTTTAATCTTTTATCACGGGATTTTTTTGCTTCGTTCAATCAGGAAAATTCTCGGATTAAATAAGGCAAAATTTACAATAAAATTTTACTGATGAGAATAATTAAGGTTTTAAACAAATCATTCAGCACGTATACCGGTCGCTTGTCCCTAAGGTGTTAGTATGAGATCGAACTGACAAGGTGAAGGTAGACTAAAGTAAAATCAGAGGTGTAGTTAGAGTGGAGGTCCAGATGCTCTGACACCGCTATTATAATATCAAATGTTGTTCGTCGTATAAAATCTTACAGTTTTCTTCAATAAAACAAGGCGAAAATAACTTTATGTAATTAGTCGTATAGAAATTTTGTAGATCCACAATCAGAGTATCCATCTGGGTAAAACTCTATGCTCTGCCAAAACAGAATGTTTCAGTTCTGACTCAATTTGAGCAGTCCTCTAAGGTCTGGAGGTAGTGGTAAAAACAGCTGTAGGCTAAAATATGAAGTGGCCAATAGAATTCCATTTTTCTGGCATTTATGCAAATTTTAATTCAGGAGTGTTTAACTGTGTCCCACCGGATAACACAAAAATTTTATACTAAACATTGATTTATCTAATCAATGAATGAAGAAATTGTCTATTTAAAAAAATAACAGCGACATCCATTGAATCACATTTTGACACCCCTTGTTTAAATGTTCATTTTCAGTTGTAAAAGAGTTTCTAGTTTTAAAATTATTACTTAAAATACATTTAAGTTACTGAGACTTTTAAAATGTACTAGAAATAAATAAATAAACGAATAACTATTAACAGTTATTTAATGTCTATTCCAAAAAATGAAGTCGTATAAAATATTGTAGGTTGGTAGCTAGATTTTAACGTTATAACGCAGTGTAACCTTCGACGAAAAAACAACTAAAATAAAAGATAATTTAATAAAAAAATTTCAAATTTAATAAAAATAAGGCCTTTGACGATTTGTAAAAATTTCGTTTAACTGAGAGATGGGAAGGTGTAGAGTAACTTATAAAACTGTAAAGCATTGCAATAAAAAACAACCTTTAAAAAATTCCGCATTTCTAAAAATTTCTAAAATATCACAGAATTTTCTTTTAACCATTTTATATCATAATTCTTATTATCTTAGATAAAAATATTTTATTTATTTATTTATTTATTTATTTATTTTTATTATATTATATATATATTTTTTTTTACGAAATAATAATTTTGCATTCTGATAATATGTAAGGGAAAACAAATTAAAAATCGCGCAGTTTCCACTTTTTATCTTAAAACTTAATTTTTTATTTTTTTATTTTCTTTACCTTTCTATATTATTATTACCATGCTTTATATTACTATAACTCATTTAAATATTTAATCATCTAGCTAGTAATTTATCAATAACAGATTCAATAATGAATTATTTCCAACAATGTGGATGTTGATGTTGCTAGCAATTAACCCATTAGTGCCTGAATTATTTTTTCCCCTAAAATTCGAATTTTGCGAATTCCCACCACTTTTAAAGTAAGAATAATTTTTTTCTTAATTTATCGAGGACTTCGTCTCGAGAAAGAAAGTATTTATTTATCCTTCTTTTTACTGGCATGAAAGGTGCTTACTTGAATTTTTTGAAACTGTCCCAAAAATGGGACGCCAGGCACTAATGGGTTAAATCGGCTTTATGACTCAGATGCACATTCACTTAACCCGGGAGAACGCGCGCTTTTCAAGGTATGAATGATTTTAACTTTGCCACCAATAAAATCTAATTATAACAGTAACTTTATTAAGACGGAGACAATTCTTACAAATTTTGCGATAAAATAAATTGACGATCACTTTTAAAAAATTAGTGGTTACAATTGTAAAAACCACACGCACTCAGGGTCTTTTAGGCCCTGCGCGCGTCCTCGCGGGTTAAGAAAAAACAAATATTTATATGAAATTAAAAAAGGATTCTTAACCCCTTAACTGTGTAATTCTTTTCCTTTCAATAAATTGAAAATAGTGGATTGTCACCACTATTATTTGAATGAAATATTAATAAAATGTAGTCTAAACATTACCGCCTTTCAATAGTATGAAAATTTTCTTAAAAATAATAGTGGTGACAAAAAGCTTTAAGAAACGAAACGTGAAAAAAATTCCTGCCCGAAGTCAGTTCGGGCATTACAGTTAAGGGGTTAAAATCATTAACCCAACAGGTCGTGCCCGGGGTGTTTGGACACCCCAATACAGCTCAGTGTATTAATAAATTTTACTGTGTAACCAATAAATATAAATAATAATCGGCATTTATATTTAGTCGGAGACAACTGTTATAGAGTCTGAGGTTATTTACGATCTGAAGATTATTTTTAAAAAGTATTTGTGATCGTTGTAAAAACCATATTCACTCTCAGTTTATCATGTCCGGCGCACGTCCTCCCGGGTTAATAAGTAAGTCCGTGAACATTTTTTGAAGAGAGAGCGTAAAACACACACACACACACACACACACACATATATATATACCGGGTGTCCCAAAAATGACTGATGGATTTTAAAATTCAATAACTTGCAAACGGTGACAGCTATTTAAAAAAAAATTACAGGAGGGTTATGTATAATGTCAGGAGTTTTTTACCATAATTTTTTATTTTAGTTCGCATCTCAAACAATAGGTGGCGCTGACGGCGATTGAAGGCCAAGTGATCAGTGCTGAGTGAAGCGTCGACCTGGCCTTCAATCGCCGTCAGTGCCACATATTGTTTGAGATGCTAACTAAAATAAAAAATTACGGTAAAAAAACTTCTGACATTATACATAACCCTCCTGCAAAATTTTTTTAAATAGCTGTCACCCTTTGCAAGTTATTGAATTTAAATTCCATCAGTCATTTTTGGGACACCCGGTATATATTTATATACACACACACACACACACACACACACACATATATATATATATATATATATATATATATATATATATATAGTTCTTCAATAAAAGTCGTAAAATAAGTTTATTGTAAAATACATTCAAAACTTTTTTTGTATAATATTATTATTACCAAGTCCTCTTCCCTGCCTATTGTGTGTCCAAAAAATTTTACATCTTACCTGTATCCATCAAAGAAAAATTCGCCTTGTCTGTGTATCTTCGACGGCTACCAAAATCTACCGTACAAAAAAATGCCACATCATTTCAAACAACATGACCACCTGGTGGGCATTTCAGAGGCATAGCCATGGTGGGTGCCCATGTACTCTGAATGTGGGTAATTTTTGAAAATTCTTTTCGCATTAATTCCAGAAATTTTTTCTGCTATGAATCAAGGAGAAGAAAACCTTATAATATTACTAATTTTGGGCACTCATCCTGGTTACGCCACTGCATTTTGTATGCCCATCAGTCTTCTGTTTTTTCTCTACTTTGATTAGATAAACGATAACATCTGCTAAAAAATTGGTGATTTTGGTTAGTATTCGAGTCAAATTCGGTGCGCGTGGTTGAAACTGGTAAGTTTACACAAGAAGAAATTTAAAAGAAATAAGAAAAATTTTTTTAAGCGTTAAATAAATGATTACAACATTCCTTACTGACCTATGTACCACTAAAAATTAGAAATTGTCAATGTCACTCTTTGTATGTTTCCCGTTGCTAAAGCTCGTATGAAAGTTTTAACACTATAAGCGCAAAGCGCAGTTAATTAGACGGCTACCATGTATGAATAAATAGATTTGACCCAGATATTTCCTTTAAAAAAGAGTTGTATAAGAAATGCTCGCAAAAATTATTTAAATAGATAAGTTAGAAGCTTTAAATAAAACACTCATGAACAAATATTTTATGAAACTTGAGTTAAATTTACGGCGCTTCTAATATTAAAATAAAAAAATTCTCAATTTTGATATTACACTATTAATGGTATTTCTTTTTCAGAACATATTTTGAAATTCCATAACTTTTAACAAAAGAAACAAAACAAGCCGTTTTGGTCAGCAGTTGAAAGAAAAGTACATTTTGTACAAGAAAAAGTAAAAAAAGAAATGTAATGTCTTCCTTTCGCAGTTATGAAGGTTTCTTAAGCGCTTCTGGAAAATTATCAAGATGGCCACTACGCAATGTTTCAGGCTTGATTTCAAACCAGGCTTTTTTAAACAGCGCGTCTCAAATATCCAGGGACTTGTGCTTGATTGCACAGACTTTTGGTTCTAGGATCCCCGAAAACTGCAAAGTTTATTTGGGGGGGGGGGAGGGAGTTGGTGGAATTCAAGATTAAACTTTGTGCACTATGTTTTCCTGGAAAACATTGAATTTATATCAGCAGAAATTACAATTAGACAACAAAAAAGCACAAGGAACAAGAATAAGACAGTAATATACCTTAATTTCGGGTGTATAAGCCGCGGATCAAACAATTCTTTTTGGACCCAGAAATCTTATTTAGTGATTCAAGATAAATATTTACGTCGATCTAAGTAGTTACATTTGTTTCTTAAAAATTTCTGGGTCGAAAAAGAATTGTTTGATCCGCGGCTTATACACCCGAAATTACGGTAACTGAAAAACGCGAAAAAAAACCATTAAACTAAATTGACATTTTTATCATGCCACAGTATTTATGGGTCATCCTGCAAACAAAAATATAGCTTTGAACGAAACAAGTTACAGTTTCAGCGCTAATTAACACAATTAATTAAACAAATAGTTACAGTATATTGAACTAGGGAAATATAAGCATAAAGACCAAATAAAGGCACACGCTCAGCCCTGTTTTAACAACATAACTCAAGGCTGTCCAACCTGGTGCCCGCGTAATATCAGAAAATTCTTACAGAAATCAAGACTTTATTTAACCCTTTCCGGCTCAAGCAAATTCTATTAGTAAAATGAGAAATTGTCGATAGATACCGGAATTTATAAAGGACTTGTCTGGGTATTATGAATTCCTTAATTTAAGCTTTCATTGTAAAAGCAAAATTATATTAAAATATTACTGGTGCCGTTTGCAAGTTTGGAATTAAAATTAGGTGTTGCCGGCCCGGCAACACTGCGCAAGAAAGAGTTAATCGGAGGTATTCGAAAATTTAAAAAGGCAGAAATTTCTTTAAGGGTGTATTTCGATTCAAACTGCTTACTTTCCGATGAATTTTTAGATTAATTTTTGCTCCGAAATGCATCAAACTGGCAAAATGTCTTATTCAGAAAGTACTCAAGGTGCCGTAATTGTTGATTCTTTGATAAGTGTAGAAAATATTGCGAAAAATGCAATCGAAAACGGCATTTTGAACTGATTTTTCCGAAGCAAGAGATCTGGTAACGAAAAAAAGAGTCATACTGAGAAGATAATTATTTATAAATCAAATTCTAATGAATTGAGCATAAAATGACATCACACGGCACCTTGTACGTCTCTTCAAAAATCCCCTCAGCAAGTTTCATGTTTCTACTTTTAAAAATGTGTCTGAAATTGAATCGGAAAATTTCGAGCTGTTGAAGGTGGAAAAGCATATTTTCGAATACACCCTTAAAATTTTTCTGGTATATCGCGGGCACCAGGTAAGACAGCCCTGACTTTGTTTTTCTTTTTTTACATTGAAAATAAATTAAAGGAACACCATTACTTTAAAGATAAAATTTTTGGCAAAAGGGTATAGTCGGGTTTCTTAGTAAAATATGCCCTTGAGTCAACCACATCGAGTCCTACATGGATCAATAGCCCATAAAAAGAAATTGATTTCTCCCCAGTTTTAAGTTTGTATCTCAATACCATGGGAGGTAATGGCCCTAAATGTCTGTTTTGGAAAAGAGCGCATTGGGACGAAACTACGAAGCAGATTTCAACGAAAAAATAAGGGATGTAAAAAACCACCATAAGAATGTTTGACAATTTTTTCAGATTTTTTTAAACAAAAGAACAAGCTTCCTAACATTTTTCCTGTTTTTAAATATACATTTTAATTAAAAATAAACTGAAATTTCTGAGTGATCACCTTAATTTTTTGCGTGAAATACTATGAGACATGATGCATATTCACTATCAATTTCAACTTTCTACGTATGGTGCATCATATTAAAAAAAAAGGGGCAAAATCGTATTCCGGCGGCAATGTGGGGCGTGTCTCCGACAAATTTCACGCCTTCTTTTAAAAATTCTGTGTGAAAAAATATGTGAGATTTGAAATCTTGATTTTGATCTATGCATAGCAATTTTAAAAACAGATGAATACTAAGATGGATAATTAGATATATACTAAGAACAAGACACAATGCAATTTCTATTAAAATGTAACATTAATGTATTAAAAATATTCATTTTTTTCTTTATTTCTTTTTTAAAAAAACGTGAGCACTTATTATTATTTAAATCAGTGTTGACAATTCGGTCTCCAATTTTATTTTAAAAGTTCGGATTCATATCAGAAAATGCAAAAAGTATTTTCAGATTTATTTAATATCAGACCTTTTCTTGATTACACAAGAGAAATTTTCTTCTTCAAAAAGTTCAAATGTGAAGTTAAAATTTTGGAATGAAAAGGGAGAAGAAAGTGGTAACCATAATTTAACTTTTTTAAAAAGTGCGTTTTCTTGGTTAGCACTAGAAGTGCTAAGAGCAGTCAATTTGACTACTACCAGATTTGTATAATTTGATTTAAACCAGAAAGTTTTTTAAAAAAGATTTAATTATTCCACACCAATACGTTAAAAAATAAGTTAAAAGAGTTAAATGTATATATTATACAAAAATATGTTAAAAACATAAATTATAAAATAAGATATATTAAAAAGATAAGATATGTTAAAAAAACAAAGATATGTTAAAAAGATAAGTTAAATTCTTTGAATAAAATCTCTCGCGTACGTGTTTTTCTTAATGACATTTAAGTGAAATTTACAACGCTTCTAGTGTTAACATAAACAAATGCCTTTTTTAAATTTTAAACAGAAATATAAAATTAGATTTCTGATGTTTCAAATATGGCAGTTTATTATCATTTAAAATTGAAAAAGTTTTCTTATTTAATAAAGAGCAAATAAATACTTTGTAAATACACACTTTCTTCGTTTTAAAACATTTTTATTTGAAATTTTCTGGGAACAAATTAATTTGCTCAAGTTTCAGTATCAAAGAAAAAATGAGATTTCCTTTTGAAAATAATTAATAACAATAAAAATAAACTTCGTTTCAAACGTTATTTCTCGTATTGATTTCTATTAAATGGTTGTTCTTTGTTACTTGTAATTGTACAACTGTTAATTCAGTAGTTAAAAATATTCAAACTGAAAATTAAATATATACTTTGAAAAAAAAACACCAGTGCTTATCAATAAAGTGTCGGACTAATTTGAAAATTTTTTTAAACGATTGACAAAATTTATACGTGTCGCTAACATACATAATATGATTACATAAATTATAAAAAAGTGTGTATTTAAATGTAATGTGAATTGCTTTTTCGGAAAAAAATGGCTAGGATTGAAAAAAACCTTTATACTTTTCAGGAAATAAGTTTTGGAAAAAAAAAAACTTCTACAACATAAACATTTGTCTGTCACAAAAGATATTTTTTTTTTTCCAAATTTGGTTGCAGTAGCAAAAATTTAAATAATACTTCATTTGATTTTATATTTAGTTTAATTAACTATCGCTATTTAAAGAAAGTAAATTATTTTAAAAATTGCATTTGCCAATAAAATAAAATAAAAAAAAATTAAATTAACGATTAGTTTCTTTAGGCAAATTTTTCCTAGCTTGTTAGAATAAATTGTTTTGTATTTAAATACATTATTTATAAAGATTACTAAATATACTTTACAAACAAAATTATTAGTTTTACTTCCCATGAATATTTTGTTTTTATATTTTAATGGAATCTGAAATAATAAAATATCTAGAAACAGATTTCCGCTAATAAAACTAAAGAAAAATCTTTACTTACAAAAATTATTTAATTATATGTACCGTAATTTTCTGTGTATAATCCGCGGATCAAACAATTCTTTTTCGATCCAGAAATCTTATTCAGTAATTGAAGTCAAATATTTGCCGCGATGTAAAAAGTTAACTTCTATTTCAAATTTTTTCTGGGACGAAAAATGATTGTTCGCTCTGCGGATTATACGCCGGAAATTATGGTATCATCTGTACCTAAAAAAATAGTTTCATTAATCATTCATTTATGCTCATCATAAGCTCATTTACGATTTAATACCATGAAGGGCGGTGGGATAATATTATCCCACTTAATTTCAATTGCAAAATGTTACATTGACACCAGAATTTTCAAATGAAAATTTTAATTCTCTCAAGTACGTGAAGAAATGTCTTTAGTTCTTGAAGTGATATTGTTTTTAAATTCATTGCCGTTCAATCATTTCAGCATTTTAAGAATCTAATTGGTTTGCTCCTTTGACGATGACAGGACATTGACGGGGACATCTGATGCTTACACTGACAGGTGATGTATTCTTTGTTGTCACAAGATGGCGAAACTACTATCGTCAAAATGAATTTCCCCCAGTAAAAATTAATATCAGGTTATGCCTTTCTTTTTTATCGAAATTTCCCATCAACGAATCTTTCAAATAAGGAGAAATTTTCTACATAAGTATAATGGTGAAAGTTTTACGCGATGGTAAATGAACTACCTGCGAAAGGTGTTACCGTTGAAGATTTACTAATTTAAGGATATGTTAGTTAATTTTTCACAATAGTTCCACGTGTAAAATATCAGGTGCCATCTTGTGACAACCTTCTCAGTTACCTCTCTCGCACCTGGTAGATAATACACTATATGACTCCTCCTATTTATTTTAAACTCGATACATTTTATCGACACTAAAGTGTTGAAAGATTGCGTAAATTTTTCCCACTCCGTGGTCCGGAACAAAAATGTATACCCGTAGCATGCTACGAAGACACGATGATTTCTAAAGCCATAGGATTTTTTAGTTTTTGAAAGGTTTTTTATTTTAATTTATAATAGAAATATAGCACACTTGTTAAAACACATAGAACAATGGGAATTATTGTCATAATATGCTGTCGCGAAAATGTAGCAACAAACTAATAAGGGAAGTAGGGTACCATTGATGATTGGTTGCATAACATCTCATGATCGGAAACGTCACCATGAGTCGCTAGTTGGTGCTGGTCACGAGCACTGGCGAGGAAATACCTGCCTTATCGCAGTCATCCGAACAGTAGTCGCCTTACGGACAGGGAGCTAGAAGACATTCACTTCGTGGCTGATGAAGGGCTGCCACCGGTTATTGTTTTTATATTCTTTTCGCACAAGTATTTTTCTAAAAAAAATTTTGAAGTATTTTCAACTTGCAAATTTTGTCAAATTGTCAATTTTCTGTATAGGGAAAGTGATATCAGTTAGAATTAAAAATAAGTCGCCTGTGGCAGCCCTGTTGATGGCAATGCACAGGCAGCAAGAACAAAATGGGTAAGTTTGGTCGCAATTTATTAGTCGTGCCTTGCCTGTTGTCATCCCTTATGACATCAGAAAATTGTTTTGTCGTTTTAGAGCATGTGCGAGATCAGGCACTACGTGAAGCATAAAATATTATACGAACATTTAGTTTCAACATGATTGGGCGTTTTCCCATTTTCGGTCACTTTACTTCTTGTGCCTCAGCTATCACTTTTATTTGATCTTTCCAGACATGGATGGTTACGTAATTCTTAATACGTATGATCTTCGCTAGTTTCCCTAAGCTTTTGTCACTATATTTTTGAGACACCCTGTATGTGATGATAAATTTACACTGTATTATACTATTAAAACTTTGATTACGATGCATTTACTAGCAGCTTTATTTAATTAGCCACTCTAAGCATACTTAGGATAAAATTCCTACATTTGTCATAGTAATACAATAAAGCTTTCAGGAGTCTTAACTGCTAAAGATTTTTTATATATCAAAATGAAAACACTTAGTAAATTACAACAGCTGAAAATGACTACGAATGAGAAAACTGCTACCCTTACAAAATTACTTTTGCAAATATTTGGTGAAATGTTCTGACACAATTCGCAATATTTTATTTAATCGTTTGTTATATGTTTTCTAAGTATCTAAAAAATAATCAGTAATTATTGCTATTCATAAAAAATAATTTTGTTATGTTTTATTTTATATCAATGTTCAATACATAATATATTAATACATAACATAATTCAATGTAATTTATGAATATTATTTTGCGTTGATTTAAAATTGTGAAGGAATGTTATTCAACAGAATTTAAAATATGATTTCGATTATATGCAATGAAATACAACATTTGCTGTGATTGCTTGAATTTGTGTTCTAATATCTAAATTTACCAAATTCTGGTAAAGTGATCCCTTATTTATTAACAAAAATGTGAGGCATTACACCATAATATGAATTTAAATTTTTGTTAACAATAATAAAGATACTATAACGATCTTTTTCCCAGATTTACATAATTTTTCCTATATTGTACAAATTTTCTAAGAATTTTAAAAATGGGCACCACACGTGCCTCAATATATGTGATCTAAACCCCCCATCCTCAGTAATTCAAAGTGTAATGTACAGTACACATAATTTCAATGTCTTCTTTTTAGCGCCGTTATCAATGCATCACATTTGTTGCAAAGTTAACCCTTTCCGGCACGGGTGAAATTCTTAGTAATATGTGAAATTATCGACTGACACCGGAATTCACAAACGAATTTTCAAGATATTTTGAATTCCTTAATTTAAGGGCTTATTGTAAAAGCAAAATTTTACTAAAATATTACTGGTGCTGTTTGCAAGTTTGGAATTAAAATTAGGTATCCCAGACCGGGCACAGTGTGCCGGAAAGGGTTAAGTTATTCTTTTGAATATTTCGATAAATTATTCTTTTAGTTTAACCCTTTGCGATGCAGGGCAAATTCATTACTTAAGTGTTTAAATTAATTACTGACACCAGAATTTGAAAACAATTTTATTTCTAAATAAGAAAAAGCTATATTTCACGCATTCAATAAACCTTAGTTTTTTTTAAACACAATTCCGGTGCCAATATGGCGTTTGGGAATTAATATAAGGTGGTATATCTATGAAACCACCGCCCCGCAAGGGGTTAAACCGCTGAGTAGAAATCACTGCTGAGCATGACCAAGATTCGTACACATAAAGGGATTCAAGGGATTATAGTTGTTTTAGTACCAGGAATTTTATAAAGTATTGGAAGCCATTTCTGATGATAGTTTTTTTCCCTGTTAAATAAATGATATATTTATAGAAATTCTGATACAGAACAATTCAAAACTATTGAAGCGTTAGGCATGGTGGCGTCACTACGACGTCGTTGTGAAGTCACATTGTGACTTTGTGATCATCGATTATCGGTGTGAAGTCACAGGGACTAAAATGTGAAGTCGTTATGACCGTTTTAGAGCTCGTTTGTGACGTCACATTGTGACCACTTTGTGAAGTCACGGTGTGACAAATTTGTGAAAATGTGTCATTTGTGACTACTTTGACATTGTGACGAAACTGTGACAAAAGCGACGATATTTAAATTGCCAGAAACATGTTTTTTAAAGTTAACATGGTTTGAAGAATATCTGTAATTTTCTGCAGATTTTTAAGAAAGTCACATCTCAGTCACAATGTGACGTCACTGAATGGTGGCATTTTGGTCACAGATGTGATATGACCAAAGTGACTCACAGTGACGTCATTGTGACCATGCATTCTATGGGGAACCCTGTTTGAGGGAAACACCTGTATCAGTGCTGCCAGTTTGACTTCCATTTTTAATGAGAAATTCAGAGATCATACTGGAAATTAAAAATTATATTCTTTGCTCTATTTAATAACAGACATTTTGTGATCAACCAAGATAAAAATACTTCTTCAAGAAATTGCTGTTTGAATTTTATTTTTCAAAATAAAAATGGAGGACAAGCTGGCAACCCTAACCTGTTTTATGACTGATTAATTGATTTACGAGTGTTTCAGTCTGTCCTATGATTTCTTTAAGTTTATACGCAACCCGTCGAGATACCGCATATATGTCCAAAGCATACGTTTCACGCCAATATTTAATGCCCCGGAGGTTATTTGCATGATCAGTGACCTTTAAATACAATGCCTACTCGATGACATAAAACTGGTGAATGTCATAGACGTATTTTTTTCCACGTTTGTACGGTCTTTTAAATTTAAATATCAGTAACAAAATCCTGGAAAATTTAGCTTGTGAGATGTTTTTAAGATTTTGGTTACATATTATTATGTATTTTGTTGCGTTGAATCGCAGCAATCTAAATACACAAGGCCAGAGGACATGAGGTGTGACGTCATCACTAGTCAACCGAGGCTAGTGAAAAAGACAGGCTACCGCGGTACATTAAACTTATTTTTTCCAGACCGCTGAAGTCACGTGATATTCGAATGCACCAATGAAGGCTTACCAAAAGAACGTCACGTCATTCTAGCGGTCTGTAAAAAATGATATGCACGGCGGTAGCCTGTCTTTTTCGTTAGCCTCGTAGTCGACCGACTTCTCACGAGTCTTGGAATTTGCACCGGAAAACATTGAAAAGCATTTTCTTTTAATTTATTTGTGGAATATTGTTTAAAACAACAATAAGTATTTAAATTTATTTGTGACATATTGGAATCCTCCAATAAAATATCAGTCAGATGCGGCAACACTGTGGCATTCTGCATCTTGCTAATTTTTATTTAGGTAACTGAATTCTCATAATTAAGTTTAAATAGTTACGATTGTTTTATAAGATGGCAGATGTTCCACAAGTAACACAAAAGAAAATTGCAATTCAAAAATTTCCGGTGTGAATATCAACATTTGTGAGGAACCAGACAATTAGAGATGACTTGAAACCTAATGTTTTCCGATCTCGAGTATTTCGATTGCAGCGACTAAGTCCAAATATGACGGACCATGAAATTATCTCTTGATGAAAATTGTAAGTTCAATTATAATATGTACATATGGCGAGAGACTATTTTCAAATAAAGAGTGTGAAACAAATCTAAACAAAACTTGCATAATAGGTTAGTTTTGAATATCATTTATTAAAATTATACTAATTTTATTTTTTTGGATATTTTTATTTAACATCTGAATGCAATTTTCAACATATCAGAAGATTTTTATTCCCTAAATTTCCCGTTTAAATCCAATTGAATAAATTTAAGAATTCAAAAAATAAAAGTTCAAAAGCATTTGTACATGAATGCCAATATCGCACGCTTTTTTTGCATCACCAAAAATTTATAATAATCTTTGCTTTTTAATTTTCCGTAACTTGCCAATTAAAACAGATAAAAATTTCTACTAAGGTTTTGCGGTATAAAAATGCAGAAAAGTTGGCAATTATGTTTTAACATCTCTGTAGTGGTATCAGAATTTTTCTTTTTTTTCTTTTCAGCTCTAAAATTTGCTATTTTCAAAAATTCGGATTCGATGTCTGAAAATTAAGCTTTTTTTTTCATTTTAAGTGCTCAGGGTTATAAAAATTAATTCTCAAAATTTGTAAAACACAACCTTCAATTCTATTTTTTTGTATCAACTATTAGCTATATTTTTCTTTACTTAGAATTTTAACATTCACCGTTTAAAAAATAATAGTTGCATGATGGTTACATATGAAGCTGATTTTCGGATTCAGTGCAAAAAAGTACTCAAGAATCAATTATCAAAAGTTAAGAAACACAACGATCTTCTGTAATTTTTGTATCAGAATATTGTTATATTTTTCCTTTATTCTATGTTTATAAGAAGAAAGTATTGGAATAGTAAAAATTTTCAACTTCCGGTTTTCGATGGATTTTTACGTTTTAGAGGTCAGAAAACTGGAAAAATATGTTTTTACAAAACGTCTATCTGGAGTCCGTCTGTTTGTAGGTATGTGACGGAAAATTTCGGCCACTCTATCTCAAGAACTAATGCACGGAATTTAATAAAAAAATATTTAATTTATCCCTGATATAAATTGGTGCTTATTAGTTTTTGGTGTAAATCGCTCAGCAGGGGGTGCTGCTATGCATCATTTTTCTCGATTTCCGCAATAGCTCAAAATCTAGGAGTAATGTATGGATTTTCATCAAAATTCAAACCCAGTTTGTCCTTGATATGAATTGACGTTTTCAACATTTTTTTTTTTTTTTTTTTTTTTTTTTTTTTTTTTGTAAATCGCTTAACATATGACGATGCTATGCTGCATTTCTTACGATTTCTGCTATAGGTCTATTTCAAGAACTAATATACGGATTTTCATCAAGCTTCAGATGCAGTTAGATGTTGACATAACTTGTTGCAGATTAGGTTTCGGTGTAAATCACTCAACAAATGGCTCTGCTATACTGCATTTCGGATGATTTACGTGCTTTTAGTGAGAGTCCTATCTCAAGAACTAATGCACAGAATTTTATACCGTTAGAATCACTATGTTGGGTTATAGCCTATCATTTAATTTTGGTACGGTGAAAGTGAATTTTGAAGCAACATTAACGTGAATAACAAAGAAGAAAGTTTTGGGATTGCCACATTCGACTAGTTTACATTTACCTTTGACCATTACAATTAGCGAAAATTCCTAAATTGATGTTAAAAGGAGGTCATTAAAGATTCAGTGATAAAAAGTACATAAAATCATTTATTAAAATTTAAAAAAAAAAAAAAACGCAGATTTAGTACAGCGAATTTAGTCCCCAACTTTTATTTTAAAAATTTAAATTTCACATTTCATTCTGGTTCACTCCAGAAAGTGCAAAAAGTATTTTCAGATTGTCAGAATTGGTAATTTAAACCAAAGCTTCTCCTTACAAAAGTTCCGATGGAAATCAAAATTTAGGGATGTTATTTATTTTATATTACGGATCAGGGTTTTGTTTTCTATACTTCATGATAAACGTTTCGTGATTACTTAAAGTAAAATTTTTTCTTTGAGAATTTCTGGTGTGAATTCGAAGTTTTTAATTCAAAATAGAGGCAAAACTGGTAACCCAGAAACAGGCATTTCATCGCAGGCTTGTATAATTTTTAACACTTTAGACTCCGACGTCTCTTACACAAATTTTATTCAATCGGCAAAACTTTTTAAAAAGAAGTTGCTTTCAATTACCGTAATTTCGGGTGTATAAGCCGCAGATCAAACAATTCTTTTTCGACCCAGATTTTTTTAAGAAACAAATATAACTAGTTAGATCGCCGTAAATATTTGTCTTTAATCACTAAATAAGTTTTCTGGGTCCAAAAAGAATTGTTTGATCCGCGGCTTATACACCCGAAATTACGGTACACAATATCAAAAAGTTTTCGAATTAAATAAGTCATATTATAATTTTTTTTTATGACTTGTGCCAAAAACAAATTTTACAAAGACGAATTATGCCCAGTTTGACTGGACATAAGTGTGCAAAAGGTTTATACTCGTTTAACCCCTTGAGAGGCGGTGTGATATATTTTATCCCACCTAATTTAAACAAAATTCTCACTAAAAACTTTTAACGAAATTTTATTTTTTTTATTTTGGGGCAAAATGTTAAAAAATCCCCTTTCCTATTATTTTGAAATAGATTTTTTCGGATATTCCGATCAGAATAAAATATTGCAAAGACATTGTTGCTTGCCCTTCATTCAGTGTATTCAGCTATCTTTGGATTAGTTTCTTTTTTAATTTAGCAGAGTCTCTTGAAAAAAACTAATTTGCTTAACAAACTATATATTTTTACTTAACCCTTTGAGCCTGATATGTAAACTTCTTCAAAATTCAAAATATCACATCGGCACCAAATTTTTGTAAAGAAAAAGTACAGTTTATGATACGCACAAAAAAAAAAAAAAATGCATTAAACCTTTTAAAAAATAAATTTGCTCGAATATTCCGGTGCCACTGTGACTTTTCGGAATTAAAATTAAATGATAGACAATTCAACCACCAAATGTCGAAAGATTAACCCTGTAATGCCCATCATAGGTTTCGTTCATGCGAAGTTCTATAATGCTAAGAATTTAAATTCATACCAGAAAATCTAAATAATGAATTTCGCTTTATTTAGTAAATTTTATTATTATTATTATTATTATTATTATTATTATTATTATTATTACATTCAGCGACTTTTTGCATAGATTACTATTTTGAATTTATCGTATGAATTCAATATATTTGTATTATAAATTCTTGCAATTGGGAAAACTGATGATAGCTTAAATGCTATCTTAGGAATTAGAGGTTGAAACACAAACGTGTCACGTGCCAGACTTTGCGACACATTTTTAGCACGTACAAATAATTAAGTAAAAAATTCCCAACAATTTAAACATTTAAAATTTTCTTCCAAAATATTCACTGATCAGTTGATAAGTAATTCACATTTAATTGATAAATATGAAAAGCATTCATTATTTTTCATGCAAGTATTACAGTCATAAGATTGATAACGAACTTTTGAAAGCCAGTTACTTAAAACATCTTATACTAGGAAGTTTAAAAATAATTCTTTCTGTTAAATCTTGCCAGTTTCATTAATATATTAAAAAGATAATCATCTGATAAATCCACAACTATTAAACACTAAATTAATGAACTGAAAGAGAATTTATGTATTCTATTAAGATCCTTATTCGATATCTTCTTAAGCCTCCTTGAGAATAAATGATTTCCTGCACGCTTTATTAATGTTTTTCAATAACCTATTATCCCATTTCTTTGCATAGCATAAAATTTATTACGGAAAAGCATTACGTTCATATTATAAAGTACATTATTTAATCAACCTATTCGAAGCGATGTTCAAAATATTTAAATTGGATAAAGTTAAAATTATATATTTTGTATTAATAACAAACTACTATTGAAAATAAATGTCATGAGTTCAAAGTAAAATCGTAATCTGTGAAAGTATTCAAAAGTAAAAGACTTTAAAAATGGTGGAAACTCTGAGTTATTTAACTCCTCTAAGTAATAGTTATTTAAATTATTATTCTTAACTGTATGTCAAAAGTGTTTTTAATTCTAAGGTATGAGTGTTGATCAAATAAGAAGTAGTCTTTTTTATACCAGTCAAATTTTATACTTCTTGTCAAGCCAATTAAAATATTTTTTTGCTTTAAATTTTTTTATACTTATTATTCTCAATGCTTTCATTTACTTAATCGCTAGCATTATGGGGAAACATGACGCACTTGACCCTTTGAACTCCGTTGGATAAATTTCTTCAAAATTCCAGTGTCACATTGACACTAGTATTTTGAAAAGAAACATTTCGGTATACGATATACACGATAAAATACATTAAACCTTTTCCAATTAAATTTGGTCAAGTATTCCGATGACATTGTCATATTTCAGAAAAAAATTAAGCGGTAGAAAATTCAAACATCAAAACTCAAAGGGCTAAAACTGTGGCACAAACTATACTTAGAAAATGTTCAACAAATGAAAATATCAGAATTATTGCATTTTGACAAAGATTTAAAGCACAATTCAGAACTGAAATCTTTTCATGTTCTCAATCATGTAAATGACACAAGTTCTTTAACGTTATCCGGTTCTAAGTACTTCTGATGCTAAAATGCTGAAAAAATTGAGTGAAACCATCACTTGCAAACAAATGTATTTTAAAATACCGTAATTTCGGATGTATAAGCCGCGGATCAAACAATTCTTTTTCGACCCAGACATTTTTAAAAAATAAATGTTACTAGTTAGATCGCCATAAATATTTCTGTTCAATCACTAAATAAGATTTCTGGGTCCAAAAAGAATTGTTTGATCCGCGGCTTATACACCCGAAATTACGGTAAGTACAAATTATTCGTCACAAAAAAATCTAAATGCCAAACATTTCTTTTAACTTTTTTCACTGGTAGGTCTTTACATTATCTTTTTTTGCAAAATTTGCTTTTGGCGCCTATAATAAAGGAAAATGAAACTTGTCTGATTTAATTAGAACATTTTTGAAATTGTTTATTTCAATAAACTGCTTTTAAAAAAGTGGCGTCCACCGAATAAAATTTGCGTAAGAGAAACCCGAGTCGAAAATGGTAAAAAATGAAATCAGAATTTGGACACCTTTTTAATTGCGTAGTACTTTCTTGAAAACTACAATAATTTTCGTCGAATAATCCGCGAATCAAAGACTGATTTTTGACACTGAAATTTTATTTGATAAAATGCAACTTTGTAAATGGCGGAAAATGTTTGTATTCAATGATTAAATAGAAATTCTAAATCCAAAAATGAACGTTTGATCCGCGATTATGAATTGGAAATTACGGTATTCATTGAATCTCGAGAACAATTGACTGGGAAATATGCTGTAACCCTTTAAGACCCAGCTCGCACGATCGTGCGGGTTACACATTCATTTAAATTTTTTCTTCTGAAACAGTCGTATGTAATATAAACCCAAATCGAACGATTGTTCTGGTTAGATGAAAGAGTAAAGTATCTTTTTTTATCAACAGATTGCGGTAGTAGTCCATGTTTTACATTCAGGCGGCATGTCTAGCTTTGTTTACAAGTACAACGGATATAGCTCATCATTTTATCCGTCGTAAAAAGGTAATTATCCATATATTTTTAATTGCTTTGATAAAAACTTTTGCTTTAATGTCTAAATAAGTGTAATATAATAAAAAACATTAATTATACACTATTTATTTTGATCTTAGGACTCAAGATTTCGATACCCGCACGATCGTGCAACTTAGGCGTTACGTTAGTCAGTGCTACTGTAAAGGTAAGTGTTTTTCAATGTTCATTTTGTTTTCTGTTTCAACAATTTTGATGACAGCCAAAATAAAACGAAGTATGCTGTTACATAATTAATACTATATTATTTTCTTGGGTGTTGTCATAGATACCCCCCTTTTTTTAATTAATTTTTACTTTTTTTCTTTTTAATTAATAAAATTTTCAAATACTTTTTCTAATTTTTTATGCAGTACTTTGCTAACTTTTAATAAAGCAACATAAAATACTTTTTCAGATGTCTAAACGGAAAAGAATTCTCACTCAAGAAGAAATATTTTAATTGATGAATATATCAGATTCTGAATTTAGTGATCTCTCGGATGATGACGACATTACGGACAAAACATTTCAAGCAGATTTATTAGAAGGACAGTCAAGTTCAGATGAACTCGATGAAGAAAAAATGACAATTTTGGATCATTCTTCCTCCTCAAAATTTCCTGAATTAATCTCCCAAAGTTCTACCTCCAAGGCAATTTCGGAAAATATTAAAAGAATTAAAAAAGAAAAAAAGGAATACAAGCGGACTGTTAAAAAGTTCATTTCTGTACCTCATCCTGGAATATCAGATTTCACGCAACTGCAGGTATGTTTTTCATTTCTTAAATTGTAATAAAAAAAGTTATAGACTTATAGAAGAAATTAAATCGATATAATAAATAAAAGCTTTAAAAATATGACAAACATTTTAAAATTAATTAAAATATTATTTTTTAAGTTGATAAGTACATCTCCAATATTATTTTTTTCCTTCTTTTTTAGGCTTTAGAGGCAACCATTTCCCATGTGTTGATGACATTTCAAGGCCTCGCAAGTGCAGGTTTGTAAACTGCGAAAAAAGTTCAAAAACACGTTGTGAAAAATGCAACGTTTATTTATGTATGTCAAAAACAAAAACATGTTTTAAAGATTTCCATTGTAAAAAAGTAACCAGTCCATAAAATAAAAAATAATACATCAATAATTACCATATTTGTAAAAAAAAAATTTGTTTCAATTTCTCTTTTCTATCCATTTAGAGCAAGAAAATCTAAATATCTTAACATGTAATAAGTAATGATTTCACAGGAAAAGGCGAACCCGCACAATCGTGCAGGTGTGGCTTTCACAGAAAAAGCCTAACCCGCACGTTCGTGCGGGTACTTTTCACGCTCTAGGGGGTGAAGAAATTTTTTTAATTATTTTTTTAGGTGTCATTAGGGTTAGTATAGAGTTAATAACCAGAGGAATTTAATATTTAATGATGAAAATGTTTCGGGTCTTAAAGGGGTAAGGAGCTTCGGAGACCATCTTCAAGAAAACAAGGCTTAGAACTGTAAGTCTTGATCGTTAAAGCATTGTAGCTCAATAAGTTTAGTTTATCCCCCGGCTAATTTTGTAATAAATAATTGTATAAAAATGTAACTGTCACAATTCAAAAAATGAAGTTTAGTAATGACTTACGCAAGTTTAAGATTATTTAAATTTTGATTAAGTTAATTAGTTAAGTTTTTATTTCGAGGTTACGAAGAACAAAAAACAATTCCGTTACAATATGGGCTTCTTAAAAAGTAGGATTCGCAAACTTATTATATTTTTAAGGACTGTCGCACCACAATCGATAATAGGAAAATTTATATTTAAATTTTCAGAAACAGAATTCCCAACCACCACCTTTACTCTCAACTTTCCCTTTTTTTTCTGCAGTGGAATATTTTGAAAATACTGTTAAAATTTTGTGGTATATATCTCCAAACCCTGATAAATACTATGATATTACACCTTTTCAATTATATTTAAATTAATACACACTAAAAAAAATCCGTTGAATTTACGGCAAAATTAGATGCAATAAAAAACATACAACTAATTTTACTGCAGTTTTTGCGTAAATTTGACGGATTTTTTTACAGAGCACAATTAGGTGCAATCCATATAGTTTCTGTAGAATATGGTATGGTATTTAATGAATTTAAGTTTTCAGTTATGTTATGCGTTTTGCAAATTTTTAACCCTTTGAACTCTGATGATTGAATTTTCTACTACTTAATTTCAATTCTGAAATGTCACAATGGCCCGGAATGTTCTACCAAACTTATTTGGAAAAGACTTAATGCATTTTTTTTCGTGTATATCGGAAACCATATGGACATTAGGGTGGATCGATTGTCTATGGCGAAAAAAAAAAATTACAATTGATCAAAATCTACCTATGCGGAAAAGATGTTCTATTGTACGGAGATTAAGGGAAAAATAATGAAAAAAATTAATTTTAAAATTTAATACTGCCACAAAAGGATTGAATTTTCGAAAAAATTTGAAAAAAGACCGAATTTTGATTATGTTACTTTTGTCAAAAACTAATTATTTTAATAATTTTTAAAATCCAACAATGCGGAAAAGGTGTTATATCATATGGAGGTTAAGTAAAAAACAATAATAAGTAATAAATTTGAAATTTAATACTGCCACAAAAAAGTTGAAAATTCGACAAAATATTGAAAAAATGAAAAAAAGATCTAATTTTGGTTAGATTTATTTTTGACGCAAAATAATCATTTTAATATCAATGAAAACCTACCTTTGTGTAAGAAATATTATATTGCATGGATATTAAGTAAAAAAAATAAACAAATAAAACTAATTTCAAAATTTAATACTCCTGCAAGTGATTTAAATTTTCGAAAAACTGGCAGTTCCAGTTTTTTCAGTTAGAATTTGTCAGCTTGTGTATTGTGTATCTTAGTGTATCTTGAATATTACTGTACCATGGCGTTGTCAAAAAAAAAAAAAAAATAAATAAAAAGAGAGAGAGATATGAATTACACCCTATTTGGGTCTAGCTTTGATATGCCAGTAAATATGCTCCTTATTACAAAAAGTTATAAAATTTACATATTGGTATTTAAAAAATAACCGAAGAAAGGATTCGGTCAAGATCTATTTATTTCCTGCCAGTGAGAAGGAGTTGCTAATAAATTACTAGTGACCTGTAAATGAGATTCAATCTCAATAACTTTTTTACAGCAGCATTTTAAGAAAAATTAAACTGTTTAACGACAAATATTGCACTCTACTTAATTCTTGTAAAACAAAATAAGATACTGAAAGCTACTACAGTCTTTTGGACCATTTCCGAAAATACTGCCTATTTTTTTCAGTTCAATAGATTTGAATATGAATATGAATATTGAGTGTAAACTAAACCGACGTATTGAGAGCAAACTCACTTTTCTGCATCATCTGCTATCATTGAAAAGCCAAAATGCTGCCGAGCTAGGTGTCACATCATCAGAATATTGGACAGTTTGGGCACTTCCGACCATGCAGGTGCTGCCATCGTGTCTGGTGCACTTCAAGATGTGGGTATTATCTCACAAAACTATGAATCGAATGCTACTGACAGAAAAAAATCAGCATGATAAAACAAACCATAGACCACGCCATCGTTTTAGTCATTCTCTTCAGTCATTTGTAAAAGATTATGATCATGGCCATTTGCTTTAAACTTTGATGGGTGTAAAGACAGACTACATCACTAGAAAACAACAGAAGAAAAATCATAATAGAAGCAGACTTGAGCTTGAAAAAAGAACTGGGTTCCGAATACATCGGCCACATATATATAAATTCTGGGAGAGTACCAAACAATTTGAAAACACGACGTGCATTTTTTTGTCATGTGTTAACAATAATATACATGTAACAAAGTTGGTTGCGATCGGTTGTGACGGAATATCTGTTAATATAGATGTTAAAGGATGTGTTATTCGAAATATGGAACTGATCTTCAAGCGTCCACTGCAATGGTTTTTGTGCTAGTTACACACCAATGAGGTTCCACTATGTCATCTTTTTGCAGCGTGGATGGAACTGCGGCTTGGCACAAATGTTTCACTGGTGAAATAGAAAGATTATTCGCAGCATGTTAGAAGCTTTTTGTATTTTCATGTATGTCAGTATATGAATTCTAAAAGAGCGCGAGTGAAATCAAACGGTCTGCTGTAATCCTAATCATTACATTAAAAAATATCTATATTTTCCATTTACCAGCTTTTTGACCTTTTGCGACGGATTATATAGATTTAATTAAATAGGAAAATGTGTCGAACCTCCACTAACTGACGGATTTAGTAACAACATGATTTCAGAAGCAATATGTAAATCCAGCAATAATTCCAGTGGCAATAACATCTACTATCAATAATATCTATTCACGCAATGCTCATTCTACAAAACTAATAATCAAAAGAGTCACGGAAGTATTTCTGCGGTGTATGGACCATACATAAGAGATAGTTTTATATAAATCGAATTGAATTACAAAATCTCATGTCGATTTTCAATACCGAACGTCATTATCGCCAATTGCAATGTTGACGATTTTTCTTGTTTTAATACTAATGAAGCTGTTAAATAAGAAACTAAAGTTTTTATCTTGTAATCAATTAAGTATCCCCTCATCGCAATAAATGTTAAAAATGTCTAAAATTCATATTTTATTTTACAAAAAAAAGTTGATTGTTTACCGTAAAAACGTTCAAATACATAAATTTGAGCCACATTGCTGTAGATTTAAATTTTGAAATATTTTTTTTTAGTTATTTTTCTCATACTCAGCATATAATATAACATCTTTTACGCATAGTTAGGTTTTGGATAATATTTTGAACTATTATTTTGAATCAAAAATAATCTAGCCAAAATTAGGTCTTTTTTCACTTTTTTTCAAAATTCAACCTCATTGTGGCAATAGTAAATTTTAAAGTTAATTTTTTTAATTATTTTTCCCTTAATCTCCATCCAAAAGAACATCTTTTCTGCATAGGTAGGTTTTGACACTGTGAAAAAAAAAATTCGATCCACCCTAATGGACATTTTCGAAATGGTAAAATGCGCCTTATTTAATGACCCAATAATTAAGATGAAAACAAAGGAAATTTCCCCACTTCAAAAAAATGGTGCCAATCAAGTCATCTGAATTTTTTTTAAATAGCCCTCTTGCAACACTGCTAAAGAAACGACAGTAATTAATTTTTCAGTAGAACAGATCAACGATTATATTATATTAGAAAACAAATTCTGTGACAAAAGCGGTATCAAGCAGAGAAAAAATGTAAAAGTGGACAGCTAAGTAAATAACACTGTGCAGGTACACCCAGGTCAAAATTCATGCTTGTACCAGCAACAAAAATATGCTAGTTATTGCTAGGTATTGCTATATCTGCTAGATTTCCGTGCTATTATATGCTAGCAAGCATCACATGCTATATCGCTAGCTTGCACAACAAAAGCATGACAAGCTATATTCAAGCATTTCATGCTTATTTCCAGCAAAGTGGGCCAATACACACCATGAATTGTTGGAAATTCTGCTGGAACCAACAATGTGTAATGCTAGTTTATGCTATTTTACTTGTTGGACTATAGCACTTGGTGCTTGTCTAGCAAACAAATAGCAGCATGAATTTCGACCTGGGCATAACTGCGCATATACCTATTATTCAATAAAACAGAAAACAATATTGTCAAATACCGACAAACCAGAAGCGGAATTTTTTTGAAAATTTGTTACATAGTGTGTGTTTTGGTAAAAATCGTCTGCTTTCATTTATGTGAAAAAGCTCCAGTAAGAAATTGTATTATTCGTTACCATGGTAATTTATTTTTTTTTATGTTTTTCGCAGCTTTCTATGTTTTGTTTTTAAGTTTGTGTTTATTCGAATGTAAAAAGATGATGGAATGTTGATAGCCGACCAATGGCTCGCATATTTCAGTGTGAAATAAAACGTATCTACAGCAGGGCTCCCAAATGGTCCGCGAACTGAACATCAGTATTTTTTAACAGAAAATTTCATGATACGTTTGCGCTAAAATCAACTTCCAAAGGCGGTTTCTTGACAATTTGCAAGAAAAATCTAAAAAGAAAATTTCGCTAAGAAAATTCTGATGTTCAGTTCGCGGACCATTTGGGAGCCCTACCACAGTCTACATTTGTTGTGTTTAAGAACCAGCGTGTGTTATTTTTATTAGTGTAAAATCCGTTAAGACTTTTTTTTTGGTACTACGAACATTTTTGGTCTCAAGTCTAGCCGGAGCTAGTGAAAATTATCAGTGTAAAAAAAAGAACATTTTTCCGAAATCCTTTTCAATGCTGACATTCATAGCAAGGGAAAAAAGAGAAGGTGAGTTAATTTGGCATTCGATTTTATGTGTAAAAAAGAATTAGTACAATTTAGAATTACTTTTATTGGTTTAATGTAATAAAAATGACTGACTTGAACACTTTTAAAACTAAACGAGCTGCTTTACGCAGAACTATTACAAATTATATTAAGAAAATTGAAAATATTATTGCGGTTGATGAAATTAATGTGAATGATTTAGAAGAAAACATTGAGTTGTTAAAACAGAAGGAAACTGAGTTAAAAAAGATTGATAGAGAAATAGAAATTTTAATTAAAGATCCTAAACAGTTAGAGAGTGAAATAGACGGTGCTCAAGAAATTTCAGATAAAATTGATTTATGGAAATTTAAAGGTGAAAAAATATTAAAAATTCAAAATGCTCAGATAAATAAAAGTGAAAATAAATCTAGTGTAGTTACAGAGCAAGTTTTTGAAAATGTTAAACTGCCAAAATTATCCTTACCTACTTTTGGAGGTAATATAACAGAATGGATAGGATTTAAGGATCTTTTCAATGCTTGCGTAAATAGCAATACAAATATTTCAAATGCCCAAAAACTGCAATATTTGAAGGCTTCATTAAAAGGTGAAGCATATCGCGTCATCCATTCTATTCAAATTTCGGATTCTAATTTTGAATTGGCATGGAATTTGCTAGATGAAAGATATTCAAATAAGAGAGAGCAAATTTTTGCGTATATTAAACGATTTCTGAGTTTACCTACACTTCAAACAGAATCAGCTATTGCTATTTTTTTTATTTAGTTGACAATGTTAATGAAATAATTCGCTCGTTAGAAATATTGAACCAACGCATTGATAAATTTGGGGATACATTAATGACGTATTTAGTTTTGCAAAAATTGGATACTTCTACAAAGTTATTGTGGGAACGCCAGCTTAAAAGCAATGATATTCCGAAACTTAGTGAATTAATTGAATTTCTTAAAAATTACGCAAGAACTCTTCAGAATAGTAAACTAGCTGTAAATAAGGTATCTAAACCTACATTTCCGAATAAGAATAATACTTTTGTAGCTACCTCGGTTTGTGGTTACTGTAAAGAAGATCATAGTTTAGCTAAGTGCTCAAAATTTCTTAATTTACCTGTGCAACAAAGAATAGAATTTGTAAAGAGAAATCATTATTGTTTCAACTGTTTATCTAACATGCATTTACTCAACAAATGTAAGAGTCTTAATACGTGCCATCATTGTTTAAAGAAACATCACAGTATTTTGCATATGGTAGATTATTCAAGGAATAAGAGTCGTTCAAATAGTAGTATGTCACCACATGCACAAGAATTTGTCCCTCAAAAAGCTGAGTTAGCAAATGAGAATGTGTCGTCTACAGTGTGTGCTTCCCATTATGAGTCAAACGCAAAGAGTGATCAAAAGACTCATATTTTGTTATGTACCGCATTAATAAAAGTTCAAAATTATAAACAAGAGTTTCTAAAATGTAGATGTTTGTTGGATACAGGTTCTCAAGGATCATTCATTTCTCGAGAATGTGTAAACAAATTAGGATTAAAAGTGAAAGACAGTTCTATTTCTGTCTCATGTTTAGGAACATTTAATACTGTGAGTGATGGAGAAGTCGATTTATTATTCACTTCTCACTTCAAAAGTGATCTCAGAGTATCCACATCAGCGTTCGTAATGGACAAAATCAGATAACATTCCCTATGTGTCTTTGCCTTCAAACATTTGCGATAACTTTAATGATTTAATGTTAGCTGATCCATTATTTTATAAATCACAAAAAATTGATATTCTTTTTGGTGTAAATGTATTTATGCATTTAATGACTGGGGAACTTGTTAAACGTGAACCTAACCTTCCATTTGCCTTAAATTCGAGACTTGGGTGGATAATCTCAGGTACTACAAATTTTGAAACGCTAGCAAATGATCCAGTACATGTAAATCATTTAAGTACAAAAACTGATGAGCTAATAAATTCATTTTGGGAATTAGAAAAAATTCCAAATGTGCCACTTTTAACACTTGAAGAAAAACTTTGTGAAAAACATTTTGACAATTCTCATTTTAGAGAAAAATCAGGTCGCTATTCAGTCGCATTACCATTTAAACATGATCGAGATAGTCTAGGTGATTCTCGTCAAATGGCGTATAGAAGATTTCTTTATCTTGAGAAAAGATTAATATCCATGCCAGAAATTTATGATCAATATGTTCAATTTATGAAAGAATATTTAAATTTGGGGCATATGGATCTTATTTCAAACAGAGATCATGGATTGGAGAATAAACATTATTACATCCCACACCATTTTGTCTTGAATAATTCTAGTTTAACTGCCAAATTAAGAGTCGTTTTTGATGCTAGTGCTAAAACCACAAAAGGTGTTTCTTTAAATGACACTCTAATGATAGGTCCTAAAACACAAGATGATTTAATTTGCATTCTATTGAGATTTAGATTTCATAATATTGCAATAACAGCTGATGTAAGAATGATGTATAGACAAGTAAAAATTCATGAAAAGGATAGAGATTTTCAGAGAATTTTATGGAGAGATAGTCCTGAAAAACCAATAAAAACTTATCGCTTAAATACAGTAACATACGGAACTGCGGCTGCACCATATCTTGCAACAAAATGTTTGAATCAGTTAGCAATGGATGAGGGTCTTAATTTTCCAAAAGCGAAGACTATAGTTTTGAGAGATTTTTATGTTGATGATGTGTTAACCGGTGTTAAGAGTAGTCAGGAAGGTACGGAATTGATAAATGAATTGCAGAATATGCTAGGAAAAGGTGGTTTTGAGCTACATAAATGGTGCACAAATGAATTATCACTGTTGAAAAACGCTGAGTTTACAAACATAAGTAATGAGAATATACATAATATAGTGGGCAATAAGGCCATAAAAGTTCTAGGAGTTGAATGGCATCCTCATAATGATATGTTCAAATGCAATTTCAGTGATATGGATTATCAAAATGTCCCTACTAAAAGAATTATTTTGTCATATGTATCAACGCTTTTTGATCCACTAGGGTGGATTGCACCTTTTGTAATTTTAACTAAAATTATTCTTCAGCAGCTGTGGAAATTACAATTATCATGGGATGATCCAGTACCAGAAATTATTAACCAAAAGTGGAAAATTTTGTGCCATGAAGTCAAACTCTTAAATTCCATATATATACCCAGAAATGTCGTCTTGCTCAATTATTCTCGATGTGAACTTCATGGATTCTGCGACGCTTCAGAAAAGGGTTATTCCGCCGTTATTTATGTTAAAACTTGTAATAACTCGAACATTGATGTGAAACTTTTAGCAGCAAAAACTCGAGTGGCACCCTTAAAGCCCATCACGATTCCAAAGCTCGAATTATGTTCTGCAGTATTACTGACACATTTAATACAAGCTGTTAAATCAGCATTACATATAAAACCAGATTTAGTGCGCGCATGGAGTGATTCAAAAATTGTGTTTTCATGGTTAACATCAGATCCTAAAAGATGGCAAGTATTTGTAGTCAATAGAGTTGCAGAAATTCAATCCATATTACCAGCTGAAAATTGGAGCCATGTAGATGGAAAGGAAAATCCTGCTGATTGTGCATCTCGTGGATTATTTCCAGCAGAATTACTGTCTCATCAATTGTGGTGGAATGGACCACCATGGTTAAGAAGCAGTGAGGTTCCAGTGAATAAACCTATTCCCATAAATGAAGAAGATTTACCAGAAGCACGGAAAACATCATCACTTGTAATTTCTGAAACTGCAAAGGAACTTGATATTGTATCGAAAATATCCTCGTTTCCATTGTTGCAACGCATATTTGCATGGATATTGAGATTCATCTCCAACTCTAAGGTAACACGTCCAGAAAGAAATACATCCTTTTTATCAAGCAAAGAAATTCAAGCCGCAACACGTTGCATTATTAGAATAGTTCAACAGATGAACTTTAGTAAAGAAATCCACTGTTTAGAAACCGGAAAAGAATTACCTGGAAATAGCAGTCTCATTTGTTTGTGTCCTATTTTAGATGATGACAAAATATTGAGAGTCGGAGGGAGATTGAAAAATGCACAGCTGTCAGAGAATGAAAAACATCCAATCTTACTACCATCAAAGCATCATGTGACTAAGATCATAATTCAACATTTTCACGAAAAATATTTACATGCAGCTCCAGAACTTCTTCTTTCTTTAATTAGGCAGAAATTTTGGATCATTGCTGCCAGATCTGCTATTCGTAAAATAGTGAGAACTTGTGTTACGTGTTGTAGATACAGAGCTCAATCCGAAAAACAAATAATGGCTGATCTCCCAGTATCCAGAGTAACACAATCACGACCATTTAATCGGGTTGGAACAGATTTCTCAGGACCATACATGATTAAATATCGTGCTGGACGTGGATCAAAATCATTTAAATCATATGTCTGTGTATTTGTCTGCTTCGTGATCAAAGCAGTCCATCTTGAGGTCGTAGAAGATCTTTCAACAAAGGCATTCTTAAGTGCATTAAAACGATTTATTGCAAGAAGAGGAAAACCTCTTGAGACTTTTAGTGACTGTGGAAGCAACTTCAAAGGTGCAAAAAAGGAAATCAACAAGTATCTATTGCAGTGCAAGCAGAATGAAGAAATTCATAAATTTCTGTCGTCAGAGGAAATAACTTGGACATTTAACCCGCCTTCAGCTCCACACTTTGGTGGACTGTGGGAATCTGCAGTAAAATCAATGAAATCGCACCTTAAGAAAACCGTTGGTGATACTGTGTTAACTTATCCCGAATTCCAAACCCTGGTTACGCAAGTTGAAGCTTGTCTCAACTCTAGACCATTGTGTCCTATATCATCTGACCCAACAGACTTAACTGCTCTAACACCTGGCCATTTTCTAGTTGGAACTTCTCTGACTGCCATACCTGAACAAGATCTGAGTCACAGTCCCTTAAATCACCTTGATAGATGGCATGTGAGACAGTTCATGCTACAGCAATTTTGGAAAAGATGGAGCGGAGAATACTTGTCTCAAATTCAGCAAAGAGCTAAATGGCAAAAATGCCACAAAGATTTGCAAGTTAATGACTTAGTTCTCATCAAAGATGACAACCTTTCACCGCTAAAATGGAAACTAGGAAGAATAATAACTGTTCATCCAGGTTCAGACAATAGAGTTCGAGTTGTCACAATTAAGACTAGTAGTGGTATCATAAATCGACCAATAGTGAAACTCTGTCCCCTTCCTATAAAAAACTAAAAACTGTGAAATATAAACTTTCATTTTTCATTTTTTATATTTTGCATTAATTTTATTTGTTTTATTGTTTTTTTATTATAGTAAAACTGTAAGAAGACCACTTAGCCACTTGTTGAAATCCCAAGGGATTTCAACGGGGGGCAGGATGTTTTGGTAAAAATCGTCTGCTTTCATTTATCTGAAAAAGCTCCAGTAAGAAATTGTATTATTCGTTACCATGGTAATTTATTCTTTTTATTTTTATGTTTTTGGCAGCTTTCTATGTTTTGTTTTTAAGTTTGTGTTTATTCGAATGTAAAAAGATGATGGAATGTTGATAGCCGACCAATGGCTTGCATATTTCAGTGTGAAATAAAACGTATCTACAGTCTACATTTGTTGTGTTTAAGAACCAGCGTGTGTTATTTTTATTAGTGTAAAATCAGTTAAGACCTTTTTTTGGTACTACGAACAGTGTGAAAAATAAATTTGAATCCGAAAGTGTTAACAACACAAATGTATCATTTTAGTTATAGCTACAAACTCTTACACTTTTTTGTACAACATTTCTATTAACCCATTCGTGCCCACGACCTTTTGCGCAAATTTTATTCGGTGTGGCACCACTATTTTTAAAAGAATTAAGTTTAGTTCATTAATTACGAAAATGTTTCAATTAAATATAATAAAGATTGTTTTTCTTTTTTACCGGTGTCAAAAACAGTGCTACATGCACCTTTTGAAGCGTCCCTAAAAAGGGACGCTATGCACTAATAGGATAATTTTTTGTGGTACAAAAATGCGTCAGATGTTTGTGGCGGTGTTGGCAGTTTTGCCAACATTTTAATTTTGAAATTTGAAATTCAAACGGGAAATATTGAAAAGAGAATCTTTACTGTAAAGAATCACAAAATTTCTGCAATTCAATAAAACAACAAGTACTATTTTTAATTTCTGACATAAACTCAGATTTTCTGAAAAAAAGAGGCCAAACCTTCATTGGCAGCTATGCTATATTTTACAAGGATTTAAAATGCCTACAAGGCATAAAGGATTAAAAATGAAGGAACTTTATTGATTTCCTCTCTGTTATACAGTGTGTTCTTGCTAAGATGTTACACACTTCGATGGAAGTAGGGTAAACTTAAATGACTCGGAAGGAATGCCGGATCTGAAGCGCCTTCCTGAAGACATTGACAATGCTGCCAGTGGACTACTTTTTTTAAGTTATAATTTCTTGATTTTCACAACTTTTCGGAAATGGTAAAATTCTCCTTCTTTTTGCCTCAATTAATGTCATTGAATAAGACGATTTCTACTATTTCAAAAAACTGGTGCCAATCAGGTAATTTGAATTTTTAAAAAATAGCCCACTAGCAACGCTAAGAATTAAAAAAATCTCCATCACAAAAATAAATCGTTGGACCTGTTAAAATTGCCATTCAGCTACATCTTTATAACAATTTTATTGGTTGACATCACAATTTTCAAATAATAAAATTTTCCTTGTTTAATGACTTATTAATTAAATTGACAAAAAAAGAAATTTTACATTTTCAAAAAAGAGACGCTAATCAAGACATCTGAAATTTATAAACGCAGACCACTTTCAACACTGTCAACACTGCCTTACTGGGACAAGAAGGCTTTTCGGACCCGACATTCATGTATGATTTCGAGTCATCTGTACCCTACCTCCTCTTGAAGTATGTAGCATTTTAGCAGGGCCATCCTGTATATTTTAAATCATTTCTCGTTGTATAGTAGAAATATATATACCGCTAAATATATTCAAAATCATGCGAGAAAAGAATCCATTGATTGGGTATCCAAGCAATTATATTACTGTTTTAAAAAACAAAGCAGATATTATAATTACAAAGAAACCTTAATTTTTTTCCAATAATTAAAAAAAAAAGTTGACTTTCTTTTTAATTAACTACTAAATTATCATATAATTCTTTAACGACTTTTTTTGGAATAAAAAATGGGATTAAAATCTCTGCAGTGCCATTTGTCTCTGGCTAACGAGCAGAAAATTGTTTCCGTATTCTGTGATTTTTCTTCTGTCATAAATATATGGCAGGAAAAAAAGTACCACCAATTATCAAATTAATTTTTTCGGAAGTTCCGAATTCATATTTGAAGTTAGAAATAGTCGTTTTTTATTTATTTTATCATAAACGGTCGTCGTTAAATAAAGAGAAAAATACCAAACTGTACTTCTAAATAAAAAAAATCGCTAAAATGACTGCATTTATTGAAGTAGAAAAAAATGTATTACAAGTTAAAGGAAAGTAATTTTTAACGTATAAGAAAAAGACTCAAGAATATTTTACCATTTTTTTTTATTATATGTTTCAGCGTACATGGAACATGTAAACATTTAAACTAGAAAATTTTGAATTGAATTTATTCTGACAAGTACAGTTAGATAAAAGCTATTTTCCCTTATTTTATATTTGGTGTTTTTTACTTTATAGAATTTTGTTATTCTTTTCTGGTTTTTCTATTCTTTGATGAACAAAATCTCGTGTGAAATTTAGGATGATATGAAATATCAAAACAGTTATGTTTAACTGAATTTTGGGGGGATTTTAACTCTTTATATATCAAATTATGAATATTAAAAACCAGTGCTTCAAAATAGAATTATAATTAGAAAATTTATATTAATTTTCTATAGTTTTTAAGATTGTTTATAAACACTTCAGTAATGTTTGAATCCTTTAAAATTTTCAACTAGATTTTAATATCTTTTAAAAATAGATTTAATTTGTAAGGTGCACGTGTGTTCACATGCGGCTTCAATTCCGAGTTCTTGGAAAGAAGTCATCTCACAGAAAAATTTGTATTGAATGATATCTGTTGCAGTGCGAGCTGTTGTTGAATTATAAAAAGCATATTCTTAATTATAAATAAGAAATCATTTTGTTTATGTTTTAAATTAAACATTAATTTTGAAAAATCATAGTTAATGTATCTTTGTAAGAGTAATTAAATTGATGTGGCCAATGGTGATGGTGAGCCTTCTGACAATAAAAAGTTAGATGAGACGGATATAACCATTGCTGATATTGTTCCAATTCCTATCCCGGATCCTTGTACAATAAAATTGAACCCAAAAGGCCATTGTTATGAAAAGTTGAGAAGTAACTACATTTTTTAAAATTCTGCTAAAATAATAATACTGAGAATAAAACCTAATCTTTTCGCAAATATTTATTTAATCGTTTTTTGTTTGTTTGTATTAGAATGGTATTCTGAGAATCACTGATTGATGAGGACGATCTAGAAACAAATTCTAACAACGTAAATCCTTTGGAATCATTTATCGACTATTTAAATGAAGATTTTTTGGGGAAAAGTTTCATATGAAACCAATTTTTCTTTAGTTCAAATACGAAATCATCGATCAGTAAATACATCTAAATATGGAATCATGAAAGTCGCAGACGCACACATACTCATGAAAACTTTAAACTATCCCCAAGGAAGGCTTTACTGGCAGAAAGACTTGTCAATACTGATAATTGCAGCTACTTTATCACGTGATCAATTTTTTGAGATAAAGAAATTTCTTCATTTTCCAAATAGGTCAGTCGATCATTCAGCAGACGACAAATTATGGAAAGTAAATCTTATCTTGAAATGCAGTTAAAAATAAATGTCTATTCCTGCCACAGCCAAAACATTTATCACTAGATGAACAGATGATTCGATTTGCTGGACATTGAGGATTTAGGCATACTGTGCTGTTAAAGCATAATCATTTGGGATTAAAAAATCTTGTTTTATACGCCAGATATGGCCTTGCCCTTGACGTCCAAATACTACCTTTGACAATAAAGTTCGGTAATAGTCCTGTAGCATTAATGTTGATGAAATATTAACGAAAGTTACCATACCATCCTTCAAAATATTCATCTCCTATAACTATGCACCGCTGAGATCTGCTATACATGTCCTGGGAAATTCGCAAGAAGTCTTCTTTCGGGATGAAGTTCAAAAACTTCGTCACGTTTCATTGGATGTCAGCAATATGGTAAATTCTCTTTCAAAGAGAGTTTGAGTCGTGAAAATAGGAAGAAATGAGGATTGAGATCTGGCGAGTATGGTATTTGCTCAATTTGCATCATCCCTCATGAATTTCTTTCGGTGTCTTGCAAAGCTTAACCCTTTCCGGCGCAGTGTTACCACTCAGGCAACACCTAATTTTAATTCAAAACATACAAGTGGCACCAATAATATTATAGTAAAATTTTACTTTTACGATGACAGCTTAAATCAGGGAATTCTTAATTTCTAAAAAAGTCTTTTGTAAATTCCGGTGTCAGTCAACAATTTCTCATTTTACGAACAGAGCTAGTCTACGCTGGAAAGGGTTAAACCAAACTTTAAACTGATCTTTCATTCGTTCATTTTCCTGTTCTCAGTTAAGAATAAACACACTGAAAAAACACTTGGTAAAGCTCGTCTTACACAGAACATAAACGACGCTCAAATGAACAACGTTGGGGAAAGATGGTCAACACTTGCTTCTATGCAGGTTCAGCGTTTTGTTTCCCCAGTGTTGCCAGATCGGTCGTCCTGAATTCATTCACCGAACTTTATTGTCAAAGGTAGTATATTATGAAAAAGGAACTGTACCAGCTGATGAATTAAAAGAACTCGGATTTGGTGGAAGGCATTGTCAAATTTCTTTCTAAAAGTACTCCAAAATACAACACACGGATTGATTACACGGACCGTAATTTTACTATTGTAAAATATGCTGACTTTTTATTGAGGAACAATATCTAACAAACTGGAACGATCATATTTTAAAGCAGCTGAAGTTCCTCTAAAAGACAGATTGTTTCTCTTATAGTATCGTTTTGTGATTGCCCAAGTACTTATTAAATATTAGGGTAAAGTACATGAAGTACGACGACCAGAGAGACTACACAAAATTTATTCATTTGAGAATGATACTGAAGACGATTCCGAAAATAAATCACTGTGATAACAACATAAGTTTATTCAGCAGCCACACTCCGATATTATATATGACAAGATTGGACATTTTCCTCATTCAATAACTGATAACTTTGCTTCAAAATGTAGGTAAGAAGGTTGCAAATCAAGTACAATGGTTATTTGTACAAAGTGCATTATTTACCTCTGTATCCAAAAAAATATTTGTTTCGAAAAATACCGTGCAAAATAAGCATATATATATATCAGTTGTCCACCAAATTCTTTGTTTAAATAATTTTTTTAAACTGTAGTTTTTTTTCTTTTTTAGTACAAACCCAACTTGCACATATGTGTACCTGCCAGTAAATCGAAACTAAAAAAATAATAATTATATTATTATTTTTTACAAAATTATGTTTCGTTATGTCAAACAGATACAGCAAACTGTCAAATTTTTTTTATGGTGGCTTAAAATATATCGGGTCTGAAGATATTAAAATAAGTTCAATATGTACTCCATAAAAAATTAAATAAATAAGGTAAAAAGTTCTAAACAAAACTTCGATTGTGTATTATTTTTAGAAAACTTCGGTAAAATTTCTGGCGGTTCTAGTGATAAAAGCCCTAGTAGAAGCTTTTAATATTGTATAGAGATTTTTAATTCTACATTATTTGAATTATATTGGGTTGGGGAAAAAGTAAATTCGTTTTATCCCAATAGATAGCTTTAAAGTCACATATCTCGAGTAATACTTACTCAATTAAGTCATACTATACAGCGTTTGAAAGATAACAGTCTCTAGAAAATTCTAGATATAAGGGTAGCGTCATCTGTTTAACCAGTCAAAAGTTATTCGTTTTAAAAATAGAGATTTCAGAAGATTATTTTCGTCACATTTTAGTTTTTTACTTCCAAAAAGGGTCAAATTGGCGCAGGCTCATCGAAACTTGTGTGGCTTTTATGGTAATCAGTGCTTAAGTAAACGCCAAAGTCAGAATCGGTTTGCTCGTTTTCCTTCCGAAAATTTCGATGTTAAAGAAGAACCTTTCCCTGGCCGGCCAATCCTTGAAAAATTCGATGAAATTTTAAAAACAATCCAGATAGATTGACATATTTCTTCCCACGACATTGCTACGGAACTAAACATCAACCATAAACCACTTTTGAACCATTTACATAAAATTGGATACCAAAAGAAACTCGATTCTTGGGTTCCCCATAAACTTACAGTAAAAAATTTAATGGACAGAGTTTTCATTTGTGAATTGCTACTGAAACGGTATGAAATAGAGCCATTTTTGAAGCAAATCATTACGGGTGATGAAAAGGGAATCACATATAACAACAATATGCTAAAAAGATCGTGATCGAATCTTCACAAACGCTGGCAAAGCCCGTATTGATGCCTACGATAGTGATTCTGAGTGTTTCGTGGGATTGGAAAGGAATTTTCCATTATGAGCTACTCAAACCTGTCCAAACCATCAATTCAACTATCTTCATTAAACAACTAATGCGATTGAAGCAGGCAATTAAAAAACCCGGTCAAAATTGATCGAAAAAAAGGGCGCTGTCTTCCATCACAACAACGCTAAACCACACGCATCTTTAGTCACTCGGCAAAAACTGAAAGAGCTTTGTTGGGAAGTTTTGATGAACTCACCGTATAGTCCGGACCTGGATCCGACGGATTACCATTTGTTCTGCCCTATGCGGTACTCTCTTGAAGGTGTTAAGCTGGCTTCAGAAAAGGCTTGTGAAAATCACCTTGTTGAGTTTTTTGCCCAGAACTCTCAGAAATTCTACAGTGACGGAATTATTGTTTTACCAGAAAAATGGCAAAAGGTCATCGAACAAAATAGCACATAAATTTTGATTAGGTTTTTGGATTTATATAAATAAATTCACTTTGAAAAACACGAAAAAAAGCGAACTTACTTTTTCCCCAACCCAATATATGACATTTGTGTAGATGTTTATTTAATGTCATATATTAATTTTTTTCTGGTTTGAAACATTAAGATGTTTTAAAACGAAAAAATATGTGGGGTCAACAGGTGACTCAGTGGAACTAAGAGGATTCAAATGCATCTACTTTACGTTTGCATTTTAACAATTGGGTAATTCCACGAGCACATGTCGTGTAAGTCACATACTACGATTTTGGATACCAGTATTTTATAACGGAAATTGTGATTTTTTTATCACAGATATTTCATTAATTGAATAAGAGCATGAAAATCTTTCAAAAATAACGGTCACCAACAACTTTGCAATTACTAATAATGTGACTTATACGACAAGCTCATGGAAATACCCAATCGAACTTTATGATATATAAGCTGTAAGTACGACACAATCTGAAGAAAATAGTGAAAGACGAGAACCCAAATGGAATCACTGCACTAAGATTGAATTGATTTAATCTTTACATCGACGACACTACACTGATGATCTCTAATCATATTTCTCAGAATCCTCATGAGATTTCATGATTTTTGCAGTCTTACTTTTTTATCTTCAATTATCATTAAATGGACAGTACTTTTAGTGGTACACAGAACTTTCTTATGCGATATGTTATATTCTTATTAGTACACCAGAGAATACATTTGCTTCTCCACAAAGAGCATTAAAATCATTTTGAATAAATTTTGTGAAAATCACTAATTTAAATCAGGGCTATGTTTCAGTCAAAGAGTATTCTCAAGAGAAAATAATTCTGTTGGATTTCACGTTCTTAAAATTTTAGACATTGATAAAATGAAATATACTTTGAGGAATATCTAAATTATTATGATGAAGATACTGTCATGTAACTTTTGAAATTTCTAAATAATTTTTGACGTTTCAAAATTAACAAGTGAAATAAAAAAATTTTAATTTACCATATCTATACATTTTTTTAAATATTAGAGTTAATAAAAACCTGTTAGCATTAAAAAAATAAGTTAAAAATCCCTTTTTAACCCTTTGAGCTCTGGTGGGCAAATTTCTTCAAAATCCCAAATGTCACTTTGGCACCAGTATTTTGCAAAGAATAAAACCTGTTAACGATATACGCAAAAATAATGAAGCATTAAACCTTTTTCGAGTAAATTTGGTTGAATTTTCTAGTGCCGTTGTGACATTTCGGAAATAAAATTATGTTGTAGAAAATTCTACCATCAGAGCTCAAAGGGTTAATATGAAACCTTTTCACTAGAAGAAAAGTACGAGAGTTATTTTATTCATCAGATCTCAAAGGGTTAAACTGTGAGGGATGTATTCCTTTAACCTTCCTACCCTGAATGGGTCTAATCGACCCGTAAATGAAATTTGTTTTATGCGATTCGAACCAGAACTTTTTTCATAAAAAAAGTTAACTAACAGATTCAGAGAAATAAGTCAATTAAATATATTAAAAGGTTTTAAATAACAATTCTGGTGTGAAATGTTTTTATCAAGATTGAGTAAAATTTGAACAGGGTAGGAAGGTTAAACTTTTCTGGTACGGACATATTCTGTTAGTAAAATGAGAAATTTTCGAATGACACCGGAATTTAAAAACGACTTTTCTTAGAAATAATGAACTCCTTAATTTAAGCTTTCTTAGCGAAAGCAAAATTTTAATAAAATATACCGTAATTTTGGGTGTATAAGCCGCAGGTCAAACAATTCTTTTTCGACCCAGATTTTTTTAAGAAACAAATATAACTAAATAAATCGCTGTAAATATTTGTCTTCAATCACTAAATAAGATTTCTGGGTCCAAAAAGAATTGTTTGATCCGCGGCTTATACACCCGAAATTACGGTATATATATTTTTGCCTCTTCAGAATTTGCACAGAGTACGGAACAGAGAATCAACTTTCATACACTGTAATGGCAACTTGTTTAACATGGGACTACGCATAGACAGTAGCGACACGAGCGGACCAGTCTGAAACTACGATCATAACATAAGAGAGGTTGCTAATTCGGTGAAACATCGCTTCCTTGGCGACAAATGATAAGGGTAAAAAGAAAAAAAATACAGTGATGGCTTGCTGCTTCTTGTTTTAAAATTTATGAAAGAATTATTTTAATATGAAATACCTTTGACGTATTCGTCTTGCAAACAATACATGTGTCTCTTCTTAACATAACGACCTAATAATTTAAACTTGAAAATTCAAGAACAATAACAGTAATAATTACGAATCAATATAAGCGCGGAAATCTAAGATCAAATAGCATAAGCACATGTGCAAAGATAATAAAATCAGCATTCAGCAATAAGTGCCAAGCCAGAATATGGTTACAGTTAAACAGAAATCACGAAGATAAAAATCGCCAACGCGATGGTTTAGTTTTTAAGTGATCCACTGAGGGCGCTCTTTTCAAGCCGAGTTGAGTCTCTGTCCGTACTCTGTGAGAATTTGTAATTAAAATTAGGTACGAACGGACTGGCCACGCTGTGCTGGAAAGAGTTAAATTACTCAAATGTCACATTGGCACCTCTGCCAACTTTTACGCATTTTTCCTACGACAAAAATTTTATAGTAAATATGGTCTTATTCAATCGTCAAAATCTTATCATTAAACAAATGGAAAATCTTTGTACAATTTTAGTGGTAATGCGCAAAAGTTGGCAGCTATGCATTGGCACCAGGTGCCAGTTTGACCCCCAATTTTAATCCTAAATTCAAATTATCATCGGAAATTTTAAGAAAAGAATTTTTATTGTAAAGGAGCTCTAAATGTCCCCCATTTTATAAACCATAAAATACTTTTCGTTATTTCTGGTGTAAACTTGAAATTTCCAATAAAATGAGGAGGCCAAACTGGCAACCCTGATTGGCACCATTATTTTTCGAACAAAAAATTCGGTTTGTTAATCCCTTGTAAGGCGGTGTGATAAAATATATCCCACTTAGTTTTAATTGTAATCCCACATATTGACAGCAGAATTTTGAAATGAATTTTTTTGATTTTATCAAGTAGATGAAGAAAAACTTTTATTTATTTCGGAATAAATTATATATATTTTTTTAATTCTGGTGCCATTCAATCAATTTAGTATTTTAAGAATGGGAGTGTTTTGCACCTCAAAGGGTTAAATACACGAAAAAAAAAATCAGTCATGTATTTTCATATAAATTTTGTCAAATAATCCGGCGCCATTTTGATGTTTGGAGATTAAATTAAATGCAAAGAAATTTGTCCATTTAGAGCTCAAAGTGTTAAAGCAAGCTTTGTCACTTTAAACTATATTATATTACCATTTGAAATATCTTACATTCTATTATACTAGTTGGATCATTTTTGAATTAATGAATACATTATAAAAGATGTTTTTCAAAAATATATTCCGTAGATGACATGAAATATTATTCACAGGAAATTTTCTAAAAAATGAATAGGAGTACCGCCCTCTTCTTTGAACATCATAAGATTAGATAATTTTCCTAGTTTATGTATCAATGTAACTGCCCCAAAATATAGATTTAATTATAATTTTCGCCATTTCTAATGACATATGTTCAAATGTAATTTATAACTACTTTTTTATGAAAACATATAAACAGTGTTGCCAATGGACTAATTTTTAAAAAATTATATTTCTTGATTGACACCCCTCTCCTGAAAGGATAAAACTTCTCTTGATTTCGTTTTAATTAATGCGAAAGTAAATAAGTTTAAATAAGGTGAACTCTACTAGTTCAAAAAAAGCGGTGCCGATCAAGAAATATGAATTTATAAAAAATAGCGCACGGGCGACCGTGCGTGTAAATCATTTAGCCAGGGAAAATTGAATATTCGATATCAGGAATTCAGAGTGTGTGTTTGTCAATGACATTTGCATTAGTACATTTAAACGTTGTATCGGAATTAATAATAACTTAACCCTTTGAGCTCTGCTGGGTAAATTTCTTCAAAATTCCAAATGTCACATTGGCACCAGTATTTTCCAAAGGAAGAAACCGATTAACAATATGTACTAAAAAATGCATTAAACCTTTTTAAAATAAATTTGGTCGAATTTTCTGGTGTCGTTGTGACATTTCGGAATTAAAATTATGTGGTAGAAAATTCTGCCATCAGAGCTCAAAGGGTTAAAAGTTTGTTGTCGTTGAAACCATTGTATCTCTAGTATCGAAATATAGCACTAAGGGTACAACTGGATAATATTTAATTGTATTTTCGTTGAAAGTAGCATGTCTCTTCAAAATATAGAAATAGACGAAAGAGGCCCTATGAAAAACTCTGCAAATTGTTTAGCATACATGAACCAGAAGGTGATCTTATTGTTGAATACACAAGGTTTATACAATTTTTATTTTCACAATTTTTCATTTTGCACAATATTTTTTCCAAAAAGTGTGCCACCGCCATTAATTATAAGAAATTTTCTATTTATTATTTTAAACACATTATTCACAGCCACCTCGTTTATAAACAGCGATTGCTATATCTACAGTTTTAACAGTGATCTACTTTTTTACAATTCACATTCCTCGATAGGTGGAACTTTTCTGAAATGGTCAAATTCCTCTTCGTTTAGTCCTAATTAACACGTTATAGAATAAGAAAAATTTTCTATTTCTAAAACTGGTACCAATCAAGAAATCTGAATTTAAAAATAATAGCTCACTGGCAAAGCAGTATATCTGTCAGCAGTTTAATAAGGCGAAAACAACTGTTAAAAATTTTGTTACAAATATGCGAACTCTGAGTATCTGTATATTTTAAACTTACGTAATTGTAAAAATTTATGTTGTATGATTTATAATGCACTGAAAATGTTGTTTACTCTTGTATAATTCGAAAAAATGAATCATTTGAAAATTTCAGAGTGATATGCCGTTTTAACAGTAATTTTTTAAACCGTTTTATTATCTATATATGGTTAATTCCATGGGTTTTGTAGGGTAAGTCACATTACCTTATAATTGCTATGCTTGTTTGTCACCGTTATTTTCGAAAAGTCTGCTTGGCCTTATTCAATTAATGAGAATGTGCCGATAAAATAAATCACATTTTTTCGAACTAAAATACTGGTAGCCAAAAATCGTAGCCTGTGACTTACACTAAAAGTACTCATGGAAATAGCCATATGCGAATAAGCTACGAGGCCTTGCCGAAAATGCTTATTTTAACCAGGTATTTCATGAAACAAAAAGTATCTTATTTTAAAGTAGTGTTTGTTTCCTATTTTTCACTAATTTAAATTTCTGATACGAAATTTATCCATGCAACGAGATTCCTTGTGTGAGTGAAATACGACAAGCACTGTGCAGTCATTGACGTACGCGCTCGACCAGTGGTTGATAGGTTGTGCTATGGAAGCTGGTAGATGATAGATGCTGGGTTCGAGCTCAATCAAGCCCGTCGCCCTAACCACTCAGAGTTTTTTGTTGTTTTCTTCGAACCTTCAATAACCTTGCGTAAATACGGGTTAGGTTCCCTTAGAAAGACCCTCACGGAGGGCACTTCCTTTAGGATCTATATCCCTTGTGCAGAAAATCGGCCGTCATAAATCACACAAACACATTGACGTATACATAGGAAGATGTGTGTGTTTGTGTATGGGGTGGGTTATAGATACCCCTTTTCCTAATAAATGTATTCGTATTCCTTAATCACTGAATTCAACATTCAATTAAGGAGGATACATCCATAAAAACCGACTGCTACCCATAGTATCCACTCTGAGTAGCTCACTGTATACCTAATGAAGAAATGCAGATTGAATAATACATGACAGATACGGGGACGGCTAGAGTTAACACATTTTTTAAAGAAAATTTTTTAAAATGTTTTTTAAACACAATAAAAATAGTTCACACTATTTTATTGTGGAGATAAAATACATTGCTTTTGTCTCTGTGACCTTTTACTGGATGTCTCTAACCACGTTCTATTCCGGATAGACCTCAAAATAAATTTCATTTATGGTAATAATTCATTTGACATATTTCGAATTTGACATTTAATATCTGACTTTTCCTTTCTTTTCCCAAAAGAAACCTCTTTCATTCCACACTAATGGATCTTTCATATTTCGGAATTCATTTATAATTTAAAGTAATTAATGCACTTTTATAGTTTCGAAAAAGTGAAACTTAATTTTAATTTTTTGCATAACTTTATTTATTATTTAGGGCTCCCAGAGTTACTCATTATTGATAAGCACAATTTTTAATACAAATCTTCGCATTTCTTAATCTCGGAAATTTGCGATAAAAAATGAACAAATTATTATTATTATTTAATGACAGTGGTACTCAAAAATTAAAATTCTATTCACACTGCTATTGGAATTTACCTTAAAAACTATATACATATCGCAGTCAAACCTCTAATAGTAGGCACTTTAAGTTAGATGACGTCAAAATAAGAGTTACTAGGCTTTTCGAAAGTGCGACAAATTTTTCAGTATCATTTATAAAGTTTATATGGATAAAAATTTTCAAAAAACAGGTATTCCTCCAGTATTTTCTTAGGTAAATTTCTCCTTAATTACTTAATTTATTAATAGTTTTGAAAAAACATACAAATAATGCCTGTTTTTCTCATCTCTGTTACAGAATTGTTTATCTTTTATCACCGGTTTTTGAAAACCGACATTTTTGCCTAATTGATTCAGAAAAATGCTCGAATTAAATAATTCAAAATTTACAATAGTATATTTCCATGAGCACATGTAGTATAAATCACATACTACGATTTTGGATATCAATATTTTAGAACGAAAAAATGTGACTTAAATCAGAGATATTTCATTAATTAAATATGGCCATGCAAAGCTTTCGAATATAACGGTGGCTAACAACATATCAGTTACTAATAATGTGACTTACACGACAAATATTCAAGGAAATACCCAATAAAAATTTGCTGTTTACAACAATAAATTATGATTGCAATTGATTTGGATGCCAGTACGTGGTATGAGCAAATCAAGAAAGTAAAACACTTTGCCCATACCACGCACGGACAAATCAGAAAGGTTGTTAAATAACGAGAAATTTTGCGCGTTTAAACTAGTTTTTTTTATTTAAAAAAATACCGCTTTGTCACACGGAAAATAACAAGGTCCGTACGAGTCTTGGTTTAAATGATATTTTTTTTTAATTCTAGGGATAAAAAAAATGTCCTATCGCTCTCCAATATTGCGCCTGAAATCCATAATCATTTCCATTCCTGGATGATTTTTAAAATAATTTTTGTTTCGGGAAGTAATTAATTTGATATATCAGAATTTCGACATTTTATTATCTGAATATTTTGTTCTCTTCCCAATGGAAACGCCTTGCAGGCAGCGCTAATGGGAATTTTATCTTTCGAAGCTCATTAATAAATTAAAGTAATCAACGTGCAATTATACTTTTATGTAAATGATATTTAGTAAAATAAATACATTCTTATATTTTCATAATACGGATCATACGGATACTTTATGCCATAAAGTAATAAATAAGTCACCAAATTTTCTTTTAATAACGATTTGATTGAAATTTTGGCATTGTTTTATCTTCCAATCCAAGATCTTTTAAAATTTCAAATAAATTTTGCTGTTCAAAATTAAGGTCTACATGAAGAATTCAACCGTTATAACAGGGTTCTCACAATCTTATCACTAAAATTTCACAGTATATTTAAAGTATTTTAGTGAAGAAAAACATTGCGAAATTAGAGAGCAAATGTGGTGGCTTGGATGTCTGTTTCTTTAAAATTAAATATAAATTTTCTTATAATTAATAGTGGTGTCAGAGTCCTTAAAAAATATAAGGAGTGTGCGAACCCTGTTATAACGAATTATCATTAATTATCCCATAACGAAGAACCCCAAAAGTGGCTGAGAGGTTTTGCTGTCGAAGCTGGTTGACGGGAGGTGCTGGGTTAGAGCCTAACCATGCCTGTTGGCCCGTTAGTAGTTTTCCGTAGTTTTCTTTAAGGACAGTCGGAATCCCTATACCTGCCATGTTAAAGTAATGTACTTTTTCTCATTAACTACTTAAGATATTTACTTGAATTTTTTAACACTTTCCGGCGCAGTGTTTCCACTCCGGAAACACCTAATTTTAGTTCCAAAATTGCAAACGGCACCAAGAATATTTTACAAAAATTTCGCTTTTACAATGAAAGCGTGAATTTGGAAATTCTTAATTTCTATAAAAGTCGTTTTTAAATTCCGGTGCCAATCAACAATTTCTTATTTCATGAGCAGAATTTGCCTGCGCCGGAAAGGGTTAATACATAAAATAAACATTTCATAATAAATTGAAGTTAAATTTATAATTAAAAAAGCTTAGATATTTTACAAAAATCTGAAGTAGAAACCACATTCAAATTTCAAAAAGCATGGAATTTTTCCAAAGATAGAGATAATAATAAAAGAATTTCTGCGGCGCATTGGTTTCATAGATATACCACTTAATTTTAATTGTCAAACGCCTCATTTGCACCGGAATTCTGTTTAAAAATATTACGGTTTATTGAATGAGCGAAATATAGCGTTTTCTTATTTATAGATAAATTTATTTTCAAATTGCGGTGTCAGTCATTAATTTGAACACTTAAGCAATGAATTTGGTTAGGGCCGCAAAGGGTTAAACACTCTTTTTTCTTTAGTTTGCTTCAAATGGTTATATTTTGCTCTTAGCATTCACTCGCGATGAAGAGTTTTTAAAGTATTTTTGCAATATAGTCCTGGTCCTATGCCTAATTTATGAAGCACATTAATTTTCGTAGAATGTCCATCATTGAAGCAAGCTACCGCATCATTTACACCTAACTGAAGGCTAATTGCACAAAAATCTTTTTCGGTACACGAGACGAAATAACATTGTGTACGCTTTCAATTAGATTTTGTATTTTACCATGGAGATATTTTTAAGTAAATCTGAATGAGAAAGATCTTGAAAAATTGGTCTCATGGCTCCAACAACAAGAAAAGAAGGGTTTTACTAAGTTAAAATGGTTCTGCTTCACCTTTATCCTCGGCTCGTTTATATTTTAACGAGGATTTTTCTTCTGTCGAGAAAAATCCATGTTGCGCATTACTAAAAATTTCCCAAGTTCTGATTGCCGTAGCAATAAAAGTAATAGATCAGTAGAAAGAAAATAAATGGTAGATTCATAATATTAAAAAATCGCGAATTCGATATATTTTAGGTTTTGGCCTTAAACCACGGATTTCTTTGCGTGAATACGGGTTAGGTTCCCTTAGAAAGACACTCACGGAGGGCACATTCCCCTGGGTCTATATCAGGGGTGCTCAACCTTTGGCCCGCGGGCCACAATTTTACCACTATTTTTATGCAGAATAATTTTCCTTATAGTAATGACAGAAACTTTGCTATTAAAGAAAATAAACTACACTTTTCAAATATTCTGGTGTCAACTGATTTTCTGGTGAAAAGGTTGTGCATCCCTGGTCTATATCCTTCGTGTTGATAATCGGTAGTTTTAACAAAAACAAACCATAACGAAGAACTTGTTTCCATAAGAACAAAATTAATCTACAGTGTTCAATCAGACAAAATTTGATTTTGAAATAAATTAATTCAATTTAAATTTTATTTTAACCGTTTGAGGGGCAAAGCACATTCAGTCTTAAAATATTGAAATGATTCATCGACACCAGAATTTAAAAAAGAATTTATTTCAAATTCGACAAAAGATTTTCTTCACATACTTGTTAAAATTAAAAATCTCATATCTTTTTTCTAGTGTCAATGGCACATTTTGCAATTAAAATTAAGTGGGATATATTTTATCCCACCATTCTTCAAGGTGTTAAATTGCAAGATATAACAATTAAATTTCATTATAAAAACATATAAATATATATGAAAAAACCATAGTTGAAACGACCTAAAACAAAACGACTTAAAGTAATTTAAATTAGACATATTTAAACTAACTCAAATAAATTGTTTTTCCTAAACTCCTTGGGAACAAGTGACGGGTATACGTGCTGCATAACCTCGTTAGTCTTGATGTCGCCGATAGGAGACACTAATGAACACCTCTTAAATGAATTTAAATCCTTGCACAATTGTTAAAATTACTTTTAAAACTTTTTAATAAATGCGTGCATATCGCGCGAGCGAGAATTAAGGGGCTAAATATCGATATATTAATGCATCTTTGGAGATGTTGTGTAATAAATTTAATCTATTTTTCGTTGTTTCTAGTAACATTTGTCTCAGTACTGAGAAGAATAAGGTTCTCATAATCCTGCATTATTCACACAAGTAAATTTTTCTGTAAATTTTAACATATTTAATCGGAGCAATTTCCCGATTTACTTCGGCAAAAACTTCTGCTTTGAAAAACCGGTATTGAGAGATTTAAAATCCTATAAAAGACTCGCGTCCTAAAACAGTTAAGGGGTATTCTACACAAAAGTATATTTTCTTTATTTTATTTCGTTGTCAACCGGTGATAAATCGCCAAATAAACGACAATTTGATTATTTTTTTACGGACGCCCAATCGAAGTTCTGCCGATTTTTTAAATAAATAAATACAGGGTCGTAAAAATCTAGGCGTAAATGAGTAGTGTCTAACCACTAAATTTTAATAGGTATTTTTCGAACTAATATTTCGTGTCTTTTTTTTCTGTTGTAAGAATGTCAATAAAATAGAAGCGAGTGAAACTGTTAAAATTTTGTGGTGTGAATCTGCCCACTGACACCTAGATTTTTACACTCTTGAACTTATATATTCCTATGAGATGAACAGTCTGTAATTAAATAAGATTTTTCTGTGTATGTCATCATTGAGACCTTCCTTAAATCTGTCAATTTTTGAATAACACTATTCCTGAACAGATAATTTTTGTTTTATTATGAACCCTTTCTCACGCAGAACATTTCTATTCGTAAAATGATGAAAAGATTCATTGACATCATAATATGTAAACAAGGTTCCCACTTGGTACGCTTTTTGAACACCACTTTTATTTAAGGAAAAATTTTATTTATAAATTTATACATACCAGGAAAAACTTTTTCTTGGAAGTGTTGCAGAAAGCTACCACGAATTTCTTTCAAAAAAATACTGGTTTTCAATAAACGGACCATTAAGAGCTCTGTGTATTTGTTGATGGCGTTTGGGAATTGAAAATTAAAATTAAGTGGTACAGCCGTGGGACCACTGTGTTTGAAATAGTTATACAGCATTTTCTATTAACCCTTCACTGCACTGTGGGTCATATATGTCACATATCTAAAAAAACAATAATTCTCATTATTTGTCATGCATTTGGCCAATATATCAATATAACTGATCAAGAACAATTCAAAGAATGTAATAACACTTATTTTGACCATGTGAGGTGGATGCATTTCACACAAAATTTGAATTTATCCTAACGGAAAGAAAAAAAAGCTATCATGCTTTTAAGGCCCAAATTTACTTTTATTGTTTTTAATGAATACTTAAAACTATTAATATAAAACAAATTGCAGAGTGTTAAACAGTTAAAATTAATTAATTAAAGCCCATTTAGTTGCAAAATATAGCAATAAAATATTAAAAAACCCTAATTCTGTATACAGGGTACACGCCATAAAATATTACATTTTAGCTGAAAATTTGAAATCTAAATTTTTTTATTATTTTTCCCATTATTAGACCGATATATAGATTTCAATCTATTTTTTTCATAACAAAAGAAAAATTTGTGCAGTAAAAGGTTAACTGCTTGCGCTGAAGGATTATTTGCTGATGTATGTCACTAGCCACCAGTTGTTTCCACATCTAACAGTTTTTCTTTTTTTTCTGAAATTTTGTATTCACACCAGAAAAAATAATTTGTATTTTTTTTTTTTAGTTTTTACAGAAAATCCATGACCCTGTCAAACAAAAATGAGTTAAAAGTTTTTGTTGAAAATTCGGAATGTCTAATAAAAAAATCAGCCATTTAGCAGGACGTACGATGTGTATGCTGTTGTCGAAAAGGGCCAAAATAGCATGACGTACACTATTATGCAATAGTGTTCAAGAGATTACATCTGAGAAATATTACTACTTGGAAATTAGAGTACTATAACACTAGAAGAAGAACAGTAAGCATATGAATACAGATCATTCATAAGCATCATTTACTTTTATTTATGACTGGTACCAGGGCTGCCAAATGGCCCGCCAACTGTACATCAATATTTTCTTAGAAAGATTTTCCTTTTATATTTTTCATGAAAATTGCGTGGAAAATGCCTTCGAAGGTTAGTTTTAGCACGAATGCTATAGAAACCTACTATAAAATGTTCTGTTAAAATATATTGGTGTTCAGTTCGCGGACCATTTGGGAGCCCTTCTGGTACCCATAAACACATAAATGATCTAGCTTATTTTTCCTTCTACCTAAGTCTCAATATTTTCGAGCAGTACTAGAAACAGAAGCTTTGTGTGCCCTGTTTTTATATATAAAAGTAATCTTGCAAAGAGAAGAGAACTTCAGTAAAGTATTGTTGGTGCCATTTGGCAAATTATAATTATGTGGTACACCCGTGGGACCACTTTCTTTGAAAAAGTTATCCAGCATTTCCCATGAATCCCTTGATTTCAAAAAACCTTTGCGGATGACACTAGCCACCAACGTTTGCCACGTCCATCTTCTTTGTTTATTATTATTATTATTATTATTATTATTATTATTATTATTATTATTATTATTATTATTATTATTATTATTATTATTATTAGTATTAATTTTGAATTTACACCACAAAAACCTAACTGGCTATTTCTTTTTAGTTTATTTAATAAAAATCTATGACAGTGTAAAGCAAAAATGAGAGTTAAAACTTTCTGCTGAAAATTAAGAATGCCTAATTAAAAAATCAGCCAGATATCAGGACCTACGCTGCGTAAGCCATTGTCGGAAACGACCCAATATAGCATGACATTTAGGAAATGACCAAAAATGACCAAAATAGCGTGATGTTGTAGTAGCATACGTCATAGAGTACAAGAGGTTAAATCTGAGAATTGTTGCTATTTTGAAATTATAGTACTATACATTAGAAGAAAAATAGTAAGCATATGAAAACACATCATTCATACACATCATTTATTTTTATTTATGAATAGTACCCATAAGCACATGAATGATCTAGCTTATTTTTTCTTCTATCTAGACATCAATATTCTCTAGTAGCACTATAAGCAAAAACTTTGTACCCCCAAAACCCTGCTTTTATACATAAAAGTAATCTTGAGAAGAGAACTTTTCAAGATATGATACAGAAGAGTGCATTTGACTCGTTTCCTTTGTTCAATAACCTTTGCTTGGGTAGAACGATTGCATGAATGCGGATTTGTTTACTAAGGTTCTGATATACTTTATGAAAACATATATTAGTGAAATATTTTTATATTTGCGGACTGTAGCGGCTCGTCAGGGAGTGCTGCATCAGATTTTTCACACCACTAAAATTTAACAGAATCGTTCATATTATTTATTTGACAAATTTTGTTGATTTAATAAAACTGAAATTACCATACAATTTTAGTGTTGTGAATAAATTGATGCAGCACTCCTTGACCAGCCGCTACTGTTTGCTGATTTTTTTTTTCTTTCTTTTCAGCAAAAAGTTCGATTTTTTATTGGTTATAACGATCAAGATATTTAGAATGTATTGTGTTTGTTGTTTTTAGTATGTTGTGTGTGTGTACTTTTTTTCATATGAAGACAAGAAGCAAACTTTATAATAAATCGTCATATTGTGATATTATTTTTATGCATGAGCTTTAACACTAGAACCGCCATTAGGGGTCAAAATGACCCCTGCCAAAACAATATTGGTCGATTCGAACCAGAATTTTCTTCATAAGATAGCTTAAATATATACAGCACGAAAAATAGACTAATTAAATAAATTAAATAGTTTAAAATTAAAATTTTGGTGCGAAACACTTTTTATAAAACTATGGCAAAATATCCGGCTGTTTTAGTGTTAAAAATACTAGGGTGTCCAACCCAAAAGACCTGCGTTACTCAACGTATGGAAAACTAACCTATTAACCCTTTGCGCTCAAGAACTTTTAGCAGTTGTATGGCACTAGAGCGATTATAGCGAGCGGTCCCGATTAGATGCCGCATCTGGCAGTATTTTTAGAAATTTTGAATTCACACCACAAAAACTGGCAATTTTTAAAAATTAATTCATGAAAAATCCGAGATCGTATAAAGCAAAAACGAGAGTTGAAACTTTAAGCTGAGAATCCAGAATATCTAATTAAAAAGTCAACCAGATATCAGGATCTACGTTGCGTACGCCATTGTCGTAAATGACCAAAATAGCATGACGTACGCTAGTACGTCATAGAGTTCAAGATATAAAAACTGAGAAATATTACTATTTCAAAATTATAGTAATGTAACATTAGAAGAAGAATAGTAAGCATATGAATACACATTATTTACATTTACTTATGAATAGTACACATAAAAACATGAATGATCTAGCTTTTTTTCCTTCTACCTATACCTCAATACTGTCTCGCTGCACTATAAGCAAAAATTTTGTATGCTCTGCTTTTATATATAAGTAATCTTGCGAAGAGAAATTTTCAAGATATCATACAGAAGAGTGCATTTGACTTGTTTCCTTTGTTCAATAACCTTTACTTGGGTAGAACGATTGCATCAATGCGGATTTGTTTACTAAGATTGTGATATACTTTATGAAAAAGAAATATTACTGAAAGATCTTTATATTTGCGGATTTTTTTTCTTGCTGTTCAGCAAAAAGTTCTATTTTTTATTAGTTATAACGATCAAAAAAGATATTTAGCAAGGTTTGGTAAAGTATTGTGATTTATATGTCAACTTTTTGTTTTTCATATCAAAACATGAAGCAAACTTTATAATAAATCGTCATATTGTGATTTTTTTATGCGTGAACTAAAAAACTTGGATATCTAACCAGAAACATTGTTATGCATTACACAGTACATAAAAAACTATTTTTTTAGCATGAATATATTTTCTATTAAATGTCACTAATATCACTGAAAAACATTTTTATATAAAAAAGCTTCAATTCTGTTTTCAAATAAAATTTTGAAATTTATTAAAATGGATAATTACATGCGTGTGAATTGCCGAAAATATTGCCAAAGATTTCGTTACTTACAACCGTCCATTTTAATTCTGATAATTTTAGTTATTTAAGAGCTGTTTATTTTATTTTATTTTATTTTAACTCTGGACTTATAATTTCGTTATGGAATATCAACCGGAAGTAAATGCTGAAATATTTATTTAATTTAAATGCAAATTAGTTTATCTTTCATATCTGCATACGAAAGAGATAAATAAAAAAAAATTTGCTTGAAAAATATTTTTAAATCCATAAAATTTGTGTAAAATGATACAATTTTCAAACAAACTCCAATGCAGCTTTCGAACAAATTATATTTGTAAGTTCATCTTTTTCTCTATCCGAAGGTGCAAAATGGTAAATATGAGAGATACTGGAAATATAAGAGTTTTAGAAGTTAAAAAACTTCCATAAAAACGGAATTTAATCTTCTGTTTTTGCCAACATAAAATAAACGTTAGCGTTATGTATGCACACGCTTGTCATTTATAATATAAATATCAAAGATTAGAGTATTTAATATTGATATCTGAGTTTCTACATAAAATTCGCCGGTCAGCTCTGTTTTATATGAGACGGCTCTAAAATTTCTTAATATTTATGACTGTTTTTTGTCATAGTTACCAACATTTATGCTTTTTTCATACCACAGAATTTTTTAGTAAATATTTTCTTATTCAATCATTGACATCTTACAATTAAAAATCTCTATTAAATATTACTGGTAGCAAAAAAGCATAAAATTTGGCAGCTATGGTTGTTGATATGTTTCATGTTAACCCATTGAATAGTTCCATTCAATTTTAGTTACTAAATGACACACTGGTACCAGAATTTTGGATTTTTTAAAATTTTATTATGTACGTTAAGACAGGGTTCGCACAGCTCTACCACTAAATTTTTACAGTATTTTCAATGTGTTTCACTGCATAAAAATGCTGTGAAAATTGTGAATCGAGGAGGTGGTTGCGAATTCTGTCTCTTAAAAACTAAATACAAGATTTCTTATCATTAATAGTGGTGTCAGAGTCCTTACAAAATGTAAGGAGTGTGAGAACCCTGTAAGAAAAGATTTTATTTATTTTCAAATATATTTGTTTGTAAATTCCAATATGAATCAATAGCACCAGCATTTGACACATTGGGTTCATTTCATAATTTAGACACAGCACGTTCTTAATTGGCTACTGGCGCTAATTTTTATACGCTATTCGTATTACTACATGAGGAAAATTATTGCATGCTACTGCTGAACCTGTTCTCAGAGTGTATGTGAAAAATTTTGTTTTGAGAAAGTGGTGCGAGATGAAATAATTATATTATTAATAATAACAATAATAATAATAATAGTAATAAAACGCTAGTGGCAGTCCTGAAACAAACGAGTACCCAGGGGGTTAGCAAATAGAATCAACTTTCCCACGAAAGTTTTAAAGGGAATTTTCTCATTTAGAACAATGCGCAACATATGTCTGTCGCTCTTCTTAATAATTTTATATGATATTTTTTGACGATACAGATTACTATATCTTAAGCCGGAACATAAGTATGTTTACTGTTTCAGCTACAAAAAAATTGATACCTAGATAAATTCCGCAAAACATTATGCATTACTTTCTTCTTAAAAATATACATTTTGATAAAATATCCATTTGCAGTGCATAAATATAGTCTTTTATAAATCCGAAAAGACTGCATGTTAAAATATTAAATTGTTCTAGAAAAATCTTGCGGGCAATTTGAAGTATACTTTGAAAGTTTTAAATAAATGATTTTAGAGTTCAGTTTTAAGCATTCCTTACAAAATGATGATACGTTATGTTTCAAGTCATAACTAGCGTAATTGTAACAGAGCTCGTACGGTTCACGGAGTTTCCAGACCAGGACATTGTTTGATATCAGTGTTTTTTTTTATAGTAAATCTCTCTTTCAATAAGGTAAAATTTCGCGCCATTAAACTAGGTTTAACTTTGCACAAAAACGCACTGATCTTTCGTCGAAAAATCTCTGGAGTGTAGGAACCCTGTTAACCCTTTCCGGCACCCTGTGCTCGGTCTGGGATCCCTAATTTTAATTCCAAACTTGCTAACGACACCAATAATATTTTAGTAAAATTTTGCTTTTACAATAAAAGCTTGAATTAAGGAATTCAAAATATCTAAAAAATTCGTATGTGAATTTCGGTGTCAGTCGGTAATTTCTCATTTTACTAACAGATTTTGCCCGTGCCGTAAAGTGTTAAAAGAATATTTGTATTCGGTTTCTATAAAACGCAGTGGCGTACCGCAATTTCCGGCGTATAATCCGCGGATCAAACAATTCTTTTTGGACCCAGAAATTTTATTTAGTTATTGAAGCCAAATATTTACCTCGATCTCAAAAGTTACATTTTATTTTAAAAATTTCCTGGGTTAAAAAATAATTGTTTGATCCGCGGATTATACGGCGGAAACTATGGTAATCAGTGTGGGCGCCCAAAACCAGTAATATTGTAGTACCGTAGTTTCCGCCGTATAATCTGCGGATCAAACAATTATTTTTTAACCCAGGAAATTTTTAAAATAAAATTTAACTTTTCAGATCGAGATAAATATTTGGCTTCAATAACTAAATAAAATTTCTGGGTCCAAAAAGAATTGTTTGATCCGCGGATTATACGCCGGAAATTGCGGTAGGTTATTCTTCTACTTCATTCATAGCCGAATAATGTCTGATTAGATAAGGTGAACAGAACTTTTAAAAATTTACCGGTATTCAGAGTACTTGGGTAACCATCCTGGTTACGCCACTGAAACGTATAGAAAAATGTTTCATTTTTATAATCATACAACTAGAACTATAGAATTTTTTAAACTCTCGAAAATATAGATTCTCTGATTGTATAACTCTCTGACTGCCATGGTAGAATATGTTCTAGAAATTTCGTAGATAAGAGAATCTGAGTTCATATCTGAAAATTTCAGTAGTAAATTTCCCCTTTAGTTAAATACAAAATTTCTGCCATCAAAGTAAGAAAGTGTTGCTATTTTAAAGGGCATAGCCGGATAAGCATTGGAAACATGCCTTTCAATCAAATTTCTTGATTTTTTTCCCATGTGTGGCTACTTATCTGACAATGTATTTCACTTATTATCACCTTATAAATATTGATATTTTATGAGATAAAAATGTTTTTTCGATTTTTAAAAAACCTCATTTTTACAAAAACTATTGTACAGAATTAAATGCTATTAATTGAGTTTATATAGCCATCAAAGATACATAACTGGGAATTTTTGTATAATTTTCTGATTGTAATAAATGTGTGAAAAGACTATTTAAAATTTTACAAAAATAAAAATTATATCTTATAATGGTCCGAAAATTACCATTTTCTTGTAAAACGTTTCTCATATGTGCCCGAATATTATATAAAAATACCAAAAGTTTGCGTTGGGTACTACATGTAAATATTTACAAAAATGTGCATAAAAATTATTAAAATTCATTTAAAGGCGTTATTTGGGGCGGAGCTACTCAACTTCGGACTCGCACCTGAAGAATTTTTAGAATATACACTTACAGAATTGTTGTATTTTAAATTTTAATGAACACATGGGCATCATTCGTAATGCTGACGATACTGTTTCGATATCAAAATTTGTTGTTGGTGTTGGATAAAACCAGGGGTGCACAACCTCTGGCCAAAATGATACCACTATTTTTATGCAGAATAATTTTCCTTATAGTAATGACAGAAACTTTGAGATTAAAGAAAAGAAACTCCGCTTTTCAAATATTCTGGTGGCAAACGATTTTCTGGTAAAAAGATTGTGCATCACTGGATAAAACAAATGGGAAGAATATTTTCGGACTAGAAACAAAACTACATTCTTCGATATCCAAATGTAACGACAATGATCAAACACAATTTAAATTAAAATGTTTTTCACCAGTTTTTCTACAGATAATTTAAAGTTAGTAGTTTCAAGGTTTTAAACTTAGCGGTGTGCCCTATTTACCATCATGCGAAATGCGTAAGTCGTTATTAATTGCCACGATCAAAGATTGATTTATTGTAATGAATGATTTCTATTTGTCACGATGTCATCTGAAAGTGACAATCCGGAATATAATTGTGTTTACAAAAAAAAGTTAAGTTTTTATTTTTATGTATAAAATAATGCAATGCATTATCCCGTGTCAGCTGTTTTTCCCCATGAATGCCACTGTTCTTGAAAGTGAAGCCTAAAGCACTGAACACGACTATTTATATATGCATATATGTTTATAATATATTCCAAAGATATAGCTATGTTTTTACTATATTTTAATCGCCTGGTAATTTTTACACAGTGTTTTGGGTATAAATTTATTTATGAAAAAAAATTATTTATTTAAAAAGCATTTTTTTTATTTTATTTTCAAATATTAAACGGTTTAAAATTACAGAAGTATACTTCTTAGTACAAAATATCATAGATGTTGTCAGTATTTTTTTCTTTTAACTCAATCTATGTACCTTTCGCTAATATTTATCAACAAATAAAACAGCCACAGAAATCTGTCATTAGAATAAACAAAAATTTCTAGTAGCATATGCATTGAATAAAAAGTTTCCTATTACCACACATTACAGCTAATATGTCAGAATTAACAGAATTCATTATGATTTAGTCTTAGCTATATAACATCTGTATTAATTTTAGGGAAAAAAAGAATAATAACGGAACTACTTATTCTTATTATCCTTCGTTAAAAGTGGTGAAAATGTTTCAATAAAAATCATTATAATAACTGGCGTTACATTTCGATATCGAAGAATGTTAGTGTTCTCCAAGCAAAAATATTTTTCTGTCTCCGAAAGAAAACATCAGTTTTCGATATGGAAATAGTATCGACAGTTTTGAAAATTATAGCCTATATGCTTAATAAAATTTAAAATACATCAACTGACACATCGCTTGTTGACATTGTTCAAAAAAGTCTTCGGATATCGAAGTTGAGTAGCTCCGCCCCAAATAACACCTTTAAATGAATTTTAATAATTTTTATACACATTTTTGTAAATATTTATATGTAGTACCCAACGCAAACTTTTGATATTTTTATATAATATTCGGGCAACTATGAAGAACTTTTTAGAAGAAAATGGTAATTTTCGGACAACTATAAGACATTATGTTTATTTTTGTAAAATTTTAAATAGTTTTTTCACACACTTACTACAATCAAAAAAATATACAAAAATTCCCAGTTATTCATCTTTGTTGCCCATATAAACTCAATTAATTGCATTTAATTCGGTTCAGTAGTTTTATAGAAAATAAAGTTTTTAAAAAATCGAAAAAATATTTTTATCTCATAAAATATCAATATTTATAAGGTGAAAATAGGGGAAATACATTGTCAGATAAGTAGTCACACATGGGGAAAAAATCAAGAAATTTGATTGAAAGGCATGTTTTCAATACTTATCCGGCTATGCCCTTTGTGGCTTGAATTTTGGACTATCCGAATTAGGAAAAACCTCTAAAATTTGCGAAACCCCTAAACGAGGTTTTATCGGGTTCGTTAAATATATTTTAACACTAGAAGCACCGACAGCAGTCAATTTGACTACTACTATACATGAATAAATCAGTTTGAACCAGAAATGTTTTCAAGAATAGAGTTATATATATCACGCCGAAAATAAGTTAAAAAGTTAGTTTAAAGTATTTTAAAAGATAATTCGAATGTACATCTTTTTTATAAAACTTGAAAGATATTTCCGGCGCATCTAATATAAAGGCGTTAAGAAAATGCTAACTATGACTGCATTAACTCAACGGAATAATAAGTTGGATAATAAATGAGTAAATAATTTGGAAACTTGAGACATATTCTATTGATTTCCTATAATTATCTATTATGTACAACATCACGTACGTAAAAAGAAATGTGTTCTTTCAGGCATAAATATTTCTTTACTTACAACTCTGATACATATTAAATGGTAAACATTTATTTATGCATATTTGAAATTAATCACCACAGTAACCATTACGTGCACATACAAAATTAATAAATCATTAAAATAGCGAAATCATTGATCCGAACATTTCGTCCTGTACTCAGAAATCATTAGATGCAGATAATGACATTTTCATAGTTACCGAATCAAATATTTAAGTAAAATAAATTAGTGCAAAGAAATGCATTAGAGCAAAGGAAGAAACTATCTTAATGTGATTTATTTATTTATTATTTTTTGAATGAGAAAGATAAACATTTATATGTATAAATGATGTGTTTCAAGTTGTCATTAAAAAGAGGGAGATGAACGGATTAATTTCTTCGCGACGGGAGCCTTTTACGAAATTTTCATTGTTTTGTCACCAGTTTTTAAAATAGAGATTTGTAACTTCTTAAATTGAGAAAAGTAAGGCAAATTTTACAGTCTAATTTTACTAGTGGTGAAAAGCAAGGATTCTTAAGCCAATGATTTGCAGCACACATGCGTTTCGCTCGTCCCCAAGGGTTAACGTTGCATACTTTGTATAAATATAACGAATGAATGCATATGAATAGCATTATAATGGATTAGTGCCAATTTAATGCACATACCGTAATTTCGGGTGTATAAGACGCGGATCAAACAATTCTTTTTGGACCCAGAAATCTTATTTAGTGATTGAAGACAAATATTTACGTCGATCTAAGTAGTAACATTTGTTTCTAAAAAAAATTCTGGGTCGAAAAAGAATTGTTTGATCCGCGGCTTATACACCCGAAATTACGGTAAATATATTTATACATAAAAAGGAATAGTAAAAGATTTGGATCCTTAGCAAACATGTATATTGCAGATAAAAATTCATTATAGATATATGAAAGTCCTATAAATTATGCGACAATGTTACCGCTCTTTTTGAATTTTAATTTTTACCGGCCCCAGCAATGCCTGAGAGATTCTTTTCTCAAAGCTGGTAGACCGGAAGTGCTAGGTTTGAACCCAATTGATTATTATTCGGATAATTAAAACGATAAATTAGTTTTAAAGCTTATTCTAAATTTTCATATTTTAAATACACAGGCATTAATAACATTTGATTTCTCATAAGAATATTATTTTACCTACAAAAGTTTAATGATCAATTTAAATAAGCCTCTCGTACTTCATCTATAGTAATATTTATTCTGAGAAAGTAATTAGGATTGTTTTATGTTCTCCTTTTGATACAACGAATATCACAAATGTACTTTCAATCAATATCCGTTACAACTAAAAGCATTGTCCTTTTGAAGATAATTGGAGATATCGTATAAATGAACGTCAGAATGAGGCAGTCCTGGAAGTCCCCGATGGGCGTGGGAGAAATACGATTAGAGAGCCGTACGTCACCATTGTATCAGTTAAATCAGGCAAAATTTGGTCTAGCGATTTCATTTGGGATCTCGCTTCTCATTATATTGTGTCTTTCTTCCCAATTTCGGTAAGCAGTAGATAATTTAGAATTGATACGACTAGTTGCATGAGATCGTTAGAATCCCCGCTCGGTATGAGTAAACTATCAAATCGTTTTACGATAAGTGCATCGTGTATTGGTGAAATAAGTATAAAGTCCGTGAGATTAAATTTAAAGATAAAACAAGATATTTTTAGATGTTTGAAATGTACATACTAATATGAAAATATGCTTATAATTATATAAATAATTTCATGCAAAATTTTATTCACATAAATAAATTAAATAATTTGACAGTTGTAACTTCAATACAGAATCAAAATTTTTACAAGTATTTTCCATTTACCCATTTCAGGAGCAATGTCCTTTCTGTTGCTAAAAAAGTAATGACCTGCCATCAAAGTTTGTTAACAAACTTATTAGCAAATATAACATTTTTTTGTTTTATTATCTATATATGCAGATTTACAATTTTCAAAGAAACTCATACCAATAAAAATAAATTCTGAAAAGTTTTAGCATATTTGTGAGATAATATAGCCTTGAATAAAGCGCTTAAAGAACAGGGTTCGCACAACTCTACCACTAAAATTTTACAGTATTTTAAATGTATTTCACTACAGAAAAATAGTGCGAAAATTGCGAATCAAGCAGGTGGTTGCGAATTGTGTTTCTTAAAAATTAAATATAAATTTTCTCATCATTAATAGTGGTGCCGGAATCCTTACAAAATATAAGGAGTGTGCGAACCCCGAAGAAGAACAAATTTTATATTCAAATTTATTGGTGGAAAGGTAGGTAATTTGTAATAGTATTGATATGTTCGCATATATTCGTAATATATATCTGTAGCCGTAAGTAATCAGAAACTATCGATCCGATTTTTTAAAAAAAGCGTTGTTATGTTGAGACAATTTCCTGAGTTACTTCACTCGCAACTCATAGAGAGTATATTATTTGGATATCACAGCACAACAAGTTACACGTTTCATTCTGATTATTTTTTTCCACCAGTTTTAAAAATCATTTAACCCGGGAGAACACCCAGGGTAGAAATAGTTTTAACTTTGTCACCATTAAAATCAAATTATAACCGTCATTTTATTTAGGCGGAGACAATTTTTACAAATTTTGAGATAAAACAAGTTGACGATTACATTTAAAAGATAAGTGGTTACAATTTCAAAAATCATATGAACTTCGGGTCAAAAAGACCCGGAGCGTGTACTCCCGGGTCAAATGACTTTAGTTTAAAAACTAAAGTGAGGTTAAAAAAAAGGTGAATATTTTTATTCAAAAAAAGTGACGTTTCTCGAATAATCCGAATTTAAAGGAAAGCGTACACTTATCGGGCGGAACGCTTAAAGGGTGAATTGAAAAGTTCTATATTTTACGTATGGCAAATTCTTTCATGCTGAAACAGTAGCAGCGTGGCGGTCACAGGCCTCAGCATAACCGCTTACATGATTTGGCCATAGTTCATACGGGCAACGTGCTTCTTCCAATCATGATTTATTATTCTCATTAGTAAATTGTTGTTATAATTTTTTTATTATTTACGAGCATTTTCTGATTCAATTAGGCAACAATTTTTGCTTTAAAAAACCAGTGATAAAACATTAAAAATTCTGAAAAACTCGCAAAAAAATAAACATTATTTGAAAGTCTTTTTTCAAAAATATTGATGTATTAAGTGGTTAATGGCACAGAGTAGAAAGCAACTTAAATATGAGGCGGTTAATTATGTCTACGATGAGGTTGGGAGGAAGATGATTAGACAAACGTTATGTCTTGTTATGCGAAGAATCATTATATTTTGCATTTTTTCCTAACTTTGATTTAATCCTTTCCAGCGTAGTGTGTCTGGTCTGGACACACCTAATTTTAACTCCAAACTTGCAATTCGCACCAGTAATATTTTAAGTAAATCTTGCTTTTACAATAAAAGCTTAAATTAAGGAATTCTTTATTTCTTAAAAAGTCGTTTGTAAATTACGGTGTCAGTTGATAATTTCACATTTTACTAACAGAATTTGTCCGCGCCGGAAAGGGATATAGTAGCTTTTTAGTACTTGTAAAAGTACTAAATAAGTATCAAGTAAAATACAGTACAATTTATAGCAGTCGTAAATGTCCAAGTGTGTTTAAAATATGTTAAAAAACAAAATAATTTAGTCTAGGTACCAATGCATTGTAAAAAATTGCTACTATTTAACCCATTAGTGCCTAGCGTCCCATTTTTGGGACTGTTTTAAAATATTCAATCAACCGCGTTTCACACCAGTAAAAAAGGAGGATAAACAAATACTTTATTTTTCGAGACAAAGTCCTCGATAAATTAACATAAAAGTTATTCTTACTTTAAAAGTGATGGGAAAATGCAAAATTTGAATTTTAACGAAGAAAATAATTCAGGCATTAATGGGTTAAGAAAGTATAATAATAACACAAAGGTGCTAAGAGGTCGTGTGTGGTATTTTTGTTTCAATAATACAAATGATTAGAAGTGCTTGCAATTATGTAGAATATAATGTAAATTTGAATATATGTTCTTATAAATAAAATTAACTTTAATAAACTTAATAAAATACTAATGGCTCGAGATCAAAGATCTTTCTGCGATTCGGATATGACAACTTTAAAACTATATATTTGGGTTCGTACGCATTATCCCCTTGAAGGGTGCCGTTTGCAGTCTGCAAACGGTTAATTTAATGCTCAAATTGCCAACTGGCAAAAAAAAACATTTTTAGCACAATTTTGATCTCCTAATACACGGGAAAAAAAGGTTTCCATTATTTTAAACTACATTTGTTCGTAAAATGTGGTGGGAGTTAATTGTTTGAAAATTTTTGGAGCTTAAATGTCTTGCCCCTGAAAGGGTTAAGGGTGTGTATTTTGGTGTATTTTGTCGGCTGATTATCTACGCTAGGGATATAGGCCCAGGGGGGAGGAAAGGGTTAAGGGATTCAGGAGAATTAAAAGTTTTCTGACCAGAAATTGTACTAACTACTCATGTATATATCTGAGGATATAAATATATTTTTTTAAATAAGGCAAATATTACTTTACAAAAATTCTGATAAAAACGCTTGAAGCGTACGATCCCTGTTATTGTAAATTGAAAAGTGTGTTCACTAAACAGAGATTTCTGCTATTTGGAAGGGTTGTAGAGATGGTTTATTGTATTAATGTATGGATGACTCATTGATTTTTTTAATCAAACAATATATCTGTTTGAATTTTTTAGGAAACTGTCAGTTCAGTTTTAACTCCTTGAGCTCTGGTGGTAGAAATTTCTACTACGTAATTTTAATTCCGAAATGTCGCAATGGCACCAGAAAATTCGACCAAATTCATTTGAAAAAGGTTTAATGCATTTTTTCGTGTTTGTCGTTAACCGATTTTTTTCTTTTCAAAATACTGGTGCCAGTGTGACATTTTGAATTTTGAAGAAATTTACACCCCAGAGCCCAAAGGGCTAAACAGTATGTTGAAGGACTTCTGATTCTGACTAAAATTACAAAAATAAGGAAAATATGAGCAGAAAACTTTTATGGTACTTTTTCGCAATTTTAGAAAGTTATCAAAAACAAACTACCTTTTTTAAAAACTCTCCTTTAATTATTTCAGGGACAAAATGGTACTTTTGTAACAATGTTAAAAGGCCCAGAATTTACGAACTAATTCGTTTGCGAGCATGAAAATGCTTTTCGTTACATTAATTACACCAGTCTTATTTACCCGCTAATGCCCACGGTAACAAATATCCTACCATTTTTTTCCCCAATTTAATGTATTTTTTAAATGATTCATTCCATATTCTTCCGAGAAACATAAAACAGCAAAATTTGCTTTTTTTAATAGCAGAAATTCTGACGTTAAATAAAACATATTCTATAATTAAATTTCCTGGTATGAATTCAGATTCTCAGAATTAAGGAATTTTTAGAACGTATTCTACCCTGGGAATAGAGGCTTAAAATATTAAAGTACTACTTGAATGTTTGAAAAGTTAAAAAAAGTGAAATAAGTTGTCACCATCAGCTCACTACAAGGTTAAGGACATATATTGAAACAAAAATTTTCTATAAGAAATAATATTCCCTTGTTCAAAGAATACAGAATGTGTTAATTATATAATTGGCAAGTACTTTAAAGAAAACCCTGGTTATAAATGTTAATTGATTATATACGTTGTTATATTAAAAAAAATCAGTTAATGTTGAACTTAGCCTCATTTAAAATTTGACTACTGAGTAACTGAACAAAGTTTTACCTTATGCTTTTTTCTTCTTCTGTACTAACTTTTTCGATTATTTTTTTTTTCCGAAAAATAGAACTTTACATTTTTTAACTACTAATTATATGCTCATTAACTGCCATCTTAAGAAACATTTTTTAAATAAACAAATTTTGAGGCAAAACTTTGTTTAATCTTTTCTATGACAAACTCATAGTTGACGATGTTTACTCTCCCCCTTACCCCAATACTATTTTTTAATGAAAAAAACATAGGCTATTTATTTACCAAATATTTAAAATTTTAAAATATATAATTTTGTCTGTTAAAAAATTAGTAAGAAAAGCGTGTAAAAGTTGTCAGATGTTATTTTTTTTATTTTACTAAAAGGTTTAAATGAATGAATGTCATCATAATTTTAGAGGAATTGATTTGAAAGAAATCAAATGTTTTTTGTGACGCATATTATAAAGTAAAGTTTTATTAATTTATGGTAAAAGATTGTAGTAGGGGAAGTATATATCCTGTTTTATCATAAAAAAGTTATAATAAATAAAGACGAAGAAGTACTTAAACAAATACAACAGAAACAAATCACATTTAACCCTTTGAAGTGCAAACAACTGCGTTTGTATAACTATGAACTCCCAGCGGAATAAAAAAAAAATATTTCAAAATATGAAAAAGCAATTTCGCGACCCCCTTTTTTTCCCACCACAGTTACTAAAGCAAAATTTTATAAAAAGTTTCTGGTGCGGATTTACATTAATCATAGGTGGGGTAAAATATATCCCACCACCCCTCAAGGGGCTAACAATAATTTTCTAGCTCAAAACATTTATATTTGGCATGAAAAGTGCTTAAAGGATGAAGGCTGTTTCTTTATTTTGGTCATTGTACTCTAAATTATAGTTCCAATCGCTGATTCCCTCACCCTGAAAAAAAAAATGTGGCTTGTGCCGCAATTTTTTATGTATTTTTTTTCATTGCAAAGAATTTGGACTCCGGTATTTTTTTTATATTCCTTCATCGCCCCCCTTTTTTTAAATTTTAAAAAAAGTACGGAAGGGGAAAACTTTTAGAATTTACTTGTGTTAAAACTCAAGGTACCGTACAAACTCCGCCGTAACAACAAGAACATAAAAGAAAAACCAATGACGACAGCCCCATTCATATATCAGCATGTAAGCCTAGTACACAAAGGGCAGTGTTCTGGTTATCAGTTAACACGTTTGCATCAGCAGCGTATATATACTTAGACATAAAGTATTTATTTTTTAATCAGAATTTACGAATCGTTACCGGAAATTAAATCAAAAACAATCTTATGTAAATAAATCTAAAATTACGATTCAGAATTCGTAGCATGAATTCGGATTTGTTGAATAAATATGAAAACCCTGATATTGACACATGTGTTGGGGGCGGATCGAAAAGTAATTTCGATTTTTTACATTAAATTCAAACAAATAAATTTGTAACAAGTTTTTATTTTTAATCAATCATATTATCACCCTTGTTATTACAACCTTTTTCCATATAGTTAGCAATTTTTCAATATCGTTCAATTGGTTGTTGAGCAAAATATCTTAAGATAACATTTTGGATATCATCCAAATTTTTACATTTTTTACCATGTAGTAAGTGTTTTAGAGATCGGAATAAATGATAATCTGATGGCGCAGTTTCGAGCGAGATTGGTTGGTGAGCCAGTATCCCCCAACCAAATTCGTATTTTTTTAATCATAGAATTTATCTTGCACAGTGCGAGCTGTCACTGGCGTGTTGCAGAATGACACCTTTTCTGTTGACAATTGCTGGTAACTTTTCAATTAAAAATTTATTAACTCGATTCAGTTGTTCACAATAACAATCTGTATTCACGGTTTTTCCAAATTTCAACACTTCAAAATAAATTATTCCACGAATACTCCATCAAACACCCAAAAGTGCCTTTTTTGGGGCTTCATAATGATTAATTCGGCGACAGCCACTCCATTTTGCTAGTTGAATTTTCATACAGGATCTATTTTTCATATCTAGTAAATCAAAACATCAAAAAATGGTTCTGTATTGTGTCGTTGAAGCAATAAGTCGCATGTTTTGTATCGGTTAACTGTTTTCTTCTGACAACTTATGCGAGAACCAAATAGCTGCTCTGTTTACTATACCAGTTTAATACAGATGTTTTTGGAATGTCGACCAAGGTTGGTTAATAGTGCTTGGCAGTTCCTAGATTGTCTGATACGGATTTGCCTCCAATTCTGCCCTTAACACATCATTATCTAAAGTTGTTGATCTTCCTAATCCATGCGAATCAGAAAGATCCAAATTCCCGGATCTAAATTTTGAAAACCATCTTTGTCATTTGTGAACATCTAATGCACCTGGATAAACATCGCAAAAGTTTTTGTAGCAACTATTGCGTTACTACACGTGTGAAATTTAAAAAGGCTATTTCCATGAGTACTTGTAGTGTAAGTCACAGGCTACGATTTTTGGCTACCAGTATTTTGGTACGAAAAAATGTGATTTATTTTATCGGCACATTCTCATTAATTGAATAAGGCCAAGCAGTCTTTACGAAAATAACGGTGGCAAACAAGCATAGCAATTATAAGGTAATGTGACTTACACTACAAAACCTATGGAACTAGCCAAAAGCATACAATACCGGATATGTACTTATTTACTTGTCATTTCGCATAAACCTGGAAAAAAAAATTCGAGCAGTTTCTTTATAAGTAAACAAGTCACTTTAACCTTAAAGTATATTTAACACCACATTAAAGTGCACAATCATCTGATTAATGATAAACAAATATTGGCAAGTGCAAAAATGGCATTACTTTCCGGTTCCTAGAATATCTGTTCTAATCCAGTTGCGGCCTGTGACTGAAATTTTGAACAGGTGCTAAATGCATACATGCCAAAGTTACTGTTTTCTTATTACTGTTTTTTCTTTCTTTAAGTCGTCTTTCCCGTATTATCAAGCAATAACGTTACGGCTAGAAAAAAAAATAGAATGAAAGATTTATGAAGCATTGTAATGCAAATTTTCAACTACAGGCGAATATATTTTAATGATATATACTACCAATTGCTTTCAGAACAAAAATCTTTTACATTCGCTTGGAGGACATCGATAAGAGAAATTCACTAAAAAATGCCTCTTTAAAAAAATTGGTCTGAATGGAATGTAAAAATATCCAGAGTTAAATAATGCATAGTTGACACTTCTTACACCGTGTTTGCAACAAAAATTCTATAATAAATTGTACCATTTTTAATCACCGTAATCTGCCCAATAGCAAATTTTGCCTTATGGCAGAATTTTCTATTGAATTATCGTAATTTCCGGCACATAATCGTTATATCAAAGAATCACTTTTTACCATGATAAAGGTTGAAATAAAATGCAATTTATTAGATCGTGGTAAATATTTGTTTTTAATTACAGAATAACTTATCTTGCACCAAACAGAATTGTTTGCCCTTCAAACTATATGCTAGATATTATGGTATTTGATAGCAGCGGAACGTAAACAAATCTTTTATAAAGACCTAAATATCGCGTGGCTCTATCGGCTTTTAAATCTTCAACCAACAATAACGTTTTGCGCTCAGCAGTTGCCATTTTGCGTATCTGGAATTTCTAAATATAAAGCAAGCACTCGATAATATTTTGAAACGAGTGAATATCAAAGCACTATTCGTACATGTTCTTATCTAAATATGTTTGATTTTCTCTTTATTTTGACTTTGAATGATCGTTTCTTAACCCTATATTTGACATTATTAAAAGTAAATCTGGGAGATACTTTTACAGATATCCTATATTTCTTCTAGGAATATATTTTACTTCATGTAAAATAATAAGTAAAAAAATTCTTTTTTTTTTAATGAAATAAAATCTTTTTCAATTACTTGGATGATAAATTCAGCAGCAAAAGTAAATATTTTTCAAACAGAAGTGCGCTGAAATGAAATCTGTTAAAGAAATGTTTAAATTTGCACATTAATTCGAAAAAGTGATTTTCCATTACTTAAACAAGCACTTCAGAATTTTTAAAAGAAATTGAGCAAAGAAAAGTTTCTTTAAAGTGTACTTATTATTTAACGCTGAATAAATACATTTAGTTCAGTTTGAGACAAAACATGGAAACATTAATAAGAAAATAAAGCATTCAAGTTATTATTTATTTTGCTTCCTGTTCGAAAATGAATATATTATTCATTGTTTTTCTAGAAGGGAATTATTTAGTATTCGTAAGTTAAAAAGTGCAGCCGGAAGAATAAATATTTTTCTAAGCTAAATGCTAAATTGACTAAATTTAAAATATTTGAATTTACATATACTCTTCATTTCCATTCGAAATATTTACTTTTCCAATGTAAAAAGGCGATTTTCTATTATTTAAACAACCACTTGAGAATTTTTTAAAAGGCGAAGTTTATTATACGGCAGTTTGTTGCTACTTTGAAGAGTATTACATTAAATGTAAAATTTAATGACGTAAATGTATCTAATTTGTGTTGTAATCTCTCTATTTTTCTAAATTAAATATTATTAATAAGAATATTTTCAATCAGTTTTAAATTTAATTTTGAATATTTGTAATAATGCTAGTTGTTGTCAGAGTTCCGAGATAGTTTTCCACTTTTGGTCAGAAAATTCCGAGTCACACTAAAAAATAAAAAAAATAAATATTTTCTGATTCATTTCATGACGAACTTTTCTTGATTAAATGAAGTTAAATTTATTCTTTACTTTTAAATTTCTATTTTGAATATTTGTAATAACACTAGTTGTTTTTTGCATAACAACATTTGTTTGCTTTAATCATGGAACCAGATTTCCGAGATACTCTTTCACTTTTAGGCAGAAAATTCACTGTCACACCAAAAAAAAAAAAAAAAAAAGTATTTTCTGATTCATTTAATGACAGAATTTTCTTGATTAACTAAAGTTAAAATTACTCTCTAAATATTTCTAATCTAAAGTGTGAATTTCGGAGTAAAGATGGAGGCCAAATTGGCAACCCTTATGGAGCTATGAATAAAAACGAAAGGACTTATTTCCAAAACGCGGGCTACTTAAAAAAAATACTTAAATGGTACCAACATTTTGAAATTGTAGAATTCACCTAGTTCATCTTTATTTAATGACGTGTCAATAAACAGACAAAAGTGTGATGTTGACCATTTCAGGAAAGTGGTGCCAATCGAGAAAACTGAATTTTTAAGAAAGTAGTCCTTTAGCAACACTGCTGCAAAATAAAGAGGCTTCAGCTCTAATCAGTTTCGCAGTGTCTCATTATTCCTGAGGCTGGCTTTCACATTGAATAGAATTTTCCTACCTATTTAAAAACCTTATTAATGCAGATTCCTGGTTATAATACCTGTTTAATATTTTCAGTCGTAATAATTGGTGATTTTTAATTGAAATTGAATTGAAATCGAACTTTCCGTGCAAAAATGAAGCTCAAACAGGTTAACTTGATACCCAGGCTATTTTCCACCTGTAAAAACGAAAAGAACATTTTATTATATTTTTCTGAGAAAGTTTGCACGAATGAGTCTTTAAAATAAGGCGAAAAAAAAAAGTTTTACATATTGCAATTTCAATGATTGCATTAACACTAGAACACTAAGCAGGTGTAAATTCGACACCGATCATTGGATAAATTATCAATTCAGCCCGGAAAATACTTTAAAAAAAGGATAATAAAAATTACGCTGAAATAAGTTAAACAATTAACCTAAATAATTTAAAACCTAATTTTCACACAAAATAAATTTCTGGTTTCAAATATTTTTATAAAATTTACATAAATTTCCCGGCATTCTAGTGTTTTAAGTGAAGCCATTGCAATTGAAACGTGTGAAACTCAATATCATATCGTGTCATTTAACTTATGAAAAAAAAGAATGTACTGACAAGGAAGGTCTTCTTGTGTCTCCTTAATTGTCATACTCAGAATATTGTGAAAAAAAAAAAAAACACCAATTAAACTTCTTATATATATATAATAAAGGATAAGTCAATTTTAGCGGCGGAATTACAACAGAATGTCTGCAAAAAATACTTTCGAATATTTGGCATGAACAGACGAAACTGACATTCGATTTGTCTAGAAGCACTTTTGCTCGTCATAAGCGAACGATTTTAATGTAAATGAAAATTGCTTGTCAATAGATTTTTAGAATGCCTTCAAATGGTATTTAATGAATTTAAATTTAAACGATAAGAAAGTTTTACAAATATAAATACTGTGTTACATATATATATTATTATTTGTTACTTCAGTTATTTAATTTATTACTGAAAAAATATTTTCATGCATTTAAGAGTATTCAAAAATAAAAGCCAGATGAAGAGCGCTACAATTATAGTCATGCATTTCAAATCTAAGAATTAGTTTCTATAGCAATTATATTGAATCGACAAAACTCAATTTTGAACTTGAACTTGACTTAATTTTGAACTTGAAACAATTTTAATTAATTTAAATTCTAAATCGTAAATTTTTTACTGTTGAATTTCGATATAAATACATATAAATATCGGCATGACAAAATTATATTTAAAACTAACTAATTCTGAAAAAAACTAAAGTTATTTAAATTAAATTTATTTAAAAATTTCTACATGATTTTTCTTTAAATTGTATTTGACATAAAAAAGGTAATTTCTTAAATTGTGTTCCATCGCCAACAGGTTATAAATCACCAAATTACGAAATTATTATTATTTTTTTACAGACGCTCAATCAAAGCTCCTCCTAATTTTTTTTTTTTTTTTAAATAAAAGTATATATCCTCATGCGAAGAACATTTTGTAATTTTTTCAGATTTTTTGGAGCATGCCCGTATGGAGATCTTCCTTGTGAGTAGTCTATTGCTACGAGCATTAAAGTAACATCAAAATAAATATAGACTAAAATAACATGCGTGATGTGAGGCAGGATGCGAAAACCGTTAATGATGATGGTTTAAGTCTTTGTTCTTAAAAAAAAAACAGTTTTACTCGTTACAATTTCAATGATTTCTTTTCATGGAACCATTGAAATTCTAAAATTTAAAACATTTTTGCTGTTTATTTTTACTATTTTAATTACTATTCTATTCTTTGAGGATAAACTGAACTATAACTAAATAACCTGAACTTTTCCGATATAGTTTTGAATATCTTAAGACCATTCACTTTATTAATTGCTAAAATATTTTGAATAAAATATTAAAAAGCAATAAAGCTGTTTTACATGTTACAATTACACTTACTGCATTAAGAGAAACCATTACCAATCTCTAAAGTTTGATATGTAACGATACCACATCATTTAGCTTATCAAAGACATATGCTGAGTAGCTTATAAGCAGTGGTACAAAAATCTAGGCGCCAGTGGGTAATATCTCACCACTAAAATTTAAAAGTTTTCTTTGCTTAAAATTGCTGCCTTCTTGCGCCAAGATTTTTGCATTTCCTGATTACGAGTATGAAATTAAACATCTAAGTAAATAAATAATAATAATAATAGGCTATTTCCATGAGTACTTGTAGTGTAAGTCACGGGCTACGATTTTTGGCTACCAGTATTTTAGTACGTAAAAATGTGATTTATGTTATCGGCACATTCTCATTAATTGAATAAGGCCAAGCAGACTTTTCGAAAATAACGGTGGCAAACAAGCATAACAATTACAAGGCAATGTGACTTACACTACAAAACCCATGGAACTAGCCAATAATAAAAACGTGAGTAATCTGAGACAGAAGGTGTTGTTGTTGTTAAATGTATGACGGCCAATTATTTGCACAAATCCCAAAGAAAGGTGACATCTATTGGTCTTTTTAACGAAATCATACCCACATTTAAGCAAGAAATGCCCTTATTCAAAGAAATCGCCGTAAATTCCCAGCGATTATGCAGACCGGTATGATTGGGTTCAAACATAGCATCTCCTGTTAACAAGCTGTGAGTGCTGAACCTCTAGGAGCAACGAAGCATGACAGGATGTGAAAAATGTTGATGATGGCGTTTAAAAAAATTTCAGATCGTGCATCTGTAAAAACTTCCCATTTGCTTGGAAAGGGCTTAGGTGAATTCGAAATATGTCGACTGTTTTTATATTATTTTTTTCTGGTTCATTGACTGTTTTATTCGTATTTCACAATTTTTGAAACTAATCAAATATATTAGCGACTTTCCAGTTGTCATCAAAATTGCGAAATTTACTTTTGAACGAAAATCAAAAACTAATTTCAGAAATGTATAGACCACGACATGTCAATAACCTTCAAAATAATCTTCATTTTTCTTTCTAATATATCACTTCTATAATTCACATACTTTAAAATTTTTTATCTTTGAATGTAAAAAATATTAGAATGAAGTTTGTTTAAAATATGCTGATTAAATTAATGGTTTTCTTAAAGAGTTTCAAATTAATTTAGCACGGGAAATCAATCTCAGATATAGACATTAGACTGATGCAATAATTTAAAGTAACTAATGTGCTTAATTTACCATAAATCACTTTTTTAATGAGAGATTATTTTTATATTCTAACAACCCCTTTCCAACAATATTTTCAATACAAAGTAAAAATATAACTATTCAACATCAAAATCCATTTTAAATAAAATATTATCGAAGAATATAAATACACTTTTTTAAATTTTAAAATTAAAAATAAAAAAGTTAAGTATCAAATACCATATATTCAAGTACACTTTTTTATTTCGCTTCTGAAAACTAACCTAGCAGTTTTAATGTTTGTTTGAGGATAATTATTTTCAATTTGTAAAAAGAAAAATTCAATATGAAAAATAAATATTTTCTTAAAAGAAGTGAGAAATTTATATGTAATTTTTGTAATTTACACATTCTCTCATATTTATATTCTCTGTTTTGCTTTTTAATTTATAAAGAAATGTTATGTTACCTAAACCAGCACTAGAAATTTTTTAAAGAAATTGACAAAAAGATTCTTTAATTTCCCATAACCCATGGTAGGATACTTTCTGGAACATCCGTTATTCAGAGAATCTGAATTTGTAGCAGATAAATTCAACAATAAATTTCGCTTTATTTTAATACGGGATGTCTTTATTTTCCCATTAATGCACAAACTATTTTCTTTCTTAAAATTTAGATTTTGGATTTTTCCAGTAATATTTTATCTTATGGCAACAAGGGATTAGTGTCCTGACACAAACTGAATACTAATCTTCATACTTACGGGTGTTTAAGGCGCTTCCTTGTCTATTAAGTCTAGCTATCTAAAAATATGCCAGTGGTCGTTAATGGACTAAATATAGCAAATATTGCTATTTTTTTATTTCTGGTATGAATAAGAAATATCCCCCCCCCCCCCAAAAAAAAAAAAATCCACTAAATTCGAAAACCCGGTGGTATCATATACGCTACATTGAACATGGGAGAGTTAATGTGTACCTCTTTTTTCACGCTGAATAAATGCATTTAATTCAGTTTGAAACAAAACATGACAAAATTCATAAGAAAAAAGGGATTACTTTTTCTTATTTATTGTCTTCAAGTTCAAAAATGATTATAATATTTCTATTATTTCTAGAAGAAGAGGAATTTCATATTTTAAAATAATGAATATTGTAGGTCGAGTAAGTATTTTTCCAAGCGAAATGCCAAATGCACTACTTTTAAAACATTAAAATTTGTATACTTTTCTTTTTAACTTAAAAAAGTACATTTTATATGCTTTAAATACTCACATGATTTTTTTTAAATCAGTGGCGTAACCAAGGTGGATGCCCAAAATCAGAAATATTGTAAAGTTTTCTTCTCCTTGATTCATAGCAGAAAATTATCTGCTAAAATAAGGCGAAAAGATTTTTTTTTAACTACCAGTATTCAGAGCACTTAGACATCCACCGTTGTTTTGCCATTGTAAATAAATTTTTAAAAAGACGACGGAATTTGAAAACAACTTTATTTGTAAATAAGAAAACACTATATTTCACGCATCCTTAATTTTTTAAAACGAAATTCCGGTGCCAATGTGGCGTTTCGGAATTAAAATTAAGTGGTATATTTATGAAATTACCTCGCCGCAAAGGGTTAATAAGAAATTCGGGACAACTACATCGCCAGGGTTCCCACTCGTTTTTTTTCCTACTCTCTTTTTTTTCGACAAAAAATCTCCTTTATAAGTTTCATCAAAGCTCTCCTCGGAAATCATGTTAATTGTAATTGCTGCCGAAGTCTTACATGACTTTTCTCTAAAATAATTCTGGTTTTCAAAAAACAGAATAGTGGGAGACCTGCATATCTGAAAAAACAAACATACCGTAATTTCGGGTGTATAAGCCGCAGATCAAACAATTCTTTTTCGACCCAGAAATTTTTAAGAAAAAAATATAACTAGTTAGATCGCCGTAAATATTTGTTTTCAATCCCTAAATAAGATTTCTGGGTCCAAAAAGAATTGTTTGATCCGCGGCTTATAGACCCGAAATTACGGTAAGTTGCTAAGATATCATCTCTACAGCACACAACAATAACAGAAACTTTGCCAAACACAGGGAGGAATAGGCGTCCTTTATACATGATGCCTGTCCTGATCCATCAAAGCTCCGCTTCAATAATGGTCTTTTTCTAGGAAGTTGGAAAGCAAGTATTTGAACCCTGTTTTGAGCAGTCCGAATTCGATAAACTCTACACCATTATGAACAGGCAATCCTGTATTCAGAAGTGAGTAGGATGTTCATAATACTGGTTTTCAAAAAACAGACCAGTGGGAGCCCTACATCACTGAAAAAAATTAAATATGTTTCTATGATATCACCCCTACACCTCACAACAATAACACGAACTTTGCCAAACATAGAGAGGAGTAGGCGACCATCAAACTTTATGCCTCCCCGTACCATCAATTGAGGTATTTTTCTGGGAAGCTGAAACGCAGATAGCAGAACTCTGTTTTCAGTGGTCTATAGTCGATGAAATGTACGCCAGGCTAAACGGGCACTCCTATATGTAGACGTGAGCTAGTTGCAAGAAACAGGTCTTATTGAAAAGAGGCAATTTTGCCTTTTGCAAACAGCAACCCCTGAAACTCGAATGCCTGTGGATGAATAAAAATCACGCGAAAACTGAGAAATTAACACTAGAACCGCGGGAAAATTCATTCATGTTTTATAAAAATATTTCTCACCGGCATTTTCATTTTAAACTGTTTAACTTTTTTATTGAAAATATTTTTGCTCAGCGTTTATTTAGATTATTTTATTAAGCGTTTTCTGGTTCGAATCAACATCTCTCCATATGATACGGGTCAAAATGACCCGTCGCCGCGGTTCTAGTGTTAATGCACTCTAGTTACCGTTCACTGTAATGGACAAATAACGATCATCGTTGGCCATCGTGGTTCTTGCAGGACCTTGCCCATTTTTTCTTTCTATCGATCCAGTGTTCTAAAACTGTTTCCATAAGATGGACCAGATGCCAAGGATTACATTGAAATTTCTGGGAATTTACATTTTAGACTACACCGTTTCCAGTCTCTCGGCGATTTGCCAGCTCATTGCATCATCCAAACGTTGATGTTTACTCATTTTTTTTTACTGTTCTCTTTTTAATTTCAGCGAATGTTGCAAAAAATACGAAGATACTCAGCGAAGGGTGCGAGTAAACTAAATGCGAAAGCTGAATATTCAGTTATAAGGCTGTTCCTCTACCTACGCCTTCCTTACGCACGTTTCTTATATTCTTATATTCTTGTTTCATATTCTTAGATATTCGACATTAAAGCGTTGAATCGTTGCTTTGAAGCTTTAGTTTTTCCTTTCATTCAGTATTTTTCAGGAACGTGACAAAATATTCAAATTCTCTTAATTTTGATCATGAGTGTTTATTCACATTTTTTTTAAATAACGGTGATATTTCTTTTAAATTGCAGATGTCAATTTATCCTTCAGGGTAATTTTATTAATCGCTTCTATGAAAACTGGTTAACGTCGCTCTGTCTATTTGTGCACAACCCCCCCCCCTTGAACCCCTTTTTTCCTATTAGAGTCATAAAAAAACAAAATAAATAAAAAAATGCTCATTTCTCGGTGCACCCGAAAATGGCTGTCTCAAAAAAATTCCAGGTACCATACGAGCTGTCTAAATATAGAATGTTTTCGGATATTCGAAAATAATCTAAAGTCTTTTAAAACATTTTATAATGATCTATAATGTTTCAGAATAATATATAAAACGCTCTATAATAATTGAGAGTGATCTAGAATGTTCGAAAATATTCTGAAATGTTTTAAAATTTTGTAGACTAATACAGAATGTTCGAGAATGTGCCTAATTTTGGTCCTCAAAGGTAAATTTTGAAGCTCAGCACATTTTCGTCAATCGCATTTTAGCGACGATCAAGACAGGACCAAAGATAAAATACCCCAATGTCAATATTAACAAACAATCAATACAATTCAAACAATAAATTCAAGCAGTGTTGCCAGATGGGCTACTTCTTTTTAATTCAGATTCTTGATTGGCACCACTTTTTAAAAATGGTAAAATGCGCCTTATTTAATTACATATTAATTGAGTCAAAAAGAAATGGAATTTTACCTTTTCAAAAAAGTGGTGCGAATCAAGAAATCTGAATTTTAAAAAAGTAGCCCACTGGCAACACTGAATTCAAGGTTGTTTGGTTATGTTTATGATTGCCAATTATCGACACAAGGGATGTCTTTTGTGAAAGTCTCAAAAACATAGCTTGAAAACTCTGAAAATTATCAATAGAATATTGTCAAAATCCATTATTCCCAAAATGAAGCAAAAAGATGAGGGGCTGTATCCATATTCCATTGATTAGTACCTACACAGTATTGCACGTACTACTATATTTGGATACAACTCCTTATCTTTTTGCTTTATTTTGGAAATAACGGATTTTGACCATATTCTATTGACGATAATTTTTAGAGTTTTTAAGCTATGTTTTTGAGACTTTCACAAAAGTTGCTCTATACATTTAACTAACATAATATGCAAATGAAATTTTAATAGCGTTGACGCATGCGCGGTAAAAAATTATTTAGTAAACCCGTTCATTTTTCATGCATTTTTTATTATTTTTTAATTCTGATTACAGGGTGTTATGTGCAATATTGTTTGTCAGATTTTCTGAAAAGATTATTGTGTTTTATGAAGAGCTCTGAAAATTATAAGCAAAAAACTTGGAAAAATTTTGGACCGTTTTTATAAAAACTTTAATTTCTCTACGAGTTTTCATGCTATATTCATAAAAATCGACACAACTTATCACAATAAGCCACTTAATCATTATCTGTAGTTTAAACTGTTTTGCTTCATTAGTTTTGACAGGGTGATCCAAAAGATATTCTTTCTTTTTCAATTTATTGACGGTCCCCTGTTAGATTTCGGGGAAAAATCTTTGTCAAAATATATGACGTGTACTATTTTGTTTACACACCAGTAGTTTCATAATGATTCCTTGTGTATATTTCTAGATATTTAACAAAACATCAAAAATCGAAAGTGTCAAGATTTTTTTGGCGGTGACTGTATGATTGATTAATTTTGCGTACGCTATTTACATCTTAAGTTTAACTTAATATACGTCTGTAAATATCTGTGATTGGGAGACTTGCCCTCATACCAGAGTGTGATATTTTCTGACCCAGGCAATGCCGAGTATTGCAGCTAGTGCATGTATAAATTTAATTTATTTTAGTTCCTGGCGATTCACAATTCATGAGTTTTCTGTACTCTGTTAACTTAATTTTGTGTAAACGGAGCCTGTTTATTAGGGAATTATGTTTTAAAAGTAAAAATCTTATCGTTCCTGTGGTTGAATAGTATTCAATTGTATCTGTTTAACCCGGGAGAACGCGATTTTTCCAGGGTTTGAATGGCTTTTACTTTGTCACCAATAAACACAAAGAGTAATCGTCACCCTATTTTGTCGGAGTCAATTTTTAAAAATTCTGCAATAAAATAAGTAGTAGATTACTTTAAAAAAATAAGTGGTGACACTTGTAAAAATAAATAAATAAATAAATAAATAAATAAATAAATAAATAAATAAATAAAAATAAATAAATAAAAGTAAAAAAACTCGCGGTTAAATAGTTTTCCTTTTGTCGCTAAGATCCAATTTCGGGCGGTTTTACAGTATAAGAAAGCTGTGTTTATTTACTGTAATGGTACCTGTTAATACAGTAATACAAAGGAAGAAAAAAAATCTTTTTTAAAAACTTTTTTGTATTATCAGATTGAGTGTTATTAAAACCTCAGAACCAATTAAGTTTACATGTTTAAGTGGAAATCCCGTTATAAACAAGTTTTGTTTTTATAGAGTTTTGTGTATATTTATGTTCCGATTGTCTAACTGCTCCGTTTTTGAACCAATTGACCTGGAAATAATACCTCTGACATAGAAGAGAAAAAATTAAAATTGCAGTTGTTTTGGAAGGAGATATATTTTCTGTTAGGATTAAGATAATTTCAGCTGGAACATAAAATATTTTCCCAAACGAAAAACCGAATTTTTTTTTACATCCTCTTGTAATTTCTATACGAAATATTTTGCTCTGTAATTTAAAATTTTTATTTTCCATCATTTAAATAAGCACTTAAACATTTTTATGCAAATTACCAGAAAAGATAAGTTTCTTAAAGTGCACTTTATTGTTGCTTTGAAGAATAATTCAAATGTTCTAAAATTTAATACAAAAGTGCATCGAATTTCAGTTTAAATCTGTTTACTTTACACAAGTAAACACAGTTTTAAGTAATCTTCTCTCAATTTGAAATTACAAGTTTAAATAAATGTAATAAGTCCCAAATTGTTAGTATTACAATATTTGTTCTTATTAAAATGATATTACTGATGTTACTGTTTTTTCATAATGCGTTCTTCTGAAAATAATTTAAATTTGTTTAGCATAAAAATTAAGAAATTAAGTAATTCACAGTATCTGCACGCTTCAAGAACTGTACCAGAATTTTCTTAAAGTACTTTTTTCCTATGTAAAAATGAAAAAACATATCTTCACATATAGTGACCAGTACTTTACAACGTTTATCTTAATAAAGCACCTACAGATCATATTCAAAATATTAGAATAATTGAGAAAAAGTAATAAGAAAAAATTATTTGTCATTTATTTATTTTTTATACTAAGTAAATGCAATTAAATTTCTTATAAATTAAATCTGGAATGTTTAGATAAGATTTTAACATTTATAAAATATAAAATACAGCACAATAAATTAGGTATACAGCTTCCTTAAACAGACCAGAATATTAGAATAAAATTTAGATTGGTTCAAAATATTAGAATATTTTATTTTACGCAACAATATTACCTTATTAATATGAAGTAAAAGGTAGTTAATATTTTGTAGCATCCCCTTTAGCTTTCATAACAGCGTACAATCGATCTTGCATACTATATACAAGGTGTTTACAAACATTTCTGTCAATATTAGCCCAAAAAGACTTTATACGTGCCACTAACTCAGTTTTACTTGAAGGAGGATTTTCTTGAAGTTTTTTCTTCATTATACACCATACGTTTTCGATAAGATTAAGATCTGGTGAATTTGGTGGCCAAGGAAGTACCTTAATTTTGCGTTGGCGGAACAAATTCTTAGTTGACACCGAGGTATGCGGGGACGCTAAATCTTGTTAAAAGATGAAATCATCTTCAAATAAATCTTTTGATGATGGAATCATGTAATATTCTAAAATTTCTTGATATATCAGAGAGTTAACCTTTTCGTAGACGATGCATAACTTTCCAGGTCCTTCTGCACTCATACAACCCCAAACCATGTCACTAGCGGCAAATTTTACGGAACGTTTAAGGCATTCTTTATCAAATGCTTCTTGCTTCATTCTCCAAACTCGAATACCTTGATTACTATATGAAACACAAAACATACTTTCATCACTAAATAATATATTTTTTCAATCTTCATTGCTCCATAAACGTCTTGATTTACACCAATTCAATCTTATACGCTTTTGTCTTGCAGTCATGAGAGGTTTTGTTTTCGGTACACGAGATTCAAATTTAAATTTATGGAGACGTCTTAATGTTGTCGATGTAGAAACTTCAACTCCTTCTACTTTCCATTTTCGGTGCAAGAATCGCACACTTTTAAATCGGTTTTTCTTAACTATACGCTTCAGTTTACTGTCATCTCTAGCAGATGTTTTTGGTTTTCGGCCACCATTTCAGCGATTATTTTGAAATTTTCCAATTTTTGAATATTGTGTTAGTATTTTACTAACGCTCGATTGCGAACAATGTAAATAATTCGCTATAAAACATTGATTTTTACCGTGCCGATACAAATCAACCATACGAAGTTTAGTAGATTCAGGAATATCACTCACACGGCCCATTTTAAGACGAAAAAGAAACAAACTGCATAAAAGAATACTGATTTTAAATAAAATAGTCTGAATTTAATCAATGATGCCACCAGTTAAGAATTGGTAATAATTAAAGGAGAATTAATGTGAAATATTCTAATATTTTGAACCACTTGAATAAATATTCTAATATTTTGACTTTTCAAAATAATTTTTTTTGCAATTAATCTTTTCAAAAATGATATTAAATTTAAGATAACAAGTAAGTTTAATCAACAATAAGTTCTTAATAAAAATATCGTTTGCATATTTTCATTAAAAGACATTAAATTACCAAACGATATTTTCAATTTCTAAAAAAAAAGGTAATTATTCTAATATTTTGAATATGAGCTGTATATATCCCTGAATCCCTTCATGCATACGTGCCCTGATTTATCCTTTGTAAGAATTTATTATTTCAATTAATAAATACACTTTGCAATATTTCCAACAAACATGCCTTCAGAATAATTATCCAGGGTTCGCACACTCCTTATATTTTGTAAGGACTCCGGCACCACTATTAATGATAAGAAAATTTATATTTAATTTTTAAGAAACAGAATTCGCAACCATCTCCTCGATTTGCAATTTACAACTACTTTTCTTCAGTGAAATACATTGAAAATACTGTAAAATTTTAGTGGTAGAGCTGTGCGATCCCTGTTATCGCTCTTCAAAAAGTAATATTTATTTTATTTAGTATTGGATTGTATTTATGAAATAATAAGAAAATTAATATTTAAATTTATTGGTATTTAAAAATTAAACCTTTGCAATCAAGAAGTTAAATTCACTGACACTATCGTTGCCAGGTGCCCCTAATGCTCTGGATACCACTAATTTCTTACAGTATTATGCTATCTTTCATCGAAGATAATTCTGCCGTTCAATAATGCAAAGAAAACTATGGGGTAATTCAAAATGAATTTAGTGATTACAAATGCCATAAACTATTTAATGGAAAGGAATGTATCGATAAGAATTACATAGAATTTAAAAAGGAGTTCAAAATTTTGTTTACATCTTACAAAAATATTCTATGTGATTCCCCTTTGTCGTACAGAATACACTAAATTATCCTTTTTTTGTTCAAACACACGATACCCTATGCGTATATTGTTAGGATTTTGAGGTACTACTTGACTGTACCGCTGACGAAATCTTTGTTACACTGACGACAGAAATGGCGTATGTGAAACTATCATATAGCATGCTCCAAAATGCCCACAACACATGCAGTTAGTATCTTATGTTTGAACAAAGAAAAACTTTATATGTTGTCCATGTTACCAAGGAGAGTCAAAGAAAACAATTATAAAGTGTTGATGCGTGGAAATTTTTTTCCCAGAGAGAAAATTCGCCTTGAATATAACGTATCAAATGAAAATCAAATTTTGAATTGCTTAAAAGGCGCGTTTGAGTTTTAGTTTCGTGATTGCCCCAGATCGATGGCTCGCGGATTATATTCCATCTTGTGCTAAGTTCGTAGCCTTGCCAACATGTAATAGTGATAAGTTCCTTGCTGGGTGTCGTTCCATGTGGTTTAGTCGGTAGAATGTCAGTGCGCTATACTGATGGCCCGGGTTCGATTCCCTGCATGGAATCTTTTTCACTAGGTTGGCATTTGCGCCTTTTAAGCAATTCAAAATTTGATTTTCATTTGATAAATTATAAAGTGTTTAAACAAAATTTTGAGCTTCCATTAACATTCTGAGTAATTCTTATCGATAAATTCCTTTCAGTTAATAAGTTTAACCGCATATAATCGCTATATTGATTTTAACCATATTCTTTAAATTTCTGTTGTTCAGACTATTTAGAGCCTCGATTTACACGGGTACCTGAAAACACTATTGATGAGTAAAAGTCACCCCTCTAGTGCAAATGCTTAAAACCTTTTGAATTTTGTTTTTGTACCTATTTCACATAGATCTATCAAACAAACGAATGTTTCGCTCTGTCTGTGTGTGTGCGATTTCTAGCAAAATGTATTGCTCGTAGAAGCCTGAAAATCTAGGTGAGAATACTCCAAGACAGGTCTTGATCCACCTGAAGCTCAAATATTTCATTTGAAAATTGCCAGAGCCTCTAGGTCCCTTTAAGCTTTTATGCGCTAAATTATTAATTGCTCTCATTTTATCGGATCCTCTCCGTTTTTGTATTTATATCTCAGTATAGTTATTCCCCTATTTCTACATTCCAGGTAGGACTTTCATTTTACTGGGAGCTGTAAAGGGCCCCTTCAGAATATTGCATTTTAAACTGGTAAGACATTACTTCCTTCTAATCCGATCTTCGTTTTTATTTTTTTTTTCATTTAATCATACACCCATTCCTAAATTCCTGTTACATAGCTGCCAACTTTTAACACTAGAACCGCGGAGACGGGTCATTTTGACCCGTACTCAGTGAAAAGATGCTGATTCGAACCAGATAAATCTCGCTAAATAAAAATTATTTTAAAAAATAAGTAAGTTAAATATATGTAAATAAAACTTCTGGTGTGAATTATATTTATAAAACTTGGGTAAAATTTCCTGCGGTTCTAGTGTTAACTAACCTTCCGTTTTACCTGGATTTGTTTAATCCAGGTTAAACTCATTTCGAACCACAAAAAATATTTTAAGGATTTTTATTTATTTTATTTCAGGCATCTAGGTTAAAAATATTTAATTTCATTTCTTTGAACTAATTCTGGTTCGAAATTCTTTAAACAAGGGTCAACTTAACGCACGTATTACGGATAACTGATATCAGGTTGGCACCTATGCTGTTAAGACCCTGGAACCCCTTACGATCCAACAGATCCCTTGTACAGATCCCCTTGAACATTTTTCTTAGTCTTGCATTTTTTACCCCATTAATTTCTCACATTATCAGTACATAATTTTAAGTTGGGTTTTATAATAATCTTCCAAGAATAACATCCTTATATTATTGGGCCCTAAGGCCCATTTTGTAAGCATTTACTCGATTTTTGTGTAATTCTGAAAAAATATTCTAATGAATGCTGGACATTCATAGAATTCATACTCTATGCTTAATTTTGACTAATTGAAGATCTAAATTGCTATACATTAATACGTTTAACTTTTTTTTCAAATTAGGTTCCTGTTTTTAACTATTATTTGACCTTCTTTGGGTCCCCAACTACAATGTTCTTTAAGAACATTACAATTTATCTGATTTACTAGTTATTTCGTCTAACAACTACCTTGGTACTCCAAATACTACACGAATAACAAGGGCAAATTTTAGATTTCAGCTGTCGCCAGTTTTTATATTAATCTCCATCTTGGAGCGCCTGTTGCATTTTCCATAAGAATTATCCGAATTTCTTACAATTTTCTTTTACTTAGGTCTAGCGTCCTTACTTTAAAAACTATTGAAAATATCTGTATACCAGAGTGCATGGTATTTTGGAGCCTGGTGCTGGGTCCCTTGAATTTTTTGCACCATGAATTGTTAATAAATTTCCTCTTCTTAATCCGATCTTCATTATTGGAATCCTTTTTTCATTTAGTTAATCTCCCGCTTCTACATTCCAGTCAAGTATCTATGCCCCGTAAGGCCCCGTTTGTCATCATTTTTGTGCACCATGCATTTTTATTCTTTAATTTTCTTTCTTTCACAGTGTATAGTTTTCAAATTGAGTCTTAGACTCTTCTCCAAGGACCAACACCCTCAAATTTTTATACGGGCAGTATAGACCTTTTATCAGCATCTGCCAAATTTATATGCATTTCTTTAAAATATTATTTGAATAATTAATTCGTATTCTATACTTAATTTTCACTAATTGAAAATCTAAAATTCTAAATACAGAAAAAATTTAACATATTAGTGTCTTGCTATAAACTATCAGTTGGCCTCTTTTGAGTCCCTTAATATATCTCCCTTTAAAATAGACCGATTCACTCTTTTTTTTATTAACACTCCAAATCCTCTAGCTACTACATAAACGACAAACAATTTCTCATACTTCAGCTACACTAATTTTTAATATTAAGTGCTTTGTTGGGTCCCTTGGGGCAGCATCTTTGAAAATGATCCAATCAGCTTGAAATTTTATTTAAAATAGTTCTAGCGTCCTCCAATTACCGTAATTTCGGGTGTATAAGCCGCGGATCAAACAATTCTTTTTGGACCCAGAAATCTTATTTAGGGATTGAAAACAAATATTTACGGCGATCTAACTAGTTATATTTTTTTCTTAAAAATTTCTGGGTCGAAAAAGAATTGTTTGATCTGCGGCTTATACACCCGAAATTACGGTATATAAAATGTAATAAAAATATCTTTATCCTTCCTACCCTGATCAAATTCTACTCAATCTTGATAAAAACATTTCACACCAGAATTGTTATGTAAAACAATTTAATATCTTTAATTGATTTATTTCTCCGAATATGTTATTTAACTTTCTTTATGAAAAAAACTCTGGTTCGACTCGTATAAAACAAATTATAAGTATGGGTCGATTAGACCTATTCAGGGTAGGAAGGTTAAACCAAACTACATTCCATTTAATGCCCTGTCCCTTTGGAGTTCAGTGCAAGAAATGCTTGAAGTCTTTGCACTTTAAATTGTTATTATATTACATCCTCTTAAGTCGATTTTCATTTCTTAACCCTTTTCCCATTAAGTTATATTACCATTTCTACATTCAACTTGAGACCCTTGACCCAATTAGGGATAAGAGTTAGCTGTGGGTATAAGGAATTTCTCCCGTTTATTAAACATCAGGATAATATTTATATTAATTCGTGAAATTTACCGATATGCACTTTCCACCATTTGGAATTGCATTTTTTCAATGTTTTGTCGTCAGAGCCTAATTTCAACAGGATTTTGGTTCCTTCATCTTAGATTTCAATTCAACTGCTTTCTACATTATGGAAGTGCATATTAGACTTATATTTCCAACATTTTTTAACTTCAATGGGGCATTCGTTTTTTTTATTTTGTGGGCTGCATTAATACAGGTCTGACTCACCCAACTTGGTTTTAATTAACTCAGGAAAGTGGGGGGCACTTCCGGTACAAGCTACCTTAGGTAGACGAAACCCATGTCATAGAGATTTCTTCGAAAAAAAATGTTTCTTGCGAACGCTCTAGAACCTGCAGAATGCAATCATATCCACAAAACTATGTTCATTTTAATGTTTTTAAAAATTATAAATTCACATGAATTTGAGTTTTGTTTAAAAATATTATAACTGGAAGCGGGCAACGCCGAGTGGTTCAGCTAGTATAAAATAAAAGCAAGAGAAAAATACTTTTCATCTTATTTTTAACCAGAGGCTTAGCCATGGAGACGGGATGACGAGGCTCTAGATGCCATCATTTTAGCACTAGAATTGCCGGAAATTTGAGTCAAGTTTTATAAAAATATTCACACCAGAATTTTGATTTAACACAGTTCAAACTTATTATTTTATGATTTTCTACTTTGTATCTTATAAATATGATTCTTAATAAAAATTCCTGTTTGGTCAGAAACAAATTCTGCCGTTAAAGTTACGGCTCACGGTATCTCTAGTGCTAACCCATTGAGGAGTAGTGCGATCTAGTATCAACAACATTCGCACCAGAAACTTTGAAAGAATTTTTTTTTCTTTTTTAGTTTTTGGGGAAAAATACGCAAAAATTTCTTTTTGCTTATATTAAAACAAAACTTTTTGATTATTCTCGTGAGAATTAAGTATTAGAGAGGCATGATTTCTTGTCTTTCAAGGAGTTAAGGAAATATATTTCGCCTTATCTATTCGAAGAAGTTTCAATAATTATAGTAGATCAAAAAAGCTTTTTTTGAAATTAGTGATATCCAGCCTCGGCTACGGCACTGTTTGTAACCATCCACAATAAACTTTTATTTCCTATAATGAAGACATTACTTCTGCCCCACTGGGGTCTAAAATGATCCTAGAATCTGAAATGACTTACGAAATGTTCTGTGGAAAGGAATACCAAACAGGACGAGTGAAATCTCGAATAAGAATAGGAATGAGAGTGGACATGCGAAGCCATTTTTGGTCAAGAAAGTAACTACCGTAATTTCGGGTGTATAAGCCGCGGATCAAACAATTTTTTTTCGACCCAGAAACTTTTTTAAACGAAATTTAGCTTATTAGATCGCCGTAAATATTTGTATTCAATCACTAAATAAGATTTCTTGGTCCAAAAGAATTGTTTGATCCGCGGCTTATACACCCGAAATTACGGTACTCACTTTTACTGCAATTGAAAGAAACTGTTAAAAATTTACATTGGATGCGGGAGGGAATAATGAATTATGCTTATTCTTTTTTTGGCTATTGCATCTAAAGTTCTATATCATTTAACGAAAAATGTAGCGTGGCGGTCCAGGAGTTTTTTTAGTATCAAGTAATTAATGTATTTCCCTAATTCCCATATCAAGGAAAATATCGGCATTCTTTCGGTGGAAATGCATCTAATTTGAACCGAAATTTGAACCTATGCACTTGAGAGGTGATTCTCACTGACCACTAGTGTCCCGTGTAACTGGGTTCTCTAAATAATCTGCATTTTATACTACACCAGTATTTAAAGTAACACTAGTATTTTAAACAAATTTTCTTCGCCTTATATAATAGCCGGATAATCTTAGATAAATAATGTCGATATAAACTGTAAAGTATTAGTTGCATTTAAAGCATTTGGCGTCTCAATTTACAAAGAACACATGACAATACTAGAGGTGACTGAGAGTCACCTCTCGAGTATAATGGGTTAAAATTCATATTTCAAAATTGTGAAAGAAGAGTTTTTTATTAATATGATTACCAACCATCTCTCATCAAATCAAGCATAAAATACTGGTATTTATTTCGAATATAAAGTAGAAATTTGTAATTGGTGGTTAAGCCAGCAACTTTGATATGCTAAGAGTCGAGGAGTTTACAAAATTCTGTTTTTTGTATAGTGAAATCTTGCCTAACGTGTCACTACGGAATACAAGAAAATTATTACAGAAATCATCAACTTACAATCGAAAATTTTGGAAAATTTAATAAAGGGCTTACAACCATGGTAAACCAAGTTCATTTTTAAAAATAATGAAATAGTTCATGTAAAAGGCGCAGTAAATTGTGTTTCATCTACTTCCACAGCACCAAGTCTGTAGTTCACTAGCTTTCTCCTGTATCACATCTATATTCAAAGTTTTATAGTACTACGAGAAATATTCACAACCATACTGTCTAATATCAGTGAACTGTTCTTTCATTAGTGGTATAATCTTGTCCGTATCTTGTCACATTTCTATAAAAAAATGTTGTAGTTTAAATACGCAGCAATTTAAAAATTTCTGATGAAAAATAAACTTTCGTGAATTATCAGACGTATTAACTATGAATGGAAAGTAATAATGTTTTTGATGACCACATCTTTCTCTCGGTAAAAAAGGGGTAAATATAATGACAGCGTATTTCTTTAAAAAATCATTACAAGAAAATAATTTCCAATTACACAGTTCGATTTTCGGCCTAAGGAGGAATGTAAGACAAAATTTTTCAGTACAAATGTTAATTTACTCTTCAATCAGCCGTTTATAGATACATGTAAATTATGCTACTATATATCAATTAACACTAGAACCGCGGCGACGGGTCATTTTGATCCGCATTATAAGCAGAGATGTTGATTCGAACCAGAAATTTTTTTTATAAAATTAGCCAAAAATAAGCTGGGCAAAAATAATTTCAATATATCATTTAAATAATTTTAAACGAAAATTCCGGTGAGAAATATTTTTATAAAACTTGAATGAATTTTCCCGCGGTTCTAGTGTTAACCCATTAGTGCCTAGCGTCCCATTTTTGGGGCAGTTTAAAAAAAAATCATGTAAACGCATTTCTCACCAGTAAAAGAAGGACAAATAAATACTTTTTTTCTCCAAACAAAGGCCTCGATAAATAAAGATAAAAGTTAGTCTTGTTTTAAAAGTGGTGGGAAAATGCAAAATTTGAATTTTAACGAAGAAAATAATTCAGGCACTAATGGGTTAAGTATTCCACAGAAAAGATGAAAACACTAGAAAAAGTCTTGAAACAGAGCAAGAGCTTAACTTGCGGAAAACTACACAGGGTAGAGAGAAAATGAAATATGATTAAAATTGAAGCCTCAGATGAAACTTACTGATATGCATTCGACTTGCAAAAGAAGATTCCATTTTCTAAGGTATCAATATTCATAGCTTTATATAAAATCAGTCCATGTGTTTATAATGTTGGGATGCTTTACCCCTTGTTTTAGCCTTAATTAATGTGTCATTATGTAAGGTTAAATAAGGTGAATTTTACTATTTAAAAAGTAGAATCAATGAAGAATTCTAATTTTAAAAAAGTAGCCCACTGGCAATACTGTTTTCATATTGAATAATTTGACATGGTACTAAAGACATGTACATCTGAAATGAAATATGGGAAGGAAAAGGTTTTCAAGACCTTTGTAGTATTGATCCAAAGCTTAAAACTTAAAAATAACAGCCTCTATATGTGAAAATTATTCTATATTCTTGTGCCTGTGTTGGCCAAAATAAGAACTTCAAAATGTCTCTTACGCTGTTGAAAATAGTTAATAGAACAAATATATCAACAGAATAAATTCACTACGAATTATTAATGTTCAGCCACAATTTTCTTCCGAATGCCTCTGAATTTGGTCTGATTAAAGAGGAAGAAACAACAAATATCTATGCTCCTAGAAACCAGAAGGAAACCACCATGAATACAAAGAGGAACTACCTTAAATTTGATGTCATTGAAGACAGTTTTGGCAGTGGGCTACTTTTGAAAATTTTGATTTCTTAATTGGCAAAATTACCCTTGTTTCAGACTAAATTATTATGCTATTAAATACGGTTTAATAAGGCTAATTTTCCTATTTCATAAAAGTAGCGTCAATTAACAATTATAATTAAAAAAAATTGCCTACAGGCAACACTAATTGAAGTTGAGAATTCCAGCTTTGCTTCTAAGAAAGCTTTGGATCAAAGTATCACAAACAAAATGTAGCATGTTACAGTGTGATGGGTATTAAAGGCTGCGAGTTGTGAAGGGTTCTCACTCCATGTTACTTTTCAAAGAAACCTCGTATGTCTTTTCGCAAATTAAATTTCAGGATTCGTACGGGTCTTGGAATTTCAAGACCAGAAACTTCGCCGGTACCAGTATTTTTTATCGAAAATTTCTTTTTAAATAAGACGAAAGTTTGCGCGTTTGAATTAGATATATATTTTATGAAAAAATACTAGTATGTCACCTAAAAAACCCCTCGAAAACCAATGGTACCCGTACGCATCACAAATTTAGAAAATCGAGCTCATTGGCGTAAGTTATTATTATTATTATTATTATTATTGGTCAACACACATTCCACGGGAGTCGTATAAAAATCCCTGCGGCCAAAAGGTAAGATATGAGGAATCTACTGTCATACATCCCGGCAATTCCTCACGTATACTTGAAGAATTTTCTAGCAGAAGTCAGTACCATGCTCCATGGTGATGATGATAATGATGATGATAGTATTGTATACAGTGAATGATTTACAAAAACTGGTGATATGTTTTACTCTTTGAGTTTAATTTACATTATAAGATAGAAAAGCAAGTATAAATCAAAATCAAAAGTTTTTGTAATCATACTAAACAAATCTTTATTTACACATGGAAATTTCACAACCATACCTGACCAAATCTTCATAATTAAAAAAAAAGTATAAATTTACTGTAGAATTATTCATTTGTAATTTGTAAATTAGGAGAATAATAAAAAGGATACTTTAAAATGAGTATAAAATATATAATCCTTATAAATCCCTTGACTTGAATTCATTATTTATTAAGAACTTTAAAGCATCATTTTAAATAGAGAAAAACGGACTTAGTCTATTATGGTTTTAAGTCTCCCATATGTTTTGAAATAGTAATAACTTTTTTGTCAATATTTGTGCAATTTTCGTTAAAATTATGCCCACCAATTCTAGGACAGGATTTCTTGCAAACGTTGCAAAAATGAGTTTCTACACGGGAAATAAATTCATGTCATTCAAGCTTAAACAATCTAATGCTTTTTTATGCTTAATATTTAAAAAAAATTTGTACTCTAGATTAAGCTCTGTCTAAAAATACAAAATATTAATTTCAATTTTCTTCTTTAAGCTTACTCTTTCTTCTATAACAATATAAATCTTCGATTTATTCATTTTTTTTATTTTCTTAAACAATTTTTGTTGAAATGAAGAAAGATTGTTCTCAAAAATAAAGTACGGCTCAACTACAACTTATATGTATGCCTAAGATACCTTCTGTGCATTTCATCTTTCACGGATCTCTGAATTGCTTTGTATTCTAAAGCTGGATTACCTACTTCGGCTTTGAAAAAAGCGACCTTTTCGTCCGTTATTTGATTTCTTTGTATAAAATTTATTTTTTCTCTTTTGAAATCTCAAAAGAAAAAAGACTAAGAAATACTTATAAATTGTAAAAGGTTTTTTTTCTATATTCACAGGTTTGACAACTTATGCCTACAGAGGATAATTAATGCGAATTTTAATGTAGTCGGAATAAATTTGTCGAGTATTGTAATCCTTTGTGCGATTTATATTTCTTCTTGAAGTCAACAAGAATTGTTTACACTATCTTCTATTTTCAGATTGAACTATGCAGTATAGTCATTTGCTTTGAAGCACATTTCAGGGTTCAGTAATTTTTCATGTCACAAATGTATTTGTTTATATTTAATATTTTATTCAAAAACATATTTATAATAGTTTTATATATCTCTCTCTATATATATACATAATAGTTTTTTATATAGTATTTTAATCTTTGAATAACTTTAACACAATTCCATTTATCGAACTTAAAGTATCGAGCCTTTATTTAATGTCACGTCAAGTGTTTTGGAGCATCTTATGCATTAAAAAAATGAAGGCAGCAGGATTCATAAATGATAAAATGGAGTTTTATTAATGGCCCGTCATTATGACGCATATTTTACAAAAGGCAGTTCTAATTTAAATGATCCACGAATAACTAGTATAAGATTTTATTAATCAATACTGTTCAGAATCTGCAGGTTTTTGCTACATAGTCACTCCATCGCTTTTATAGAATATCATATTCAGCCCATTGAGAATATTCCATAATATAGTCAAGTAATCTTTTCTACAGGGCTCCCAAATGGTCCGCCAACTGAACATCAGAATTTTCTTACAGAAATTTTATTTTTAGATTTTGCTAGCAAATTGCCGATAAACCAGCCTTGGAGCTTCATTATAGCGCAAATTCTGCAGAAACCTATCTTGAAATTTTCGGTTAAAAAATTCTGATGTTCAGTTCGCGGACCATTTGGGAGCCCTGTTTCTATAAAAGGCAAAGGAGTGACTCTGCGGCAAAAACTTCATATTTTTAACAGTGCACACCTTATAGAAATACACAGCAGTGACAGCTAAAATGTCATTTCAAAATTATAGTAAAATTGTTATATTACACTGCTCAAAACAATTAAAGGATATTTGAAGTTTTATATAAAATAAAGATATAAACGAAATTTTTTTTTGCCGAAAATAGAAGAAGAGAATCACAAATGAAAATTTTTCTGGTTTTCAAACTGTGGAGTATGCAAATTTTGAGTTCGACGTCAAAAACGTAGCTTCAGCGGCAGCGAATGAAATTTGACTTTCAACTGGATAAAAGAGAATGAAAACAAGGATGATCGGCATTCAGTGATTGCTTTGTTTCGATGAGTACGATGTCTCAGCGAAGTCATTTGACAGATTCAGAAGCTTGGAGAATTGTTGGTAGGTTAGATGTTGGCCAAACTCAAGCCGAAGTAGCGCAAGCCATTGGAGTGTCACAAAGTGTCATTTCCAGGATCTGGAACCGTTTTTTGGAGAGTGGATGTGCAGGACGAAGACCAGGGCAAGGTCGTAGACGGGCAACAACGCCCAATGAAGATCGGTATTTAGCGTTAACAGCTCGGAGACACCGAAACATGAACGCTACTCTTCTCCAAAAACACCTTCGCTCGGCTACAGGCACCACGATTTCAACTCAGACTGTCCGAAACCGGCTCCTTGCTGTAGGTCTGTATGCTCGCCGACCGATGGTATGTGTTAGATTAACATCAAGGCATCGTCGCGACCGCAGGGAGTGAGCAACCGAGCATGTCAACTGGAGGGGAAATGAATGGAGCAATATTCTGTTTTCTGACGAGTCCCGTTTTTCTGCGCATCCGGATAATAGGCGTATTTTCATCTGGAGGGACCGCGGCAGTAGGAATAATCCTGCGTTCGTGCACGAAAGCGTCAGATTTGGCGATGGAGGAGTGTTGGTGTATGGTGGCATCTCCATTGACGGGCGCACTGACCGCCACATCATTCGAGATGGAGTTCTGACTGGTCGCCGATATAGGGATGAGATCCTCAGACCTATTGTAGTCCCTTACGCTGCAGCAATGGGAGATAACTTCATTTTAATGGACAATAACTGCAGGCCACATCGTGCAAACCTGGTGGAGGATTTTCTTTTCGAGGAGAATGGAATGGCCAGCGTGTTCTCCAGACATGAATCTAATCGAGCACGTTTGGGACGTTCTAGGAAGACGAGTTTCTGGGCGCCAACAACCCCCACAAACTCTCCAAGAACTGGAAAGAGCTCTTCTGGAAGAGTGGGGCAGAATACCCCAACTCGTCATTAATAGTCTCATTGAGTCCATGCCTCAAAGGTGTTCAACGTTGCTGGCCGCCCGTGGAAACCATACCCCCTACTGAAAATGATTTTCTTTGAAGAAAACACCTTTTCTTATTATTTTTTTCTTATATGCACAAATTGGGTTTTTTTCCTTTTGTACACAAATGCGCAATAAAATGCATTTTTTCTGTCAAACATGTGTAATTTATTCTCATGTAACCTACTATGTCTGTCCACCATGTATCAATCAGCTAAAAAGTTTCCCAGATACAAAATCCACTGAAAACTGCAAAATCCTTTAATTGTTTTGAGCAGAGTATATGAGCCGATTTCTTTCTTTTTTTTAAATCAAGTATATATGTTTAGGAACAAGTCATTTAAAAAAAATATAAACTGGATTTATTTAATAAAAATTGTTAATTCCTAATGAAGAGAAGGAAAGTTTTTCAACTGGGACATTTATGAATTATGCAAGACAGCCCAATATAGCCTGTGGGCTATTTTTTGCATCTTTTATTTGATATTGTTAAAAGAAAGATGAGTATTTAGGAAATTTTACATATTAGAAACTGACAAAATATGGCAGGGATATAAAAGAAAAATATTTATTAACTTTGCGAAAAATTATGTACAATTATCGTACGATGCGAAAAATTGTCTGTTTTTGAATAAAGCGTATGCGTTAAATTAAACTAACAGTGAAGGAACTTTATTAAGAAGGCAAATAAAAGGAAGAGGAAAATATATCTAACATATGACTCAATATGATATATATTATTAATTCATGAATCCGATATCATAAACGTGCCAGTGATAAATTTTACGAGACCGTTTAAACTCGTAAAAATATCCGCCAACGACAGCCGGGTTTTTTCTGTAAGTACTCGGACATAGTATCAAAAGGGCTTGCATTAACTCTAGCTTTAGTCATATTCGGAAACAAAATTGTACGGAAAAGGAAACTGATATCGATATGGATATAACACATAAGTTTTCCGTGGTCTCTTATCTAGAATGCGAATTAAGTTTGTATATCGATAGAGCATAGGATATACATAAATATACGAAAGCCATAAAGCTCATTACGCATACGCAAGTGTCAGAAGAAATAAGTCTCAAGTTTATAAACGGATAAAATTCCTCATTTTCATGCGGCTTATTTTCGTGATTATCAGATTGCTGTAATCGAGATTTTAATTTTTGAGTTCGAATACCTGTCACACTTAATTTTTACAACGAAAAGTTGAATCAATTACTTACGAACTGGAATTGAAGAAATATATCTAACAAATTATATTTAGGAAAAATATAATATAAATCAAGGTTTTTGCATTTTGATTTTTTTATATCAGTTCATTTTTAACTATTAAATTTCATATTCAAATATTTGATGAAAAGAGATAGGAAACAAATGTTTGCAGTTATTTTGAATTTTATACACATATTTCATGGAATAATCTACTATTTATACAGAGAAATAAATCGATTATCTTGTTTTAATTTCATTTTGCAAATATTTCGAATACTTCATGAATTTTTTAATATAATTTAATGTTTTCAAAATGACATTTTAACATTTTCTAATTCTTTGTTTTATAATAACTACCTGCCTAACTATTTGGTAACTATTTTTAGCAATTCACTAATGTTTTAGAACTTGTTTTTAAGTACGCAGATATTTATTATATATCTAACATACACATATTTTGACATATCTAATTACAAACTTAAGAATCCAAGATTTCGAAACGAAAAAATTAAAAAGGTAGTTGTTAAAAAACGATACACACTTTGGAATTTTATTGTGAGAAAAAAATAAGTAAAACAGCCTGTTATGATTTTATATAACGTATTTGTTTTACCTTGTAAAAATAGTAGCTTATTTCTATAAACAATCGCGAAAAAAAAATGTTTAAATCTGCAACATTTTGTATTTATAAAAGTGCAAACTGCCTATGTATTCAGTATTTTATTTATATACTCTGTCTTTACTTTTTACTATATATATAATCATGCAAAATGTCACATTTAATACTGTTTTATATTACTATAAATTATTATAAAAACATTGGAAATAATCAAAAAACGTAATTTCTAAAAATAATTTTCACGTAGAGAAAAGAAGTCAAACTGGGGATCGCAGGATATCACTAAAATGTTATTTTATTCTAGACTTATCTATTCATTGATTGTCTGGGATTCAAGGAACCGTCTGGTATTTTTTAGCCCTTTCAGGGGCGCCGTTTGCAATCTGCAAATGGATCATTTTACAAGTCCAATTATAAACTGGCACCAGTAAATTTTAGTACAGTTTCGATCTGATAATATACATACATTACAATACTTTCGTTACAGTACGTCGTTACAATGCTCTTATTTAGTTGGTGCATATAATTTGAATTTAATACCTCCACAAGTCTTATAATTTTTCTTAAAAACATTCATCACGTACATTTTGGCATTTAAAAAAAAATAAAATTGAAGAAAAAACAGCAAGTTAAACATTTAACAATTTCTTATCAAATAAGATGCACTAAGATGATAAATATGTGACGTTTAAAAATTAAACAGAAAAGCTTTTGCAATTTTTCGAAAACAAAAATTACAAGCTTGAGACCGCAAACGACTTTTTTGAATTTCCCTAAGTTAAAATATGCTCTCCAATGAAGTTTATAAAATTACTTTTATATTAAATCTAGCCTCTTTCAATAAATTATTTAAAAGATAATCATGTGATAAATCCACAGCTATTAAATATTAAATTAATGAAGTGTAAAAATAATTTAAGTATTCAATAATGATTCTTATTAGATATCTCTTTAAGCCTTCTTAAGAATAAATGATTTTCTAGCATACTTTGTTAATGTTTTTCAATAACATGCTACTTCTTTTTATTGCATGGTATAAAAATTATTATTTGAAAAATATTATGATCATTTTAGGTGGTATATAATTTATTAAACTTGTTCAATGTTATACGATGCAATTAAATTTGATAAAGTAAAAATTTTACATTTAGTATTTATAAAAAACTAGCATTCATGACTTGTGAAAAATAAATCCATAAACTTCCAAAATAATCATAAGTAAAAGCTCTTAAAATAGAAGAAACATTTGATTTTCCTTTACTTCTCCATATAAAAGCTCTTAATATTACCGTAATTTCGGGTGTATAAGCCGCGGATCAAACAATTCTTTTTGGACCCAGAAATTTTATTTTGTGATTGAAGACAAATATTTACGGCGATCTAACTAGTTATATTTTTTTCTTAAAAAATTCTGGGTCGAAAAAGAATTGTTTTATCTGCGACTTATACACATGAAATTAAGTTAATTTAACGCTAGAACCGCGGGAAAATTCATTCAAGTTTTATAAAAATATCTCTCACCGGAATTTTCATTTAAAACTATTGAAACTATTTATTTATTGAAAATATTTTTTCTCAGCATGTACTTAGATTATTTTATTAAGAGGTTTCTGGTTCGAATCGACATCTCTCCATATGATACGGATCAAAATGACCCATCGCCGCAGTTTCAGTGTTAACACTAGAACCGCGGGAAATTTTACCCATATGATCTCAAGTTTTATAAAAATAATTCACATCAGAATTTTTTTAAGTCTATTTGACTTATTTAATTTAAATAATTTTTGTGCAGCTTATATGTAAATTATTTTAAGAAGACTTTTCGGGTTGGAATCGACATCTTTTCACTGAGTACGGGTCAAACGGACCAATGTCAATTTCTCAAGTGTGCATGTGACAAGAGTTTAAAAATTGTCTAGAAGTTAAAGTAGTTCAATTTCAGAGTTCTCACGGGTTCCATTATTTTTTAAGTAATCCATCTGTATAGTCATATATATATATATACAGGGTGATTAAAAAAACGTGGACAAAATGATATATCAAATCAAGCATACAACAAGGACAAAAAATCACATAGGATCATAGGGTCGCAAAATACTTGTTGAGTCACAAATACAGGGTGTTTCATTATAGCTATACCCGGTTTGAAAGTAATAATTTCGAGGAAAATAAAAATATTGTAATGAAAATGCAACGATATGTTTCATATTTTGTGCGAAATGTGATAACATTACGAAAAGATCTGGAAAAACATATTTCTCAAGCAATTGATGATACCGTATAAACTGATTATCAAATTCCAAAATGTTAGGTCCCAAATGCATAATGCTGGTGCGCATAATGCAAACTCCTAACACTTTTGTTTGTTTTTATCACATTTAAAACGAAGGTGAGAATGTCTGTTAAATATTTTATTATAATATACTTCAGTTTTTTGAAATTTATTACCGTCAACCCAAATTGAGGTAGGATGAAACATCCTGTATTTTTGATTTAATAAGTGATTTGCGGCCCTATGTTCCTATTCGATTTATTATCCTTGTCGTATGATTGATTTGTCATATAAATTTGTCCACGTTTTTTTAAATCACTATATATATATATATATGTATATTTCCTCAAGTTCAATATGATTTTTTTCTATTAAATTCAAATGGTTAATATAGTTTACAATTTATGGTCTTATATATGTATATAATAAAAAATAAATCTCGTTCAAGCGCACTAAATTTCGCCTTCTTTAAAGAGAGATGTTCTATAAGAAAATACCGATACCGAAGAATTTCCTGGTATAGAAGTGCCAGGATCGGTATGAACTCAGGATTGAATTCGAAATACTATGCAACATGCAAAACTTCTCAATTGAAGCAAAATACCGACAGTTTTTTAAGCCTTAATCCCTTCGCGACGGGAACCTTTTACGAAATTGTTAATGTTTTGTAACCGGTTTTAAAAAGCAGAAATTTGCGACTTTTTAAATCTAGATAATTCTCCGATTAAATTAATCAAAAGTTACGGTATAATTTTACTGGTGGCGATAAACACGGATTCTTAAGCCTATTTGCGGCACGTATACATGTCGCTCGTCCCCAAGGGGTTAATCTATTCAGGGGATTTTTATACTATTTTTTTCATAAAGTGTTTGTTGCCATATTTAAATGCGAATTTCATCGTTAATCAAAGCAAAAGATATTTTACGGGAAATTTGGCGTTTAATTTCACTGAGGCTTGTGAAGCCTGACTGGAAAACTTCTCAATAACATTTTCCGAGACTTACGGGATACTTTTAGGTGAAACAAAGAAAAAATTCACTGAAAATCACGTTATCATCTTTTTATAGCTTAAATTTATAATTTTCATAGTAACATTTATTTCAAACCCTTTAAGCTCTGGTGGGTAGTTTTTTTTTTTTTTTTTTTTTTTTTTTTTTTTTGAATTCTAAATGTCACATTGGCACCAGTGTTTCGAAAAGAAAAAATATCTGTGGACGATATACGCGAAAAAATATATTAAATCTTTTTCAAATAAATCTGGTCGAATTTTCTGGTGCCGTGTGACATTTCGGAATTAAAATTAAAAGGTAGAAAATTCAACCAGCTGAGCTCAAATGGTTATCCCTTTGAGCTCTGATGGTAGAATTTTCTACCACATAATTTTAATTCCGAAATGTCACAACGGCACCAGAAAATTCGACCACATTTATTTGAAACAGGTTTAATGCATTTTTGCGTGTATATCGTTAACCGGTTTTTTTCTTTGAAAAATACTGGTGCCAATGTCACATTTGGTATTTTGAAGAAATTTGCCCAGCAGAGTTAAAGTTTTTTAATATATTTTAAGTATTGTGACACACTTATATTATAATATTCAAAATTGAAAAAAAAAAGTTTAAAAAGTACTGTGTCTCCTTAATCATAAGCGGGGCTTACAATATACTACCGCTCTTCGTAGGGTGAATGATGCATTAGGAGGAAAATTTTTTCTTCTGATTAAGATTTTTTATTTACCGTAATTTCAGGTGTATAAGCCGAGGCTCAAACAATTCTTTTTAGACCCAGAAATCTTATTTAGTGATTGAAGACAAATATTTATGGCGATCTAACTAGTTATATTTGTTTCTTAAAAAATTCTGGGTCGAAAAAGAATTGATTGATCTGCGGCTTATACACCCGAAATTACGGTAATACATTTTTATGTACGTTTAATGAATTATAGAAGACAAAGAAATAAGAACTTTCTGGTATTCAAACGTGTTGTATATGTACACAATACATTGCATAAAAAATCAACGCCCGCACTCTAAATAGTCAAAAATACAAAGAGTATCAATCCGAATCGAACACAGTGTTTCATTCAGTTCTTTAAAACTATAATAATATTCATCGAAAAGTTCATCAGAATAATTAAACTCGTAAACCTCGGAAAATATAAGATACGATTCTATAACTTTTTTGCCGAAATTTTTTTTATCGCAAATCTTGAAAAATGATTTTGTCTTTAATTAATGTTCAAAGTTTCTAAATAAGGCAAGTTTTTACATTCAAAACTAGTGATAGCCAGATAGTTAATTTAAACATGTCCATTTTTTTACCTTTGCTTTAACAACAGAACAGCTGGTAATTGGTTAATATTTTAACAAAAGTAATGATATGACTGAAAATGCAGGAAATTTAACTCGATGACATATTTTATGTATGTGGGCTACATTCCGAATTAATGAGCATCTAAATCAGTGTTATTTGTACACGCGGATTCTGTCCATTTTTAGCAATCGGAAGTTATTAAATTTCGTTTATAAATGTGTAAGATTGGATAAAAGTTCGTTACAATATCTTTCTGAATACCAAATTTATGAAAAAAATCGAATTCAGATTGTAGAGAGATGTTTTTGCATTGTTGAAGAAATAAATAGATTGTTACTCTGGTTAGCTACGCAAAAAATGCTTTTTGCAGTCTCTCTCACCTCTAAAAAGTGTACGAGAGTTTTTAAGCCACGTATATTAAAAGTGAGTATATTTAGATATTAGAAAACAAAATTAGATTTCTTACAATTTATTTGAAATTACTTTCAAAATTCAGCTATATAACGTTGTTTTGCAATATTAAATAAACGCAAATTTCATAAAAATAAATTGCATTTAATTGCATTATGCATTTTATTATTTGTTAATTATTTACTTCTTATTAGTTTTGTCAGAACATATTACCAAGTATTTTCAATGAGTACTTTGACAAACGAAGAATGTTTTCACATTCTTATTCATTTCCAGATGCTGTAATATAATAAGTGTTTTGATAATGATGTTAAAAAAATGCTTTGGTTTCATGCTTTTCGGTAAAGACGTCTGAAAAACATGAAATTGTTGATAAAGCACAATTTTCAAACTATGTTTTCTTAGTAACTCTATTATAGTGCACTCTATTTCTGTAGTATGTCTAGAATTTTTGTCATAATTACGCTTGGGTAGACTAATTTTAAATTGTAAGCAAACGTATCCTTTTATTCTAACTCTAAATACCTAAAGTCTGCAGTCTTGTATAATATATTAATAATCTGAGATTCATTGATCTTACTGAATATATATATTCTTTAATAGATATTAAAAGAGAAATTTCTGTTGTTCTATTTGTATTTAAAAGTATTCTGGTATTTTTTATTATGAATTTAAAATAATGTACTTTGAACTACTAGTTTTAATACTAACGCCAATGGTAGCATATTGTGCCACCGTCAGTGTTCAAGATTTAGTAGATTTTTTCATTCACATATTTTACTTTCACACAAAAAAGCAAAATAGAATTTTTAACTTTAATTAATAACAGACATTTTGTCATAAAACAAATTGAAAGTCACTCTTTAATTTTTCTGGTATATATTCCGATTTGATGAATTACGCAATATCTGGTTTTTATTGTACCATGGTCATTAGAGGATTATGTAAACACCGAAAACAAATTATCTTACCATCGCGTCGCTCTACCACACTAAAAGTCCACATTTTTAGGCATTGTGTAAGGGTTACACAACCTTACATTCTTGCGGGACCAATAAAATATGTATCAAGATTGCTTTGCATTCAAACAATAAATGTCGTGCGTTAAATTGACCACTTGCCCGGAACATGTGACGTATAGAACCTTAAAACCCGTTAAATAAATTTAAAAAGAATATTGGGTCAGAGATGGTCTATTTTTCAAATTCAGCTTTCTGAATTGGCACAGCTTTTTAGAAATGGAAAAACTTTCCTTGTTTTCTTTCAATTTAATTAATGTCGTCAAATAAAGCGATTTTTATGATTCCAAAAAAGTGGTACCTATCACGAAATCTGAATTAAAAAAAGTAACTTATTGGCAACACTGACGGTCCATAATACTTGTAATCGTATACCATGATAATTAACAGATTGTAGCACGTTTGTTTCAATTTATTTTTAAGTAAAAATAAAAATAATATATATATTAACATGGTATACAGTGTGTTACAGTCTGGACCGACAAAATTCCAGGATATCTATGGGGTATAGAGAGACTCGGAATCACATTGCAATGCAGGGTCTACAATCACGTAGTTGTGAGTTATGGTACAATGCAATGTTGCCGATGGGCTACTTTTTTCAATTCCGATTTTTTTCATTGGCATCACCAAATGATAAAATATCCCTTGTTAAGTAACATATTAATTAAGGCGAAAATAAGGAGAATTTTACGATTTCAAAAAATTAGTGAAATCACGAAATCTGGATTTTAACCCCTTGAGGGGCGGTGGTATATATTGTATACCACCTACGATAGATGAAGATTCACACCAGAAAAATATCATAAAAGTTCACTTTTCTAACTTTGGTGTAAAACAGGCGTGAAATTGCCTCTCCTCTTTTTGATATAACTTTTTTACAAATTTCCGGTGGGAGTTCAGAATTACACGATCGCAATTGCTTGCCCCTCAAAGGGTTAAATAAATGTAGCCCGCTGGCAACACTAGTACAAAGAAGCAGAGGAAAAAAAACATTAATGGGACAGAAAACAATTTATTGAAATGTTTCATCTCAGAAGATGACGAATTTACAACCAGAAATTGTTAAACACTCTTGACAGAGACCCTATGTACGTACGTTGAAGTACGTATGTTACCCTATGTATGTAGGTTGAATATTTCCTCGTTCCAATATCTGTATGTATCTCTTAGCTGCCGGGAGAATACGCGAAATTTTAGGAATCTTTCAGGATGTAAGGAACTGTGTGCGATGCCACTGTTAAACTTGCCTGACGGATTTTGTCGTAATTTCGACCCTCTTCTGTGGTAAAACCTTTCATTATATTTTTTGTCTCATTAATGTGTTGATGTTTCTGTTCTTTTTCTCTGCTTCTTTATACCATTGTTGCCCGTGGCGTGCATTCTTAATAAGATTTCTTGATTGGCTTTAGTTTTTTAAAATTGTAAACTATCCCTTATTTTCACTTTAATTGATACGTCATTTAATAAGAAGAATTATACTGATTACAAAAAGTGTAGCGAATTAAGAAATCTGAATTTTTTTTAAAGTAGCCCACTGGCATAGTTGGTTTGTACTACACTTCGAAACTACGGCATTTTGGACCCTGTATTGCAAAGTCAGGGCTTCCAAATGGTCCGCGAACTAAACACCAGTATTTCTTAACAGAAAATTTCATAGAATGGTTTTGCAGTATTTGTGCTAAAATGAACCTTCAAAGGTGGTTTATGTGCAATTTGCAAGAAAAATCAAAAACGAATTTTTTTCTAAGAAAATATTGATGTTCAGTTGATGGACCACTTGGGAGCCCTGCTATGTGATTCCGAATCGTCTCTGTGCTGACTACACCTCCTGAAAGATTTTCGGTCTTGTAGTGAAACGCCTTGCATTTGTTTTGAAACAAAATATAGAAACTTTCCTTCGTCAAGAGAAAATATCATTTATAACTTATGGTGATATTTTTCTCTTAATTACGCATTTTTTCATAACCTGTGGTGACATGACAAATATTTTGACAAACAATAATTCGTAATTTATAGAAATATTCGTTTTGCATTATCTTAAGGACCAGCAGTTATATAAAAGAGAATGTTTCTGTAACAGAGTTCGCACAATTATACCTCTAAAATTTAAGAATTTTTACAAAGCATCTCACTGCAGAAAAATGTTGCAAAATCTCTAAATGAAAGTGTTGGCTGCGAATTCTGTGTTTCAAAAATTAAATGTAAATTTTATTATTTTTAATAGTGGTGCGAGAGTCCTTAAAAAATATAAGGAGTGTACGAACCTTGTATAAAGAAGAAAGAAAGATAACCAAATATTAGGATGCTTAGCATAAATGGATTAACATTTTGTAGTTCATTTAAAATTTAAATACAAGATAACAGATTATTCTCCCTCGTTTTCATATTTCCCAATAATTAAGCCCATTAATAATTTCCTGGGCAGAGCACATCCATTGATAAAATGCTGAAATGAATGAAGGATGTCGGAATTTACATATAAATTTATTTGAATATAATAAGAAGGCTATTTTTGGCATACATATCAAACGCGAAAAAGAAAAAAAATGGTACCATTGAGGGATTAGGGCAGGGATGCACAACCTTTTTACCAGAAAATCGGTTGACACCAGAATATTTGATAAGTGTAGTTTCTTTTCTTTAATAGCAAAGTTTCTGTCATTACTATAAAGAAAATTATTCTGCATAAAAATAGTGGTATAGTTGTGGCCCGCGGGCCAAAGGTTGTGCACCCCTGGATTAGGGAATTAAAATTAAGCGGATTCATACACATACCAACGCCCTCGAAAGGGTTAACCGTGTAAATTAGTGCCGGAATCTTTTTGCGAAAAACCGTTTAAATCTAAATATTGAGAAATAAACTGTACTTTATCTAATAGTCAAAGTTACTGTTATCAAATAAGACAAATTTCTTAATTCAAAAAATCGGGGCATCTTGATAATTAATTTAAGCGTACTTTTTTATTTTTATCATTGCGTCAATGCAGCACCAGTTGGTAATGTAGGTATTTTACAGTAAAAATATCAGTAGTTTTTTAGAAAAATACAAATCCGGGTTAAACGCGCTAATTTTCGCCTTATTTAAAGAGTGCTTTTCATTATGAAAATACTGCAGAGATGCCAACATCTCTTAACTATTCCAGAGTCTGGTTGGAATACATGTACATGTTTTTAAGTGCAAATGTTATTTAACCAAGATTTCAAAATTAATCGAAAATGTACCATATAGAAACAAGACGCATTTTCTTATATAATTTTGCCGGTTTGAGTATGTAAATTTTGGATCAGACTCGTGAATAATTAAGACATCTTGGCATCTAGGATACTGATAACGAAGAATTTCCTAGCCTGAAAATTCTATCGGCTGTATGAGACCTGTAAAGGTTAAACCTTTTTAACCCCTGGTCGCATTAAATTACGGCTTAAAAATTCAAATTCATTATTGCCACTCCCTTTTTGAAAGAAAAATATTCATCTTATTTAATGAAAAGTAAAATGATACCAGAATAAAACCAGTTATACTATTTTATGAAACTGATGGGAATCAAGCAATTCTGAATAAAAGCCGTGAAGCTTGCAGCCCGTGAATATCTCGGGCGCTACGATTAAGTGTTTAAGAGCAAAGAAATTCCTTTCATAACGTGGTGAAATAATTTACCGATATCAGAATTTTCAAACGAATTTCTAAGAAAATAAAAAATTGCTCTTCTACACTTTCATTAAATAAAAAAAAACTTCTTAAAGTGTTTTGGTGCTGATTGTCAGTTTTAAAATTAAAACTAGGTGAGCACACCACATGACCACCGCTTTTGAAAAGGTTAATATGGATTAAATTCATTCAGATCATTACTGTTACATATGGCAAACTTTTATAAAGTATTATTAATTCTTCGAGACCATTCCACCAACTTTTTGTCAAAATTACTTTGACAATTGCTGTTTTTTTTATACTTAGTCATTTCCAGATCCTTTAATTTACTAATTGTTTTGACACTAAGACTCACGGAATCATTGGAGTGAAAGCTTTCTAAACAATTCTTCTGAAAAGCAAGAAATTGTATATAAAGCACAATTTACAAATCTTTACTCAATTTCTGAGCAACACTTGTCAGTTAAATACGCTTAGATAGCTTAATTAGGTTCATCCTCTAACTAAATACGTAATAGTATTCTAGGAAGACTAAATATCTGAAAGTTGGGGGTTTTATATATAATTTTAATTTATCTCGTTATGTATGTTTGTTTCAACTTGGTAATTTAGTATTAAATTGAATGGTTTTTATATTCTTTTACAATTAATGGTTATTATATATATACATATATATTTGATAATTATGAAAATGTATTGCTTCCTATTGCTCCAATTCTTCTAAACATTGTTTGGAATGCACTCCTATTATAACATTTCCTATAAAATATATTATTCTTTTATAAAAACAAAATCCTTTAAAATGTTAATTATAAATAGAAACACAATAAAATTACAAAGGAACGCCTCAAATTCGTCTGGAACTCAGTACAAAGCCATTTTTTAGTCATGTGAAAGGATCTTACATTTTTTTATGGTAATGTTGCCGACTGAACTCATGAACCAACCATTTCCTTAACTATTAGTTAAACCATTCCTTAAAATAATACTTAACCAACTGAAAAGAGCGGTTCTTTTCTTAACGGTGATGATTGTAAAAAGTTTTAAAAACTTCCAAATAGAATTAAATTGTCCTAAAAGTTTATTTCGTTTTTTTTTTTTTTTTTTTTTTTTTTTTTTGCAAAACATAACCCAATGAAATTTTGATAAAGGCGATATTTTATCGTAAAACGCTTGTGCCAACCCGTTGAACAAACCCTTTCCTATCTTTCCGGTAGTCTAATAACCCCTTCTTTCCAAAACGTTTTTGATTTGGTTGCAAAATATTTACCGAGGTGATTTTTTATGTCATTCAAAAAGTTCATTTTTTTTTGGTGAACAGGATTTTTAAGGGAAAGAAACAAATTGTTGTCTGATGAAAAAATATCTGGAGAGAAAAAAGGAAGAATCAGAATATCTTAATCGAATGCAAAGAGGTTTTTTCTTACAATCAAAGATACAAGTGGAATTAAGTGTCATAGCTGAAGATAATACCTCGTTTTTTTGTTATTTCGGGGTGTTTCGTGGCTATTGCTACCTTCAGTTCGTCTAGTTGCTAGTAGTAACGTTCAGAATTTAATGTCTGACTGGGTGAAATGTGCTCATAATAAATCCTCTTTTGCCAGATAGGGACCAAAAATTTCTTCTGTAAGAGTCCGGCTTCAGCGGCAGGAATGGTTCCTTTATATTGAATGGAGCAGGATGATTGTTGAAATTGTTGCTCACCAACAGGTCATACACTGTAAAAAATATCCGTTAATATACAGAAATTGTTCCCTAAAATTCTACGGAATAGTTCCGTTTTTCAGAAAAAACAGCAGAAATTCCGTTATTGACACCGATAATAACAATAATAATGACCATAAAAACAGTAACTTTTCCGTAAAATTTTCTGAAAACGGAGGAGTTCTGTATTAAAACAGCATAAATTCCATAAATAACACCAGTGTCGCCACCTATATCTGGGATACAAAAACATTATAAAGTTGTTTCATGAACAACTTTGTATAATAATGTTCTTTATTTCTTTCTGTTTTAATAATATAAAGCTAACATGTTTTTACAATATTAAAAAAATAATAAAAATTATAAAATTTTATTAATCTCTTTTAAGTTTGAGATTAGTTAGTTAGTTTATTTTCAGTTAGTTTATTTCCATTATCATTTTTAAATAATGTTTACCACATTTATAGTCTATTTTTTTAAAATATGCGTAGGATAGTGGAAAAACGTTCGACTTTTAAATTTAATATATTTTAATAAAAGTAATAATAAATTAATAATAAAATAATTTTAATATTAATATATTTTAATATTACTTTAAGAATATCCTTTCAAAAATAAATAAGTAAATAAATATGAATAATATTACAATAAACTTTTAAAAATCTCCTTAAAATGAAAAAAAAAGAAAAAAAAACTTTTTAATGCATTTAACTCTTAATACATGTAATATTATAAAGTCTGAAATTTATTTTTTATAGAACTGAAATTAAAAACTAAATATTCGAAATTATGGAAATAAAATCTGGAATCTGGATAATGGAAAAACGTTCGACTTTTAATTTTAATATATTTTAATAAAAGTAATAATAAAATATTAATAAAATAACTTTAATTTTAACATATTTTAATATTACTTTAAGAATATCCTTTCAAAAATAAATAAGTCAATAAATATGAATAATATTACAATAAACTTAAAATCTCCTTAAAATGGAAAAAAAAAAAAAAAAAAAACTTTTTGATGCATTTAACTCTTAATACATGTAATATTTTAAAGTCTAAAATTTATTTTGTATAGAACTGAAATTAAAAACTAAATATTCGAAATTATAGAAATAAAGTCTGGAATCTGGATAATGGAAAAACGTTCGACTTTTAATTTTAATATATTTTAATAAAAGTAATAATAAAATATTAATAAAATAACTTTAATTTTAACATATTTTAATATTACTTTAAGAATATCCTTTCAAAAATAAATAAGTAAATAAATATGAATAATATTACAATAAACTTTTAAAAATCTCCTTAAAATAAAATAAAAAAATAAAATAAAATAAAATAAAATAAAAACTTTTTAATGCATTCAACTCTTAATACATGTAATATTTTAAAATCTAAAATTTGTTTTGTATAGAACTGAAATTAAAAACTAAATATTCGAAATTATGGAAGTAAAATCTGTTAAACATTTAGAACTATACACTCATATAGAAAATAATTCTCAATAAAAATTAATGCCGCGTTCAACATAAGGCCTTTGCTTTATAAAATCATTCGAAATAAGTAAAGATATTTGCAAGCACTGTATGCGTAACTATCGCGTGATGGTATTACACTACTACAAGCTGCCATGGGACAGGTGCTTGGTTCGATCCCCATCGAGGGTATGTAATATTTATTCAAAGTTGTTTAAAATAAATGTATGTGTTCTAATCTGATGTGTCCTTGTCTAAAGAATAAAAAAGTCAGTTTGTCCTTGAAAATTCTTTTTTGGCTTTCAAGCGAAAATTTTTATATAAAAAAAATATGAAAACGGAAACATTTTGTAAAAAAACGGAAATATTGCTGGAAAAAACGGAAACTTTTTCCGTTAAATAACGGAAATAGTACTGACGTCTAGATTACCTGAACTATTTCCGTTATTTAACGGGAAAATTTTTTACAGTGTACTCAGGTCGACCACTAGCAATTATTTTTATATTCTATTCGAACCAATATTTTTAAATATGCATTTTGTTCTATTTTTCTTTTGAAAAATGTTGTCAAAGTATGAGTAAAAGATTTCTATTTTCAGAAAGTGGTGCCAGATGAATTAAAAATATTAGGATTGCAAAAAAAGCTTTTGATACAATGTTAGTCTGGGGCAAAAAGTAAGTTCCTTGCGTTCGATTGAAATGTTCTGACACATCGTCCGTAGTCATTAGACATTGCTCTATTAGATTAATATTTGCTTTTTTCTCTCGAAAATTCTATGGATTTTATATATTGTATCAGGTGTATGAGTTGTGAGTGAAGTAACAGGGAAGGTTCTTACAGGATCGCAGCTGAAATTTTATAACAGTTTCAGAATACCACCGCAGCTAACTTCCACCAGTAAATTCTAAATAGAAAATTTTGGTTATTCATACAGCTTTTTTTATGAAAATTTTCTCTCATATGTATATACAAATATGGTTACTTTATCTACCTGTTTTTACTGGTGGCAGTTTGGAAAGATATTATAAACTTTTTCACTGACACTGAGAGGTGGTTGCTTAGACTTCTACAATATGGCAGAAAAACAGGGCCTGACAACTGCGGAAGTTAAATTTCACCCAAAAAAATGAATGTCTGTTTTTGCTGTTATTTATAATTTAAATTAGTATTTAAATTGGGAGAAAATCTGCATATAAGTTTACTGTGAAAGTTTGCTTCGGTGTAATGAAGCTTAGCAAAAGGGATTGCAGTTGAAGTTTCTCTATTTTAAAGCTATGCCATTCCCTCCTTATTAATAGTTTCATGGTTATAAATGCCGGACCACTCAGATCTTATCTTAGCCCTTTGAGCTCCGATGGTAGAATTTTTTATCACTTAATTTTAATTCCGACACCGGCATATTTGATCATATTTATTTGAAAAGGGTTTAGTGCATTTTTTCATATATATCGTAAACCAATTATTTTCTTTAAAAAATACTGCTGCCAAAGTGACTTTATTAATTTTGAAGAAATTTAACCACCAGAGCTCAAGGGTTTCAAGCTTAATAAGTTTAAAGTATATGGCACAATTTTTTTTAACTAATGAAAATTAAAAATGAAATTTGCATTTTTTCCCCCTTTGTAATTTCAAAAATCCAAAACAAAACAATTGTTTGCACATTGAAAAATTTAATAACTATCCTGAAATACTAAAAAACTCCAGAAGTTTTACCAAATGGAAAATTATTTTAAAAATAATGTCATCTGTTAAACCAATTTTAAACATTAAGAATAAACAGAACAAAAAAATATTACGTGAACAATTTTGTATTATTATGTAGAATGAGTTATTTTGTTTTGCTAGCAATCAAAAATAAAAGTTCAACTTTTTATAAAAAATTCTTAGAGGGTTTTTATATTTTTTTAATAAATCCAATTTTTATTTAGATGTAGTCTAATAAAGCGTTATATTAATTTTTGCAAACTGAGTCAAAACTAAAATAACCAGTTTCACCAGGTTGTATTTTTATCATGTGGAAGTGCCGTAGCCATAGAACGCTGCGTCAAAACTGCGTCAAAACGCTGTGGATACCAGTATTATTGAAAAATTTACTTCGTGTTTTTTAACAACAGAATATTCTCAGATAATGTAAGGCGAACAAAACTTTACAAAATTAGTGGTATCCAGAGCGTTGGACACCCCCCCCCCCCATACACACACAAATGCTATGCCTTTGTTCTGTGGCGTAGCCCACGTGGCTATCCAGATGCTCTGTATAACACTAACATCGTTATTTTTCACTTGTTTAATAGAAGAAAATTTCGCGATTATTTATGAAATATGCATCTAATAATAAAATTCTAGTATTAAGAGCTTTTAAATCCCTCACCCTGCTTACACAACAGATTTTAACGATTTTTTCCTGTGTTATGATTTAATGTTTTTTACTATTTCTAAGAAATTTAGCTTGTATGATTTCTCTGTGTAAAAATGCTTTTTTTAATATGTCTGTTCTAATAAACATACTTAAACATACAAGAAAATATAACAAAAGATAAGTAGTTTATGTTTATATTAGTGTAATTTTAACATTTCATTACTAAATAAGCTTCTCCACCTTTCATGGGAAAAATTGACGATAATCCGCACTTAGGAAAAATAACGATTTGTGGTACATCAATAAAAAAATGTGAGTATGTCTTGTAAATTCATTATTTGTTTATATACTTGAGTTACATAATTAAAAATATTTAAATTAATTGCAGTCCTGAACAGCCAAGTGTCTACTTCAAATAATTACTGTTCTGCTAGCGCGAATTAATGATTTCGTCATACGCCATCAAATAACGATAACTTTAAGTCAAGAAACCTCTCATAATTAATCATTTTGTTATGCAATAAGGTTAGAAATGTAATTCTAATAACTGTTCTAGAGTCAAAGTAAAATTTTATTTGATTTCTTGTTAAAATATTTTCTCAGAGCAGTATTAATGATTGTTCTGAAGTTTTGAGAACTGAAATCAAATTGATTTTTTAGAAATACATTTAATGACATTATCGATCTTGTAGAAGTAGTTTGAAAAATGTTTGAAGTTAGAAAGTGAGATATTTCTATTAACTTCAAAGATGAGTTTTTGTCGTTTTGAATTTGTGTAAAAATGTTTGAGTTTCGAAATGTATAGCTATCCTTCCGTTTTCAATATTTTGACTTTGATGGTTTTTTATTCATTTCAATGAAAGCTAACCTCAAACTAAACTATTCTTTTGATTTTAACAAAATTAAACAGTTCATTTTTTTCTAAATTATAAAGTTTCTGGAAACTTTTGTTTAACATTATTTTGGATGAATATATCTTGAAAAAATATTTAATAATAATTGTAAGGTAAACTGGGTTAAAACGTTAATCATTTGAGCTCTGATGGTTGAATTTTCTACCACTTAATTTTAATCCCTGAATGTCAGAATGGCACCAGAATACTCAACCAAATTTATTTGAAAATTTTTTAATATAATTTTTCCCCCCGTGTATATCGTAAATCATTTTTTTTCTTTGCAAAATACCTTTGCCGATGTGAAATTTGGAAACTTGAAGAAATTTACCCACCAAAACTCAAATGGTTAAACAAAAATGAAATTAATGTAAATCATTTGATATTTTAATTCATTAACGATTGAATCACAATGTAATACAATTGTGTATAAAATTAAAATGAAAATAAATCTATGAAGTACTACTACACTAAACTGTGGTATTACAAAATTAATTATTATTATTATGTTATACATATGTATAAATAAATTAGTACACACAATTTAATAAGACTAAAAAATATTTTTTACCTAAAAAAATCTATAGAATCATTAATTAATAGAACTTTTATGAGTTTTAGTGCTCTATAGGAAAACTGTTCAGCTGAAAAAAAGTCTAATGTGTTCTATAGAAACATTTTCTTTAGAAAAAGTATTCAATGGAACGCTTCAAAACTCCATAAGAGCAATATTTGTTGAAAGACTATTCTTTAGAACATGGATGCAGGGGTCGCAACGTCCCTAAAATTTTCGCACTTTCCTACCACAATTTTAAAACGACAATATTTATCGTAAAATTTTATTGTAGGTGTTAAAAGAATCTTAGATGAAGAATTTTTATTTAAAATACTGGTAGATGGTTGCGAAAATTTTAGGGATGCTGCGACCCCTGTGGATATCAAACAATAGAACACCTGATATCAATAAAATTTCACAGTCCACGACAAGTGTCCATAAGCAAGGTTTCATATATCACGAGCAATATGATGCCAAACTTGATGATTTGGCCGTTTTTTCTATGACCATGAAACAGTGATTGGTACAAATGTACCCCTGGCGCAGTGTTGCCAGTGGGCTACTTTTTTAAAATTCAGATTTCTTGATTGGCACCACTTTTTTAAAACGGTTAACTATCTTATGTTTTCGTCTTAATTATCATGTCATTGAATAAGGCACATTTTATCATTTGTAAAAAGTGGTGCCAATCAAGAATCTGAATAAAAAAAAAGTAGCCCATCCGGCAACACTACCCTGGCGCCCCATCTATACTACTTCTTGCACTAACAGTTTCCAGTTGTTCATCATATACCTATATGTATATTCTGTATCAATTATAAAAAAATGAAGGGGGTCGAGCGGGAACCATGCCAAAATTTAGGCAGTGTTGTCAGTAAGCTACTTTTTTTTAATTAAGATTTCTTGATTGGCGCCACATTTTAGAAACGGTAAAATTCCCTTTGTTTTATACTTTATTAATCCGTTATTAAATAAGGCGCATTTTACCATTGCAAAAAAGTTGTACCAATCAAGAATCTGAATTTGAAAAAAAGTAGCCCATCTAGCAACACTGCCTAAATTTTGGCATGGTTCCCGCTCGACCCCCTTGAATTTTTTTATAATTGATACAGAATATACATATAGGTATATGATGAACAATTGGAAACTGTTAGTGCAAGAAGTAGTATAGATGTGGCGCCAGGGGTCCATTTGTACCAATCACTATTTCATGGTCATAGAAAAAACGGCCAAATCATCAAGTTTGGCATCATATTGCTCATGATATATGAAACCTTGCTTATTGAAAATAAGTGATCTAGTATAACTTTTTGTGCTAAAAAATTTAATTGCAGTATTAAAAATCACAAACCAAAGTATCGTCATTACTAGGCTTCAAAGTAGGCCGTACGGCCAATCTGGTTGTATTTTACACTTATTTTAACATGCTGTAACTACTGTAAATATTATTTTAAATATTTATCGCTCTGCAAATTAATTACCTATGAACATGTCATAAAGCCTCTGAAGTTGTTTTTAAATTGCTTAAATATTCATTAAATTATTCATGTTCAAAATCTAATAAAATTCAAATTTGTCGATTTTGCCCCATTTTCAGAAGCGTATATCTCAAAAGAACTACCTCTGATTTGGTTACAATTAGTACCACTGGAAAGAGCATATCTTAATTTATATAAAAAAAACTTTATTTCGTTATGGGCCTCTCAGATACAGAAGGACAATAATAAAATTCAAAAACCTGTTATACGAGATAATCGAGATACATACGAGAAAGGCTTATATTACGACAGGGTCTTTCAACATATTTTGCACCATTCCTTTTTATTACAACGATTAATGCATAGATAATTGTCACTTTTACTGGTCACAGTTACTTCCGCTTTACCGTTATGAAGGATTTGTAACCGCATTGCCAAGGGGTTATATCCAAGAACCAGACAAGACTAGCTTCTGGTTGTGTATCACATGTTTCAAATTCTGAATGTGGGTACATAACAAGTTCGATAGATTATTATAGACTAAATGTTTTGATTATTTCAAGCTCCCTATATATTGAATCATCATCCCCAAGCTATAAAAAACATTACTCATTGGTTCAGTTTGTCAAATTTCTTATTGATTGCGATTGCAACAGCTTTCCGAAATTGTATTGCTGACTAATTTTTGTTTTTATTGGAACTGGAACAGTAATTATTATATGCTCTTCTGGAATCCAGCAAAGGTCTTGTCTAGTGGGCCAATAAAATCTTTTCGAAGGTCCATGAGTTGCATACAATTAATTAAGTCTTCTCTCTCTTCAAGTGAGATTTCATGTACATTTCCAATCCATTAATTTTTATCGTAGATACAGGCAATATACTATCCAGGCTGTATATCTGATACGGATAAATTGTGAAATGCAGTCTTAGCACGCTTATCAGCATGTGTTATAAAGAATGTTGTATAGTTTGATATTCTACTGACACAAATTTGTTTTTCATTTACTGGTACAGAATGATGATGTTCTCTTGTACCAGGAACTGTACATCCGATTTTGAAACGCTCTTCTTGCTCATTTTTTACTGCAACAACTTCTTTTTTTAAAACAAAAATGAATTTCCTTTATATTCTTTTCCTAGAATTCATATAGATACGTCGGAGTTAAAATTTGGTCTTTAATTGGCCTTTGAAGACTTGCTCTTGCAGTTAACCGCTTTACAGTTCTATTGTTAATAATATTTCACTTTCAAGGCTTATTCGAACACATTTACAAGCATGAAAGCGAAAACAGACAAGTAAAGTATCAGTCTATCACGCTAAAAAAATATCATAAATACTTTTTAAGGAGCATAGTAAAATTTCTTGAGCAAAAACAATGTAAACTTTTTAAAACAACCTTTAATCCTTTGATAACGAAGTTGGGATACATTTCGTCCCACAGACTATTATTTTATTCTATTCATCACCTGAGAATAATTAAGTTCTAATAACCGCCTTTTTCATTTAAAAATGACTTTTTCGTGTAGGAAGGTTTTATTTGTATCTATGAAGGTAATTCTGCGGTATATCTAATTTATTTCTACTTGCAATAGAGAGTAATTATAATAATAAAAGCAGAAAAGATCCTATACCAAAAAATCATTTTTTTAAACGGCTGTTATATCCTTCTTATTCTCAGCTGACTAATTTGCATACTTTTTGAAAACTATTCCCTGTCATACATTTTCACCAGATTAATTTCAAGAAAACTGTAAGAAAGAAATGTTTTTCGAAGCGAGTAAATATAAAAATAATAATTAAATATAAAAAAAGTCGTGTTAGAGAATATAAAAAGCTCTTAATCAAAGGTAACGAATATTTTTCAAAAAACGATAAAATATTCAAATTTATTTGGGTAGCTCTGAACTCCAATAACATATTACACTTACCAAATACTCAGAATCAAGAGAGGCAATTATTTTATAACTGGGACTATTTTGTTTTTAAGCGGAAATTTTTAACACACTTTGATAACATTTGCAAAAGAAATGTACTTTAAAATTTACATTAAAGAATACTGTTGCGAACGAAATAAAAAAAAAAGTCGGCTGTGGCAACCCTGGATACTATACAGATATTTATTAAGTTGTGAAAAGTATAACACTATTTGAATGAACCTTAGAAAATGTCCATTCGTAAATGATTATTCATTTTTAAAATATGAGAACCTGTATAACAGATACATTTGCTATACACATGGTTGAAAATTTAGCTTCCAATTTTCATTTGAAATTTTAAATAATACCGTAAATTTCGAACGAAAAAGTTTTAGTTTGTGTAACCGCTGATATCTCTTATGTATAAAGAATAAAATATTAATTATTTCTCTTTTGGAGTCAAAATTTCTGAATAAAAATGGAGGCTAAACTGGCACCCTGGCTACACATATCATTTGATAGAATACTGTAAAACATTTGTGTAACATTACTCCATAAAACTGGTGGAGCAAAGCTGCCACCAGTTTTATGGTGTGATTTGTTTTTCACCTATACAATGGTGTAATTTAAATATATGTTACTGGACTAGCATTTGGAAAATCATTTATAGTCATCAATTTAAAAAGTTTTAATAGGTTGCTACTTGATTAAAATTTTAAGGACACGCCTTTTTCTTTAATTAAAACAAATTTTTCATATTTCATAATATTATAGGATGTTAACCCTTTGAGCTCTGGTGGGTAAGTTACTACAAAATTCCAACTGTCACATTGGCACCAGTATTTTTCAAAGAAAAATACCGGTTAACTATATGCACGAAAAAATACCTTAAACCTCTTTCAAATAAATTTCGTCGAAATTTCTGGTGTCGTTGTGACATTTCGGAATAAAAATTATGTGGTAGAAAATTCTGCCAAAAAGCACACAACAATCTAAATTTGTAAAAGCGAAAAATTATCGCTTATGGAAAATGTGGAATGAGTAGACGTGAAATTGCAAGATATATAATTTTATCTAAAACTATAATTTATTGTTTTATGACGATTACAACAGATTACAACTGCATATTACTTTCGTGCTGTAGTTTTATTGGAAAATGCACATTGGTTTTATAAACCGCTCTGCTGAATTTAAATAATGCATAATTCAGCAGATATTTTTTTAAAAGGGGAATTGCATAGCTTATAAATGTTGTTCTTATAAGATATGATTGTATATTAAAAAGAGGACACTCTATAGCTTTCTAGTTTACCTTTTTCATTTTCTCGTACCCAGGGTTCGTAGTCTGGAAGGACCTTGTAAGGACCTCTTACCAGAATTTTTATAATGTTGTATTTGTTTTACTTAATGAAATAGAAATCATTTTTCAGATGTAACAAACACTACTTTAAAGAATTTCTGATACTAAAAGAATTAAAATCCTCTGAGTTTCTTGATGACTACGCACCCTGCATACCGTTACTGACTTAAAATTGACGATTCTATGGTTTGGTGTTGCGGGAGAATTAGTTACCTCATCATGCAGTGGACCATCGATTTATTTTAACTAGACACCACGTTTATATTTGTAGCCAACTCGGATCAGCAGTTATTTGATTCAAAATTGAATTAACGAATCCCCCTTTATATACTCGTATTAAAGATTTCAAATTAAACAAATGGGGATAGAATCTTCTATTCCAGATCAAAATATTTTTTATTCAGTATTTGGAGTGACTAATTTACTAAAGCTTTTGTGAAAGCCAATACAATTAAGAAAATCACACAAATCCGAATGCAAAATGAGGATAAAAGAATATTGTCATTATTTTGAAATTCTACTTACTAAAATATACTTTTAATCAGTTGAATCTTTTTGATATTTGTTGCTTAGAAATGCTAGCATCAAATTATTTCGTAAGCCTTCTCTTGAATTAATTTTCTTATGTTAAAAGAATGGAATACATTGTAATGTATTATTGCTACAACACAGTTATGTGCTGGCTACTGGTGTATTAGTTTTATCTACATAATTATATGCTCTACATTATATATATTACACGAGATAAATAAATATAAAGGAAATAATAGCTTCATATATATGTGAGGAGATCGAAAAATAACCGAAATTACATTATAAAATATTTATTATTTTTTTTTCAAAACATCATCAATACCTTCAGTATAGTCCTTATTTAACTTTACATACTTTTGTAACTGTTTATTCCATTGTTGAAAATATTGTTAAAACTCGACAAATTTTTTGGCTGCAAGTTTCTACCCTTTTTTTGTAGATTTCTGTACTTGAAAAATAAAAACGAAACCAGTTTGACATCCCTCCTCTATCTGACTATCTGAGCCATTTTATTCTTAAACTATACAGCTCATATTCAAAATATTAGAATAATTACCTTTTTTCTAGAAATTAAAAATATCGTTTGGTAATTTAATGTCTTTTAATGAAAATATGCAAACGATATTTTTATTAAGAACTTATTGTTGATTAAACTTACTTGTTATCTTAAATTTAATATCATTTTTGAAAAGATTAATTGCAAAAAAAATTATTTTGAAAAGTCAAAATATTAGAATATTTATTCAAGTGGTTCAAAATATTAGAATATTTCACATTAATTCTCCTTTAATTATTACCAATTCTTAACTGGTGGCATCATTGATTAAATTCAGACTATTTTATTTAAAATCAGTATTCTTTTTTGCAGTTTGTTTCTTTTTCGTCTTAAAATGGGCCGTGTGAGTGATATTCCTGAATCTACTAAACTTCGTATGGTTGATTTGTATCGGCACGGTAAAAATCAATGTTTTATAGCGAATTATTTACATTGTTCGCAATCGAGCGTTAGTAAAATACTAACACAATATTCAAAAATTGGAAAATTTCAAAATAATCGCCGAAATGGTGGCCGAAAACCAAAAACATCTGCTAGAGGTGACAAGAAACTGAAGCGTATAGTTAAGAAAAACCGTTTTAAAAGTGTGCGATTCTTGCACCGAAAATGGAAAGAAGAAGAAGTTGAAGTTTCTACATCGACAACATTAAGACGTCTCCATAAATTTAAATTTGAATCTCGTGTACCGAAAACAAAACCTCTCATGACTGCAAGACAAAAGCGTATAAGATTGAATTGGTGTAAATCAAGACGTTTATGGAGCAATGAAGATTGGAAAAATATATTATTTAGTGATGAAAGTATGTTTTGTGTTTCACATGGTAATCAAGGTATTCGAGTTTGGAGAATGAAGCAAGAAGCATTTGATAAAGAATGCCTTAAACGTTCCGTAAAATTTGCTGCTAGTGTCATGGTTTGGGGTTGTATGAGTGCAGAAGGACCTGGAAAGTTATGCATCGTCTACGAAAAGGTTAACTCTCTGATATATCAAGAAATTTTAGAATATTACATGATTCCATCATCAGAAGATTTATTTGAAGATGATTTCATCTTTCAACAAGATTTAGCGTCCCCGCATACCTCGGTGTCAACTAAGAATTGGTTCCGCCAACGCAACATTAAGGTACTTCCTTGGCCACCAAATTCACCAGATCTTAATCCCATCGAAAACTTATGGTGTATAATGAAGAAAAAACTTCAAGAAAATCCTCCTTCGAGTAAAACTGAGTTAGTGGCACGTATAAAGTCTATTGGGGCTAATATTGATAGAAATGTTTGTAAACACCTTGTATATAGTATGCAAGATCGATTGTACGCTGTTATGAAAGCTAAAGGGGATGCTACAAAATATTAACTACCATTTACTTCATATTCATAAGGTAATATTGTTGCGTAAAATAAAATATTCTAATATTTTGAACCAATCTAAATTTTATTCTAATATTCTGGTGTGTTTAAGGAAGCTGTATACCTAATTTATTGTGCTGTATTTTATATTTTATAAATGTTAAAATCTTATTTAAACATTCCAGATTTAATTTATAAGAAATTTAATTGCATTTACTTAGTATAAAAAATAAATAAATGACAAATAATTTTTTCTTATTACTTTTTCTCAATTATTCTAATATTTTGAATATGAGCTGCAGAACACGGAAAGTTCAAATTTGGGGGAAAGTAATAAAGACTACTGAACAGTGCTGTAGTTGGAAAAAAGTATTTGTGGGAACTCTAATTTTTATAGATCATGATGCTACCAGATTTTGGCTAACCCAAAAGCCAATTTGAAACATTTAATCAAAAGCCGACTTTTTAAAAAAATTAACTGTTATAGTTATTGTATTAAACTTTTTACAGTAATGTAATTTGCTTTCATTAAGTAAGAATAGGGCAACTGACGTCAGTTCAAAACCTCGACCCCCTGAATACAAGGCATCAGTGCTAATTTCTTTCAGCATGTGTACAGTGCATGTCTTCAGTTTTGGTACCAGTGATTTTTTTTAAAAGTTTTTTCGCTTTATTTTTCTGAGATTAAAGAAGTCTAAGAAATCTTTAATAACATACTGGAGTCAAAATTTAGGGGATCGTGCACACCGTTAAAAAATCTGTATTTGGTAGCCATCATTTTAGTGTCAGAGCTCAGGCCTAGTATTCAAGAGGCTGTGGCAGCAAGACCGCTTCAAAGCATCTGATTGGTCGAAGTATCTCCTTTCTTGATAAATGGAAACGAATTTCCTTAAACCTAGCAAAAATTAAGGTTTTGCTTGAAGTAAAAATGAATTACGCTCGTACACGATTTATTTTTCTCTTTTTTTACAGTAACAAAACAAATATTTCTGGGAACGGCGTTCCCGCCCAATTACAGCACTGCTACTGAACCCACATATTTACAGATGATTAACCCATTTAGGTACGGTGATCTCACCCCGGGCATACCTAATTTTAAATTCAAATTTGCAAAAGACGCTCATAATATTTTAATAAAATTTTGCGTTTACAATGAAAGCTGGAATCAAAGCGTTCCTAGTTTCTAAAAAAGTCATTTGTAAATTCCGAAGTCAGAGAATAATTTCTTATTTTACGAAAAAAATTAGTATGCCGGAAAAGGTTAAGCATTCACAAATATATCAAGGTGCGTACGGGTCCTTGAATTTCATGACCAGAAAATTCGTCAGCCCTAGTAATTTCTTATAGAAAATCTATGACTATTCAAAACGAAATTTCGCGCCTTTGAACTACCTTTATTTTTCAGTAAATAAATACTGGTATTTCACCTGTAAAATAACAGTACCCATACGAACCATGTATATTTAACACGGGGGAACGCGTGCTTACCCAAGGTGTGAATGATTTTAACTTTGCCACCAATAAAATCAAATTATAGCAGTTATTTTATTAAGAGGGAGGCAATTCTTACAAAATTTACGATAAAATAAGCTGAAGATTACTTTTAAAAAGTTAGTGGTTACAATTTTAAAATCATACGCACTCCGGGTCTTTTAGGCCCTGCGTGCGTCCTCTCGGGTTAAGATTAATGCAGAGGGGCTAGTTAAGTTATTTGAAATTTTCATTTCTTTGTATGTCGTGTGGCGTAACGTGGGAAAGCTTTTATAACGCAGAATTCAAAACACTTAAATTTTATTCCAATAATTACATTTTCATACATACTGCCGAAAATGTAGTACAAAAATATGTCCCCCCCACCTATTTTTCAACCTACAAAAACTAAAATTACGAAAACGTTATGGGTAGCAGGCATTAAATTAAACCTTTCAGGAAAACTACAGCAATTTCCCTAGGTCACTTAGATTTTGAAAAAAAAAAATCGCATATTTACGTTAAACACAAATTTCGATTTGTAGGCTTTTAGTAAAAGTGTTGAAGAGCGCTGGAGTTACCTAACGTAGCAAAAATATAAAAGCTTTTTTTATAATAATTTCTTCGAAGAATTTGTTTTTATAAATTATTTTAATTGGTTTTGGTTTTCAAGTATTTTATTTCGTTCACCATTGAATAAATCTTTTTAAAAAAATATTTTGAATCGATTTTGATTGAAATCTTAACACAGCGTTCGAACGCATCAAAGGATTCGAGTGATTTTAAGTGTTTTAGCACCAGTAATTTCGTAAAGTACTGGTCACTAATCTGAAGTTACATACTTTTATTATTTAAATATGACAAAGATTTCCTTACAAGTATTATGTTAACCCCTTGGGGACGAGCGACACGTATACGTGCCGCAAAAAGGCTTAAGAATCCTTGTCTATTCCCACCGGTAAAATTATACTGTAAAATTTCTCTTATTCAATCGGAGCATTTTCTCGATTTAAGAAATAACAAATTTCTGTTTCTGTTCTGTTAACAAAGTTCTGTAAAAATTTCGCAAAAGGCTCCCGTCGCGAAGGGGTTAAAAGGTGCTTGAAAGTCCCTGAAATATATAAACCCTGTAACACATGAAAGTTTAAACACTTAACTGATCAATATTTTTGAAAAAAATCCTTCGAATAATGTATATTTCGTTCATGTCTTTTGCAGAATATTTTAACCTTTCATCAATATTTTTTAAAAACAGAAATTTTTGCCAAATTGAATGAGAAAAATGCTCGGATTAAATATTGTAAAATTTACAGTAAAATTTTACTGGTGAGAATAATAAATTATGATTGGAGTATGGATGGCTGTACGTGGTACGGGCAAATCATGATTGGCAGAAATACTTTGCACGTACGACGTATGGGCGAAACAAGGAAGCGGTTAACATTTTAACCACTTAACTGATCAATATTTTTGAAAAAAAAAAATCTTTCAAATAAGGTCTATTGGTTCTTATCTTTTACAGAATTTTTAATCTTTCATTATCGGTTTTACAAAACAGTAACTTTTGCCTAAATGAATCTGAAAAATGCTCAGATTAAGTAATGCGTAATTTACAATAAAATTTTGCTGGTGAGAATAATAAATTATGACTTCAGTAAGCATAACCGTACGTGTTACAGGCTAATCATGATTGGCAAAAATATGTTGCCCGTATGACGTAAAGACAAAGCGCGGAAGCGGTTGAGTCGCAGGACACTTCCATTGTAAAAATGTCGAAATATTTGGTTGCACCAGAATATACATACAAATTTATTTCAAAATGAGAAAATTTGTTTTTCCCATAAGTAACAAACGGAAATCATACATGCCAGAATTATGGCGTCATTGTGGGATTTCAGAATCAAATTGGGCGATCCTTATAATTAAATAGTAAATTACAAAGAGTTTATCAATTTATTTCCTTGAAGTATCATTTATCAGAGTTACAGGATTCATACGCATCAAGAGAATCAGGTGATTTTAGGTGTTTTATTGCCAGTAATTACGAAAGTACTGGCCATTATACCTGAAGATAGACTTTTAAAAATTAAATAATGCAAAATATAACTTTACAGAAATTCTTAGAACATGTGCTTATAAGTCCTTGAATCGTACAAACCCTGAGTTACAACCAATAATCAAAAAAAAAAAAAAAAAAATTATCGTTTTAAATTAAAAATTTTAACTCTATTATACATTCCGTTTAATTTCACGCCATTACTGAACAGTAAATTCTTCTTTGATAACTAAATTAATGCATTAGGAGTGTTTTAAATTTTTAATTTTTCAATTGTTTTCCAAAACTTCATTAAGTTTTTTTTATCTACTTCAATTTAATCACATTCAAAAAAATTAAATTAAAATATTTGTGTTATTGTCCGCTTTTAAAAACAACAGTTAATTTGTTTACAGGTAAATACACATCCTGTGAAGGAAAACTTAATTTCGTTTTGTACCAAAAGACATCATTAAGAATTTCAATGCAAGTTAATTTACATTTAACGACTCACTTTCTAATGAGAACTGAATTTTTAAAATCTCATTAATGGTATCAAACAAGTGATGAATGATTTAATTTGTTTGACAGAGATTTAAAATTAGATTGAATAGCTTATATAATTTTCTTACAAGTGATGATTATGTTGATGTTTTGTTAATACATTTTTTTTTTCAACGAATAAAAATGCATTATAGAAGTACTGTTTTAGGATTAAATAAGATTATACCATATTGTATTTGCATAAAACAATAGCATATGCAGTTAAATATTTAAATAACATAATATGTTATCTCTACGGTGAAGTGAAATTTACAAACGAAATTAAAATTTTACTAATACATTCATTTAAATAAAACATATATTTATCTAAATTATACAACCCCTCCCATATAGTACATTGAAAAAAAATTAAAAACGGCTATATAATAAGAAAAAAATCGAGTTTGAAAATAATTACATTCCTATACAAGTAGGGAAAATCAAACGTTAAGCATAGATTATGAAACACTTTCCAGCACTTCTTGAAATCTTTAACAAAACTTCATTATCCAGGAAAATAATGTATTACTGTCCATAGTCAAATATGTATTCCCGTACTTTTGAACAGCCCTGTATTTGATCTATCGATTGATATGTTGACTATATAATGAAAAAGTATAAATTGGCAAGAAAACGCCTAACTGATTGAAATTTCCCTTTCAGCAATTTAGACCTACAGATGGAAACATACTTGAATACCTTTGTTCAGCCTTGTTGTTTACCTGGTACACGAAAGTAATTTGCTAAACTTTAGTTCAAATGAAAATATTCTTTAAACTACTCAAATCATATTTCTAGAAATTATCGTCCAAAGGCAACCCTGTATCCAGTTCTTTGCGTGATACTGTATATTCTTTTACATGTTTTCTACTTACATTTCTTAGTAAACTGAAAGCAATTCAACGTAAAAATGCATAGCATATTTAAAGACCACCTTCAAGTAAACTACGCTCATATTCAGTAAACTTTCCGAGATTTTATGTGTAACCCTGTATATCTAATTTATGCAACTATTAGCATTTACACTCACCATATAATATGCATAAATTTCGTGAAACTTAAAACCGCAGATCATAATTGCACCAACAGCCATCATCCATAATATACAGTATTTCGGATAGAATATACTGCTTGAAATCTTTCGTGTGTCCCTGTAAAGGCTATGCACTTCGTATTATGCATGAAATAACTTTTATTAAGCCTCAGTGATGTATATGAATTTGATTATACATGAAATCGTTTACAATACCGTAATTTCGGGTGTATAAGCCGCAGCTCAAACAATTCTTTTTCGACCCAGAATTTTTTTTAAAAGAAATATAACTAGTCAGATCGCCGTAAATATTTGTCTTCAATCACAAAATAAGATTTCTGGGTCCAAAAAGAATTGTTTGATCTGCGGCTTATACACCCGAAATTACGGTAATTAAAATATGGGGCAAACAAATCCCTCTTTGTTATTATGCAATGGAATTCTTTTGCGTGACCCTGTAAATGAATAATAATTATTCTTTTCAGTGGATACTTTACAGATTGCATATTTCAGTGCGCTTCATAGATACATGTAAATTTGAATGCGTTTGACAAAGTGTAACATCTTTAAAACTCATTTGAAACGATTTTTCTCCTTAGGCCATAATGTAATGGAAAAATTTTGACTGCCTCTGTAAGCAAACTAATGGTAGAAACCTCATTTTCAATAGGATTCATGCTAGCGTAATCATCAATAACGTATAAAAATTTCATGGCAATCTGAGTATATTTACGAGAGTTAGAGCGCGGCCAGACGGACAGGCGGACCATGTAAACATGTTTTGAAAGTGTTATTCTGTGAAGTCAAATATTTAATTTTCTGGCTGAGTTTTCTGTATTTCTTTTTGGAAGAGATTATTTGACAAAAAATTGCAAAATGCCTGGCAGAAGTAATAAAATTTTTAAATAGGTCATTTACTAGATGATTATTTTGATTAATGCTAATCAGGAGAAAAAAAATTTATCACATTTGAAATATCTTGTTATATCTATCGTAAAAATAACTTGAAAACTCTCACTTTTTTACATTTTTAGAACAATTGTGTCTTTATTGCTATAATTTTTTTTATTACATTTGCTATTCGTACACATATTTTTTATCGGTCGTTGGCCAAAGTGAGAGAACACTGACACAAGAAAACTAAACTGGCATTTCGGCCTTCAGAGAAAATTTTAATTCCTGTTAGAAATTAAAAATAGTATCGTTGATTACCGTAATTTCCGCCGTATAATCTGCGGATCAAACAATCATGTTTCTACCCAGAAAGTTTTTCAAATAAAATGTTACTTTCTAGATCTTGGTAAATATTTGGCTTCAATTACTAAATAAAATTTCTGGGTAAAAAAAAAAAAAAAAAAAAAAAAAAAAAAAAAAAAATGCTTGATCCGCGGACTAGATGCTGGAAATTACGGTAACTTAATCACTGAACAGGTTCTTTTTTCACACTTTCCGATGTCAATACGATACATTTAAATAAAATTGACGGTCAAACTAGTAACCAAGAAAGGCAAAGTGGAGTCATACACATGCGCAGTAGACATTATTCTAGCCCTTCGACTGTATAAGATGAAATTTTCGATATAAATTTGTTGTAACTGAGAATTTTTTTTTAATGCGAAAAGGGTTAAAACAACAAACGAGTGTTTTTTTTAAGCAGGATAATAAACTGTTGCCGTAATTCTACCACTAAAATTTTACAGTAATCAATCGTTATCTATGATTCAACAAGTTTGTTTATTCTTTAAAAAATTAGTGGTATCCGGCGAACGACAGTTTGAAACCCCTGTTCTTAAGTATACATTTTATTTAAATTTTCCAATAGAGTATTCTTATATTTGTCTAAACATTAATACTTTACATTAAAAAGTCAAAATATGCTTCATGTTTTCACAGAAACAGAAATAAACAAAAATAGTGCGAGAATCTATCTTTTCTATAAGCTGAAAAGAACTTATCTTTGTGTTTTAAGAAACTTTCATCATTTCATGTTCAATGAAATCATTTCTCTTCAATTACTTCATTTGAATTCAAATTCAATGGCTTTAGAATAATGTATGTTGAATAGAAAGAAATTTAGCGGCACATGCAAAACAATTTTCTGTTCATTAACTTGAGGCAAGTAAAACAAGAGAGTATTTTAAATAATATTTCATTGAATCGAAAATTCATTAACGTATTGTTTGCCAATTTAAATATGAATAAGATCAGAATATACATGAAATATACATTTTTATTATGAAATGATATATTTGTGATCAATATTTTCAAGGTTTAACCCTTTCAAGGGCGGTGGCTAGAGGGTCTAGCCACTTAATTTTAATTAAAAAAGTGGCAAATGACACCAAGAATATTTTAGTAAAATTTTCCTTTTGTAATGAAAGTACAAAATAGCGGATTTATATTTTCTAAGAAATTCGTTTTACTATTCTGGTGTCAGTCAATTATTTCATCATTTTAGGAACAGAAATCTTCTGCCCTTGAAAGGGTTAAAATATTATAAAACACATTTTTTAATGAATTTTTTTGATTTGAAATACATAGCTTGCAATTTCTTCCTTTTTTGTATGATAAAAATTTGATAGTAAATTTTACCTTTTTTTATCGCTGTAATCTACCTATTAAATAAGGAAAATTTTTCTACTAAAATTTTGTGGGACAAGAATGCGTAAAAACTGGCAGCCACGCTAGTATATTCTAATAAAGGTAAATTAGCCCTTTAATTCCGTTGCTAGAATGTGTTCTATAAATTACATAGATCAGAGAACATGAATTTAAATCAGAAAATTTCAAGGATAAATTTCGTTTTATTTAAATAAGGAATGTCAATTGTTAAGAAAAGCAAATTTTGCTATTTTAATTTCCTGGTTTGAATTTGGAACATCCAAAAAATATTTAAAAACCTACTACATTCCAAACGATGTTGCTTCCATATATGCAATCATGCACATTAACCTTTTGTGTTTCAGTATTACATGGAACATCTGACTTGGTCCGAAATGCTACAATGGGACAAAAATTGTAGTACAATCCATTATTAAGTATTGGAAGGGAAAAGAAATAAACTTTTATCTTATTTTAAACAAATTTGTGGATAAATTCTGGTGTCGTTCATTCATTTCAATATTTTCGAAATGTAAGTGCTCTGACCTTACCGGGTTACAGGATGAAACTCTTTTAATTATAGTAATAAAAACTAGTCAGATGAGGCAATTCAAAAACTTTCTTCAATCTTAAACCTGTCAATACTTCCTGAAAAATACAGCGAAGTGGCACTACCGGTGAGGTGGTTTAAATTAAAATCTAGTCAGCAAACACTTATTTCAATTTCTAACTGAATCTGAAGTTTGATGAAAATCCATGCATTAGTTTTTTTGAGATAGAGCTATAGCAGAATCTTTAAAAAACTGCATAACACCACTTGTTAGGTGATGTACACCAAAAACTAATCAAGATCTATTTTTTATCAGGTACTAACTGAATCTGACGTTTGATGAAAGTTCTTGCATTAGTTCTTCAGGTACATTTATTGCGAAATCGTGAAAAATGCAGCATAGTAGCGCCATCTGTTGGGTAATTTAAACCAAAAACTAAACAACACTAATGTATAACAGGAACTAACTGAATCTGAAGTTTTAAGAAAATTTCGTTCATTCAGTGTTGCCAGATGGGCTACTTTTTTCAAATTCAGATTTTTGATTGGCACCAATTTTTTGCAATGGTAAAATGCGCCTTATTTAATGACGGATTAATAAAGGAGAAAACAAAGGGAATTTTACCGTTCCTAAAATGTGGCGCCAATCAAGAAATCTTAATTTAAAAAAAAAGTAGTAGCCCACTGGCAACACTGCGTTCATTAGCTCTTCAGATAGAGCTATTGTGATAATATGGTGAAGCAAATCACTCAACTGTGAAGCAAATCATTCAATACCCTGTTACACCAAGTAAACTAAATATATATAAAGTTTTATGAAAATCCATGCACTAGTTCTTGAGATATTGATATTGTAGAAATTGCAAATAATGCAGCATAGCAGTGCATGTAATTGCACTGCATGTAATTGTTTAAAAACTTGGTTCCCGTTAGCCAAAGACACGTCCGACTGAACAGTGTTGTCAGTCGTCAACTTAAAAAAAGAAGACATATTTCTCCATTTCCAAAATATGGCAAAAATAAAGAAATCTGAAAAAAAAGCGTGCCCTATTGTCAATACTGGACTGCAATTGAGGATCAGTTAGTCCCTGATATAAATCGAGTATTATTTAGTTTTTTGAGTAAATCTCTCAACGGATTGTGCTGCTAGTGTTATTCATGATTATTGCAGTTGCTGTATCTCAGGAACTAATGCACGGATTTTTATCAATCTTGAAATTCAGTTCTCTGGTATAAATTAGTATTCTTTTTTTTCTAAAGTAAATCGCTCAACTGGTGGCGTTCTACCCAATTTTTTACGACATCTGAGATAGTTGTATCTCAAAAACTAATAAAGGGATTTTCATCAAATTTCAGGTTCAGTTTGAACTTGAGATAAAGTGCTGCTTGTTACATTTTAGTATAAAGTACTTAACTGGTCTAGCTACAATGTTTTATTTTTCTGGACGTATTAACATATATGAGACAGAAGAAAGCTTTGGGATTGTCACACCCAATTAGTTAGATATTGTTTCCGATATCTAATGTTTAGTAATAAATTTCCGATACGAATTTATTTTCTCAAACGGACACAACTTTCCGAACGACCTGATATGCATATATTTTTTGTATTTTTTAGTTTTCTTTAATGAAAAATTTTGCATATAAATCCGATTTTCCAAGACTTCTGACAATTTTGTGCCACTCATTATAAAAAAATTTGCGAGGTATACCAGGTGCTATCAGGAATATCCCGGACTGATATTACTACGACTGTGTCTATGAAGAAAATGACTAACCCTCTAATGGCCATAGTACTATTTTTGTTAGCATTAGTTTTCTCGATCTAGCAGGGTTTTTTACTCACATATTTCGTATTCACAACAGAAATGTAAAAAAAAAAAATATTTTAAAAGGTTCGGAACACAAAAATAATTTTTTTCTGCTTATACTGACAGTTAAATAATGTTTCTATCTTCATTAGAACAGGAAATATTAATCTTTATGTTTTGATTTACTTTCAAAACAGTGTTGCCAGATGGGCTACTTTTTTAAAATTCAGATTCTTGATTGACACCACTTTTTTGAAATGGTAAAACCGTTCTTATTTAGTGACATATTAAATAAGGTGAAAATAAAGAGAATTTTACTGCTTAAATAAAGTAGTGCCAATCAAGAAATCTGAATAAAAAAAAAGTAGCCTACTGGTAACACTCTTTCAAAATCTGGTTTTTAAGAAATGGTTGTTATGGAAATGTACTTCTTTTGAAAAGAATTTTTTTTTTTCCATTATGGGTTTTTTTCATCATCTCTCCTATTTAGTTTGTTATATCTCAGGAACCGTTGAAGATGAATAGTTCAAACATGGAACATGTCTTTTTCAATTATTTTACTTAAATTCCGATTTAGCTAATTGGAAAAAAACATTTACTTTCCAAAATGTGACCTTTTTTAAGTTCAATTTTTTTCCAATTTTTATTTTAAATATTTTTAATTTTTATTTGAATTAAGATTTTTAAAAATGCACCATCAAAAATAAAACTGATATACTTTTGTTTATTTATGTGTAAAACATTAGAAATTCTACAACTAATATTTCAAGTTATACTTATTTTAATTTATCCCCCCTTTTTAATGAATTTTAACTTTCTTTTTTTTATTATGATAAGTTTTATCATATGATTTTTTAAAATAAAAATACGGTTAAACATTAAAAAAAATTAATTCAGTAAATAAAAATTATTTTAAAATGTGTCTCAGACCAACATAAAATAGGAATTTTGCTTTAATTAATAAGCAGACATTTTGATATTACATAAGTCAATTTTTTCATTTTAGATTTTGTAGAATGATTCCGATTCCTGAATTACGCAAATTCAAGAATTGAAGAACTCATTGTACATTGGGTTTTTGTGTTTATGAAGTCCAACTGTCAATATGAGGGATATCGGCTCTAAAGTGTTGATGTCCTCCGTTGGGGTTATTTCTGAGGGAAATCTAACCGGTATTTATGCAAGTAAATCCAAGGTTCGAAGTAAACCACGTAAAACTCCAAACGATTAAACCTATGGGTGCAATTTGTTTTAAAATCAGGGTCTCCCTTCTATCAGCTTCAAGAAGAGAACATTTGTGTACTGGCAGTTACAGGGTTAATTTGTTTAAGTTCGCATTCGCGAAATCCTCAGCTACTCATTTCACTGCTTGAACTCAATGTGTGAGCAAGCAATTTTTCTCCATTTTCTTTGTTGTTTCTTCCTTAATATTGTTTAAAGATAATATAATATTGTTTCTTTCTTTTTTTTATGAACAGCGAAATCAAGTAGCGCACCCGCATAAAATTTCGCGTGTAAAACAGTAAATCGCTAATCGATATTCATGAAATGTATCGTACAGATTTTTTAATGAAACTTTAAGTTGGACAAAAGGTTTAAAACCTCTTAATAGCGTTCATTTCGGAACATGGAATTTTTCCGCCATTCGGAGGTGCCAGTGTTCGGAGATAAAATACATTAAAATGTGCCTGTTGTGATTAAAAAAAAAGGGATGTGTTTCATAAATAGCGTTGTCCTTTATTTAAGAAAATGTCTTTCTTTTAAACCGCCCAAATGCCTCATTAATATAAAACTGCATTTTCTGTATTAAAATATTGTTATCCAAAAAGATCATTCACAATATACACTGGTGTCCAAAAGTTAAGCATAATTGGTAATTAAGTAATTATTTTTAAGTAATGAAAGAAATATGTATCGAAATGTGGTGAAACTCCAGATGTGTAAACAAAATAGTACGCGTCATATATTTTCACGAAGAGTTTTCCCCGAAATCAAACAGGGGACCGTCAACAAATTGAAAAAGAACGAAGATCTTTTGGATAACCCTGTCAAAACTAATATAGCAAAAGTGTTCAAACTGCACATTATGATTAATTGGCTTATTGTAATGTATTGTGTTTATTTTTATAAGGATAGCATGTACACTCGTAGAGAAATTAAGGTTTTTATAAAAACAGTCCTAAATTTTTGCAAGTTTTTTGCTTATAATTTGCAGAGTTCTTATTATAAAATAATGTTCTTTTCTGAAAATATGACAAACATCATTGTACAGAATACCCTGTGATCAGAATTTAAAAATAATAAAAATTGTATGAAAAATGAGTAAGTTTAGTAAATAATTTTTCATTGCGCATGCGTCAACGATATCAAAATGTCATTTGCATATTGTGTTAGCTAAGTGTATAGAGCAACTTCTGTAAAAGTTTCAAAAACATAGCTTGAAAATTCTGAAAATGGTCGCCTATAGAATCAACTCAAAATGCGTTATTCCTAAAGGAAGCAAAAAAATCAGAGGTTTTACCTAAATATAGTTGTACTTGCAATATTGTGTAGGCACTAAACAATAGAATATGGATACAGCCCCTGATCTTTTTGCTTCATTTAGGGAATAAAGGATTTTGATCTCATTCTATCAACGATAATTTTCAGAATTTTTAAGCTATGTTTTTAAGACTTTCACAAAAGTTGCTCTATACATTTATCTAACATAATATGCAAATAAAATTTCAATAGCGTTCACGCATGCGCAGTAAAAAAATATTTAGTAAACCTGCTCATTTGTCATACAATTATTATTATTTTTTAATTCTGATGACAGGGTATTGTGTACAATGATGTTTGTTATTTTTTCAATAAAGAACATTATTTTATATTAAGAACTCTGCAAATTATAAGCAAAAAACTTAGGACTGTTTTTATAAAAACCTTAATTTCTCTACGAGTATACATGCTATCCTTGTAAAAATTAACACAGTACATTACAATAAGCCAATTAATCATAATGTGCAGTTTGAACGCTTTTGCTACATTAGTTTTGACAGGGTTATCCAAAAGATCTTCGTTCTTTTTCAATTTGTTGACGGTCCCCTGTTGGATTTCGGGGAAAACTCTTCGCGAAAATATGTGACGCGTACTATTTTGTTTACACACCTGGAGTTTCAGCACATTCCGATTGATATTTCTTTCATTACTTAAAAATAATTACTTAATTACCAATTATGCTTAACTTTTGGACACCAGAGTAGTAGCAGAATTCATCAGTGTACCCCTCTAAATCAGGGATGTCAAAATGTGGCCCGGCGGATACCACTGAATATTTTAATACTAGAACCGCCGGCAATTTTAGCAAAGTTTGATAAAAAATATTTCACACTAGAATTTTTATTAAAACTATTAAAACTTATTTAACCCATTAACGCCCAGCATCCTCATTTGAGGACGGTTACAAAAACAGCAAGAAAGCGGTTTTCCCACCAGTAAAGAGGAAGAAAAATATATACCTTCTTTTACAAAACAGAATCCTCGATAAGTTTAGATAAAAATTAATTTGTTTTTAAAAGTGGTGGGAAACATAAAATTTAAATTTTAGCGAAGAAAATAATTCGGGCGTTAATGGATTAATTAATCTATTTCTGTGCTTCTTATATTTAATATACCTTTTGAAAAAATTTCTGGTTCCAATCGTTTATTATCAATTTGTCAGGGGTCAAAATGACACCTAATGGCGGTTCTAGTGTTAACAGACTTTGCAGCGAATCGATGGTTAGTTAAGCCAATGATTACTATAAATATTTTGTGGTATCTGTCGGGCCACAATTTGTCACGCTGGCTATAAATGAACTAAAAATTCAACGCATTGCATAGTTGCCAAACTCTGTCTTTTTTAAAATTAAGAAAACATTCTTTACCCAGTATTTTGTGAAGTAAATGTCTGACATGAAATGTGACCGTTATTTGAAATTTAATTAAAATCGTTAATTAAATAAACTTCTGGTTCGAATTATAAATCTTTGATTTCAAAAATTCGGTGGTGGGAATGGTTGCATTTACCTTCCAATTCCAAAGGTAGAAAGTGTTTCTGAAATTGCGTAATTCAGACAATCGATATTCATGCCAGATAATCTAAACACAAACTAACAACTAAGTGTCTGCTATCAGTTAAAGCAAAATTTTCTATTTTTCATTCCTATTTTAAATTTCGGGCACGCATACGAAATAAATGAGTAAAAAATAATCTCAAAATTAGGAAAACTGATGTTAGTATAAATTTTAGCATGGACATTAGGCGGTTAAGTATTTTGCTGCATACCATAAGGTATATCAATTTCGCTATGCTTGAAAAATCAAATTTCCTTAAACTGCACTGCTAACAATTTTTCTCCATAAACCGTTATCTAATTCGATTCTTTGTATGACCCTGTAATTGTTTGATAAATGTTTTGCTTTTTATAATAAAGCATTCTTTTGTGCTCCTCAAAAATACATAGCAGTTTCAATATATTTCAAATAGTTTAGCATACCGTTAAAATTCATTTCAAATGACATTTTTCATGTCGACTCCAATGCGCAGGAATATTTTGTATATCCCTGTAAATGAACTGAAATTGCTACAAATGCTCTTACAATACCAATCATATCAAAGTAACAATCCGTAACACATATCAATAAATGGAGATTCCGATAATATTTCAAAAAGAAAGAAAAGCAATAAGACAAGCAGACGATAGGTGGCAACGAGAAAAAATGAAGTATTAATCGCATCATAACTGTGATGAAATGTGCAAATAATGATAACAATCAATTTTTTTAACAGAAAATATACCGATGATTTTGTGATCATGCAAAAATATTTTCCAGCTTTCATCAGATTTCTGATTTATAAGTTACACAACACATAAATATCAACAAACATCTCAAATCTTTCAAAGTTTGTAACTACATTAAGAATAAATTTCCCTTTGAGGCATAATTTATTTCAGGTATCAGAAGTTGCATATTTAATATAAAATATTCGGCTTTCAGTTGTTTCACAAATGAAATTTGTCTAATATATTACGTATATTTATTTTTAAAACTTTTATATTAAAATAATTAGCATGAATTTATAATTTTAGAAATAATAGAAATCTGAATACAAAAATATTACCAGACTTCATAAAAAAATTCCTAAATACCCCAGTTCTTTTAACCCTTTCAGGGACAGTGGTATGTTTATAAAACCACTTAATTTGTAATTCCAAACGTCATTTTGTCATCAGAGTTTTTACAAAGATATCTCCTATTTAACCCCTTAACGGTCGCATTAAATTACGGTTTAAAAATTCAAATTCATTTTTGCCACCACTTTTTTGTAAAAGAAAATATTCATCTTATTTAATAACAATTAATATGATACCAGAATAAAATCAATTACTCTATTTTATAAAACTGGTGGGAGACAAATAAATCTAAATAAAAGCCGTGGAGCTTGAAGCCCGCGAATGTCTCGGGCGCGACGATTAAGTGGTTAATATGTACAGGAGATATAGCCATTTCTTCATTCCAAATAATGTTTTTCGCAAATTTACGTGCCAGTCATTTATTTCAACACTTTAGCAAAGAAAATGCATTGCTCCTGAAAGGATTAATACAAGAAAAATCTTGTTTTGCAGTTTGGAAGAGGATGAATCCTAGTTACATGAAATTCACAAGGTTGTTGAAAGAAATTTTTACGAAATTTAATAATTTAAATAAGAATTAATTAGAATACTATATTTCTAGATAAAATTTTGTCAATTAGCGAAATGCATGATTTTTAATTTGGTAGTAATCTAATTGATTATTGTTCTGTATTATAGTTTCCAACTACTGTTTTCTTTTTGTTACCATACTTTCTGAATAGTAAGCGCAGAGACACACTTTATGATCTGCAAACAAAATTCATTGATTTTCAAAACAAAAATTTTGACTAATTAAATAGGGAAAATGCCCAAATTAATCGAGACGTCCAGAACTGAAGTGGATCAAGTCCATATTTCACACCTTCGAGATATATCAAGTAAAAGTTTCTCCGTGATTTAAATTTTTCCATTTGAGTAAAAGTTATTACTGCCATTAGTCAGTAACCATCACAACTATAAACTTGATTTAACCTTCCGTCTACCAGACGGGTCCATTAGACCCGACAGCAATATTTCTGGTGTCGATGGTAAAATGAGAAATTGTCGATTGACACCGGAATTTATAAAGGACTTGTCTAGATATTACGAATTCCTTAATTTAAGCTTTCATTGTAAAAGCAAAATTATATTAAAATATTACTGGTGCCGTTTGCAAGTTTGGAATTAAAATTAGGTGTTGCCGTAGATAAATGGGTGTTTTGTCTGGTAGACGGAAGGTTAAAGACGCCAAGAAAATAATCATTCGATTTTCGCTCAAAAGAGAACTTGATTCACTTCAGTTCTGAAAGTCTCAATGAAGGAAAAACTTACAATAAAAAAACTGATGGGAATAATCAAGGATTTTTAGCATCGTATGCGTCAAGTGCACGTGATGTTTGTCTTGTATAGGTTAAAGCTTTGAGGGGCAAACTGTTGTGATTGTGTGACACTGAATTCCCACCGGGAATTGGAAAAAAATTCTAGTAAAAATCTTATTAAAGTTAGGCGAGATATATAATTGTAGGGTAGTAGCAATTGTAGGGTGGTGGAATATATATAATATATTCCACCACCCTACAATGGATTAAGCACAAAACTTCGCAAAAAGCCATGGTTTCAGCCATGATCTGATTATAAAAAAGAATAAAATCTGAATCATATCATTCCTTTGGCAACTTTCTAAAAATTAAAAAGTAATATGCCGCGCATTTCCAACAACCTGGCCATCTTATTCTCTGGATCATAACCCGTGTTTTGTTTCCCGTGGGGACACTTAAAAAACTATTTACATTTGGTTTCCTAGGCAAAAGTATAAGAAGGCATTATCTGCGCTTGAGAAATATCTTAATTGACTGGTTACAGACTGCATTTGAACAAGCTGTTCATAGATTGCATGTTTTACATCTTGAGTGAAACAATATTAAGCAGAATTCCATACGTCTATAAAGTTCTCGCGAAAAAAAATTCTGGTGCATTAAATATAATGTGTTAACACTAGAACCGCGGCGACGGGTCATTTTGACCCGTATGATATGCGGAAATGTTGATTCGAACCAGAAAACTCTTTATAAAATAAGCTAAATATAAGCTGAGCAAAAACAATTTCTATAAATAACTTAAACAGTTTTAAATGAAAATGCCAGTGAGAAATGTTTGGATAAAACTCGAATGAATTTTCCCACGGTACTAGTGTTAAACATGCATCTTCTCAGTATTACCTAGTATGTACAGCACCATCTATCGGTGATTTATGTGACTAAACTTTTTCTTTAGCGTTATCTGTTTTCTCATGTCTTCAATTGAACTCATGCAAATTTCAAAGTTTATACACCGAATAATTCAATAAATAGGTCGGAGTAGGTTTCTTTCAATTATGGCCATTCTGTATATTTTTATTCATGGTTATATTATAGTTTCCATAGATTAAAATACGGATAACTTCTTTTACATAGTAAGAACAAAAATACACTACAAATTCTGTATATTTGCATGCGCAAAATAGTATAACTGTCCTCTATTTTCAAACTCTTCTATAAATTGAAATACGATATATAATACATGTTTCTCTAAAAATAAACAAATAAATGAATGGCAAGAAAAATTAAGTGTAAAAATTCTGAATGACTTTTTGTTGTGTATTCAGGTTTTTAAGAAATCTGAGATCCATAAATTATACCGCACCTAGCCAGTAACAAAATTCTCACATCATTTAAAATTTATAGCTACAGCGAGAATATATTTCCCTTTGGGGCATTATTTATTTGAAGTATCAGAGATTGAATGTTTAAGATTAAATATTCTTGTTCCAGTTGTTTCCCAAATGAAATATTACTAATATATCACATAAATGAGTCTTTTATAATTTATAATTTTGAGTTGCTTTAAATATGAATTTATCAGGTCAAGAAATTTCATTGATTTTAGATGAGATAAACACCAGAATTTTCTTTGAGAAATACTCACGTTTTGAAATCAGGTGATTTTAGAAGTATACTTTTTCCGCATAAAAAATACTGGTATTTATCCTCCTTGAGGAGCGGTGGGATATTTTTATCCCACTGAATTTAAACGAGGTTCTCACCAGTACAAACGTAATTTACACAAACGAAACTTTTAACGGATTTTTAGATTTTTAGATTTGGCCGCAAAATGTTGAAGAATTGCCTTTTCTTATTTTAAAATAAAATTTTTCGATTTTTTCTATGAGAATAAAGAGACATTATTGCTTGCCCGCTAGATGTATTGCAGACATTTTAATTACATTGCCTGATGCCATTTTATTACCTGATGGATTAATGTTAACCATCAGGTCCTAATTTACTTAACTAGTTGCTTATTAACGTTACTCGTATGAGCGTGACAATGATATTCTTACTGATCTTAACTTATTTGTAGGTAGATTAAGGTTAAGTGATTAATACTGCAGATTAGTTAATTAGTAATTCATTGCATAATATCATGAATAAATCCGCCATTTATTCTTACTGGAATTTAAATAGCTTTTTACAATAATACCTATAGATATTCTATTGAGAAAGTTGATGGCTTATTTTTTGTGGCTAGGGACTATGAAAAAGGCATCATTATAAAATGGACCTGATGGGGAGTATATCCCGATGATTGATAACCTAAGTGTAATAAGTGCTTTATAAAAATAGTCACTTCCAGTTGTTTACATCGTTCGGTAGTTTACATAATCGGCTGTTTGTCATATCCAGTGGTTAGTAATACCCAGTGGTTGTCACTTTTGGTGGGTATCACATCATACATTGTGGTCACTTGGACTATTTTTGCTAATATTAGCTATTTGGATTGTTGCAGTAGTAACCATTCCGATTATTCTTATTGATTAACACTAAAACCGCCATTAGGGGTCATTTTGACCCCTGCCAAATTGTAAAATAGCGGATTCGAACCAGAAATTTCTTGATAAGATTTGTTAGATATGTAAAACACGAAAACAGGCTAATTAAATAAGTTAAATATTTTTAAATAAAAATTCTGGTGTCAAACAGTTTTTTATAAAATTTGCATAAAATAGCCGGCGGTTCTAGTGTTAAGGGGACTCAATGCTTGAAATTTTTCAAAAAATCGATTTTTTCAATGATCTAATTTGATTATTCATTTAATTCTTAACTCAATGCAAAAAACCGCATAAAAATATTTGCATTTTTAACGGAGTTATAAGCATTTATGTATCAACACTTTCATAGCCGCATCCATATAATTTCAACTTTAAGTCGCGTTTTCTCAAAACTTGATTTTTGATGACTAACACCAAGATAAAAAAAAAAACTATTTGATCGAATGGCTTAATTTTTAATTTTTTTTTTGCATGCATATAACATCATTATCTAGATTATGAATTAATATATTTTAGATAGTTTAATATTTTGAGTTTTTTTAATGGAAAAAAAGTTGTATTTTTTAGGGTTTTTTTAAATTTTCAACTTTGAGAGATTTTTTAATACTGTTTTTATTAAGTGATAGTTATATCCTTAATTCATAATCTAGATTATGATGTTATATGCATGCAAAAAAATTAGCCATTCCATGAAATAGTCTTTTTTAATTCTTGGTGTTAGTCGTCAAAAATCAAGTTTTCAGAAAACACGACTTAAAGTTGAAATTATATGGATGCGGCTATGTAAGTATTGATGCATAAATGCTTATGACTCCGTTAAAAATGCTAATATTTTTATGCGTTTTTTTGCATTGAGTTAAGAATTAATTGAATAACCAAATTAGAACATAAAGAAATCGATTTTTTGAAAAGTTTTCAACCCCTGAGCCCCCTTAATGCTCTGGTGGAGCTTGTCTCTGTCATGGTATTTACTCCTTGTGGAGTTAGACTCTTGCGTGGGTGTAATCCCTGTTGGAATTCAGACTCTTGCTTTGGCAAATATTAACACCATAAAATCGGCGTTTCATAATTTGGAATGTAATTGACAGTGCATGTTATACCGCAGATTGATTTACGGTGATTTTCCAGCATAGTTCGATATTTCATTACGTTTGAAAATGGCAAGGTTTAAAACGCGTAAAATTTACAGTACAATATATTATTCCAATTCCATGTGTTATTCTACATAAATATACTACTTTCATTGCAATATTCATAGTTACAGTGTTCGTATACTTCAAGAGATTAAGGCAATTTTAGTAGTTTAAGTAACAGAAATATGATAAATTTTTGGTCTCTATATCTTAAGATAAAATTTTATTTCAATAAATAAGGCAAATATTTCACAAGAATTCTGGTGAGTTATCCTGGAATGACCTTGAAGCGTACGAACTCTCTGTTAATAATTAAATCTCGAGTACTGTGAGAGTGGAACATTCTGTATTTTTGGCCAGGATTGTGAAAAACACTCAAACATAGTTATGCCTACAAAATATCCATTTACATATAAGAACATGAGTTTTAAATACTTAATAGATCAATATTTTTTAAATAAATTTTCAAATAATGCCTATTCTTTTATGTCTTTTTCATAATTATTAATCTTTTATCTCCAATACTTTAAAACAAAAATTTTTGCCTAATCGAATGAGAAAAATTCTCGGATTAAATAATGCAAAATTTACTGTCAAAACTTACTAATGAGAGTATTAGATCATAATTGGAATACAGATGCCCGGTACGGTCATCTGTATTGCCTCATATGGGCCATCATGGGCCATCATGGAACAAGCCATCCATTGCATGGTACGGGCAAATCATGTTTGATAAAAACACGTTGTCCATATGATCCACGGACAAATCAGGGAAGCGATTAAAAGTCGCCGTATCAAAAAAAAAAAAAAAAAATATCGGATTTTTTTTGCCCGTCTGTTTTTTTTTTTTTTTTTTTTTTTTTTTTTTTTGTAAACTTGCATCGGAAAATTGCTGCCATTTTCAAAAAAACTAGTTTTATCGGGCATTTCAAAATACAATAATATGTGAAAAATCAAGGTTGTCTCGTTTCAGGGAATTTTCCACTCGAAATAACAGCATTTTGTTTTTTGGAAATCTACATCTAGACTAAACACGGGACATTTCGCCTTATTTAAGGAGATATTCTCTGTAAGAAATTATTGGCGCCGAATAATTTCCTAGTCTGGAAATTTCCTGAAGCGTGATTGATAGCCCTAAAAATGATTCAAAATATTGATTTCTTTAATCATTAATTAAAACAAGATACAAAACAATATATATCATTCTACTTTTCTGATATTTGTATAACAGTTTTGAGTATTAACATGTAATTTAGACGACGGATATTTTCTAACAATGATTTACAAATATTTATTTTATTGACTTCCAAACGTTATAGTATTTACATGCAATTAAATTATTCTTTTTATTAACTATTATCTTGTTATTTAAATTAAAAGCCTGTAGAAAATCTTGAACGCAATTTAAATAAACTGAACTACTCAAAATATATACTTAAATAGCAATTAATATTATTTTCAGAAAAACACGATGTTTTTGTAAGAGATTCCTTACTTTGAATGTAAGGGTTTAAAAATCTTTTTTTTTTTTTTTTTTTTTTTTTTTTTTTTTTTTTTTTTGATGACGTTGGCAACTTATAGCTTTCGGAGTAGTGCACATACGAATTAGTTTAACTATCTGGAAAATTTCAAGAGGTTAAAGCAGGTAATTTGTATATAAGTTACATGCTACAATGAAACTACTATCAAATATTTTAGTTTTTTTAGCTACAATAAAAGGTAAAATAATCCATTATACATATTAATTTGTGAAATCAAATGAAATAAATATAATTATACTTTTTATATCATTTTTATTTCTATGTAAAAGGAAGCAACTCTAGGGCAGGCAACAGTTTTTAAAATTGTATAATTTGGATGTAATTTAATATTAGATGTAGCTTGAATTTGTTACTTTGTCAGGAAAACTGAAAGCTTTGATTTGTACCTTTCGGCTGTGGTGGGTTAATTTCTTTCAATTTTATTTTAATCTCCAAGTGTCACAATGGAACTACAATATTTATTCTATACATCCATTTGTTTAAAAATATATAAGTGCATTACTTCGTGTATGAAAAAAAACTAATGTTTTGTTTGCATGGTTTTGGTGCCAGTATTACAATTGTGTATTTTAAAAAATATAACCAACCAGCGCTTAAAGTCTTGAACATACCGTCATTGAAATAATCATATTGAGTGTTTAATCGCTAACAAAAAAAAAAGTTTCTCCAAAAACTTCTTATTATATGGTTTCTAGCTCCATATGTTCATTATTAACCACTTAATCGTCGCTCCTGAAACATTCACAGGCTGCAAGCTTTTCGGCTTTTATTCAGAATTGTTTGATTCCCTCCAGTTTTATAAAATAATGTAATTGGTTTTATTCTGGTATCATTTTACTTGGCAATAAGTAAGATGAATATATTTTTCAAAAAAGTGGTGGCAATAATGAATTTGAATTTTTAAACCGTAATTTAATACAGCCATTAAGGAGTTAACATGTGCAAAACTTTGTAATTTTTATTTCATATTTTTAAATGTTGATACTGAATAATTTAAATAATTCGACTGTCATATGCAAGAGTGGCGAGTGATGAGGGAAAAATACGCTCAAAAAAGTGTTAAATACCATTATTTTGATAGACATCTTTAATCCTTTTATATCATTTGTAGTATTTTCTATAAGAAAACATTGGTAGCTTCTCGGGGTTTTTTCTGCGTTTTACTCTAACCACTCACCAACTTGTACGCCTATTGTGTTTATGAAATAGGTAACTTATAATTAACTCTTTGCGTTTCACTGTTTTTTTTAACATATAGGGGGGGGGGGGCAGCTTTTTTGTTATTTAAAAATAAATTTTCGCATAAATCCTGGGGTCACTCTGTCATTTCAATATTTTCGTAATGGATAAGCCGTGCACTGGAAAGGGTGAAAATGATCATGCGCGCCCATCGGATTATATTTATTGGGAAAGCTCAATATTTGCAGAGGAGAGGGAAGGGGAAGTGCTAAGAGTTTAATTAGCTTTCAGGTACACCGAAAATAGTTAATTTTATTATTAAAAAAGCGTAAAAAGTTTTGACTACACGAAAATGTAGGGATTGTCTTGATCCTTTTATGCATTCTTCCCTTTATCATGCATCCTTGTAAATGATAGCTTTAAATACAACTCGACCATTCATCTATTTTTGAAATGTGCCCTTTTTTACACGTCCCATATGAGTGCAATTTTTATCTTTCAATTAATTTATTTTGCACTAATCTTGTTTTTCATTAGTTTTGGAAATTCTTATTGTCTATATTTGGTGCTCCATGTATAAGGTCATACAGTTATTATTTTGGATGTTTTAGTCATTGTTCTTTTAACACTCTTCACGTTATCCAAACGTCGATTTTCGTTTTGCTAAGATTTCGCAGTGCTTTTCGAACGCCCTCTATTGGTGAATTTTCTTTGTTTTAAGTGCAACCATTTTATAAATTACAAACTTTCAAAGCCTTGTAATGAAATTCGGCAATCAGATAATCTTACTTTATTTTATGTTTAATTTTTTATATGATATACAGCGTTCGTAGGGATCAGGGATTTTTGCAGAAAAAGCAATGTAAGTTAAACGGGCAATTATTCACCTTCTTTTAGTTAAAAAGTTTCTTTGAGAAAATACTAATGCAGAAGTTTCTGGTCTGCAAAATTCAAGCAGGCGTACGCGTACGAACCCCGATATAGCTATAATCAGTAGTGAATTTCCATGTGAAATATTTTCTTACAAAAATTGTTTCTGCTAAAATACTTCAAAATAAATTGTATAAGAGTTAAATCTGCCAAGCTAAGATGTTAGAAACTTTGATGGGAGTTGGGATACACTTAGACGATTCGGTACCACATAGGAATGCCAGGGAGGAAACTCTTTCCGGATCCAGTAAGGGCGGATTATTTTAAGGATCACTTTATGAAAAGATTCCTAAAATAATGAAATGATTGACAGACGCCAAAATTTAACCCATTAACGCCCAAATTATTTTCTTCACTAAAATTTAAATTTTGTATTTCCCACCACTTTTAAAACCAAATCAATTTTTATCTAAATTTATCGAGGATTCCGTCTCATGAAGTAAGGTATATATTTATCTTCCTCTTTACTGGTGGGAAAACAGCTTTCTTCCTGTTTTTGTAACCGTCCTCAAAAAAGGACGCTGGGCGTTAATGGGTTAAGCAGGAAATTCTTCGATAGTAAAAACTTGAATTTTTAAGTGTTCATAATAAAAGGAATTTTCTTTTAAAGATATTATTGGTGTCGCTGTAAGTTTTTATTTAAAATTAAGTGAGTCCGTCATGTAATCTCCATGCTCTGAAAGGTTGAAACTTTCAAAAATGTGCCAAGAGCACTGCCTTTCTGATCCGTTGGCACCACTGTCGCAACAGCAGGTCCCAGTGTTGCCATGGACTAATTTCTTTAATTTAAGTTATTTCACTGGCGCCCTTTTTTTAATTGATAAAATTCGCCACATTTTAAGATTCATTAATAACGCGAAAATTATGAAAATTTCATTTTTTCAAAAAAGTGGTGCAATATTGAAATTTCAAATATAAAAGTAGTCAACTGGCAACAATGCCAGGGAAAATGATTATCTTTGAGTGATCCAAGCTTTTCTATGTCCTTGCTGGATCAGGAAAGAAGAATCAATAAGTCCAAAATTATTTTTCCTACACTTAATTATCAGGAAGGAATTATAAGAGAATCCACTGAAATAATTTCCAATAAATATATAGTATGTAACGATGCATTGTCCATGACATCCATGGAGTCGGGAAAGATTTGCTACAAAGTAGATGAATGTTTGTTTTATTAAAAACTGAATACCCTTTCCTCTCAATATATCTTCCATATTAACTCTAAATTAAAATGATCAAACCTTGATCAATAATATCTAAGAGAAATAACAACATTTAAATAATCACTGAGAATGGCTGTGTGAATTTAGCTGAAAACTTTTTGTACTTCAATTTGCATTTTAATGCATTTTTAACCCCTTGAGCTCTAATGGTAGAATTTTCTACCACATAATTTTAATTCCGAAATGTCACAATGGCACCAGAAAATTTGACCAAATTTATTTGAAAAAGGTTTAATGCATTTTTTTTTCCCCGTTTAAAAAGTTAACCGTTCTTTTTCTTTGCAAAAACTGGTGCCAATCTGAGATTTGAAAATTTGAAGAAATTTACACCCCAGAGCTCAAAGGGTTAAAGCACTAAACATTTGAAAGTCAGAAAATTTTACTGAAGTTACATTAAAAAAAAGTCACACCAGAATATTTATTTAAAATTGTTTCGATTATTTATTTAACATATACCCCCCCCCCTTTTTTTTCTTTATAAACTTATTTAGAAAAGAAATTTCTGGGATGACCTGAAACACATTCCTTTCATCTGGACCAAAATTGCTCCTGGTCGTTATTCTAATGTTATATATTAACCACTTAACTGATTTGCTCGTGCTTCATACGGGCAAAAAAATTATCTCGATCCAGTATTTTGGCTCCACTAATTTTTATTTTAATTAAAATTTCATACTATTTAATGGCAGAAATTTTGACTAAATATTACGAATATTTTATCTCATACTTTTAATTTATCGCATACTTTTAATTTATTGTATGTAAAAAAAGAATGAGTTCAGTGGTTAAATATTTAAAAATCTTCGCATTGCTAACTAAGCGTTAACCAACTGTGAAAAATGTCTAAACTAGGATTCAAATCCGGATCACTCGAATAGCACTCCGATGCTCTTCGATTAAACTACGATAACGATACCCAGATTAAATGTTTCAATCTTAATCCTTAGAAACGATAGATCGTTAGACGTGCTACATACGGCGTTCAGAATCATTATTCTCACCGGTAAAATTTCATTGAAAATTTTTGTTTATTTAACCGGAGAATTTTTTCCCCGATTCAGTTAGGAAAATATTTCTATATCGAAAAGCTGGAGACAAGAGATTAAAAATTCTCCCAGAAACGCTTGTCCCGAAGGAGGTCAACCGCTAGACAATGTGGAATATTCTTCACAAGCACACACTTCAGTGGCAAAAATAACACGAAATAATGCCCAGCACACATAAACTTATACAAGTAAAATTAAATTTTCAATCAATTTTCAGCAGTGAAATTAATCTCTAATTTATTGAATATTAAAAACATGAAAATTTTCACATTGCTAACAAATCGTAAACCAACAGAATGAAACTACACTTGTACGTTAGTGTGTTTTAAATAATTTTATATTATGTATATAAACCTAAAAGCAATTTTAATGGATTTTACTTGTGCTTCATGCGATTTTTAATTATGAAATTTCTTTTTGAAATACTGGAAATGTGAGGTATTGATTTAATTTTAAAAATAGTTAAGGAAATTGTATATAATTCTATACAATTAAGCGATGTTTAACTAATGCATTTACACAAATAAAAAATTTACATTCATTTTCTATTTCATTTAATTTGTAAATAAAATTCAAGTAATTTAAATTGTAAAACTATTCAACATATATTTTTAATTTCTTTAGAATTTTACCATCACAAATTAAAAGTGATTAAATTAAATGTTGCAGTTATCGTGACAGTGTTTCTAGGCACAACATGCCAAGGAATTCTGTAATAAGTTAATTTTTTTAGTTTTCAGTCATCTCCAGCTGCCGTAATTTATTAAATGTTTTGACATGCAGTTATGAAGATTGAATAGAAGTGGAGACTTTATAAATTTATGTGAAAAGCATGGAACTATAGATAAAGCATTCACTTAGTTTAATTTCTATAACAACTATCTTAGTTTTATCACATATATGCTTACATAGTTTAATCTATTTAGAAGAGTAAATATACGTTTTCAGTGACTCAAGAATATAGTATATTTTATATCTACGTTTTAAATAAAGTAATCTAAACCTTTATGCATAACGTTGTATAGTTTATTTAACTAATTCTAGCGTGGTTTATTTTAATAAATACAAAGCACTATGAAATAATATTTAAATAAAGTTTCAGAATCTATAACTTTAAACATATTTTTTTTATAATTTAATAAATGTTTTAAAAAATCAAATAAATAATCAATAATTCCAGGGTGAAAAGTACAATTTATCCTTGAAAATGGTCGGGTGGAAGATTTCATTTTTTAAATTGCTTATACTAAGGCAAAAAAAAAAAAAAAAAAAAAAAAAAAAAAAATTAAAACATTTTTTTTTAACTTTCTTCTAATTTTACAAAAAGAAAGTATTAGATTTTTGAAAATTTTCGGATTCTTGTTTTTGATGCATTAGCACGTTTCAAGGGTCAGAGCCTCCAAAAAAGAAGTTTTTACAAAATTTCTGTGTAGCTCTGTGACTCTGTCTATCTGTGTATATGTGAAATGCATTTTGTGAGCACACAATCCGAAGAACTAATACACGGAATGAAATAAAAATTTATAGTCAAAAAGTCACTCATATAAACTGTGGCTGATTAAGTTTTGGTATAATTCGCTCATCAGGTGGCTCTGCTATGCTACATTTTTTTACGATTTACATAGAAGCTCTATCTCAGTAACTAATGCACGGCTTTAAATCAAACATCAAATTCAGTTAGTTCTTGACATGAATTAATGTTACTTATATTTTATGTAAATCCCGCAAAAGGTTTCACTGCTATGCTGCATTTTTCACGATATCCACAATAGCTCTATCTAGAGAATTAATACACGGATTTTCATCAAACTTCAGACTAAATAAATAGATGATATGAACTAGTTCTTTTTACGTTTTTCTGCCAATCACCCAACATATGGCGCTGCTATTCTGAATTTTTCCTGATTCCTGCAATAATCTTGTTTCAAGCACAAATGCACGAATTTTCATCAAACTTCAGTTTCAGGGACAGCTTGATAAATATTATTGCTGTTTATGTTTTGGTATAAATCGCCCACTAAGTGGCGCTTCTATAATGCATTTTTCCCGCAATAGTCCTACTTCAAGAACTAATGCATGGAATTTCATGCCTTTATAATCCTCACGATGAGCATATTTTGCCATTTAATTTTGGCACTGTGGTAGCGAATTTTGAATTTATGAGATAGAAGAAAGTTTTGGGATTTCCACATCCGACTAGTCTAAAAATTTCTCGAGATTTGTTTCCGTAGCATATTATTTATAAATAACAATCTTAAAGCGGATAAACTTTCTATGGCCTTCATATTTACAACTTTTTTATACACTCAATAGCAAGCGCAGTATTTCATTTGAAAAAAAAAAAAAAAAAAAAAAAGACTTTTTTTCGATTTCCTTAAAAACCGCCATGAACGTAGTTTTGCCCCGATTATTCAAATAATACCCACCTATGCATGTCAGCTTCTAAAAATTTACAGTATTTAATTATCTATTAATTTCGCATCCACGTCTTTTTCTTCTCTACAGACTCTCATATTAAATAAAATGTACAAATAGGCCAGAGCGTAGATGAGTGACACAATTTTCGTATTTAGACTTTAAGTACATATAATGTCAATTTCAAAGAATTTTTTAAGAATATCTCAATATTTAGCAAGTTATTAAGACAACAGTTTTATTTAGAAAAGAATTCTTGTTTAAATCAAATAATAATTATTATTTTTATAATGCATATCTATTTTTCAGAAATCTATGCGATAGGTATAATAATCTGCAAAAAACATATTTTATACTACACAGCAATGGTGTATTTTTTTTTTTAACCAATTATTTATAACATATGTTTTAATGATTTATTCTTTTAAAGATAGCGAACATTGTATAGTAGTTCCATATAAAAGGGGGATTCAAAGAAGTGTCAACAATTGCGCTTCTTTGTTACCACGAAAATATAAAAAATATTTTTTAAACATTTCGAGGTCGGTGGTTCAGATCTGAAAACATATCACGTTTTTTTATGTGGAATTATTTTCAGGACTGAGACTCTCGTACACTGTCACATACTGGAAAGCATAAAAAAAGTCATTATGGATGAAAATCTGACATTTCAAAAAATAAAAGTTATAGAATTCAAATTAGGTCTCCACACGCTAACGTGCAGAGATTGTCTATTCTGAAAATCCATTCTTTTATTTCCACTCATTTAATTCGTTTCTTTAAGGCTACAGTGGACTCTCAAAACTAATTTTTTTAATTTCCAGTGAATTTTTTAAAAAATTTCTGGAAAAAATCATAGTATATATATATATATATATATATATATATATATATATCTTATTTCACAATTTTTTTAAAATATATTCAATGGTTTTTGAGATACATATTTTTCTTTTTTTAAATTAACAAAAAAAGGCAATATTTCAAAATGCTCCATGCGAAATTCTTTATGCCCAATTTTTCTGGTTTTTTGTTTAAAATTCTCTCTATGTATGTGTTAACAAATGTTACTAAGCATTTTAGCATATTACTTGTAAAACGTTAAAAAAATTATTTTAACTTTATTTTTTTTTTGTATTTTCCGTTAAAGAATCATTAAAAGCTTCATATAACTGAAATTTAAAAAAATTACATGCGTCTAAAAAAATATTTCTAGTAACATTTGTTAACACACACATAAAGAGCATTTTAAAGAAAAAATCAGAAAAAATTGGGCACAAAGAATTTCGCATGGAACATTTTGAAATCATGGAAACGACGAAAATATTCATTCTGAGAAAAACAGGTTTTAGTAACTACAGTGGTTATAATTGCTTAATATTTTCCTACTGACAGTTTCAGGTATTAAGGGATATAATATCATTTCTAGCTTATATGTAAGTGTTTGATGTTTTTATGGTAAATTCACATAAAATATGTGGCTTCGATAGTAATTCTTGCAAAGGACGTGAAGTATCTGAATTTTAAAAAATCTTTCATTTTCAGGGTTCCCAAATGGTCCGCAAACTGAACATCAATATTTTTTAACAGAAAATTTCATAGTAGATTTCTATAATATTTGCGCTAAAACCAACCTTCGAAGGTGTTTTCTGCGCAATTTGTTAGTAAAATATAAAACGAAAATCTTTCTAAGAAATTTCTGATGCTTAGTAGGCGGACCATTTGGGAGCCCGGAATTTTGTATTTTCTAATATTTTTTTTTCAAATTTTACTAGAAATATTCATGGTATAAATACCTCTTATTGTACAAATTTTTAGTTAATTATATTAAATATTTTTAATATTTTAAATATATTAATATTTTTTAATTTACGCTAAAAAGATTGGAGACAAAAAGCAATTCCTCTAAATACATTGTAAACAAACGCTTAAAGAAACAGTTAAAAGTTACAGTTACAGTATTGTTTTGGAAAACACAAAATTAATAATTTCAGTGCAAAATAATAACATTTTGTGTGGTAAAACAAAAAAACTAGGCTAAATTTTACGGATGTGAATCGACAAAAAAGTAAACAAAGGGGCGTGGCACAATCAGCTGATTGGACAAAAATGCTTCTAACTCCAGTAAAAATAGTCGAAATTGAATAATTCTTTTTGTGTTCAATAGCAGGGAGTTCATATAATGTTATTATGATAAAAATGAAAATTCGACAATTTGATGATTTTTTGCGATTTTGAAAGTCCACTGTAACCTTAAAGATTTTTGTAAATTTGATCTAGTAAAGAAGATCCTGCATAATTTTATTCTTTGACATGCCTCTTTACCATTTCTTATAAAAACTGTATTTTAAATGTTAACTAAACGCTGTTTCCTTTAAAAGTATAAGATACACTGGATTTCATAATGCTATTAACTCCTAGTAATTTTGTGATAGTCTGGCAATAATTCATATATCAGAAAACTTCATTTTTGGGACAAAGACAGTGTTTTTACATAATGCATAGTTGTAAAAGAAATATCAAACTTTGATTTCACTGAAAATATGAATTATCTAAAAAATGGTGATGCAAAATGATATGAACATTGATGGAAACTATCATCAAACGAGCATTGAAGCTGTACAGGAATATTGAATGCCTCTCAGAGAAGAAGAAATTGAAATATGCAAATTAGTTTAGCATATAAAAATACTTGAAGTCAAGGAAAATTTTAAAATCTAATGGTAAAGTGAGTTCTACAAGTATGGGTCATAAAAGAGCTTCAAATTGTTTTGAGAAAGAGAAAATTGTGTCTTTTAGGGATACAGGAATTTTGCTAGAGCTATCATAAAATAATTGAAACGATCTTCTTGCATAATATTAAACTATTTTTGATTATAAGAGGATTACGGGGTAAACAAGTCACCAAGACGACACCAAAAACTGTCCAAGAAAGAGTAATGGGAAAACAACTATAGGCGAAATTTCAGCAATGCCAAAAAGTACCTTGTCCAGAGTAGTAAAGGTTTCGAATATTATGAAGTACAAGAGCAGTAACCCCACGACAACGTATGACTAAAATACATCAGCAGAATCGCGTGTATCGGACAAAAGATCAAATGATCTAAAAGCTGAGTAATATTTTCGAATGAAAAAAAAATTCAATTTGGATGATCCGGACAGTTTTTCTTATTATTATCATGATCTGAGCAAGAAACCAAAAACGTTTACAAAGCAGTAGAAGAGTGGAGGTTCAGTCATGGTTTGGGCTGCGGTTAGATTTCATAATAAGATCAACGATGTGTTTTTATCTGGCAGAATGAATACCAAGATCTACCGGAAGGAAACTTACTGTCATTTGCTGAAAAAATTCGCGGATCTTTCTGGATGTTCCACTAAGACAATGCATCCCTCCTCACGGGAAACAGCAATTATAAATGTTTTCTTGATAATGGCGAGCATGTAATTTCACGACCATCAGTTTCTCATGGTTTGAATCCAATGGAAAATGTATGGAGTCTACCAGTTAAAGCTGATTTCGCAAATGGAAAACGATATGCCACAATATCAGAAATAAAAGCTGCTATCATTTTTTATTGAAATGAAATCGATTAAAATATATTTAAAAGTTTAGTTGACTCCATGAGTGATCACGTTTTTACATTAATTAGAAAATCTGATGCATACGCTGGCTCTTAATCTTTATTTTTGGCCAATGTTCATATCATTATGAAACACCTCAAAATAGAAAAATGCAGTTTGTTTTATGTCTAAATCGCAGTTTCAATCATATTTTGTTACGAAATAAAGCAATTTGTTCCATTTCTAACATTTATTAGTCTTCAATTTGTTTTTTAACATTTTTGTCTTTTTTATGCTTGAAAGACTGGGTGTTCATATCATTTTGAAACCCAGTGTAACATATTGAAATATATATTGATTGAAATATATAATATCTTATTTAGTATGAATTGAGAATTTTTAATCAATCTATATTTCATTCTAAGCCCTTCATCAATCAAATAAATCTGTAATCCTCTATTCCAGATCAAAACACGCTTTTCTCATTATAAGGTTACGTTAAATCTTCCATAACACATGGAAGTGCTTTTGTGACTTCAGTACAATTACTTAAGAAAATTATACTTATTCAAGTGTAAAATGATAGTAACAGATTATTGTCATCATTTTGAAATTATACTTTTTGAAATTCGATATTCAAATGAATATTTATTGATTTAAATTTCTGGCAGAATATTTTCCCCATTGCTTCGGAAGTATTTATGTGAAGCAAATTTTTATTTATTTATTTACTTTAACCCATTAATGCCTGAATTATTTTCTTCGTTAAAATTCAAATTTTGCATTTTCCCACCACTTTTAAAGTAAGAATAACTTTTCTTTATCGAGTAATTTGTCTCGAGAAAGAAAGTATTTATTTATTCTCCTTTTTTACTGGTGTGAAACGCGCTTGATTGAATATTTTAAAACTGTCCCGAAAATGGGACGCTAGGCACTAATGGGTTAATAGCTACGATTAGTCACTAAGATGTTTTTATGTCCCTTACATTTGCACGGATTGCCATTTAAAATTTAAGTATTATTATTTAAGTAATTTTTTTTATTATTTCATTATTTAAGTAAAAAGAAATTTTTTTTCTTTTATATATGTGTATATCTAATACTGTAATTATTAATAGAAATGTGTTTATGCGTATTCTCTTTAAATTTCGTTTCTGCTCCCCAGAACTAGTTCTTCATGTGATACAAAACTCTAACCTTTCCTATTTATACCTGATTATCGATTCTTGTAGAATCAATAGCGTTTATAGAGCTGAGATAGGATTTTTGAATACAGGTTACTCTGTTTGACATTGGATTCTTCCAGTTTTATCTCTTTTTTTAGTTTTTTTATGAGTATTGTAAATAAAAAGAAAAGTTCCCGGTTAAATTAATAGAATTGGGCTCACAGGTTAATTATGCTAATAATACATTACATTCTTATTTCAAAGAAAAATTTAACTCAGAAAATAATTTAAGGGAGAAGGGATTAGCTTTGTCCGCTTCCACACTTTATACACTATATGGCCAAAGGTGGCCGGCCACTTGCGATTTTAGACATTTTGTAAAATATCTAGAAGCATATATGAGGAATTATCCTGAAACTATAAATGTATAAATATATTAGTACAGGTTATACAGTTCCGTGAAGATTTTTTTCCCGAAACTGCATAGGGGACCGTCAACAAATTGAAAAAGAACAAATACCTTTTGGATAACCCTGTCAAAAGAAATGTAGCAAATGGGTTCTAACTGTGGATTATAATTAAGTGGCTTATTCTAATAAACTGAGTTCATTTTTATGCGTATAGCATGTGTACTGATAGAAAAATTAAGATTTTTATAAAAACAGCCAAAATTGTTCCTTTTTTTTTTTTTTTTTTTTTTTTTTTTGCTAATAATTTGCAGATATCTTAATATAAAATAATGTTATTTCCTGAAAATATGACAAACAACATTATACCCTGTGATCAGAATTAAAAAATAATAAAAACTGAATAAAAAATTAGCAGGTTTCCTAAATAATTTTTTCATTGCGTAATATCCCGTTCACTAAGCTCCAGGTTACACTGCAATGTAAGCAATATTTGAGATAGTATATAGTATACTATAGATTTAATGAATTTCAATACATTTTAGAATGATTAATACTCTCAAGGATATTTGTAATTAAGTTTTTTTCTATTATAATGTTGAAAGAATGTAATTTTCTGAGCAGTTAAAAGAAAATGCAGAAAAAACGGCATTACAATTTTACCCATTTGCAAAAAGCTCAGAGGTATCTCAGAATACTGAATACTTAAGTTCTGAGAAATTTCCTCATCAAATTATAAAAAAAATAGAAACTAAGCATTTTATTTTATGCTTTATTATACAAAATAACATCCCGTTTATGTTTCATTTTAATATGTTGTGCTATAAATATGCTTTTTTTATTAAGGAAATATATTTTTGTAGAACTTAAATGCATTTTTCTTCAAAAACCTTCTTTTTAAACTTTTGTAGTTTTTTTTTAAATTATAGACTCGAGGTAAATTATGTGTAATTAACCCTCTTTTTTTTTTTTTTTTTTTTTTTTTTTTTTTTTTTTTGTTAATTTAATGTTTACCTTGCGGAACAAAATTCGTATTCATACTTTAAAAAACTATACGCATGCATTATAAAATTTACAAGCTTACTTAACTTGAAAATAAAATATAATAAATATTTTTCATCACTGAACAAACAATGTATATGCATTTAAAATAGGGATACATTATTTTCAAATTAAACCGTCATATTTATTTAAGCTCAGATTATATTTATTAAAGAAAATAACTTTTTACATAATAAACAAAAGAAAATTCAAGTAAACCTATCATGCATATTTTTTTTTTTTTTTTTTTTTGCTTTTAGTCCTCTAACTTAAGAGTTATCTTCTCAATTTTTCCTTACTTTCTCTTTTAACCCTTTGAGCTCTGATGGTAGAATTTTCTACCACTTAGTTTTAATTCCAAAATGTCACACTGGCACCGGAATATTCGACCAGATTTATTTGAAAGAGGTTTAATGCATTTGTTCGTGTATGTCGTAAACCGAAATTTTCCTTTGTAAAATACTGGTGCCAATGTGACATTTGGAATTTTGTAAAAAATTACCCACCAGAGCTCAAAGGGTTAACAAATTAATGTTTAACAAAAAAAAAAAATCTCTTAAAGAAGATCATTCCTAAACAAATCTCTGTTATATAAGTATAATTATTTAAATTTGGATTTACTTTATTTTCATGATTGCATATTTCCTCTTATAGTTTATTCAGAGCAGTCATTTCGAAATAGGTGTGTATTTTTGTCGGCCGATTATCTACGCTATGGGATATAGGCCCTATGGGGTGAATTTCCCTCCGTGGGGGGTCTTTCTAAGGGAACCTAACCCTTATTTACGCAAGGTTCGAAGAAAACCACGGAAAACTTCGAACAGTTAGGCCGACGGTCGCGATTGGGTTCGAACCCAGCACCTACCGTCTTCCAGTTTGGAGGTCAGAACCTCGCGCCCACTGGTGGGGCCATTTCGAAATAGAGGTATTTGAAAAAATGCCATTTCATTTCTTCGTGTCTCTATGTTGAAAAATTTTTTTAATGTCCTTTTCAGCGAAATATTGAAACTAATTAATCGTCTGGATGTTGAGACATTGTTATTTATGCTTTTTGCCGGGTACTATTGACAATAAATAATTGAAAGTCATTAGCGGTAAATACTTTTTAGATAAATATTGGAAAACTGCGAACCATACAAAATTCTTCAATAAAAACTGTCGTGTTAGGAACAAAGATGTGTAGATATAAAGACCCCAAAAGCAAAGGGGCTTTAACCTTTGCCGCACAAAGCTTACATTGCTTAATCTTTGGAATCAGTGAGTGACACCGGAATTTAAAATCAACTTTATCTTGAAATAATTAAACGCTATATTTAATTTATCTCGTAAACTGACTTTTTTTAGCGAAAATTCTGTTGCTAACCTTTTGGAATTAAAATTAAGTGGTTTCATAGACATACCAATGTCTCTCAAGTGATTAAAACAAGTATAAGTGATTGTTTGATTATGTGTTTAGTTCTAGAGGTCAACTGCTTAAACTCTTTAAACTACTGAACTATTTAACCTCTTAAATATCTACTTAGGGAATAGGATGGGAAGCCCCTTTCAACATTTTTTAGAAAATCAATACATTTCTCACTTGTATTATTTTTATTGCATTTTAAATGTTTACATAATGAAAACAATTCATTTTTTCATCATATGAACCAGAAATTAAAAGTTTTCCAAGTAAATTAAATAAGTTGTAAGGATTTTTAATTAACTGGCATGCAACCATTTTACTTTTAAAATTTCGCAGAAAAAAAAAATCAGATTAAACAAAATTTTATTTTTCTGTAACTACAGCAGTCATCAAAGTGTGGACCATTGGAAACCGTAATTTTTTTTTATAGAAATCATTGCTTTATCAAATCCTCACATCTCTGCGATTCAAGAACTTGACTATTTCTTTAACCCTTTGAGCTCTGGTGGATAAATTTCTTTAACATTCCAAATGTTACATTGGCACCAATTATTTTACAAAGAAAAAATTTGATTTACGATATATACGAAAAAATGCATTATAGTTTGTTGAAGTAAATTTGGTTAAATATTCCGGTGCCATTATCAGATTTCGGAATTAAAATCATGTGGTAGAAAATTCAACCACCAGAGCTCAAAGGGTTAAAAGGCTGGAAGTGTCAGGCGGGCCATAGTTTGATCCCCAACACTATACTACAATTTTTTTTTTTTTTTTGAAGAGCATTAAAGTTGTTAATTGGGTACTTTTTTAAATTCACATTTATTGATACAGTGGCGTAAACAGGGTGGGTGCCAAGTGTTCTGAATAATTGCAATTTTTTTAATTCTTTTTGCCTTATCTAACTGGAAAATTTTCTGTTATGAATCAAAGAGAAGAAAACCTTACAATATATAACCTTACAATATTGATTTTTGGACCCCCCCCCCACTGTTACGCCACTGTGATATGCATATTCCAGACCAGTACATTTTTTGGTGCCAGTGCTTTCTTGTAGAAAATCTCTGCTTAACTTTTTAATGTTAGATGTAAATTATGGTTTAAACTTTCAGATTGACAAATGTTGCCATCACCTTTTAAAAAGATAATATTCAATTAATTTAATGAAAATCAAAATGATACGATAATCAAAATGAATTAAGAAAATTGCACTACGCTGTAAAACTGGTGGGAATCAAACAAATCTGAATAAATTTAGAGAAAATCACAGCCTCTGAATATCACAGGAGCAGAAAGTAAGAGGTTAAATTAGATGAAATTTTGCACATTTGAACTAGATTTATTTTTGTATTTTTTTTTAAATTACTATTATTCCACTTGGAAAATAATGGTACCCGTACGAATCTGAAAAAAAATATTACAGAATTATTATTCAGATGAAATTTCATGTTATTTTGATGGATATAAGAGTAACATTTTCAATAGATGTCATTCCAAGTTGATAATTTTCTTTTGAATTAAAAGAATTTTTCAATGAAACATTTTATGTAAAAATGAAAGTATGATTTTTTCTTCTCTTATTGGCATTCAAAAAGAAAATCCTAACTGTTTATACATTATTTCTAAGTAAAATATCTACAACATTCAATTAAAAAACAGTTACATTAGTAAAAGTAGCTGTGTAGATTGACTTTCAAAATGTGCAAGCTGAAAAGCTACCAAAACAGTGGCGCAACCAGGGTGGGTACCTAATCCAATAATATAGTGTAAGGTTTTTTTTTCCTTGATTCATAGCAGAACTTTTTCTGGTTAGATAAGGCGAACAGAACTTTAAAAAATTACCTGTATTCAGAGCACTTGGGCACCCACCCTGGACACTGAATTAACCCTTTGAAGGGCAGTGGGATAAAATATATCTCACTTAATTTTAATTGCGAAATGCCTTACTGACACCTGAATTTTGAAATAAAAATTTTAATTTTATCAAGTACGTAAAGAAAGCGCTTATCTATTTTGATATAAATTTGCTTTTAAATTCTGGTGTCAATCAATCATTTCAGAATTTTATGAACAGAAGTACTTTGCCCCTCAAAGCATTTAACCCTTTCTGCTCTGCAGTCTCTTACAGACATTTAGTCGTTCGGCACCACATTTTTAAAAGAAGTTACTTTCAATTACATAATATTGTAAATCCTCTAATTAACAAGGCAAATTTTATTTTCTTTTATTACTGGTGTCTAAAACAAATTTTGCAAAAAAGGTAATTTATAGTGAGATGGAACATATGAATGTAAAGAGCCTTGCTCAGTCTCACTATAAATCATCAATAACTTGGCTCTTGAGGGCCAAGCTAATCGGTCTCGATAATAGTGAATTTTCACCAGAATTATCATAAAAGTTCATTTCAAATTTAGCAAAAGCCATTTTTCAAAATTTTGCCCCAAAGTTAAAAATATAAAATTTATTTAAATGTTTTTGTTGCGAATTTTGCTTAAATTATGTGGATTTAAATATATACCACCGACCCTCAAAGGGTTAAATATGCAATTGTCGAAGTAGTATTTTATAAGTCCATAACTTCATTTTTAATTTATAAATGGAGTAAAATGTATTTTTTAAGCACATAGGAGTATCAGTTTTACAGTATTTAACCTAGGTGAATGCCCAAGACCCGTAATATTGTAAGGCTTTCTTCTCCTTCATTCATATTTCAGAAAATTCTGGTTGGATAAGGCAAACAAAAATTTCAAAAATACCATTATTCTGAGTGATTACAACGTAACCGTACATTTGCAAAAGCACATCACTTATATTAACAGTTCCAGTGTACTTATTTCATGTCTTTTAGCATATTTTAGCAAAAGTGTTTTGGCATATTATTTTTTTACAGCATTTAATTGCTTACTCAATTCCCTTAAATCAAAATTACTGTTCATAGATGGTTTTTATAAAGAAAATGTTTAAACATAGGCACAGAGTGCATGCTCAATCTCGAATTTTTAGTCCCAGGAACTAGCAAACCTCTTTCCAGAACTTGTCGATAGTAACTTAGTAATTGGACTAGTACTTGATGTAACAAAGATTAATCTGGCAATAACAGAATCCTTGTAACGTATTTTCCAAAATCTTCTTAATAAGCGAAATTTTATTGTTCGCGTATTGTTCTATCTTTTTTCTAAATGTACTCAAGTTAGCATGTTTCACCCGAACTAGACGACCATTTAACCCTTTGAGGGGCGGTGGTATATATTATATACCACCTACGATTGATGAAAATTTACACCAGAAAAATGTTATTAAATTTCCCTTTTCTAACTTTGGTTGAAAACAGTCGTGAAATTGCTTTTCCTTTTTTTGATATAACTTTTTTACAAATTTTCGGTGGGAGTTCAGAATTACTCGAACGCAATTGCTTGCCCCTCAAAGGGTTAACTCATTAACGCCCGAATTATTTTCTTCGCTAAAATTTAAATTTTGTATTTCCCACCACTTTTAAAAGAAAATTAACTTTTATCTAAATTTATCGAGGATTCTGTCTCGCGAAATAAGGTATATTTTTATCTTCCTCTTTACTGGTGGGAAAACCACTTTCTTGCTGTTTTTGTAACCGTCCTCAAAAGAGGACGCTGGGCGTTAATTGGTTAATATTTTTAATTATACCTGAAAAAAAATCTATGCGTGATAAATAAACTTTTGTTTGCTATAAACATTTCCTAATATACTAGAATTGTAGTGTAAAAAGTATGATTTCAATCCGCCAGTGTTTAACCCTTTCAGGAGCAAGGTACTTCTATTCCTAAAATGCCGAAAACAGTAAATGACGCCGGAATTTAAAAATCAGTTTATTCTAAAATATTTAAACAAAAATCATTGGTTCATATTCTTTATAAAATAATTATCTTTCAAATAGTCTGGTGTCAATGTTACCACATTGCCAGAAAAAATTAAAATAGAAATTAAATTTAGTTTGTTCAAAGATGAAGCACCTCCCTTGAAGAAGTTGATAAAAAATTCCAATATACATAATAATAGAGATATACATAAATAAAAGCAGATAACACAAGATTTTTTTAAGTCATGAAAGCAGCATTTAAAATTTTATTTACAATAACCAGAATTATAAAATTAATTAAACAAGACAGAAACTATAGATGCAGGCACAAGATATTTGGTGTTTCTTTTTCAAGATAAAATATATTGTTTCGATAAAATAACAACCTTTTCTTCGCATTGCATCGTTTTTAAAGAAAGAAATCTTGGTTTTGTTTCAACAAAACATTTTTTAAACAATCAATACTATGTTATTTTTATTATTTTCTTGGCAGAATGCAGGAATGTAAAAATTTATTCTTGCTGTTGTATATTTCGAAGTAGTCTAGTTCTTGCAGAAGTTTTCACTCACGGGAATTTAGCATTCATAAATTTATTTTCAGGACATGAAATACACTGTTGAAATATATTCCGGCAATCTTCGGCGTATTCGTTATCTCATGAAATTTTATTTGATTTCATATATGAAATTGAAATTCATTGCCGACGGTGATAACAAAAATGATTTCTAACATTATACATCTAAAAGAATATTACGTGTTCAGTGTGTAGTATAGTATATACTACATTCATACAAACTGTCTGAGGATATGTTATCAAAATTCAAAGCTTTAGAGGAGCTATATTATGTAAATGCATTAAAATATTCTACCTTTTAAACAATGTTTTTTTAAAAATTTTTAAATACGGTTCTGTCATACGTATATTTTCATATGTTTCAACCCTTTGAGAGGCAAAACTCTTCTAATCCTAAATTGCTGAAATGATTGATTGACACCAGAATTTAAAAACAAATTTATTTCATAATAGATAAAAGCTTTTTATCTGCGTACTTCATAAAATTAAATTTTTTCTGTCAAAATTCTGATGTCAATGAGGCATTTCGGAATTAAAATTAAATGAGATATATTTTATCCCACCACCCTTCAAGGGGCTAAGTGATTTAACCACATAACTGATCAATATTTTTGAAAAAGGCTTCCAAATAATGTCTATTTCTTTCATGTCTTTTACAGGTTTTTAGGTGCGGTCGTAATTATGTAAATACGTAGCACCTATTGTTGTCGCTCACTCCGTCCGTCTGTCCGTCTGTCCGTCAGCCTGTCTGTCTGTCCGTCTGTTCGTCCGCATATAACAACGCAAAAACTACCCAACCGAATCGTTTGAAATTTAAAATACATAATTATAACATAATTTTATCGAGCCATTTCAAATTTTATGAAAATCGGATCGATAGATCAATTACAGGGAGAATCAAAAGGATTCCGTTACATTACGGTCAATGGGGAAAAAAGTTTCAAATGTATTTTAATCGTTTTAAATTTAAAACATATAATTATTGCGTAATTTTATCGAGTCATTTCAAATGGCATGAAAGTCGGATGCATAGATCGTTTACAGGGACAATCAAAGGTATTCCATTACATTACGGTCGATGGGAAAAAAGTTTCAAATGCATTTTTATGATGTTACACTCATTCGAACATAATAGAATTGGCATGAATCTATGAAGTATATACTAAAATATGCATTCTGTACAATCTGTGATGCAAATAATTTTTATTATTAAATTACAGGGCCACACAAAAGTATTCCACTACATAATGCTATACGGGGAAACATTGTTTGGGGCGTGTTTTAATTATATTCAACTATTTCACATTTTATGAATAAGATATACGTTTCTGAGGTGTAATAAAAAATACTTTCTGTATATTTACAGGAACACAAAAAAAGATTTCGACTACTATACAGTATCCGAAGTACGCTCTACTATATCAGCAAGATTTTAATATTTTTAAAACTTCGTTATCGTACGAACGCACCTCATTTGCTACGTTCACGTGCAATTTCCAACTTGTTTAATATTTTATCACCGGTTTCTCAAAACAGATTTTTTTCCCTAATTAAATCCGTAATGCTCGTATTCAATAATATAAAATTTACAATAAAATTTTACTGGTGAGAATAATAAATTAGGATCGGAGTATGGATGATCGTATGCGGTACGGGCGTATCATGATTGACAAAAACACATACACACGATTACGGGAAAAACAGGAATGCGGTTACCACCAGAACTACCGAAAATTTGAGTCAAGTTGTCTGAAAATATATCACACCAGAAATTAGATTAAAAAAAGTTTAACTTTATTATTTCATGTTTTTATTTTTTGTATCTTTTAAACATATTTCATAATGAAATTTCTGGTTTGAATCGAAACATATTCACATGGTAGACGTCAAAATGACTGCTCAAAGTAGCTCTAGTGTTATGACTAGCACGTTGGAGGCAACGAATTTTTAGCACTAGAACGCCCGGATGGAGTCGATTCGACTCCAGTCATGTAACTAAATTTCAACTCGAATCAGAAAAATGTTCTTGAAATAATTTAAATTTAATCCAAGCACATTTACGTTGAATAAATCAATTAAAGAATTTTGAATAAAAATTCTGGTGGGAAATATTATTTTCAAACTTGAGCAAAATTTCCGGGCGTTCTTGTGTTAGATTCTTCTATTCAATTTTTAGACCAAAAGTGTATTCTACATTAAATATAATTATGAATTTTAAAAAATCCACTGGTTTTTGTAAAAGACGAGATAAATAATAGAAAGGATGTTACAACATAAAATACATTTTATTTATTTAAAACTTTTTAAAATCTCTTATATTATTTTAGTCTTCTTCTAAGTAAAGGAATGATCTTTTAGAAGTTTATGTGTATATTTTATGTTGTAATCAAGGTGAAATAATGCATTTTCTCTTATGACTTTGTGTATTCAACATTTACTGAAAGACAGCTCAGAGCTTCCACTCTGATGAAAAATTTTGTAATTTTTAACACAACTATTCAAGAGAAAAGTGAAATTTTCTAAAACTTGAGATTGAGTTAATCGTGATGTAGGTTAGGGTTGTTTCGTTTTTAGTGTAAATCGCCGTACAGATGGCGCTGCTATGCTATAAATGTATCTCAATAATAATGCATGGATATTCATCAAACTTCAGATTCAGTTAGTTTCTGATAAAAAATTGATTCTGATTAGTTTTTGGTAGATTAGTTTCACTCAACATGCGGCGCTATTATGCAGATTTTTTAACAGATTTTGCAATAGCTCTAACTCAAAAACTAATTCACGGATTTTCATCAAAATTCAGATTCAGATATAAGATGACATAAGTTTTTGCTGACTAGATTTTGATTTAAACCACCTACTCTACTATGCCGCATTTTTCAGGAAGTATTAACATGCATATGATAGGAGAAAGTTTTGACATTGCCACATCTGATTACTTTTAAATCTTGAACCAGAATTAGATGCTATTTTTATATTCATTCGCAGCGAAATTTACAAAAAATTTCGTTGTGTTTGATTTCTTTTGAAAATGTCCTTGTATAAGTGTATGTTAGAAGTTATTTTTCCGATAACGGCATCCATCCAAATTTGGAAGTTTGGCCTCCATTTTTGTTCAGAAATTTTGAGTTCCTAACAAAAATTATGAATAGCATTTTTTTTTTTTTTTTTTTTTTTTTTTTTTTGCATTATTTAACGAAAGGCATTTGGTGATTGCATAAAATAAAAAAAAAATTATTAGGGGGGAGGAAAGAATTTTGCAATAGGAATTTTAAATTGCGGAATAATAACGAAGTCCAAACTGGCAGCCCTGAATGTTACCCTGTAATCAAAAGTTAATTTCTGTCGTTTCGCATGAGTTTGTTTATTTTTATACTTGTAAGGGAAAATTCTCTGAATTTGTGAGTGAAGAACTCCTTTTTATCTATTTGTTAATCTAAGTACAGGAGCACAAAAATCGTCTACTTATTCATTTGTTGAACGAAATCTATTTGATAACTTGCGAAATAATTTAACTTAGAAACGGCATCATTTTAAACTTATTATAATAATATAGTTCTGAAGTTAATCAAAAATGTACTTAATAAACTCCGTGTAATTATAGAAACTATAATTATGTTATATTACTTTAATATTTTTCTTTTTTAAATTTACACGAATATAAAACTGAACATTTATTGTTAATTTTGTGTCTAAAGTTTTCATAAATATGTTTGAAAACATAAATATAAAAAAAAATATCTTTATTCGAAATAAAGTACAGATATTTATAAAAGGTATCATATAAAGCTAAAGAAATAGATTAAAGATTGAATTTTTTCATAAATGAAATTGATGCTAGAAATCTCCTTGACGAAACTAAATAATACCAAACATAAATTGCAACATAAATTATCTTTGTGCGGTATTGGAGAAAAGTTTTTATTTAATTAGCCCATTCCGTCTTAAAATTGTTCTATTAATATATTTTAGTACATTTTTATTTGTGCGAGGACTTTCCGACCCATTTTATTATTTCTATGCTCACATTCACTATACTTAGAAATTTTCAATTAAATTCTGTTTCAGGTACATTACATTGATTCTCTTTAAATTAAAATCTTGTATTACAAGGATATTAATTGAAAATTTGAATGATGCTCTATTTTGAATCCGAAAAGACATGGTAGCGTGTGATTTTCCATTTAAGTATTGCTGTAATTTTACGCGAGTATCTTAGATTTACTTTTAATCAAACTAAAATTCAAACCTTTTCACATTAATAATTCTCATTTATAAATTCATTCTGGTTCTCCAAAAGATTAATTTTCTAATTATGCTTGTTTCGCTCAAAGTTGTTTCTTTTACAAATTTATGCTACACTTAAAGTAAATGAAAAATTATTTAAAAATGTTTGTTTATAAAAAGGATTTTTTCCAATGGGTAATCGCATCTTTTATTTATTGTGATATCAAATCATATTTTTTGTTTATTATAAAATACATTTTAAGACTCAATTATGTTTCCAGAGCTGGAATCTGGTAAGAACACTTTGCTTGATTCGTTATTAAAAGCTTTTTGGTACCACAAATTTATAACTGTAAATTTAACTTTATTGATTGTTAGTTATTTTTCGATTAACCCTTTCCGGCACGAACAGGTTCTATAATTAAAATGAGACATTATTAACTGACACCGGAATTTAAAAGCAATTTTTTGAGAAATTAGAAACTCCTTAATTTAAGCTTTCACTGTAAATGCATAATTTTACTAAGATATCACTGGTGCAGATTGCAAGTTTGGAATTAAAATTAGGTATCTCGGACTGGGCACAGTGTGCCCCGAAACTGTTAATCAGTTGAAGGGCGGTGGGATAAAATATATCCCACCTAATTTTAATTGCGAAATGTCACATTGACACCAGAATTTGAAAAAAAAAAAGGTTTAATTTTTAAGAACGTGGAGAAAATCTTTTATTTTGAAACTAGCTGACCCGCCTGGCGTTGCCCGGGTCCGTACTAACAATATTAAACGAACTTGAAATTTGTATGATTTTACCATTAACTGGAAGCATGGAGAAATGCATTGTCTGAAATACGTCACAGCTGACTTTGTGAAAAATCGGTTTTAAAAACAACAACTAATATTAAGCTCTAAAAATACTTAAAATGAGCAATGAGAAACACGGGAGGGAACATGTATCCAACGATTGCGTTAGTTTCGTGTTAAAGTGTTGATATTTACCCGTGAAAATCACTGTTAAATCACGTAACTAATTATTTTTTTCGCATAGATATCCCAAGTGAGATATTTTGAACTCCAAACTAATTATATCACTCTTAAATCCGACTATACCGTGAATGAAATCAATACGCGATGATAAAAGATTGGTATATAGTATTATAATTTCAGAGCCATTTAACAAAAGTGTATATTTTTAATCAAAGCATGCGTAATGTTGACTCTGTGGACAAATTCCTAACCGTAAACTTTTGTACCGTAACCATAATCTGTCTGTAACCTAACTGCGACTTAACAGGACCCTACCGTAACATAAATATAACATAAATGTAACCTAGCCGTCACTTTATTGTAACCTATTCTTATTCTAACCATCACATAAATGCAAATTAACTTTAAACTAACTTTAAATTAACCGTGATCTAACTGTAACCTAACTTAAAATTAAATAAAATCAAAGACTTACCGTAATGTAATTGCAACCTAATCGCAACCCAAATGTTACCTAACTATTCATGGAGTTCACGTCCATGGAAATTATTTTGTCTTGTTCAGATTTGGTTATGATTGATTAGAATATTTTCGTCCGGTTCAGATTTGGTTCGATTCAGAATTCAGATATTTTTTGAAATTCGATTTAAATGTTCGGGTAGGATTCATGTCCATGGAAATTATTTTGCCTTGCTCAGATCCAGTTATGTTTCTGTGAAATAATTTTGTCGGGAACAGATTTGGTTCAATTCAGATTTCGGCGTTTTCATCAAATGGAATTTTTGGGTTCAGGTCTTCCTGCGTGTCCACGGAAATTATTCTGTCTAATTCGAATAAAGACATGCTTCACTGGAATATTTTTGTCAAGTTCAGACTTGGTTTAATTTAGATTTCGGCTTTTTCTTCAAATGTAATTTTTGGATTCGGGTTTTCTTGCGTGTTCACGGACATTATTCTGCCTTGTTCGAATAAATACATGCTTCACTGGAATATTTTTATCAAGTTCATTTCAGATTTCGAGATTTTTTCAAAGAAATTTTTTAGGTTCAGATTCGGTTCATGTGCATGGAAATTTTGTCTTATTCGGATCCTGTTACGGTTCTTTGGAATATTTTTGTCATGTTCAGATTTGGTTCGATTCAAATTTCAGGTATTTTTTCAAATTGAATTTTTAGGTTCGAATCTCGTTCATGTCCACGGAAATTATTTTATCATACTCGAGTCCGGTTATGATTCTTTCTAATATTTTGATCGGATTCAGATGTGGTTTGAGTCAAATTTCAGGATTTTTCAAATCGGATTTTTTAGGTTCGAGTCGGGTTTATGTCCATGGAAATTATTTCGTCTTGCTCGGATCGGGTTATAGTTCTTTGGAATACTTTTATCGGGTTCAGATTTGGTTCAATTCAGATTTCGGGTTTTTTTAAATGGAACTTTGGGGTTCGGGTCCTCTTGCGTGTTCACGAAAATTATTCTGTCTTGTTCGAATAAGGAGATGCTTCACTGGAATATTTTTGCCAAGTTCAGATTTGGTTCAGTTCAGATTTCATGATTTTTTTAAAGAAATTTTTCGGGTTCGGATTGGGTTCATGTCCATGGAAATATTTTGTCTTGTTCGGATCCGGTTGCGGTTCTTTGAAAGAGTTTTGTCTGATTCAGATTTGGTACGATTCAAATTTCAGGTATTTTTTCGAATGGAAGTTTTAGGTTCGTATCGGGTTCATGTCCACGGAAATTATTTAGTCTTACTCTAATCCGGTTATGGTCCTTTCGAATATTTTGGTCGGATTTAGATGTGGTTTGGGTCAAATTTCAGAATATTTCAAATGGAAATTTTTAGATTTGTGTCGGGTTTATGACCACGGAAAGTATTCTGTCTTGCTGGAATCGGGTTATAGTTCTCTGGAATATTTTTATCGGTTTCAGATTTTGTTCGGGTCATATTTAGAGTTTTTTTTAAAGACATTATTTAGGTTCGGGTCAGGATTCATGCCCACTAAAATTATTTTTCTTTGTTTGGATCGGGTTATGCTTCATTTGAACATTTTTATGGGATTGAGATTTGGTTCGGGTCAGTTTTCAAATCCATAGTTTTTTTTTTTCAAACAGAATTTTTAGGTTCGGGTCGGGTTTATACTTACGAAAATTTTGTCTATCACGGATCGGAATGTGGTCTGTTTTTTTCTGGTTGGGATCGGGTTATGTGTTAATTAGTCTAAACATTAAGGTTACAATCAGTTTTGCCACTATTCTTTTTATGGCTATTCCTGAAAAATAATTTACTTTGCTATTTGATCATTTTTATGGTGTATGAATCATTTGGGGATTCGAACAATTGTACGCCAAACAGCTATATTTTATTTTTGTTTTAAAACCAAATTAAAGCCATAATTTAATTTTAAATTGAATAGAATACATTTAAATTTTATCAATGATAAAAAAATAAACTCCTAGAAAAGCGCTGTGTGATTTTTCTTTACTGCAACACAGCTAATGACTCATACGTTCTAATGTTCGAAATGCCAAAGATCTGCGTACAACCACACAGTAAAAAGAAATTGAGTGGAAGTATAATATCTTGGGCTGACGCCAAAAATGTAACCCTAAGATCCGTTACATTAAGTCCAAATAAGCACCAACAAAACCATGTGCTTTGACACGCCGATCAAGTCAAACTGGTTTAAAACCGTATTTCTTTGTTTTTTACCTTTTAAACTGTTATTGAATAGATGACTAAAATTTCGTTTAAAAATAAAGTTTTGTGCCATTATTGACTGCAATACACGATCGGAATGCATAAAAGATATAAATATATAAATCATAGGCAAGAATTTTGTGAGTATTTTTATCATATGACTTTAAAATATCAATATAGAAGCATCATTTAAGATTTTGCTTGAAAAGTTAACATTGTTTCGTTTAATGTCTTAAAATCGTCTGCACTCTGAAATCTAGATTTAAGACTAATATTTGTTATTTAAATTTTCGAGCATGATTTTAAAGAATGTTTTCATAAATATATTTTATATATTGACATAGAATTATTAATATGTTGTTAAATCATAAACATTTTTCATCGACGTTATAAAGTATTAAAAAGGTCTGAAAAAAAAGAAAACTTTTAGTAATATAATTTTTAATTCAAATCAAATGTTTTCAATATTTTATTTAATTAGGATGAGCGAAGCGAATCCTCTACTAGCCCACTCAAATGACACTTTGTCGTACACTTTACAAAAAAAAAACTGTGCAGTATTTTGACTTGAAATTAAACACAAATATAAATTATGATCTGTAGATTTGCAGAATATTATTTTTTTATAGAAATACTTTTCAATGAATTATTATTTTAATTAATTTATTTTACATGCTTTTCCATTACGAACGCATTTTTTCAAATAAAACGTGAAACATGTACGTTTTCAGAAGAAAAACTTAAATCATGGGGTCAGTGATTATAGCTAGAATCATCATTAAATAAATATATAAATAAAATATATTTTCATTATTCTGACAAAATATCTCAAAAACTGCTTTCAGATTTTCAAACTATGCTCATTCCTTTTAACTTAGTTTCATGATTTCTCTTATAAAATTTATAAAATACTTTTTTTTAGAAAAATTATAGCATATTTTTAATGAATTAAAATTTGTGAAAATTCTCTTATTAACATTTAATTATAAAAGTATTTTTCTAGGTTAGGAATTCAAATACACAATTTATTCTTTATTTGTGAAATCATTTAAGCAGGCGATATTTATGAATTTTAAAAGAATTATAATATGTTTTTGTGAAGTGGCAATAAAAGAATTGTAAACAAATAAAATTAATTAATATTTTGTATAATTCTACTTCGAAAATATTTTTATTTATATGTTTTTGTGGAGTGGCAATAAAAGAATTGTAAACAAATAAAAGTAATTAATATTTTGTATAATTCTACTTCGAAAATATTTTTATTTTTACCAGTCTTATATCATAAATAAACAACACTGTAAAAAATATGACTATTTTGCTGCATCGCCACTCCCCCGCTTTTATAGAATATCACTCTTTTGGTCACTGAGAATGTTCCATGTTAGCCTGAAGTAACCGTTTTCTATACAAGCGGTGGAGTGACGATGTAGCAAAGAAGTCGTATTTTTTTCCACTGAATCTAAGGAAATTCATAGTTATTTCGTTGAACTACATTTTTAAATTAAAATGCCCCAAAACTTTAAATTACATTTTTGCTTAATGCAAAAGAAATTGAAAAAATATATTATTACTTTCAAATATTTATCTGATAGCATAATACTTCGCGAATCCAAACAAAGCATGGCTTTTGCTAGATTTATTTTGACATTTAATTATTTCGAATTTATCAATTTCAATTATTTTAAAAGCAAACATTTTTTAAAAAATAAACAATATAATAGAAAAAAGACCATTTTAAAAAATTACTATTTCTTCGTAAAATATGCTTCAGCTGTAATTCATTTCTTTCAATTCGTCTTATTAATACAAAATTCCTTCCACATGCATTTGTTTGGGACATTAAAATTTGAGCGATAAGTGGTTTAATATTGCAACCCTTTTTTCGGTTTACTTCACCCCCACCTTTTTCTTCCATGGTTTACAACCGCTGTGATAAAAAATCATCATTTAAACTGACAGTTTGCCAATCTATGAATTTTAAAGGTTTGTTCCAGCTTTTTTAATTATTCAGGCGAAAATTTTATGCAACCAACCAACCATAACTAAATGAAGGAAAAAAAAAGAAGAAAAAAGGCGATTTTTTATGAGAGTGATCTTTGATATTTAATTAATTAGTTAATAAATAGAATTTCGAAATTCTGAAGCTCAGGTGCATCAGGAGAGATTTGGGGCTACTCTCAAAAAATTTTTGAACCTCGTACATACTGTAGATTTTGCTAGCCATCGCAGACACACACACACACACACGCAGACAGAGCGTTATGTTCTTTTATTAATATAGATATATTTTTTAATTCTGGTGTCTTTAAATCATTTCAGCATTTTAAGACTAGAATTTCTTTGCACCTCAAAGGGTTAAATACGAAAAAATTTTCAGTATGAAAAACTGGCTGTTACCTCAGGTGTGAAAAATCTACGGGTCATCAGACAGTCTGTCACCACTAAATTTACTTTGTTATTTTTTTTCTAAAATTTCGTGTGAAATTTCTGTTAGAATGCTATTAAATTTTAAGCAAAGAAAACTTTAAAATTTTTGTGGTGAGAGACTGTCTCCTGACGCCTAGATTGATTGCATCCTTGATTAGCCTCTATTTTTATTTATATTGTTAACCCCTTGAAGGGCACCGGTATATAATATATACCACTTAATTTTAATTCCTAAATGCCATTTTGACACCAGAATTAAAGAATTAAAGTTTGCTTTGTATAATGTAAGAGAAGAAAACTTTTTACTTATTTTCATATAAATCTGTTCATAAATCCCGGTGTCAAACAAACATTTTAACGTTTTAGTAACAAAAATGCTTTGCCCCTAAAGGGGTTAACACTTTCACTCCTAGTGAGTCCAAAAGCCATCATGTCATTTTTTTTTCTTTATTTAATTCAGTTTTTCCAAATTCATACCAAAAAATTAAATTAGAAATACATGTTTTATTTAATCACAGACCATTCCCTAGTTAAATAAAACGAAATTAATGATTGAACTTTTCTGGTGTAAATTCAGATTCCTTGACCTACGGAATTTCTTGAACGTATTCTACCATGAGAATGAAAGGGTTAAAAACTACATAATTAAGGCAGGGGTGTCAAATATGGCCCGCCGGATATCACTAAAATTTTAAAGAGCAGGAAGGCTTCTTGAATTACAGAGATTCAATGATTAGATAAGGAAAAGTTTTTAACCAATTTTTATTGTATCCGGTGTTTCACTATTGGACATCTATGTGTTAAGGGGTTAAATCTCTAATGTCCATGATATAACGAGTTCAGAAAATTGTGTAATTAAGAGAATTGGAGTTCATACCAAATAATCTAAATAGTAAATGTCACTTTATTCAACAACACATGTCTGACATTATACAGTTCAAAGATTTTAATTTTTAAATTTCTGAAGTAAATATAAAAAACCCCTACTTATTCGTAAAAATTGATGGTAGCATAAATTCAAACAAAGGCCATTAGACTGTTAACTCAATAAAAAATGCGGAAATGGGAGCAATATTGATTCCACTAGCAACATGGCATTTTCTTGTCGTGATTAGGTAAATAATTATGAAGATGCCTGAATAACCTCTCAAGTCTAGAGTAACATAATTGTAATGCATTCGATTTATTAGAATCTTAAAAGTATTAAAGCTACATCTAATTTTTTTTCATATCAATTTTGTCCGATATGTTTTTAATAGAAATCTCTGAGTGAGTGTAAAACTCCATTATTGTAGCAAATGTTTCTTGAACAGTCAGGTGATGCAGAAGAAATGTATTTTAGGATTGCGTTTATTGCAACGTAGGCTTCTTCATGTGATGGTAATATGGACTAAGTATTTTTATTGCATATAGCAGATTATTATATAAACACTAAATCTATTTCATTCAAAGCTTTCAGACCTCACTTAATGGTATCTATTTTTCACATAATAAGAACTATAGAATGGGTTAAATGAGACACAACGTCCACTATTTCATCCATGTATGTACTGCCTTTCAAAATGTGTTCAGTAGTGTGAGTCAAATTTTTTCTTTATTTCATTTGCTATATCGCGGAAAGTTTGTGTCTAGAGTAGCTTAGTAAACTGCAACTGCAAAATAAATAAATTCTAAAGTTTGGCGGTAGCGCATTGGGACTAAAATTCGAGAAAAAACACGATTTAAATAATTTTCTAATAAATGGAAATAAATCAAATAACTTAATATTTTTTAAAAATAATATGCTGTCAATGTATTGCACTGTATATCTATATTATTTATTTGTCATTCCTATACTTTATTCTACTAAAATATATCCATAACTAAATGTTTTTTTTTTCTTTTTCGGAATTGAATGCCTAAGAGGGACTGCTCTGACAAGGAGGTCTTGTCTATAAAACTTAGCTATATTGACATGGCTACCTTGTCTGAGCAGTCCCTCTTAGGCATTCAATCTCGAAATGGAAAAAAAACATTTAGCTATGGATATATTTTAGTAGAATAAAGTATAGGAATGACAAATAAATAAAAAAATATACACTGCAATACATTGGAAGCGTATTACGTTTTAAAAAAAGCATTTTGAAAAAATGACGAATTTTAATTTAAATAAAAACTATTTTTCTGATTATACTATTCCTGCGTGTAATTTTGTTTTGTAATAAAATGTAGTATTTTACTTGTTATTTCTGTCCTTTCCTTAGGTAGTTTGAAATAGGATTTGGTCGAAAAAATAGGCTCTCTAGATCTTTAAAAAAATGTGTTGTTCTAACGTTTTAATAAAGCCATTTAATCTTATAATACTATAATATTCTAATCAAATAACATCGTTCTTTAATAAATCCATCTCTGGTCCCGAGTACTTTTTGTGACACCTCAGTTACCAGCTTCACGCATTGTTCTGCTGCTTGGATGTGACATGGAATTTGATCAAGTTCCACTGCACTCTAAAAAACAAATGTGTAAATTAGTCAAATTTACACACATTTATGTGTAAATTTGTAAATTTACACACTCGCCATGTACTTTACACATTTTTTTGCAGAATTTTACCTGTTTTTAAGTGTATTTAGCTTTTGAAACTAAGTGTGTAATTTGTTATCACTTGAAAAACATAAATAAGTGTGTAAAAGTAGAAAAATACCTAAATTGACACCGATTGGTGTGTTATTGTAATTTACGCATAGTTCTTATATACACTGATAAGTGTGTAAATTTCTAAAATCACCCACTTGTCATGTAAATTACACATTTTGTAAAAAGAATTACTTGTTTTTATGTGAATTTATTTTGTGATATTAAGACTGCAAGTTGCTGTCGGTTGGTTACCCAGACAATTGTGTAAAATTAGAAAAATACCTGGATTTACATGAACTTTTGTGCTTTTTTAAATGTTCGTCTGCATTTTGTATAATAGCAAGTACGCAGGTGAAAAATGAAAATTGAAAACATCTGCTGTATCGTAGTTTCGCCATTTTTAGAATCGAACATGTCAAAAGAGGAAAGTTTGTTTTCCTCTGTTAACTCAAAAAATAAGAATAAATAATAATGCAATTACAAATAATCAAGGAATGTTAATTAATACAGAATGTTTGTCTTCATATTTAGAAAAAATTGAACTATATTTTCTTTTCTATTGTGATTTTACCGGCATGAAAAAAATGGATATTCTATAACAAAGGTATGTAAATGTATTGTTCTAATAAAAATAAAGCTTCTCAATTAACAACTAATTTAATAGATTTTCATGGCTCAGTTTTTCATATTTAAGCTGTAAGTTTTTTGACATACAACCAAAAGTTAAGGAATTTAAATGTCATTATAAATAGATTGCATTTTTTTTTAGTTCATTTATGCTTTTTTGTGTGCTTCTGTATTTATAAAAAATTTTTATACTTCTTAAGATGTATTATATAAACCTGTAATAAATAAATATATATATAGGAATGTAAATAAATAAATAAATAAATAAAAGTTATACGCGCAATTTTTTTTTTTTTGGGGGGGGGGGGAGGGACGTTTTTTGAAGCAAGCTATTTTAAAGTATTACATATTACACTTCAGTACAGGTAGATGTGCCAGTAATGGACACCCTTCTAGTAATGTATCAACAATAAAACACAATAATGTAATCGCAATAAATAAATAAATAAATGCAAACTAAGCTTTTATTATTTTTTCATAGGAAGCGAACGATTTTTATCAGCTGACTTAAACCGGTAATTAAATCGTAATTTAAATCAACTTTTTTTTTAATCATTGACTAAAATCATAAATTTTATAAAGATTTAAAATGACAGAAAAAAGTATTAAAATCTAAGGTTACCATAATTTGGCAAGTTTCTACAGGTGAATTGAATACACAAAAGTGTGTATTCAGTGCTGTTACTACACTTTTGAATACACAAAAAAGCTTTAAATAATTATTTCTAATCTTAATTTCTGAGTATTGTCAAAGACTTAAACATGATAATTTTGTAAAAAGCATAGTTTTTATCTTATAAGTATAAATAACATTTAATTTAAAAATGATATTCAAATCTGGCATTAATTACAATGTCATAATTTCCTTTTAATAATCAAATTATTGATTCTTTTATATAATATAGGCATAGCAAGTATAATAATTTTCTGCAAATAAACGAATAAAGCAGCCAGATCTTATTTTCTCATTCTGCTTTTGCAATAATAAATTTATAGCAAATATTGGAACTAAAAATAGAATGAAATAATGACATCGGGTGAATCGCTATTGTAAAAGAAGGCATGAGAAAAAAAATGAATAAAATATTAAGCATAGCAAGAGCTTATTCAGTAAAAGTTGAATGTTTTTACTTTTTTAACTCATATACACCAAATAAAAATTTTCATGATTTATTAAGGCAGCAAAACTGTCTGAAACAGTAAATGCTGAGAACTTCCACTAAGTGCTAATAATGGTGCTGTTTAATGTTTTGAGAATTTCATATATAATTGGTTATTCCTTATATTTACTTTGTATGTGTGTATGATTGTGCTGACATATTTTGGGGGGTTAATATATGCAAACGTGGATGTAAATTTAGATTCAGGCTATTGACAGATTGCAAAATGAGATGCAAATAAATTTGTTAATTTTGTTAATTGTGTTACTAATTGATGAAATTACTTATTTGCAGTTGTTATTAATTCTGTAACTATTTGCTGTTTCCTCTAAGCACTTTTTTTAGGGTGGAAAAACTTTCTTCTTATGAAATTGGCAAAATGCACCCTACTTTATTAAAATATAATTAAATTCACTTACAGTAAACACAGATTTTTTGTAATACAACTTCCAAATTACACATTATTTCTTAATCTAAGTTCCCAAGATCTTATGAAAGTGATAGAGAATTATTTCTTTAGAAAAAAATTAAAACATGTTATTATTTAATTGTATTTTTCAATTTGTAATTCATAAAATTATTAAAATTAATGGCACTTTGTTTATCATAATGAGAAACTGAATGCTTTTTATAATTACTAAACAAATTACTAAGTATATTTCCCCATGAAATAGTGTACTTTTTGGAACTAGCATCTTCCCTTTTTTTCTTTCTAGAATGAGCACAAAATTGTTAATAATCATTTTAGTAATTAAAATATGTTATATACTAATTAAAAATTATATTATTACTAATTTTATGCTAATTAAAAATGTATATTATGTTCCTAAATACAGAGATTGTTGTTTAATAATTATTAATTTTAAATAGTGTTAATAGTTTATGTTAAATGCAGTTATTAATAATTGGAATAAATGTAGATATCACTAGTATTTAATATAGTTTTGGATAATATTGCATAATATTATTCCAAAATATTAAAGTATATAATGTTAGTATATGCTACAAAGGAAACTACTACTAAAAATAGCTCATAGTTACAGACATTATAAAACTACTTTGTAGTTTTTATAATGTCTGTAACTATGAACTATTAGTTATGTTACTTAAAGGATAAGGACACAGATTATGTTAGCAATTAGAGGAGTTTTTTTTTTTTTTTTTTTTTTTTTTTTTTTTTTTTTTTTTGTTGTTGTTGTTGTTTTGGTAGACTAAAATAAAATCCTTGGTAGTCATTCAGTATTTGAACATTGGGGACAAAAATCATAAAATTCCAATTTATATCAAAATAATCTGATTTAGTCCTTTCAGGTATGATGTACTACTCATAGTACGTGTCTTTTAAGGGTAACCGTCAGTATTATCGTCTCATATACTGCTTATGATACATTCTAAAAATCACTATAATGCATTTGCTATTGCAGTGATTGATTTAAAAATTTTTTTGGTGAAAGATAAGACTCGTATCTTAAAAGTGGTATAATTTTTTGGATGAAATATATCACCGTTTTTTTTTTAATTTAAATTTAAAATTTTTCCCTTGTTTCCAATAGACACCAACAGGTGGAGATACGGGTTCTACTTGTTGTCCGTATGGATTAAAAGAGGATTGTTTTTATCGTTTTTATGTTTCCTTTTTTATATGTTATCATTACTTTTCTAATAAATTCAATAAGGGACAGATTTTATACCTTATTAGATAAAATTTTGTTCAAAAAGTTCTTTTGTTTTTCAAAAAAAAGCTTTTTTATTTGAACAGGCGTGAAAGAAATGACGGAAAACCCGGCAACCCCATGAATCCACTCGTTGCAAGACAGGAATAGAGATGCCCCCTTTATGCTTCCCAATCGAGGGGGAGACACCCCTTCAAAGCAGAAAGCCTCTTGTGAAGTCAGCTGGATCCCGGTCAAGAGAGATAAGAATGTACAGAGAGGGAAACTTTCTACTTTCTTTAGATGGTCATTTTCTTATGCTATTGCATAGAAATAGGTTCTAAACAGGGCCGTGCTTAAGGGGGGGAGGGGGGGGAGTCGGACATTTGCCCAGGGCCGCGAAAATTTGGGGCCGCAAAAAAGTTGATGTTGTTTTTACATTTCCCCAGTTATTAAGAAGAGCGCATTATGAATGACCTTTAAATTGACCTACCTAAATTTATATTTTTAAGCGAAAAAAGTATTGAATTAAAAGTGTCTGCTATTTTGCATTTTATTTTCTGCTTAATTTGATTGTAAGAGTCCTTGCATACCAAAAGTGAATGAAACAGCAAAAAAAAAACACTCAGATTTTTACCGATTTTGTCAAAATATTCCATATTTCATTTTGTTTGTTAGACTGCGGACTTTAGTTACTTTCAACGCAGGATATGTTGTTTCTGTTCGGCGCGAAATGACTTGCATTCGCCAGTGTATTTTAAAAGAATTATCGTAAAATTCATACACTTTACAACTAAATAAGCTATAGATTAGAAGATTCATCTGTAAGAGTATACTTTTGGCTTCTTGGAAACTTTAAAAGTGCGCTATAGAAGGGCGAAAGCGCGGCGAAACATTCAATCTTTTACAGATTTTGTCGAAATTTTCACTAACCTAATTTTGTAAAAAATATTTCTACAGTCAGAAGTTTTTAAAATTTTTGTAGGTGATTAGATCTGATCTATTGGGATGCTCTAAAAAGATTGTATTAAAACACGGACGCTTAGTTTCTTTTAGTGGAGAAAATATATCGTCTCTGTGATTACTGGTACATTAGAAAGGTTTAAAATTCTGGCTTTTTAAAACAAATTACATTATTAATTAGAAGAAGCTTTTAGCTTTTAAGTACATATTTTTGGTTTGTCGATACCTCTAAAACTGCATCCTGTTTTTTTTTTTTTTATCTTTCAAGAGTGCTATGTAATAAAACATATGTATGCAGGCATAAATTTTGGTACTCGATATGGCTCACATCTATATATTAGAGATACCAAAAATTTGGTCACAACTTTAATTAAGAATATTAATTTGATAATTATAGAAAAAAATTATAAATTGGTTGACATAAATATTTCTTTGCAAATTTTTACTTTGCTTACCTACGTACATTACAAGATGACTAAAAAAGAAGACTCAAAATTGGTCATAATTGATGATTTTAACTTATCGCCTTAGGAGGAAACATTAATAAAAAATTTCTTTAAAAAGCTATAGGATACTATATTGTTATAATTAGGACCTGACTAAGTAAGGCCCATGCAGGGCAACTGCATCGGACGTCGGGTCTTCCGATTGAGCCCCCCGCCCAAGGGCAAATATAATTTTTTTGTTATGCCTAACTAATAAAAAAGGCCAAAAGTCACCAAAATTCTTTATTTATCTGTTTATTTTAAACTTTATGTGGCTCTTTTCTCATATCTCCTCTGCTTTCGAACCTCATGCACCCCCCCTTCTCCCCTCAATGTAACAGTTACATCACAAATGTATTTACATTTTAATGATTCACATTTATTCTTATATTTCCATAACCGATGGAAAAGTGTATTCAATAGTTTCTTAAAGTTATCTATTTTGTGATATTCTGTATACAAATGCGAATAGTACTTGGTACGAAATTTACATATACAGACAATTAGTATAAAATTTAGTTTTAGACACTTCTTTTAATTCAAAAAAAAAAAAAAAAAAAAAAAAAAAAAAAAAAAAATCCAAAAGGTAGAAAGGGGACCTCTCCGAATTACGTTTACCCCAGGGCCCAACACAATCTAAGTCGGGCCCTCGAGCCATGGTTGTAATAAAATTTTAATCATTTGTTTTCCAATTATATAGTGCCCCACCAGTGGCCGAGAGGTACAGACCTCTCACCTGGTAGACCTCAGGTGCTGGGTTCGAACACAATCGCGGCTGTCGGCCTAACCGTTCGGAGTTTTCGTGGTTTTCTTCAAACCTTGCGTAAATACGGGTTAGGTTCCCTTAGAAAGACCCCCACGAAGGGCACTTCCCCCTCTGGTCCTATATCCCTAGCGCAGATAATTGGACGACAAAAATAAACCAAACCAACCAAACATAATGATATAGTTTGTTTTCTGCGTATGTGGAGGGAATAAATATAATTTTTGTCATTTTATTCATCAAACGTGCCGTAACTTTAAAAAAATTGTATCGACTTGAAGATGGTGTTATTCGATTTAGAAGAAAAAAAAATCCACATGAAACGATACACCATTTGACAAAATGTTTATTCCCCTCCTCCCAAGGTTAAAAAAATCCTCTTTTTTCTTCTTGAAATATGATAAACTTTATTAGGGGGATTTCTTGTAATTTCATTTCTAGTTTCCAAATAAAGTTCTTTCCAAATGTTGGTAACTGGCCATCAGTTGGTTAACAGAATATATATGAGTTTTCCCCGAAATCAAACAGGGGACCGTCAACAAATTGAAAAAGAACGAAGATCTTTTGGATAACCCTGTCAAAACTAATGTAGCAAAAGCGTTCAAACTGCACGTTATGATTAATTGGCTTATTATAATGCACTGTGTTAATTTTTACTATGATAGCATGTATACTCGTAGAAAAATTAAGGTTTTTATAAAAACAGTCCTAAATTTTTCCAAGTTTTTTGCTTATAATTTGCAGAGTTCTTAATATAAAATAGTGTTCTTTTTTGAAAAAATGACAAACATCATTGTACACAATACCCTGTCATCAGAATTAAAAAATAATAAAAATTGTATGACAAATGAGCAGGTTCACTAAATAATTTTTTACTGCGCATGCGTGAACGCTATTAAAATTTCATTTGCATATTATGTTAGTTAAATGTATAGAGCAACTTTTGTGAAAGTCTCAAAAACATAGCTTAAAAATTCTGAAAATTATCGTTGATAGAATGAGATCAAAATCCTTTATTCCCTAAATGAAGCAAAAAGATGAGGGGCTGTATCCATATTCCATTGTTTAGTGCCTACACAATATTGCACGTACAACTATATTTAGGTAAAACCCCTGTTTTTTTTTTTTTGCTTCCTTTATGAATAACGGATTTTGAGTTGATTCTATAGGCTCCCATTTTCAGAATTTTCAAGCTATGTTTTTGAAACTTTTACAGAAGTTGCTCCATACATTTAGCTAACACAATATGCAAATGACATTTTGATATCGTTGACGCATGCGCAATGAAAAATTATTTACTAAACATACTCATTTTTCATACAATTTTTATTATTTTTAAATTCTGATGACAGGGAATTGTGTACAATGATGTTTGTCATATTTTCAGAAAATAACATTATTTTATTATAAGAACTCTGCAAATTATAAGCAAAAAACTTGGAAAAATTTAGGCCTGTTTTTATAAAAGCCTTAATTTCTCTACGAGTATACATGCTATCCTTGTAAAAATTAACACAGTACATTACAATAAGCCAATTAATCATAATGTGCAGTTTGAACGCTTTTGCTACATTAGTTTTGACAGGGTTATCCAAAAGATCTTCGTTCGTTTTCAATTTGTTGACGGTCGCCTGTTCGATTTCGGGGAAAACTCTTCGCGAAAATATGTGACGCGTACTATTTTGTTTACACACCTGGAGTTTCAGCACATTCCAATTCATATTTCTTTCATTACTTAAAAATAATTACTTAATTACCAATTATGCTTAAATTTTGGACACCAGTGTATATATATATATATATATATATATATATATATATATATATATATATATATATATATATATATTACTTGTAATATATACTGAACATGTAATTCCTTCTTGATTAGGTTTTAAACTTTTAAAATGGTGTAGTAAAAAAATGTCCTCGACTTTTTAATTTTTAACGATTTTTAGTGAGATTTTTTATACCATTTTTAGTGGATTTTTTCCATTCTGCTGCAGTTTTTAATATTGGAAAGAAACGTTTTAAACTTTTAGTCGAATATAGTACATTTTGTACATCACGATTTTAGAAATTTTTGCAGTTTTTTGTCCTTTTTTTGTATTTTGTGGTGATATTTAGACATTCACAAAGGGATTCTGTTTCAGACTAACATATCAAATTTTGTCTCCGCTGTTTTCAAAGCAAAATTTTGCATAATTTCGTTTTTCGTGCCGATTTTACGTACATGTATATATGTATACACATTTGGCAGTGAATAGAATGCTATAGAATGCTATACGTCTCATTGTGATAAATTTTAACCACTGGGATTGCGGCAATTTTTAGGGTTTCGTTCACCTGACGAAACCCTATTCGTCCTTGTCCTCTGTCTGTTTGTCACAGAGTCCGTACACAAATTCTGTACAAGTCAGAGCATTCAAATTTTGTATACTTACCGCTGAATACCTCTTGTAACACAACAAATCATAAAAGTTTGAAAAAGACTATTATTTTAATTAAAATATTTATATTAATATCATCTGTTTTATTTTTATTTATTTATTTATTTGTCTTCTAACTGTTGCCAAAGTTTAAATAGATATAAAAATTATTATATATCTAGCATAAATTAATGGATTAAATAAATCACGTAATAAATGTGTATTTGTTTTTATTTTGGTAATTAATTCCAGAATTGTCTTATCTTCATTCTCAATCATATTTGTCTTTTCTCAAGTTTTGGATCATTCGAGACAACAGCTCAGTTGCTATAAGTCTCAAAAGAAATCCTCCTTCAAACCAAATCCAGAATTGTATTTTTTGGAACGGCAAACCATGTGAGGCGGAAATAAAAAGAGATATATGTATTTTTATTATTATTATTAGGATTTGATAATTGCAGTACAATTTTTTTAAATTATTGATTTTAGAATACTGTAGTACTTCCGCATGTGGATGTTATTTCATTCGCTGGAAAAATTCAGGGGAAGGAGAGGGTCGTCCGACTACGGGTTATTTTCTAAATTTTATTAAGTTTGGGAAACCTAAAGAATCAATCGCTTTAAACTTTATAACACATAGTAAGAATAAGGATAAAGTTTTTTGAAAGAGATATTAGACGAAACCCCCAGTGCGATCTGATATCACATTTACCTACTTGTTTGACTTTCTTGAAAGGAATTCTACGTTAAAAAATTTAGCTAAATGTATTAAAATTTATCCTCCGCGATTTTTGAATATTTAGTTATTTTAAATGACATTTTCAATACGATTGTTAGTGATTGTTATTTATTTTTTTCTTTTGCGTTCTGCTGCAAGTTTTTGACATTCGTTACACAAGCTTTTTATTTTTTAAATTTTAGCCTAATTATATGAAATTTTGTTGTAAATTTTATAAAACTTTGTATCGATTTTCAGCGTAATACATTAAATTTATTTATCCGCAATTTTTGATTTTTTCGCGACTTTTAATGCAATTTTCAACATGAGTTTTTGACATTCGTAACAGAATTTTGTTATTAACTTCAACTGTGAATTTATTTGTGAAAAAAATTCCTTTTAGAATAGGTTAAAACACTGTAATAAATTTTGTTTTTCTGCAATTTTTTAATCTTTAGCAACCTTCACTGTTTTTTTTTTTTTTTTTAGTTTTAGTTTTGAAGCAATTTTTTAACGTTATTAAAAAAAGAATCCGGTTATAATCTTTTAATCTAATGTCCTAAAATTTGTACTCGTTTCAGCTAACAAACTGAACGCTGAACAAACTTCGAATTTTTGATGTTTTTTTGTAGGGGGGGGGGGGGTTCTGTGGCGGTTTTTTGACTTTAAAAAAGAAATTCTTTTTTAATCTTAAATAAATTTTACTGTCTGCAATTTTTGAAATTTTAACAATTCTTTATATACTATTTTTAGTGCCCCCCCCTTTTATTTTCTTTCGCGATTCGCTGTGATTTTTTTGCATTAGTAAAAGAAATTCAGTTTCAATCTTCCAATCCAATATAGTACCTTTTGTTATCTTTTCTATAACGTTTAATAGGAACTTATGGATTGATTTTTTTTTTTAAATTATTTTTTATTTTGCTATTTCTCTTGTGATTTTGCGTTTTGTGCAATTTTTTTAGGTGCCCGGAAACTCAGCGCCCATCAGGCTGGCTGTGATTAAATTATTTTAGTAAATGAAAATCTAATTGTTTTCTATATTGATTAGCGTGATATAGCAAACGATTTTCACAAAGAAAAAAAAAAGAATCAAGGTGAATTTATTATTGAATTAAATATTTTATTGTCGATAGTTGTGTGTTTGAAAATATTTTTAATGTTTTAATTGTTAGTGTTTCATTTGAAATGATTAGGTAATTTTCTCTGTCTATCATCATTTTTCTATTTAATACCAATAATATATTGCGAAGTTTGCGCTAAATTTATTTATTTATTTATATTTTTTCATTTTATAATATTGATTTTGACATGATAATGTGTAATTTCGTCGAAGCTAAATAAAGAGAAATTACTCTCTTCTCTAAACTTTTGTCTTATTTTTAGTTGCTGTTTTCTTATTAATATTATTAATAAGCGATTTTGTGTTGTATATGCAATTTTCAAAAGATAAATAACTTGTTATACTAAATTATTATTTTTCTTTTTCTGTTTGAAATTCATACACAAATATTATACGCAAAGTGATTTATTTTAAATGTTTAACATATTTTGTCTCAGTAATATTTATTTTTAAAACACTCTTTACCTATTGTAACAATTTTTTTTTTCTAATATCCATAACGTGCTTGATTTTTCGAAATTAAAAACAAAGTAAAAGAGATTTTGAAGTATTACTGTTATTCTTTATATGAGACTTTCTGGCCTTTTTTATATACTAGTATAATATTATTTATTAATTTAATTTAAAGTAGCTGTTGTTATTTTTAAAAAGATGCAAAAATAAAATAAATAAAACAGTTTATTTATTTTAAATTCGTTAAATATAAATATATTTTATAATGCATTTTATATGTATGTAAATAAATTATAGTTATTATACTAATATACTTATTTACTTTTACTTTACTTTTATACTTATTTTTTAAAAAGTTTGAGTAGTGGTTAAAAGAAAAAAATAGTGTCATAGGGGCGGCAAAATAAAGTTCCCCTCAGGCGGCAAAATGTCTAGCAATAGCACCGGCCTTGCTTACATAAATAATAGAGATTACAATTGAATGGTATATACAATTTTTTTTCGATTGCTGTATCATATACAGTAATTTTACATCATATTTAAACCTATGTGTTCTTAAGCAATCCAATATATTAAAGAAACTAATATAGTTTAGAAAAAAAAATGCAAAGTAACTATTAAAAATACCATAATTAGGAAATATAACGATTAAATAATGTGTTTTAAAATTATGTCTTTGGGCATTTCCATGCGAACTTGTTTGTCTGTTACGTACTACGATTTTTAGCTACCAGTATTTTAAAACGAGAAAATGTGACTTAGTTTATCGAAGATATATCATCAATTGAATAAAGCGAAGCAAACTTTTCGAAAATAACGGTGGCCAACAAGCATAGCGATTTTCAGTTGTGTAACAGACTAACAAATTCGCATGGAAATGCCCCTTTGTAGTTTACTAAACAAAGGTAAATTTCAAAAGACTGCTTTCAGAACTATACAGTGACAATATCACTATTGCATTCGAATCTGCCATGCAGATCATAAGAAAAAATAAACTGACTATAGTCTGTGTGAACATGAAGATCCCTTTCTTCGTTTCTTCGCACCAGATAAAGATCAGCCGGACCCACCGCTTTTCTCCTACACTGCAAGGGAAAGAGAGGGGTCATATATGAAAACTCGCTAGTTAACAAAAAAGTAGGATTACCAAAACATGAAAGTTCTCGCTCCACCCCCCGTCGAGAAGTGTGAAAGTCCGCGCCATCTATTGAGAATAAGCATTTTTATTTTTAACTGAACGATAGCTTTAATGGGGTATTATTTTGTTTTAAGAAATATTTTTGCTGATATTTACATGCAGTAATGTTATTATATGTCTATGCATTTACTATATGACTTCATTTTATGCTTAAGCATTTAATAATAATAATAATTATTATTATTATTTGGTTAATTTTCTCTGCGCTGTTTGCGATTCTTTTATTTCAAACATCATATTTCACTCTTTAAATTTAAAATAAAAGTTACTTTCTTGAAAGAATCATGTCTAATAATGCGCAGAATTAGGAGAAAGTCTAATCAGTTAAATCTTATTGCAATACAATATTTTCTAAACATTTCCCAAAATTCTTTTTTAGTCTATGGCCATATGTATATTGAATAATACGCAAAATAGCAACATTCGTTATCTTTCAGATTATGAAATATTGGTGAAACATTAATTAATGTACTTGGATAGCTAGTATTAATATTAATACTGTAAAAGTATGTATTATTAATACTATTAATATTACTAATATTAAAATGTATTATTAATATTATTAATAATAAATATTTCTGAAAAATTGCTCTTTAAAATATTGAAAACAATATGAGTTGTTATAGCAGTAAATATGAGCGAGAGAATTTCTTTTTAACTTTAATTTAAAAGACAGAAATTGTAAGGAATTGAAATTATGCACAGTCTGCGCATAAATTGTGATCTCACGGTTGTAGAACTATAAACCAACTCTAAAAGAAATTACAAATTGGTAATTAAAATTTCAGTTTATCATGCTTTATATAAAAACGGGTATATCGGTGATACGAAAATGATTTGTCTTTTATTTAGTGTGGTGTGTAAATTGCCAAAATACATTGCTGGCACACTATTTTCTGGGCATCAAACAGAGCTACCAGAAAATATAATCTCAATCAGTAAATGTTATTCTTCTTTGAACAATTTTTTTAATCATTAAATTTATCATTATTAATCATTGGGAATTAATTCCCAATTTAAACATACTAAAACATATAATGTTAACTCTAAATACATAAAAATATGTCTGCTTGGAATATTACACAAATATCTAAATATTTTGATTATTGCACACAAATCTGTGTTTTGCATGTTTAGCAGAAATACTTATATGAAGAGAATGCTACACAAAAATCTGTGTATTTTTCATATTATACAAAAACCTGTGTAATTTACATACTACACAAAAAATTGAGTATTTTACATAAAACACAAAAGTATGTGTTTCATCCATTATACACAAAAATACATTTAATCACAGAAAATTACACATATGAATGTGTGAGAATATTACACATAAATCTGTGTATTCTTCTGCAATTTACACATTAAAGTGTGCATTTCAAGACTTATCAGATAACATTTACACATTTGGACTTATCATCAAATTACACTTTAAAATGTGTATTTTCAAATTTACACATTAGGCGTGTATTTTGGCAATTTACACACCAATTTACACACATAGACATGTCGTTTTTGTATCATCGATATACCTGTTTTTATGTGTAAATTTACACATTTTTTTTAGAGTGTGGGCAGCTGTTTCACCTGATTCTGGACCCGTGAGTTCTTTTAGAGCCGAAAGGTTTCAGCCCGAAAAAAGACGAGACTGTTAAAAATCATAATACTGAAAAGAAATAAGGAGACCAATTTTTACCTTATTTTAACTTTCTATCAGAATGGTGCTTTTTGCGCTTTCTTCCCGCCCATCCTTTTTTCGGAGTCAAGAAAGTTAATAAAACAGAAGTGATTGATTAAAACCATTGACACCTAAAGGAGACACTTTGAATAATATTCTTTGCCAGATATAAATACATTTTAAGCTAGGTAATTTTCTGTATGTTAAAGGAGCAAATTCAGAAATATTTCTTCAAGAAAATATTCAAACCAACACATTTTGTCACAGTTAGAGGGTTGAGCTGCATGGGGAAATTTTCTTGTAACTTTAATTTGTGATACAGTCAACTAATCAACGTGGCTATTTATTCAGATAACACAAGTCAATGCATAAATTGTGACTGTACAATGTTAAGATTTCAAATCAACAGTAGCAGTGAGATGACTTTCATTAATAAAGAATAAAATAATTATTATACGAATTGAATAATTCCAACTGAGCGGAAAATCGCCCAGACAGGGCTCCCAAATGGTCCGCGAACTGAACATCAGAATTGTTTTAGAAAAATTTTCTTTTTAGATTTTTCTTGCAAATTGTCAAGAAACCACGTTTGGAAGTTGATTCTATCTCAAACGTATTATGAAATTTTCTGTTAAAAAATACTGATGTTCAGTTCGCGGACCATTTGGGAGCCCTGCCCAGGCCGGAAATCGAACTCAGATTCTTGGCTTGCAAGGCCAATGCTTTACTGTTTAAGCTTAGAGAGGGCATTTTTCGCTCAGATAACCTTATTGGTCATAACATCTGGCCTGTCATTTAGATCGACTATTCTTAATTTTCGGTATAGACTCAAAATTTTGCATTAATAAGGCGGTTAAATAAGGAGAAAATTTAAATTTAAATTTACTGGCCGCCGGTTTTCACAGGCGGCAGTCAACCCCCGCAAAAGTGGTTACAGTGGAATTTTTGTCATAATTTTTGAATTTTTCAGTACCTCTTCATTCACAGTTCCATGTAATGAACGTGCTTAACACCACCGGGTGCGTTTTTTCTTTCGATTTTTAGAGAAAATTACTTTTACATCAATAACATTGACACTAGCTGTCTAAATAGATTAATTAGAGATTAACGACTGTTGCATTGTCTGAAAAATAACAAAGGTTGTTGTTTTGCGTAGTATTAAGTTAATATTCATGTGACGATAGGCTAAGGAAGACATTTGGAGATGTTTAGGAAATATTATATTACAATAAATATTAACTGATATTATAAATGTTTAATATTTTTTGCGATTTATTAGAAATGGTTCTTTCAGGAAACTAACTTTTAGTTTAAAATTAAACAGTTGAATTTATTTTTAAATAAAAGAATCGCAAAGGCGAAAAGAGAACTTAGCAAATAATAACTATTATTATTAGTAGTAAATGCCTAAACATAAATGAAATCATATAGTAGATACATAGATATATACTAATATTACTACATGATAATAGTACCAAAAGTATTAATTAGAACGAAATAATACCATATTAAAAGACAAGTACTATTAATAGTACACCAGATCGGAAAGATTTAAAGCATATGCCTTTTGATCTGTACCGATAATCGTCCGACACAATTGAAACTCATGACCTTGTTCGTAATAGCTTCATGCAGATCATTTAAAAAAAAAATACCTGCAGTTATTAAAACTATTAAACAATAGATATGTCTATCTTTTTTAACCAAATCATACTGCTTTTTATAGATGTCATCCGATTTTACATTTTTCGAACCCAAAACGATGGCCAGCATAAAAGCATATTTTTTTTTAAAAAGAAGAATGTACTCTTGGAGTTTCTGATAAATAGATATATTAAATTTGGGTTTGGAATATAATTATAAATTAAGACAAAAAATTATCAATTTTAAATTATTTGGCGAATCATAGCTATTGGCAATGTAGGTAATAAATGTTATTCTTTTTATTAATTGTTTTTTATGTTCAATGATAATAGTAAATTATAATTTGGAATATAAATTTAATTACAAAAAAAGACTTTGTACCAAAGATATATGTTTTATTTTTCTTCGTCAACTTGATACTTCATTTCAGTATAAAAGCATAAACCAATGCAAATTCCAATTTATAAAAAGAAGAAAAAAGTGATTTCAGGAAGGAAAATAACTTTTTTAATCGTGTTTATTTACTAAAAATGCTTTCATTCGAGTGCTAGTATACGAATGAATAAATATAACAAGTTGGAAATTGCACGTGAAGCGTAGCAAATGAGGTGCGTTCGTACGATAACAAAGTTTTAAATATATTCAGATCTTACTGTTATAATAGATAGTATTTTGAATAGAGTATAGCGGTCGATATTATTTTTTGCGTTACTGTAAATATACAGGAAGTGACTTTTATTATACCTCAGCAACGTATATCATATGCTATACTATATGCCTTCTTTTATACAGGAAAGAATTTGTATTGGGTTGGAAACTAAGTTCCCACCGTTTGTTTAAAGACAATTTTTCTACCGGAATCTATACTCTGTTTTTTTGATCGACCTAATTCATGTTAAAATGCTGATTGTTAAAGTGTAATGTCAGCGATAAAGTAGCAAGTGGGTTGGCAACGAAGTTCCCGCCGTGTTTTTAAATACGTTTTTGTTCTGCCAAATTTACATTTTTTTTGATCGAGTTAATTTATGTTAAATTTCAGATCATTAACTCTTTGCATTCGTATGTCCAGTCTGACTCGACATCATCTTTCTTTGCAAAATTTGTTTTTGGCACCAGTAATAAAGAAAAATAAAATTTGCCTTATTTAATTACAGCATTTTTGAAATTGTGTACTTGAAGGAAACTTTTTTTTAAAAGTGGTGTAAACCAAATAAAATTTGTGTAAGTGACACCCGAGTCGAAAGGGTTTAAATGGAATGTCAACTATGGAATGCCAACTGGGTTGGCAACTAAGTTTCCGCCGTTTTTTAAAAATTATTTCAAAGTTTATTTTTCAATAAAAAATAACAAATAATTAATCAACAATGTATTCTCCCTTGTTGTTTACAACTTTTTCCCAACGTTCAACAAGATTTTCAATACCTCGTTGATAGAAATCCCCTGGTTTCGACTCGAAAAATTCATCCAACCAAGCTTTCAAGTCTGCATCAGTATTGAACAAAACTCCGCGCATAGCGTTTGATAGAGATCGAAAGAGATGGAAATCCGTTGGTGCCAAATCAGGAGAGTACGGCGGGTGCGACAGTACTTCCCAGCCATGCGTCTGAATGGCTTCCTTGGTCATATTGGCGATATGAGGGTGGGCGTTGTCGTGCAGCAAAAGGACTCCATGCTGCCGATTAGGTCTTTTCTCTTGAATAGCTACGTTGAGGCGTTCCATTTGTCGAACATAGAGTTCCGCGTTGACTGTTTGGTTCCGTTCAAGCAGTTCGTAATGGATAATGCCTTCCCAGTCCCACCATACGCACAACATCGTTTTACGTGGGTGAAGATCTTGTTTTACACACGGTGTTGGTAATTTACCAGGCCTGGGCCATTCCTTGCGTTGCTTCATATTAATGTACAGGCACAATTTTTCATCGCCAGTAACGATTCGGTAAAGAAATCGTTGCTTGTTTTCATGAGTTGAGCGGTGACGAGCAGCGGAGATTGCGGCTCGTTGATTCTTGTTGTTGTCACTTAAAACATGCGGAACCCATGCTCCAAACTTCTGAACTTTTCCCATCGAGTGAAGATGCTTCACTATAGCAGTGTGGGAGAATTTCATTTTCTTTGCCAGTTCTCTTGTCGTTTGACGCGAATTTTCGTGCAAATGTTGGTTTAATCGCTACTCATCGAACTCAACTGGACGGCCAGAACGAGGTGGGTCTTTGATGTCAAAATTTCCATTTTTGAACTTGTCATACCAATCATGGGCGGTTCTTTCAGCTATCGCACCCTCGCCATACACAGCACAAATGTCACGAGCAGCTTTTGCGGCCTTACAACCTTGATTGAAACCAAAGAGAAGGAGGTGTCGAAAATGTTCCTTTTTCTCAACTTGACACTCCACTTTATAGATCGGAGTTTCAACACAAATTAGCTCTAGTATCCAAAAAACAAAATATAGATTCTGGTAGAAAACTTCTATTTAAAAAAACTGCGGGAACTTAGTTTCCAACCCAATAGTATTCCTCAGCAACGTATATCAATCTCATAAAATGTTAAATAGTTAATTACAATTAAAACGCGCAACAAAATATGTTCTCCCTATACCATTATGTAATGGAATACTTCAGTGTTACCTTGTAAATCAATAACAAAAGTTTTTTGCACCACAGATTGTGCAAAATGTATATTATAACATGTCCTTCACAGATGCGTAAAAAATTTATTGTGTTCGAATAAGTGTAACACCATTAAAATGCATTTGAAACTTTTTCCCCATTGACCGTAATGTAATGGAATAATTTTGATTGTCCCTGTAATTGATCTACGTATCTGATTTTCATAAAATTTGAAATAACTCAACAAAAGTATGTAATAATCATATATTTTAAATTTCAAACGATAAAAATGCATTTGAAACTTTTTTCCCCATTGACCGTAATGTAACGGAATATTTTTGATTGTCCCTGTAATTGATCTAATCATCCGATTTTCATAAAATTTGAAATGAATCGACAACATTATATAATAATAATATATTTTAAATTTCAACCGATTCGGCTGGGTAGTTTTTGCTTTGTTATATGCGAACAGACGGACGGACTGAGCAACAACAATAGGTGCTACGTATTTACATAATTACGAACGCACTTAAAAAACGGCATCGGATCAGTAAGATAGCGATCAAAATTTTTGGCCATTTTCCACAGACAAATTCTAAATGAACATCCTCACATTCCGCATATACGTAAATGTGCTTGGAACATTGCAGTTGTTTAAATTATTCATAAAGTAGAAATACATTTTTTTTTGTTTTTCATTAAATTCATGACTTCACTTTTTTGTCTAAATAATATTCAGTCAATACGCCACATATTTATTTCGGTGCAATTCCATTATACAGGGTGTCCCAAATTTAACACTTTACAAATTTGATACTACGTGAAACTTAAACGAAATGTAAAATATACATATACAGGACTCGCACCTTTCCTAAAATTTTCACACGTTGCTACCAGTATTTTTAATCAAAAATATTCATGGAAGGTCCGTTTAACATCTGCAATATAATTATACCATAAACATTACAGTTATAAAATTGTGGTAGGAAAGTACGAAAATTTTACGAACAGTGCGAACCTTGTATATAGATATTTCTTGTATATGGCAAAGCAAGTTCCAAAGTTTTATTCACTATGTTTAACATCTAGACCAGGGCTGTCCAACCTGGTGCCCGCGGAAACGAGAAAAATTTTTCAGATATGTTACAGAATACAGAATGTTTTACAGAAATGCCTTATTAAATCTCCCAATATTGCCTATTCAAAAATGTCTTCATTTCTGTAAGATTTTTCTGGTATCCCGCGCGCGACAGGTTGGACAGCCTTGATCTAGACAATACTTGAAGTATCCTCTAGAATTGACAGGCAAGTACCTTTTTAACCCCTTGAGCTCTGATGGTAGAAATTTTTACCACATAGTTTTAATTACGAAATGTCACATCGGCACCAGAAAATTCGACCAAATTTATTTGAAAAATATTTAATGTATTTTTTTCATATATTTCGTTAACCGTTTTTTTTCTTTGCAGAATACTGGGGCAAATGTGCCATTTGGAATTCTGAAGAAATTTACTCACCAGAGCTCAAAGGGTTAAGAAGCACACTACCGGTCCACATAAAAATCTCATGCCACGTACATGGTGAGGGACTGGACAGTGTCTAGTTCGTATTTTGTTCAAAATTTTCTTTGGATTTGTGTATCTGACCAGGCCGCACACTGGGTCTTTTCCTATGGTGTAGTTAGAAGTTATGTATCTTACTGGTTCGTACTTAAAACAATATTTTTAGTACAAATAAAACTACACGGGTTGCTGTTATGCGCATACGAAACGATTCTTTCTTATTAAATTAATTTTTTCTTATTAAATCAAACATCAAGTAATATTTTTAAAATTTGATTTAAAGTCGAAATTTTTTAACTGATTGGAAGCCAAACTGGGAATCCTGGGATTCTAGAAACTAAGAATTATTTGTTGTTCTTCTTAAGGGGATCCTGGGCACATTTTAAAATATTTTTTATAAATTGAATTAAAATTTCGAAAATTTTTGTGATGATTATCCATATTATTTGTAAACAAAATCGCATGATAAATCTTCTCATTATTTTTAGAAAGTATAAAATTTAAAATTTGTTAATTTAAAATCATTATAACTCATAATATTATTGTAGAATTTCAATATTTTTTCATTTAAATAATCATAAATACATAAACTTTAATTTTTATTCAATATTTAAAAATATATATTAATTTAAATAAAAAATAAAAATATTTAAATTAAAAACTAAGAAAAATATGATGAACCTTTTTTTCGAAAAAATATTTTTTTTTTCATAATTGCTGAATCAAAATTAATGTAAAACAGTTTAAAAGACATGTTAAAAGATTAAATCAAGTATTTTTAACGATTTTATTTTCACAAAAATTCATTTCCATGATAGCTATTGCTTGAAAACTAGATTAAAAAAACTGAAATGAAACCTTAGCAGAAATGAAAATCTTTCAAATAATTTTCGTTAGAGAATTCACTTTAGAGTGTGTTTTCAAATTAATGATAAGCAATTACCTATTTTCATTTATGAAATAACCAACAAATGATTACAGATATTAAGTTTGTTATGCTGGCTGTATTAATATCGTCGATTATTAAATAGCTAACATTTCATTTAGATTTTAATTATATTTGAAATTCAGATCAATATTATGTAAAATAGCATTCCAAAATCTGAAATACATATTTCATCATTGTTTCACATAGGTCCAGAGCAAAATATCATTATTAATGTCACAAATAGATGAAAGTTTAATAAAGTAAGTATCACAGATTTCATAAATGTGTTTCATTAAATTTTCAGCTATAATGCTCAGATAAGGCGAGTTATTTCTTTTCTAAATGTCTTCTATTTGTTATTCTTATGAAATATTCTTACGTTTTCTCATAAAGCTTCATTATACATTAAGCTTTAATGTACTCTTATGAGTAACTACTAACTTTATATAAACAGAACAGAATTCAGAAAACTCTGGAATTAAATATATAACAATTATTTCAGTATTAACAGAAATGGCGTTAGTGTAATCTAGTCTTAATAGCAAATGCATGCAACTTATGATTTAAATGACACTGATCCGTTCCGTCTACGTAATTTTGAATAGGATAGGATGAATTGTGCAAATAATTATTTTGAGTTTTTAATTGCTACTATGATTTTAATTGTGTTACAAATTCTCCAAATCTATCTAATAAAAATGAATACAGCAAAAATATTTCCGTAGAAAATATATTTCAATATAACAAAACAAGTGAAAATAGCTTTAGTAACCATAAAAGTCATTTCACAAAAAATGCCCAATATATTTCATAAAATAATGAAAAAACCCTTAGAAATAAAATATAAACACCCCCCCCCCCTTTAAATGTAAACAAATAAAGTTAACTAGCTTTAAACCCTTCAGGGCCGAGCAATAATGTCTCTGTAGTATTGTTTTTTCACCGGAAAAGTTGAAAAATTTTGTTTTAAAATAAGAAAAGGCAATTTTTCTACGTTTTCCCTTCAAAGTTAAAAATGTAAAATTTCGTTTTATGTTTCTGGTGAGAATCTTCTTTAAACTGGGTGGGATAAAATATATACCACCGCCTCTCAAGGAGTTAATAACCAAAAGAATCATTTCACAAAAAAGCCCAAAATATTATATTTCATAAAAAAAAAACTTAGAAGTCATAATTATGAAAAAAATAAATTGGAATTGTGGTGAACCTACTAGAAATCAGACTGAAATCTACTATTTTTTGCAATAGTTATCTTCAACTTATTTAATATATGAAATTCTGTGGTTAATTATTGCGAATTTTATCATTCGTAAAAAGTGCTGCCAGTGGGCTACTTTTTTAAAAATCCCCTTTTCTTGATTGGCACCATGTTTTCGAAATTTTGAAATTCGTACTGTTTAATGCCATATTCATTAGGACAGATACAAGCAGTATTTTACAATTTAAAAAAAGTGGTGTGAATACAAAATTTTAATTATAAAAATGTAGCCGTCTGGCAACACTGTTCGTAAATATTGGTGACAGTCAGTGGCGTAAGGTGGGTGCCAAAAACAAACAGCATTGTAAAGTATTCTTAGCCTTGGTTCAGAGCAGAAATATTTCTGGTTAGATAAGGCGAACAGAACTTTAAAAAATTATCGGTATTCACTTTTTCTCCCACGAAAATTGTGAACATATTTCCACACTTGTTATGACACAGTAAAAAGCTTCAGCCGCCTCTGGCACCACATGTCCGTCCCTGTATACAATGCACAAATATAATAAAAACATGTAAAATCTAATAAAGGATATAAAAGACATAAAAAAGTGACAATCCCAATTAGTAATAAGAGACAAACTCCAAATAAAGTCAAATAACCACGACAGAGACAAACTTCACTAGAAGTTTTACCAAGCAATTGTCACAATCCAAATTGGAGTGCTATCCCACGTCAGAGTCAAAATTCTAACAGGAATTATATCCATGCAAGAGTCTAAATTCCAACAGGAATTACACCCATGCAAGAGTTTAAATCCACAAGAAGTAAATACCATGATAGAGACAAGCTCTACCAGAGCATTAATCAATAATAATACCCGGAAAGGCTTAGTTAGCCGGAAAGGCTAAATTAGCTGTTGGGTGTAAGTATAGCTGTAATTAACAATAATAGTTAATCCTAGCTTATACATTAGCCTAGAACAGAGTCAATCAACTAGACGTACTGAAAACACAGTACCCCCGGATGGCAATCATAAATAAGACAAACTCTCACGAAACAGAGTCAATAGAGTCACAAAATAAGGCAACAAGCTGCAATGCTAACTCCCTCCCCCTCAGGCTCAACAGTAATGTAATCTATTATTCTTATTATTATTTGTATATATAAATAATATATTTAAATATTTTTACTGCCCCCACTATTGGCTTCTTGATTTCTTTTTTTAAACACTTATAAAATAAGTTCAGTTTGTTCACCTATAGCCACCATCCCTAGTTTAGGACCATCTCTCTCTTTTTTGAAGCAACTGCTAACTTTTGCAACACTCTACATAGTAGGGTGGTGCGAAAAAACAAAAGTTTTTATTTCCGAATCGCTATAGTGCGGAAAAGTTGCGATTGGTAAATACAAGAAAAACTAAAAAAAAATTTTTGAAATCGGACATTATCTTCCGATCGCGCAAACCACCTAAAAATTAAAAAAAATTGAAAAATTCCGATTTTTTTGAATTTTTTTTTTTAAATGTTACATATACACATATTTTATCACTATAGTGATAAATATTTGCATATTGTGCTGTTTAATAATAATAAAAAAATAAATTGTGTTTAGAGAATATCTTCCGATCGCGCAAGTTCATTAAAAATTGGGAAAAATTCAATTTTCAGTGATTTTTGATGCATTAAGAAAATAATTAAATAAGTTCAATTTGCGGTCTCATGTTAAAATTTAAATGTAAATCAATACTATTGTGCATGTTATGCTATTTTTGAAAAACCGAGATCTTACCAGGATCGCTGCAGGACGAGATCGCTGCAGGGCGAAAAGGTTTAGTAGTTCGCGCAACTCCTGTTAGCGACGTTGCGAAACAGCGTTGAAGACGCCTTACGTGTCCACATGCTTCTGTCCCCAACCTCGTTCACTTGCACAGAGCGCCATTTCGTATAAGAGAGCCCGTGAACGAATTTCGTTTGTTAATTGGATGTATTGTGTTATTTAAAATACATTAACATGTGACAGGTACACGAATCTGCATACGTCGTTGACAAAGAAAATTACTAGACAATCTTTTCATTGTCCTATATTCGGTCATCCAAGAGATTATCTGTCACATATTCTTCCAACACACGAATATGTTCTTCAATGCTACCTTGAGGAGAGGTCTCTATTAGCAAGTAAATTCAACATCATTAAAGTGAGTTTCTCAATACAGTTGCACAAAAAATGAAATATATTTCTTACAAGGCGTCAATCCCAAAAGTGTTTGATTGTAGAATCATTTAGCTAATTAATGCCTACTACGATAATAATCTAAACTAACGAAATCTTATATTCGAGACAAGGAATATAAAAGGACCTTATAAAAAAGTTTGATGGATTTTAAAAACAAGACACTCAACTGTGTGATATTTCAGCCTGCAAACGTGTAATGAATTTACATTGCTCCTGTAAAAAGTCACCAGATCTGAGGGAGTGTCTAATTGAGACTAACTGTACGTCTCAAAAACACAACAAAATTCCAGTCATTGAGCATAGATTTATCTACCTGCAGAGAAAGGACGGAACGGGAAAAATTGGTACTAAAGTTTAAAAAAAAATTAATACAAGACTTGGAAGACGAAACTATATATTGAAAAGGCAACTTTCCAAATTTGTTGAAGCGAAAATAAAAGACCTTGAGCATTTAGATGAAATACATGACAATTTTAATGCTAATGTAGGTATATGTAAAATATCATTACCATGACGGATACAGTCTATCAGATTTAAGAAGAAACTACCATGGCAAATGAAGGTGGAGTTACAATCTACATCTTTACATTGCGATCGCAATAGTGTATCTGACAGTGCAGGTGCTGCTAAAGCGTTGAGTGTACTAGAAGATATTCCTGTAATAACTAAAACAGATGCTTTTCAAGTTATTGACCTATACAAAATTAGAAGAAAACAAACAGAAAGAAAAAAAAAGTACGGCAAAGTCAAGTGGAATCAGAAGAACCACATGACATACATTTTGATGATAAAAGGACGATTATTTAGTTATCCTCCTCAGTCCTGACACAAATATCACGATGGACAACATACACTGTTTAAAATTACTATAAACCATCTTCAAACATGAATCATTCTACATATCAATACGTGTTATATGGACGCATTTATTGAAAAAGTTTAGAAGTATTTTTAACGATTTTAGAAGTATTTAAATTCTTTTAAAGGATTTTCTTTAGTTTCTCGTACAGGCGCTATATTCGTGAAGAATATTTGACAAAAAATCTCTTGGGGATGACAAAATATAGGACAATGAAAAAATTGTCTAGTAATTTTCTTTGTCAACGACGTATGCAGATTCGTGTACCTGTCACATGTTAATGTATTTTAAATAACACAATACATCTAATTAACAAACGAAATTCGTTCACGGGCTTACTGATACGAAATGGCGCACTGTGCAAGTGGACGAGGTTGGGGAGAGAAAAGGATGTGGACACATAGGGCGACTTCAACGCTGTTTCGCAACGTGGCTAACAGGAGTTGCACGAACTAATAAACCTTTTCGCCCTGCAGCGATCTCGTCGTGGTCAGATCTCGGTTGTTCAAAAATAGCATAACATGCACAATAGTATTGATTTACATTTAAATTTTAACATGAGACCGCAAATTGAACTTATTTAATTATGTTCTTAATGCATCAAAAATCACTGAAAATTGAATTTTTCCCGATTTTTCATGAGCTTGCGCGATCGGAAGATATTCTCTAAACACAATTTATTTTTTTAGTATTATTAAATAATACAATATGTAAATATTTTTCACTATAGTGATAAAATATATGTATATGTAATATTTTTTTAAAAATTCTGAAAAAATCGAAAATTTAAATTTTTTTTTAATTTTTAGGTGATTTGCGCGATCGGAAGATAATGTCCGATTTCAAATTTTTTTTTTTAGTTTTTCTTGTATTTACCAATCGCAACTTTTCCGCACTATAGCGATTCGGAAATAAAAACTTTTGTTTTTTCGCACCACCCTACTACATAGCTAACATAGATTACCATTAACTGCCCATTTTTTTAAATGTTGCATATAAATTCTGGAGTGAAGTACTAAATTACCAATGAGAAATTTTAAAACTTTGAATATTTATCATACGAAATTTTTTTTAACATTATTGCAAATTACAACTTTGAAACATCATAATGTATTACCCACACATCTGCCATTATAATAGGAGTAGCGAATTTGTATTCCAGTGTATTACACGTCATCACTAGTTACGAATAACTTTCTTCGCGATATTGTTCGCGATATATTCTTCGAGAAACCTTGAAGAGTTCTGTTTTTATATAGACTAAATTAAAACTTTTCCACCAATATCCACATACGAACATTTTATTTTTAAATTTATTATGAGAATATCATAAAATCCCGCTTCGTTTTGAAGTTGTTTCACTTTTTGTAGTAATCTGCCATAAGGATTATTAAAAAAAAGAAAGGAGTATGGTAAAAACTGTGACTACAACGCGAGGCTTGCCGTACACTTTCTGTGTCAATGGAACCACAAAAAAAAAGAGGAATTGACATGTCTTTAACCCTTTACAGTGCTAAGCACTTCCATTGCAAACATGTTGAAATGACTGAATCGCACCGAAATTTATGTACAATTTTATTTGGAAAAAGTTCTTATTTGATAATAAGAATACTAAAATATGCTTAAAAAAAATACTAACCGACTTCACAAAAAGTATCAAGTTTGGCGACAACTTGGCACTAACACATATGAATGCATAGTTTTTTAATATGCGTATGATTTGAAAACGTTGCAACAATGAAAGATGATTTGCGACAAATCATTATTTTTTTTATCAAATCCACATTTTTTTATTTAAAAAACCTTCTAATCATCAGAATTTAATGAAATTAAAAGATCTGGTATCGGTGTAAGAGTTATAGACTGAAATTTTATTTATTTATTGTACACATTCTTCTGACTCGACATGACAGCCTGCGATTACCTGAAAAATGAACACTTCTAATTGGATGACTGCTTAAAAAGAGTTAGAATTTTCATGTTTTTATTTTTTAAAAGTTTTAATCGCAAGAATTTGATAAAATTGAAATGGGACCATGTGCGCATCTTACACTTTCAAACAAAAAAAAAAAAAAAAGAATTATTAAAATCGATTCATATTTAGGGAAGTTATGAGTGAACAACAAATACATACAGGTCGAAATCATAACCTCCTCCTTAAAGTCGGTTAAAAAGTCATTTTTCACATACATAATAAACGGAAAATACTTATATTCTCTTGTCATTGTCACAATGGAAATGAAGTTGGATATTTCATGCAACGGAATTCTGAAACACGAAATTAAAAAGGTGAAGTTTGAACTGTAGCAGAATTTGCAAGGATTAATTACTTTCGGAGAAAATTTCTAGTGTTATATTTAAAATGAAAAGTTTTCCTTAATTTTACTCCTCAGTAATTCAAATTTTGATGCATAAATAATGGCAAAAAGTGATATTCATTTTTACTGGTTTAAGTTTAAATCGGTAGTAGTGAAGCCATGCGTTTCCGCAATATTGTGGCAATCAAGACCGATACTTGTCAGTGTCAGTAAAAACGATTATTTACCAGGACAAACTGTCACCAGTAAAAAAAAAGTAAAAACTAAAACCATGTTTGTGATAGAAATATTTCATGAACTGGGCGCATAAGATAACATTTTCGATTCATATGTACTAGAAGACGCTTTTCACCAGCGGAAATTTGAAAATTGTTCATCAAATTAGAAAAAAAAACCAGCTGCAATCTTATGATAACCTGCTCCGTTACTTTACTCGTAAATTGTAAACAATATACAATACCATAGCTGTTAGCTTTTCCACTTTTTTGTACATTAAGAAATAATAGGTTATTTCCCTGTTTAATCACAAGACTAAGGCGATTTCATCTTGCGAAGCCATTTGCAGTTCAAACATCAGGATGTACCATTAATTAACAAGCGAAACAAAGTATGCTCAACGACAAGCAAATACTGCAGAAATGATGGCATGCGAAGCAAAGTTTATTGTCACTACGTGGCAATTAGGCGGTCGTCCGCCCCGACACCAGGTATCTAACCCGTTTAGCTGAGAAAACTCGGCAGGTAGGGGCCTGATCATCGGTTAGAAAGAAAGAAAGACTAAGGCGATTTAAAATAATAAAATTTACTTTAAAATGATGTCCAAAAGCAAGCCTAACCATTAGCAGCTATGCATTAAATCCGTCTTTATTTTTAACTCTTTTACTATAACTAATTTATACTCACTTTCACTAATTTGTTACAAGTTATATAAGAAATCATTGAAGGCCTTTAAAAAAATGAAATATCCTGTTGTAATTGTTTTTTCTCGCTCTTCAGATTTAAAGCGACTTTAAAGAGACACCCTGTATATCAGAAAAATTTATAGATAGTCTTAAATTACTACTTTTAGAAAAAAAATCGATGCAGAATATTTAGTATTAAAAACGCATAATCTATGAATAATACATTGTAACAAATGATTGTTCCGTAACTCAACTTAGACATCATATATATTCATTGTGCCTAGCTAAATATTTTTTTTCTGTTTGGCCAATCAAACGACGCGTTTAGCGAAAACTATATCGTTCTATTACTTATATTGATTTCAAATTATCTACTTTCGCGAAATTGCGAGAGTTCCCTAGATGATTTGATGTGCAATTTAAGACATGCTTCGCTTAAATATCAATTTAGCACTTTTTAATTAAAAAGAATAATTAAACGTGATAGTGACTGGACTCTCCGTTGCTTATTATTTCAAGTTTTATGTGGATTTCAGAACAAGTACTTCGAAACTAAATTGTTATCTGACGATGTCTGGAATATTTAATACTTAAATGTTTTTCAAGTTCCACAGGAATTCACTAATTCGAACTGAGAAAGATAACAGTGGAGGACTAAATTATGAAAATCAAATGTGCAAATTTCCAAACTCTGTCTCAGGCGATTGATTTTGTAAGCTATAAGTTAATTAACTGAACGAATCATGCGTATAAAAACTGATAAAAGCAAATCTGGAAACTTTTGCGATTTTTTGTATAAAGCCAAAATTTTTACTCATACTATGCAGAACAATTTTAAATCGTAATTTCCTTTTAAAGTTGTGTCGCTGCAAAATTTTATTTATTTTTGTGTGGCTTATATTTTACATATTTTGTGAAAAAGTTTCTGGTTCTGACCGAAATATATCTGTTTGGTCCCAGCCAAATTGGGTATTATATTATTCTCAGATTTCGGCAATAAAAAAAAGTTAAAATTTGCTATTAAGTAGCCTGCACTTAACGACACAGTGCTTTAGAAGAAGGATGGCAAACTGTAACCCTCCAGATACCACTAGAATTTTAAAGAAATGTAGACTCTTTGAATCGCAGAGATTCAGTGATTAGATAAGTCAATAGTTACTATAAAATTTTAGTGGCATCCAGCGGATCAGAGTTGCATATCCCGGCTTTACTGGTTAAATGCTGTAATAAAATATTATTAAACCCCTTGAAGGGCGTTGAGATAAAATATATACCACTTAATTTTAATTGGGAAATGCCCCATTGCCATTAGAATTTTGAAATGAAAATTTTAATTTTATCAAGTGCAAGAGAAAAGTATTTATCTATTTTGAAATAAATCTGTTTTTAAATTCGGGACTCAATCAACCATTTCAGAAATTTATGAGTAGTTAATTTCAGAATTTTATAATTAGTTCCTTGTCCTTCAAGAGTGATTGTACATTTTTTTAACCATCTACTTTTAATTCCTAAATGTCATATTTGCACCAGAATATTGGAATGGAAATTTTAATGTGTACCTGAAAAGATGCTTTTGCTTGAATTTGGAATAATCTGGTTAAAAAATGTCGTGTCAGTCATTCATTTCTGAATTTCCAAATAGAAGTAGTTTGCCATTGAAAAGATTAATCAAAATCCAATTTTCAAACAATTTTCTTTTGAAAGTTTTTTTTTTTTTTTGAATATGACGATGCAAAAATTGAAAATATGTTACGTTTCAAAACAGGGTTCATATAAATCAAGGTCATTTAAAAACGTTTTATAAAAAATTTTGAGCAGTAATAGTTTGCTTATTTAATGGAAAAAACTATCTTCAGATATAGCGGACAGTATTTTATAAATAGAAGTAGCAGAATATCAGTAGTTTGCCCTTGAAATGGTTAATCAAGATAAAGTTTTCAAACAATTTGCTTTTGAAAGTAATTTTTTCCCTATATGACGATATAAAAATTGAAAAAGGCGAAGTTTTAAAACAGGCATCGTACGCTTCAAGGTCTTTCAAAATCTTTGTACAAAAATTCTTGAAAAGTAATAGTTTGCATATTTAAAGAAATAAAGTTCTATGTTTAGATATAGAGAAATTCCTGGTACTGAAGCACCTAAAATTCTCCGAATTCCCTGATAGTACAAACCCTAAAATGTTTTAAAATTGCAAAACCCAAATTTCTTCGTGAAGTGTTATCATTTGCAAACTGATTTCAGAGTTACACACACACACGTTTATACAATGGAGCCATATGATGTATTGTCTAGCAATTGCAAATGAAGTAACTGATGAGGTTGTCAAAAAAAATTGGCTGTTTATATTAAATCGGACGAACAGTTTCTGATTACCGTCGGGGCAAACTTCCACCAGTAAACATAAATAGAAGCTTTCGTATTTTTTAAGCGCCTTATTATAGAAAATTTCTCTCGCAAATTTAGTAAATATTACTTTTTTTTTTATTTTTGTCAGCTTGCCCAAATATTACAAGGTATTCACTGAAACTAGCTGCAGATTCTGTAGGTTGTCACAATATGGGGGAGCTACTACCGCCGAAGTAAAAATCTACAAGTAAATTGAGTATCAGTTTTAACCATTATTTTTGACTCATTTTTTTAACAAGGCGTTGAAATAAGGAGAAATTATCTTCCTAAATTAATTGGTGAAAGTTTGTTTAGCGACAAAAAGTTCCTGCGAAAGCGATTCAAGTTGAAACTGCATTCTTTTAGGAATCTTTCCTCTTTCTTTATAGATCAATTATTTCTAACTAGCTGACCGGCCGGGCGGTGCCCGGGTCCGTATTAACAATATTAAACGAACTTCAAATTTGTATGATTTTATCATTAACTCGTTACATGCAGAAATGCATTGTCTGAAATACGTAGCCACTGACTGTGTGAAAAATCGGTTTTCAAAACAACAACTAACATTAAGCTCTAAAAATACTCAAAATAAGTAATCAAAAACGCGGGAGGGAATATGTATCCAACGATTGCATGATTTTCGTGTTAAAAAGTTGATATTTACCCGTAAAAATCACTGTTAAGTCACGTAACTAATTATTTTCACATACAAATCCCAAGTGAAATATTTTGAATTTCAAACTAATTATATCACTCTTAAATCCGACTATACCATGAATGAAATCGATACACGATGGTAGCTAAAATATTGGTATATAGCATTATAATTTCAGAGCTATTTAACAAAAGTAAGTGTTATTTTTAATCAAATCTTGCGTAATGTTCACTCTGTCTATAAATTTCTAACCTTAAACTCTTGTACCGTAATCATAACCTGTCTGTAACCTAACAACGACTTAACAGTACCCTACCGTAAATTAAATATAACAGAAATGTAACCTAGCCTTCACTTTATTGTAACACATCCTTATTCTAACCATAACATAAATGCAATTTAACTTTAACCTAAATAATATAATAGAAAAAACCATTTAAAAAAAATACTATTTCTTCGTAAAATAGGCTTCAGCTGTAATTCATTTCTTTCAATTCGTTTTATTAATACAAAATTCCTTCCTCGTGCTTTTGTTTGAGACATTAAAATTTCAGCGATAAATGGTTTAATATTGCAAATCTTTTTTTCGGTTTACTTCGCCTCCACCTATCTTTTTCTCCATGGTGTGCAGCAGCTGTGATTAAAAAAAATTCCTCATTTAAACTGACAGTTTGTCAGTCTATAAATTTTAAAGGTGTGTCCCAGCTTTTTTAATTATTTCTGCGAAAATTTTATGCAACCAATCAACCATAAGAAAATGAAAGGGAAAAAAAGCGAAAAAAGGCGATTTTTTATGAGAGTGAGCTTTGGAATTTAATTAATTACTCAGTTAATAAATAGAATTTTGAAATTCTGAGCTTCAGGTGCATCAGGAGAGACATTGGGCTACTCTCAAAAAAATTTTGAGCTTCGTACGTGCTGTAGATTTTGCTAGCCATCGCATACACACAGACGCACACACAGACACACACACAGACACAGACACAGACAGAGCGTTTTGTTCTTTTTTTAGTATAGATGTAGATACTACCATTGGAGCCAATACTTCAAAATTTGCTTTTCTTTGGAAATTTCCTCAAAAATGCGAGATATTTCTCCTAACAAATATCACAATGAAAACTTTAAATATAACAAATTTCTGGAAATATGCCATTTATTGCAAACATCACCCACGTTTTAGGTATGATGAAACCTATAATAAATATAAATTATTTTGTTGTTACTTATGTTTTTCTGCTAGAGATGCTTCAGACATACAAGTAATAGTTAAATAATATTACAGAAATCACATTCCCTGAGAGACGAAACTTACCGTAATTTCGGGTGTATAAGCCGCGGATCAAACAATTCTTTTTGGACCCAGAAATCTTATTTAGTGATTGAAGACAAATATTTACGGCGATCTGAGTAGTTATATTTGTCTGTTAAAAAATTCTGGGTCGAAAAAGAATTGTTTGATCTGCGGCTTATACACCCGAAATTACGGTACCTAAAATAAGAGAATTTGAATGTTAAAAAGGGTAATTACTGGAAAAATCTTTTCTAAAACGTAATATTTATAATCAATTACGTAAATGCGTCGAACATTATTGGAAATTTCTTAATAGTTTGAAGCAATTAACATTCAATTAACCTTAAATAAAAATCCGAGCCGGGAATAATTATATATTCCAAGTTATAAAATATTGCTGATTAATGCAATACTTTTAAGCAAGTTTACAGAAACCAACTTTAATGCTTAAAAGACCATTAATTGCATTAAATTAACATATCAATTTCAACATAATAATTACTATTTTGATCAGCGGAATTTTCATTCTATTCTTTAACGAGTTCTTTATTAAATTAATGAAAACTATTTTCTAATGTGATATTAACATTTACAAAATGCGCACAAACGCAAAAATGTATGCACAAGCTTAAAGTACAAGATTTAATGCTTTAAAAAACTGTTTTATATCATTTGTTACATCTAATTTTAATCGCTAACTACTGATATTACATCGGAAATTTTGAATAAAATTTAGTTTTTAACAATATGCCATTTTAAAAATTTTAAACAAAATGTCATGCCCCTTCAATGATCAGGGTTCTCACGGATTCTGGAATTTCAAGACCAGGAAACTTTTCGATAAAATACCAGTATTTTTTATAGAAAATCTTTCCCTTTATATGCTAAATTTCTTGCCTTTAAACTATATTTTTTATTAAAATGTACCAGTACATTACCTGGAAAATAACGGTAGCCGCGTGTACCCTTATGTTGCATAATTTAGCAAAAATACTTACTCTATTCCTCTTCATAATATAAATTATAAATGTTGCCGAAATTTTGTAATTGTAATTTCATACAGTAATTTTCAATGAATTTTATTTGAGTATGCATAAACGCAATATTACAGCTCTTTGTCAACATACTATTAAAAATGTAAAGTACGGAATGCTCTTAAATGAATATCGGGATTTTAATACTTGGTAGTATTTATTACTGAAAATAAAAAATTATAGTTAATAGGTAAAATGAAAGAGCAACTCTCAAGAGATATATATAAATAAAATAAACCATCGAATTTTTTATTTTATAATATACAAAAGTTAATTTTTATCATTGTGATATACACATTAGTTTTTCCGTAGCTGCTCAAATTTTTAAGATAAAAAAAATTGTGAAATATATCTTGCATTATTTTAAGGTAAATCCATTTATTAATATATATATATAAAATAAACACCGAATTTTTATTTTTATAATGTACAAATGTTAATTTTTATCTTTGTGATATGCACATAAGCAAATAATAATATTTAAAATTATATTATACAATTATTTTGCTCACAAAGATAGAGAAAAATGTCACCGATGAAACCGATTCTCACTGAACACTTCGGAAACTTCTTTTCCATGATATTCTCGAATGTATTTTAGAACGGTCCCTTTTTAAACTCAAACAGTAATCTGTCATCATATGTGTATCCCATCTCCCTTGGTAGAGGTCCTATATAGTCTTAATATTCTGGTGAAATCTTTCACTCTGTTCTTTACTTGTATGTCCTAAATTTTCAAGAAAATGTTCTAAATGGCAGTGTAAATAGTGCATTTTAATGCTCATATCACACGCACGATATTTAAAACTGTTGTGCATTTCTTTTACCGTTCTACATAGTTTTCTGTTTTGTATTTGCAAAGAAAGATTTCGTCAACTGCCATAAAAGAAATGTAGGCTTTTCGTTCAGCCTCTATCATCGAATATACGAATGCAGGATCCTTAATCAGTCGTCTTACTTGTTTTCCGTCAAATATTAATGCTTTAATATTTTCATAATTCAATTGGGATATTTTGTCTCCTTTTTATGCAAAGCATGATCCGTTCTTATCAAGAGCCCTTACAAACTGCTTCATAACTCTGCATATCAAGACTGAGCTTGACATGCAGTGGAGAAAATATGATTTTCTCTTGCCCAACTAATGGATTATTAACACTAGAACCGCCATTAGGTGTCATTTTGACACCTGACAAATTGATAATATACGATTGGAACCAGAAATTTTTTCAAAAGGTATATTAAATATAAGAAGCACAAAAATAGATTAATTAAATAAGTTTTAATAGTTTTAATAAAAATTCTAGTGAGAAATATTTTTATCAAACTTTGCTAAAATTGCCGGCGGTTCTAGTGTTAATGACATTCCTTTCACTCAAAAACATTGCTTTCTCTTTTAGGCCACTCTTTTCTAATCCAGTCACATTTTTTATCACTGCTATCCAAAAAATACAAGGAGCAAGGATATTTGGTGTAACCGCTTTGCTGTCCAAAGTGAAAGTTTACAATTTTTAAAATTCAAACAAATCACCCATTGATGTTCATGGCTTGTGTTATATTCTTCTTTCATTTTTGTTGAGTGAGCAATGGGTATGGAACCATATTTCTTACCGATGTGTAGAAGGACACGATTCAAACCCCTCTTTGAGTTGCCAACAAATAAGGGCTAATCATCTGGAAAATATTCAGAAAGACCAAGTTTTTTCTAAAAATCCTCTAATTTTACGACAAAATATGAGATTTCTTTGGAAAAGAAGGGTAGTAGACTCCTTTTGCTTGTGCAAAAAAATATAACTTTGGTTCCTCGTTCCAGTAAATCTTTGTCTTTCAGTTTTGAAGCCAGTAATTCAGACACTTCTTTTGATTGATTGGGATCTCTGGTGGTATCATTTAACTCATCCTGGTTGTAACGTTGAAACATTGACGATATCTCCTCATATTCACATTCATAACTATAAGAAGGATGATCAGTAGGGCAGAGCGTAAAAAACTTTTTTTCGAAATTCTTTTCTCACTAGCGCGGAAAAGTTGTATAGTGGTATCAGTAATATACTCACAAAATTTCAAAACAATCAATAAATATCTTCCGGTTCCACTTTTGGGTCGAATATGCAATTTTAGCCAAAAATTCTCTAATTTTTCACATTTTAGTAATATTTTTAATTTTCAATTTTTCTTCGCTCTAGTGCGGAAAAACTAAAAGAGTACATAAGGAACACAAGTCAAAAATATTAGACCAATTAAAAAATATCTTCTGGTTCCACAATGGGTACTAAATATTTGAAAATTGCCGAAAATTGTACAAATTTTCACATTTTAGTCATTTTTTTATTTTTCGATTTTCTATTCCCGCTGGCATGGAAATGTTCAGAGAATTTCCAAAAAACATAAGCAAAAAACTTTAGAATAATAAATAAATATCTTCCGTCTTCCTTTTCGAGGTCTCAAAATGTCAAAGTAGCCAAAAAGTATGTAACTTTTCACATTTCAGAGATTTTTTTTTCGTATCAATTTTCTCTTCTCGCTGGCACGGAAATTTCGGAAAATCATGTGACAAACATAAGTGTAAAAATTTTAAATAATTAATAAATATCTTTTGATTTGACTTTTATTACTTAAACTGGCAAATTAATGGCATTAATGTACTCAAAAATCATTGAACACTTGAATTAAAAGCGATCGGAGGGAAATTCCACTAATAAGTTCAGCTTTCGGTTCGTTTACTGTAGTATTACTGTTGATTTAATGCTGTGCTCGTGATAGGTTAGTATTGAGGATATTCAATTTTAGCTTCTATATTTTATTGAAAAATAATACATCTGAAAGTGTTTACAAAATTTTAATTTTTAATATTGTGTTGAACTAATAGTGTGCATATTACACACAAATATCACAATTAAGGCGCAGTATACACGGGATTTGTTTCGTCCCTTTTTGGGGGATCCTACAGAATTAAGAAATGGCGTTCTACCAGCTTATGAACACATAATGTATTCTTTTATTGGTGAGAAATGAATCGAAATATAATTAAAAGTCGGACCCACCTTTGGGGTGATAGCGGATTATGGGCTGAAATGGTTCAAGCAGTTTGGCAGGCTCCTCAGTTCCATTAATTTCTAGGCTAAGAATAGGCCAAATGATTGTTTCATATAATGATAAATACAAGAGTATAAAGAAGTTTGACGCTAAAGAACAGACGATGTCAAAATTGAAAATTTTCTTACTGGAAGGGGAAAAAACGTCTATCTGAAATTTTTTCTTACAATAGTACATCTCTAGAACGATGTAAATGTCCACGTGATGTAAAAATTCCAGATGTAGAAGACAGTTTCTTAAGGATCAAAGAACTTTAAGGAAATTCTCCTTAGATCCAATTGATAAATTCGGAAACACGGTCCACAACACGGATACTTAGTAAATGAATCACTACTGCTTTCAGTCTTGCTGATGAACAACTGTGTCACGATCTTAGTGATAAACCTTTAGTGTCATTGCAATCGAACACAAATATTATAAGTATATCATGAACAACTTGTCGTCCTGCCCTATCAAGAACTTGAGACACAATAGGAGTGTCCGACCGAGTTTCAGTATCAGTAACACGACCGCTTCTTGAAGACTTGTGAGTTGTGACACGTGACAACATGTCCAATGTTATAGACAGTCATGACACAAGAAGAGAAAGAACTAAATATCGCATGAAATGCCAATTCCAAGATTAGAGTTTCTTGTCCCCCAATACTTTGAAAAGATTGTATTTGGACAGTCGAAAAGATCAAACTTTAATTCAGAGGAATATTGAGGGAACGCTCCATCAACAAAGAATGCTTGAAGAATACTTGACACTTATAGCTGCGAACCTGGCTGCGATTATATAGGGCAAGTGCCACCAATTACTTCTTCTGCTATGTTTCTCATATGATTTTCTATACTTTCCGCTCCAGCAAGAAGATAAAATTGATAAGAAAAAAAAATCTCTGAAATGTGAAAAGTTACCGTAATTTCGGGTGTATAAGCCGCGGATCAAACAATTCTTTTTGGACCCAGAAATCCTATTTAGTGATTGAACAGAAATATTTACGGCGTCTGGCTAGTAAAATTCATTTTTTTTAAATTTCTGGGTCGAAAAAGAATTGTTTGATCCGCGGCTTATACACCCGAAATTACGGTACATGCTTTTTGGCTTCTTTGACAATTTTAGACCCCGAAAAGGAAGACGGAAGATATTTATTTATTATTCTAAAGTTTTTTGCTTATGTTTTTTGCAAATTGTCCGAACATTTCCATGCCAGCGGGAATAGAAAATCGAAAAATAAAAAAATTACTAAAATGTGAAAATTTGTATAATTTTCGACAAATTTTCCATATTTAGAACCCAAAGTGAAACCAGATGATATTTTTTAATTAGTCTAATATTTTGGACTTGTGTTCCTTATGTACTCTTTCAGTTTTTCCGCACTAGAGCGAAGAAAAAATTAAAAATTAAAAATATTACTGAAATGTGAAAAATTACAGCATTTTTGGCTAAAATTGCATATTTCGACCCAAAAGTGGAACCGGAAGATATTTATTGATTGTTTTGAAATTTTGAGAGTATATTACTGATACCACTAGACAACTTTCCCGCGCTAGGGAGAAAAGAATTTCGAAAAAAAGTTTTTTACGCTCCGCGCTAATGATCAGTAGGACAGTATTGTTCATTACTGAGCTCTAGTAGCTGGTAAAACGTTAGAATCGGCACTTCCTTTTACAAGGGGACCACCAAACATGGTGCTCACAGATTTTGATGGTTTCAAAGTATGTTGTAGGGGTCACACCACTAATTATTCAGCTGGAAGAGTTCTTTCAAATGGGCCTTAGTTTTTGAGAAATTGGGGGTCAAAGTTTAGCGCTCATTTCAAATAGCCGTTAGTATTGCAAACAGATTGTGGCTCGGTGGCGCTGAGGTAACGAGCGAGACTCCGGACTTGGCGGGTTAAACTCCGAGTTAGAACTTTTTTTTTCTTTGTATACTTTTTACACGTTGCATATTTTAAGCAGAGTTGGGACTTCTACAGCTTGGAACTTTTTGATATTTTCTTAATAAATTAAATTTATATTTTCGAATTTATTTCATGAAAATTTATTTTTTCTGCAATTTTTAAACAAATATTTTTATTGACAAAATTGCAAAACTAATTTATGCCTAGAACTATTTTTTATTAATTATTATGTAATTTCTTTTTTTATTAAGCACAATTCTGAAATAATAATGTTTCTTTTTTCTATCGCCTTTTTTTGTGGAAATTTTTTAATGAAAATTTATCTTTTTTTGAATAAATAATATAAAATAATTTTCAGGAGCAATTTCTCAAACACTTATAGGATTAGTTAATTCAAATAATGCATATCTTCGAAAGTGTAATAATTATTAATGCAGTAGTGCTAAAATATTATCCAAATTTTTACTAATCTTTAAACACATTCATCTCTAAAGTTCAACCTAAACATTATTTATCGTTTGCACAAATAAGAAATGACAGATTACATGAAAAAAATTATATATACATTTTTATTTTAACAAATTAAAGCACTATTAATAAAAAAATAAACTAGATCGGAAAAGTCGTCCGCTAATGATTTCAATGAGATAAAATTTATAATACATAAAAAATATGTGTGTATTTATTTTATTCGTCTGCTTTTATTTTCTCGGTAAAATCACGCAAAAATAGAAATTCTTTTTACTAATGTCATTTAGCTTCTTTTGCAGACAAATAAAAGACTTGCAATATTGGTATGTATATGTAGGATTAAAATGCTAAAAATACTATAATGAAAGGAACCAGCACTAGTATAGAAAGTTCTCGTTTGGAAAAGGGACAAAAAAGCGAAATTACGAATGCATTAAAATATTGCGAAACGTTGTTACAAAATGATAATCTGCTTACAAATTCTCCACCAGATGATATTTCCTGTGCTTCTATTGCTATGGCTGAAGAATTTCATAATTCAATATTAAAAATATTAGATGATCGAGAAATTATTGAGGCAGATGAAATGATATTGAATGAAGAATATGAATTAAAGGAATTTACAAAGGTATTAATTTTTTTACTTAGCAATATATATATATAAATGTATTTATACGTTATATTTCATTTCGAAAAAATCGAAAAAGTAAAAATTGAAAAAATAAACTATCCCCATAAGAAAATATCAAAAAGATCAAAGCTGTAGAATTCCCAATTCTGCTTAAAATATGCAACGTGTAAAAAGTATATAAAGAAAAAAAAAGTTCTAAATTGGAAATGAACCCGCCAAGTGCGAGTCCGGAGTCTCGCTTGTTACCGCAGCGCCACCGAGCCACAATCTGTTTGCAATACTAATGGCTATTTGAAATGAACGCTAAACTTTGACCCCCAATTTCTCAAAAACTAAGGCCCATTTGAAGGAACCCTTCCGGCTGAATAATTAGTGGTGTAACCCCTACAACATACTTTGAAATCATCAAAATCTGTGAGCACCATGTTTGGTGGCCCCGTTGTTAGTGATGAACCGGGTGGCTCGAAGAGACTAAATTACAATAAGTCCTCTTACAAAGGTTGTTTCGATTAATTCCTGTAATAGTCACTAGGCAGAAATAACTATCATCAAAATGGTTTTTGAGTGCTCTTCAAACCATTCGTACCACACTATTTGAACCCCTGAGAAATATATATCTCAACAATGTTTTTACTGTAAACTGGTGGAAATATAAATTTTTATTTGTTTGTAAAATCTGGGCAAAAATATTTCATCCGAAACAATTTTGAAAACTGTTAAACACTTTAAATTTCATAAATCAAATATGAATTTGTTAAGTCAAGGTTAGGAACCCATTGTCAGCGGTCAAACTGTGGTCACTATTTCTGATTAACAATTAATATAATGACATAAATTATAAAATAAATTTTTTAAAAAGAAAAAGCGACAGGATATTTAAAAAAGACTTAAATTCTAGAAAAAAGCTTGAAAAGAACAAACATATTTGGAATATAAGTATTCTATCATTTGTTTTTTTGTCTCAATGTTAAAATATGTATATGCTTTCAAATATGCCTACGATGTGATATTTATAATCTGATTATGTCAAACTCAGGGTTACAAAATGATACGTCAACAATATTTTCTTAGAAAGACTTTCGTTTTATATTTTGCTTGTAAATTGTGCAGAAAACGCCTCCGGAGGTATGTTTAGCACAAATTCTGTAGAAACCTACTATGAAATTTTCTTTATAAAAATATTGGTGTTCAGTTTGCAGACCATTTGGGAGCCTTGCAATTTTCATAACCACCAGTTTCCACAAAAGCAACTTTTAAATGTAAATTTAAATATACCGTAATTTCGGGTGTATAAGCCGCGGGTCAAACAATTTTTTTTCGACCCAGAATTTTTTAAGAAATAAATGTAACTACTTAGATCGCCGTAAATATTTGTATTCAATCACTAAATAAGATTTCTGGGTCCAAAAAGAATTGTTTGGTCCGCGGCTTATACACCCGAAATTACGGTAAATTTAGTTTACATAGTCTGGATATCGCCAAGCAGATCTTGAAATGGATTCCTAGTATAAATCGCGCCTCTCTGAACTTTGGTATGCTTTTGCTAGGCTATCGTTTGAAATGAGCCCTTGCGAACGAAAATATGCACTGCTTTCATGTAGTGTTCCTGCATTGTCCGACTTTGTGAAAGCTAATCCATTTTCATTGTTTTAAATACCACCTAAAAAAAAGTTTCAAAAATAATTATAAATGATACAAAAGAGCTATTGAGTCAATCTTTTCTGCATGCTTAAAAACTGTATGATATATGGTGAACAAAACAAGAAAATGCAATAGCAACGCCAAAAAATGACTTAGAAAAATCTTAAAGAGTATTTAAAAAGTCAGTTACTAAAACAACCTGAAATATAAAGCTTCAACAATCTAAAACTTAGTCGTATATACATTCATTCCATTCAGAAATCAAAAAGAAATACTCGAATTCAGGCCTACGCGATTGTGAAAATCAAATATCAGTTCAAAGCAAACTGAAAAGGAAACGATTTGGTAAAGCTTTTCACATCAGTTATTCATTATTTAGAGGAAAAATAAAAAGAAAGCATCGTCAAAAGCATCAAATATATTGATATAGCAGCAAACCGGTTACGATATCATATAGCGTACCGTCGCCAGTTCAAAGGAATGTAGAAAGTTGCTCATATATATAACTAGCGTCTAGCGACAGCAGGATTCCTAATGGTAGGACTTAGAATAAAATCTGAAAATATTGAACTTTCAGATTTATCCCTAAAGAGGGATATTTTTCTCTTTTAGACTGTTGCATTGTGCTGCCATCTATTAATAGAAAATTAAAGCCTTTATACTTACAGTTATTTAAGATTATTACTACATTGAATATTGTGACAGACAAAGCTGAAATAAATTATCAATGGAGTTTAAGTTAATATTGCTCTTAATACAACTATTTCTTGAATTTATGTAATAATTATATTTTAATATTTACAAATCACATCCATACTTTCAAGTATGATAATCTAAACAAAAACATGCTAATTTATTATTTCATATTTATCATATAAATTACAATTTAAATTAAAATAATTCACATAAAAAAATGATTCCCCCCCCCCCAAAAAAAAAAAAAAAATGTTACAACATTTTATGATAGTAATCAGGTATTCCCAGAAACGGTTTTCTTAGGGACTGATGAAAACTCTTACTTTAAGTTTTGGCATTTAAATTATTTATAGAGCTTATATTGTTCTCTATAAAAGCGATTCTTGAATTTATGTGGTAATTACATTGCGGAATTTTCAAAATATAGCTACAGTTTTATAACAACATAAACTAAGCATGCTAATTTATTATTATAGATTTTATGATATATATTGAATTGAAATAATTGGCATAAGTAATTTACTCCCCCCCCCCCCCCACGAAAAAAAAAATTCATTACAGTTTATTTTAAGAGTGTAAACAAGCAAATACTCCCCGAAATTCTTTTCGTAGCAAAACTTTAAAATTCTTCGACTTTCTAATCATTGTCAATAAATATTAAGTAACAGATTTCATTTCAGAAGTAATCTTAAAGATAATAAAAAAACAAAAAGCTGGTTATCGCTGGTTATGATAGAAAAAACCTTGATTATCGCATTTTCAATAACCCGCATTATCAGATCGCTATCGACAATTTCCCTAAGCATTTGAGGAAAGAGGGGAAAGTATACCACTTTAGGGATAAATCCCAAGTTTCAAGCTTTACAGATTTTATTCTAAGTCGTACCATTAGGAATCCTGCTGTCGCTAGACGCTAGTATATATATAGGAGAGACGGGAGATTAAAGGTGACCAAATAGGACGGCATAGGAATACAAGTATTAGCCAATAGGAGAACGCACGTAGAAAGGAACCGAAGGAGAGAGAAGTGGATCAAGGGAGAGAAAAAAAGAAAAAGTATTTAAGAAAAATAGGCTTTAAAATAGTATTTCTAGCAATCAGATAATGGAGAGATGGCGAATTCACAATTGACAATGTTGTCAATTTTTTTATAAACGCGAAATGCTTAAAAGAAGTGAAATTTATGAAATAGTTTGGACATAATTTTAACTGAACTGAAGTCAAAAGTATGGTTCTTCTCCCAGCAATTTTTTGCAGTGGAGGATTTATTGATTTCTTGTTTCCTAATATAATTTGATGTTCTTTAATACGTTTTTTTTAAGCGTTTAGTTTGTCCCATGTAGGAAAGACCACACTGTCAATTAATTTTGTAGATGCCCCATTAATTAAATAAATAGGATCTTTGAACTTGGAGAGGGTGAGTTTATTGGTAGGAGCAAAAATTATTTTGAAATCCTATTGTCTGAGATTTTTAGCAATAGTAGAGTTGTGTTGTTACCTGTTGTGTTACCATGTTGTGTTGTTATTTTTTATTACATGTTATTACCTACACGTGAACGCCGTGAATTTATAACGCCTTGAAGGGCGGTGGGATAAATTATATCCCTTTTAACTTTAATTGCGAAATGCTATATTGACACCAGAATTTAGAATTGAAAATTTTAATTTTATTAAGTACGTGGAAAAAAAAAGCATTTATTTATTTATTTTATTTTTTGTTAATTGTTTTTAAATGTTGGTGTCACTCAATCAGCATTTTAAAAATTTAAGTGCTTTGGCCCTCAAAGTTTAAAGTATCAGTTTTAAATGAAGGTTTTGTATTTTTAAATGAAATGAGTGAAAGGATTATATATTTAATGAAATTAACCCATTCGTGCCCAGCATCTTTTGCGTAAATTTTATTTGGTTGGCACCACTATATTTAGAAGACTTAAGTTTAGTTCATTAATCACGAAAAGGCATCATTTAAATGAAATGATTATTGCTTTTCTTTTTTACCGGTGTCAAAAACAGTGCTGAATCTTTTGAAGCGTCCCTAAAAAGGGACGCTAGGCACTAATGGGTTACCGTAATTTCCGTTATTTATTTTATTTTTTGTTAATTGTTTTTAAATGTTGGTGTCACTCAATCAGCATTTTAAAAATTTAAGTGCTTTGGCCCTCAAAGTTTAAAGTATCAGTTTTAAATGAAGGTTTTGTATTTTTAAATGAAATGAGTGAAAGGATTATATATTTAATGAAATTAACCCATTCGTGCCCAGCATCTTTTGCGTAAATTTTATTTGGTTGGCACCACTATATTTAGAAGACTTAAGTTTAGTTCATTAATCACGAAAAGGCATCATTTAAATGAAATGATTATTGCATTTCTTTTTTACCGGTGTCAAAAACAGTGCTGAATGCACCTTTTGAAGCGTCCCTAAAAAGGGACGCTAGGCACTAATGGGTTACCGTAATTTCCGGCGTATAATCCGCGGATCAAACATTTCGTTTTTGATCCAGAAATTTTATTCAGTAATTGGTGCCAAATATTTACTGCGATCTAAACAGTTAGATTTCATTTTCAGAATTTTCTGGGTTAAAAAAAATTGTTTGATCCGCGGATTATACGCCGGAAATTACGGTAATGATAAAAATATACTTGTGGTAACATTATTTGGCGATTTATAGCCTGCGCCTCGCCAATCTATACCGTAATTTCACACGTATGCGCCGCAGCTCAGATAATTCGATTTTCTACCAGAATTTGTTTTAGGAAAAATGTGACTTGCCTTTGCTTAGTATTAATTTTACTATATTTTTAGAATATACTTTCCGGTATCAAAAAGACTTAACTAAACCGCGGCGCATACGCGAGAAATTACGGTAAGTAAAGAATTTTTTATTTATTTATCAGAAGTTATCTATTTTCGATTTGGCGAATGAATGAGCATTGAACAATTAAATCATATTATTAATAACAAAAACCTGATAAATTGCTTACCATACCAAGTTTTGTATTTGTCCTGGAATTTCCAGACCAGGAAATTCTTCAATATCAGCATTATCTTACTGCAAATCCCTTTTTAAATAAGACGAAATTTTGCATGATTGAACAAGATTTACTTTTTTTTAAATGCTGGTAGATCAACTGGAAAATAATGGTACCCGTACGAACCATGCATACATATAAAAGAGACCCAACTGAACGTCAAGGACGGCTAGTACGAAAAAGAATTTCTTTCTTAACTTAGAAATATATTTATGGCATGCACTCAAACTAACACTTTCAAGTTGAGGGTTATTTATAAATACAAGAAAAATGCATATTTATTGGATTTACATATTAGTTTTTACTGATATCACCATTGCCTCCTACATTTTCTGCACTAACATTTTAAATAATAAATTGGCGGGTGATCTCTGTGAAATTTTGGATAGAAATCTACTAAGATGGTAAATACAAATTTCCCACTAATATTTATTTTTTTTTTTAGTATTTGTTTAACCCATTAGTGCCTAGCGTCCCTTTTTAGGGACGCTTCAAAAGGTGCATTCAGCACAGTTTTTGACACCGGTAAAAAAGAAGAGCAATAATTATTTTATTTAAATGATGCATTTTCGTGATTAATGAACTAAACTTAAATCTTCTAAAAATAGTGGTGCCAACCAAATAAAATTTACGCAAAGGATGCTGGGGACGAATGGGTTAAGAAAAAAATTGTAGATTATTTGAAACAAAAACAACTCACTCTACGAAAATTGCAATGAAGATTTTCTTTTGAAAATGAATGCTATTGAAAAATGAGCAAGTCGTTGAAATATTGATAAGAAACATATTTCCACGTTCTTCATTTTCATTTTCTGTTTAAAAAATGAAATTTGAAAAAAATATCGATTTCCGTTTCAATATTTATATATTTGGAAGGTAGACGATTAGAATTTTTTCAAACCTTATCTGCTTCTACAAAAGTCCCTAAATCAAATTCTAACTTTCTCTGGATGCGTTGTTTTTAAATCGTGCCTTACTTCTTAAACAACCAAATTCAAAGAACACCTGCAATTCATAACTAAAAATGCAATCCAATTACTACGTAATAAATTACAAGTCTACTTGAATTAAATTTCCTCTTTGGGACAGAAATATTTGAAATATCCGAATTTCAGTGATTAATATTAAAGATTCGTATTTCATTCCTTTCCCTAATCAAATATTTCTCATATAACCGTACTAATAGCTCTTTTATCTAACATTTGGAATTCTTTAATAACTTATTACTAAGAATGCATTAATCAATTTAGAAAAATTCGCATTATACTGATCATATATTCGAAGTTCTTAAGATATTGATAAATAATGCTACAAATCACTATGTGAAAATCGATTGTTCAGATCGTAGGCTTTGCAAAAGGAAGCAAAAACGTGAATTGCATCGTAGCTTGTTCAATTATTAATAAATTTATGTATTTAAAACAAAATTAAATTAAACTCCTACAACTTATAACAAATCATGGTTCGTTGTAGTACCGTTATGTTCTAAGTGAAATATCAGTATTTATTGATAGAAAAATAAATCTTCATTGGATGTGTGAAATTTAGACTTCATAAAGAAGAAATTTTCTAAAATAAAATAATGATGCCAAGGTATTTGTTGAACTGGGAATTCTAGGACCCATAAAAACCCTGTAAATATTTATTGATCTTTTAAATAAAATAGCTTATGATAGTTCATATGACGTAGTTAATTAAAACTTAAAAGACTGGAAAATAAACTATGTTCCCATGCAACAAATATATATAACATCTATATTTGATAACAAATTGGCAATTGTATGCCAAACAAGGCAAACTAGGTGCATAATATAAATAGTCGTAATATAACTCGTAAATAGTAATTTCGTAATGTAACTAGTTTTTAAAATGTTCATATTTTTGTGTAATTCCTGTTGCACTCGGATGAAAAAAACATGAAAACAATATTTTTTAATATTATACTAAATTCAGTAATAGAGTAATAATACGACTCTTTGCTAAATAGGACCAGATCAACATCGCCCAGAATCACTTTCTATCATGGGATACCACTGAATTAATTACGTATCAGAGGAATTAATAGAACGAAGAAAACTTTTAATAATATCCTTTAAGTTTTGATTTGATTTTCAATAAATTTGAAAAGACTCGAAAAAATCCTTCAACGAATATTAAATTTCAAAACATTGGGTTGGGTCGTTTTCCGCTGTTTTATTTAGACAGATGGGCAGACGAACGGACTGATCACAAGACGACTATAGGTGTTACGTGTTCATATAATTATGAATGCACATAAAAAGAGAAATTGGATACTTCCCAAAATTTCGATAAAGTTGAAATTTGTTTCAACCGTTGATTGCAGAAATGTAACTTCAATTACGAAAATGTTTTTAAATGAACAAAAATTTGTTTTAATCATTTAAAAACGAAGGACATCATATCCGCGGAAACCGAATAATATTCCTTTTAGTTGTTTCCGATTAATATTGCTTATACACCACTTTCTCAGTCAGACATTTTGTGCATTACTTAACCTTCACAGGGTATGTATTTAGAATGGTCTTTAGTTCGGTATGCTGCGATCCCAAGCTTTCAATTAGTAATTTAATGTGAACGTTTGAGCAAATTAAGAGAACAACAACTTCTCTAAAGCAGTGATGCACAACCTTTTTACCAGAAAATCATTTGCAACCAGAATATTTGAAAAGCGGAGTTTCTTTTCTTTAATCTCAAAGTTTCTCCCATTACTATAAGGAAAATTATTCTGCATAAAAATAGTGGTATAATTTTGGCCCGCGGGCCAGAGGTTGTGCACCCCTGCTCTAAAGTAATAGTGGTTTATAAAATGCCGCCAACTTAAAAACTCCGAATGTAGCTTTTGGATCGAAATAGACCCCAACACCTTAGCAGCTTTAAACAGATTATGAGTGATTGAGAGACATAACTTTGATTCCAAAAGGTAACAATGGCATTCTTACATACATATTTTCCATTTGTTAAGTATGTAGGGGAGAAAAACAGCTTTTTCTTATTTTGAATTAAATTGGTTATGTAAATTCTGGATTCATTTAGTAATTTCTACAATTTCGCATGGAAGTGCCCTGCACCAAAAAGAGTCAATGAAACATCTAGTGTCCCGTGTTATGTTCACCACCTGGATAGGACAGATGCTTCACAGAACCTCAACTTTTTAAATAGAAGTTACCTTCAATTATGATTTTGCAAAAATGCTCATAATAAATAAGGCAAGTTTAATTTCTTGATCCACCTTCAATTTGCGATCTACAACCTTTTTGATTTAAATTTTAAAACCCAGAAATTCTCAAAACTAATGCTTTATGTAATCAAAACATTTTTTTTTCTTTTTAATAAGACTTTTTTTCTGTATTAAATTAGTTTCTGTTGAGTGACACAAAACAGAAGAGGCCACAGTTTGAAGGACTTTAGACAAAATAAATAATTATAAACAACCAACTTTTAAATTTATAAATAGCAGTTATTTATGAAAATTTGTTTTTATAAATATTTATTACGAAACTAAAAATAAATAACTTTATTCATTTTTAAATGAAAAGTGACCTAAGATATTTAAATTACTACAACTGTACTTCAAAATGGTTAAGTAAAATACTATTTACATTGCGAAATAGTTTCGCCTCGTTTACATTAAGAAATTGTATGATAATCAAACATCCTTTTTCAGTTATTTGTCTTTTGAAACATCCCTAATTTGTTACATGGTTTAAGATTTTGTCATAGAAGTCTTTGAAGTCTTTCTTCACAAAAATGAAGATTACAGATAAAGCATAATTCACAAAGACCTATGTCTATAAAGACAGTCTCAATTTTATATAAAGACGCTTTGATAATTTAATCTAATGAATGCAGTAAAATGTACACATTTTTTTGATCCATTTAATCTAAATATTTTACATTTTACGTTTTAAATGAATGTTATAATATTAAAAATTTAAAAATCAGGGTGCGTAGTCATCAAGAAACTCAGAGGATTTTAATTCTTTTAGTATCAGAAATTCTTTAAAATACTGGTTGTTACATCTGAAAAAGGATTTCTTTTTCGTTAAATAAAACAAATATTACATTTTAAAAATTCTGGTAAAAGGTCCTTACAAGGTGCTTCCAGACTACGCACCCTGAAAATGTATTTATATTTATAAATATTTAAAAATGTGAGTTCAGAATGAATACCGTAATGCACCTGTTGAAATGATATATCTGTTATCTATTTGCGTCACAATCAAATGTTATAAATAACACAGGGTTTGCAGTGTTCCTACAATATTCACACTTTCCTAACCGAATTTAAAAACGATAATATTTATTATAGAATTTTATTGTAGATATTAAAAGTATTTGCCACGAAGATTTTTGATTTAAAATACTACTATGAAAGTGTGAAAATTCTAGGAACGCTGCGAGCCTTGATAACGTATTAACAAAATCAAACATTTAACGCCTTGAAGGGCGGTGAGATAAAATGTATCCACTAATTTATATTGAAAAATGTGACATTGTCACTAGAATTTTTAAATGAAAATTTTAATTTTATCAAGTAGATAAAGAAAAGCGCTTATATATTTTTAACCCGGGAGAACGCGCGCTTACAAGGGTATGAATGGTTTTTACTTCGCCACCATTAAAATCAAATTATAACAGTAACGTTATAAATACGGCGACAATTCTTACAAAATTTGCGATAAAATAAGTTGAAGATTACTTTAAAAAAATTAGTGGTTGCAATTGTAAAAAACCATACGTACTACGGGTCTTTTAGGCCCTGCGCGCGTCCTCGCGGGTTAAACTCTGGTATCATTCAATCATTTCAGCATTTTATGAATAGAAATGCTTTGCCTCTAAAAGGGCTAAAGTTAAATTTTTAATAATATTTTTTAATGTAAATAATCATTAACCCTTTCAAGCGCAGCGATCCCACATCGACACTGCATAAATTTAATTCAAAAATTACAATTGGCACCAAGAATAATCTAATAATTTTTTGTTTAGGGTTAAAGTTTAGAACAAAAAAGTTTAGAAATTTTAATTTGAAAGAAGATCGTTTGCAAATTCTAGTGTCAGTCAATCATTTCATCACTATACGAGCAGATTTTTTTTTGTTCCTAAAAGAGTTAAAAAACTTTAACAGGTATCATGTTTAATGTTCAGTCATTAGCGTTTTTATATTATATATGGATGTTAGAAATGTAAATAAAATTTCATAATTTAGATTTGACTATCTCATAGGTGCTGACTTTTACGATTTGTTGTCACCAAACTTAACCCCTTCAGGGGCAAAGCACTCCTGTGGTTAAAGTATTAAAATGATTTATTGACAATGGTAATTATCAGCAATTTTATATGAAACTAATTAAAAGCTTTTCTTCATGTAAAATAAACGTTAATTCCTAAATTTTGGTATGAAAGTTGCATTTGGGAACTAAAATTAAGTGGTATAGTAATAGTGTAAAGTTTTAATAGTAAATGTCTCATTTGATTGATGATATCTGTCGATTAAACCAGGGGTGAAAATATCTAAGCGCCAGCAGGCAGTTTCTTACTCTAAATTAATTTCGTTATATTTCGTCATGTATTCTGTCTAAAATTCTTCTAAGAATACTACGTAGTATGATTCAAATGTTCGGAGAAAAGGTGTAAAAACATTTCCTTGAATATTTCACAACACCGAAGCATATCCAACTTCAAAGTCGTCGTTGTAACTTTGGGCGACGATACACTTCTGCCAGAGGTTATAGAACTTATGGAAGCATCGCTGGAATCCATTTTTCGCAACCTCCCATAAGGCCTCCATCGATGCTGTTTTCATCGCATTTGAAGACTAAAAATGGCGTTCTTGTAAGCGTGTTTACATTGATGGGAACAGGTAAAAGTCACACGGGACTAAATCTAGTTGATAGGGGCGATGTGGAAGCACAATAAAGTGAGTTTTGACAAGTATTGTTTTAACAATTGGTATCGATGTGTTTCTATGTTCTCAAGAAGAAAATACCAGTGTCTGGCCTCAACGAAGTTTGCCCAACGCGTTTATCGTCTTCGATGGAATATCGGTCCTCTTTAAAACGTCGATGCTGTTCATAAATATTATATATTAGCATGATAGATTCATCGTACACCTTTCTTAGCAGTTTCAAAATCTCCATTGTTGTTTTGTCTAATCGTTGACATAATTTAACCCCTTAACCCTTTGAGCTCTGATGGTAGAATTTTCTACCACATAATTTTAATTCCGAAATGTCACAACGGCACCAGAAAATTCGACCAATTTTATTTGAAAAAGGTTTAATGTTTTTTTTTTTTTTCGTGTATATCGTTTACCGGTTTTTTTCTTTGCAAAATGCTGGTGCCAATGTGACATTTGTAATTTTGAAGAAATTTACCCATCAGAGCTCAAAGGGTTAATGGTGGCATTTTTTTTCGACAACATAAATTAAAAATAGGGGCTGTAAACCACATTTTCCATACTAAAATAGTTACTTTACTTCATCGAAAAACATCTGCCAATCCATAAAGATAAATTTTTAGTTAAAAATTAGTGGTGTCAAACAGGGGTGCAAAAATCTAGGTGCCAGAGGGTAGTCTCTCACCACTAAAATTTTAAAGTTTTTTTCGCTCAAAATTTAATAGCATTCTAGAAGGAATTTTACACGAAATATTAGACGGAGAAAAACAAAATAAATTTTGTGGTGAGAAACTGCCTGCTGGCGCCTAGATTTTTGCACCCCTGATGTCAAAAAGCTTTAAGCAACGAAGCGTGCTCGGGAAGTAAGTTCGGGCAACACAGTTAAGGGGTTAATGCTGCAACGCTGTGCAAGAAGAGCCATCATTCTTACGTCGCGGAGCAAAGATAGATAACTTTGGAAGGTAACAGCTCCGTGTGCTGTTCGGTAACATGGCATGGACTAAACCAACATCAGCAAATAAGGGAGGGTTGGGGAAATACATTTCAGGCGGTTTTACTATAAACATTTACTTTTGTTGTCAAGAATGATCGTATTCCCCGAATTTTTTAATCGTACTGCGTATTACATTTTTAGCGAAGAAAACTTTTCAATTTTAATAGTGAGAGACTGCTCGCTGGCGCCTAAATTGTTGCATTCCTGGATTAGATAATACAAAACTACACATTAAATTTTAATGACAAAAAAGCGTAAACCTTGCCAGCTATCAAATTATTTATAAATGCTATAAGTGATCTATTAAAATAAAATAATATGGCAAATAATACCTTTTAATTTTACATGTTTCTTTGCTCTGACGGCAACTTTTTCAAAAACAATAAATGATAAAAGGAAATTTTCTGCTAAAATAGCTTCAAATTAAAAATAAAAATTAATAATGTTTATTTTTAATTTAAAGCTATTTTAGCGGAAAATTTCCTTTTATCATTTATTGTTTTTGAAAAAGTTACTGTCAGAGCAATGAGACATGTAAAATTAAAAGGTATTATTTGCCATATTATTTTATTTTAATAGATCACTTATAGCATTTATAAATATTTTGATATTTTAAAGTTATGTTTTATATTACATGTAACTTGTCAGCTATGTTAATATATGTTTTAAAATCACTCATGCAGTGCTCTAATTTCCATTGAATTTGATAAATTATTTGATTCCAGACTTTTAAGTGAAAGCTCAGATATCAAAATAAAAAGAAATAAAACAAGTAGAACCTTTTAGTAGAAAGGGCCTAACGTAAAATTTCTAAATTAGACACTAAAGATGGCTAAAACGTACGCTTCAGGTTTACCAGTTTGACCTCCTTCCATATTTAGAAAATCAGTATTTATATCTAAAAAATTGATTAAAATAACTTTTACTTTATATAGACATTAAAAACCAGTCTTATTATCCTGAATTTCTGGTGTGAATTCGGAATTTCTGATATATCTATCTAAATCAGACCAGTTTAATCTAATTATTATGCAAAACCCATATTCTTATAAGCCCACATTAGTCACTCAAAAAGACCCGGATGATAATGTTAAATCTAACGGGGAGTATTTTTTAAAATCTCCCTTGAATTTTAATATTTTTGAACGATTTTTTTGCATAGGATTGCTGAGGACGGTTATTTTTAAGGCTAGTTTTTACTTTTTTAACTTTTGTTTCAGTTTTTTTTTTATTACTTTAACTTTCGGAACCGGCTCTGAGATTGAAATTGTTCTAATATAAAAAAATATATGTGTAACCAAAATCAAAAAATTAAAAACTAATCGTCCTCAGCTATTCTATGCAAAAAAATCGTTAAAAATTATTAAAATTTGAGGAAGATATTTGAAAATAACGTCTCCAAGAACTTACCATTATACCAGGTCTTTCCCAGTTACTGGAGGGCCATCATAGCAGAAATTCAATAGATAAAATATTTATATTATGTATTCACAAAGTATCTGTCATGAAAAAAAAAATAAAAAAAATCATTTAACTCTTTCAAGGACAAGGTACATCTAATCACAAAATGCTGAAATGAGTGATTGACACCAGAATTCACAAACAAACTTACTTCAAAATAGGCAAAAGTTTTTGTATTCATTTTTACTTAAAGGAGAATTTTCATTCAAGTATCTTGAAGCAAATGTAGTATTTAGGGATTACAATTAAGCTCTCCAAAAATGAACCACCGCCCTTGAATGGGTTAAACTTCTCATATGAATGGGAATTTCTAAAGAATAACTTGCGTAAATGACAAACCTGACCTAGGCTATAAATATCTATCAGAAGCTGTAGCAATGAGCATACTGGTGCAAAAAGTAGACCCATACAAAATGTATAAATTACCGTAATTTCGGGTGTATAAGCCGCAGATCAAACAATTCTTTTTGGACCCAGAAATCTTATTTAGTGATTGAAGACAAATATTTACGGCGATCTGACTAGTTATATTTGTTTTTTAAAAAATTCTGGGTCGAAAAAGAATTGTTTGAGCTGCGGCTTATACACCCGAAATTACGGTAATAATTTAATGGAATACGTTTTGCAGCAATAACAGCTGAAACATTAGTCATGGATAAATTAAATTAGTTTACATTTGAATGAATTATTTTCGCATGGTGTACTCGCATTTTCGAAAGTTACAGCAGATAAAACTTTATTTGATTGTTTTTAATTCGAATTCTACCCGAAATTTTGTGTGCTTGTTTTTAATTCGAATTCCGACTGAATTTTATTTTTTTCGGAAAGAAAATGTCTTATTAGAATTAACCAGAACAGTAGTGGTGCCCAGAGGGCATGACCAACTAATAACATTTGCTAAACTGGTATCTCTTCTGTGTGAAATAATAAACACATTAAAGCAAAGATAGACACGGAAGTGCCCAGTAAATAAAACAAAGTCTCATCATTCACTCAAGAATGTGTGATTTGTAATTACCTGGTAATTTTGTATAAATTTTTAATGTAATCATCTTTAAATTCTTTAAATAAGAATCATACTATCTAACAGGAAATGCCTCGTTTAAATAATTACATTATTTTCAATATGTATTTTTACTGTATAATATCTGAAAGATACGGAAATGTCACAGGGTTTGCAAAGATTCTGGAAATTTCGAAGCAGGAAATTTTTTCGCACCAGTATTTTCATATAGAAAATCTATCCTTAAATCAGGAAAAATTTCGCACGTGTGAACTAGATTTGACTTAATTTCCTCCGTATAGGAGTGTTGCCAGATGGGCTACTTTTTTAAAAATCAGATTCTTGATTGCCACAAATTTTTTGAAACAATAAAATGCTCCTTATTTAATGAAATATTAATTGCGGTGAAAAGAAAGGGAATTTTATTGTTTGAAAAAAGTGACCATTGTGACATTTTGAAATTAAAATTAAGTGGTAGAAAATTCAACCATCAGAGCTCAATGGGTTAAAAGAAAAATGTATGGTAAATTTAATAAAATTATTAAGCGATATTAATTTTTTAAGGGCTGCATTTTTGTTTGCAAAATACGGTTGTAGAAACATAAAAAATATTTCTGAATATATACAGTATATTTATATACAACAAACAGTTCGTATCATATATTGAGACAGATTTATTTGTAAAGCGCAAAACAATTGAATTTGTCTTTCTGAAACAAAGGTAGTAAAACATTAGGGTACATGTTAACCATGCAGTGTTTTGAAAAAAGACCCAAATTTTCATGTACAAACAAATTTTTCAATGGAAATAAAATACATGGATATTATTATTATTATTTTATATGTTGTCAATTTTTTGTCTTTATTTAAGGTGCGATAGTTTGGATTTTTTTAATCATACTTCGTTGTTTTCTACGTTATTTTTTTTTTCTAAAATATAAATATATAAATAATGAGCGGCCTTCACAAATTGTTTTTCTGACTTGAGCTATGTAATTAATGAGGCGCATCTATTCATTTATGTTCATGGTTCGTCAAGTACCTAATAAAAATAATTTATATTTTGTTAAGGTAAATTAATGATTTGATTAAATGCTATTCATTATAGAATTTCTCGTTAATGAAATGTGTTATAATTAATCAAAAGTTTTTTTTTTTACAATGCTGCTAGAAATATAATATTAATAAACATTATTATAACAAAGGATTATTATTATATATATACATATATATAGTTAGTTTTTCCATCCATTGTGTGTTTTATCTGTAAGTTTCATATTCTGACATTAACCTTCAAATTCATAGAATAGACTGCGTTTCAGAGATAGCATAATTCTAAAAATTGAATGCACACCAGTAAATCTAATTAGAAAACTTTGTTTTATTATATAGCATAATGCCTGCTATCAAATAAAGAAAAAAATTCTATTTTAAATTCCTGGTGTGGATACGAAATATATGACTATAATAATACACTAAATGTAGAGTACAGGTGGCAGCAAATGTGCTACTATGAGCATTAGAGGATTAAATTTTGTTTTTGAAAATATGTTTACTGATATCGTCGGTATCATTTCAGACTATCCAATATGAAGACAGTGTATGTTGTCAATGGGCTCCTTTTTTTAACTTCAGATTTCTTGATTTTCACCACTTTTTTGAAATAGTAAAATTTGCCTTATTTAATGCTATATTAATTAAAGGATAGCGAAGGAAATTTCACCATTTCAGAAAAGTGTTGCTAATCAAGAATACTGAAAATAAAGAAAAAGCGGTTGACTGGCAACACTAATTCCATATTTTAAGTTTGACATAGTAACGACTATATTATGCTCATCAAAATAACTTAATTATCTTGCTGACAGACTAGTATGTTTCGACATAAACAGACTAAGGTCGGTCCATAGGTTTGTCCTCCGAATATTAATCGACGAATTTCCGAATACTAAAATTCGTCTTTAATCATTCGCAATTGTTAAAATTCTGCGATGAATTAAAGCAAAGTTTACGGTAAAAAACATAAACCCCAAAATAATTGCCCTATATCATACAGATACTTTAAACTCTGCATGCCTGTAAAACAATTGCTATATTTCAAACTATGTATAGAGTTATACTCAACTAATGTCTTACAGTTTTCCACCATCTTTAATAGCAGATAATTCTTCCACTAGGTACGGCAAAGAAAACTGTCTAACTGCACTGTACTCATTCACGGTGGATGCATTTTTACCAGAATTTTTTATAGAATTTCTACCTTTGTATACACATTTTTCATTAATCACAGAAAAATAATTTAAACTGAAGTAAACACAATCATTGGTTTCGAATTTGAAATAATCGTTGCTTTCTCTTTGTAAATTCTAGGGAATTTATGCCATTTCTTTGACTTTCCGCGTGTAACTCAATAACAAATGAAATACTTTTAAATTCAGAAATTTCAATTAATTAAATATAAGCTAAATTAATTTTTCTTAGGAGAAATAAATAATGACGAAACAAAATAAGAAAGGGCATAAACTATTGCTCAGCCCATCATCCTTAGACATTTCCACTAAAATTCGCTTTGCTTCTAAGCTAAGAAACATATGCATATCAATCAATTGCGTGTGTATTGATATCAGACCTTGAACGGTTCTCTTTAACCCCTTGCGGCGTGGTGGTATATACACTATATTGCCATTGATTATGGGACACTTGCGATTTTAGACATTTTACTAAATATCTAGAAAAATACATGAGGAATCATCTCGAAACTCTTAGTGTATAAATATAATAGTATACGTCATACATCTCCGTAAAGAATTTTTACTGAAACGCCATAGGGGACCGTGAACAAATTAAAAAAGAATGAATATCTTTTGAATAACCCTGTCAAAACTAATGTAGAAAAAGCGCTCAAACTCTAGATTATGTTTGAATGCCTTATTGTAATACACTGTGTTCATTATTATGCAAATAGCATGCACACTCGCAGAGTAATTAAGGTTTTTATAAAAATGAGTAGGTTTACTATATAATTTTTTACTGCGCAGCGCATGCGTCAAAGATATCAAAATTTCATTTGCATATTATGTTAGTTAAATGTATAGAGCAACTTTTGTAAAAGTCTCAAAATCATAACTTGAAAATTCTGAAAGTAATCGTCCATAGAAAAAGGACAAAATCCGTTGTTTCCAAAATGAAGCAAAAAAATGAGGGATTTTATCCAAATGCAGTAGTACATCCCATATTGTGTATTCTATATTGACACTAATCAATGAATATATGGATACAACCCCTCTTGTTTTTGCTTCATTTTGAGAATAACGGATTTTCGACTTATTCAATTGACGATTACTGTCAGAATTTTAAAGTTATGATTTTGTGACTTTCACAAAAGTTGCTCTATACATTTAGCTAACATAATATGCAAATGAAATTTTGATATCGTTGACGCATGCGCAGTAAAACATTATTTAGTAAACCAACTCATTTTTTATACAATTTTCATTATTTTTTAATTCTGATTACAGGGTACTGTGTGCAATGTTTTTTGTCATATTTTCTGAAAAAAATAATATTTTAAATTAAGAACTCTGAAAATTATAAGGAAAAAACTTGGAAAAATTTGGGATCATTTTTATAAAAACCTTAATTACTCTGCGAGTATGCATGCTATTTGCATAAAAATTAACAAGGCTTATTATAATAAGGCATTCAATCACAATCTAGAGTTTAAGCGCTTTTGCTACATTAGTTTTGACAGGGTTATTCAAAAGATATTCATTCTTTTTTAATTTGTTCACGATCCCCTTTGGAGTTTCGGGAAAAAATCTTCACGGAGATGTATGACTTATACCATTATATTTATACACTAAGAGTTTCGAGATGATTCCTCATGTATTTTTCTAGATATTTAGTAAAATGTCTAAAATCGCAAGTGTCCCATATTCAATGGCAATATAGTGTATATGAAACCACTTAATTTTAATTCCCAAACGCCACATTGGCACCGGAATTCTGTTAAAGAATTTTAAAGTTTATGGGATGCGCAAAATACTTTTTCATATTTAGAAGTAAAGTTGTTTTCAAATTCTGGTGCCAGTCATTAATTTCAACACTTAATCAATGAATTAACCCTGCGCCGCAAAGGGTTAAATAGAGATTTTCGGTAAGAAAATATTGGTACTGAAGTATTTAGCCTGGAAATTCCAGGACCCGTGCGAGCTACTGTTGCCAGGAGTTTCACGTAAATAAAGGATCCAAATAATCTGGAATCTCTAATTATTTTTGAATAATTTTTCAGTTACTATTCAGCAGTGAAATTACGCTTGAAATTGTTGAATATTTAATAAGTGATTTAATACTTTTCTAGGCAAGCGTAGAACCAACAGAGTGAAAAATGCCCAAACTGGGTTTCGAGCCTGGAACCTTTAGAATAGCGCTCCAAGTGCTCTAGCATTTACGCTACGAGAACGATACCCAGCTTAGAATCTCTCATTCACATATGTTGGTAATGCTACAACTGCAACACAAGATGGAGACGTCTAATTTAGCATAAAAACCTGCATCGTAACATTGGACACAAACAAACCCAGCAGCAGTGATCACATACATATTTTTTATTAATTTTTCAATTAATATTCAGCTTATTATTATTCAGAAATTACACATTAAATTATTGATTATACATTCCAGATATACACGATATGGCCAAAGGTGACAGGCCACTTGCGATTTTCGACAATTTTTAAATATCTACAAAAATACGTGAGGGATTACCCTGAATCTCTAAGTGTAAACATAATAGTACAGGTCATACATTTCCGTGAAGATTTTTTCCCGAAACTCCATAGGGTACCGTCAACAAATTGAAAAATAACGAAAATCTTTTGGATAACTCTGTAAAAACTGATGTAAAAAAATCATTTAAACTTTAGATTATAATTAATTGGCTCATTGTAATAAACTGTATTTATTTTTATTCGGATAGCATGTATAATTGTAGGAAAATTAAGGTTATTATAAAAACAATTCTAAAATTTTCCAATTTTTTTCTTATAATATGCAGAGTTCTTAATATAAAATAACGTTCTTCTCCGAAAATATGACAAACATCATTGTACACAATATCCTGTAATTAGAATAAGAAAATAAAAAAGTATGAAAATGAGCAGGTTTATCAAATAATGTTTCACTGCGCATGTGTCAAAACAATCAAAATATAATTTCATAATGTGTTAGCTAAATGTATGGAGCAATCTTTCTGAAAGTCTCAAAAACATAGCTTAATTCTGAAAGTGATTGTCGATAGAATAAACTCAATGTCGATAGAATAAACTCAAAAATTGTTATTCCCAAAATGGAATCAATATAGAATAAACAATATAGCGCATACCACTACAGTTGGATATAACCCCTTACGTTTTTGCTTTATTTTGGGTACAACGGATTTTGAACTTATTCTATCGACGATCACTTTCAGAATTTTGAAACTATGTTTTGGAGACTTTTTGAGATAAATGTTGCTGTATAGATTAAGCTAACACAGTATGCAAATGAAATTTTATTCGCGTTCACGCATATGCAATAAAAAATTATTTAGTAAACGTGCTCATTTTTCATACAATTTTTATTGTTTTTTACTTCTGATTACAGGGTTTTGTGTACAATGTTGTTTGTAATATTTTCAAAAATACCATTACTTTATGTTAAGAACTCTGCAAATTATAAGCAAAAAAAATGGGATTTTAATTTTAAATTATTAATTTCTCTACCGGTATACATGCTACTCAGATAAAAAGAAGGTTTACTACAATAATCCACTTAATTATAATCTACCGTTTGAACGCTTTTGCTACATTAGTTTTGACAGGGTTATTCAAAAGATATTCGTTGCTTTTCAGTTTGTTGTCGATTCCTTGTGAGGTTACGGGAAAACATTTTCACTTAAATGTATGACCCGTATTATTATGTTTACACAATTAGAGATTCAGAATAATTGCTTGTGTATTTTTCTAGATATTTAACAAAATGTTTAAAGTGGCAAGTGGCCAGTCTCCTTTGGCCATACAGTTTATGTGTTCACAGATGTTGGTTTCGTTTCTGTCTAATGTTACGCAACAGGTTTGCGAGCTCATGTAGAAGTTTTCATCTTTGCTGCAGTTTTACCAACACATGTAAGTGAGAGATTTTGGGTGAAAAAGCCAAAATTTCAGCCAATACATCCCTAGTTTGAATCCTGGGCCGGACTTTTTTCACCCAAAAATGAAAAAATTTACATCTGTTATAATTAATTTACCGATTGAATAATCGTATTTAAAAATTAAACTAATGTAATTTTGTATGCAGCGATTTCCTGCAGTTCTATATATTGACCTTCGATTTATTCTGTTGAGCTGATCCAGAGTATCAGACCAGATTAAGTCATCGTTGAGGTTAACTGGGTGAAATAATCCTCCAGTGTTCGTGTCCGGGATGGCTCAGGTGGAAGAGCATTGGTGGCTTCAGCCAATACATCCCTGGTTCGAATCCTGGCCCGGAAAATTTTCACCCAAAAATGGAAAATTTTACATCTGTTATAATTAATTTACCGATTGAATAATCGTGTTTAAAAATTAATCTAATGTAATTTCCTATGCAGCGATTTTCTGAAATTCCCTATATTGACCTTCGATTTATTCTGTTGAGCTGATCCAGAGCATCAGACCAGATTAAGTGATCGTTGAGGTTAATTGGGTGAAATAGTCCTCCAGTGTTCGTGTCCGGGATGGCTGAGTTGGAAGAACATTGGCGTCTTCAGCCAATACATCCCTGGTTCGAATCATGGCCCGGACTTTTTTCACCCAAAAATGGAAAAATTTACATTGGTTTAGAGATCATATTTACGAGGTGCACCTGACAACTTTAGTAAAAACCTTAGATATACTTTGAAACTATGAATAAAAAGGAACTAACATAGCTTTAAAATACGGAAGCTTCAACTGTATACACTTTCACAATGTTTCATCGCCTTCTGGGCGAAATGCCACCGGAAAATGTGAATGGAAAATTTCCACTTATTTAAATGCTTTTGTTATGCAACCTTTCAGTCCCAGACAATAATAAACACAGATAATCATTTTTACTGGTGAAACATTACTTCGTCGGTAGTCAGTTTCTGCCATGTTGTAACTGTAGCTACCTACGCAATCACTAGCAGTGTTACCAGATGGGCTACTTTTTTTAAATTCAGATTCTTTATTGACACCAATTTTTTGAAACAGTAAAATGCGCTTTTTTTAATGAAATATTAATTGCGGTGAAAAGAAAGGAAATTTTATCGTTTGAAAAAAGTGACACCAATCAAGAAATGTGAATTTTAAAAAAGTAGCCCACTGTCAACAGTGATCACTAATAGTGAATAATATCTTTGAAATTTTGAGACAACAGACACACTAACATTCAAACAAAAATATAATGTCCAGTGCTACGGATAAAAATCATTTCTGCCTGAAATGACGTAATATTTCAAAAATTTGACAAACTATTGGAAAGGTACCAAATACTGGCAGGATCTTCAGATATGTAATTTTATTAAAATTATTTTTTAATACTCTATTACAAATACCTCTCCCGTTAAGTAGATTTTTCAAGAAATATTTTCTCTTTGGAAGGCAGAATTTTTTATGATAAATCAATAAATTAGTCTTCTCATCATTACTATAAAAGATTTTTAAAAATGCTTTGTTATATACTTAGCAGTAACAAAATTTGGCAAATTTCCAAAACATTTTCTGGCGTGATATATTTTATGCAAATGATTTTAAAACTTTTTTCATTTAGTCCAGAGTTTTATTTTTTTATAAAAGTTCTTTAGTTAATATTTACCGGAAGATAATTATGTTTTAGAACAAAAATTTTATCTTTCTATCAAAAATGAACCAATTTTTTTTCCAGTAATATATTTCAATGATTTGGTCAGTACTTTTAGAAGAATCATCCTAATTAGTTGCATTTGCAATTCCCTTTAATGCCTTGAGCCATTAGAATGAAAACGGAAATGATAATGACAAGCAAAAAATAACTTTTACTTTATTTCACTTTTCATAATTAGCTGCTTTTTAAAATTCATTAAATAGTCTGAAACATAGGATCGAAAAACGTTGTTTATAGTCATCACAAATAATTAATTTAAAAGTCATTCTCTTTATTTTGCCTAGTTAACAAAAAAAAAGTTTTTTTTTTCCATAAAAAAAATTTCTATTTTCAGATGCATTTAAAACAATTAAAAAACTTTTTTAATCATTATTTATGGATAATTTTAATAAGATATACAAGTAATTACTATGTAGTCTATTTAAATATATTTAAAACTTCAAAAAGTATATTTTTAATAAATGTCGTAATTGGTATAATTATTTCGAACAACAAAAGATTACCTCTTTGCTTAAAAGATGTAAACATTGAGATTTAGCAGTTAGTTAAAATTTTAACGAATCATTACTTTATTTTCTTAATATTTCTTTAACTACAACGAAATTGCAAATGTTAAAACTTTAATATATTTTATGTGATTTTGTTATAATGGGCCCCCAACTATATTTGTTCTTTCCCTGTCCTTCAAAATATTTTAGAAGTAACGAAACAAATTGAATCAGATTGTATACATTTTAATACGCATTTTCACACTTTTTACACCGTTGTCGCTGCTGCGGCGACATTATATTCCATAGCAATTTTTTTACACGAGTAATAAAGGGGAAAAATCCTTATTCAGATCTGCCTAGTCTTCGGCCCCTTTTCCACCAGTATTTACATATATACAGGGTGTCCGAAAAGTCTGAAAACGGTCGAGCAACTCCATAAATACACACCAGATTAAAAAACGAAAAAAAACGTTTTAAATATTTTTTAAAAAAGCTACTCATTGACGCCAAATTTGACCATCGCAATCGATTCCGTAGGGGTCAAAGGAGGTCTAACTTTGAAATTGTAGATGATAACCTCCATTTTTTAAAGCAGATTTGGTTTCTACGGGCAAAAATTCGTAACTTTTGCATTTGACATTTTTTTCGGATCTTCGTTCATCATGGTGTAATCGATCACACTCAACAGATTCATATTTCGGGTTCTCTAACCAGGTTTTAAAATCTCTTACTCTGATTGGCCAGAATGTTTTACGTCAAATTTGATGTCATTTAAGGGAGTAGTGCTTCTCTAAAACAATGTTGGCGGTTGATTCAATGACGATTTATGTAAATTTTCGATAAAAAATGATGGAAATATAGTTCACTATTTTTCTACTTGCATATATTTATATCCAGTCAGTCATTTCTAAATCATAACTTGCGCATTTTCATCATTTAACGTGTTCATCTCCCTCACCTTCTGAACAAAAAAATCTTTATATTTTGAGGGCGGGATGTATGGACATTAAGCATTTCGATGGCTTCTATATACCTAAATTTCGGGTGTATAAGCCGCGGATCAAATAATTCTTTTTGGACCCAGAAATCTTATTTAGTGATTGAAGACAAATATTTACGGCGATCTAACTAGTTATATTTGTTTCTTAAAAAATTCTGGGTCGAAAAAGAATTGTTTAAGCTGCGGCTTATACACCCGAAATTACGGTACCTTTTCTTAATCATCTTATACGGGGGGAGGAAGTCTTATGCGTGTGTATGGTTTTTTTAAATATTACTAGATGAAAAAAAATAATAATAAAACAAAGAAGCATGCAAAATATTTGTGTGCTGACGAAGCAAATTATGGGGAAGTAACGTAAATATCGTGTGAGGGTAGGATTATAGGTTTGCATTATTACCTAGTTACAGCAACTACAAAACAACAAATAGAATAAAAATTTTCAATAATTCTAATACAAGTATTATTTTTTCGTAAATTAATATCTTTTTCAATTTAACATTTTTTTCTTTATACTAAACAATAGACAAATTTTGATATTTAAAACTATTTAATGAAAAAAAAATAATTACACTCTTTTACTTTTGGGATTTGTGATGCATCCATATCATCAAAATATGCATGTAGAATTTTTTGGGTGGCACTATTGATAAATAAAAAATAATATTTTATTTTTTTAATTAGATTATTTTTTGGTGTTTCACAAACAAATCTGGACTATTTAAAGAGAAGAGTGTAGTCCAAATAGAATTAGCGTATGCGATACTTTCTGGATAGTGTTAACATGTAATGATTATTTTCTCGTGGAAAGATCTTTTAACATTCATAACGGAAGGATAATGTAGAAAAATGTTCATTTATTTGTTTATTATTGTAATGAAACAATAAAAGTAAAAAATATATTTAAACAAATATGTAATTTGAAGAATAAATTGAAAACAATTAGTTTATTTCCTACATTTTTAAAGCCTGAGATGGTACATGCATATATATATTTCATTTATTTTTACTTTTATTGTTAAACTTTTGCAACAAATAAATAGACCAACTTTATCATAACATATTTTTCTTGAATATTTAAAATTAAAAACAAAATAAAAACAATATGATAATTTAAATAGTCTAAAATCTTAGATTGCCTTCAAACTAAATCGAAATAAATCTTTAAAAAGTTCTAAATGTTGTTTGTATTTTATATGTGCCTTATCATTTTGTACGCTTTAATCATAAGTACCGGGTGATCCAGAAGTTCCGGGAGTTGTGAAATGCTGATAAATAATAAAATATAAACAGTAGAAACATGCGGTTTTCACAGAAATTCTTAGAAATTTGCATGATTTTGTTTTTTAATAACAAAAAAATTTTATATTAGTTACACTTTTTGCAAATAGGTGGCGCTGAATAGGAAAGTATAATATTGCTATGATATGATACAGCTCATTAAAAATAAAGAGTCAGAGTCCAAGGGTTATAACTTTTCTGTATGACGCCCATAACTTATAAGTATCGCCATGAGACGATGTAAAACAATCCTTCACAACATTAAAAATCAATTCAGGGGATATCGTTGAAACGCTCTGGTGTAGCATCTTTCAGCTGAATCAATGACATAGGCCAATTTCTGTACGCATGAGACTTCAAGTAGCCCCACAATCAAAAGTCACAAGGTGTAGATCTGGAGATCGTGGAGGCCATTCGTGATAAAAATTGCGACTGAGGACACGGGTATCTCCAAACGTAGTCCTCAGGATCGTCGTGACAGGAGAAGCGATGTGGAAAGGATCTTCCAATGAGATTGTTTCCTCAAACCTTTTATGGCACAAATGTCATACACGCAGGACATTTGCACGTGTTTTTTCTCCTGCGAATTTGGCGAAAATTTTGTTTTTGAACATTAGTTAAAAATTGCATGCAATAACAGAACACGATTTTTATTGCAATATAAAAATAAAATAACGTGAAAAAATGAAAGAGATTCTTGAATTTAAAAAAAGGAAATAAAAATAAATAAATGATAATTTGATACAAATAATTATTAATATAGTATATAATAAAAATAATTTAAAGAATTAAAAAATATATATAAGAGTAAATAAACTTGAATTTAATAAAAAAGGAAATGATAAATAAACAAGTATAAATAATAAACTTAATAATTAACAAAATATTAAATATAATTATCAGAATAAATAGTAAATATTAATATTTACGTCAGATTGAATGCATGTAGTTGTATCATATAATCAGCACATTCTACTGAAATTTTTAATTTTTTCCATTTTATTTCTCTAACAATTGTTATAAACTTATTAAACGATCTTCTCCTTGGCACAAATGTGTAATGTCAAATTGGCGGGGGAAAACATGTGAAAATGTGGTGGGTATATGACATCTGTGCCCTTTTTAACATAGTCTTCACGATTGTAATGTCATCTGTCCTTTTCCGGTTTTGATTCCACGCATTGTACGATAAGAAAGCAATTCTAAACTTTCCGATTCATCTTTTTTGTAAAACGGCATAACTAACAAAGCTTTGTCACGCAAAGAAAGCATTTTTTAACTTAGCAGTTACACATCAAATTTTATATCCAAATTTCTTTTAAATGCTATTTACTTAACCTTAGAAAAAGAGTTTGAACATTAAGGACCCTTAAAGACAAATCTGATCAATAATCTCAGGAAAAATGTTGAGCAATGAATTAACCTGCTTGGTAAAACGCATGGTAATGAAACTTCCGATGCTGTATACTAGCGCCAACTATTGCTAAAAATGTCAACTATTTCTTCAGGGGTGCAAAAATCTAGGCCCCAGCAGGCAGTTTCTCACCACAAAATGTATTTCGTTTTTCTTCGTCTAATATTTCGTGTAAAATTCCTGCTAGAATGCTATTAAATTTTGAGCGAAAAAAACTTTAAAATTTTAGTGGTAAGAGAATACCCTCTGGCGTCTAGATTTTTGCACCCCTGTATTTATTTATTTTTTTTTAAATTCATTATAAACGAAAATCCCATGCTTTTCTGAGCATATATCTGAAAACCGCATCTTCCTATTGCATATAGTTTTCTAATTATTAACATTTCAAAACTCCCGGAACTTCTAGGTCACCCGGTATAATATACAAAATCTACAATACAGGTATCTGCAACTTAAAAATAAAAAAATTCAAAATTTTATTTAGGTTTTTTTCAACGTAACCTGATTTTTAAAAGTGTTTTAACCCCTTGAGGGGCGGTGGTATATATTATATACCACCTACGATTGATGAAGCTTTACACCAGAAAAATGTTATTAAATTTCACTTTTCTAACTTTGGTGGAAAATAGGCGTGAAATTGCTTTTCATCTTTTTGATATAACTCTATTACAAATTTCCGGTGGGAGTTCAGAATTACTCGAACGCAATTGCTTGTCCCTCAAAGGGTTAACCCGGGAGAACGCGCGCTTACCCAGGGTATAAATGGTTTTAACTTTGCCACCAATAAAATCTAATTAAAACAGTCGCTTTATTTAGACGGAAACAATTCTTACAAATCTTGCGATAAAATAAGTTGATGATTACTTTTAAAAAATTAGAGGTTGCAATTGTAAAAACCATACGCACAACGGGTCTTTTAGGCCCTGCGCACGTCCTCCCAGGTTAATATCATACTGGTTGATTATTTTTTTAAGGCAAGGTAGATGGCAAAGTGTTGAAATAATTGAGAAGCACCAGTATTAAAAGAAAACTTTATTGAAATCAAGTAAAAATATATTTTCGCGTTCTTAATAATGGTGAAATTTTCATGAAAAAATTGACTACCGATGTGGCAATTAGGAATTAAAATTATGCGATGCCATTTTACTCATTCTTCTAAGGGATTAGTTTATATGTTATAAAATTTTATTATTATACGTATAACTAACTGAATGCTGAGTATTAACAAATGTTCCCTCTCGGAATTAATTGTTCTGCAAATAGCATTTTCCCTTATGTTGTTTTTCACATTTGTTGTTTCATTGTAATAATAAAAACATAATTTAATACTTTTCCACATTATCTGTTCGTTATGAAAGTTAAAACATCGTTTCCCCAACAAAAGCTAAATCTTAACGCTTTCAAGAACCTATCGCGTTACAATAATTTTAGATGGTATGCACCATTTTTTAACCCATTAATGCCTGAATTATTTTCTGTTTTAAAATTCAAATTTTGCATTTTCCCACCCCTTTTAAAGCAAGAATAACTTTTGTCTTAATTTATCGAGGAGAAAGAAAGTGTTTATTTATTTTCCTTTTTAGCTCACAGGCTATCATAGCCTGAGAGCTGTGCCCGCCCGTTCTGTATGTACGTTCGTACATGTGTAACGCGATAACTCATGATAAACATATCCGATCCACATGAAATTTTGTATATAGGTATATGCTGACAAAGCGCTTCCCTGATTAAATTTTGGAGTTCATTTGATATCATAAGATGGGGAACAGGGGGCTCATGCCCCTCCCCTTAATAGATATAAATGGGTTTTTCATGCAGAATTAAGTTTTCGTTTAAACTTTAGATATAGGATCATTCTGATGAAGCGATTCCGTGACTGATATTAGGGGTTCATTGAATAAGTGTAAAAAGGGAGAACAGGGGTTCTAATGCCCCTCTCCTTAATTCATATAAATGGGTTTTTCAAGCAGAATTGTCAGATTTCGTTCAAATCTCTGAATAGTTTTGGAAGTTTAATGGTTAAGTATATAAAAGGGGGATATCTCCTCTTAAATTATATAAACGCTAAATGGGTTTTTATTAAGAATTATCCGATTTGCTCTGGATTTTGGATATAGATTTTTTCATATGATAAAGCATGTCCTTGATAGTTTAGGAGGTTCAATGATTAAGTATAAAAAAGGGGAAATGGGAGAGCTGTTTCCCCTTCTTATTTTTTTTCGAACGGAATTAACCCTTCAAAATATAAGGCTGTAATGTACAATTAGTATGCCTAGCCTGTGAGCTCAATGCCATCAGTTTCACTGGGCAATATTCTTTTTTATTTAATGGCGTGAAATGCGCTTACCTGAATATTTAAAAATTGTCCCAAAAATGGGACGCTAGGCACTAATGGGTTAACAGTCTTCTTCGCTTGTGAAATACCAAAGAATATTCCAAAGAAATAAAGCAAAATGTTATTGTTTATTTATTAACACTAAAACGACCAAGGCCGTCATTTTGACGGTTTTGAAATTTCATGCTTAAAAATTTGATATAATTTATGGCGAGTTCCAAAATTTTATGATACGACTTTTAATGAAACATAAGAATATTTAAATATGCCTATTCAATTTCATTTCACCCATATTAATTTCCGTAAACAGTATGACCTATACCTATTTATACCAAGACCCGTCAAATTGACGGCTTTGGCAATTAACAAACTCATCCCGAAGTGGTGCGGACTTCCCCATTTTCCACATGGACTAGACATTTTTGCTCATGCGCAGTCTGCTCCAGGTTTCATATCAAACGTATCAATAATTGGTAAATGTAATTAGGACGCGACCATTATCAATTGTACTTCTAATGGTATAGCGTTCTTAGTTAAAAGTGCAGTCTTGTAAATAGTGTAATCTGTGTAATGTCTAATCTCGGAAAAAAGTATGAATAAATTTTTATGAAAAAAGTAACATTTATTTTATGTAAATTCTTGTCAAAAATGAAACGATTTCGAGGAAGAAAAACATTATTCGGAGAATACAAAGAACTCACTAGTATAAATGAAGATTGGTCGGACACTAATTCAAATAATAATAATGACTCTGAAAATTCTGCAGATGAAATTGAAGTACGAGATACTGAAGAAAGTGAAGCAGAAGAATCTGAAATTTAAGATTCAGGGAGTGAAGATGAAGTTACCCAAAAGAGCCACAAACGCAGAAAGCGATTGCGAATAAGTTCAGATACTGAATCGGACAGCCAAATAGGAAAAAACAGGGAAAAGAAATTGCTCTCGACGGTACTGATTGGGAAGAAATAGGGAATGGTTGTGTTGGCAGACTCCCATCACACCTATATGCAAGGATACTTCAGACCCAACTGGTTATGCGAAACGAAACATTATGCTTGGTAATGTTAGCAGTGCATTTAGACTTATCATTGATAATCGAATGATGAAGCACATAAAACTTGCACTGAGTTTGAGGCCAGAAATATTTTACAGAAGGACAATTGCAAAATTACTATTGAAGAATTGTATGCGTTTGTAGCTATTTCGCATGCTCGAGGAGCCTACGAAGCGAGAAATGTGAAAGTATCCTATTTGTGATCAGAAAAAATGGGGACCTTCTTTCTTTCGCGAAACCATGAGTAGAAATAGATTTTTGAAAATTATCAGATTCAATCGTTTTGACAAAAAAGTGAGAGGAGTGTTCGCTTAAGAACTGACAAATTTGGATTAGCTTCCGAAATTTGGAAGTCCTTTATTGATAACAGCCAAGCTTGTTACAAACCAGATCAGAATATAAGCGTAGATGAACAATTGTTTCCCATAAAGGCAAGATGCAGATTTCTACAATATATGACCAAAAAATGGACAAATTCGGAATTAAATTTTGGTTAGCTGTAGACGTATGAAGTAAATATCTTATAAATGGCTTTCCCTATTTAGGCAAAGATGAACTTATACCATCAGGTGTACCTTTGAATGAATTTGTAGTTTAGAATCTTGTAAAAAGCTACGTAAATTGTGGGAGGAATATAATAACGGATAATATTTTTACAAGTATGCAGCTCGCAAAGAAGCTACTGGCCAAAAAAAAAACAAGTCTTGTTGGAACTATACGAGCAAATAAAAGAGAATTGCCTAAAATAGCTAAAGTTAGAAAAGGTAACATGGCCCTTTTCTTCACAAAACTCTACACATCAAATGATATTGTTTTAACAGTTTACAAAAGTAAGCCTCGTGAAAAGTACTATTTCTTAGCTCAAAACATAAATCTGAAAAAATTGTTTCTAATCGAAAACAAATTTCTGCAACTGTGTCATTTTACAATGAGACTAAGTTTGGAGTAGACGTAGTTGACCAAATAGCCCGCAAATATAGCGTAAAAGCAGGGTCACGTAGATGGCCTTTGCAGGTATTTTATAATATTTTGGACTTGCCAACAATGAATGCGTGGATTTTATATAAAGAGACTTGTGATAAAAATATAACTAGAAAACACTTTTTATTTCAATTATCCGAAGAACTCTCCAGTGAATATAGGTGCTGCAGAAAAGAAGCCTCCTCCCAAAAACAACAACGAAAAACAATGGATTGTGTTCTAGAAAATTCACAAAATTTTCCTTGTGATCGCAAATCTTGCCAAATTCGATTATGCAACAAAAACAAAGCGATTTATACTTGCAATGTATGCAAAAAATATGTTTGTGTTAAGTGTTCATCTAAGGCAACATGCACTTGTAAAATATGTGCCTCATAATTATTTCATTCATATCAAATATGCTATATTATAAATGCAAATAGAAACTGTTTTTTTTAATTAGTAATTAATGAATTAATACATTAAATGTTATTTTGTTAAATTATACATATGGCTATTTCCATGAGTACTTGTAGTGTAAGTCACAGACTACGAGTATTGGCTACCAGTATTTCAGTACGAAAAGATGTGATTTATTTTATCGGCACATTCTCATTAATTGAATAAAGCCAAGCAGACTTATCGAGAATAACGGTGGCAAACAAGCATAGCAATTTTAAGGTAATGTGACTTACACTACAAAACCCATGGAACTAGCCATATATTTTACTTGCATTAACTAAGTCAAATATCTTTGTGGAAAGTGTTCATCTAACAAGGTGACCACCAAACATGGTGCTCACAGATTTTGATGAACTCAAAGTATATTGTATGGGTCATACTATTAATTATTCGGCTGAAAGTGTTCTTTCAAATGGGTCTTAGTTTTTGAGAAATTGGGGGGGTCAAAGTTCAGCGTATATTTTAAATACTTATTAGTAAAGCTGTTTACCAACAGCTTCGTGGCTCCGCGGTAACGTGCGAGATTCCACACCCGGACGTGGCGGGTTCAACTCCAAGTTGGAGCTTTTTCTTTACTTTATATGTTTCGTATGTGTTGAATTCTTTAAGCAGAATTGGAAATTCTACAGCTTTCAACTTATTAATATTTTCTTATGGGGATAGTTTACTTTTTTCTTTTTTTTTCTTATTTAAAAGGTATGGTTCAAATAATAAACTAATTGCACTTCAAAATTCATAAAATAAATAAAAATAAATAAAAAAATGCATATATAATTAAAAGTTTCAAAAGTATAAAAATTTTGAATATTTTAAAATCCCTTCTACTTTAAATATTAATAATTTTGCTCAATTACGTTTATAAATATTGCTAAGAAAAAAACAATCCAAGTTGGCGCTTTTTTTTCTTTCTTTATATACCTTTTACATGTTACATATTTTAAGCACAATCGGAATCTACAGCTTTCAACTTTTTGATATTTTCTTAATAAAGTAAATTTATATTTTCGAATGTATTTCATGAAAATTTCTTTTTACCTGCAATTTTTAAACTAATATTTTTATCGACAAAATTGCATAACGATTTTATGCCTTTAACCTTTTTTTTATTAATTGTTATGTAATTTCTTTTCTAAGCACAATTCTGAAATAATAATTTTTCTTTTTTCTATCTTTTTTTCTGGAATATTTTAAATGGAAATTTATCCTTTTTTCAATAAGTTATATAAAATAATTTTCAGGTGCAATTTCTCAAACATTTATAGGATTAGTTAATTCAAATAATGCATACCTTCGAAAGTGTAACAAAATATTAATGTAGAAGAGCTAAAATATTATCCAAATTTTTACTGATCTTTAAATACATTTATCTGTAACTTTCAACCTCAACATTATTTATCGTTTGCACAAATAAGAAATGACAGATTATATTTAAATATATATATATTTATTTCACAAATTCACTATTCATAAAAAAATCAACTAGATTGGAAAAGTCGTCTGCTAATGAAATTAGAATTTACGATACATAAAATGATATATATTTGTTTTATTCGTCTGCTTTTATTTTCTCGGTAAAATCAAGTTAAATTGAAATTGTTTTTGCTGTTGTCATTTTGTTTCTTTTGCAGACAAATAAAAGATTTGAAACATTGGTATGTATATGTATAGCTGAAATTATGGTATGAAAATTGAGCGAAGGTAGATTTGTGTCGAACGAAGGTTAAATGCTAAAAATACTGTAATGGAAGGAAGCAGCACTAGTACAGAAAGTTTTCGTTTGGAAAAAGAACAAAAAGGCGAAATTACGAATGCATTAAAATATTGCGAGATGTTGTTACAAAATGATAATCTGCTTACAACTTCCCAACCGGATTTCCTTTTCTTCTATTGCTATAGCTGAAGAATTTCATAATTCAATATTACAAATCGACAATTTATTTAGGCAGATGAACGGATATTGATTGAAGAATGCGAATTTAATGAATTTACAAAGGTATGTTTTTTTTTTTTTTTTACTTAGCCCAGGGGTGCAAAAATCTAGCCGCCAGCAGGCAGTTTCTCACCACAAAATTTATTTCGTTTTTCTTCGTCTAATATTTCGTGTAAAATTCCTGCTAGAATACTATTAAATTTTGAGCGAAAAAAACTTAAAAATTTTAGTGGTGAGAGACTACCGTCTGGCGCCTAGATTTTTGCACCCCTGACTTAGCCATATATATAAATGTAATTGAGCAAAATTATTAATATTTAAAGTAGTAGGGATTTTAAAATATTCAAAAATTTTATACGTTTGAAAATTTTAATTATATATGCAATTTTTATTTATTTTTATTTATTTTATGAATTTTGAAGTGGAATTAGTTTATCATTTGAACCATACTTTTTTAAATAAGAAAAAAAAGTAAACTATTCCCATAAGAAAATATTAATAAGTTGAAAGCTGTAGAATTTCCAATTCTGCTTAAAAAAATTTAACATATACGGAACATATAAAGAAGAAAAAGATAAGCTCCAACCTGGAGTTGAACCCGCCACGTCCGGGTCTGGAATCTCGCACGTTACCGCGGAGCCACGAAGCTATTGACAAACTGCTTTAATAATTAGTATTTAAAATATACGCTGAACTTTGACCCCCAATTTCTCAAAAACTAAGGCCTATTTGAAAGAACCCTTTCAGACGAATAATTAATGGTATGACCCCTACAATATACTTTGAATTCATCAAAATCTGTGAGCATGTTTAGTGGTCCCCTTGTAAGATAAGAGACACTTGTAAAATATCTGCCTTATAACTTTTTTGTGCATATCAAATGTGATATACTGTAAATACAAATAGAAACTGTTTTTGTTTAGTTTCTTTATATTTATCATTAATGAATTATTATATTAAATATTGTTTTTGTTAAAATATATTCTTTTATTTACAGTAACTAAGTTTAATATGTTCGTTGCAAGTGACATGACATCACGGTGCTTACCGAGTGCCAACACAATGTGGGTCCATTGCGCGTAACCTCCAACTAAAAATGGAAAGGGAACATAAAAAGAATGAATTTCGAAACAAAGCACGGTCAGTCTCTGGTGCAAATTCTAAGATTATTCCAGAGCTGGAAGCACGAGATTAAATATAACCACTGAAAAAAGGGCGCATGCCGCATCCAAACGAGTTTGGTTGCCCCATACTTCGATGTCATTTCACCGACTGGCGTCGGCAAAGAACGGAGAGTGTAAAGGCAGTATAGTACCAAGAAGCACAGAAAAGACATAGCAAATGGTATCCCAGCCCACGACTAACTCTAAGAACCAAAAAAAGGGGGCCACATAGCTCACTAAATTAATCTAAGATAACATATAAAATATGTCCCTCATTGTTATTTCATGCATAGCAAATGTGCTATAAATGCAGATAGAAACTGTCTTTTTAATTGAAATTTCATTAATAATTAATGAATATTAAATGATGTTTTTGTTAAATTATATATTTTTATTTACATTAACTAAGTCAAAAGTTACAATGAAAGCCGTGATCAAAAATCCGTCAATTTGATGGATGCGGTAAAACTAGGTATATATGAAACACCGGTAGTTCTAGTGTTAATGCTTTCTTAAAAAATTCCTACATGCACTTTACGATGGCCGGGCACAAATCCCGAAAGGTTTAAGGGGACAGTGGACCTTTATTTAAGCAAAATCGTCGCAAACAAGTGTCTATTTCTGTGGTATAATAGTACAAAAACAGTTTTTCCTTATTAAAATATCATTTATGAAGGATTTGAGAAGTGAATAATAAAGGTAAGTGTATTTATATTCTTTAAATCTGTTTTTCTCAAAACTAATTTTTCGGAGTTTTTAGATTTTTAAAAAGCTCCCACGGACGTAATTTTTGAACAATATTTATGAAATTAATAAGGAAGTATCCTGATACTGTTTAGAAAGAAACTGCGTAAGCTGTTTAAATTTCGTCTTCATTAAGACAGTCAAATTTGATTTTTTTATTTATTAAAAGGCAAAATTTTGATGGAAATCGATATGGAATTTAGAAAAAACTAAAATATTAAGTATTCAAGAGATTAAAAAAACTTAAACACATTTGTTTACAATAGAGTTTTAAGTGATAAAAATGCAAAAGCAAGAAAATATTTCTAAAATTAAGACACGAAGAGCATTTTGAAAATTCGTTTAAAAATTTTAATAAGATTAGAAATTTTTTTGAAGGTGTTCTATATGCTTTTGGTGAAATGTGTATATGCACAAAATGTCCTATTGCTATGATGAAAAAAAATAACGTCCACCATCCCCTTAAAGAATGAAATTATTTTTTATATTAAAAACTTTAAAATATCGAAATTTTCTATTGTTTACAGTTGTAAGAAAATTTTACGATTTGAAATATATATTAATTTACAAAAAAATATTAGATTTGTTAGAATTAATGGAAAAATATTCTGCCTTACTTGCTATTTTGTAGTTTTGTATTGTAGCAACTAATTAATAAGGAAAACCTATAATCCCACTCTTACATGATATACACGCTACTTTCCAATTCTTTGCTCAGCCAGCAAAGCAATATTTTCTTTCTTTCTTTTTTTATTTTTCAATATTTTATCTTCTAGTATAGTGTTGCATAAGATTTTTGCCAGAAACATTTTTGCTACCAGATTATTTGAAAAGTGTCGTTTCTTTTATTTAATAGTAAAATTTCTGTTACAATTGTAAGGAAAATTATTCTGCATCAACATAGTGGTATCTGTGTGGCCCGCAGGTCACAGGTTGAGCACCCTTGTTATAGTGCTCCCTCTTTCCCAAAATAGTTGCTAAATTTGAAATTTTTTTGTCGTGATTATTGATACTGTTGCTTTTATGAATTTGTTTGAACATTTTTCAGAGATTTCAGAGTGGTGTACTATCAATCCGCAACATTTACTTACCGTAATTTCGGGTGTATAAGCCGCGGATCAAACAATTCTTTTTGGACCCAGAAATCTTATTTAGTGATTGAAGACAAATATTTACGGCGATGTAACTAGTTAAATTTGTTTCTTAAAAAATTCTGGGTCGAAAAAGAATTGTTTGATCTGCGGCTTATACACCAGAAATTACGGTAGTTAGATCGCCGTAAATATTTGTCTTCAATCACTAAATAAGATTTCTGGGTCCAAAAAGAATTGTTTGATCCGCGGCTTATACACCCGAAATTACGGTACAAGTATTTCTTCCGTTCCTCCTTAAATCAGTATCAAATTAGTTTTAAAAAATCCTAGCTTCTCATGTTCTTAAGATTCTATTTTACTAAGCTACATGCATGCTTTTTTGCCCATTGATAATGAGTGAAAAAAATAAAGGCAAATATCAGGTACATATGGAAGCTGCATTAAAAAATCACACCATTATTAATTCCGCACAACATAAAAAAAAAAAAAACATTACACCACAAAATATTTAGAAAAATGTTTTGAATAAATTTAACATGTAAATCCGAATGATGTACAGTGGTTAAATATTAACCCTTTGGAACAGAGGGGGTAAATAATAACATACCTTTGACTAGTGATGGGCGATTCTCAAAAATTCAACAATCGAGAAAAATCGTCATCATAAATATCACAATCGATACAGTCATCGATTATTTCCTAGAATAAGTAATCGAGATCCTTTACAATCGATTGTAACACAGAGAAGTTAAAAGCAGTTTTTGCGATTCTTAGTTATTATTCTGGCAGAAAACTTCATGGTAATGATAGGGCTTGCTCGATAATCCTGCTTTCGCTATTATATGCTTCAGTTTTAGGTTTATGGGGTTACGTCAATGGAGCGAAAAGACCCGCTCGTTAATCCTTCTATGGAACAAATTTATAGAGATTTCTTATTTGCATTTCAATATTTTTATATGATTTTCTTTACACTGAACAGCTGAGATCGATTTGTACAAAGGTTGTTTTTTACTTTTTAAAATTTAATTTGCAAGTTTTTTTTTCATTGTGATACTTTCACTATAGAAACCGGTTTCGAAAATAAAAGTGTTTTCATTAAAATTACTCGTGAACAAAATCGAAAAAGTCAAAAGTCAATAACGGATTTTATAGAAATCTATTTCAAATATCTCCCCCAGGGGAATACCTTCTTTAGGTATTTACGGGATTCGCGATCCCGGGTTCCCGAGCGATCTTTCTCCTTTCCTTTTTCTTCTCCTTTTTAGTTGTCTATCCTTTTTTCTTTGTTTCACTCTTTTTAATCTTCTCTTTTCAGTTTGTTATCCCTCTTTGTTTTTGTTCATGTTTGATTATTTACTAACTCTTTTGTTAGCATAGTTATTTGTTTTTACTAACCTTGTTAACGTTCTTTTATTAAAAAAAAAAAAATTAAAATGCTTTTAAAAAGACAAAAAATACACCTTGTTTCTTAAGTTTTCTCCCACACTACTTTTTTATTACATTAGAAGTTTTTTTTATTCACGTGAGACACTCTGGATGTTGAAGTTATTTTTTTAACCTCATCGACTCGTTTCTACCTTTTTAGGTTGATATCGAGTCCCAGGGTGCAGGGCATCTCCGAACTCCGGTTCCATGATCGGGGGGCGCCATGCTTGCATGGTGGCTGTTAGGACCAACACCGGGCGACTGGTGCCTTTCGGCGTAAGGGCCGGCTGTAGGTTGGACAGAGCTGCGAAGGCTTACCTACGGCTACCCATTCTCCCTGGGAAAGAACTGGAGCTTTGGAGATGCCATCGAGTTTAACCCAATGTTCGAAAAACGTGGGGGTCTGTTGAAAATAGTTTTCGCCCTTTTGAGACCTGCACCAGACGTAACGGTAAGAAGAAGGGTCGGTGACCAGGCCCGATGCCTGGCGTTTTATTATATCTCTCTCTACTATGGCGACAAATTTAGGAATCAAGACTAGCGATGTGGAAGCCCCACAACCCCATCTCTCTCTTAAAAATTGTTCAGATGTCAAAGAGAATACAGCACTAAATTTGGGAGAAAGAGTTGAAGATTTTCTATCCAATATGGATAGTAAAAATGTCAACTCAAGTGCTAGTATAGCTGAAGAAAGGTTTTTTGTTGTTAAACGACAAGAGGGAACATTTGATAAAACATCTCCTTTTTTGATCAATAAGGCTATTAAAGGTTCAGTTGGTGCACCAAAAACTATAAAAAAACTCGTACAGGCGAACTGTTAATTGAAGTCTCTAATAACCAACAGGCAACTAACTTAAAAAAATGCACTCACGTTGCTAATTTTGCTGTCACCATTTTTCTACACAGAACATTAAATACATCCCGCGGAGTGATTTCAGAATCTGACCTTCTGTACGTCACTGAAACTGAAATAGTAGAAAATCTAAGAGACCAGAATGTGATTGGAGCTAAAAGAACACAAATCTACCGCAGAGATGAACAAACACCACCCAATCAAATCCAGATACCTACTAAGCACATTATCCTAACCTTTAATACACCCACCTTACCAAAATATATAAAAACTGGTTATTTATCATGCTCTGTCAGACCATATATCCCAAACCCATTGCGTTGCTTTAAATGTCAACGCTTTGGGCACTCAAAAATTAATTGTCGAGGTAAACTCACATGTGGTCGGTGCGGCGTAGTTGACCACGAAAGTGGCCAATGCCATGCACAACCTTATTGTGTAAAATGTAAAAAAGACCATCCATCTTATTCAAAGGCTTGTGAACAATGGAAGAAAGAGAAGGAAATTCAATCAATACTCACAAAAGAAAACATATCCTATCCCGAAGCAAGAAAAATAGTTGAGTCAAGAACACCCAAACTTGGTGTATCATATGCTTCTGCCCTATACATAATTTCCCACAAAACTTATCAATCCACTGCAACACAGACAGATCTCTCTAACGAAATTAATCAACAATCTAAACAAAAAGAAACCACCCTGTCAAGTAATTCTGATAAGACAAATCGATCTATGCAATCTAACTCTTCAAAATCACTGAATACTGTTCCCCCTAAATTACCACAGAATTCCTCTTCAAAGCCGCCACAATCTCTAGTTTCTAAACCTCCTCTCCATAAAAAAAGCCCTCAAAACAAAACTAAAAATGTACTTCCAAACCGTAGATCTGATGCAGAAAAACATAAAATACCGATGATTAAATCAGCTGTATCACAGAGTGAAAATAATCTAAAAAAAAAAAAAAACTAAAACTCCTAAGAATGACAATGTGAAACAGATACCAATGGAGGATGATCATGCTGTAGAAATCCATCCAGAACCGGATGCAGAATTGGACGATGGAGATAGTATGTCTACTACCTCTGAACAAAATGATACAGATATACATATCTAACCCCCTCTTCATTTACGACTAATATTATTTCGTGGAACTGCCGTGGCTATCACAATAAATATGACGAAATCCGTAATATTCTCAATGATTATCATCCACTTTGCTTAGCCCTACAGGAAACCCATCTGAAACCCAATGACAAAGCAAAATTACGCAACTATGCAACCTATCGAAAAGATTTTACTGATAATGAAAGGGCCACTGGTGGAGTGGCACTTTTCATCTCTCGCAGCTTACCCCACTCTCATTTACCATTAAACACTAATTTACAAGCTGTTGCTGTCCGTGTACATATAAGGGTGATTCTCAAAATAGGGGACGATTTCAAAAATGAAATCTTAAAAAAATTACTGTTAGCAAAATTTCTGAAAAAATAGGTGTTGTTAATATAGTATTGAGCAATTCCATCTCAGCTCAGGCAGGGCATGTCAAATCACCATCACAGATTTTTTTCAAAAAAAATCAGTAGTTAGAACTAAGTGATTTATAAAATTTCCTAAAAGGATTTTTCCCTAAAAAATTTATTTCTCTGATTACAGCACTTTAAAATTCATGATAAAATTGGCAGTTTTCAGAAAAACTGAAAAAGGCTTCATTTTGAAATGAACACAATACCAAACATATTCAACATATTCAGTCAATTTATTTTTTATAAAGAGTTATTAATATGAACTTTACTTTGGCATAGTTTTAAAAAATATAGTGACATTTTTACTTACCGTAATTTCGGGTGTATAAGCCGCGGATCAAACAATTCTTTTTGGACCCAGAAATCTTATTTAGTGATTGAAGACAAGTATTTACGGCGATCTAACTAGTTATATTTGTTTCTTAAAAAATTCTGGGTCGAAAAAGAATTGTTTGAGCTGCGGCTTATACACCCGAAATTACGGTAATTAAAAAAATTAGATTTTAAGTACAAAAAATATAATTATTAGTGAATTTAAGATTTTTTTTCTGAATGAAAAAAAATATTTTAAAGCTAAACATTGATGGCAATCCAAAGACCTTTAATGGGAGTTTTACAGCAAATTTTATTTTAACTCTAAGGTGCTTACAACTTTTGTAATTATATTTTAAATTATGCAAAATTTTGTAAAATCACTACTTTTGAAATGCAATTTCTCAAAAACACCATTTTTTAAAAATCTGATAATATGCTCAATTCATACCTTATTAGTCTCTAATAAATACCTTACAAGCAAATCGTGTGTTTTTGCTTAGAAAATTTTATATGATTTTTTGAAAATAACATGTTGTGTGTATTTTTCAACAGACCACAAAGGCAAGCTCTTCCTTGTTTAACCGAACTTGTAATGTAATTAATATTTCAAACTAAAAAATACATCACTAGTACATAATTATTACTGTTAAATTATAGCTAATCATTTGCTTAAATTTAAAATTGCGTAAAATACAGTCATTAATAAAATTAATATTGATCATATGTCATTTCATTCCATACTCATAAATGTGCTAAATTCATCTACAGTGTGTTAAATAGTTTGTTATATAGTATGGATACAATATATTAAAATGCAAATACATACATTACAACTGAATTAGATTTTTTTTCAAGTTTAGTTTTTTTCCAATTAGTTTTTTTTCCCTCAGAAAACCAGAAGATCAAGCTTTTTCTTATTTCTCTGTATTTATAATAATATTTTTTACTGAAAAAATAATATATGCACATTATTATGGCAGATAAATATAAGCTAGTCTTCAAAAATTCCTATTCATAAAATTAAATAAGCCAAACCCCTTTACAAAAAATCTGCGCTTGTGATGTATTTTGACTTTGCTGAAAATTACTCACTAATACTGCCAAATGAAGTACAAAGCTACCACTGGCAGAATACTCAGATATCGTTAGTTACCTGCACAGCATACTTTAGAGAAGAAATAAAGAGTTTTATCATAGTTTCTGATGATTAACTCATGATACAGCTCATGCTGTTTGTGACTTAGAAAAAGTAAAAAAAGAATTATTTAAGTTGTATCAATTACAAACACTGGAATCACCTGTGTATATATCAGATGGAGCTGGAGCACATTTTAAAAACAAGTATCAGTTTTATGAATTGCACAAAAATAAAATTGTACTGAAGTAGAGGATATTTTCAGGTATCGGCCATGTAAAAGTGCATGTAATGCTATTGGGGACTGAGACAAGCACAATGCAACAAAATTTAATCTCCAAAAGGAGCCAATAAAAGCTATCGAAAATTCTGTCTCATTTGTTGCTGAACTATCTTTGCTAAAAAATAACATTCTAGTCCATCCAGACAGAAATATTATTCAATCCTATAGAACTAATAATGAGAAAGAATATGCTAATGCAAAATCTATTGTTGGCATTAGATATAACCATTATAGGGTGGTTGTAAATAATGAAAATTATATGGAACAAGCAAGTAAAAATGAATTGACAAATGTTGAAACCTTCAGCCAAATGAAAAGACAATATTCAATACATAGTTCCAAATCGGTGATTTCATTGGATGCATTTATGAAAATAATTGGTGGATAGGACAAATCAATGGTATATCAATCACAAGAACTAAATGACATTAAAGTATCATTGACGTACCCAACATGGTCCATAGATAAAGCATTCCAGTGGCCAAAAGAATCTGGAAAGAAAAAATATGAATGTGCATTACCATTGGAAAATGTGCGTCTAGAAACAGAAAAACCAGTTACAATAGGACAATCTGGGCGACTTCATGCCTTCAACGATAAGGAGTTGAAGTTAATTTAAGAAACCTTTACTACCTAATTCTTCTGTTATGTATGTATTTGCACATTAATATGTTATATCCATACTATATAACAAAATTTTTACATACTGTAGATGGATTTAACACATTCATGAGTATGGAATGAAATGACATATGATCAATACTAATTTTATTATTGGCTGTATTTTACGCAATTTTAAATTTAAGCAAATGATTAGCTATAATTTAACAGTAATAATTATGTACTAGTGATGTATTTTTTAGTTTGAAATATTAATTACATTACAAGTTCGGTTAAATAAGGAAGAGCTTGACTTTGTGGTCTGTTGAAAAATACACACAACATGTTATTTTCAAAAAATCATATAAAATTTTCTAAGCAAAAACACACGATTTGCTTGTAAGCTATCTATTAGAGAATATTAAGGTATGAATTGAGCATATTATCAGATTTTTAAAAAATGGTGTTTTTGAGAAATTGCATTTCAAAAGTAGTGATTTTACAAAATTTTGCAAAATTTAAAATTGAATTACAAAAGTTGTAAGCACCTTAGAGTTAAAATAAAATTTGCTGTAAAACTCCCAATAAAGGTCTTTAGATTGCCATCAATGTTTAGCTTTAAAATATTTTTTTCATTCTGAAAAAAAATCTTAAATTCACTAATAATTATATTTTTTATACTTAAAATCTATTTTTTTTAATTAAGTAAAAATGTCACTATATTTTTTTAAAACTATGCCAAAGTAAAATTCATATTAATAACTCTTTATAAAAAATAAATTGACTGAATATGTTGAATATGTTTGGTATTGCGTTCATTTCGCAAATGAAGCGCTTTTCAGTTTTTCTGAAAACTGCCAATTTTATCATGAATTTTAAAGTGCTGTAATCAGAGAAAAAAAAACTTTAGGGAAAAATCCTTTTAGGAAATTTTATAAATCACTTAGTTCTAACTACTGAATTTTTTTGAAAAAAAATCTGTGATGGTGACTTGACGCATATCAGTATTGTCTGCCTGAATTGAGATGGAATAGCTCTATTAGGTATACTTTCCATGTAGTCAGCAGAGCCAAATATTTAAAAAATAACTTAAAAAAATAATTAGTATTTTTTGAGCCATGCTAATGACAAAACGAATTGTATGGAATAAATATATTATGAAATTTTTATTTTCTTCCTGTTTAAATATTTTTTTTCTATATTTATTAGCCTTCTTTTTCAGCAAATGGTTTCCATTTTTACATATATACATATAAGGAGAATAAAGACATTACCAAAGAGCAAACTTTGTTACATGAACAACATTCTGACACTAACAATGTAAGAAGCTGTATTAGTGATTTTCCTACAGATTTAATGCATATTTTAGGGATAATAAATGTAATACCTAAATTTATACGTGAAATTAAACTTTATAAAGGATACAATATAAGCACTGGTTACATTTATGTACATAGGAGTCTTTAGCATGGACAGAAAAACCATGCTAATGACACTGATATCTGCCCATGCTAATGACAAATTTTAATTTAAATAAGATTATGAGCCATAATATAATCACAATGCAATATTCCTTTCTGGGGCTTTTTAAAACACAAAAGTTCTATGCAAATAAATAAAATAAAAATTTTAACTATAAAATAAACATGAAAATTATTATCCATTCTAATGACATACAATTGATGTAACCCCCTAATATTCAACTTCTAATCTTAAAATACAATACATGCTTCTATTTTCTGGCTGATTTAAAATGACTACTTGTTGCCATGGAGAAACTTTATATTTTCAAACTATTGTCATATGTGAAAATGAAATTTTGATTAATAACCAGCTGTTTTAGTATGACCTTGTTTTGAAAATCGAATATGGAGGACAAACTTTAATTCTTTTTTTATGTACTATAATTTTATTTTTAAAAAGAAATTTATTGGATAAATCCTTTCCTTGGTTAATTTAAAGAAAGAATAACATTTGTTTTATTTTATAAACATGATATTAACTCTTGAAAAAGCTAGTATATATAAGGCACAGCTGCTGTGGACATCCATGCTAATGACATTTTTAACATTTATTCTGTTATTTTAAGGTGTTTTTAACTAAAAAGTGAGTAATTCTTGAGTGTAAATAATGAATAATATTAAGACAAACATATCCAAATATAAAAACATGACAGAAAACCTCTCAATTTTTTTTATATGCCGAAAGACATAAATTGTCCCCTATTTTGAGAATCACCCATAAAAAGTCTCATTACAATCTGTACCATATATCTGCCACCTAACCAAACTATTAACTCAGCACATCTTGATGATCTTCTTTTCCAACTGCCCATGCCTTTAATTATGGTAGGAGATTTTAATGCCCATAGCCAACTGTGGGGTAACTCTGATAATAACCGACGTGGAGATATAACAGAGAAATTAATTTCTGACAATGGCTTATGCCAGGGGTGCAAAAATCTAGGCGCCAGCAGGCAGTTTCTCACCACAAAATTTATTTCGTTTTTCTTCGTCTAATATTTCGTGTAAAATTCCTGCTAGAATGCTATTAAATTTTTAACGAAAAAAACTTTAAAATTTTAGTGGTGTGAGACTACCCTCTGGCGCCTAGATTTTTGCACCCCTGGCTTATGCCTACTTAATTATGGTGATTATACTTATTTTCATGAACCGAGCCGTACTTTCCATGCCATAGATCTTTCCATTTGCTCCCCATCACTCTATCCATTATGGAACTTCTGGGTTTCAGATGACTTGCATGGCAGTGACCACTTCCCTATTTTTACTGCATTGACTAATCCTGATGGTGGTTCTAATAACTATCCAAAAAGGTATGTATATGACAGATCTAATTGGCAAACTTTTACTGCTCTTGCAAAAATTACTGATAACATGATAGCTGATGATATTGACAAAGCACTTGATAATATAACTCAATGTATTATCAGTGCTGCAGATGGTATCGCTTTGGAAAAAGGCGTTTAGTTCCTGCGAAAATGTTGCTGTCTCGCATTGTTTATGCAACGATATAAGCATGCATCTATACTTCCCATATAAACATAAAAAACAGAAATATAACATATAAATAATATTATAAATTTCATTTATATGTAAAATTATTTCAATAGGAAATTTTGAAAAAATTAAAAGCATTTTGTGATATAAAATTTGTTTTTTTTTTCTTTTTTCACAATAAGTTTTTTTTATCATTTCAGTGAATTTATAATGATCCATGTGCTTCACATTTTTGTCGATTTTATTAAAAATTCACAGAAATGCTTTTTATAGCTGTGTAAATATTTTTTACTTCAAATAAAATTATTTCAGGTATTTAAAAGTCAAAATTTAGGAATAATTTACAGAATTTAATTAAATTTTAATGCAAAAATAGAAAAGCATCAATCTTTTAATTTTCAAATATAATTTGCAAAAATTTTACTGTAAATTTTGTTTTTGTGCATTAGAAGATGATTATATATGATTACTGTAATGTGTCAAAAAATTAATTGCTCATAGAGCTTTGTACAAATTGTAGTGTAAAATTACTGTTCAATGGATACAAAGCAGTATAATAAGTGTTAGATGTTATGGCAACTTGAATGTGAAGTAATGAAAATAAGGAGAGATGTGACTCTACCTAATAACTAGTTGGAAGTGCCAATCCCAAAACTTTCTTCTATCTCATACATGCATTTTAATATTAAAAAAAAGTTACTCATTATAATGCTTTAATAATTTTAATTCAATACCCTACCAACTTTGATTTTCATCTTAAATTTCTGCTTCAATCAATTAATCGGAGTAAAAACGAATTTCCGTCTCTGCACGAGCCGATGGACAATAGAATGATAGGCAGATTTTTTTCAAATTCAGGGAGGACCTACTTGCCTTACCAAAAAATAATCATATACAAAATGTTTAGTTTAGTTCTAGAACTAACTTCATACACTCTTATGTGGTGCAATATCGAAAATGGCATAAAATTCGGTATTGCAGCGCCCCCTTCCGGTGGATTTTTTTCAGATTCAGGGCGATCCAACTAGCCATAGCCATACACTTACACAAAAAATTTCTTTCAATTCGATGCATAAATTCATGTACTGTTGGTCGGTGCAATATTGGAAATGGCACAAAAATCGCGATTGCAGCGCCCCCTTCTGACGGATTTTTTTCAAATTCAGGGAGGACCAACTAGCCATAGTCATACAGATACACAAAAAATTTGGTTCAATTCGAAGCATAACTTCATATACTTTTGGTCGGTACAATATTGGAAATGGCACAAAAACCGCGATTGAAGCGCCCCCTTCCAGCGGATTTTTTTTTCAAATTCAGGAGGACCAACTAGCCATATTCATATACATACACAAAAAATTTGGGTCAATTCGATGCATAACTTCATATACTTTTCGTCGGTACAATATTGAAAATGGCACAAAAATCGCGATTTCAGTGCCCCCTTCTGGCGGAATATTTCAAAACTGAAGGAGGACCTGCTTGCCACAGCCAAAAACACTCACAAAAAATTTGGTTCAATTCTATGCATAACTTCATACACTTTTTGATGATAGAATGGCGACATACAGACAGACACATAGACACAGAGACAGACAGACATTTTGTAAAAACATTTTTTTTGGAATCTCTGACCCCTAAAACGTGTAAATCCGTCGAAAACCGGAAGTCGAAATAAATTTCGATTACAATAATACTTTCTTCTATTGAAGATAGAAGAAAGTAAAAAAGTTAAGAGAATAGTAATTATGAATAATAATTTAGCAAACATCCTAAAAAAGAAATAGAATAACAAGAGCATAACGCTGCATTGAAACTTTTACTAGAACATTCGAAAAATAATAAACTAAGCCATGGAGCTCTAAGTAAGGCAGCGATTAAATTTAATGTGCATTGTAGTTCAATATCCTAATTTTGGAAGCAGTCAAATAAGACCAGAAAAAATTATGATGAAATTTACAATGTAAATTCACCAAAAATTGGTAAATGCGGACAAAATGTAAATAAATAAAATAAAGTAAATGTGTCAACAATTGAGCAATATCAAACAGATCCAAATAAAACTCCCTAATTCATTTGATAGAAGATAGTTTCATGCGTTTGCTGGTGGCCCAATTCTTTGAAAATGGTGCGTGGCTTAAAAACATATGGCCCTTAGTTTGTTTTTTTTCTACTTATTCTATATTAATTTAAGGACGGTCGTAGGGAGTAAATGTTACATATGACCCTGAAATATTTGAAAATGTTTCAAACAAAATCATAAAATCACCATTATCAATAATCAGTATGAAAATAATCAACTGTAGAAACTAATATTTGGGACAGAGGAAGTAAATAATGTCATACCTTTGACTAGTACATGAAGTTTTTCAAATATAAATTGTTTTCTTTAAATTACAAGCACCTCCTGTTCTGAAATCTTTCTTTTTTTAGAATACATAATTTTATCATTTCCATGACATTGAAATCTTCCATGCGCAACGCATTATGTTACATTTGTCCATTTTTACTTGCTACATTTCAAGTAGGTGGAATCAAAAATGACTTCCGATCAGTTCCGCCAGTAGGCTACTTTTTTTAAATTCATATTTCTTGATTGGTACCACTTTATTGAAGCAGTAAAATTCTCTTTATTTTCCCCTTATTTAATATGTCACTAAATAAGAACAGTTTTACCATTTCAAAAAAGTGGTTTCAATCAAGAATCTGAATTTAAAAAAAGTAGCCCATCTGGTAACACTGCTTCCGATACATTTTAGTACATCGATACCAGTAAAATTACATTACAATCAATACAAATTAGTATAATAGGTGTTATAAGAGTTATGCCAACAAGAATATGACGTAATGAAAATTAGGAGTGATGTGACTCTTCCTAATAAAAAAGTTACGAGAATAGTAATTACGAGTAATAATTTAGTAAATATCCTAAAGAAAGAAAAGAATAACAAAGGACATTACGCTGTATTGTACGAGTATTGCGCTGTATTGTACGAGTATTGCGCTGTATTGTACGCTTTATGTACGAGACAGCAACATTGTTGTAGGAACTAAACGCCCTTTTCCAAAACGCCCTTTTGCAAAGCGATACCATGTATGTTTTTAAACTTTCGATATATATTTATAATGTAAATAAGACAAAGTGTAAAATTTGGTATTAAAACTTTTACAAGAAAATTGGAAAAATAATAAACTAAGCACTTATGCAATGAGTGATGCAGCGGTTAAATTTAACCCATTAGTGCTTAGCGTCCCTTTTTAGGGACGCTTCAAAAGGTGCATGTAGCTCTGTTTTTGACACCGGTAAAAAAGAACGACAATCTTTATTTTATTTAAATGAAACATTTTCGTAATTAATGAACTAAACTTAATTCTTTTGAAAATAGTGGTGCCAACCGAATAAAATTTGCGCAAAAGGTTGCGGGCGCGAATGGGTTAATGTATATTGTAGTATAGTATCTTACTTTTGGAGTCAGTCAAATTAGACCAGAAAAAAATATGATGAAATTTACTATATAAATTCACCAAAAATTGATAAACGTGGACAATAAAAACATAAATAAATAAAATAAAATAACCCATTGAGCTCTGATAGTAGAATTTTCTACGACTTAGTTTTAACCCATTCGTGCCCAGCATCTTTTGGTATTTGTAAATTTTATTTGGTTGGTACCACTATTTTTAGAAGATTTAAGTTTAGTTCATTAATCATGAAAATGCATCATTTAAATAAAATAATTATTGCTTTTCTTTTTTACCGGTGTCAAAAACAGTGCTGAATACACCTTTTGAAGCGTCCCTAAAAAGGGACTCTAGGCACTAATGGGTTAATTCAGAAATGTCACACTGGCACCAAGATACTGGCCCTGATTTATTTAAAAAAGGTTTAATGCTTTTTTTTCGTGTATATCCTAAACCGAAATTTTCCTTTGCAAAATGCTGGTGCCAATGTGACATTTGGAGTTTTGAAGAAATTTACCCACAGTAGCTCAAAGGGTTATATATTTCAACACTTCAGAAATATCAAACAGGTCCTAAAATAATTATCGAAATATTAATTACGCACAGCATTAAGAAAAAACTTACACCACAAAATATTAAAAAATTGTGTGCTCATGTAAATGTAATTTATCATCTATTAACCCTTTCAGGCGCAGATAAATTATGTTCGTAAAATGAGAAATTGTTGACTGACACCGGAATTTACGAACGACTTTTTTACAAATTAAGAATTTCCTGATTTAAGCTGTCATTGTAAAAGTAAAATTTTACAAAAACATTATTGGTGCCGATTGTAAGTTTGGAATTAACATTAAGTGTTGCCGGAGTGGTAACACTGCGCCGGAAAGAGTTAAGTTACGAAACTTCAAGTAAAACTGTGTCAAAGCAGTTTTATTATAATACAGTAAGTTACGTTTTCCATAATTTAATTTACCGTGGTATCTCTTCTTGTGACCGCAGCCACACGTCCAATGGTAATTTAAGTGGGATATACAGATAAACGGTTTATAATTTCTGCTGCAGCAAATTTCCATCAGCAAATTTTAAATAGAAATTTTGCCTTCATTTAGCAACATTTTTCGTGAAACCCCTTTTTTTCTTGCAGGAGTTTTTAAGTATTATATTTTTTCTAGGTGGTTTTCTAGTTTGTCAAAATATGACGTAAACGCTGGAACTGAGTATCACCAAAGTAAACTCCCACCTGAAAAAAATATTTTCGACGTTTGCTGTAAATCTGCACTTTTGGCAATATTCAAGACCGAAATTCTCAATAACCCTTTCCTGCACATTGTACTCGGTCTGGGATACCTAATTTTAATTCCAAAGTTGTAAACTGCAACAATAATATTTTAGTCAAATTTAGCTTTTAAAATAAAAGCTTAAATTAAGGAATTCCAACTATCTAAAAAATTCTTTTGTGAATTCCCGTGTCATCGATAATTTCTCATTTAACTACAAAATTACCCGTGTCGGAAAGATTAAGAAAGCGTTTAGCCCTTTAAGTAATGGTGATATAGACTTTTTTTCCGCTTACGGAACAGCATTGAGCTGTTACTTTTAACCCCTTGGGGACGAGCGACACGTGTATGTGCATCGAAAAGGCTTAAGAATCATTGTTTATGCCCACCAATAAGATTTTACTGTAAGATGTGCCTTATTTTAAAGGAGCATTTTCCCGTTAAATGAGGACAGAATTTTCTGTTTTTAAAAACCGGTTACAAAACATTAAAAATTTTGTAAAAGGCTCCCGTCGCGAAGGGGTTAAGGGATGAGAATTTTCCGCGTTTTTTCGCATTGATGTAATCTCAGAGAAAATGTTATTTTACTCGATAAAAGATGCTGCGATTTAACAGAACAATATTTTTTCTAATATTTTACTGGTATGTGAAAACGCGGGAAAATCTCATCCCTATATTTTTTAATTTAATGAATGTATGGGCATCATTCTCAACGGTATCAATTATGCTTATATAAGAAAATTTGTTATTGGTGTCGCAGACAAAAATATTGAAGAATAATTTTGGCATCGAAACAAATACATTCTTCGATATCAAATTTAATGGCAGTGATCTTAATTTAAATAAAAATGTGTTTCACTAGTTCTAGTGTAATTTAGAGTTATTTAAGTTAGTATTTTTAAGCTTTTTAACCTAGCTGCTCTGCTGTGATTGCCATCACGTTAAATGCTTTGGACTAACAAACAGTTAACTGCCTCAATCAGATTTTTTTTTTTTTGTAAAGAATGTTTCCTGTTTGTTACGATGTCATCTAAGAATCATAATCCGAAATGTGATTGTTGTTGAATTTTTTTTAATAAAATTTGTGTCTACAGAAGAAAAATTAATGGAATAAAACACATTGTTTTTAATACCGACAAACACGAATGTATTAGTTGGAAATACCATAAGTCAAAATGTAGAAACACGCAGTAGTACCAGAAAAATTAAAATAAAATAAAATAAAATAAAAAACAGTTTGACAGTTGTCAACAATTTAGGAATATCAAACAGGTCCAAATCAGTGTTGCCAGATAGGCTACTTTTTTTAAATTCAGATTCTTGATTGACACCACTTTTTTGAAATGGTAAAACCGCTCTTATTTAGTGACATATTAAATAAGGCGAAAATAAAGAGAATTTTGCTGCTTCAATAAAGTGGTACCAATCAAGAAATATGAATTTAAAAAAAGTAGCCTACTGGCAACACTGGTCCAAATAAAACGCCTTAATTCATTTGATAGAAGATAGCAAGAAGATAATGCAGCGATTAAATTTAATGTACATTGTAGTACAATATCCTATTTTTGGAAGCAGTCAAATAAGACCAGAAAAAAAATTATGATAAAATTTAGAATATAAATTCACCAAAAATTGGTAAATGTGGACAATAAATAAATAAATAAATAAAATAAAGTAAATTTGCCAACAATTGAGCAATATCAAACAAATCCAAATAAAACGCCCTAGTCCACTAGACAGAAGATACTAATATGCGATTGCTGGTGGAAAAATTCTTTGAAAATGGAGCGTGGCTTAAGAGCATATGTGCCCTAGTTTACTTTTTTATTTTTATTTTATTTTATTTATCTTGTTTTGTATTCATTTAAGAAGGGTCGTACGGAGTGCTGGTGGAAAAATTATTTGAAAATGGGGCGTGGCTTAAGAGCATATGGACCCTAGAGTTTTTTATTTTAACTTATTCCGTATTAATTTAAGATGGGTCGTAGGGAGTAAATGTTGTTGATTGATAACATATAACCTGGAATCTATGAAAAGGTTTAAAAAATCATAAAATCACCAGTATCAATAATCAGTACAAAAATATTCAAATGTAGCAACTAATTAGGGAAATAGGGAGTAAATATCACCATACATTTAACTTGTATACAGGGCTCCCAAATAGTCCGCGAACTGAACATCAGAATTTTTTTAGAGAAATTTTCTTTTTAGATTTTTCTTGCGAATTATCCCGAAACCGCCTTTGGAAGTTGATTCTAGCTCAAACGTATCATGAAATTTTCTGTTAAAAAATACTGATGTTCAGTTCGCGGACCATTTGGGAGCCCTGTGTATATGAAATTGTTTCTATATAAATTTTTTTCTTTGAATTAGAACCTCTTTCTGCTCCGAAGTCTTTTTTGTCCTTCGTTCAGAATGCATAATTTTACTATTTCCATGATTTTAAAAGCTTCCATGAGCAACACTTTATGTTAAATTTTATTGAAAATTCTCAAAAATATCATTTTTGTCAGTGTAAATATTTGTTACTTAAAATAGACTTTATTAATGGTATTTAAAATTTAAAATTTTAATATAATATAAAGAATTTTATTAAATTTTAAAGACTTTTCATGAAAACACATCAATTAAATTTTTTTTTAAATGCAGCGATTTAATGTGTATTGTAGTACAGTATCTCAATTTTAAAAGCAGTCAAATAAGACGAGAAAAATTATGATGAAATTTACAATGCCATTTCACCAAAAATTTGTAAATGCAAACAAAAAATAAAAAAATAAATTAAATAAATTAAATAAGACAACGATTGAGCAATATCAAAACAGTGTTGCCAGATGGGCTACTTTTTTTAAAATCCAGATTCTTGATTGGCACCACTTTTTACAAATGATAAAATGTGCCTTATTCTATGATATGATATTTAAGACGAAAACAAAAGGTAAATTATTAGATTCAAAAAAGTGGTGACATTCAAAAAATTTGAATTTAAAAAATGTACCCCACTGGCAACACTGTATCAAACTGATCAAAATAAAATGCCCTATTTCGTTAAATAGAATATACTTTTATGCGATTACTGGTGGAACAAGTCATTGAAAATGGGGCGTGACTTAGAAGCATATTTGCCATAGATTTTTTTGTTGTTGTTGTTTTGTTTGTTTGTTAACTCATTCTGAATTGATTTACGGAGGGTCGTAGGGAGTAAATGTTGATGATGAATAACATGCTACCCTGAAATCTTTGAAAAAATTAGAAATAAAAATCATAAAATTACCAATATCAATGTTCAGTACCAAAATATTCAAAGGGCATAGCCGGATAAGCATTGGAAACATGCCTTTCAATCAAATGTCTTGATTTTTTTCTCCAGGTGTATCTCCATATGTGACAGTGTATTTCCCCTATTATCAGCTTATAAAAGTTAATATTTTAAGAGATAAAAATGTTTTTTCGATTTTTTAAAAACCTCATTTTCTCAAAAACTACTGTACCGAATTACATGTGATTTATTGAGTTTATATAGACATTAAAGATGCATAACTGGTAAGTTTTGTATAATTTTCGGATTATAAAAAGTGTGTGAAAAATCGATTAAAAATTTTGAAAAATAAAAATCATATCTTATAGTTGTCGGAAAATTACCATTTTCTAGTAAAAAATTCCTCATATGTGCCCATATATTATATATAAAAGCTGTAAATTTGCGTTGGGTACTACATATAAATATTTACAAAAATATGTATAAAATTAATTAAAATTCATTAAAAGGCATTACTTTGGGCGGAGCTACGCAACTTTGAAATCCGAAGAATCTTTGGAACAATGTCAATAGAAAATGTCAATAGAAATGTAAATAAAAAATAAAAAAAGAAAAAAACAATGTCAACTGATGTATTTTAGATTTTATTAATAATATAGGTCATAATTTTCAACTCAGACCATATTATTTCGATATCGAAAACTGATGGTTTTTATCGAAGGTAATATTATGAAAAATATTTTCAATTGGAAAACAACAGCACTCTTCAATATCTAAATGTTACGACAGTTACTATAATGATTTTTATTCGAAAATTCTCACCACTTTTAATGAAGGGTAATATGAGAAAGTAGTTCAGTTTTTATTTCTTTATTTGTTTATTTATTTTGCAACGGAAATCAAATATGAATATTATATAACTAGAATTGAAGTCTAAACCACTCTTTTAATTCTGAGATATCATCAGGATTGGGTAGTAACAGACAATTTTTTATTCAAGATATATACTAATAATAACTTTTTTTTCTAGTAGTAGATTTCTAAAGTATTTAATCCGAAGATAAATATTACCGAAAGGTTCATAATGTGAGTTAAAAGGAAAAAAAGAAATCTGGCAGAACTGGATGATATTTTGTATTGAAAAATATACAACATATTGGAAACTACAATTTTGAAACGTTTTATGTTTAATGAGATAAAAAATGCTTTTTTAAATAAATATAGTCCAAAAAAGCAGTGGAAAAATTAACAGAAGATAAAATATTGTAAAGACATAGCTAATTTCATGCGAATATATTATAATCTCATATGTAAATACATAGTCGGTTTCAGTGCTTTAGGCCTCACTGTCAAGAACAGTGACTTTTATGAGGAAAAAAAGCAGCTGACACTTGATAATGCATTACATTATTTTATACATTAAAATAAAAAAATATTTTTTTCTGTAACCACGAGTTTTTTCAAGAAACTTCCTTAACAATCACATTTCGAATTATCATTCTTAGATAACATAATAAGAAATAGAAATAATTCATTATATTAAATTTGTTTCTGATCACGACGGTTAACCATTACTTAGACATAAACATTTAACATGATGATAATCAGGGCCCATCGCTCGGTTAAAAAGCTGGAAACTACTAACTATAATTTCTCTTTATAAAAACTGATGAAAGCCATTTTCATTTAAATTGGCTGTGATCACTGTTGTTACATTTCGATATCGTAGAATGTAGTTAGTTTCTATGACAAAAATATTCTTACTTGTGTTTGTATGTGACACCAACAAAAAATTTTGCTATCGAAACCGTATCGTCAGCGTTGAGAATGATGCTCTTGTGTTCATTAAAATTTAAAATACAGAAATTCTGTAAGTATACATTCCAAAGATACTTCGGATTTCAAAGTTGCGTAGCTCCGCCCAAAGTAACGCCTTTAAATGAATTTTAATTAATTTTATACATACTTTTGTAAATATTTATATGTAGTACCCAACGCAAACTTACAGCTTTTATATATAATACATGGGCACATATGAGGAATTTTTTACTAGAAAATGGTAATTTTCTGACAACTGTCAGATATGATTTTTATTTTTCAAAAATTTTTAATCACTTTTTCACACACTTTTTATAATCAGAAAATTGTACAAAACTTACCAGTTATGCATCTTTTATGTCTATATAAACTCAATAAATAACACGTAATTCGGTACAGTAGTTTTTGAGAAAATGAGGTTTTAAAAAAATCGAAAAAACATTTTTATCTCATAAAATATCAATATTTATAAGCTAATAATAGGGGAAATAGATTGTCAGATATGTAGATACACCTGGGGAAAAAATGAAGACATTTGATTGAAAGGCATGTTTTCAATGCTTATCCGGCTATGCCCTTTAGCAACTAATTTGGGATAGAGGGAGTAAATAACTAACACTATTCCTTCGACTCATACATGGAATTGTTTCAATATGAATTGTTTTCTTTAACCCATTAACGCCCAGCGTCCTCATTTGAGGACGGTTACAAAAACAGCAAGAAAGCGGTTTTCCCACCAGTAAAGAGGAAGAAAAATATATACCTTCTTTCACGAAACAGAATCCTCGATAAGTTTAGATAAAAATTAATTTGTTTTTAAAAGTGGTGGGAAACACAAAATTTAAATTTTAGCGAAGAAAATAATTCGGGCGTTAATGGGTTAAATTACGAACACTTTCTGCTCTAAAGTCTTTTTTTAAGTAAAATTTTATCATTTCCTTGACTTCAAATTCTTCCAGGCGAAAAATATTATGTAAAATTTTATTGAAAATTCTCGAAAACATCGCCTGCGTCAGTGTAAAAATTGTTACTTGAAAAAGACTTTATTTCTGGTATTTAAATTTCAAAACATATTTTACACTATATTGTAAGTATAATATATCGAATTTTAATAAATTTTTCATTAGAAAATCGAAAAACCTAAATTTAAAACATTTTTTTATATAATTTGCTAAAACGCCATACTAAGTTTTGTTTTTGTGCATTCAAAAAAGATGATGTGAAATTATTGTACATCTTTATAATATCTAATTGTGCACGAAGCATTTTGATTTTATGCATATGGTAGCTTTTGGCACTTATAAATTAATATATTTTGAATATCTCCACTTCAAATGGAATTATTAAAACCAAAGTTTAAGCTTTATTTCTTATCCACAATATACGTATACATAGAAAGTTTAAAAACATGTATGGTATCTCTTTGATAAAGGGCGTTTTGAAATAGGGCGTTTAGTTTCTCCGGCAATGTTGCTGTGTCGTATCGTATATACAACAATATAAGAGTGTGACTATACTTCCTATACAAACTTAACAAACAGAAATAAAACTAAAAAATAATATTATAAATTTCACTTATATATGAAATTGTTTCAATATGAAATATTGAAAAAATTAAAAACAATTTGTACCGTAATTTCGGGTGTATAAGCCGCAGCTCAAACAATTCTTTTTCAAACCAGAAATTTTTAAAAAACAAATATAACTAGTCAGATCGCCGTAAATATTTCTGTTCAATCACTAAATAAGATTTCTGGGTCCAAAAAGAATTGTTTGAGCTGCGGCTTATACACCCGAAATTACGGTAATATAAAATCTTTTTCTTTTTTGTTCTTTTTTCAGAATCAGTATTTTTTATCATCACAGTGACTTTATAATGATCCATAGACTTCACATTTTTGTCGATTTTATTAAAAATTAAATTAGAAGTAATATTAGACCAGATTTATTTCAAAAAGGTTTAATGCAATTTTTCGTGTATATCGTAAACCGAAATTTTCCTTTTCAAAAAACTGGCACCAATGTGACATTTAGATTTCTGGAGAAATTTACCAACCGTAGCTCAAAAGGTTAAATATGTCAACACTTCAGCAATATCAAACAGGTCGTAAAATAATTATCGAAATATTAATTCCACACAGCATTAAGATAAAACTCACACCAAAAAATATTAAAAAAATTGTCTTTAATAAATTTAACATGTGAATGTCATTTGTTTTCTGAGTCTCGAAACTCGAAATTTCAAGAAAAACTGTGTCAAAGCAGTTTTAATATAATGCAATAAGTTGCGCTTCCATAATTTAATTTATCATCGACATTCAAGAAATTTGAATTAAAAAAAAGTAGTCCACTGGCAACACTGATCGTATCTCTTCTTGTGACCGCAGCCACACGTCCTCAGGTAAATTAAACGGGATATACAGATAAATGCTTTATAATTTCTACAGCAGCAAATTTACATCAGAAAATTTTGAATAGAAATTCTGCCATTATTTAGCGACCTTTTTCTTGAAAACTTTTTTTTTTCTTGCAGGAATTTTTTCTTGTATTATATTTTTTCTATGTAGTTTTCTAGTTTGTCAAAATATGACAGTAACCAATAATAACTAATTTGGGAGAGAATGAGTAAATAACACTATACTTTTGACTTGTATATGAAATTGCTTCTATATAAATTGTTTTCTTTGAATTACAAGCGCTTTCTGCTTCGAAGTCTTTTTTATTTTATTTATTTATATATTTATTTTAAGAATATATAATTTTGTCATTCCATGACTTTAAAATCTTCATGTGAAACACACTATGTTAAATTTAATTCACAATTCTCAAAAATATCACTTTTGTCTGTGTAAATATTTGTTACTTAAAAAAAAAACCTTTTTTTTTTTTAAATACAGCGATTTAATGATATTGTAGTACAATATCCCAATTTTGGAAGCAGTTAAATAAGACCAGAAAAAATTATGATGAAATTTACAATGGAAATACACCAAAAATTGGTAAATTTTAACAAAAAATAATTAAATAAATTAAATATGTAAACAATTGACCAATACCAAACACATAAAAAACGCCCTATTTAATTAGATAGAAAATACATTTATGCGATTATTGGTGGAACAAGTCATTGAAAATGGGGCGTGGCTTAGGAGCATATTTGCCCTTTTTTTTTTTTTTTTTTTTTTTTTTTTTTTTACTTATTCTGAATTGATTTACGGAGGGTCGTAGTGAGTAAATGTTGTTGATGAATAACATGTTACCCTGAATTCTTTGAAAAAGTTAGGAACAAAATCATAAAATTACCAATATCAATATGCAGTACTAAAATATTCAAATGTAGCAACTAATCTGGGACAGAGGGAGTAAATAACACTATTCCTTTGACTGGTATATGGAATTGTTTTCTTTAAATTACAAACACTTTCTTCTCTGAAGTCTTTTATTTATTTTTTTATTTTTATTTTTATTATTATTTTTTATTATTATTATTTTTTATTATTATTATTATTTTTTTTAGAATGTAAAATTTTATAATTTCAATGACTTTATATTTTTCCATGCAAAAATATTACGTAACATTTTATTGAAAATTCTCGAAAACAGCGTTTGAGACAGTGTAAATAGTTATTACTTGAAATAGACTTTATTTCTGCTATTTAAAATTCAAAACATATTGTAAGTATAACATATTGAATTTTAATAAATTAAAAAAAAAAGTCATAAAAAATTGAAAAACCACAATTTAAAATACTTTTTTGTATAATTTGCTAAAACGCCGTTGTAAGTTTTGTTTTTGTGCATTCAAAAAAGATGCTGTGAGATTATTGTACATCTTTATAATATCTAATTGTGCACGAAGCATTTTGATTTTATGCATATGGTAGCTTTTGGCACTTATAAATTAATATATTTTGAATATCTCCACTTCAAATGGAATTATTAAAACCAAAGTTTAAGCTTTATTTCTTATTCACAATATACGTATACATAGAAAGTTTGAAAACAAGTATGGTATCTCTTTGCGAAAGGGCGTTTTGAAATAGGGCGTTTAGTTTCTCCGACAATATTGCTGTGTCGTCTCGTGTATAGAACAATATAAGAGTGCGACTATACTTCCTATACAAACTTAATAAATAGAAATAAAACTAAAAAATAATATTATAAATTTCACTTTTATATGAAATTGTTTCAATATGAAATTTTGAAAATATTAAAAGCAATTTGTAAAATAAAATCTTTTTTTTTTTTTTTTTTTTGTTCTTTTTTCAGAATCAGTATTTTTTATCATGACAGTGAATTTATATGATCCATAGGCTTCATATTTTTGTCGATTTTATTAAAAATTAGATTAGAAGTAATATTAGACCAGATTTATTTCAAAAAGGTTTAATGCATTTTTTCGTGTATATCGTAAACCGAAATTTTCCTTTTAAAAAAACTGGCGCCAATGTGACATTTAGATTTCTGGAGAAATTTACCCACCGTAGCTCAAAGGGTTAAATATGTCAACACTTCAGCAATATCAAACAGGTCCTAAAATAATTACACTGATAAACAAATTTTAAGGAATTTTTGATTTTTCTATATACATTGGGTGTTTCTTATAGATTTCAAGCTTCTGAAAAAGAATATTTTTGTAAAAATTTTTTATCACCCTCCAATTTTGAGAAATTTCATTAATACGTTTTGGAGTATGTAGGCATCTTATAGGCATTATAATTATATTATATTATTCTCTTTCATGTATTTGATTCACATAAACATGCCTTTTTCTTAGTACAACGATAGAAGACACAGCAAGAGAGTACACGCAGATGTCTCCCTAATAAATTTATGTTAGCGACTTTGAACAGACAGCTCTAGCCACCCCCACAGTATTTGACTATAACGCAAATCTCTGACAGTGGAAACTTATCTTTCTGGGCAATTACATTACTATTTCTTTGTTCTGTAAGACTTTTTAATTAAATTTTGATTATAATTATCGTATTTTCCTCTACAATATGTAAAACATGTCTAGAGGATGCGTTAATGAACCCGATTCTTTTTGCTGTATGTGCGGGGAGCTAACTTTGAAAAAGCATCATATTTACTTTGGATATAAAGGAGGTGAACGAGATAAGAAATGAGCACCTCGTTCTTGTTAAACACAATGTGCTACAAACCCCCGGACGTGGATGTAAGGTACAAAACAGTGTATGTCCTTTGCTATACCCATGATTTGGCACATGCCGAAGGATCAAATAACCGACTGCTACTAATGTATTACAAGAATTAAAGGATTCTTTGCAAGAAGTAAACATAAAATTAAGTACACGAACTTAGATTCAGCAATGTGACCAGCATTACATAATGATGATTTACAAATACTGAAACCTCCAGAGAATTTTACATATGATGATGCAGCAGTAAAAATGGAAATCGATGAAACTGAAACTTCCTCTACATCTGATTGTTTTGTTTTTCCGAAAAAAGAAGGATGGGGACGCTTTTGGTTTTCGTTCCATCAAATAGGCCAAATGATCGTAGTGGTATTTAGTACAAGGTGCTGAATTTGGGCCAGCAAAATACCCAAAAAAAGGACATGACAAAAGATATCTTGAAAGGTTCTTTGAAGAAGATTCTTTGATAATAAAATTAAATCAAACACTTGAGAGAAGAAAAATAAAATGAAAAGATATTACCTGAGTCTTGACGAATGATGAATGAGACAAAACATGAGGGAAAAATCACTTAAGACGAATTTGTTGAAGATTGTAGAACAAAACTTTATTTATTTTTTCTCGAAAGCACAAATAATGATATCATATTTTATAATATTTTCTTATGAAGAATAATATATATATATCGTTATTTATCTTGTAATAATTTTCCCATGAATGATAACAGATGTCGATATTCACTTTACAATAATTTTTTCTTTATATATTCTCTTGACAAAAACAACGATCTATCATATTATTACAGATCAAAAATAAAGACAAGCTTATAACATCTCAAGAAACATAAAAGGGAAATCGACAAAAGTGATGAATTTTCTCCTTTCTCTTCTGGGGATGCCATTGCAAATATAATTATATATTTTTTTAGAAAAGCAAGATCATAAAATATCAAAAACTTCCCTTTGTGAGAACATTAATTGTTTCTTCATAGGTTTTCAAGGAAAAATGATCTTCATGAAAGATATATGAGATGGAAGAGGAAACTTTTGAAGAGAAGCAGAACAAGATGACATCGGATGGTGCACCCTATTATTTGCATAAAACCTCACAAAATTCCATTCTATAGCTCTTAACATACTTGGATTATAAAACGGCCGGTGAAACGACCACAGGATTAGATCGGCGCGGAAGATGTGCCTTACTCACTCCAAAAATCTCAACCCCAACTGCCAAGCGGCTGTCAGCGAGGGGAGAGGAAAGAGAAAGGGTTGCTGTAATCTCGCAACACGCCAAGTTGGCAAAGTTAGAATGAGCGAAGCGAGAGAGAAAAGCCAAGCTACGTACAAATGTATAGGGAAATATGAATTTAATAGGAAAAAAATGATAATACACTTAAAGAAGGAAAGCCAAAAAGGTGGCCAGGCACTTAACTGCTTAAATCACGTCATCTGTAGAATTTAATTTGATAGGTCAAGGGGAGGGCCTGATTAAACGGAAGTAACCACCCATAGAACGATGGAGAAGCTTCTAGAAGCTTTTTAAACCGGAAGGAATGAATTCAAACAAGATTTTACCGTTTTAGAACATTCGATAAGCTATGTAAGGAAGAAATATTTACAGGAGAAGACATCAAAAGAAACGAAATCGAAATAATATTTAAAATGAGAACATTAATAAAAAGGAGATAATAGGCAATAAAATAGTTAATACAAATAAATTAAAATAAAATATGGCAGGGGTTTTCGAGAAACCACCACACTGATATAAACTATTCTCGTGGCATAAATGAAGAACCACACCAAATTACTCCAATAGAATTAAACGATTTTGTGAGAGACTTAAATTTATAAAGAACAACTCAGAATTACTTGCTCAAGATTGCAAGTTTGGAATCTCCTGAAAAACAACACAAAGATATCTATTTATCGAGATTGATATAAGAAATATTCAACATTTTTTTAAAGAATAGATGATGATTTATACTATTGTAATGATATAAGTGGCTTAATGTCTGCTTTAAATTTTTAATATAACTCGGAACAATGACCTATAAGAGAGCATCCACAGATAAGATATTACCGCTACATAAAGTATGAAATTTCTTATTAATATCATTTTTTTTCTACAAATAATCTATATTTTTCTGAAACTTTATAAACAATGCATACTTTCAGTGTTTCAAATATTAATGTTAAGCTTTATAAATGTTTATTTAAAAGCTTGTCATTACCAAAATACCAAATGATAAATTTCATAAGGTGTATGGGTTGAATAAATACTACAAAATTGAGATTTTCACGATTTTGAATTTTTTAAAAATCTGTGGGTGATGGACACTTTTTAAAGGCATATTCTTTCACAGCACCACCTAAAATATAAAAGTCACCACATACTTAGAAACGGAAACCTTGTTTATCAGTGTTATCGAAATATTAATTCCACACAGCATTAAGATAAAACTCACACCAAAAAAAATTAAAAAATTTGTCTTTAATAAATTTAACATGTGAATATCGTTTGTCTTCTGAGTTTCAAAACTTGAAATTTCAAGAAAAACTGTGTCAAAACAGTTTTAATATAATACAATAAGTTACGTTTTCATAATTTAATTTATCATCGACATTCAAGAAATTTGAATTTAAAAAAAAGTAGTCCACTGGACACTGATCGTATCTCTTGTGACCGCAGCATCGCGTCCTCAGGTAAATTAAACGGGATATACAGATAAATGCTTTATAATTTCTACAGTAGCAAATTTCCATCAGAAAATTTTGAATAGAAATTTTGCCATTATTTAGCGATCTTTTTCGTGAAACCTTTTTTTTTTCCTTGCAGGAATTTTTTCTTGTATTATATTTTTTCTCTGTGGTTTTCTAGTTTGTCAAAATATGACGGTAACGCTGGAAGTGGGAATCACCAAAGTAAACTCCAACCTGTAAAAGATATTTTGGACTTTTGCTATAAATCTGTAATTTTGGCAATATTCAAGACCGAAGTGCTTGATAACCCTGGCCGGCACACTGTTCCCGGTTTGGGATACCTAATTTTAATTCCAAACTTGTAAACGCACCAATAATATTTTAGTAAAATTTAGCTTTTACAATAAAAGATTAAATTAAGGCATTTAAAATGTCTAAAAAATTCGTTTGTGAATTCCGGTGTCAATCGATAATTTTTCATTTTACCACAAAATTTGCCCGTGTAGGAAAGGGAGAAAAGCATTTATCCTGTTAAACCTTCGAGCTCTAATGGTAGAATTTTCTACTACATAATTTTAATTCCCAAAATGTCGCATCTGTACCAGAAAATTCGACCAATTTTATTTGAAAAATGTTTAATGCAGTTTTTCGCGTATATCGTTAACCGTTTTTTTTTCTTTGAAAAATACTGGTGTCAGTGTGACATTTAGAATTTAGAAGAAATTCACCCACCAGAGCTCAAAGGATTAAGTGATGGTGATGTTGACATTTTTCCGCTTACGGAAAAGCTCTATTTTTAGGGTTGAGAATTTTTCGCGTTTTGTTCCCATTAGAGCAATCTTAGAGAAAATGTTATTTTACTAAAACGAAATATGCTGCGATTTTACAGAACAATATATTTTCTAATATTTTACTGGTATGAAAAAATGTAGGAAAATCTCATACCTATATTTTTTTAATTTAATGAACAAATGGGCATCATTCTCAACGCTATCAATTATGCTTTCAAACAACATTTGTTATTGGTGTCGCATACAAGAATATTGAAGAAGAATTTTGGTATCAAAGCAAACTACATTTTTCAATATCGAAATGTAATGGCAGTGATCTTAAAAAGTTTAAATGAAAATGTGTTTCACCTATTTCAGTGTAATTTAGAGTTATTTAAGTTAGTATTTTTAAGCTTTTTAACCTATCTGCTCTGCTGTAATTACAATCACCTTAACCCCTTGAGTTCTGCAATGCAAATATCTTCAAAATTCCAAACGTCACATTAGCATCGGTTTTTTGCAAATAAAAAAACCGGTAACGATAAACGTGGAAAAATGCATTAAACTTCTTTCAAATAAATTTGGTCGAATTTTCTGGTGCCATTGTGACATTTCGGAATTGAAATTATGTGGTAGAAAATTCTACCATTATAGCTACCATCCAAGTGGTTAAATGCTTTGGATTAACAAACAGTTAACTGCCGCAATCATATTTTTTTTTGTGAAGAATGTTTCCTGTTTGTTACGATGTCATCTAAGAATTATAATCCGAAATGTGATATTTTTTTAAGTTTCTTTAATAAAATTTGTGTCTACAGAAGAAAAATTACTGGAATAAAACACATTGTTTTTAATACCGACAATCACGAAGGTGTTAGTTGGAAATACCATACGTTAAAATGTATAAACACTCAGTAGTGCCAAAAAATAAATAAATAAATACGGTTAGGAGGTACACAATAAATTATCATTCTTACGGGATGCATTTATCCAAGAATGTAAGTGTTGAAAATTCTGTGTAAGGCGTTTAATCTTTGCGAAGCACTGGTTTCATAGATATACCACTTAATTTTAATTCCCAAACACCAATTGGCACCAGAATTTTTTTAAAAAAAATTACTGTTTATTGAATGCGTGAAATATAGCGTTTTCTTATTTATAATAAAAGTTCTTTTCAAATTCAGGTGTCAGTCATTAATTTCAATACTAAAGCAATAAATTTACCCTGCGTCGCAAAGAGTTACAAATCAATGCATGCCTGCGAGTGTTTATAATTCAAAATTCTCGTAACTCATACATTAAGGGGGGTGCCGAAAACAAATTTAACATTTCAATTTTCGCAACGTTTTGCAACTTCCATAACGCATTATGTATATATACATGCCTATAACACAAAAAACTGAAATAAAAATTGTACTTCCTCCGTCGCATATTAGTTGCCACAATTATACCGAAAATTTTGTCCCAAATTGAATGCTACATTTATAGTAGGCGGAGTCAAAAATTACTTCCAAATTCGATACATTTTAGTAGATAGATGCCTGAAAAATTAGCAAATATCCTAAAAGTGGGAGGAATAACAAAGAACATAACGCTCTATTGAAACTTTTATTAGAACATTTGAAAAAATAATAAACTAAGACAAAAGTGATTCAGCGATTAAAATTAATGTGCAATAATAATGTGTGTTACAATATCCCATAGTTGTAAGCAGTCAAATAAGACCAGAAAAAATTATGATGAAATTTTCAATATAAATTCCCCCATAATTGGTGAATGCGGACAATAAGTAAATAAATATATAAATATATATGTCAACAATTGAGCAATATCAAACATATTTCAAAAAAACACCTTAAATGATGAGATAGAAAATAGTTTTATTCGATTATTGGTGGAAGAATTCTTTGAAAAAGGGGCGTGGCTTAAAAGCTTATATGCCCAAGTTTTCTTTTACTTTTTTTTCAAATTATTTTGTATTGATTTTAGGAGGGTCGTAGAGAATAAATGTTTTTGATAGAATACATATTACTCCGAAATCTTTGAAAAAACTCAAACAAAATAATAAAATTCCCAGTATCAATAATGAGTACAAAAATATTCAAATGTAGTAACTAATTTGGGAGAGAATGAGTAAATAACACCATACTTTTGACTTGCATATGAAATTGCTTCTATATAAATTGCTTTCTTTGTATTACAAGCGCTTTCTGCTCCGAAGTCTTTTTTATTTTATTTATTTATATATTTATTTTTTTAGAATATATAATTTTATCATTCCATGACTTTAAAATCTTCATGTGCAACACACTATGTTAAATTTAATTCACAATTCTCAAAAATATCACTTTTCTCTGTGGAAATATTTGTTACTTAATTTTTTTTTTTAAATACAGCGATTTAATGATATTGTAGTACAATATCCCAAATTTGGAAGCAGTTAAATAAGACCAGAAAAAATTATGATGAAAGGGCATAGCCGGATAAGCATTGAAAACATGCCTTTCAATCAAACTGCTTCATTTTTTTCCCAGGTGTGTCTAACTATATGACAAAGTATTTTCCCTATTATCACGTTATAAATATTAATATTTAATGAGATAAAAATGTTTTTTCGATTTTTTTATAAATCTCATTCTTTCAAAAACTACCGTAATTTCGGGTGTATAAGCCGCGGCTCAAACAATTCTTTTTGGACCCAGAAAATTTATTTAGTGATTGAACACAAGTATTTACGGCCATCTAAGAAGTAACATTCATTTTTAAAAAATTTCTGGGTCGAAAAAGAATTGTTTGATCCGCGGCTTATACACCCGAAATTACGGTAATGCATCGAATTACTTGTCATTAGCTGAGTTTATATAGACATCAAAGACGCATAACTTTGTATAATTATCTGATTATAAAAAGTTTGTGAAAAAGCGTTTATAAATTTACAAATATAAAAATAATATCTTATAGCTGTTGGAAAATTACCATTTTCTTGTAAAAAATGCTTTATATATGCCCGCATATTATATAAAAACTCCAAAAGTTTGCGTTGGGTACTTCATATAAATATTTACGAAAATATCTATACAATTTATTAAAATACATTTAAAGGCGTTATTTGGGGCGGAGCTGTTTAACTTCGTCATCCTAAGACTTTTTGGTACATTGTCAGCAGAGAATGTATAACTAATAAATTATAGATTTCATTAAGCATATAAGCCATAATTTCCAACACTGTCGATACTATTTCGATATTGAAAACTCAGGTTTTGTTTCGAAAACAATAGTGAAAAATAGTTTTGCCTGGAAAACAACAGCATTCTTCGGTATCGAAATGTAACGTCATTTATATGATGATTTTTATTCAAACATTTTCACCACTTTTAACAAAGGGTAATAAGAATAAGTTGTTATTTTACTGTGCTAATTACAATGCTGCATAGCAAGAATTAAAACGTATTGTGTTCTTAAAATTCAGTCATGTTATCTGGAATGTGGTGTAATAGGCAATTTTGTATTCGAGATGTATGCTACTAATAATTGTTGTTCATCCTGATGGTAGATTGCTGTGTCTGTTTAATTCGAAGATAAATATTATCAAAAAATACATAATTTGAGTTAAAAGAAAAAATAGAAATCTGATAACATTGAATGATATTTTGTATTGAAAATATGTTTATGTAATTTTGAACCGTTTAATATTTAATAAAGTAAAAGTGTTTTTTCTTTTTTTATAAATAAATATTAGTTAAAAGAACAGTAGAAAAATTACCAGGAGATTAAAATATTGTAAACACATAGCTAATTTTTTGTGAATATATTATTAATTTATATGAAAATACATAGTCGTGTTCCGTGGTTTAGGCCTCACTTTCAAGAACAGTTACTTTTTATGGAGAAAAATCGCTGACACTTGATAATGTATTACATTATTTCATACCTAAAAATAAATTTAGTTATTTCTGTAACGACGTTTTTCCCCAGAAAGCTTCTAAAGTGATCATTATTTCGAATTATCATTCTTAGATGATATCGTAACAAATAGAAATCATTCACTACTATGAACTATTTTCTGAGGGCGGAAGTTAGCGATAACATACGTACGCGCATGTAACACGAAGCTAAACGTAGCATATCGGTCGGTTAAAAAGCTTGAAACTATTAACTACAATTTCTCTTTATAAAGACTGGTGAGAAACATTTTCATTTAAATTGTGTCTGTTAACTGTCGTTACATTTGGATGTCGAAGAATGTAGTTTTGTTTCTGCCAAAAATATTCATCCCTTTGTTGTATACCACGACAAATTTTTTTTTTGAAATTGAAACTGTATCGGCACCGTTGAGAATGATGCCCATATGTTCATTAAAATTTGAAATACAGCAATGCTGTAAGTGTATATTCCCAAAATTCTCCAGGTGTCGAAATGAGTAGCTCCGCCCCAAATAACGCCTTTAAATGAATTTTAATAATTTTTATACATATTTTCGCAAATATTTGTATGAAGTACCCAACGCGAACTTTTGGAATTTTTATATAATATGTGGGTACATAGGAGGAAAACTTTACAAGAAAATGGTAATTTTCGGACAACTAGAAGATATGATTTTTATTTTTGTAAATTTTTTAATCACGTTTTCATACATTTTTTACAATAAGAAATTATACAAAAATTTCCAGATATGCATCTTTGACATCTATAAAAACTCAATTAATGGTATATAATTCGCTTCGGTAGTTTTTGAGAAATTGAAGTTTTTAAAAATCGAAAAAACATTTTTATCTCATAAAATATCAATATTTATAAGGTGATAATAAGGGAAATACATTGTCAGATAGGCAGCCAAATATGGGGAAAAAATCAAGAAATTTGATTGAAAGGCATGTTTCCAATGCTTATCCGGCTATGCCCTTTACAATGGAAATTCACCAAAAATTGGTACATTCGAACAAATAATAATTAAATAAATTAAATATGTAAACAATTGACCAATATCAAACACATAAAAAACGCCCTATTTCATTAGATAGAAAATATATTTATGCGATTACTGGTGGAACAAGTCATGGAAAATGGGGTGTGGCTTAGGAGCATATTTGCCCTATTTTTTCTTTTCTTTTTTTTTTTTTTTACTTATTCTGAATTGATTTACGGAGGGTCGTAGTGAGTAAATGTTGTTGATGAATAACATGTTACCCTGAAATCTTTGAAAATGTTAGAAACAAAATCATAAAACTAACAATATCAATATGCAGTACTAAAATATTCAAATGTAGCAACTAATCTTGGACAGATGGAGTAAATAACACTATTCCTTTGACTGGTATATGGATTTTTTTCTTTAAAATACAAACACTTTCTTCTCTGAAGTCTTTTTTGTTTTTTTAGAATGTAAAATTTTATCATTTCCATGACTTTAAATTCTTCCATGCAAAAATATTACGTAACATTTTATTGAAAATTCTCGAATACATCGCTTGAGTCAGTGTAAATAGTTGTTACTTGAAATAGACTTTAATTCTGCTATTTAAAATTCAAAACATATTGCAAGTATAATATATCGAATTTTAATAAATTAAAAAAAATCATGAAAAAATTGAAAAACATCAATTTAAAATACTTTTTTGTATAATTTGCTAAAACGCAGTTGTAAGTTTCGTTTTTGTGCATTCAAAAAAGATGATGTGAGATTATTTACATCTTTATAATATCTAATTGTGCACGAAGCATTTTGAATTTATGCATATGGTGACTTTTGGCATTTATAAATTAATAAATTTTGAATATCTCCACTTCTAATGGAGTTATTTTAACGAAATTTTAAACATTATTTCTTATTCACATTATACGTATACATAAAAAGTTTTAAAACATGTATGGTATCTCTTTGCGAAAGTGCGTTTTGAAATAGGGCGTTTAGTTTCTCCGACAATGTTGCTGTGTCGTCTCATATATACTACGATATAAGTTTGCAACTATACTTCCTATACAAACTTAACAAACAGAAATATAACTAAAAAATAATATTATAAATTTCACTTATATATGAAATTGTTTCAATATGAAATTTTGAAAAAATTAAAAGCAATTTGTAATATAAAATCTTTTTTTTTTCTTTTTTTCTGAATTAGTATTTTTTATCATCTCATTGACTTAATAATGATCCACATGCTTCACATTTTTGTCGATTTTATTAAAAAATCTCAGAAATGCTTTTTATACCTGTGTAAATATTTTTTACTTCAAATAAAATTATTTAATGTATTTAAAGTTTAAAATTAAGGAATAATTTACAGAATTTAATTAAATTTAATGCAAAAAATGAAAAGCATCAATTTCTTAGTTTTCAAATATAATTTGCGAAAATGTTACTGTAAATTTTGTTTTTGCGCATTAGAAGATGATTATATAAGATTCTGTAATGTGTCAAAGAAAAAAAAATTGCTTATAGAGCTTTGTACAAACTGTAGTGTAAAATTACTGTACAATGGATACAAAACAGTATAATACAGCTCATATTCAAAATATTAGAATAATTACCTTTTTTTTAGAAATTGAAAATATCGTTTTGTAATTTAATGTCTTTTAATGAAAATATGCAAACGATATTTTTATTAAGAACTTATTGTTGATTAAACTTACTTGTTATCTTAAATTTAATATCATTTTTGAAAAGATTAATTGCAAAAAAAATTATTTTGAAAAGTCAAAATATTAGAATATTTATTCAAGAGGTTCAAAATATTAGAATATTTCACATTAATTCTCCTTTAATTATTACCAATTCTTAACTGGTGGCATCATTGATTAAATTGAGACTATTTTATTTAAAATCAGTAATCTTTTTTGCAGTTTGTTTCTTTTTCGTCTTAAAATGGGCCGTGTGAGTGATATTCCTGAATCTACTAAACTTCATATGGTTGATTTGTATCGGCACGGTAAAAATCAATGTTTTATAGCGAACTATTTACATTGTTCGCAATCGAGCGTTAGTAAAATACTAACACAATATTCAAAAATTGGAAAATTTCAAAATAATCGCCGAAATGGTGGCCGAAAACCAAAAACATCTGCTAGAGATGACAGGAAACTGAAGCGTATAGTTAAGAAAAACCGTTTTAAAAGTGTGCGATTCTTGCACCGAAAATGGAAAGAAGAAGGAGTTGAAGTTTCTACATCGACAAAATTAAGACGTCTCCATAAATTTAAATTTAAATCTCGTGTACCGAAAACAAAACCTCTCATGACTGCAAGACAAAAGCGTATAAGATTGAATTGGTGTAAATCAAGACGTTTATGGAGCAATGAAGATTGGAAAAATATATTATTTAGTGATGAAAGTATGTTTTGTGTTTCATATGGTAATCAAGGTATTCGAGTTTGGAGAATGAAGCAAGAAGCATTTGATAAAGAATGCCTTAAACGTTCCGTAAAATTTGCTGCTAGTGTCATGGTTTGGCGTTGTATGAGTGCAGAAGGACCTGGAAAGTTATGCATCGTCTACGAAAAGGTTAACTCTCTGATATATCAAGAAATTTTAGAATATTACATGATTCCATCATCAGAAGATTTATTTGAAGATGATTTCATCTTTCAACAAGATTTAGCGTCCCCGCATACCTCGGTGTCAACTAAGAATTGGTTCCGCCAACGCAACATTAAGGTACTTCCTTGGCCACCAAATTCACCAGATCTTAATCCCATTGAAAACTTATGGTGTATAATGAAGAAAAAACTTCAAGAAAATCCTCCTTCAAGTAAAACTGAGTTAGTGGCACGTATAAAGTCTATTTGGGCTAATATTGATAGAAATGTTTGTAAACACCTTGTATATAGTATGCAAGATCGATTGTACGCTGTTATGAAAGCTAAAGGGGATGCTACAAAATATTAACTACCATTTACTTCATATTCATAAGGTAATATTGTTGCGTAAAATAAAATATTCTAATATTTTGAACCAATCTAAATTTTATTCTAATATTCTGGTGTGTTTAAGGAAGCTGTATACCTAATTTATTGTGCTGTATTTTATATTTTATAAATGTTAAAATCTTATCTAAACATTCCAGATTTAATTTATAAGAAATTTAATTGCATTTACTTAGTATAAAAAATAAATAAATGACAAATAATTTTTTCTTATTACTTTTTCTCAATTATTCTAATATTTTGAGCTGTAGGAGTTAGAAGTTGTGACAACTTTAATATGAAATAATGGAAATAAGGAGTGATGTGACTATATCTGATAAAAAAGTAACGAGAATGGTAATTATGAATAATAATTTAGAAAATGTCCTAAAAAGAGTAATAGAATAACAAGAGCATAACGCTGCATTGAAACTTTTACTAGAACATTTGAAAAATAATAAAACAAGGCATGGAACTATAAGTAATGCAGCGATTAAACTTAATGTGCATTGTAGTTCAATATCCTAATTTTGGAAGCAGTCGAATAAGACCAGAAAATACATAATGAATTTTACAATATAAATCACCAAAAATTGGTAAATGCGGACAATAAGTAAATAAATAAATAAAATAAAATAAGTATGACAACAATTGAGAAATATCAAACAGGTCCAAACGAAACGCCCTAATTAATTTGATAGAAGATAGTTTTATGCGTTTGCTTAAGGCTCAATTCTTTGAAAATGGGGCGTGGCTTAATAGCATATGGTCCCCAGTTTTTTTTTTCTTTACTTATTCTGTTTTAATTTAAGGAGGGTCGTAGGGAGTAAATGTTGCTAATGGAAAACATACGACCCTAAAAGGGCATAGCCGGATAAGCATTGAAAACATGCCACTCAATCAAATTACTTCATTTTTCTCCCAGGTGTGTCTAACTATATGACAAAGTATTTTCCCTATTATCACGTTATAAATATTAATACTTTATGATATAAAAATGTTTTTTCGATTTTTTAAAAATCTCATTTTCTCAAAAACTAATGCACCGAATTACTTGCCATTAACTGAGTTTATATAGACATCAAAGACGCATAACTGCAAATTTATGTATAATTTTCTGATTATAAAAAGTTTGCGAAAAAGCGTTTAAAAAATTTACAAAAATAAAAATCATATCCTATAGTTGTCCGAAAATTACCATTTTCTTGTAAAAAATGCCTCATATGTGCCCTCATATTATATAAAAATTCCAAAAGTTTTCGATGGGTACTTCATATAAATATTTACGAAAATATGTATACAATTTATTAAAATTCATTTAAAGGCGTTATTTGGGGCGGAGCTATTTAACTTCGACATCCGAAGGTTTTTTGGTACGATGTCAACAGAAAATGTGTCAACTAATAAATTATAGGTTTCATTAAGCACATAAACCATAATTTCCAGCACTGTCGATACTATTTCGATATTGAAAACTCACTTTTTGCTTCGAACACAATTGGGAAAAATAGTTTTGCCTGGAAAACAACAGCATTCTTCGGTATCGAAATGTAAATCAGTTATATGATGATTTTTATTCAAACATTTTTACCACTTTTAACGAAGGCTAATAAGAATAAGTTTTTATTATTTTACTACGTTGATTTGGACGTTACATAACTAGAATTAAAACGCATTGAGTTCTTAAAATTCTGACATATTATCTGGCATGTGTGGTAATATACAATTTTATATTGAAGATATATGCTACTAGAAATTTTTCTTATCAATATGGTAGAATACTGTGGCTATTTAATTTGAAGATAAATATTAACGAAAAATACATAACTTGATTTAAAAGAAAAAATAGAAAGCTGATGACATAGATATTTTGTATTGAAATATATATTTATGTAATTTTGAACCGTTTAATAAATTAAAAATGTTTTCTTCTTTTTTTAAATAAATAAATATTAGTTAAAAGAACAGTAGAAAAATTACCAGGAGATTAAAATATTGTAAAGACATAGGTATTTTTTGTGAATGTATTATAAATCTATATGCAAATACATAGTCATGTTCTATGGCTTAGGCCTCACTTTTAAGAACAATTACTTTTTATGGGGAAAAACAGTAGACACTTGATAATGTATTACATTATTTTTTACATAAAAATACATATAATTTTTCTCCGTAACGACTATTTTTTTCCCAGAAAGTTTCTACAGCAACCATTGTTTCGAACTATCATTCTTAGACGACATCATAACAAATAGAAATCATTCACTACTATGAATTAGTTTCTGATCGCGGAAATTATCAATAACTTACATACGCATACCTAGCACAATGGTAAATAGGACATATCAATTGGTTAAAAAATCTTGAAACTACTAACTATAATTTCTTTTTCTAAAAACTGGTGAGAAACATTTTCATTTACATTTTTTTCTGATCACTGTCGTTACATTTGGATTTCGAAGAATGTAGTTTTGTTTCTGTGCCAAAAATATTCCTCCCTGTTGTTGTATACCACGACAACAACAAATTTTGAAATTGAAATTGTACCGCCAGCGGTTGAGAATGATGACCGTGTGTTTATTAAAATTTGAAATACAACAATTCTGTAAGTGTATATTCCAAAAACTCTTCAGGAGTCAAATATTAGTAGCTCCGCCCCAAATAACACCTTTAAATGAATTTTAATAATTTTTATACATATTTTCGTAAATATTTATATGAAGTACCCAATGCAAACTTTTGGAATTTTTATATAATATGCGGACATATGTGAGGATTTTTTTACATGAAAATGGTAAGTTTCGGACAACTATAAAATATGATTTTTATTTTTGTAAATGTTTTAATCACGTTTTCACACATTTTTTACAATCAGAAAATTATACAAAAATTCTCAGATATGCATCTTATACATCTATATAAACTCAATTAATAGCATATAATTCGGTTCGATACTTTTTGAGAAAGTGAAATTTTAAAAAAATCGAAAAAACATTTTTACCTCTTAAAATATCAATACTTATAAGGTGATAATAAGGGAAATACATTGTCAAATAAACAGCCACACATGGGCAAAAAATCCAGAAATTTGATTGAAAGGCATGTTTCAAATGCTTATCCTGCTATGCCCTTTTTCAAAATATTTTAAAAAAATCATAAAATCACCATTATCAATAATCAGTACGAAAATGATCAACTGTAGAAATTAATATTTGGGACATAGGGAATAAATAATGCCATACCTTTGACTAGTTTATGAAATTTTTCAATATAATTTGTTTTCTTTAAATTACAAGCACTTCCTAGTCTTAAATCTTTTTTTTTAGAATGTATAATTTTATCATTTCCATGTCTTTAACATCTTCCATGCGCAATACATTGTGTTAAATTTGTCCATTTTTACTTGCTACATTTGAAGTAGGTGGAATCAAAAATGACTTCCGATACATTTTAGTAGATCCATACCTGTAAAATTACACTACAATGGATACAAATTAGTATAATAGATGTTATAAGAGTTATGGTTGGTTGTATAGGGTTTAATGGCACAAAATCCCTTCAGGGACATGCTGCGCCAATATAAGAGTTATGGCAACAAGAATATGACTTAATGAAAATGAGGAGAGATGTGACTCTACCTAATAAAAATTCTACGAGAATGGTCATTTCGATTAATAATTTACTAAAAATCCTAAGGAAAAAAAGGATAACAAAGATCATTACGCTAAATTGAAACTTTTACTAGAAAATTTGAAATACAATAAACTAAGCAATGGAACAATGACTGATGCAGCTGTTATATTTAATGTACATTGTAGTATAGTATCCTATTTTTGGAGTCAGTAAAGTTAGACCAAAGCTATGATGAAAAGCTATTATGAAATTTTAATAAATATAAATTATGATAATGATGAAATAATGATGAAACATAAATTCAGAAAAAATTTATAAATGTGGACAATAAATAAATGAATAAATAAAATAAAATAAACCTTTGAGATCTGATGGTAGAACGTTCTACCACTTAGTTTTAATTCAGAAATGTCACAATGGCACCATGATATTGGACTAGATTTATTTTATAAAGGTTTATTCCATTTTTTCGTGTATATCGTAAACCAAAATTTTCCTTTTGAAAAAACTGGTGCCAATGTGACATTTAGATTTCTGGAGAAATTTACCCACCGTAGCTCAAAGGGTTAAATATGTCAACACTTCAGCAATGTCAAACAGATCCTAAAATATTTATCGAAATATTAATTCTGCACAACATTAAGAAAAAACTCACACAAAAAAATATTAAAAAATTTGTCTTTAATAAATTTAACATGTGAATAACATATGTCTTCTTATAAGTTTGGAAACTTCAAGTAAAACTGTGTCAAAGTAGTTTTATTATAATGCAATAAGTTACGTTTTTCATAATTTAATTTATCATCGTATCCAGTGTAGCCAGATGGGCTACTTTTTTTTAAATCCAGATTCTTGATTGGCACCGTTTTATACAAATGATAAAAGGTGCCTTATTCTATGATATGATATTTAAGACGAAAACAAAAGGTAAAATATTTGTTTCAAAAAAGTTGTGATATTCAAGAAAATTGAATTTAAAAAAAGTAGCCCACTGGCAACACTGATCGTATCTCTTCTTGTGGCCGCAGCCACGCGTCCTCAGGTAAATTAAACGGGATATACAGGTAAACGCATCATAATTTCTACCGCAGCAAATTTCCATCAGAAAATTTTGAATAGAAATTTTGCCATCATTTAGCGATCGTTTTCGTGAAACATTTTTTTTTTTCTTGCAGGAATTTTTTCATGTATTATATTATTTCTAGGTGGTTTTCTAGTTTGTCAAAATATGACGGTAACGCTGGAACTGGGTATCACAAAAGTAAACTCCAACCTGTAAAAGATATTTTGGACTTTCGCTGTAAATCTGTACTTTTGGCAATATTCAAGACCGAAGTACTCAAAATCCCTTTCCGGCATACTGTACCCGGTTTGGGATACCTAATTTTAATTCCAAACTTGTATCTGCACCAAATCTGCAATATTTTAGTAAAATTTAGCTTTTACAATAAAAGATTAAATGAAGGAATTTAAAATATCTAAAAAATTCGTTTGTGAATTCCGGTGTCAATCGATAATTTTTCATTTTAACACAAAATTTGCCAGTGCCGGAAATGGAAAAAAAGTGTTTATCCCGTTAACCCTTTGAGCTCTGATGGTAGAATTTTCTACCACATATTTTTAATTCCCAAAATGTCGCATCGGTACCAGAAATTTCGACCAATTTTATTTGAAAAAGGTTTAATACATTTTTTCGCGTATATCGTTAACCGGTTTTTTTCTTTGAAAAATACTGGTGTCAATGTGACATTTAGAATTTAGAAGAAATTTACCCACCAGAGCTCAAAGGGTTTCGTGATGGTGATGTAGATATTTTTCCGCTTACGGAAAAGCTCTATTTTTAGGGTTGAGAATTTCCCGCGTTTTGTTCCCATTAGAAAAATCTTAGAGAAAATGTTATTTTACTCAAACGAAATATGCTGCGATTTTACAGAACAATATTTTTTCTAATATTTTACTGGTATGTAAAAACGCGGGAATATCTCATTCCTATATTTTTTTAATTTAGTGAACAGATGGGCATCATTCTCAACGCTATCAATTATGCTTTCAAACAAAATTTGTTATTGGTGTCGCATACAAGAATATTGAAGAAGAATTTTGGCATCAAAGCAAACTACATTCTTCGATATCGAAATGTAATGGCGGTGATCTTAAACAATTTAACTGAAAATGTGTTTGACCTATTTTAGTGTAATTTAGAGTTAATTAGTAGTATTTTAAGCTTTTTAACCTAGCTGCACTGCTGTGATTGCCATCACCTCAACACCTTGAGCTCTGGGATGTAAATATCTTCGAAATTCCAAACGTCACGTTACCACCGGTATTTGGCAAAGAAAAAAACCGGTTAACGATAAACACGGAAAAAAAAAATGAATTAAATTTTTTTCAAATAAATTTGGTCGATTTTTCTGGTGCCATTGCGACATTTCGGAATTGAAATTATGTGGTAGAAAATTCTACCATCAGAGCTACAATCCAAGGGGTTAAATGCTTTGTATTAACAAACAGTTAACTGCCACAATCATATTTTTTTTTTGTAAAAAATGTTTCCAGTTTGTTACGATGTTATCTGAGAATTATAATTCGAAATGTGATTGTTTTTGAAGTTTCTTTAATAAAATTTGTGTCTACGGAAGAAAAATTGCTGGAATAAAACACATTGTTTTTAATACAGACAAACACGAAGGTATTAGTCGGAAATACCATACGTTAAAATGTATAAACACTCAGTAGTGCCAATAAATAAATAAATAAATAAATAAATAAATAAATAAAAACAGTTAGTAGGTACAAAATACATTATCATTCTTACGGGATGCATTTATCCAGCATTGTAAGTGTTGAAAATTATGTGTAAGGCGTTTAATCTTTTGCGGCGCGCTGTTTTCATAGATATAACTTTTAATTTTAATTTCCAAACGCCAATTGGCACCAGAATTTTCTTTTAAAAAATTACGGTTTAATGAATGCGTGAAAAATAGCGTTTTCTTATTTATAATAAAAGTTCTTTTCAAATTCATGTGTCAGTCATTAATTTAAATACTAAAGCAATGAATTTACCTTGCGTCGGCGTGTTTATAATTCAAAATTCTCGTAATTCATACATTAAAGGATATGCCAAAAACAAATTTAACATTTCAATTTTCGCAATGTTTTGCAACTTCCATAACGCATTATATATATATACATGCCTATAACACAAAAAACTTAAATAAAACTTGTACTTCCTCCGTCGCATATTAGTTGCCACAATTATGTCGAAAATTTTGTCCCAAATTAAATGCTACATTTATAGTTGGCGGAGTCAAAAATGACTTCCAAATTCGATACATTTTAGTAGATAGATACCTGTAAAATTACACTACATTGGATACAAAGTTGTATAATGCGTGTTTGAAGTTATGACAACTTAAAAGTGGAGTAATGTAAATAAGGAGTAATCTGATTCTACCTTAAAAAAAAGTTACGAAAATAGTAATTATACATAATAATTTAGCAAATATCCTAAAAGTGGGAGGAATGACAAAAAACATAAAGCTCTATTGAAACTTTTATTAGAACATTTGAAAAAATAATAAACTAAGACAAATGTGATTCAGCGATTAAAATTAATGTGCAATAATAATGTGTGTTACAATATCCCATAGTTGTAAGCAGTCAAATAAGACCAGAAAAAATTATGATGAAATTTACAATATAAATTCCCCCAAAATTGGTGAATGTGGACAATAAGTAAATAAATAAAGAAATAAATATGTCAACAATTGAGATATATCAAACATATTCAAATAAAACACCCTAAATGAAGAGAAAGAAAATAGTTTTATTCGATTATTGGTGGAAGAATTCTTTGAAAAATGGGCGTGGCTTAAAAGCTTATATGGATAAGTTTTCTTTTTCTTTTTTTTTTTTTTTTTTTTTTCAAATTATTTTGTATTGATTTTAGGAGGGTCGTAGAGAACAAATATTTTTGATAGAATACATATTACTCCGAAATCTTTGAAAAGATTCAAACAAAGTAATAAAATTCCCAGTATCAATAATGAGTACAAAAATATTCAAATGTAGTAACTAATTTGGGAGAGAATGAGTAAATAACACCATACTTTTGACTTGTATATGAAATTGCTTCTATATAAATTGCTTTCTTTGAATTACAAGCGCTTTCTGCTCCGAAGTCTTTTTTATTTTATTTATTTATATATTTATTTTTAGAATATATAATTTTGTCATTCCATGACTTTAAAATATTCATGTGCAACACACTATGTTAAATTTAATTCACAATTCTCAAAAATATCACTTTTGTCTGTTTAAATATTTGTTACTTAAAAAAAACTTTTTTTTTTAAATACAGCGATTTAATGATATTGTAGTACAATATCCCAATTTTGGAAGCAGTTAAATAAGACCAGAAAAAATTATGATGAAATTTACAATGGAAATACACCAAAAATTGGTAAATTTTAACAAAAAATAATTAAATAAATTAAATATGTAAACAATTGACCAATACCAAACACATAAAAAACGCCCTATTTAATTAGATAGAAAATACATTTATGCGATTGCTGGAGGGAACAAGTCATTGAAAATGGGGCGTGGCTTAGAAGCATATTTGAATTTTTTTTTTTTTTTTTTTTTTTTACTTATTCTGAATTGATTTACGGAGGGTCGTAGTGAGTAAATGTTGTTGATGAATAACATGTTACCCAGAAATCTTTGAAAAAGTTAGAAACAAAATCATAAAATTACCAATGTCAATATGCAGTACTAAAATATTCAAATGTAGCAACTAATCTGGGACAGATGGAGTAAATAACACTATTCCTTTGACTGGTATATGGAATTGTTTTCTTTAAATTACAAACACTTTCTTCTCTGAAGTCTTTTATTTTTTTTATTTTTTATTTTTTTTATTTTCCTTGACTTTAAACTCTTCATGTAAAAATATTACGTAACATTTTATTGAAAATTCTCGAAAACAGCGCTTGAGACAGTGTAAATAGTTATTATTGAAATAGACTTTATTTCTGCTATTTAAAATTCAAAACATATTGTAAGTATAATATATTGAATTTTAATAAATTAAAAAAAAAATTCATGAAAAAATTGAAAAACCTCAATTTAAAATACTTTTTTGTATAATTTGCTAAAACGCCGTGGTAAGTTTTGTTTTTGTGCAATCAAAAAAGATGATGTGAGATTATTGTACATCTTTATAATATCTAATTGTGCACGAAGCATTTTGATTTTATGCATATGGTAGCTTTTGGCACTAAAAATTAATATATTTTGAATATCTCCACTTCAAATGGAATTATTAAAACCAAAGTTTAAGCTTTATTTCTTATTCACAATATACGTATACATAGAAAGTTTGAAAACGTGTATGGTATCTCTTTGCGAAAGGGCGTTTTGAAATAGGGCGTTTAGTTTCTCCGACAATGTTGCTGTGTCGTCTCATGTATACAACAATATAAGAGTGCGACTATACTTCCTATACAAACTTAATAAATAGAAATAAAACTAAAAAATAATATTATAAATTTCACTTTTATATGAAATTGTTTCAATATGAAATTTTGAAAATATTAAAAGCAATTTGTAATATAAAATCTTTTTTTTTTTGTTCTTTTTTCAGAATCAATATTTTTTATCATCACAGTGACTTTATATGATCCATAGGCTTCATATTTTTGTCGATTTTATTAAAAATTAGATTAGAAGTAATATTAGACCAGATTTATTTCAAAAAGGTTTAATGCATTTTTTCGTGTATATCGTAAACCGAAATTTTCCTTTTAAAAAAACTGGCGCCAATGTGACATTTAGATTTCTGGAGAAATTTACCCACCGTAGCTCAAAGGGTTAAATATGTCAACACTTCAGCAATATCAATCAGGTCCTAAAATAATTACACTGAAAACAAATTTTAACGAATTTTTGATTTTTCTATATACATTGGGTGTTTCTTATAGATTTCAAGCTTCTGAAAAAGAATATGTTTGTAAAAATTTTCTATCACCCTCCAATTTTGAGAAATTTCATTAATACGTTTTGCAGTATGTAGGCATCTTATAGGCATTATAATTATATTATATTATTCTCTTTCATGTATTTAATTCACATAAACATGCCTTTTTCTTAGTACAACGATAGAAGACACAGCAAGAGAGTACACACAGATGTCTCCCTAATAAATTTTATGTTAGCGACTTTGAACAGACAGCTCTAGCCACCCCCACAGTATTTGACTATAACGCAAATCTCTGACAGTGGAAACTTATCTTTCTGGGCAAATACATTACTATTTCTTTGTTCTGTAAGACTTTTTAATTAAATTTTGATTATAATTATCGTATTTTCCTCTACAATATGTAAAACATGTCTAGAGGATGCGTTAATGAACCCGATTCTTTTTGCTGTATGTGCGGGGAGCTAACTTTGAAAAAGCATTATATTTACTTTGGATATAAAGTAGGTGAACGAGATAAGAAATGAGCACCTCGTTCTTGTTAAACACAATCTGCTACAAACCCCCGGACGTGGATGAAATGTACAAAACAGTGTATGTCCTTTGCTATACCCATGATTTGGCACATGCCGAAGGATCAAATAACCGACTGCTACTAATGTATTACAAGAATTAAAGGATTCTTTGCAAGAAGTAAACATAAAATTAAGTACACGAACTTAGATTCAGCAATGTGACCAGCTTTACATAATGATGATTTACAAATACTGAAACCTCCAGAGAATTTTACATATGATGATGCAGCAGTAAAAGTGGAAATCGATGAAACTGAAACTGATATGAACTATTCTCGTGGCATAAATGAAGAACCACACCAAATTACTCAAAAAGAATTAAATGATTTTGTGAGAGACTTAAATTTATAAAGAACAACTCAGAATTACTTGCTCAAGGTTGCAAGGTTGGAATCTCCTGAAAAACAACACAAATATATCTATTTATCGAGATTCATATAAGAAATATTCAACATTTTTTTAAAGAATAGATGATGATTTATGCTATTGTAATGATATAAGTGGCTTAATGTCTGCTTTAAATTTTTAATATAACTCGCAACAATGACCTATAAGAGAGCATCCACAGATAAGATATTACCGCTACATAAAGTATGAAATTTCTTATTAATATCATTTTTTTTTTACAAAAAATCTATATTTTTCTGAAACTTTATAAACAATGCATACTTTCAATGTTTCAAATATTAATGTTAAGCTTTATAAATGTTTATTTAAAAGCTTGTCATTACTAAAATACCAAATGATAAATTTCATAAGGTGTATGTGTTGAATAAATACTACAAAATTGAGATTTTAAGGATTTTGAATTTTTTAAAAATCTGTGGGTGATGGACACTTTTTAATGGCATATTCTTTCACAGCACCACCTAAAATATAAAAGTCACCACATACTTAGTTAGAAACAGAAACCTTGTTTATCAGTGTTATCGAAATATTAATTCCACACAGCATTAAGATAAAACTCACACCAAAAAATATTAAAAAATTTGTGTTTAATAAATTTAACATGTGAATATCGTTTGTCTTCAAAGTTTCAAAACTTGAAATTTCAAGAAAAACTGTGTCAAAGCAGTTTTAATATAATACAATAAGTTACGTTTTCATAATTTAATTTATCATCGACATTCAAGATATTTGAATTTTAAAAAAAGTACTCCACTGGCAACACTGATCGTATCTCTTCTTGTGACCGCAGCATCGCGTCCTCAGGTAAATTAAACGGGATATACAGATAAATGCTTTATAATTTCTACAGCAGCAAATTTCCATCAGAAAATTTTGAATAGAAATTTTGCCATTATTTAGCTATCTTTTTCGTGAAACCTTTTTTTTTTTTCCTTCCAGGAATTTTTTCTTGTATTATATTTTTTCTATGTGGTTTTCTAGTTTGTCAAAATATGACGGTAACGCTGGAACTGGGTATCACCAATGTAAACTCCAACCTGTAAAAGATATTTTGGACTTTTGCTATAAATCTGTACTTTTGGCAATATTAAAGACCGAAGTGCTTAATAACCCTTGCCGGCACACTGTTCCCGGTTTGGGATATCTAATTTTAATTCCAAACTTGTAAACGGCACCAATAATATTTTAGTAAAATTTAGCTTTTACAATAAAAGATTAAATTAAGGAATTAAAAAGTCTAAAAAATTCGTTTGTGAATTCCGGTGTCAATCGATAATTTTTCATTTTACCACAAAATTTGCCCGTGTAGGAAAGGGAAAAAAAAGCGTTTATCCCGTTAAACCTTTGAGCTCTAATGGTAGTATTTTCTACTACATAATTTTAATTCCCAAAATGTCGCATCTGTACCAGAAAATTCGACCAATTTTATTTGAAAAATGTTTAATGCAGTTTTTCGCGTATATCGTTAAACGTATTTTTTTTTTTTTTTTTTTGAAAAATACTGGTGTCAGTGTGACATTTAGAATTTAGAAGAAATTCACCCACCAGAGCTCAAAGGATTAAGTGATGGTGATGTAGACATTTTTCCGCTTACGGAAAAGCTCTATTTTTAGGGTTGAGAATTTTCCGCGTTTTGTTCCCTTTAGAGAAATCTTAGAGAAAATGTTATTTTACTCAAACGAAATATGCTGCGATTTTACAGAACAATATATTTTCTAATATTTTACTGGTATGTAAAAACGTAGGAAAATCTCATACCTATATTTTTTTAATTTAATGAACAAATGGGCATCATTCTCAACGCTATCAATTATGCTTTCAAACAAAATTTGTTATTGGTGTCGCATACAAGAATATTGAAGAAGAATTTTGGTATCAAAGCAAACTACATTTTTCGATATCGAAATGTAATGGCAGTGATCTTAAACAGTTTAAATGAAAATGTGTTTCACCTATTTCAGTGTAATTTAGAGTTATTTAAGTTAGTATTTTTAAGCTTTTTAAGCTAACTGCTCTGCTTTGATTGCCATTACCTTAACTCCTTGAGCTATGGGATGTAAATATCTTCAAAATTCCAAACGTCACGTTAGCATCGGTTTTTTGCAAAGAAAAAAACCTGTTAACGATAAACATGAAAAAATGCATTAAACTTTTTTTAAATAAATTTGGTCGAATTTTCTGGTGCCATTGTGACATTTCAGAATTGAAATTATGTGGTAGAAAATTCTACCATCAGAGCTACCATCCAAGTGGTTAAATGCTTTGGATTAACAAACAGTTAACTGCCACAATCATAATTTTTTTTGTGAAGAATGTTTCCTGTTTGTTACGATGTCATCTAAGAATTACAATCCGAAATGTGATATTTTTTAATGTTCCTTTAATAAAATTTCTGTCTACAGAAGAAAAATTCCTGGAATAAAACACATTATTTTTAATACCGACAAACACAAAGGTGTTAGTTGGAAATACCATACGTTAAAAGGTATAAACACTCAGTAGTGCCAATAAATAAATAAATAAATAAATAAATAAATAAATAAAAACGGTTAGGAGGTACACAATAAATTATCATTCTTACGGGATGCATTTATCCAACAATGTAAGTGTTGAAAATTCTGTGTAAGGCGTTTAACCTTTACGACGCACTGGTCTCATAGATATACCACTTAATTTTAATTCCCAAACGCCAATTGGCACCAGAATTTTCTTTACAAAAATTACGGTTCATTGAATGCGTGAAATATAGCGTTTTCTTATTTATAATAAAAGTTCTTTTCAAATTCAGGTGTCAGTCATTAATTTCAATACTAAAGAAATAAATTTACCCTGCGTCGCAAAGAGTTAAAAATCAATGCATGCCTGCGCGTGTTTATAATTCAAAATTCTCCTAACTCATACATTAAGGGGGGTGCCGAAAACAAATTTAACATTTCAATTTTCGCAATGTTTTGCAACTTCCATAACGCATTATGTATATATACATGCCTATAACACAAAAAACTGAAATAAAAATTGTACTTCCTCCGTCGCATATTAGTTGCCACAATTATACCGAAAATTTTATCCCAAATTGAATGCTACATTTATAGTAGGCGGAGTCAAAAATTACTTCCAAATTCGATACATTTTAGTAGATAGATACCTGAAAAATTACACTACATTGGATACAAAGTTGTATAATAAGTGTTTAAAGTTATGACACCTTAAATGGGGTGTATTGTAAATATGGAGTAATGAGATTCTACCTTAAAAAAGTTACGATACTAGTAATTATAAGTAATAATTTAGCAAATATCCTAAAAGTGGGAGGAATAACAAAGAACATAACGCTCTATTGAAACTTTTATTAGAACATTTGAAAAAATAATAAACTAAGACAAATGTGATTCAGCGATTAAAATTAATGTGCAATAATAATGTGTGTTACAATATCCCATAGTTGTAAGCAGTCAAATAAGACCAGAAAAAATTATGATGAAATTTACAATATAAATTCCCCAAAAATTGGTGAATGCGGGCAATAAGTAAATAAATAAAGAAATAAATATGTCAACAATTGAGCAATATCAAACATATTTAAAAAAAAAACACCCTAAATGATGAGATAGAAAATAGTTTTATTCGATTATTGGTGGAAGAATTCTTTGAAAAAGAGGCGTGGCTTAAAAGATTATATGCCCAAGTTTTCTTTTTTTTTTTTTTTTTTTCAAATTATTTTGTATTGATTTTAGGAGGGTCGTAGAGAATAAATGTTTTTGATAGAATACATATTACTCCGAAATCTTTGAAAAGATTCAAACAAAATAATAAAATTCCCAGTATCAATAATGGGTACAAAAATATTCAAATGTAGTAACTAATTTGGGAGAGAATGAGTAAATAACACCATACTTTTGACTTGTATATGAAATTGCTTCTATATAAATTGTTTTCTTTGAATTACAAGCGCTTTCTGCTCCGAAGTCTTTTTTATTTTATTTATTTATATATTTTTTTTAGAATATATAATTTTGTCATTCCACGACTTTAAAATCTTCATGTGCAACACACTATGTTAAATTTAATTCACAATTCTCAAAAATATCACTTTTATCTTTTTAAATATTTGTTACTTAAAAAAAACATTTTTTTTTTAAATACAGCGATTTAATGATATTGTAGTACAATATCCCAATTTTGGAAGCAGTTAAATAAGACCAGAAAAAATTATGATGAAATTTACAATGGAAATACACCAAAAATTGGTAAATTTTAACAAAAAATAATTAAATAAATTAAATATGTAAACAATTGACCAATACCAAACACATAAAAAACGCCCTATTTAATTAGATAGAAAATACATTTATGCGATTGCTGGTGGAACAAGTCATTGAAAATGGGGCGTGGCTTAGGAGCATATTTGCCCTATTTTTTTTTTTTTTTTTTTTTTTTTTTTTTTTTACTTATTTTGAATTGATTTACGGAGGGTCGTAGTGAGTAAATGTTTTTGATGAATAACATGTTACCCAGAAATCTTTGAAAATGTTAGAAACAAAATCATAAAATTACCAATATCAATATGCAGTAGGGGAGAGTGGGGATACTTGGGCATAGGGGACACTTGAGCCACCCCTATTATCTCGACAGTTGGTTAATTTTTCTTTCTAAAACTGCCAATATGATAACATATTTATAGTTCTGAATATGTAAAAAAGAAATCACACATCTTGGTACCATTTTGAAAGTATACTTATTAATAGTTGTCTTTTCCCTATCTGAAGTAAATATTTGGGTGCATGGTTTTTTTGTTTTTTTGTAATCAAAGTTTTGTTTAAAGTTGCAACTATATACATACATTCAATAAGCATAATTTCAATTGTATTTTGAGTCTAAAATAGTTCTAATTGCTGCATGCTTTATTTAGAAAAACTCTGGGAAACAAAAATTGTGATAGTGGGGATACTTGAGCCAATGAGAGTGGGGATACTTGAGCCATGTCTTAACCATCCCCACTAGAAATTAAACACGGGTGAAACAAACAAAAAATAAAATTCCATCCTTATATTCACTAATAGATATTTTTCTGAAGAAAAGGGAGAATAATCTTTCATTTTATTTTTTTTCTTAAAAAAATAACGACCTAAAAATGTTTAAAAATGTATATTTTTTAAATGAAAATGTCTATTTTATTTTTCGATTTGACTAACAAAATAGCCTGTCTAGATAAATGTAAACATAGTTTTCAATTTAACTTTCATTAAATGAAAATAACTTTTTAAAACGGTTTTACAGGCTATAATCTCTAATACTTTAATTAGTTAGGTCCAACATATTAAAATATTTATTTTTTAATATAACATATTAAGATTAGTATTTTATATTGAAATCGTAAACTCTGTTGCTGTAACTTTTTTATAACTAAGAAAATTGAAGAAAAATTGGTAAAAAGAGCGCACAAAAACAAGAAAAGCAACAAAAATCCCAGTTCAAACTTACCTACATGGAGCCAAAGAGGAAGACAAAATCTTTTCCTGTGAAATCAAACAAGTGTTTGAAATAGTAGAATGATACATCTGGCTTAAATTCCGACAGCTACTAAACTAAAAGCATGAGTTCGACAATATCATTAGAGGAAAATTCTGTCAATGATGGTGATGATGTGAAAGAAAAACTTCTATTAATGGTTGGTTACTAATAAAATATGCCAGAAAGAAAACTGTAAAAATATTTGTTGGATAAGTGCTTAATATTTTGAAAATGAAATTTGCCCGAAGAATTGCAGATTCCAAATTTAAATGGCTCTGAACTGAGGATGTTTCTACCGTCGTTATAACTCAAGTTCAAATTATCCTTCGACAACCAGTTTTAACGACAAAAAATGATCGTATTACTAGCTTTGTTTTCTCAATTGGTTTTGAAAGACTTTACGTTTCATAATTTATCATTCTGTAAAATGTTTGCGCAAAAATAAAGCGAAAAACATTATTTTTGTAGGTATTTTTCCGTAGTGGCTCAAGTATCCCTTCACTATGGCTCAAGTATCCCTGCCATGGGGATACTTGAGCCATGATGTAAAACAAAAAATAAACATTTATTATACATAGAAAAATAGTTCAAAATTTATTGAAAGTGGTTTTTAGTTAAAGGAAAAACATCAAATTTTCATTTTCAATATTTTATTTTATTCTAAAAAAAATATAAAAAATTAAAAAAAATGAAAATTCAAAAAATGGCTCAAGTATCCCCATCTTCCCCTACTAAAATATTCAAATCTAGCAACTAATCTGGGACAGATGGAGTAAATAACACTATTCCTTTGACTGGTATATGGAATTATTTTCTTTAATTTTTTTTTTTTTTTTTTTTTTTTTTTTGAATGTAAAATTTTATCATTTCCTTGACATTACGTAACATTTTATTGAAAATTCTCGAAAACAGCGCTTGAGACAGTGTAAATAGTTATTACTTGAAATAGACTTTATTTCTGCTATTTAAAATTCAAAACATATTGTAAGTATAATATATTGAATTTTAATAAATTAAAAAAAAAATTCATGAAAAAATTGAAAAACCTCAATTTAAAATACTTTTTTGTATAATTTGCTAAAACGCCGTGGTAAGTTTTGTTTTTGTGCATTCAAAAAAAAATGATGTGAGATTATTGTACATCTTTATAATATGTAATTGTGCACGAAGCATTTTGATTTTATGCATATGGTAGCTTTTGGCACTTATAAATTAATATATTTTGAATATGTCCACTTCAAATGGAATTATTAAAACCAAAGTTTAAGCTTTATTTCTTATTCACAATATACGTATACATAGAAAGTTTGAAAACATGTATGGTATCTCTTTGCGAAAGGGCGTTTTAAATAGGGCGATTAGTTTCTCCGACAATGTTGCTGTGCCCTCTCATGTATACAACAATATAAGTGTGCGACTATACTTCCTATACAAACTTAATAAATAGAAATAAAACTAAAAAATAATATTATAAATTTCACTTTTATATGAAATTGTTTCAATATGAAATTTTGAAAATATTAAAAGCAATTTGTAATATAAAATCTCTTTTTTTGGTCTTTTTTCAGAATCAGTATTTTTTATCATCACAGTGACTTTATATGATCCATAGGCTTCATATTCTTGTCGATTTTATTAAAAATTAGATTAGAAGTAATATTAGACCAGATTTATTTCAAAAAGGTTTAATGCATTTTTTCGTGAATATCGTAAACCGAAATTTTCCTTTTAAAAAAACTGGCGCCAATGTGACATTTAGATTTCTGGAGAAATTTACCCACCGTAGCTCAAAGGGTTAAATATGTCAACACTTCAGCAATATCAAACAGGTCCTAAAATAATTACACTGATAAACAAATTTTAACGAATTTTTGATTTTTCTATATACATTGGGTGTTTCTTATAGATTTCAAGCTTCTGAAAAAGAATATGTTAGTAAAAATTTTCTATCACCCTCCAATTTTGAGAAATTCCATTAATACATTTTGGAGTATGTAGGCATCTTAAAGGCATTATAATTATATTATATTATTCTCTTTCATGTATTTGATTCACATAAACATGCCTTTTTCTTAGTACAACGATAGAAGACACAGCAAGAGAGTACACACAGATGTCTCCCTAATAAATTTTATGTTAGCGACTTTGAACAGACAGCTCTAGCCACCCCCACAGTATTTGACTATAACGCAAATCTCTGACAGTGGAAACTTATCTTTCTGGGCAAATACATTACTATTTCTTTGTTTTGTAAGACTTTTTAATTAAATTTTGATTATATTTATCGTATTTTCCTCTACAATATGTAAAACATGTCTAGAGGATGCGTTAATGAACCCGATTCTTTTTGCTGTATGTGCGGGGAGCTAACTTTGAAAAAGCATCATATTTACTTTGGATATAAAGCAGGTGAACGAGATAAGAAATGAGCACCTCGTTCTTGTTAAACACAATGTTCTACAAACCCCCGGACGTGGATGAAAGGTACAAAACAGTGTATGTCCTTTGCTATACCCATGATTTGGCACATGCCGAAGGATCAAATAACCGACTGCTACTAATGTATTACAAGAATTAAAGGATTCTTTGCAAGAAGTAAACATAAAATTAAGTACACGAACTTAGATTCAGCAATGTGACCAGCTTTACATAATGATGATTTACAAATACTGAAACCTCCAGAGAATTTTACATATGATGATGCAGCAGTAAAAGTGGAAATCGATGAAACTGAAACTTCCTCTACATCTGATATGAACTATTCTCGTGGCATAAATGAAGAACCACACCAAATTACTCAAAAAGAATTAAATGATTTTGTGAGAGACTTAAATTTATAAAGAACAACTCAGAATTACTTGCTCAAGGATGCAAGGTTGGAATCTCCTGAAAAACAACACAAAGATATCTATTTATCGAGATTGATATAAGAAATATTCAACATTTTTTTAAAGAATAGATGATGATTTATGCTATTGTAATGATATAAGTGGCTTAATGTCTGCTTTAAATTTTTAATATAACTCGCAACAATGACCTATAAGAGAGCATCCACAGATAAGATATTACCGCTACATAAAGTATGAAATTTCTTATTAATATCATTTTTTTTTACAAAAAATCTATATTTTTCTGAAACTTTATAAACAATGCATACTTTCAGTGTTTCAAATATTAATGTTAAGCTTTATAAATGTTTATTTAAAAGCTTGTCATTACTAAAATACCAAATGATAAATTTCATAAGGTGTATGTGTTGAATAAATACTACAAAATTGAGATTTTCAGGATTTTGAATTTTTTAAAAATCTGTGGGTGATGGACACTTTTTAATGGCATATTCTTTCACAGCACCACCTAAAATATAAAAGTCACCACATACTTAGTTAGAAACAGAAACCTTGTTTATCAGTTTTTTCGAAATATTAATTCCACACAGCATTAAGATAAAACTCACACCAAAAAATATTAAAAAATTTGTGTTTAATAAATTTAACATGTGAATATCGTTTGTCTTCAAAGTTTCAAAACTTGAAATTTCAAGAAAAACTGTGTAAAAGCAGTTTTAATATAATACAATAAGTTACGTTTTCATAATTTAATTTATCATCGACATTCAAGATATTTGAATTTAAAAAAAAGTAGTCCACTGGCAACATTGATCGTATCTCTTCTTGTGACCGCAGCATCGCGTCCTCAGGTAAATTAAACGGGATATACAGATAAATGCTTTATAATTTCTACAGCAGCAAATTTCCATCAGAAAATTTTGAATAGAAATTTTGCCATTATTTAGCTATCTTTTTCGTGAAACCTTTTTTTTTTCCTTGCAGGAATTTTTTCTTGTATTATATTTTTTCTATGTGGTTTTCTAGTTTGTCAAAATATGACGGTAACGCTGGAACTGGGTATCACCAATGTAAACTCCAACCTGTAAAAGATATTTTGGACTTTTGCTATAAATCTGTACTTTTGGCAATATTAAAGACCGAAGTGCTTAATAACCCTTGCCGGCACACTGTTCCCGGTTTGGGATATCTAATTTTAATTCCAAACTTGTAAACGGCACCAATAATATTTTAGTAAAATTTAGCTTTTACAATAAAAGATTAAATTAAGGAATTAAAAAGTCTAAAAAATTCGTTTGTGAATTCCGGTGTCAATCGATAATTTTTCATTTTACCACAAAATTTGCCCGTGTAGGAAAGGGAAAAAAAAGCGTTTATCCCGTTAAACCTTTGAGCTCTAATGGTAGTATTTTCTACTACATAATTTTAATTCCCAAAATGTCGCATCTGTACCAGAAAATTCGACCAATTTTATTTGAAAAATGTTTAATGCAGTTTTTCGCGTATATCGTTAAACGTATTTTTTTTTTTTTTTTTTGAAAAATACTGGTGTCAGTGTGACATTTAGAATTTAGAAGAAATTCACCCACCAGAGCTCAAAGGATTAAGTGATGGTGATGTAGACATTTTTCCGCTTACGGAAAAGCTCTATTTTTAGGGTTGAGAATTTTCCGCGTTTTGTTCCCTTTAGAGAAATCTTAGAGAAAATGTTATTTTACTCAAACGAAATATGCTGCGATTTTACAGAACAATATATTTTCTAATATTTTACTGGTATGTAAAAACGTAGGAAAATCTCATACCTATATTTTTTTAATTTAATGAACAAATGGGCATCATTCTCAACGCTATCAATTATGCTTTCAAACAAAATTTGTTATTGGTGTCGCATACAAGAATATTGAAGAAGAATTTTGGTATCAAAGCAAACTACATTTTTCGATATCGAAATGTAATGGCAGTGATCTTAAACAGTTTAAATGAAAATGTGTTTCACCTATTTCAGTGTAATTTAGAGTTATTTAAGTTAGTATTTTTAAGCTTTTTAAGCTAACTGCTCTGCTTTGATTGCCATTACCTTAACTCCTTGAGCTATGGGATGTAAATATCTTCAAAATTCCAAACGTCACGTTAGCATCGGTTTTTTGCAAAGAAAAAAACCTGTTAACGATAAACATGAAAAAATGCATTAAACTTTTTTTAAATAAATTTGGTCGAATTTTCTGGTGCCATTGTGACATTTCAGAATTGAAATTATGTGGTAGAAAATTCTACCATCAGAGCTACCATCCAAGTGGTTAAATGCTTTGGATTAACAAACAGTTAACTGCCACAATCATAATTTTTTTTGTGAAGAATGTTTCCTGTTTGTTACGATGTCATCTAAGAATTACAATCCGAAATGTGATATTTTTTAATGTTCCTTTAATAAAATTTCTGTCTACAGAAGAAAAATTCCTGGAATAAAACACATTATTTTTAATACCGACAAACACAAAGGTGTTAGTTGGAAATACCATACGTTAAAAGGTATAAACACTCAGTAGTGCCAATAAATAAATAAATAAATAAATAAATAAATAAATAAAAACGGTTAGGAGGTACACAATAAATTATCATTCTTACGGGATGCATTTATCCAACAATGTAAGTGTTGAAAATTCTGTGTAAGGCGTTTAACCTTTACGACGCACTGGTCTCATAGATATACCACTTAATTTTAATTCCCAAACGCCAATTGGCACCAGAATTTTCTTTACAAAAATTACGGTTCATTGAATGCGTGAAATATAGCGTTTTCTTATTTATAATAAAAGTTCTTTTCAAATTCAGGTGTCAGTCATTAATTTCAATACTAAAGAAATAAATTTACCCTGCGTCGCAAAGAGTTAAAAATCAATGCATGCCTGCGCGTGTTTATAATTCAAAATTCTCCTAACTCATACATTAAGGGGGGTGCCGAAAACAAATTTAACATTTCAATTTTCGCAATGTTTTGCAACTTCCATAACGCATTATGTATATATACATGCCTATAACACAAAAAACTGAAATAAAAATTGTACTTCCTCCGTCGCATATTAGTTGCCACAATTATACCGAAAATTTTATCCCAAATTGAATGCTACATTTATAGTAGGCGGAGTCAAAAATTACTTCCAAATTCGATACATTTTAGTAGATAGATACCTGAAAAATTACACTACATTGGATACAAAGTTGTATAATAAGTGTTTAAAGTTATGACACCTTAAATGGGGTGTATTGTAAATATGGAGTAATGAGATTCTACCTTAAAAAAGTTACGATACTAGTAATTATAAGTAATAATTTAGCAAATATCCTAAAAGTGGGAGGAATAACAAAGAACATAACGCTCTATTGAAACTTTTATTAGAACATTTGAAAAAATAATAAACTAAGACAAATGTGATTCAGCGATTAAAATTAATGTGCAATAATAATGTGTGTTACAATATCCCATAGTTGTAAGCAGTCAAATAAGACCAGAAAAAATTATGATGAAATTTACAATATAAATTCCCCAAAAATTGGTGAATGCGGGCAATAAGTAAATAAATAAAGAAATAAATATGTCAACAATTGAGCAATATCAAACATATTTAAAAAAAAACACCCTAAATGATGAGATAGAAAATAGTTTTATTCGATTATTGGTGGAAGAATTCTTTGAAAAAGAGGCGTGGCTTAAAAGATTATATGCCCAAGTTTTCTTTTTTTTTTTTTTTTTCAAATTATTTTGTATTGATTTTAGGAGGGTCGTAGAGAATAAATGTTTTTGATAGAATACATATTACTCCGAAATCTTTGAAAAGATTCAAACAAAATAATAAAATTCCCAGTATCAATAATGGGTACAAAAATATTCAAATGTAGTAACTAATTTGGGAGAGAATGAGTAAATAACACCATACTTTTGACTTGTATATGAAATTGCTTCTATATAAATTGTTTTCTTTGAATTACAAGCGCTTTCTGCTCCGAAGTCTTTTTTATTTTATTTATTTATATATTTTTTTTAGAATATATAATTTTGTCATTCCACGACTTTAAAATCTTCATGTGCAACACACTATGTTAAATTTAATTCACAATTCTCAAAAATATCACTTTTATCTTTTTAAATATTTGTTACTTAAAAAAAACATTTTTTTTTTAAATACAGCGATTTAATGATATTGTAGTACAATATCCCAATTTTGGAAGCAGTTAAATAAGACCAGAAAAAATTATGATGAAATTTACAATGGAAATACACCAAAAATTGGTAAATTTTAACAAAAAATAATTAAATAAATTAAATATGTAAACAATTGACCAATACCAAACACATAAAAAACGCCCTATTTAATTAGATAGAAAATACATTTATGCGATTGCTGGTGGAACAAGTCATTGAAAATGGGGCGTGGCTTAGGAGCATATTTGCCCTATTTTTTTTTTTTTTTTTTTTTTTTTTTTTTACTTATTTTGAATTGATTTACGGAGGGTCGTAGTGAGTAAATGTTTTTGATGAATAACATGTTACCCAGAAATCTTTGAAAATGTTAGAAACAAAATCATAAAATTACCAATATCAATATGCAGTAGGGGAGAGTGGGGATACTTGGGCATAGGGGACACTTGAGCCACCCCTATTATCTCGACAGTTGGTTAATTTTTCTTTCTAAAACTGCCAATATGATAACATATTTATAGTTCTGAATATGTAAAAAAGAAATCACACATCTTGGTACCATTTTGAAAGTATACTTATTAATAGTTGTCTTTTCCCTATCTGAAGTAAATATTTGGGTGCATGGTTTTTTTGTTTTTTTGTAATCAAAGTTTTGTTTAAAGTTGCAACTATATACATACATTCAATAAGCATAATTTCAATTGTATTTTGAGTCTAAAATAGTTCTAATTGCTGCATGCTTTATTTAGAAAAACTCTGGGAAACAAAAATTGTGATAGTGGGGATACTTGAGCCAATGAGAGTGGGGATACTTGAGCCATGTCTTAACCATCCCCACTAGAAATTAAACACGGGTGAAACAAACAAAAAATAAAATTCCATCCTTATATTCACTAATAGATATTTTTCTGAAGAAAAGGGAGAATAATCTTTCATTTTATTTTTTTTCTTAAAAAAATAACGACCTAAAAATGTTTAAAAATGTATATTTTTTAAATGAAAATGTCTATTTTATTTTTCGATTTGACTAACAAAATAGCCTGTCTAGATAAATGTAAACATAGTTTTCAATTTAACTTTCATTAAATGAAAATAACTTTTTAAAACGGTTTTACAGGCTATAATCTCTAATACTTTAATTAGTTAGGTCCAACATATTAAAATATTTATTTTTTAATATAACATATTAAGATTAGTATTTTATATTGAAATCGTAAACTCTGTTGCTGTAACTTTTTTATAACTAAGAAAATTGAAGAAAAATTGGTAAAAAGAGCGCACAAAAACAAGAAAAGCAACAAAAATCCCAGTTCAAACTTACCTACATGGAGCCAAAGAGGAAGACAAAATCTTTTCCTGTGAAATCAAACAAGTGTTTGAAATAGTAGAATGATACATCTGGCTTAAATTCCGACAGCTACTAAACTAAAAGCATGAGTTCGACAATATCATTAGAGGAAAATTCTGTCAATGATGGTGATGATGTGAAAGAAAAACTTCTATTAATGGTTGGTTACTAATAAAATATGCCAGAAAGAAAACTGTAAAAATATTTGTTGGATAAGTGCTTAATATTTTGAAAATGAAATTTGCCCGAAGAATTGCAGATTCCAAATTTAAATGGCTCTGAACTGAGGATGTTTCTACCGTCGTTATAACTCAAGTTCAAATTATCCTTCGACAACCAGTTTTAACGACAAAAAATGATCGTATTACTAGCTTTGTTTTCTCAATTGGTTTTGAAAGACTTTACGTTTCATAATTTATCATTCTGTAAAATGTTTGCGCAAAAATAAAGCGAAAAACATTATTTTTGTAGGTATTTTTCCGTAGTGGCTCAAGTATCCCTTCACTATGGCTCAAGTATCCCTGCCATGGGGATACTTGAGCCATGATGTAAAACAAAAAATAAACATTTATTATACATAGAAAAATAGTTCAAAATTTATTGAAAGTGGTTTTTAGTTAAAGGAAAAACATCAAATTTTCATTTTCAATATTTTATTTTATTCTAAAAAAAATATAAAAAATTAAAAAAAATGAAAATTCAAAAAATGGCTCAAGTATCCCCATCTTCCCCTACTAAAATATTCAAATCTAGCAACTAATCTGGGACAGATGGAGTAAATAACACTATTCCTTTGACTGGTATATGGAATTATTTTCTTTAATTTTTTTTTTTTTTTTTTTTTTTTTTTGAATGTAAAATTTTATCATTTCCTTGACATTACGTAACATTTTATTGAAAATTCTCGAAAACAGCGCTTGAGACAGTGTAAATAGTTATTACTTGAAATAGACTTTATTTCTGCTATTTAAAATTCAAAACATATTGTAAGTATAATATATTGAATTTTAATAAATTAAAAAAAAAATTCATGAAAAAATTGAAAAACCTCAATTTAAAATACTTTTTTGTATAATTTGCTAAAACGCCGTGGTAAGTTTTGTTTTTGTGCATTCAAAAAAAAATGATGTGAGATTATTGTACATCTTTATAATATGTAATTGTGCACGAAGCATTTTGATTTTATGCATATGGTAGCTTTTGGCACTTATAAATTAATATATTTTGAATATGTCCACTTCAAATGGAATTATTAAAACCAAAGTTTAAGCTTTATTTCTTATTCACAATATACGTATACATAGAAAGTTTGAAAACATGTATGGTATCTCTTTGCGAAAGGGCGTTTTAAATAGGGCGATTAGTTTCTCCGACAATGTTGCTGTGCCCTCTCATGTATACAACAATATAAGTGTGCGACTATACTTCCTATACAAACTTAATAAATAGAAATAAAACTAAAAAATAATATTATAAATTTCACTTTTATATGAAATTGTTTCAATATGAAATTTTGAAAATATTAAAAGCAATTTGTAATATAAAATCTCTTTTTTTGGTCTTTTTTCAGAATCAGTATTTTTTATCATCACAGTGACTTTATATGATCCATAGGCTTCATATTCTTGTCGATTTTATTAAAAATTAGATTAGAAGTAATATTAGACCAGATTTATTTCAAAAAGGTTTAATGCATTTTTTCGTGAATATCGTAAACCGAAATTTTCCTTTTAAAAAAACTGGCGCCAATGTGACATTTAGATTTCTGGAGAAATTTACCCACCGTAGCTCAAAGGGTTAAATATGTCAACACTTCAGCAATATCAAACAGGTCCTAAAATAATTACACTGATAAACAAATTTTAACGAATTTTTGATTTTTCTATATACATTGGGTGTTTCTTATAGATTTCAAGCTTCTGAAAAAGAATATGTTTGTAAAAATTTTCTATCACCCTCCAATTTTGAGAAATTCCATTAATACATTTTGGAGTATGTAGGCATCTTAAAGGCATTATAATTATATTATATTATTCTCTTTCATGTATTTGATTCACATAAACATGCCTTTTTCTTAGTACAACGATAGAAGACACAGCAAGAGAGTACACACAGATGTCTCCCTAATAAATTTTATGTTAGCGACTTTGAACAGACAGCTCTAGCCACCCCCACAGTATTTGACTATAACGCAAATCTCTGACAGTGGAAACTTATCTTTCTGGGCAAATACATTACTATTTCTTTGTTTTGTAAGACTTTTTAATTAAATTTTGATTATATTTATCGTATTTTCCTCTACAATATGTAAAACATGTCTAGAGGATGCGTTAATGAACCCGATTCTTTTTGCTGTATGTGCGGGGAGCTAACTTTGAAAAAGCATCATATTTACTTTGGATATAAAGCAGGTGAACGAGATAAGAAATGAGCACCTCGTTCTTGTTAAACACAATGTTCTACAAACCCCCGGACGTGGATGAAAGGTACAAAACAGTGTATGTCCTTTGCTATACCCATGATTTGGCACATGCCGAAGGATCAAATAACCGACTGCTACTAATGTATTACAAGAATTAAAGGATTCTTTGCAAGAAGTAAACATAAAATTAAGTACACGAACTTAGATTCAGCAATGTGACCAGCTTTACATAATGATGATTTACAAATACTGAAACCTCCAGAGAATTTTACATATGATGATGCAGCAGTAAAAGTGGAAATCGATGAAACTGAAACTTCCTCTACATCTGATATGAACTATTCTCGTGGCATAAATGAAGAACCACACCAAATTACTCAAAAAGAATTAAATGATTTTGTGAGAGACTTAAATTTATAAAGAACAACTCAGAATTACTTGCTCAAGGATGCAAGGTTGGAATCTCCTGAAAAACAACACAAAGATATCTATTTATCGAGATTGATATAAGAAATATTCAACATTTTTTTAAAGAATAGATGATGATTTATGCTATTGTAATGATATAAGTGGCTTAATGTCTGCTTTAAATTTTTAATATAACTCGCAACAATGACCTATAAGAGAGCATCCACAGATAAGATATTACCGCTACATAAAGTATGAAATTTCTTATTAATATCATTTTTTTTTACAAAAAATCTATATTTTTCTGAAACTTTATAAACAATGCATACTTTCAGTGTTTCAAATATTAATGTTAAGCTTTATAAATGTTTATTTAAAAGCTTGTCATTACTAAAATACCAAATGATAAATTTCATAAGGTGTATGTGTTGAATAAATACTACAAAATTGAGATTTTCAGGATTTTGAATTTTTTAAAAATCTGTGGGTGATGGACACTTTTTAATGGCATATTCTTTCACAGCACCACCTAAAATATAAAAGTCACCACATACTTAGTTAGAAACAGAAACCTTGTTTATCAGTTTTTTCGAAATATTAATTCCACACAGCATTAAGATAAAACTCACACCAAAAAATATTAAAAAATTTGTGTTTAATAAATTTAACATGTGAATATCGTTTGTCTTCAAAGTTTCAAAACTTGAAATTTCAAGAAAAACTGTGTAAAAGCAGTTTTAATATAATACAATAAGTTACGTTTTCATAATTTAATTTATCATCGACATTCAAGATATTTGAATTTAAAAAAAAGTAGTCCACTGGCAACATTGATCGTATCTCTTCTTGTGACCGCAGCATCGCGTCCTCAGGTAAATTAAACGGGATATACAGATAAATGCTTTATAATTTCTACAGCAGCAAATTTCCATCAGAAAATTTTGAATAGAAATTTTGCCATTATTTAGCTATCTTTTTCGTGAAACCTTTTTTTTTTCCTTGCAGGAATTTTTTCTTGTATTATATTTTTTCTATGTGGTTTTCTAGTTTGTCAAAATATGACGGTAACGCTGGAACTGGGTATCACCAATGTAAACTCCAACCTGTAAAAGATATTTTGGACTTTTGCTATAAATCTGTACTTTTTGCAATATTAAAGACCGAAGTGCTTAATAACCCTTGCCGGCACACTGTTCCCGGTTTGGGATATCTAATTTTAATTCCAAACTTGTAAACGGCACCACTAATATTTTAGTAAAATTTAGCTTTTACAATAAAAGATTAAATTAAGGAATTTAAAAAGTCTAAAAAATTCGTTTGTGAATTCCGGTGTCAATCGATAATTTTTCATTTTACCACAAAATTTGCCCGTGTAGGAAAGGGAAAAAAAAGCGTTTATCCCGTTAAACCTTTGAGCTCTAATGGTAGTATTTTCTACTACAAAATTTTAATTCCCAAAATGTCGCATCTGTACCAGAAAATTCGACCAATTTTATTTGAAAAATGTTTAATGCAGTTTTTCGCGTATATCGTTAAACGTTTTTTTTTGTTTGAAAAATACTGGTGTCAGTGTGACATTTAGAATTTAGAAGAAATTCACCCACCAGAGCTCAAAGGATTAAGTGATGGTGATGTAGACATTTTTCCGCTTACGGAAAAGCTCTATTTTTAGGGTTGAGAATTTTCCGCGTTTTGTTCCCTTTAGAGAAATCTTAGAGAAAATGTTATTTTACTCAAACGAAATATGCTGCGATTTTACAGAACAATATATTTTCTAATATTTTACTGGTATGTAAAAACTTAGGAAAATCTCATACCTATATTTTTTTAATTTAATGAACAAATGGGCATCATTCTCAACGCTATCAATTATGCTTTCAAACAAAATTTGTTATTGGTGTCGCATACAAGAATATTGAAGAAGAATTTTGGTATGAAAGCAAACTACAGTTTTAGATATCGAAATGTAATGGCAGTGATCTTAAACAGTTTAAATGAAAATGTGTTTCACCTATTTCAGGGTAATTTAGAGTTATTTAAGTTAGTATTTTTAAGCTTTTTAACCTAGCTGCTCTGCTGTGATTGCCGACACCTTAACTCCTTGAGCTCTGGGATGTAAATATCTTCAAAATTCCAAACGTCACGTTAGCATCGGTTTTTTGCAAAGAAAAAAACCGTTTAAAGATAAACATGAAAAAATGCATTAAACATTTTTTAAATAAATTTGGTCGAATTTTCTGGTGCCATTGTGACATTTCAGAATCGAAATTATGTGGTAGAAAATTCTACCATCAGAGCTACCATCCAAGTGGTTAAATGCTTTGGATTAACAAACAGTTAACTGCCACAATCATAATTTTTTGTTTTTTGTGAAGAATGTTTCCTGTTTGTTACGATGTCATCTAAGAATTATAATCCGAAATGTGATATTTTTTTAAGTTCCTTTAATAAAATTTCTGTCTACAGAAGAAAAATTACTGGAATAAAACACATTGTTTTTAATACCGACAAACTCGAAGGTGTTAGTTGGAAATACCATACGTTAAAAGGTATAAACACTCAGTAGTGCCAATAAATAAATAAATAAATAAATAAATAAATAAAAACGGTTAGGAGGTACACAATAAATTATCATTCTTACGGGATGCATTTATCCAACAATGTAAGTGTTGAAAATTCTGTGTAAGGCGTTTAACCTTTGCAACGCACTGGTCTCATAGATATACCACTTAACTTAATTCCCAAACGCCAATTGGCACCAGAATTTTCTTTAAAAAAATTACGGTTCATTGAATGCGTGAAATATAGCGTTTTCTTATTTATAATAAAAGTTCTTTTCAAATTCAGGTGTCAGTCATTAATTTCAATACTAAATAAATAAATTTACCCTGCGTCGCAAAGAGTTAAAAATCAATGCATGCCTGCGCGTGTTTATAATTCAAAATTCTCGTAACTCATACATTAAGGGGGGTGCCGAAAACAAATTTAACATTTCAATTTTCGCAATGTTTTGCAACTTCCATAACGCATTATGTATATATACATGCCTATAACACAAAAAACTGAAATAAAAATTGTACTTCCTCCGTCGCATATTAGTTGCCACAATTATACCGAAAATTTTGTCCCAAATTGAATGCCACATTTATAGTAGGCGGAGTCAAAAATTACTTCCAAATTCGATACATTTTAGTAGATAGACACCTGAAAAATTACACTACATTGGATACAAAGTTGTATAATAAGTGTTTAAAGTTATGACATCTTAAATGGGGAGTATTGTAAATATGGAGTAATGAGTCTCTACCTTAAAAAAAGTTACGATACTACTAATTATAAGTAATAATTTAGCAAATATCCTAAAAGTGGGAGAAATAACAAAGAACATAACGCTCTATTGAAACTTTTATTAGAACATTTGAAAAAATAATAAACTAAGTCAAAAGTGATTCAGCGATTAAAATTAATGTGCAATAATAATGTGTGTTACAATATCCCATAGTTGTAAGCAGTCAAATAAGACCAGAAAAAATTATGATGAAATTTACAATATAAATTCCACAAAAATTGGTGAATGCGGGCAATAAGTCAATAAATATGTCAACAATTGAGCAATATCAAACATATTTTTAAAAAAAACACCCTAAATGATGAGATAGAAAATAGTTTTATTCGATTATTGGTGGAAGAATTCTTTGAAAAAGAGGCGTGGCTTAAAAGCTTAAATGCCCAAGTTTTCTTTTTCTTTTCTTTCTTTTCTTTTCTTTTCTTTTCTTTCTTTTTTTTTTTTTTTTTTTTTTTTTCAAATTATTTTGTATTGATTTTAGGAGGGTCGTAGAGAATAAATGTTTTTGATAGAATACATATTACTCCGAAATCTTTGAAAAAACTCAAACAAAATAATAAAATTCCCAGTATCAATAATGAGTACAAAATTATTCAAATGTAGTAACTAATTTGGAAGAGAATGAGTAAATAACACCATACTTTTGACTTGTATATGAAATTGCTTCTATATAAATTGTTTTCTTTGAATTACAAGCGCTTTCTGCTCCGAAGTCTTTTTTATTTTATTTATTTATATATTTATTTTTAGAATATATAATTTTGTCATTCCATGACTTTAAAATCTTCATGTGCAACACACTATGTTAAATTTAATTCACAATTCTCAAAAATATCACTTTTGTCTGTGTAAATATTTGTTACTTAGAAAAAAAACTTTTTTTTAAATACAGGGATTAAATGATATTGTAGTACAATATCCCAATTTTGGAAGCAGTTAAATAAGACCAGAAAAAATTATGATAAAATTTACAATAGAAATACACCAAAAGTTGGTTAATTCGAACAAAAAATACTTAAATAAATTAAATATGTAAACAATTGACCAATATCAAACACATAAAAAACGCCCTATTTAATTAGATAGAAAATACATTTATGCGATTACTGGTGGAACAAGTCATTGAAAATGGGGCGTGGCTTAGGAGCATATTTGCCCTATTATTTCTTTTTTGTTTTTACTTATTCTGAATTGATTTACGGAGGGTCGTAGTGAGTAAATGTTGTTGATGAATAACATGTTACCCTGAAATCTTTGAAAAAGTTAGAAAGAAAATCAGAAAAATTACCAATATCAATATGCAGTAATAAAATATTAAAATGTAGCAACTAATCTGGGACAGAGGGAGGAAATAACACTAATCCTTTGACTGGTATATGGAATTGTTTTCTTTAAATTACAAACACTTTCTTCTCTGAAATCTTTATTATTTCTTTTTCCTTTTTTTTTTTTTTGAAAGTAAAATTTTATAATTTCCATGACTTTAAATTCTTCCATGCAAAAATATTACGTAACACTTTATTGAAAATTCTCGAAAACAGCGCTTGAGACAGTGTAAATAGTTATTACTTGAAATAGACTTTATTTCTGCTATTTAAAATTCAAAATATATTGTAAGTATAATATATCGAATTTTAATAAATTAAAAAAAAAATCATGAAAAAATTGAAAAACCTCAATTTAAAATCCTTTTTTGCATAATTTGCTAAAACGCCGTTGTAAGTTTTGTTTTTGTGCATTCAAAAAAGATGGTGAGATTATTGTACATCTTTATAATATCTAATTGTGCACGAAGCATTTTGATTTTATGCATATGGTAGCTTTTGGCACTTATAAATTAATATATTTTGAATATCTCCACTTCAAATGAAATTATTAAAACCAAAGTTTAAGCTTTATTTCTTATTCACAATATACGTATACATAGAAAGTTTAAAAACATGTATGGTATCTCTTCGCGAAAGGGCGTTTAGTTTCTCCGACAATGTTGCTGTGTCGTCTCGTATATACAACAATATAAGAGTGCGACTATACTTTCTATACAAACTTAACAAACAGAAATAAAACTAAAAAATATTATAAATTTCACTTATATATAAAATTGTTTCAATATGAAATTTTGAAAAAATTAAAAGCAATTAGTAATATAAATTTTTTTTTTGTTCTTTTTTCCAGGAGCAGTACTTTTTAACATCACAGTGACTTTATAATGATCCATAGGCTTCACATTTTTGTCGATTTTATTAAAAATTAGGTTAGAAGTAATATTAGAACAGATTTATTTCAAAAAGGTTTAATGCATTTTTTCGTGTATATCGTAAACTGAAATTTTCCTTTTCAAAAAACTGGCGCCAATGTGACATTTAGATTTCTGGAGAAATTTATCCACTGTAGCTCAAAGGTTAAATATGTCAACACTTCAGCAATATTCAAACATGTCCTAAAGTAATTATCGAAATATTAATTCCACACAGCATTAAGATAAAACTCACACCAAAAAATATTAAACAGTTTGCCTTTTATATATTTAACATGTAAATATCGTTCGTCTTCTGGGTTTCGAAACTCGAAATTTCAAGAAAAACTGTGTCAAAGCAGTTTTAATATAATACAATAAGTTACGTTTCCATAATTGAATTTATCATCGACATTCAACAAATTTGAATTAAAAAAAAAAAAAGTAGCCCACCTAGCCAACCTAGCTGCTTTTTCCGCTTACGGAAAAGCTCTATTTTTAGGGTTGAGAATTTTCCGCGTTTTGTTCCCATTAGAGCAATCTTAGAGAAAATATTTTACTCAAACGAAATATGCTGCGATTTTACAGAACAATATATTTTCTAATATTTTACTGGTATGTAAAAACGTAGGAAAATCTCATACCTATATTTTTTTAATTTAATGAACAAATGGGCATCATTCTCAACGCTATCAATTATGCTTTCAAACAAAATTTGTTATTGGTGTCGCATACAAGAATATTGAAGAAGAATTTTGGTATCAAAGCAAACTACTGTTTTAGATATCGAAATGTAATGGCAGTGATCTTAAACAGTTTAAATGAAAATGTGTTTCACCTATTTCAGGGTAATTTAGAGTTATTTAAGTTAGTATTTTTAAGCTTTTTAACCTAGCTGCTCAAAAAGGTTTAATGCATTTTTTCGTGTATATCGTAAACTGAAATTTTCCTTTTCAAAAAACTGGCGCCAATGTGACATTTAGATTTCTGGAGAAATTTACCCACCGTAGCTCAAAGGGTTAAATATGTCAACACTTCAGCAATATTCAAACAGGTTCTAAAGTAATTATCGAAATATTAATTCCACACAGCATTAAGATAAAACTCACACCAAAAAATATTAAACAGTTTGCCTTTTATATATTTAACACGTAAATGTCGTTCGTCTTCTGGGTTTCGAAACTAGAAATTTCAAGAAAAACTGTGTCAAAGCAGTTTTAATATAATACAATAAGTTACGTTTCCATAATTGAATTTATCATCGACATTCACCAAATTTGAATTTTAAAAAAAGTAGCCCACTGGCAACACTGATCGTATCTCTTCTTGTGACCGCAGCCACGCGTCCTCAGGTAAATTAAACGGGATATACAGATAAATGCTTTATAATTTCTATAGCAGCAAATTTCCATCAGAAAATTTTGAATAGAAATTTTGCCATTATTTAGCGACCTTCTTCGTGAAATCTTTTTTTTTTCTTGCAGGAATTTTTTCTTGTATTATATTTTTTCTATGTGGTTTTCTAGTTCGTCAAAATATGACGGAAACGCTGGAACTGGGTATCACCAAAGTAAACTCCAACCTGTAAAAGATATTTTGGATTTTTGCTATAAATTTGTACTTTTGGAAATATTCAAGACCGAAGTGCTTAATAACCCTTGCCGGCACACTGTTCCCGGTTTGGGATACCTAATTTTAATTCCAAACTTGTAAACGGCACCAATAATATTTTAGTAAAATTAATCTTTTACCTTAAAAGATTAAATGAAGGAATTTAAAATGTCTAAAAAATTCGTATGTGAATTCCGGTGTCAATCGATAATTTTTCATTTTACCACAAAATTTGCCCGTGTAGGAAAGGGAAAAAAAGCTTTTATCCCGTTAAACCTTTGAACTCTAATGGTAGAATTTTCTACCACATAATTTTAATTCCCAAAATGTCGCATCTGTACCAGAAAATTCGACCAATTTTATTTGAAAAATGCTTAGTGCAGTTTTTCGCGTATATCGTTAACCGTTTTTTTTTTCTTTGAAAAATACTGGTGTCAGTGTGACATTTAGAATTTAGAAGAAATTCACCCACCAGAGCTCAAAGGATTAAGTGATGGTGATGTAGACATTTTTCCGCTTAAGGAAAATCTCTATTTGTAGGGTTGAGAATTTTCCGCGTTTTGTTCCCATTAGAGCAATCTTAGAGAAAATGTTATTTTACTCAAACGAAATATGCTGCGATTTTACAGAACAATATATTTTCTAATATTTTAGTAGTATGTAAAAACGTAGGAAAATCTCATACCTATATTTTTTTTAATTTAATGAACAAATGGGCATCATTCTGAACGCTATCAATTATGCTTTCAAACAAAATTTGTTATTGGTGTCGCATACAAGAGTATTGAAGAAGAATTTCGGCATCAAAGCAAACTACATTTTTCGATATCGAAATGTAATGGCAGTGATCTTAAACAGTTTAAATGAAAATGTGTTTCACCTATTTCAGTGTAATTTAGAGTTATTTAAGTTAGTATTTTTAAGCTTTTTAACCTAGCTGCTCTGCTGTGATTGCCATTACCTTAACCCCTTGTGCTTTGGGATGTAAATATCTTCAAAATTCCAAACGTCATGTTAGCATCGGTTTTTTGCAAAGAAAAAAACCGGTTAACGATAAACATGAAAAACTGCATTAAACTTTTTTCAATTAAATTTGGTCGAATTTTTTGGGGCCATTGTGACATTTCGGAATTGAAATTATGTGGTAGAAAATTTTACCATCAGAGCTACCATTTAAGTGGTTAAATGCTTTGGATTAACAAACAGTTAACTGCCGCAATCATAATTTTTTTGTGAAGAACGTTTCCTGTTTGTTACGATGTCATCTAAGAATTATAATCCGAAATGTGATATTTTTTTAAGTTCCTTTAATAAAATTTGTGTCTACAGAAGAAAAATTACTGGAATAAAACACATTGTTTTTAATACCGACGATCACGAAGGTGTTAGTTGGAAATACCTTACGTTAAAATGTATAAACACTCAGTAGTGCCAAATAAATAAATAAATAAATAAATAAAAACGGTTAGGAGGTACACAATAAATTATCATTCTTACGTGATGCATTTATCCAACAATGTAAGTGTTGAAAATTCTGTGTAAGGCGTTTAATTTTTGCGAAGCACTGGTTTCATAGATATACCACTTAATTTTAATTCCCAAACACCAATTGGCACCAGAATTTTCTTTAAAAAAAATTACGGTTTATTGAATGCGTGAAATATAGCCTTTTCTTATTTATAATAAAAGTTCTTTTCAAATTCAGGTGTCTGTCATTAATTTCAATAATAAAGCAATAAATTTACCCTGCGTCGCAAACAGTTAAAAATCAATGTATGCCTGCGCGTGTTTATAATTCAAAATTCTCGTAACTCATACATATTTTCGCAATGTTTTGCAACTTCCATAACGCATTATGTATATATACATGACTATAAAAAAAAAAAAAAAAAAAAAAAAAAAAACTGAAATAAAAATTGTACTTCCTCCGTCGCATATTAGTTGCCACAATTATGCCGAAAATTTTGTCCCAAATTAAATGCTACATTTATAGTAGGCGGAGTCAAAAATGACTTCCAAATTCGATACATTTTAGTAGATAGATACCTGAAAAATTACACTTCATTGGATACAAAGTTGTATAATGAGTGTTTAAAGTTATGACAACTTAAATGTGGAGTATTGTAAATAAGGAGTAATGTGATTCTACATTAAAAAAAATTACCATACTAGTAATTATAAGTAATAATTTAGCAAATATCCTAAAAGTGGGAGGAATAACAAAGAACATAACGCTCTATTGAAACTTTTATTAGAACATTTGAAAAAATAATAAACTAAGATTCTGCGATTAAAATTAATGTGCAATAATAATGTGTGTTACAATATCCCATAGTTGTAAGCAGTCAAATAAGACCAGAAAAAATTATGATGAAATTTTCAATATAAATTCCCCAAAAATTGGTGAATGCGGACAATACGTAAATAAATAAAGAAATAAATATGTCAACAATTGAGCAATATCAAACATATTTCAAAAAAACACCCTAAATGATGAGATAGAAAATAGTTTTATTCGTTTATTGGTGGAAGAATTCTTTGAAAAAGGGGCGTGGCTTAAAAGCTTATATGCCCAAGTTTTCTTTTACTTTTTTTTTCAAATTATTTTGTATTGATTTTAGGAGGGTCGTAGAGAATAAATGTTTTTGATAGAATACATATTACTCCGAAATCTTTGAAAAGACTCAAACAAAATAATAAAATTCCCAGTATCAATAATGAGTACAAAAATATACAAATGTAGTAACTAATTTGGGAGAGAATAAGTAAATAACACCATACTTTTGACTTGTATATGAAATTGCTTCTATATAAATTGCTTTCTTTGTATTACAAGCGCTTTCTGCTCCGAAGTCTTTTTTATTTTATTTATTTATATATTTATTTTTTTATAATATATAATTTTATCATTCCATGACTTTAAAATCTTCATGTGCAACACATTATGTTAAATTTAATTCACAATTCTCAAAAATATCACTTTTGTCTGTGTAAATATTTGTTACTTATTTTTTTTTTTTTAAATATAGGGATTAAATGATATTGTAGTACAATATCCCAATTTTGGAAGCAGTTAAATAAGACCAGAAAAAATTATGATGAAAGGGCATAGCCGGATAAGCATTGAAAACATGCCTTTCAATCAAACTGCTTCATTTTTTTCCCAGGTGTGTCTAACTATATGACAAAGTATTTTCCCTATTATCACGTTATAAATATTAATATTTAATGAGATAAAAATGTTTTTTCGGTTTTTTTTATAAATCTCATTCTTTCAAAAACTAATGCATCGAATTACTTGTCATTAACTGAGTTTATATAGACGTCAAAGACGCATAACTGCGAATTTTTGTATAATTTTCTGATTATAAAAAGTTTGTGAAAAAGCGTTTAAAAATTTACAAATATAAAAATCATATCTTATAGCTGTCGGAAAATTACCATTTTCTTGCAAAAAATGCTTTATATATGCCCGCATATTATATAAAAACTCCAAAAGTTTGCGTTGGGTACTTCATATAAATATTTACGAAAATATCTGTACAATTTATTAAAATACATTTAAAGGCGTTATTTGGGGCGGAGCTATTTAACTTCGACATCCTAAGACTTTTTGGTACATTGTCAGCAGAGAATGTAACAACTAATAAATTATAGATTTCATTTAGCATATAAGCCATAATTTCCAACACTGTCGACACTATTTCGATATTGAAAACTCATGTTTTGCTTCGAAAACAATAGTGAAAAATAGTTTTGCCTATAAAACAACAGCATTCTTCGGTATCGAAATGTAACGTCAGTTATATGATGATTTTTATTCAAACATTTTCACCACTTTTAACAAAGGGTAATAAGAATAAGATGTTATTTTACTGTGCTAATTTCAATGCTGCATAGCCAGAATTAAAACGTATTGTGTTCTTAAAATTCAGTCATGTTATCTGGAATGTGGTGTAATAGGCAATTTTGTATTCGAGATGTATGCCACTAGAAATATTTGTTCATCCTGATGGTAGATTGCTGTGTCTGTTTAATTCGAAGATAAATATTATCAAAAAATACATAATTTGAGTTAAAAGAAAAAATAGAAATCTGATAACATTGAATGATATTTTGTATTGAAAATATGTTTATGTAATTTTGAACCGTTTAATATTTAATAAAGTAAAAGTGTTTTTTCTTTTTTTAATAAATAAATATTAGTTAAAAGAACAGTAGAAAAATTACCAGGAGATTAAAATATTGTAAACACATAGCTAATTTTTTGTGAATATTTTATTAATTTATATGAAAATACATAGTCGTGTTCCGTGGTTTAGGCCTCACTTTCAAGGACAGTTACTTTTTATGGGGAAAAATCGCTGACACTTGATAATGTATTACATTATTTCATACCTAAAAATAAATTTAGTTTTTTTCTGTAACGACTTTTTTCCCCAGAAAGCTTCTACAGTGATCATTATTTCGAATTATCATTCTTAGATGATATCGAAACAAACAGAAATCATTCACTACTATGAACTATTTTCTGAGGGCGGAAGTTAGCGATAACATACGTACGCGCATGTAACACGAAGCTAAACGTAGCATATCGGTCGGTTAAAAAGCTTGAAACTATTAACTACAGTTTCTCTTTATAAAGACTGGTGAGAAACATTTTCATTTAAATTGTGTCTGATAACTGTCGTTACATTTGGATGTCGAAGAATGTAGTTTTGTTTCTGCCAAAAATATTCATCCCTTTGTTGTATACCACGACAAATTTTTTTTTGAAATTGAAACTGTATCGGCAGCGTTGAGAATGATGCCCATATGTTCATTAAAATTTGAAATACAGCAATGCTGTAAGTGTATATTCCCAAAATTCTCCAGGTGTCGAAGCTGAGTAGCTCCGCCCCAAATAACGCCTTTAAATGAATTTTAATAATTTTTATACATATTTTCGCAAATATTTGTATGAAGTACCCAACGCAAACTTTTGGAATTTTTATATTATATGTGGGTACAAATGAGGAAAAATTTACAAGAAAATGGTAATTTTCGGACAAATATAAGATATGATTTTTATTTTTTTAAATTTTTTAATCACGTTTTCACACATTTTTTACAATCAGAAATTATACAAAAATTTCCAGATATGCATCTTTGACATCTATAAAAACTCAATTAATGGTATATAATTCAGTTCGGTAGTTTTTGAGAAATTGAAGTTTTTAAAAAATCGAAAAAACATTTTTGTCTCATAAAATATCAATATTTAAAAGGTGATAATAAGGGAAATACATTGTCAGATAGGCAGCCAAATATGGGGAAAAAATCAAGAAATTTGATTGAAAGGCATGTTTCCAATGCTTATCCGGCTATGCCCTTTACAATGGAAATTCACCAAAAATTGGTACATTGGAACAAATAATAATTAAATAAATTAAATATGTAAACAATTGACCAATGTCAAACACATAAAAAACGCCCTATTTCATTAGATAGAAAATATATTTATGCGATTACTGGTGGAACAAGTCATTGAAAATGGGGTGTGGCTTAGGAGCATATTTGCCCTATTTTTTCTTTCCTTTTTTTTTTTTTTTAACTTATTCTGAATTGATTTACGGAGGGTCGTAGTGAGTAAATGTTGTTGATGAATAACATGTTACCCTGAAATCTTTGAAAATGTTAGAAACAAAATCATAAAACTAACAATATCAATATGCAGAACTAAAATATTCAAATGTAGCAACTAATCTTGGACAGAGGGAGTAAATAACACTATTCCTTTGACTGGTATATGGATTTTTTTCTTTAAATTACAAACACTTTCTTCTCTGAAGTCTTTTTTGTTTTTTTAGAATGTAAAATTTTCTCATTTCCATGACTTTAAATTCTTCCATGCAAAAATATTACGTAACATTTTATTGAAAATTCTCGAAAACATCGCTTGAGTCAGTGTAAATAGTTGTTACTTGAAATAGACTTTATTTCTGCTATTTAAAATTCAAAACATATTGCAAGTATAATATTTCGAATTTTAATAAATTAAAAAAAATCATGAAAAAATTGAAAAACATCAATTTAAAATACTTTTTTGTATAATTTGCTAAAACGCAGTTGTAAGTTTTGTTTTTGTACATTCAAAAAAATGATGTGAGATTATTTACATCTTTACAATATCTAATTGTGCACGAAGCATTTTGAATTTATGCATATGGTGACTTTTGGCATTTATAAATTAATAAATTTTGAATATCTCCACTTCTAATGGAGTTATTTTAACGAAATTTTAAACATTATTTCTTATTCACATTATACGTATACATAGAAAGTTTTAAAACATGTATGGTATCTCTTTGCGAAAGTGCGTTTTGAAATAGGGCGTTTGGTTTCTCCGACAATGTTGCTGTGTCGTCTCATATATACTACGATATAAGTTTGCAACTATACTTCCTATATAAACTTAACAAACAGAAATATAACTAAAAAATAATATTATAAATTTCACTTATATATGAAATTGTTTCAATATGAAATTTTGAAAAAATTAAAAGCAATTTGTAATATAAAATCTTTTTTTTTTCTTTTTTTCTGAATTAGTATTTTTTATCATCTCAGTGACTTAATAATGATCCACATGCTTCACATTTTTGTCGATTTTATTAAAAAATCTCAGAAATGCTTTTTATACCTGTGTAAATATTTTTTACTTCAAATAAAATTATTTAAGGTATTTAAAGTTAAAAATTAAGGAATAATTTACAGAATTTAATTAAATTTTAATGCAAAAAATGAAAAGCATCAATTTTTTAGTTTTCAAATATAATTTGCGAAAATGTTACTGTAAATTTTGTTTTTGCGCATTAGAAGATGATTATATAAAATTCTGTAATGTGTCAAAAAAAAAAAAAAAAAAAAAAAATTGCTTTTAGAGTTTTGTACAAACTGTAGTGTAAAATTACTGTACAATGGATACAAAGCAGTATAATAGGAGTTAGAAGTTGTTACAACTTTAATATGAAATAATGGAAATAAGGAGTGATGTGACTATATCTGATAAAAAAGTTACGAGAATGGTAATTATGAATAATAATTTAGAATATGTCCTAAAAAAGTAATAGAATAACAAGAGCATAACGCTGCATTGACACTTTTACTAGAACATTTGAAAAATAATAAAACAAGGCATGGAGCTATAAGTAATGCAGCGATTAAACTTAATGTGCATTGTAGTTAAATATCCTAATTTTAGAAGCAGTCGAATAAGACCGGAAAAAACATAATGAATTTTACAATATAAATCACCAAAAATTGGTAAATGCGGACAATAAATAAATAAATAAATAAATAAAATAAAATAAGTATGACAACAATTGAGAAATATCAAACAGGTCCAAACGAAACGCCCTAATTAATTTGATAGAAGATAGTTTTATGCGTTTGCTTAAGGCTCAATTCTTTGAAAATGGGGCGTGGCTTAATAGCATATGGCCCCCATTTTTTTTCTTTACTTATTCTGTTTTAATTTAACACTAGAACCGCCATTAGGGGTCAAAATGACCCCTGCCAGATTGATAATAATCGATTCGAACCAAAAATTTCTTCATAAGATATGTTAAGTGTGTGCAGCAGAAAAATTGACAATTAAGTAAGTTAAATTGTTTAAAATTAAAATTCTGGTGAGAAATACTTTTTATGATTCTTGAATAAAATACCCGGCGGTTCTAGTGTTAAGGAGGGTCGTAGGGAGTAAATGTTGCTAATGGACAACATATGACCCTGAAAGGGCATAGCCGGATGAGCATTGAAAACATGTCTTTCAATCAAATTACTTCATTTTTCTCCCATGTGTGTCTAACTATATGACAAAGTATTTTCCCTATTATCACGTTATAAATATTAATATTTTATGATATAAAAATGTTTTTTCGATTTTTTAAAAATCTCATTTTCTCAAAAACTAATGCACCGAATTACTTGCCATTAACTGAGTTTATATAGACATCAAGGACGCATAACTGCAAATTTATGTATAATTTTCTGATTATAAAAAGTTTGCGAAAAAGCGTTTAAAAATTTACAAATATAAAAATCATATCCTATAGTTGTCCGAAAATTACCATTTTCTTGTAAAAAATGCCTCATATGTGCCCTCATATTATATAAAAATTCCAAAAGTTTTCGATGGGTACTTCATATAAGTATTTACGAAAATATGTATACAATTTATTAAAATTCATTTAAAGGCGTTATTTGGGGCGGAGCTATTCAACTTCGACATCCGAACGTTTTTTGGTACGATGTCAACAGAAAATGTGTCAACTAATAAATTATAGGTTTCATTAAGCACATAAGCCATAATTCCCAGCACTGTCGATACTATTTCGATATTGAAAACTCACTTTTTGCTTCGAACACAATAGTGAAAAATAGTTTTGCCTGGAAAACAACAGCATTATTCGGTATCGAAATGTAAATCAGTTATATGATGATTTTTATTCAAACATTTTTACCACTTTTAACGAAAGCTAATAAGAATAAGTTTTTATTATTTTACTACGTTAATTTGGACGTTACGTAACTAGAATTAAAACGCATTGAGTTCTTAAAATTCTGACACATTATCTGGCATGTGTGGTAATATACAATTTTATATTCAAGTTATATGCTACTAGAAATTTTTGCTTATCAATATGGTAGAATACTGTGGCTATTTAAGTCGAAGATAAATATTAACGAAAAATACATAATTTGAGTTAAAAGAAAAAATAGAAAGCTGTTGACATTAGATGATATTTTGTATTGAAATATATATTTATGTAATTTTGAACCGTTTAATAAAGTAAAAATGTTTTCTTCTTTTTTTAAATAAATAAATATTAGTTAAAAGAAGAGTAGAAAAATTACCAGGAGATTAAAATATTGTAAAGACATAGGTATTTTTTTGTGAATGTTTTATAAATCTATATGCAAATACATAGTCGTGTTCTATGGCTTAGGCCTCACTTTCAAGAACAATTACTTTTTATGGGGAAAAACAGTAGACACTTGATAATGTATTACATTATTTTTTACATAAAAATTCATATAATTTTTCTCCGTAACGACTATTTTTTTCCCAGAAAGTTTCTACAGCAACCATTGTTTCGAATTATCTTTCTTAGACGACATCATAACAAACAGAAATCATTCACTACTATGAATTAGTTTCTGATCGCGGAAGTTATCAATAACTTACATACGCATACCTAGCACAATGGTAAATAGGACATATCAATTGATTAAAAATCTTGAAACTACTAACTATAATTTCTTTTTCTAAAAACTGGTGAGAAACATTTTCATTTACATTTTTTTCTGATTACTGTCGTTACATTTGGATTTCGAAGAATGTAGTTTTGTTTCTGTGCCAAAAATATTCCTCCCTGTTGTTGTATACCACGACAACAACAAATTTTGAAATTGAAATTGTACGGCTAGCGGTTGAGAATGATGACCGTGTGTTTATTAAAATTTGAAATACAACAATTCTGTAAGTGTATATTCCAAAAACTCTTCAGGTGTCAAATATTAGTAGCTCCGCCCTAAATAACACCTTTAAATGAATTTTAATAATTTTTATACATATTTTCGTAAATATTTATATGAAGTACCCAACGCAAACTTTGGAATTTTTATATAATATGCGGACATATGTGAGGATTTTTTTTACATGAAAATGGTAATTTTCGGACAACTATAAAATATGATTTTTATTTTTGTAAATTTTTTAATCACGTTTTCACACATTTTTTACAATCAGAAAATTATACAAAAATTCCCAGATATACATCTTATACATCTATAAAAACTCAATTAATAGCATATAATTCGGTTCGATACTTTTTGAGAAAGTGAAGTTTTAAAAAAATCGAAAAAACTTTTTTACCTCTTAAAATATCAATACTTATAAGGTGATAATAAGGGAAATACATTGTCAAATAAACAGCCACACATGGGAAAAAAATCCAGAAATTTGATTGAAAGGCATGTTTCCAATGCTTATCCTGCTATGCCCTTTTTCAAAATATTTTAAAAAAATCATAAAATCACCATTATCAATTACCAGTACGAAAATGATCAACTGTAGAAATTAATATTTGGGACATAGGGAATAAATAATGCCATACCTTTGACTAGTTTATGAAATTTTTCAATATAATTTGTTTTCTTTAAATAACAAGCACTTCCTGGTCTTAAATCTTTTTTTTTAGAATGTATAATTTTATCATTTCCATGTCTTTAACATCTTCCATGCGCAATACATTGTGTTAAATTTGTCCATTTTTACTTGCTACATTTGAAGTAGGTGGAATCAAAAATGACTTCCGATACATTTTAGTAGATCCATACCTGTAAAATTACACTACAATATATACAAATTAGTATAATAGATGTTATAAGAGTTATGGCAACAAGAATATGACTTAATGAAAATGAGGAGAGATGTGACTCTACCTAATAAAAATTCTACGAGAATAGTCATTTCGATTATTAATTTTTTAAAAATCGTAAGAAAATTTGAAACACAATAAACTAAGCAATGGAGCAATGACTGATGCAGCTGTTATATATAATGTATATTGTAGTATAGTATCCTATTTTTGGAGTCAGTCAAGTTAGACCAGAAAAAGCTATGATGAAATTTTAATAAATATAAATTATGATAATGATGAAATAATGATGAAACATAAATTCACAAAAAAATGATAAATGTGGACAATAAATAAATGAATAAAAAAAAATAAAATAACCCTTTGAGATCTGATGGTAGAACTTTCTACCACTTAGTTTTAATTCAGAAATGTCACACTGGCACCATGATATTGGACTAGATTTATTTTAAAAAGTTTTAATGCATTTTTCGTGTATATCGTAAACCGAATTTTTTTTTCAAAAAACTAGTGCCAATGTGACATTTAGATTTCTGGAGAAATTTACCCACCATAGCTCAAAGGGTTAAATATGTCAACACTTCAGCAATATGAAACAGGTCCTAAAATAATTATCGAAATATTAATTCCGCACAGCATTAAGAAAAAACGCACACCAAAAAATATTAAAAAATTTGTCTTTAATAAATTTAACATATGAATATCATTTGTCTTCTTTTAAATTTGGAAACTTCAAGTAAAACTGTGTCAAAGCTGTTTTATTAAAATACAGTAAGTTACGTTTTCCATAATTTAATTTACAATGGTATCTCTTCTTGGTGCCGCAGCCATGCGTCCTCAGGTAAATTAAATGTGATATACAGATAAACGCTTTATAGTTTCTGCCGAAGCAAATTTCTATCAGAAAATTTTGAATAGAAATTTTGCCCTCATTTAGCGAACTTTTTCGTGAAACCTTTTTTTTTCTTGCAGGAGTTTTTCATGCATTATATTTTTTTAGGTGGTTTTATACTTTGTCAAAATATGACGGAAATGCTGGAACTTGGTATCGACAAAGTAAGCTCCAACCTGAAAAGATATTTTGGACTCTTGCTGTTAATCTGTGCTTTTGTCAATATTCAAGACCGAAGAACTCAAAATCCCTTTCAGGCACACTGTACCTGGTTTGGGATACCTAATTTTAATTCCAAACTTGTAAACAGCACCAATAATATTTTAGTAAAATTTAGCTTTTACAATAAAAGATTAAATGAAGGAATTTAAAATATCTAAAAAATTCGTTTGTGAATTCCGTTGTCAATTGATAATTTTTCATTTTAAAACAAAATTTTTCCGTGCCGGAAAAGGATAAGAAACCGTTTAGCCTGTTAATTGATGGGGCTTTGGATATTTTTCTGCTTACGGAAAAGCTTTATTTTTAGGGTTGAGAATTTTCCGCGTTTTTTTCCCATTCGAGTAACCTTAGAGAAAATGTTATTTTACTCAATCGAAAAATGCTGCGATTTTACAGAACAGTATTTTTTGTAATATTTTACTGGTATGTAAAAACGCGGAAAATTCTCTTACCTATATTTTTTTTTAATTTAATGAACGTATGGACATCATTCTCAACGCTATCAGTTATGCTTTCATAACAAAATTTGTTATTGGTGTCGCAGACAAGAGTATTGAAGAAGAATTTAGGCATCAAAGCAAACTTTATTCTTCGATATCGAAATGACTAGTGATCTTAAACAATTTAAATGAAAGTGTGTTTCACTTGTTTTAGTGTAATTTAGAGTTATTTCAGTTAGTATTTTTAAGCTTTTTAACCTAGCTGCTCTGCTGTCATTGCCATCACCTTAACCCCATGAGCTCTGGGAACCTGTAAATATCTTCAAAATTCCAAACGTCACGTTGGCACCGGTATTTTGCAAAGAAAAAACCCGGTTAACGATAAACACGAAAAAATGTATTGAACTTTTTTTCACATAAATTTGGTCGAATTTTCTGGTGCCATTGTGACATTTCGGAATTGAAATTATGCGGTAGAAAATTCTACCATCAGAGCTACCATTCAAGGGATTAAATGCTTTGAATTAACAAACAGTTAACTGCCGCAATCATAATTTTTTTTTGTGAAGAATGTTTCCTGTTTGTTACGATGTCATCTAAGAATTATAATCCAAAATGTGATTGTTGTTGAAGTTTCTTTATTAAAATTTGTGTATACGGAAGAAAAATTACTGGAATAAAACACATTGTTTATAATACCGACAAGCACGAATGTATTACTTGGAAATACCATACGTTAAAATCTAGAAACACTCAGTAGTGCAATAAATAAATAAATAAATAAATAAACAAAATAAAAAAACAGTTAGTAGGTACACAATACATTATCATTCTTACAGGATGCATTTATCCAACATTGTAAGTGTTGAAAATTCTGTGTAAGGCGTTTAACCTTTGCGACGCACTGGTTTCATAGATATACCACTTAATTTTAATTCCCAAACGCCAATTGGCACCAGAATTTTCTTTAAAAAATTACGGTTTGTCGAATGCGTGAAATATAGCGTTTTCTTATTTATAATAAAAGTTCTTTTCAAATTCAGGTGTCAGTCCCTAATTTCAATACTTAAGCAATGGCTTTTCCCTGCGTCGCAAAGGGTTAAAAATGAATGCATGCCTGCGAATATTGATAATTCAAAATTCTCGTAACTAAATCATTAACACTAGAACCGCGGAGACGGGTCGTTTTGACCCGCACAAAATAATTAAGCATCGAATGAAACCAGAAATTTCTGCACAGAATACATTACATGTGCCTTGAAATATAATACTTTCGATAAATAAGTTAAATAGCTTTAAATAAAATTTTTGGTATTAAACATTTTTGTGAAATTTGGATAAAAATCCCCGCGGTTCTAGTGTTAACCTTCCTACCCTGTTCAAATTTTGCTGAATCTTGATAAAAACATTTCACGCCAGAATTATTTTTTAAAACATATTAATATATTTAATTGACTTATTTCTCTGAATCTTTTATTAAACTTTCTTTATGAAAAAAGTTCTGGTTCGAAACGTATAAAACAAATTATAGTTATGGTTCGATTAGACACATTAAGGGTAGGAAGGTTAAAAGGGATACCGAAAATAAATTTAACATTTCAATTCTCGCAATGTGTTCCAACTTCTATAACGCATTATATAACACAAAAAACTGAAATAAAACTTGTACTTCCTCCGTCGCATATTAGTTGTTACAATTATTTCGAAAATTTTGTCTCAAATTAAATGCTACATTTATAGTAGGTGGTGTCAAAAATGACTTCCGAATTCGATACATTTTAGTAGATCGATACTTGTAAAATTACACTACATTGGATACAAAGTTGTATAATGCGTGTTTGAAATTATGACAACTTAAATGTGAAGTAAAGTAAATAAGGAGTAATCGATTCTACCTTAAAAAAAGGTTACGATATTAGTAATTATAAATAATAATTTAGAAAATATCCTAAAAATGGGAGGAATAACGAAGAGCATAACGCTCTACTGAAACTTTTACTAGAACATTTGAAAAAATAATAAACTAAGACATGGATCTACAAGTGATTCAGCGATTAAATTTAATGTGCATTGCAGTACAATATCTTAATTTCGGAAGCAGTCAAATAAGACCAGAAAAAATTATGATGAAATTTACAATATAAATTCACCAAAAATTGGTGAATGCGGAGAATAAATAAGTATAAAAATAAAGAAATAAATATGTCAACATTTGAGCAGTATCAAACATATCCAAATAAATCACCCTAATTGATGAGATAGAAAATAGTTTTATTCGATTATTCGGTGAACCATTCTTTGAAAAAGGGGCGTGGCTTAAAAGCGTATGTGCCCTGTTTTTTTTTTCAACTTATTTTGTATTGATTTAAGGAGGGTCGTAGGGAGTAAATGTTATTGATGGAATACATATTACCCTGAAATCTTTGAAAAGGTTCAAACAAAATCATAAAATAGCCAGTATCAATAATGAGTACAAAAATATTCTAATGTAGTAACTAATTTGGGAGAAAATGAGTAAATAACACCATATCTTTGATTTGTATATAAAATTGTTTCTATGTAAAATGTTTTCTTTGAATTAGAATCTCCGACTTCTTTTTTATTTTATTTATTAATTTTTTAAGAATGTTTAATTTTATCATTTCCATGACTTTAAAATCTTCATGTGCAGCAGACTATGTTAAATTTAATTCCCAATTCTCAAAAATATCATTTTTGTCAGTGTAAATATATGTTACTTAAAATAGACTTTATTAACGATGTTTAAATTTTAATTTTAAGTATAACATAAAAAAAAATATTAAATTTTAAAGATTTTTCATGAAAAAACATCATTTTTATTTTTTAAATACAGCGATTTAATGAATATTGTAGTAGAATATCCCAATTTTGTAAGCAGTCAAATAAGACCAGAAAAAAAATATGATGAAATTTACAATGGAAATTCGCCAAAAAGTGATAAATGCGAATAAAAAATATATTAAATAAATTAAATATATCAACAATTGACCAATATCAAACAGATAAAAAAACCGCCCTATTTCATTTGATCGAAAATACGTTTATGCGATTACTGGTGGAACAAATCATTGAAAATGGAGCGTGGCTATGGAGCATAATTGCCCTAGTTTTTTTTTTATTTTTTACTTCCTCTGAATTGATTTATGGAGGGTCGTAGGGAGTAAATGTTGTTGAAGTTTAACATGTTAACCTGAAATCACCTTTGACTAGCATACGGAATTGTTTCAAAATAAAATGTCTTCTTTAAATTACAAGCAATTTATCCATTTTTCTTTTTTTTTAGAATGTAAAATTTTATTATTTCCATGATCTGAAATTCTCCCATGCGAAAAACGTGTTAAATTTTATTGAAATTTCTCTAAAACATTCTTTGTGTGAGTGTAAATATTTGTTACATAAGATAAACTTTATTTTTAGTACCGTAATTTCGGGTGTATAAGCCGCAGATCAAGCAATTCTTTTTCGACCCAGAATTTTTTAAGAAACAAATATAAATATTTAGATCGCCGTAAATATCTGTCTTCAATTACTAAATAAGATTTCTGGGTCCAAAAAGAATTATTTGATCCGCGGCTTATACATCCGAAATTACGGTATTTAAAATTTAAAACATATTAAAAGTATAATATAAAGAATTCTAATAAATTTTGAAGAATTTTCATGAAAAAATTGAAAAGCCTCAATTTAAAAGATTTTTTTTATATAATTTGCTAAAACTCCGTAGTAAGTTTTGTTTTTATGCATTCAAAAAAGATGTGAGATTATTGTAGATGTTTATAAAATCTAAGTGTGCACGAAACATTTTGATTTTATGGCTATGGTAACTTTTGGCATATATAAATTAATAAATTTTGTATATCTCCAACTCTAATGTAGTTAATATAACGAAATTTTAAACATTATTTCTCATTCACATTATACGTATACATAGAAAGTTTTAAAACATGTATGGTATCTCTTTGCGAAAGTGCGTTTTGAAATAGGGCGTTTAGTTTCTCCGACAATGTTGCTGTGTCGTTTGGTTTATACAAAGATATAAGTATGCAACTATACTTCCCAAAAAAACTTAAAAAACAGAAATATATCTAACAAATAATATTATAAATTTCACTTATATATGAAATTGTTTCAATATGAAATTTAGAAAAAAAATTTAAAGCAATTTGTGATATAATTTTTTTTCACCAGAATTAGTATTTTTTGTTATTGCAGGGATTTTATAATGATCGATGTGCTGCACATTTTTGTCGATTTTATTAAAAATTCCAAGAAATGCTTTTCATACCTGTGTAAATATTTTTTACTTCAAATATAACTATTACAGGTGTTTAAAGATTAAAATTTAGGAATCATTTACAGAATTTAAGGTAATTTTAATGCAAAAATTGAAAAGCATCAATCTCATTATTTTCAAATATAATTTGCGAAAATTTTACTTGAAAATAATAAGATACCATAGTTACCATATAGATAGATACCATAATTTGTCAAAATAATAATAATAATAACTGCTTGTAGCTTTGTACAAATTGTAGTGTAAAATTACTGTACAATGGATACAAAGAAGTGTAATAGTAGTTAGAAGTTAAGGCAACTTGAATGTGAAGTAATGGAAATAAGGAATGGTGTGACTCTACCTAATAAAAAATTTACGTGAATAATAATTATGATTAATAATTTAGCAAATATCCTAAAAAAGGAATAGAATAACAAGAGCATAACGCTGCATTGAAACTTTTACTAGAACATTTGAAAAATAATAAACTAAGCCATGGAGCTATAGGTGATGAGCGATCAAATATAACGTGCATTGAAGTACAATATCCTAATTTTGGAAGCAGACAAATAAGCAGGGATGAGATTTCCGCTTTTTGCACACCAATAAAATCTTTGAGAAAATGCTATATTATTAAATCGGAACATTTTTGCGATTTAAATTCTCTAAGATTTTACTGGTGTCCAAAAGAGCGGAAATCTCATCCCTGAATAAGACGTAGAAAAAATTTTGATGAAATTTACAATATAAATTCACCAAAAATTGGTAAAACCAGACAATAAATAAATAATTAAAATAAAGTAAAGTAAATCTGTCAATTGGGTATTATCAAACAGATAGAAATAAAACTCCGTAGTTCGTTTAGATAGAAGATATTTCTACGCGTTTGTTGGTGGCTCAATTCTTTGAAAAAGGGGCGTGGCTTAAAAGCATTTTGCCCCTAGTAATTTTTTTTTACTTAATCTGTATTGATTTAAGGAGGGTTGTACGGAGTAAATGTTGCTGATGGAAACATATGACCCTGAAATATTTGAAAAATTTTCAAAGAAAATCATAAAATCACCAGTATCAATTATCAGTACGAAAATATTAAACAGTAGAATTTAATTTGCGACAGAGGGAGTAAATAACACTATATCGTTGACTAGTATATTAAAATTATAAATATAAATTGTTTTCTTTAAATTACAAGCATTTTCTGCTCTGAAATCTTTTTTTTTCTTTTTTAGATTGTATAATTTTATCATTTCCATGTCTTTAAAATCTTCCATGCGCAATATGTTAAATTTTTCCATTTTTACTTGTTACATTTAAAGTAGGTGGAATAAAAAATGACTTCCAATACATTTTAGTAGATCAATACCTGTAAAATTACACTATTATGGATACAAATCAGTATAATAGGTGTTATAAGAGTTATGGCAACTTCAATATGACGTAATGAAAATAAGGAGCGATGTGCTTCTACCTAAAAAAAAGTTACGAGAACAGTAATTACGATTAATAATTTAGTAATCATCCTACAGAAAGGAAAAAATAACAAAGAGTATTTCTCTCTATTGAAACTTTTACTAGAGCATTTGATAAATAATAAACTAAAATATGGAGCAATGAGTGATGCTTCGGTTAAATTTAATGCACATTGTAGTATAGTGTCTTATTTTTGGAGTTACTCAAATTAGACCAGAAAAAGTATGATGAAATTTACAATATCAATTCACCAAAAATTGATTAATGTGGACAATAAATAAATAAATAAATAAAATAAAATAACCCTTTGAGCTCTGATGGTAGAATTTTCTACCACTTATTTTTAATTCAGAAATGTCACATTGGCACCAAGATATTGGACCAGATTTATTTAAGAAAGGTTTAATGCATTTTATCGTGTATATCGTAAACTGAATTTCTCCTTTGCAAAATACTGGTGCAAATGAGACATTTTGAATTTTGAAGGAATTTACAAAGAAAAAAAAAGTACGTACACAATACATTATTATTCTTACGTGATGCATTCATTCAAAACTGTAAGTGATGATAATTGTGTCCGTGATGTTTAAAAATCAATGCATGCCTGCGAGTGTTGATAATTCAAAATTCTCTTAACTCAAACATTAAAAGGGATCCCGAAAATAAGTTTAACTTTTCAATTTTCACAATGTTATGCAACTTCCATAACTCATTATATAATATAATAAAAAGAATATTGCCCAGTTAATCTGATGGCATTGAGCTCTCAGGCTACGCATACTAATTGTACATTACAACCTTGTATTTTCAATTGTTAATTCCGTTCGAAAAAAATTAAGAAGGGGAAACAGCTCTCCCCTTTCCTTTTTTTATACTTTATCATTGAACCTCCTAAACTATGAAGGACAATCTTTATCATATAAAAAATTATATTCAAAATTTAGAGCAAATCGGATAATTCTTAATAAAAACCCATTTTTCATTTATATAATTTAAGAGGAGTTATCCCCCTCTTTTATAACTAACCGTTAAACTTCCAAAACTATTCCGTTATTTGAACGAAATCTGACGATTATCTTGAAATATCCATTTATATAAATTAAGGGGAGGGGCATTAGGACGCCCTTTCCCCCTGTTTATACTTATTTAATGAACACCTAATAACAGTCAGGGAATCGCATCATCGGAATGATCCTATATGTAAATTTTGAGCGAAAACTGTTAATTCTGCATGAAAATCCTATTTATATCAATTAAAGCATGGTTCGTACGGGTCCTGGAATTTCATGATTAGGAAATTATTTGGTATCAGATTTTCCTACAGAAAATTCGTTCTTAAGTAAAGTGAAATTTCGCGCGTTTGAACTAGGTTTATTTTTCTATTTAAATAATGCTGGTATTTCACCTGGAAAATAACGGTACCCGTACGAACCATGTAAAGGGAGGGGCATGAACCCCCCTCTCCCCCTGTTTATACTTATTTAATGAACACCTAATAACAGTCACGGAGTCGCCTCATCAGAATGATCCCACATCTAAATTTTGTACGAAAACTGTTAATTCTGCATGAAAATCCCGTTTATATCAATTAAGGGGAGGGTTATGGGCCCCCCGTTACCCCCTTATACATATCGAATGAACTCCAAAAACTAATCAGAGAAGTGCCTTATCAGGATATACACATATACAAAATTTCAAGTGGATCTGATATTTTTATCATGAGTTATCGCGTTACGCACGTACATACAGAACGGGCAGGCACATAAGCTCTCAGGCTATGATAGCCTGTGAGCTAAATAAAAAAAGAATATTGCCCAGTTAAACTGATGGCATTGAGCTCACAGGCTACGCATACTAATTGTACATTACAGACTTGTATTTTCGTTAATTCCGTTCGAAAAAAAATTAAAAAGGGGTAACAGCTCTCCCCTTTCTCCAATTTTATACTTAATCATTGAACCTACTAAACTATCAAGTACATGCTTTATCATATTCAAAAACCTATATCCAAAATTCAGAGCAAATCGGATAATTCTTAATAAAAACCCATTTGGCATTTATATAATTTAAGAGGAGTTATTCTCCTCTTTTATACTTAACCATTAAACTTCCAAAACTATTCAGAGATTTGAACGAAAACTGACAATTCTGAATGAAAAATCCATTTATACAAGTTAAGGGGAGGGGCATTAGAACACCCGTTCCCCCTGTTTATACTTATTCTATGAACACCTAATAACAGCCACGGTATTGCCTCATCAGAATGATCCTATATGTAAATTTTGAACGAAAACTGTAAATTCTGCATGAAAATCCCGTTTATATCAATTAAGCGGAGGGGCATGAGCCCCCCGTTCCCCCTGTTTATACTTATTCAATGAACACCTAATAACAGTCACGGAATCGCCTCATCAGAATTCCTATATGTAAATTTTGAACGAAAACTGTTAATTCTGCATGAAATTCCCGTTTATATCAATTAAGGGGGGGCATGAGCCCCCCGTTCTCCCTGTTTATACTTATTCTATGAACACCTAATAACAGCCACGGTATTGCCTCCTCAGAACGATCCTATATCTAAATTTTGAACGAAAACTGTAAATTCTGCATGAAAATCCCGTTTATATCAATTAAGGGGAGGGGCATGAGCCCCCCGTTCTCCCTGTTTATACTTATTCAATGAACACCTAATAACAGTCACGGAATCGCCTCATCAGAATGATCCTATATCTAAATTTTGAACGAAAACTGTTAATTCTGCATGAAAATCCCGTTTATATCAATTAAGCGGAGGGGCATGAGCCCCCCGTTCCCCCTGTTTATACTTATTCAATGAACACCTAATAACAGTCACGGAATCGCCTCATCAGAATTCCTATATGTAAATTTTGAACGAAAACTGTTAATTCTGCATGAAAATCCCGTTTATATCAATTAAGGGGGGGGGCATGAGCCCCCCGTTCCCCCTGTTTATACTTACTCAAAGAACACCTAATGACAGTCACGGAATCGCCTCATCAGAATGATCCTATATCTAAATTTTGAACGAAAACTGTTAATTCTGCATGAAAATCCCGTTTATATCAATTAAGGGGAGGGGCATGAGCCCCCCCGTTCTCCCTGTTTATACTTATTCTATGAACACCTAATAACAGCCACGGTATTGCCTCATCAGAACGATCCTATATCTAAATTTTGAACGAAAACTGTAAATTCTGCATGAAAATCCCGTTTATATCAATCAAGGGAGGGGGGCATGAGCCGCCCGTTCCCCCTGTTTATACTTATTCAATGAACACCTAATGACAGTCACGGAATCGCCTCCTCAGAATGATCCTATATCTAAATTTTGAACGAAAACTGTTAATTCTGCATGAAAATCCCGTTTATATCAATTAAGGGGAGGGGCATGAGCCCCCCGTTCTCCCTGTTTATACTTATTCAATGAACACCTAATAACAGTCACGGAATCGCCTCATCAGAACGATCCTATATCTAAATTTTGAACGAAAACTGTTAATTCTGCATGAAAATCCAGTTTATATCAATTAAAGGGGGGCATGAGCCCCCCGTTCCCCCTTCTTATACTTATTCAATGAACACCTAATGACAGTCACGGAATCGCCTCATCAGAATGATCCTATATCTAAATTTTGAACGAAAACTTAATTCTGCATGAAAATCCCGTTTATATCAATTAAGCGGAGGGGCATGAGCCCCCCGTTCGCCCTGTTTATACTTATTCAATGAACACCTAATAACGTCACGGAATCGCCTCATCAGAATGACCTATATCTAAATCTTGAACGAAAACTGTTAATTCTCATGAAAATCCCGTTTATATCAATTAAGGGGGGGGGGGCATGAGCCCCCGTTCCCCCTCTTATACATATCGAATGAACTCCAAAAACTAATCAGGGAAGCGCCTTACCAGGATATACCTATATACAAAATTTCAAGTGGATCCGATATTTTTATCATGAGTTATCGCGTTACGCACAAACATACGAACGTACATACAGAACGGACGAGCACATAAGCTCTCAGGCTATGATGGCCTGTGAGCTAAAAACTGAAATAAAACTTGTACTTTCTCCGTCGCAAATTAGTTGATACAATTATGTCGAAAATTTTGTCCCAAATTACTTGTTACATTTATTGTAGGTGGTGTCAAAAATACTTCCGATAAATTTAGTAGATTGATACCTGTAAAATAACACATCATTGGATACATAGGAGTGTAATAGGTGTTAGAAGTTATGGCAACTTGAATGTGAAGTAATGGAAATTAGGAGTAATGTAACTCTATCTTTAAAAAAAAGTTACGAAACTAGTAATTATGAATAATAATTTAGCAAATATCCTAAAAAAAGGAAAGCATAACAAAGATCATAACGCTGTATTGAAACTTTGAAAACATTTGAAAAATAATAAACTAAGACATGGTGATAATACACATAAGTGATGCAACGATTAAATTAATGTGCATTGCAGAACAATATGGTAATTTTGGAAGCAGTCAAATAAGATGAGAAAAATTATAATGAAATTTACAATATAAATTCACCAAAAATTGGTTAACACTAGAACCGCGGAGATAAGTCATTTTGACCCGTACTCAGTGAAAAGATGTGGAATCGAATCGGATAAGTATTCTAAAATAATTTACATATAAGCCGCGCATAGATTATTTAAAATTAATAAGTTAAATACGCTTAAATAAAAATTCTGATATGAATTATTTTTATAAAACTTGGGTAAAAGGGTATAGCCGGGTTTCTTAGTAAAATATGCCCTTGAGTCAGCCACATCGAGTCTTACATGGATCGATAGCCCATAAAAAGAAATTCATTTCTCCCCAGTTTTAAGTTTGTATCTCAAGACCATGGGGGGGGGGGGTAATGACCCTAAATGCCTGTTTTGGAAAAGTGCACATTCTGACGAAACTAGTAAGCAAATTTCAACGAAAAAAATGAGGGATGTAAAAAATCACCATACGAATGTTTGACGATTTTTTCAGATTTAAAAAAAAAGAACAAGTTTTCTAACATTTTTCCTGTTTTTAAATGAACATTTTAATTAAAAATAAACGGAAATTTCTGAGTGAAAACCTTAATTTTTTTCAGTGAAATACTATGAGACATGATGCATATTCACTATCAAATTCAACTTTCTACGTATGGTGCATCATATTAAAAAAAGTCAAAATCCTATTCCGGTAGGAATATGGGGCGTGTCTTGGACAAATTTTACGTCTTCTTTTCAAATCTCACATATTAATTCACACGGTATTTTTAACCTTCCTACCCTGAATGGGTCTAATCGACCCATAACTATAATTTGTTTCATACGATTCGAACCAGAACATTTTTCTTAAAGAAAGTTAAATAAAAGATTCAGAGAAATAAGTCAATTAAATGTATTAAAATGTTTTAAATAACAATTCAGGTATGAAATGTTTTTATCAAGATTTAGTAAAATTTGAACAGGGTAGGAAGGTTAAAAGAATTCATGAAATTTGTTCAAGACATGCCCCACATTTTTTGCCGGAATATGATTTTACCCTTTTTTTAATATGATGATACGTAGAAAGTTGAAATTGATAGTGAATATTCATCATGTCTCATAGTATTTCAGGCAAAAAAATTAAGGTAGTCACTCGGAAATTTCAGTTTATTTTTAATTAAAATATACATTTAAAATCAGGAAAATGATGGAAAACTTGTTCTTTTGTTTAAAAAAATCTGAAACAATTGTCAAACATTCGTACGGTGGTTTTTTTTTACATCCCTTATTTTTTTCGTTGAAATCTGCTTAGTAGTTTCGTCACAATGCGTTCTTTTCCAAAACAAGCATTTAGGGCCATTACCCCCATGGTCTTGAGATACAAACTTATAACTGGAGAGAAATGAATTTCTTTTTATGGGCTACTGATCCATGTAAGACTCGATGTGGTTGACTCAAGGGCATATTTTACTAAGAAACCCGGCTATACCCTTTCTCGCGGCTCTAGTGTTAAAGGCAGACTATAAATAAACAAATAAATAAATAAAATAAAGGAACTATGTCAACAATTGAGCAATATCAAACAGATCCAAATAAAACGCCATAATTGATCAGATAGAAGATAATTTTATGCGATTATTGGTGGAACAATTTTTGAAAGTGGGGCGTGGCTTAAGAGCGTATGGGGCCCTAGTTTTTATTTATTTATTTATTCTGTATTTATTTAAAAAGTGCCGTAAGGAGTAAATGTTGTCGATGGATAACATATTACTTTGAAATCTTTGAAAAGGTTCAGACAAAATTTTAAAATCACAAGTATCAATAATCAGTACAAAAATATTCAAAGGTGGAAATTAATTTTGGAGAGAGGGTGTACATAATACCATACGTTTGCAGTTTTGCCAGATTTGCTACATTTTTTTAATTCAGATTCTTGACTGACACCACTTTTTCGAAATAGTAAAATGCATCTTATTTAATGAAATGTTAATAAAGTCGAAAACAAACAGAATTTTGCCATTTAAAAAAAGTGGCGTGAATCAAGAAATCTGAATTTAAAATAAGTAGCCCACTGGCAACACTGTACGTTTGATTTTTTTGGGAAATTATTTCAATATAAATTGTTTTCTTTAGATTACAAGGCAATTTCTGCAATAAAGTTTTTTTATGTATAATTTTATCATTTCCATGACTTAAAAATATTCCGTGCGCAACACGATATGTTAAATTTTATCGAAAATTCTCAAAAATATCATTTATGTCAGTGTAAATATATGTTATTTAAAATAGACTTTATTACTGTTTTTAAAATTTAAAATTTATACATAATATAAAAATCCTATAAAAACTGTAAAGAATTTTAATGGAAAAATTGAAAAACATTAATTTATATATTTTTATTTTTATTTTTTTATATAATTTCCTAACATTCCCTAGTAAGTTTTGTTTTTATGCATTCGAAAAGATGATGTGAGATAATTAAAGTTGTATATAAAATCGTATTGTGCAAGGAGCGTGTTTTTTTTTTTTTTTTTTTTTTTTTTTTTTTTTTTTTTTTTTATATGGTAAACTTTGGCATATATTAATTAAAAAATGTTGAATATCTCCACTTCTAATAGAGTTATTATAACCAAATTTTATACACTATTTCTTATTCATTTTATAAATATATATATAAAGTTTAATAACATGTATGGTATCTCTTTGCAAAAGGGCATTTTGAAATAAGGCGTTTAGATTCCGCGACAATATTGCTGTGTCTCGTCGTTTATGCAACGACATAAGTATGCAACTATACTTCCTATACAAACATAAAATACAGAAATATAACTTATAAATATTATAAATTCACTAACATAGAAAATTGATTCAGTATGAAATTTTCAAAAAAATTCAAAGCAATCTCTAATACAAAATTTGCTTTTTTTTTCTTTTTTCAGAATTAGTATTTTTTATCATTTCCGTAACTTTATATTGATGAATGTGCTAAACTTTGTTGTCAATTTTATTAACATTCCCAGAAATATTTTTTATACATGTGTATTTTTTTTAAACTTCATACAAACTTTGTTACATGTATCTAAAATTCAAAATTTAGGGATAATTTACAGAAATTAAATTGCAATGAAAAAATTTTAAAGCATCAATCCTTTAAGTTTTTAATATAATTTTCTAAAGTTTTACATTAAGTTTTGTTTTTGTGCACCAGAAGATGATTATATAAGATTACTGTATAGAATTACTGTAAAGACTGATACAGAATTATGTATCTGTCAAATATGCTCGATTACACCATGTAGAACGATCATCTGAAATAAAAATGTAATATAAAATTTATGTATTTTACGTCGTAGAATTCAATTTTGCAATAAAAAAAGGAAGTTAACATTCACGATTTCAAAGTAGGATCCCTTCTGGCCTCCAGAAGATTGGTTGTGATTTTCAAATTTGGCATCACTGAGTTGCTTTTTTAAAACTATTTAACACTAGAACGCCCGAAAGTTTTACTCAAGTTTCATAATAATATTTCTCACCAGAATTTTTATTCAAAACTATTCAATTGATTTATTTAACGTAAATATGCGTGGATTAAATTTAAATTATTTCAAGAAAAATTTTCTGGTCTGGAATTTTCTGGTCGCCTTTTTCTGAAGTGAAAAAAGAAATTGTTGCAAAATTGACTCAGTTGAAATTTAATCACATAGGTGGAGTCGATCCGACTCAATTCGGGCGTTCTAGTGTTAACAAGTATATTTTCTTTTTTTTTAATCTTATGTGTATTTCTGGAATTATTCGACCTTTTCCAGAGTTCTCGGGCGCCCTGTATATTACAAGGCAAACGTAATGTTTTTAGCCCTTTCCCGCACCGAATAAATCTATTTGAAATAATTAACTTATTCCAGAATCTAAAAACTAACTATCAGAAAATACGAACTTGCTTATTTTCAAATATGTTATAAAAGAGTATGAATAAAATATTGCCAGTAAAATTAAAATTAGGTGTCCTTTTTTAAGGATATCGTGCCAGAAAGTGTTAATTTGTAAAATTTCTGAACCGTAAAAGGCAGATTTTATTTTATACATTCGTATGTAAATAGAAAATTTTAATTCCGAAACGCTGTTTATTAGATATCATGCAAAATTCAAATAATACCGCCAATTTTGTACGGGTCCTGAAATATCTAGACTTTGAAGTTCATTGAAAATTCTATTTCTCTAAGCTATATGCATGCTTTTTGCATAATTGATAATGTGCGAAAAAAATAAAGGTAAATATCAGGCACATATGCAAGATGCCTGAAAAAAAAAAATCACAGCATTAAAAAAAGAACTTACACCACGAAAAATTTAGATTAATGTGTTAAATAAATTTAACATATAATTACGAATTACCGTAATTTCAGGTGTATAAGCCGCGGATCAAACAATTCTTTTTCGACCCAGAATTTTTTAAGAAACAAATGTTACTAGTTAGATCAACGTAAATATTTGTCTTCAACCACTAAATAAGATTTCTGGGTCCAAAATGAATTGTTTGATCCGCGGCTTATACACCCGAAATTACGGTATGTCCAGTGATTAAGTATTAAAATTTCAAATAAAACTGTGTTAAAGCAGCTTTACCATAAAATAATATGTTATGTTTTCTATATTTGAATTTATCGTTTCAACTCCTCTTGTGGCCGCAGCCACGCATCCTCGGGTAAATATTGTTACGAATTTTGTAAATAGTTAGTGTTTGTACTGTAAAATAATGTAAATAATCTTATTAAGCTCCATTCCTTTACTAATATTAGTTTTTGTTACATTGTCTCTGTTATCAAGCAAACTTGTCCATTATTTTCAGTGTATGTCTATGGGAGATTGGCGAAATAATGAAGATATCGCCAAGTTGGCGTCACTTTTGGCGACTAATTTTGGTCGCCAAATTTGGCGATATATCGCCAAGTTGGCGACAAACTTGGCGATTGTTGGCGATGGTAACCATTCCCTATTTATGGTAACCCCCCTTAGGTCTACTGATACATTGTTTGTTGTTCCGTGGTTTTCCAGGTTTTTCTAGAAATTTCTAGCACATGCTACGAGACTATATATAAGGAGAGCGATACGAGCTGTTGTTGTTATTATTTACCAGTCAGTCATTGAGTGAGCTACTAGAGATTGTCCAAGCAAGTTTGCTTGATGTATTGAGTTTTATCTACGTTGTTTTGAATGTGATATAGTGTTGAGACATTGTATAAAGAGTCTCTGCGACCTATATTTGTACTTGTTCGATAGATTTAAACAGTTATTTTGGAATATCTTGTAATATTTGTGAGTTTCGAAGACTCTGTTGTTCTGAAGATCTGTAAATAAATTATTTTCTACTTTTCTAAGAGAAAAGAGTTTGAAGTTGTCTAACCATAAGATCGAAAGAACCCTATATACGCTGCAACATTTGGTGTCAGGAGTCGGGATCTTATGGCGAAAACAAGAACAATGGATGGTCAACTGAAAGAACTGTTAGAAGCTATTAATGGAATAAAGGCAGAATTGACGAAAGGCCAAGAAGAGTTGGCGAAAAAAATGAATAAAGGCCAAGAAGAGTTGGCGGAAAAGATGAACAAATGCCAAGAAGATGTGACTGAAAAGATTAATAAAGGCCAAGAAGAAATGAAGAAAACTTTAGAAGAAAAGTTCTCGTCGGTAGAGAGAAGAATACGCTCGGTAGAAGAGAAAATAGAGGAAGTAGAAGAGAAAATTCAGAATGAAGTTAGTAATGTTGAACAGAAAATGGAACGGAAAATGGCGGAAATAGAAGAGAAAATTCAGAATGAAGTTTGTAAAGTTGAAGAGAAAATCAGTAACGTTGAAGAGAAAATCAGTAACGTTGAAGAGAAAATACTAGGTGAAGTAGATGAAAAGCTAAATAAAAAAGTACAAGATCTTGAGAAGAAACTTTCAGCGTCTAGTGGTAATTATGAAGAATTTAGGAATCCGCCTGCTTCTCCCGTGCACATTAAGCTGTCGACATACGATGGAAAGAGTTCCTGGCAAGTTTACAAGACCCAATTCACCATTGTAGCTGAAGCGAACAAATGGAGTGACGAGGTGAAAACTTGTCAACTGGCAGCATCTTTAAGAGGAGAAGCCGCCGACGTGCTGCAAACATTGCCCGATATGACGCAACTCAATTTTGAGACTTTAAGTTGTGCACTTGAAATGAGATTCGGCGAAAAATTCTTCAAGGATTATACGAGGATACAAATGAAGAGCCGCCATCAAAAATCGAGTGAAACCCTTCAAGAGTTTGCCTCGGAAATTGAACGGCTTGCAAATTTAGCATTCATTGACTGTCCAACAAATGTACGGGAAATGCTGTCACTGCAATATTTTGTAGACGGAATAAAAGATCCAGAAGTGCAGAGAGCGGTGCGAATGGCAGATGTACAGGATTTAAAGGCTGCACTACTATATGCCTTAAAGTTGGAAGCAGCTACACAAGCCAGCCGAAGAGATCGTCATTCAGTCCGAGGGGCAACGGTGAACAAAAGCTCAGACACTGAGAACGACGTCTTGAAAGAAATTAGGAAAATAAATCAAGAAATTGAAGCTTTAAAATGCGGAAGAACAAGTTCAAGAAGACAGAATCTCACGTGCTGGGGATGCGGTGATATAGGACATCTCCGAAGAAATTGTCCCAAAATCCACGAACGTGAGATAAATTCAAACAGTCAGCAGGGAAACTAAATTTTGGCCATCTCGCGGGGCGGAGGTTGCCAGAGAATGAAAAGCCCCACCTGAAGATCCTCCAGATATCAAAAATGATCGGCGGTGATAACGAATTATATGTGATAGGCTTTATTAACGGAATTCAGTGCCGTATGATTGTCGATACAGGAGCCAATGTGACAATAATAAGAGAAGATTTGGCTCGAAAATTGAAATGTAAACTCATCTGGACTCCACCATGCGTTACCCTGCAAACTGTGACGGGCGACAAGAAAGGCATATATGGAAAGGCCAATTTAACTATCAACTTTGGAGGAACGAAATATTACCATACGGCATATGTGGCTGACATAACAGATCCTTGCTTAATCGGACTAGATTTTCTGAAGAAGTTTGACTTCAGACTTGATTTCAAAAATAACAAAATGATCTCAAAATTTGAAGAAATAAGTCTTTTTGGATTAAATAACGAAATTGAATGTAAACAAATAGTAATAGCCAAAGAAGACATCAATCTAGATCCAAGAACAGAATTTATAGTTCCAGCTGTAATTAAAAATGAAACTAATTACCGATTTGGCCATATAGATTATCCAAAAGACAATAGTACACAAGCAGGAGTATTGGTGGCTTCTTCTTTAGTAGACCTCTCGAAAAAGACCATTCCAGTCAGAATTGCTAACATCAGTGATAAGACGAGGACTATCAAGAAAGGAGAGGTGATAGCATCATGTGCTCCTGTGACGTGCATAAGTCAAAATTCCAGTCACTCTGAGAAATCTTCAGATAATTTAGTCAAGGATTTGTTACAAAATACGGACTTAGATCCAAATCAGAGAGATGCTGCTGAAAGTTTAATTAGAGAATTCCAAAGTTTATTTTCCCAAACATCTGAAGACTTTGGACGAACTAAAATGGCACAACACCGAATTGACACGGGAGATCACTCTCCTATTAAACAGCACCCTAGACGATTACCTTTTGCCAAGCAAGAAGAGGTGCAGAATTTAATTAAAGATATGGAAGAAAATGACGTCATCGAACCATCAACAAGTCCATGGGCGTCTCCCATTGTATTAGTAAGAAAGAAGGATGGTTCTACAAGATTTTGTGTAGACTACCGCCGACTGAATGACGTCACCAAAAAGGATAGTGACCCTCTGCCAAGGATTGACGACACTCTTGACACACTTGCGGGCAACACTTGGTTCTCGACTCTGGATCTGAAGAGTGGTTACTGGCAGGTAGAGATCCATCCGGACGACCGCGAGAAGACTGCCTTTACAACGGGACAAGGATTATGGCAGTTCAAAGTAATGCCTTTTGGTCTATGTAACGCACCTGCAACTTTCGAACGGCTTATGGAAACGGTTCTCCGGGGACTGTCATATGAAGCATGTCTTGTTTATTTAGATGATATCATACTCATAGGAAAATCCTTTGATGAACATCTGAACCACCTCAGGCGAGTGCTACAAAAATTAAAGGAAGCTAATTTGAAGTTAAGCCCTTCGAAGTGCAGTTTGTTTCGCAATGAAGTCGCCTACCTTGGACACATCATTTCGGCGGAAGGAGTTAGGACTGATCCGGAGAAGATATCGGCCGTGAAAAATTGGAATCGTCCAGCAGATGTTCACCAGCTTCGAAGTTTTCTAGGATTATGCACCTATTACAGAAAATTCGTCAAAGGCTTCTCGATGATTGCAAGACCACTTCATAAATTAACAGAAGCCAATCAAAAATTTATGTGGACACAGGAATGTGACGCTGCTTTCGAAAAGCTTAAGGAGGCCTTGACATCCACTCCAATTCTGTCGTATCCTCAAATCGATAAGCAGTTTATACTTGATACGGATGCAAGCAACGAAAGCATTGGCGCTGTACTGTCCCAGGAAATCGACGGCCAGGAGCGTGTTATCGCCTATTTCAGCAAGTGCTTGTCAAAGGCCGAGCGAAACTACTGCGTGACAAGAAAAGAGCTTCTTGCTGTAGTGAAAGCCATAGACCACTTTCATCACTATCTTTACGGTCGAAAATTCCTGATCCGAACTGATCATGCTTCTCTAACTTGGCTATTGAATTTTAAGAACCCTGAAGGCCAGATAGCCAGGTGGATACAAAAGCTTCAAGAGTACGATATGGAGATACGCCATCGAAAAGGCTCATCACATGGAAATGCAGATGCTCTCTCAAGAAGACCCTGCTCAGAGAATTGTAGATACTGCGACCGGGTTGAGAAGAAATTTAATGTCAAAGGTCCTATAGTAAGACAAGTTACAACTGGGCCTACGTCATCGCAAGATCCGTGGAGTGACGAGAGCCTGCGTAAAGATCAACTTGCTGATCCTGAAATTAAGCCAATTCTAGAGCTGAAAGAGGAGTCCAACAGGAAGCCCAGCTGGCAAGACATGGCCCATTACCACCCTACGACTAAACGTTATTGGGCTCTCTGGGATTCCTTACATTTGAAGAACGGCATCTTGTACCGAAAATGGGAGTCTGACGATGGAAAGACATGTAGATGGCAACTACTACTCCCTAAGTCGAGAATTTCTATGGTCCTTCAAGAACTGCATGGTAGTCCCACAGGAGGTCATTTTGGTGCAATGAAGACCCTGCAAAAGGTTCGAGAGCGTTTCTACTGGAATAATGTTCGCAGTGACGTGGAGAAGTCGTGTCGAACTTGTGACACCTGTGTAGCACGTAAAGGTCCTAAGAGGCGAACCCGTGGGCGATTGCAACGTTTTAATGTAGGAGCTCCTTTCGAACGAATTGCACTAGACATCCTGGGTCCACTTCCTAGAACATCTGATGGCAATAAGTACATCCTCGTTGTCATGGACTACTTCACTAAGTGGCCTGAAGCCTACGCCATTCCTAATCAAGAGACGGTAACCGTAGCAGACATACTGGTTCAACACTGGGTTTCCAGATACGGAGTTCCTCTTCAAATCCATTCCGATCAAGGAAGAAACTTTGATTCGGCTGTGTTTAAGGAAATGTGCGGACTACTCGGCATGGACAAAACTCGAACTACACCTCTACATCCTCAATCGGACGGCATGGTGGAGCGGTTCAATCGTACCATCCTAAATAGCCTCTCTCTCCTGGTGTCTAGAGACCAACAGGACTGGGACAAGAAATTGCCTCTTTTCCTGCTTGCCTACAGGAGTGCCACTCATGAGGCCACTGGTTACTCCCCTTCTCAAATGCTCTTTGGTCGTGATCTTCGTCTGCCTGCTGATCTTTTGTTTGGCCGTCCTCCTGATGCTCCTTCATCGCCTGAGGAATATGTCGATGAACTCCAGGCACGGATTGAGAAGATTCATTGTCTAGCGAGGAACCGAATTGGACTGGCATCAGAAAAGATGAAGACACGGTACGACACAAAGGCAACTGGACATGAGTTCAACGAAGGTGACAAAGTTTGGTTGTGGAATCCGATACGTCGTAAGGGACTGTCGCCAAAACTACAAAGAAACTGGGACGGTCCTTACACAGTCGTCAACAGGCTGAATGACGTCGTCGTACGCATACGAAAATCGCCACACACCAAACCCAAGGTCGTACATTATAACCGGCTAGCCCCTTATTTTGGCCAAAGTGATTAAAAATTCAAAACTGGAATTTCAGACCATGGTCATGAAAGTCGCTTTTTGTAAATATGTAAATAGTAATTAGTTCTTATTTATGTAAATCTTATTATTTATTTATTTATTTATTTATTTATTTATTTGTTTGTTTATTTATTTATTTTAAGTGTTTTCCTCTAACTCAAGGATTGCACTGCCCGGGACGTGCAGTCTTTGAGGAGGGGGTAGTGTTACGAATTTTGTAAATAGTTAGTGTTTGTACTGTAAAATAATGTAAATAATCTTATTAAGCTCCATTCCTTTACTAATATTAGTTTTTGTTACATTGTCTCTGTTATCAAGCAAACTTGTCCATTATTTTCAGTGTATGTCTATGGGAGATTGGCGAAATAATGAAGATATCGCCAAGTTGGCGTCACTTTTGGCGACTAATTTTGGTCGCCAAATTTGGCGATATATCGCCAAGTTGGCGACGAACTTGGCGATTGTTGGCGATGGTAACCATTCCCTATTTATGGTAACCCCCCTTAGGTCTACTGATACATTGTTTGTTGTTCCGTGGTTTTCCAGGTTTTTCTAGAAATTTCTAGCACATGCTACGAGACTATATATAAGGAGAGCGATACGAGCTGTTGTTGTTATTATTTACCAGTCAGTCATTGAGTGAGCTACTAGAGATTGTCCAAGCAAGTTTGCTTGATGTATTGAGTTTTATCTACGTTGTTTTGAATGTGATATAGTGTTGAGACATTGTATAAAGAGTCTCTGCGACCTATATTTGTACTTGTTCGATAGATTTAAACAGTTATTTTGGAATATCTTGTAATATTTGTGAGTTTCGAAGACTCTGTTGTTCTGAAGATCTGTAAATAAATTATTTTCTACTTTTCTAAGAGAAAAGAGTTTGAAGTTGTCTAACCATAAGATCGAAAGAACCCTATATACGCTGCAACAATATAATGGAATATACCGATCAAAGATTTATAATTCCTGCCGCAGCAAACTTCTATCAGTAAATTTTGAACAGAATATTTGCCTTCATTTAGCGGCCTTATTTCGTGAAACCTTTTTTTTTCCGTAGGAGTTTGTTTAGGTATTATATTTTTTCTATGTGTTTTTTTAGTTTGTCATAATATGTTGGAAACGCAGGAACTGACTATCATTAAAGTAAACTCCCACCAGTAAAAATAATTTTGGACTTTTGCTGTAACTCTGTACTTCATGCAATATTTAAGACAGAAATTTCTCAATAAGAAAGCATTTAGCCTGTTACGAGGCGATGATGTAGTTTTTTCCCAGCTTAACCCTGAAATCGGGGAATTTGGTCGTTTTTAATCGTAACAAATAAATAGATGATTATTCGAACATACTTTATAAAATAAGTTACATATAAGATGAAAAAAGCAATTTAAATAAATAAGTGATTTAGTTTATAATGAATATTCTAGTGTGAAATATTTTTAGAAATCACAGAAAAAAATATCCGCGGTTCTAGTGTTAATTAGTTGTTGCTTGCCCTTCAAGCGGTTAAATGAGGCGAAATTTTCTTGTTTAATAAAAATACCGGATAAGAATTGAAACAGGCCTTTGAATGAAATTTCTGATTTTTTCTTAGACCTGGCTGCGTATATGACAATATATTTCTCCAATTATCATCTTATAAATGCTGATATTTTATGAGATAAAAAGGGTTTCTTTAATAAAAACTTTTTTTAAACTAATGTACCAAATGTTATGTCATTAAATGAGATTATAAAGATATCAAAGATGCATTACTGGAAATTTCTGCATAATTTTTGTTTATAAATACTGTGTGAAAAAGCGTTAAAAATATTGCTAAAATAATAATTTTAATTTATGGTTATGAAATATCTATGGTGAAAAAATTCTCATATGGTCCTGCATATCATATATAAATGTAAAATGTTTGCGCTGGGTTTAACACAAAATATGTTTACTATTTATTAAAATTCGTTTAAAAGCATTATTTGCGCGGATCTACTCAACTTCCACACCCGAAGAGTTTTCTGAATAAACAATTACGGAACTCCTCTATTTTTTATTTTAATGAACGTATGGTCATCATTGTCAACGCTATCGATTATGCTTTGATATCAAAATGTGTTGGTGTTGCAGACATGAATAATGAAAAATAATTTTGGAATCGAAACAAACTAAATTCTTCGATATCGAAATGTAATGACAGTGATCTTAAACAAATTAAATAAAAATGTTTATCATCAAATTAAGTGTAATTTAGAGTAATTTAAGTTAGTATTTTTAAGCTTTTTAACCGAACGGCTCTGCTGTATTTTCCATCACGTTAGATAATTCGGACTAACTAACAGTTAATAAATGATTCACACAGATATGTACGGACATATTTATTACTTAATAGAAAAAAAAAATAAATTTCGCATACATAGCAAAGAAATTTTTTTAGCAAAATTCTGGTGCAATTAGAGTTTTAGGTATTAAATTGAGCGGATCAATCCATTTCAAATGGTCCAGAAAATATTTTTTTGGTCGCTCCACCATTTTTAAAAAAACTAAATTTTTTTGTACAACAATTCTAACATGACAGAAGTTCAAAATGACTATTATTTTAATTTTACTATTTTTTGTTTGTGTATGGCGGCCATCTTTATTTCATCGTGTTCATCGATTTTCTCAGATACTAGAGATACGCAAAATTGTAAATATCTCGTCTTTTATTTTCCCAATTGAAATGGGGTTTGCAGCATTTTGTTCAGAATAAAATGGGCTAAATGTACGGTGGTAGAATAATTTTGAAAAATAAATTTTTACAGGTGAAATTTTAACACAAAATTTAAGATTTTTTCCAAAATCTATCCATTTGCAAGAGGGAATTTTTTATGCAAGGAAAACTGTCAACCTTACACAATTTTTTCTACAAATAGGTCAAAAGTGCGTGTACTCATACACTAAGTCCCAGATCTGGGAGTCAATTTCCCTTTGCGAAAAAAATTCCGAAATTCTTAAAAAATTTCAAAAATTGCACTTTTTAGGCTTTGATGGGGCACGAGATAAAAATTTGAAATTCTGCCCTTTGATAGTATTTTGTAGTAGTGTTATGTATAAAAAAATTTCAAGAAGGAGATTTGATTACAAGCTGAGATATGACATGGACAATATGTGAAAACAATATTGTCAAACTATTGTAACCTACTATGTAATTGTTCCACAAGACTGTCAACCTTACACAATTTTTTTCTACAAATAGGTCAAAAGTGCGTGTACTCATACAAGTCTCAAATCTGAGAGTTGATTTCTGTGGGTTGAAATAGTGTTAAGCTCTTTGTTGAGCAAATATAGTATCTTTATAAATTAAACATTTGTTGTTAAACTGTTTTCAACAAACGATATTTTCTGTGTAAATATTGTAATAAATGAGACTAATATAATTTCTCCTAATAAACTCATACTAGCATTTCTGAACATTTTTTAATCACCGTATCTCAGCTTATAGTCAAATCTTCCTCTTGAAATTTTTTGTACATAACACTACTACACAATACTATCAAAGGTCAGAAATTCAGATTTTTATTTCGCGCTCCACCAGAGATATTAAAGCCTAAAAAGTGCGATTTTTGAAATTTTTGACGAATTTCGGATTTTTTTTTGCAAAGAGAAATCAACTCCCAGATCTGGCACTTGGTGTATAAGTACACGCACTTTTGACCTATTTGTAGAAAAAATTGTGTAAGGTTGACAGTCTTGTTGAACAATTACATAGAAGGTTACAATAGTTTGGCAGTATAGTTTTCACATATTGTCCATGTCATATCTCCGCTTGTAGTCAAATCACCTTCTTGAAATTTTTTGCATATAAAATTACTACACAATACTATCAAAGGCCAGAATTTCAGATTTTTATCTCGTGCCTCACCAGATATAAGCCTAAAAAGTGCTATTTTTATTTTTTTTGCAAAGAGAAATTAACTCCCAGATCTGGCACTTGGTGTATGAGTATATGCACGTTTGACCTATTTGTAGAAAAAATTGTGTAAGTGTGACAGTTTTCCCTGAATGAAAAATTTCCTCTTGCAAACGGATAGATTTTGGAAAAAATCTTAAATTTTGTGCTAAAATTTCACCTGTAAAATTTTATTTTCCGAAATTATTCTACCACCATACATTTTGCCTATTTTATTCTGAACATAATGCTGCAAACCTCATTTCAATTGGAAAAATAAAAGACGAGATATTTATAATTTTGTGTATCCTATTATCTGAGAAAATCGCTGCACACGATGAAACAAAGATGGCCGCCATGCACAAACAAAAAATAGTAAAATTAAAATACCGGTCATTTTGAACTTCCGTCATGCTAGGATTGTTTTACAAAAAATTTCAGATTTTTTAAAAATGGTCGAGCGACCAGTGCCGGACCACTTGAAATGGATTGACCCAAGCGGTTTCATAAGCATTTCACCGCCCCTAAAAGGGCCAAATATGAAAAGAAAATACTATTCCTTTTACCAATGAACTCATATTTTTATGAATAATAAAATTGCACAATAAAAAAATCGACGATTTTTTAAGGGATTTTTCCAAAACCACCCGACGACTAAGTGGTTAAAAAGAATATATTTTACACTGTTAGTGACCCCTTTAAGGGGCGGTGGTTTAGTCATCAATGATATCAGGGCTGCCACAGGCGACCAATCTTCGCTCAAAAGCATTTATCTAATATAAAGTTTAAACTATTTAGGGTAGATGTGCCAGTAATAGACTCCCTTAAGGATTTTCTTGAAAAAATAATATTTCATTAATAGTTATAACTCTTAAATTCCAATTTTTTTCATATTGTATTAATCTTTAAACAGTATTTAACTAATCCCATAGTTACATTTCCCAATAGAAATAAAAATTAATTTCTAAATAATAGAAATATATCTAAACACCCAAAAGCTCAGTAATGGACCGCCTATGTTCCAGTAATGGGCACCCTACATTCCAGTAATGGGCCACCGTGAAAAAAATAACAGATAATTGTTTATTCAATTGTATTTTGCTTCAGAACTTAATGGAAGCATATTAATAAAACAAAATACTATAACTTAACTTAGAAATTCATTACATTAAAGGATTCATAAGAAAAAACATAAAACAAAATATTTAAATTTAAATTATGAATTTATTATAATCAAGTATTTATAATGTAGATACAAAACAAAATTTTAATGATATTATTAAAAGTTTATTACATTAGAGGATTTATATTGTAGAGACTTAAAACAAAATATTTAAATTTAAAGGATTTATAAGATAAAGACAATGTTTTTCTGAAATCAGGTTTAGATAAAATAAGGTAATAAAAAAAGTCTCCAATCTTCATTCATATCATTATCTAAATGATTTGTGCAAATATGAAATTTAAATAACAAATCTTTAATTTTATCACCACTTTCCAATAGTTCAAACTATTCAATACAGAATTTTAGAATGCATTTAAAATGATAAATGCTCTTGCACTATCCAACCATTTTCAAATAATCATATAGCCCATGAATTTGGCACAGATTGATTCCACAATTTCCCTTGAGAGATACTTATATAGAAATATTATCATCAATGGAACAATCTCACTATTTGCTGAAAAATATCCCATAACAATGATTTGTTCTTTTTTGTTATTCGATGCTACATAATATACATCTTTAACTGATTTTGGTCCCAAAATTTTCCCTGTTTTAAGAGCACAAAAGAAAACCAGTTTTTTAACTGCATTGAAAATTCTCTCTGTATGTAGAATTTGGAAGAAAATATCAGTAATATGTTCTTTCAAACCATTCCAACTACATTTCTGAACCAACTTAAAACAACTTCTTTTGTAACGGCACATCTAGATTTTGTCAAATGTTCTGCTTGTTTTTTGTACCAATTTTGGATGTCTTCCTAAAAACAAATATTTATAAAAAAAAAAATTGCCTTTATTAAATTCTAGTAGATAAAATTTAAGTATTAAATTTGATTATTTAGCTTTTCAGTTAAATTAAAATATTTTATCTCTACTGAAATTACACTTTTAGTATTGGCCACTTGGGTGGTCCATTACTGAAAAATCACAGATTAAGCATTCCAGTAATGGACCACCCCTCCTAAAGTCTTAAAAATTAATAACATTTTGTAAATGGCCATTGATATATTAAATTCAATGTTTTATATTGCTAATCAAACAAAAACATTCATTTTTTACAAAAAAATAAAAAAGATATAAAACTAAGTAAGTAAAGCATGTTCATTAAGATTTTCAATGAAAAACAGCTAAACTCTGAAACTTTATTTTCTACTTCCTGATTATTTTCATGAAAACTGAAAAAAATCAATCCAGTTTATAAAACATGCAAGGTGGAGTTCAGGAAAAAAATAATAAAAGCTTAACTATTATTTAACCCTAGAATGCTAACCATTCGTCTCCTGGACGAAGCCTATAAGAAACGCCTTTTACCTGCCTCCCCTAAAACAGGAAATGGGACGCGCCATACAGTACCTTCATTTGACCTTGATACCTTCACACAAGGCTATTCCTTCTTCCGGAAATATTTGTGCGTGTGATGTTTTTAGAAAAATGTTAGTCTCGCAGACGAATGGTTAGCGTTAACGTTTGCTTTTCAGAATCTGACTTAGTTTTTTTCTTCCATTTACTGCTTTGTCATGTCGAAACGTTTTGCTAGAGAAAATTTTTGGGGTAGACCTGAGGCTATCCGGGAACTATTAAAAGAATTAAGTGATGAAGAAAATTCTATTTCGGAGGAAGGATCAGAAAATGAAGATTTTATAGAAGTTCAAAATGAGGAAATTACAGACAGCGATAGAGACGAAAATCATGAAATTTCTTTTGACAATAAAGATGAAGGAAAAACGATACATGAAAAACAAGTCCAGGAAGATGAATGTATGACAGATTATAAAGCTAAAGTTGAAAATCGCGTTTTATCAAAGAAAAGTGAATGGGTTGAAAATATTCCGAAATTTTTCGAGTCATGTGATAAATCTATTATTTATCCTGGTAAAATTCAGCTCAATGGTAAAGATAAATCAAAATGGTCATCTGTTCCTAAATCAAGTAAAACAAGGACAGCAGCTCGAAATATTATTCATTTCATTCAAGGTCCAAAGGACTCAGCAAAAGGGCTTTACACACCTATTGAAACATTTAGTCAATTTTTTACCCCTCAAATGCTGGAAATAATTGTTTTTCATACTAATTCTGAAATTAGAAGAAAAAAAGATCGTTATGCTGAGAAAAAAAATACAGTATCGGAAACTTGTGTTGAAGAAATTAAAGCCTTACTAGGATTACTTGTTCTATCAGCAGCTATGAAAAATAATCATTTAGCAACACATGAGTTATTTGATACAACATTATGTGGTCAGCGGTACAGAGCAGGAATGAGTGAGACGAGATTTCGTTTTTTGGTGAACTGCCTACGATTTGATGCAAAAGAAACAAGAGCTGAAAGAAAAGAAAAAGATAAATTTGCACCTATCAGAGAGATTTGGGATGAATTTATTAAGGGTTGTATGGATTCTTATAAACCAGGATCTTATGTTACTATTGATGAACAATTAGTAGCTTTTCGAGGAAGGTGTCCATTTAGAATGTATATACCGAATAAGCCTGCAAAATATGGCATTAAAATAGTAATGATGTGCGATGTTGGAACGAACTATATGATCAATGCAATACCTTATTTGGGTTCGAATACACAAACTAAAGGTATTCCTCTGGCATCTTATTTCGTCGAAGAGCTAACAAGAAATATTCAAGGGACAAATAGAAATATTACAATGGACAATTGGTTTACATCGATACCCTTAGCTGAAAAACTATTAACGAGTTCTATGAAATTAACGGTTGTGGGGACTGTTCGGAAAAATAAAAAAGAAATTCCTCCTGAACTCTTACAGTTGCGTTCTCGAAGGATTGGGACTTCAATGTATTGCTTTGACCAAACCAAAACTCTTCTGTCGTATAAAACTAAACCAAATAAATGTGTTATTCTACTGTCTACTCTTCATGAAAACCCAAACGTCAATAAAGAAAGTAAGAAACCGGAAATAATAGAATTTTATAATTCTACAAAAGGAGCCGTCGACACTTTGGATCAGATGTGTAATAACATGTCATGTAGCAGAAAAACACGCAGATGGTCTCTTTGCGTGTTTTATGATATGATAAATATCAGTTTAGTGAATGCACATGTTATATATGTCCATAATATGGCACAAAAAAAAGAAAAAGCATTATCCAGAAAAACGTTTGCGATAAAGCTAAGTGAAGAACTTCTTGCTCCATGGATGAAGAATCGTCTCAATACATCAACTTTGCCCCGACCAACAAGGACAATTATAAATGAACTTTTGAAATTGGATATGAACATTCAACAACCAGAACAATCTCAATGTAAAAAAAGGAAAATTTGTGCATTTTGCCCATATAAATTGCGTAGAATGACGCGCAACTTTTGTCTAACATGTTCTAGAGCAATGTGTGGTGAACATCACGCTAACATGTGTAAAGACTGTTTTGAAAATAAATAAACCGTGTTTTCTTGCTTACTTGAAGATCTAAAGCGATGAAGTCATCTGCAGGTAGTATAGTTTTATTTTATTTAGATATCAAAAGTGATTTTTAGCACGCTCACCCACAGTTCGTCTGGGAGACGAATAGTTACCATTCCCGTAAGTTTTTCAAAGGGTAGCATTCTAGGGTTAATATTATTTTATAAACAAAAAATTGCGAGGTGGCCCATTACTGGAAGGAGATCCATTACTTGCACAACTACCCTATTTCGTGCAAATGTTGTCTAAATCTTTGTTAACCCTTTCCGGCACACTGCGTCCGGTCTGGGATACCAAATTTTAATTTCAAACTTGCAATCGGCACCAAAAATATTTTAGTAAATTTTTTCCTTTACAATAAATACTTAAATTAAGGATTTTACAATATCAAAGAAATTCGTTTATGAATTCCGGTGTCAGTCGATAACTTCTCATTTTACTAAGAGATTTTGCCCGTGCCGAAAAGGGTTAAGGAGGTCTGTTAACCCCTTGAGGTGGAACCCCTCTGATGGTGGAATTTTCCACCACATAATTTTAATTCCGAAATGTCACAATGATACCAGAAAATTCGACCAAATTTATTTGAAAAAGGTTTAATGCATTTTTTCGTGTTTATCGTTAACCGGTTATTTTCTTTGCAAAATACTGGTGCCAATGTGACACTTCGAATTTTGAAGAAAATTTTACCCCAGAACTCAAAGGTTTAAAAAAAGTGGTGGAAGTTATTTTAACCCCTTGAAAGATGGTGGTATGCCTACCAAATCACTTTTTTTTAATTCCCACAATAACGTTTGTACGAAAGTTTTGGCAAGGAAATTTTCGTTTTATTAGATGCGTGAATCAAAACTTTTTTTAAAAAAATATAAATAGTTTTGTTTTCAAATTCCGGTGTCGATCATTAATTTCAATACTTAAGCAATGAAAGTGCTCTGTGAAGTCCTGTGGCGTAAATCAGGGCAGTGTTACCAGTGGGCTACTTTTTTATATTTTTTATCCAGATTTTTTGGTTGGCACAACTTTTTTAAACGGTAAAATTCCCTTTCTTTTTGCAAAAATTAATCTGTCATTAAACAAACGCACTTTAAAATACATAAAAAAAGTGCAAATCAATAACATGAATTTATAAAACAATATAGAACCTACCGGGTTATTCAGAACCACGGCAACCAGTAAGGCCTCCATTTTTCCAGAAGCTTCAACTCCGAAAACCCTTTGATAAGGAAGTTTTGCCTTGTTCGTTCAATTAAGGTCTGAAATTAAATCTAAAAATGCTTTTTTGCGTTTTCTGATGTGAATTCAATTTTATACTAATAAAAGAACAAACCGCTCTGCCTGAGTGTGTGTTGCGTCTGCCGATGGCTAACGAAAACTGCAGCAAGTACGAGGATCAATTTTTTGTGAAGAGAAGTTAGATCTCTCCAGGTGAACCTGAAAATGAGAATTTAAAAATTTTTTGATTACTTTGCGAGCTTTAAATTACGAAGTATAACTCACTCTCATCAAAAAGTCAATACTTTGGTATTAAGGAAACGAACAAGCTCGCACATGCACACTAATGTGCCACTAATTTATCACCGAAACGAAGGGAAGAAGCGTTTTCGGCTGCATTTCTGTTTTTTATATTGTTTTGTTTTAATCTAAATTGACCAAACCATTCACTACAGTTGAAATTGAAAGACATAGTACGAAAGATCGAGTTTTTACATTTTAAATGGTGCAATTATTTCTTTTAAATGTGGCAGTTAACCCTTTGAAAGAAAATTTTCAAAAACAGTCTTTCCCTTTTATTGCAATGCGTCTATACGACGAAAATTTAAGGATACACACAAACCAAAATAATGCTAATAAAGCTGAATTTTTTTTTCAAAATGATAGTGAAATTAGTTTTTTTAAATATGAATTTTAATCTTTTAAAATTTACCATTAAGCAATGGTTATTTTACGGCTCATGGAGAGGAAATTTTTTTATAAGTTGAAAATAACTATAATTCCGTATTTTAATACAATCTTTTTACCAAAATCGCAATAGAACAGATTTAAATCACCAACAAAAAAAAATCAAAACGCTTGAAGGAATAGAAACATTTTTTACGTAATAAAATATGTGAAAACTTCGAAAAAAAAATTTAAATCGAGGGATATTGCTGCTGTTTCTTTTGACTTCTACTAAACGTTTTCCTTCTTAAGTATACATATTTTTTAATGAAATTTGAAAAAAAGCTTAGTTTTAGTTACATTTACGATCCATTAAAATTTCAGAGAATTCGGACAATAATAATAATCTATTTTACTAAGATAGTGAAACCGACGCAGAAAAAAGAAAGTGAAGACACCATTAACTCCTTGGGGGCAAACGACACGTATACGTGCCGCACAAAGGCTTAATAATCCTTGCTTACCTCCACCAGTGAAATTTAATCGTAAAATTTGCCTTATTTAATCGAAACATTTTCTCGATTTAATAAGGAACAAATCTGTATTTAAAAACCGGTGACAAAACATTAAAAATTTCGTAAAAGGACCCGCCACGAGGGGGCTAACTCTTCGGTACGAAACCTTAATTTAGGGGGTCTGGGTTTTGCAGGGTAGTGCTCTAAAACCTCAGTCTTCTAAACGAAAGGTCGCTGATCGATACTCAGTAAGACGAATTTGTAATTTTTATTTTTAATTTTATTATTGTTATTTTATTTTTTTACAATTTTAAGGGTTTTTAATTAGTTTTAACTTTAAAACAATTGAATTATTTGAGAAAAAATTGCACATAAATGAATCGAATTATAATAATTAAAAAGAAAAACTACATTTCACATAGTCCAATCGATTTAAATATTTTTTTTCAATTTTAAGTTTTTTTATTTTTATTAATGCTTCTTGCTAGAGTCCCCCCTCCTGTTTAAAAATATTACTATTTAGGAATATAAAATGATACTAGCTTGGATCTACAAAGAGTTTGTCATGGAGCAATAATTGTAATGCAGGGTCCCCATCAGAAGTAAAATACAATAAAACTAGCTTACAAGGAAGGTTACTCTCCTGGGCATACTCAGATTTTTTGAAAAAAAAAAACTAATTAAACTATTTATATATGTAATAAAGGAGCAGTAAAATTTAACGGCAGAATTACAGCAGTGTTGCCTGATGAGCTACTTTTTTTTAATTCAGATTCTTGATTAGCAGAACTTTTTACAAATGATAAAATATGCCATATTCAATGTCATGATAATTAAAGCAAATGCAAAAGGTAATTTACCGTTTCAAAAAAATGGTGCCAATCGAGAAATCTGGATTTTAAAAAAGTAGCCCACTGGCAACACTGAATTATAGTAAATAGTATGCAAAAAAATAAATAAATAAATAAATAAATAAATAAAAATCTTAAATATTTGGCGTAAAAAAGACGAAAACGTCACCCGAAATTTGGAGAGAAACACATTTCTTCCCCAAAAGTAAACGAATTTAATGTAACTTAAAATTCTTTATCAATAGTTTTTAAAATGAGGGTAAATGGTATATATGAATTTAAATTTAAACAATTAAGGAATTTAATAGATGTATTTTCTTTTTGTACTACATATCTATGTTCCTTATTGCTTCAGTTATTTAATTTTATCAATGTAAACATAATTTCATATTAAAAAAATGTTTTCATATATTTAACCCTTTGAGCTCTGATGGTAGAATTTTCTACCACATAATTTTAATTCCGAAATGCAACAACGATACCAGAAAATTTGACCAAATTTATTTGAAAAAGGTTCAATGCATTTTTTCGTGTATATTGTTAATCGTTTTTTTTCTTTGCAAAATACTGGTGCCAATGTGACATTTGGAATTTTGAAGAAATTTACCCACCAGAGCTCAAAGGGTTAAGCGTATTCATTAATAAAGACTGATGAAGTAATACATTTGAACTCAATATCGGAGAAGTTTTTGTTTCCATATCAACAAAGTTGAATCGGCAGTGCTCATTAATTTTCTTAATTTTGAGATTGAAACGATTTTATTTATTTGTTTTTTTAATTCATAATATTTCATAGCTAACTTTCAATATATGTGTGTGTATATATATATATATATATATATATATATATGATAAAATTACCGTTAAAACTAACTAAAACTGACAAAACTAAAGTTATTTAAATAATTTTTTTAAATACAAGTTCAACATGAAACAGACATTTTTACCTTAAAAAGTATTTGAGATAAAAATGTATTTTTTGATATTTTATTTCTTCGCCAACAACAGTGATAAACCACGAAAAAAACGAAATGTTCATGACGAAATGTTTACGAACGTTCTAAAAAAATTCCGTCGAATTTTTTTATAAACATATATATCCACACGAGAAGAATACTCTGTAATTTTTTCAGAATTTTCTCAGCCTGCCCTTATGGAGACCTTCCTTGTTAGTAGGAAACACAAGCAACCAGGGATAAAAATTTCTTTTATGCAGGATCTTTAAATTGCTCAAAGCTTAACCCTCTAGATCCCAAACCGCCAGAAACTGCCCGAGATATATTGAGATATTTTAATTCGTATATCCTAATTCCAAAATTAAAGTAGCAATATTGGCTTTAATTCATAACAGACATTCCGGATTTAAATAAACCGAAATTTGTCATTGAAACTTTCTGGTTTAAAGCCAGATTTTCTGAACTGCATAATTTCTAGAACGTGTTCTATCATGGGAATTAAAGGGTTAATTACATTTTTGAGAAGGGGGAGGGACTGAAATCTGTTTTTTTTTCAGTTTATTTTATGATTCCGTTATAAACAGGCTTTACTGTATTATAAAATAAATTTGAAGAATAGTGCCGTTAAAAAAATTATATAGTGGTATTTTATTGTTATTTTTTTTCAATAGTACAGTTTATAATACATTTGTAATTGTTTTTTCATTAAAGATGATAAATAAAAAATTTAACTATTTAAAACATAATTAAAGTTTAATTGAATAATTAAAGTTTTCTAAACAAAAGGTTTTTGGTTCGATACTCGGTAAGACTAAGTTGTAATATTTATTATTTTTATTATTATTATTATTTACAATTTTAAGGGTTTTTAATTATTTTTAACTTTAAAATAACTGAATTATTTGAGAAAAATTCACCCAAATGAATCGAATAATAATAATTAAAAGAAAAATTACATTTTACATAGTTACTTAACTGATTTGCCCGTACGCTATTAGGGCAAGACGAATTTGCTTAATTCATCATTTAAAGCTTTTTGTCACCACTACTTTTTTTAAATGGAATGGCATACTATTCATAGGTAGAAATGTTTAGAATAAACATTAAGAATATTTTAGCTTAAGAAAGTGGTATAAACCCATATTTTCAATTTTTTGCACGTAAAAAAGGATCCTGTTAAGGGGTTAACCGCCACAACTATAAGTTTGAAATTTTCATGTTTTTAGATGAATGCCATTTGCTACCACAAACTCTCAGAGATAATATTAGTTCATATGATTTAAAAATTTCAAGTTCTTAATTAAGGCCCGTTTTCAATATAAAAATAGTGGTGGCGATGTAAATAACTTAAATATGTGCATTTATTTTGACCATTGCGTAAACGCAACACCAGCGGGTAATGGGTTAAATAAATTTTTTTAGTTAAAAAAGTTTTTTTTTATTATTAATTGTACCTGTCGCTAGAACCCCTCCCGTCCCCCCCCCCCAAAAAAAAACTGTAGAACGTTTTTTGGGGGGATATTAAATTATACTAACTTGGGTGAACAAAACGTCTGCCGTTGAGCAATAATTCTAATGCAGGGTCCTCGTCAGAAATAAAATACAATAAAACTAGCTTAGTAGAAAACACAAGCAACAAGGGATAAAATCATTTTTATGCAGGACAGGGTTCGCACACTCCTTATATTTTTTAAGGACTCTGGCACCACTATTAATGGTAGGGAAATTTTTATTTAATTTTTTAAAAACAAAAATCGCAACCACCACTTTTATTCTCAAATTTTGCAAGAGTTTTCTGCAGTGAAATACATTGAAAATGCTATAAAAAATTTGTGGTAAAATTGTGCGAACCCTGCAGGATCTTTAAGTTGCACAAACCTTAATTGCACTTTTTTGAGAAGGAGGAGGGACTGATGTTTTTTTTTTTCAGTTTATTGTATGATTACGTTATAAATAGGCTTTAGTGCATTAAAAAACAAATTTGCTGGATAGTGCCTTTAAAAAAATCGATATAGTGGTATTTGATTATTTTTTTTTCAGTATTACAGTTTATGATACATTTGTAATTATTTTTTCATATAAAAAGGATAAATAAAATTTTAAAATATTGAAAACATAATTAAAGTTTAATTGAATTAATCAATTAATTTTAAATAAAAGATTTTAAAGATTGGGACAAATAAAAATTTAAAACCTTAATCTGTGACTGTACACAACCTTCCAACTAAACAAGAATCGGGCCTGTTAACTTTCACAATGTCTGTTTACCTCCCACTCATCTGTGTACAGAACTGCAATACAAATTTCAGGTTCATTTAAAACTATTATTACCGGCCCGGGAAACGGAACAGCTAGTTTTTAAATAAATATGGAGGTAAAACAGGCAACCCTGGCGTAGGTATAAAAATTCATTTATCAGTTTTTTTTAATGTGCAGAAACTGTCAATGATTTACATGTGGGCATTTTCATAAGAACTTGTCGTGTAAGTCACATAATACGATTTTTTAGTTACCAGTAATTTAGAATGGAAAAATATGTGTTATTTTATCGGAGATGTCTAATTAACTGAATAAGGTCGAGCAAACCTTTCGAAAATAATGGTGATCAACAAGCATGATAGTTATTAGTAACGTGAATTATACGACAAGTGCTCATGGAAATACCCATGTATAATGTATATATCTCGAACTATTTTTATTAAGTTTTAAGAACGGATGCCCATTTAGTAGTACTTATTCTATACTGTTAAATAATATAAATAACTAGCAAAAAAAATTATAATGAGCTATGTGATTCAAACGAAAATGTTTATTTTAGCAATAAAATATATTAACCATTCCCTGCACGGGCAAAATCTGTTAGTAAAATGAGAAATTATCGACTAACACCGGAATTCACAAACGAATTTTTTAGATATTTTGAAATCCTTATTTTAAACTTTTATTGTAAAAGCAAATTTTTTCTAAAATATTATTGGTGCCGTTTCCAAGTTTGGAATTAAAATTAGGTATCCCAGTACCGGGCACAGTGTGCCGGGAAGAGTTTTAACCTTCCTACCCTGTTGAAATTTTACTCAAATTCGATTAAAATATTTTACACCAGAATTTTTATTTAAATCCATTTAACGTACTTATTTAACTTTAGTCTTTGTGTGATATATTTAATTTATGAAAAATTTTCTGGTTTGAATCAAATGAAACGCATTATAGGACTGGGTCGATTAGACCCATTCAGGGTAGGAAGGTTAAGTAAAGTATATCTTATTGACAATTTATTAACCTTTTGATTACGGGGTGGGGACATATGTCGTCCCAGAGGCTATTTTGTTCTCACCAGTTTTTGAAAACTATTCTCTGTCATAGAATTAAACCAGTATAAATTCAAGAATAATATAACTCAAATGAATTATTTTATAAATTGCGATGCGAGTAAATATAGTAATAGTCGCCACTCCTAACCCGCAATCAAAAGGTTAACCCTTTCCGTCAGACTTTACTTTTGTTGTTAAAATGCTGAGACAATTGAATGACACCAGAGCTTGGGAAGAAATTCATTTGGAAATAAGTAAAATATTTTTTTCACGTACAATCTAAATAAAAAAAAGATATTGATGTAAATGTTGCATTAAGGAATTAATGTTACGTGTGCAGAATTTAAACCACCATGCCGGACGGTGTTAAAGGATAATATTAAAAATCCTGCCCTCTAATTCATATAATTTTTTACAGTAAGGCTCTTTTTAGATCTATCTGTTAATATAGTTTTATTTATGAAGCTGTGTATGGGTGTGGGTTAACTAATGCAAAAAGATAATTAGTAGCATTCTTAATACATTATTCTCTGTTGTTGCGTTGATCTAAAAGACATAATATGTGGGGCAGTATAAAGTCCAGGGTGCTGAGTATTCAGGGAAAAACAAGTCCAAAAATGTGTTACATACAGGTATTTTCTGACCAACTAACACACCCAAATTCGAGCGGAATGACAGGCTGAAGTACTGTAATATAAAGTTTATTCGTCTTATCTGTATGTTGAACCTTAACTGTTGAATTCACATACGTTTCTGTTAGTAATTACAATGCATATAACAAGTCGGAAATGCTGGTAATCAGTATATGTTTTTTTCGAATGCAAGAGTCATGTTTATTTCAGTATATATCTTCGGTACTATGCCAAACTATTCAATAAGAAAACAGTGTTGCCAGTGGGCTGCTTTTGTTAAATCCAGATTTATTGATTGGCACCACTTTTTTGATAGGGTAAAATTCGCGTTATTTAATCATATTTAATGACATATTAACCCCTTACGAGCGACACGTACACATGCCGCAAAAAGAGATCCTTGTTCTTCCTTATTAGCAAAAATTTATGGTTACATTTGCCTGATTTCATCGGAGCATTTTCTCGATTTAATCAGGCACAAATTTCTGTTTTTAAAAACCGATGACAAAACATTAAAATTTCGTAAAAGCCTCCCTTCGCGAAGGGAACGTAAAACCAGAAGGGAGCCTAACAAGAAATGTACAGGGTTGTTATAATTAAAGTTCGACTATTCAGAAGGCTCTAGAGCCGGTTCTATGGCTCCAAACGAAACGAAATTTCACTAGTACGTAGTTGAAGAGATGCGCTCTGCGAAAATCGAAAAAAAATATCAGTCAAAATTTTTGTCACTAGGTGGCGCTGCGCCAATATTTAAGGTGATGTATGCAGATTCATTATATCAATATCAGTCATTCCAGACGAAACACAGAAATTTAAAAGTTTCAACAAGCTTCGACGAACTGCGAATTGTTATAATTAAGTTCACCTAATCAGACAGATCTAGAGACTGACCTATGACTCCAAACAATACAGAAAAATGAATATCATTTCGTGTGATGTAATCTGCATCAACAAAAATAAAACATGTCGCTCGGCGATGAGGAAATAATGAATAACATTACGCATGCTCAATGAATCCTCCGCAATTTTTAATAATGCATTCCATTCTAAGAATTGTGCTTTCTCCAATATTGCGTAAATTGTCCTGTTAGATTGAGCGAATGTGAAGTCTAATACTGTCTTTCAGATCAGAAATTGTCTGACATCTGTCTTTAGATACAGAATCTTTCAAAAATCCCCAGAAAATAAAGGAATCTGAAAATGTCGGCTTCAATATTGGCCCAGCGCCACCTACTGACAAAAATGTTAACTAATTTTTTTTTCGATTTTCACAGAGCGCTCTTTTCAACTACGTACTAGTGAAATTCTGATTCGCTTAGAGCCATAGAACCGGCTCTAGAGCCTTCTGAATAGGCGAACTTTAATTATAACAACCGTGTACATTAAAAAAAAAGTAGCCACTGGCAAGGGCGGCGCCAGAGGGGGGACCGGGGGGGCATATGCCCCCCGTCGGGCATACTTGGCCCCCCCATGGGGGTCAAAATTCGATATCGTCGGGGAAAATATTTTGACTTTTGAATTTCATTCCCGTCAAGTTGGGTCAACATATAAAGATTTTTTTATTATATTAAACTCAGATTGATTAAATTCTTTTGGATACGAGTCGGTTTCTGACTGAATCTTGATTTTTGCAGATTGAGTTCAGATAAACTCGATCTTTTTAAAAAAAATGAATTTCTTAAAATAAAAATCTATATAGATGACTACACAGGATGATACATGAATGACTCTGTATGTGCATATATATATATAATTTTAAAAGATAAAATTTATACTTAGTTTTGTCGGGGCTGTCTTGGACGACTAGTAGAATGCTGCATCGGGTCGGGTAAACTGAACCTGACACGACTCGCAATCTGGATCGGGCGGGTTGAGTAATATTTTGTCGTTCTGGGTCGGATTCCAGTTCGGCTAATTGTTTCAGGTTCGGGTTTGGATGTTGACACTTATGGTTCTTGATTCAAGATCGATCTCTCAAAAGAATTTACAAAATTTGTTTTAAGTTGAAAATATATATATTGAATGTTAATGAGTTTATATATTCTGACTTTTTACTTAAAAGATAAAACTGATACTGGAGGTATAGTTGTAGATATAATTTTACATAATTGCATTACAGTATGGATATATTTTTTCATCAGTAACGGTTTGGATCTATTTGAGGCTGAAATGTTTCGGGTTCAGATCGAAATGTGGAGATGTCGGGGTTAGATCGTATTTCGGGTAAATTCCTGCATCACCTTGAGAAATTAAACCCAACTCGACAGGCGATTTGAGTCGGATATGGCTAAAATTAATATTTTTTTCGGAGAGGTTCGGGTTGACTTCTCTTTTTCAAGTCGGGTCAGATTTAATTGTTTTAGCGTAATGGGTTCGATTCTACCTCATTTCTTAAAAGTATAGCCGAAGTATATTTTAAAATGTAAGATTTATTTGATACATTGTACTTATTTGAATGTCAATGAGTGCATAAATTTATACATTAATTTTTCTACATAAAATATTGTAATTGATATTGGAGGTATTATTGTAGGTTATTTTTCCATTAATGCTTTACAAAATGGAATTTTCTTTTTCAATATCTCTTGCATTTCGAATTGGAATTGAAATACTTTTAGGTCGAAAATTTTCGAGTTCGGTTCATCTATGTTTTTAATACTGGTTGAGGTTGAATGGATATAGAATTAACAAGTTCAGGTCAGGTATAACCCAATCCACGGAGGACTCTATGGTCGCAAAATAATCCGTGAATTGAATTATTTTTTCCCTTGATTATATTCCGTTAAAACAGAAACATTTGCTTTAAATTTTGCTTTCATGCGCTTTAATTTTGCTGTTTCGCCCCCTCACCCCCCGCAAAAAACAAACAAACAAAAAAACACCAATTACCTGAAATATTCACATCTAAAGCAACATGTTTGCCAAATTACATTGGTGTTCTGGCTAATGCTGCTTAGTACTTTTTCGTATTAGGAACGGAATTTATAAATCCGTTTCATCTAAATATAGGTAAAAAAAACAGAAATCTAAGATCAAAATTTTCGAAAAATTCCCAATCAGAAGGCAGAAATTGCTTGAAATAATAGAAAAGTCTCTTCAAATCACAGGAATATTTCGGCATTGTCACGACGGACGCTTTTCGCTGATATTAAAATAACGCACTTTCAGCTTTCCAACTATTTTACAAATTTTCACTTCATTTACATTTGTCTTTTGGTTTTAATTTGGGAATTTTGTATTTAGGTTTTTGTTTCAGATTTAAGTTTTGTATCACATCAAAATTTGAAACATCGCACTTTCTGCATTCGATCAATATACACTGTAAAATAAAATGGAAATTAAAGATGTCTTTCCCATTGTTTTTATTACTACTACTATAGCTAAAAAAATCTGCTTTAATTTACACATTTTCTCGAAAATACAGAAAATTCACCAATCTAATACTAAAATCATCTGAAATCCACCAATATCTAAAGTTGCATTTTTGTTGAATCAAAAGATCGCTCACTGTACTGAGCAGCAACACTGTGCATTAGATTTTTCTATTTGAAACTGATTTTTTACGTATCTCTATTTACTCTCAAAATAATGAAAATTTTGTGAACCGAATCTCAAATTTTTTTGAAATTCTACAATCAAAAAACCAGAATTTCTTCAAGTAATAGAAAAATATGTTTCAATAACATGCGCGTTCCGGCAACTTATAGTCTGTACATTTTATTTTTGGAGAAATGTTTTTTGAGAGTGCATAAAATAACTACATTTTCTCAAAAGTGACAAAAATAGAAAATAATGAAATATTTATGAAGTAGTATAAGGTACATATTTCAAAAATTGTAGTTCAACTAATTAATTTCACTCCGTCAAATACATTCAATTCAAATAAAAAACTATCGTAATTTCGGGTGTATAAGCCGCGGATCAAACAATTCTTTTTGGACCCAGAAATCTTATTTAGTGATTGAGGACAAATATTTACGGCGATCTAACTAGTTATATTTGTTTCTTAAAAAATTCTGGGTCAAAAAAGAATTGTTTGATCTGCGGCTTATACACCCGAAATTACGGTAATATTTAGCATAGAAACGTATTCAAATTGAACGAAAAAAGATACGAAGAAATTTCAATTTTATGCACGTTTTGTTATTAGTAAGTATGATGTTTCTTTATCCTTGTGTTCTTACTTAGATTTCAATCTACGATGTTTAAAGCACAAAACAGCTGCAATTTACCAAAAAGGGTCAGCCTGTTTTGACTAGTTTTCAAATTCTGATGTGCAAGTTAATATAAAACAAACTTTTCGCCAATCGGAATAAAGAGATTGATGAATTTATATACCTCAATGTTGCAATGGGAATTACAGAAAAAAACACCTGTATTGTGATAGACCAAAAGGATATTTCAGAGTTACATAGATGCAGTACTCTATTTTCGTCAGTTGTCCATTGACCACAGATATAAGGAGTTAATTTTTTTCCTGATCTAGTATTTTTATTTTAATATATAGAAATAAGATTTAAAGTTTCAAGACTTTTATAAGAGTAAATCCAAATGATTTCTTATTTATTTTCGTTTATAAGTGATTTGATATTTTTACCCGAGTATTTTAATTTAAAATTGCTTTATACGCATAATTCGCATTTTTGTTGATAGTAATAATTTAACTAATGTTTTTGGAAGTTTTTCACGTATATTTTTGCATTCAGTAATACATAAAGTAGAGCTTGGATTCTTCGGACCTTTCGGGACCTAGGCCAATCCGATTAATGAAAAACAAGGAAAATATGATAACTTTAAAAAACGCATATGGCAATGTTTTTAGGTAACTTCCCTTCACATTTTTTCCAGGTTTCAGAAAGCAATTGTGGTAATGCATATTTTAGCACATTGAAAATGGCGCTTTTAGAAAGTTTTTTATTTTATTTATTTATTTTTTATTAAAATTTTAAATTTTATTTTTTGCAGAATTGATACAAAATTGTACATAAGTACACATAGAAACTTCATGGTTTCCGATATAACTATGTTTAAAAAATTAACAGACAAGCTTTAATCCAATTTCATACTCTTTTAGACCTTCAAATAAACTAATGCTGATAAAATTTGTTATGCATCACTCAACAGTGGTTTTGTTATACTTTGTTTTTAATAATTACCGTGACATGCACGCAAAACTTTTTTTTTTCCGAAGGTCAAAATGATCATTTTTACAAATCTAATTGAAATAAGTACCACGTAAAAGGTTTCCTTTCTAAATATTTTTTTTTGGTTTATAATACATTTATTTGATTGTTAAAAATCTAAAGTTGGCAGATGTACCGTGAGACCGTGAGAGCTACTTCTCAAAAAGTTAAACAATGAATTTTATCAAACTTCATCATATTCAGTTATAACTCAGTAAACTTCATCACATACATTATTTCAGTGTAGATGACATTTTGGTGCATATCGCCCTACAGATACTGTTTTTTATGCTATGATTTTTTCCCGAAATTTTTTTACCTCTGAACCCATTGCGAATATAGAATTGCACAAAACATTTTATGCTTAAAAAAAAAAAAAAAAAAAAAAAAAAAAAAATTACCAGATTCAGAATCAATTGACATGATTAGCGAGCGTGGTTTGCCATATTTTTATTCCTAGTGAAATAATCCAAGTTTAAAGAAAAAAATATTCATTGTGCTCCAGCTTCTGGATAAACCTCGATAAAGGTTTGCATTGCCCGGGTCCGGGACTATTTTCCTTTACGACACTGGGGCCGGTCCATGCCTGGTTTTCACTCTTTTCATGACTTAACTAAGTTTTTCGATACCGAGCTGGGACTGATTTCATTCTTCCTAGGACTGCGCGGGTCGAAATTTTCAGTCCCGGTTTTTCGATCCAGCCCGTGTGAAAATCACCCTTTCGGCGACTTGGTCCGTGCAAAAATCAGTAAAATTTGGCCCTTTCCAAATATTTTTACAAATAATGTATGTATTTTTATAAGTTTAACACGCCGTTATTCTATAATTAAACTTTAAAATTTATTATTTTTAAAGAATAGTACATACTTAGGCAATAAAATTTAAATACAGTAAAACCTGTGCAATAAATCTGCCTATGACACAAAAAGTACTTTCAGTTTCAAAACCGTTTCCGAAAGTAAAAGTATTTTTAAAAAAGAAAAAAAAATCTGCAACCGAAATCGAAAAAGTGAAAAATAGCTATGTTAAAGAGCAAGCTCAGCTGTCCTATGCAAGAAAAAAAATCGTTTAAAAATATTGTAATTAAAACGAGAAATTCAAAAATAATCTGTGTTTAACACGACTCAGCGGGTGTTTTCAAGTGAGTGAAGAAATTCTTTAAACGCAAAATCTGTTGATTCAAAATTAATATAATAATACATGAAAAAAAAAAAATAATACATCAACACCTGCTAAGAGGGCAACTTGACTATAACTCTCTCTCTCTCTTTTTTAATGCGAGTTCGTCTTAGAAGATTTTACTGTGTGACATTTTTCTGATTTTTAAGTTGCCAATACATGATATAAGAATTAACGATAACTGAATGATAATTGAAACATTTACATGCAAATAGATATTCATTCAAAATAAATAAATATTGCCGCCCAGAGCACGTCTTAATTAAAAAAAAAAAAAGAGAGAGAGAAGCTATTTTTTATTAGAACTCCTAGTGCAAAACACTTTTTAACCACATCGAAGTAAAAATTCACGTTTTGTAGACATAGAGTCGGGCAGGCCAAAGTTTTAATCTTTTTTTTTTTTGTCAGGCTAAATTACATATGTAGGTATTTGTATTTCCCAGGCAGTATAATCAGGCCCACTTTTTAAATTTTACATCGACCGGACCATTAATCTATTTTGTAAAACTCGGATTAGGCCCTGGAAATTTTTGCCCAAGCAGGTTTTTAGGCCCCAGACCAGTACGCGGGACCTCTAATATATGTTATGAACTTGGCCCCTCTGTCGGGGATACAGTGCCCCCCCCCCCCCCCGTCGGGCAAATTCTGGCGCCGCCCTTGCCAATACTATTTTGATATTGTATATTTTGAAATGGTGCCCATGATATCAGGTTTGGCAGTTTGGTCTGTAATTTTATTTCAAAATTTCAAACTCACACCGGAAAGTTCGATAGAAAATCCTTACTTTATCTGTTTACAAAATTTCTGTCATTGAAGGTAGCATAAAGCATTACTTTTAATTTTGTTCACGAATTTGGATTTTTGGAATCGAAATAGAGATGAAAGTGCCAACCTTGATATATATGTTACTTTTTCATGTGATTTTGCATCATTATTGTTTAGTCGTACCGTAATGTCCGGCTTATAACAATCATGTTTCGATCCAGGAATCTTATTTCATAAAATGAAACGTATTACATCGTGGGAATCACATAGCTGGATTTATTACATAAAATTTCCGAGCCGAAACATGATTGTGTGATTCGCTGATTATAGGCCTAAAATTATAGTATGTATTCAATATTGAATACTAAGTCAGGCTTTGTGCGCTTAGAGCACTTTACAGCACCTGTTATCGGAGTTTTCTTAACACTAGAATTACCGTGATTCGTCAGTTGGACAGCGATCATATAAATATGTTTCAGTTCAAACCAGAAACATGATTATGAATAACGCTTAAAAAAATACAAAGGAGAAAACCGTTAAAATAATAAAGTTAAATTGTTTAAAATCAAAATTCTGGTGGGAAATAATTTTATAAAAGTTGACTCAAACTTTTATTAGTTCTAGTGTTAATGAAATATTTGTGTTATTCAATGAAAAAAAAATCTGCCATCAGATATAGTGACCAGTATTTTACAAAATTTCTGGTACTAAAATACCTAAAATTCTCTGAATCCCTTTATGCTTACGAACCCTGCAATTAAAAGTTCTGGTATAAGAGATGTTTATATAACATGTTTTAACATATGAACGTATTTGGTACGTATCTGGTTATATGAACCAAATACGGTATAGCCAAAGCAGCATTGGTGTAGACACAGACTTCATTGTTTGTGTGTAGGAGGCTATAGATATAACTTTTCTCTAATAAAAATCTCCGATTTCATTAGCCCTTTCCGGCGCAGTGTGTCCGGTCTGTACACACCTAATTTTAATTCCAAACTTGCAATTTGCACCAATAATATTTTAATAAAATCTTGCTTTTACAATAAAAGATTAAATTAAAGAGTTCTTGATTTCTTAAAAAGTCGTTAATTCCGGTGTCAGTCGATAATTTCTTATTTTACTAACAGAATTTGTCAGCGCCGAAAAGGGTTAAGGCACAGAGTACGGAACAGAGAATCAACTTTCATACACTGTAATGGCAACTTGTTTAACATGGGATTACGCATGGACAGTAGCGACACGAGCGGACCACTCTGAAACTACGATCATAACATAAGAGAGGTTGCTAATTCGGCGAAACATTGCTTCCTTGGCGACAAATGATAAGGGAAAAAAATATAGCGACGGCTTGCTGCTTCTTGTTTTGAAATTTATGAAAGAATTATGAAATAACTTTGACGTATTCGTCTTGCAAACAATGCATGTGTCTCTTCGTAATATAACGATCTAATAATTTAAACTTGAAAATTCAAGAATAATAACAGTAATAATTACGAATCAATATAAGCGCGGAAATCTAAGATCAAATAGCATAAGCACATGTGCAAAGATAATCAAATCAGCATTCAGCAAGAAGCGCCAAGCAGAATAAGGTTACAGTTAAACAGAAATCACGAGGATAAAAATCGCCAACGCGATGGTTTAGTTTTTAAGTGATCCACTAAGGGCGCTCTTTTCAAGCCGAGTTGAGGCTCTGTTACTACTCTGTAGGTTAAGGGTAGAATTTAACACTAGAACGTCCGAATGGAGTCGGATCGACTCAAAGTATGTGATTAAATTTCAATTCGAACCAGAAAATTTTTCTTGAAATAATTTAAATTTAATCCACGCATATTTACGTTAAATAAATCAATTAAATAATTTTGAATAAAAATTCTAGAGAGAAATATTATTATGAAACTTGAGTAAAACTTTCGGGCGTTCTAGTGTTAATGAATAAGTAAGAAGAACAGATGTAAAATAATAGGTGGTTTTCAAATCCTCTCCTCCTCTGAGAAAGCTACCGGGCGCAGTCAAAACATATACCGTAATTTCGGGTGTATAAGCCGCAGATCAAACAATTCTTTTTCGACCCAGAATTTTTTAAGGAACAAATATAACTATTTAGATCGCCGTAAATATTTGTCTTCAATCACTAAATAAAATTTCTGGGTCCAAAAAGAATTTTTTGATCCGCGGCTTATACACCCGAAATTACGGTAGAATAACGGATCGTAGGTTTCTTAGATATTCAAGACCAGTAAATTTTGCGTTTTTTTTCTTCTTATAGAAAATTTTTCTTAAAATAAGGCAACGTTGTGCGCGTTTGAATAGATTTATTCTCTTATGAAAAAATACTGGTGTTTCACCGGGAAAATTAACAATACCCTTACGAACCATGAGAGTAACTATTCATACGGCGGACAGTTAAATTTTTAATCATTTTAGAAAGTAAGCGTGATGCAAAATATTTCACAATCCTAATAAAGAATGTGTATCATTTTAATATTTCGATGGAATAGATGACTTTTGTCTATCTGGCTTTGCAGAGAAATCTTTAATCACCTATGATTTCGGATAGTCCGAAAAGTAATTCTTCCTTAGGGATATTTTTCGTTTGATAATATTAGAAATTCGACATCAAATATCTGAATGTTCCTCTGAGAGTCTTTCCCCAAAGGAAATGTTTAACTTTGCACGCTAATGTATCTTTTATCTTTCTGAATTCATCAATAAATTAAAGCAATCAATGCGTACCGTAATTTCGGGTGTATATGCCGGGAATCAAACATTCTTTTTGGACCCAGAAATCTTATTTAGTGATTTAAGATAAATATTTACGGCGATCTAAATAGTTGCATTTATTTCTTAAAAAAATCTGGGTCGAAAAAGAATTGTTTGAGCTGCGGCTTATACACCCGAAATTACGGTACATAGACTTCCATAGGAATAAATTTAGTTTAAAACCTCTCAAAATTTCATAACTAATTTTATTATCTAGGTGGCTCCGAGATATCTTATATTTATGAATATTTTTATTTGTTTTGTTAAGTTTCAAATATTGCGATAAAAAAGAGAATAAGATATTACAGAGGAACAGTGATCTCTAAAATAAACACTCCAAAGTTCTTTTTTATTGGATTTTCCTGTACAAAGGTGATGATTATCGTAACGATCTCTCTAATTCCAAAAAATAACGTCTGAAGAAAACACAAATAACTACTATATAGAAAAACATTTTCTAGTTAAATTAGTAAGATTATAAAAGTTTACAATTAAAATACGGACAATTCTACATTTAACAAAAATAAGTAATTTTAAAGGGAAAGCTTAATTAGTACTGATCGACTAAATTTAACCTTTCTTGCCTCTAAAATCAGTTAAATTCAACGTGAATGCACTTTTATAAGTTATAAAGTAATATTTAACATTTCTAAAGATAGACAAATCGTTTTATAAATGTAAAGGAAAGATATCTATTATTTTTCTTCTAAAAATTAAAACAAATACTTTCTATCTCAATGATCATACATGAAAATATTACTAATCACTCTCAATTATAATAAACCCTAAAAGTAAATTTTAATTAGAAAAATAATTTCTTTGATTTATCAGATGGTTCTATGATGTTTAATGGAACTAATTCCCTTTAGAGGCATAGTTTGCAATTATTGATACAATAGAAATTGGAAACTTAATATCTGAATATTTCTATAACAGTCTTTTCAAAATGGAAACGCCTAGCTTGCCGCACTAATGGATCCTTTATCTTTCTGAACTCATTAATAAATTAAAGTAATCATTGCGTAAATAAACTTCCATAAAAATAAAAATTACTTAAAAATCCCTTCAAAATTCATAATTCATATTATTATCCAAGCGACTCCCAGGTACCTTATATTTCTGAATATTAATTTTTGACAACGAAAATGTAAGAATTTATATTATAAATAAATATTTTGTTTATAATGTGTTGTTGTATTAATAAAAACATTTAAAATACATTTAAAAAAAACATTTACATTTTTCTATTTACATTCTGAAGATTACTCGATTAAAAAGTGTTTAAACATGTAAATAAAAATTTTTAATTTATTTTAAATGTTTTTATCAATACAACAACATCTTATAAGCAAAATATTTATTTATAATATTAATTGTTACTTTTTCGTTGTAAAATGTATATTATTAATATTACGAAATAGTTATAAATAGACGTAATCAAGACTTACTACTTTTATTTTTCACATTGATATTAATCTTTGTTTTGTTAAGTCTAAAAAAATTTCGATAAAAAAGAGACTACAGGGTTTGCACAATTTCACCTCTTAATTCTTACAGTACTTTCAAAGTATTTATATGCAGAAAAAATTGCGAAATTTGTGAATAGAAGTGATGGTTGTGTATTTTGTTTCTTAACATTAAATATAAAATGTCTTATCATTAACCCTTTGAAGGGGGATGGCTAGAGGGTCTAACCACTTAATTTTAATTCCAAAACTGACAAATGGCACCAAGAATAATTGAAAGAAATTTTGTTTTGATTATGAAAGTGTGAAACAGTAGGTTTTTATTTTCTAAGAAATTCGTTTGAATATTCTGGTATCAATGCATTATTTCATTGTTTTACGAACAGAAATCTTCTGCCCCTGAAAGGGTTAATAGTGATGCCAGAGTCCTTAAAAACATAAGGAGGGTGCGAACCTTGGACTAAGATTACTACACACAAACAGCAATCACTAAAATAAACATTTATATGTACTTTTTTATTGGATTTTCCTGTACCAAAGAGATGACTATCGCAATGAACTCTCTAAAGCTAAAAAATTAAGTCTAATGACAACATAAACAACTACTATATAGAAAAACATCACTCTCAATTCTAATTAAATCTAAAAACAATTTTAATTATTAAAATAATTTATTTGATTTACTGGATGGATGGATGGATGGATGCTGTTTAATGGAACTTATTCCCTTTAGAGACATGGATTGTGAATGATATAATAGAAAGAGGCTTAATATATGAATATTCCTATGCCGGTCTTTTCAAAATGGAAACGCCTAGCATGCCACGCTAATAGACTTCTTATCTTTCGGAATTCATTAATAATTTAAAGCAATTATTATACAGTTATGCTTTTATAAATGTGAAACTTAATAAAACAATAACACTCTTATATTTTAATAAGCATTTTTATTATTCAGCAGGCTTAGAGGTATTCCTTTTGGGGTTCGATTTTTTTTTTTTTTCTTTTGCCCATTTAAATCTGAAACAGGGTTCGTATGGGACCTAAAATTTCATGACCAAGAAATTCTTCTGTACCAATATATGCCAATATCTGTCTATCGTAATATAACAGCAACGATTTTCTAAAGTTTCAGCTTCATATCTGAACATAAATGTGGAGCATAGATCATGTAACATTTTCCAGCATATTCATAATTCTGCATACCAAAATTCTACAATTTATTAAGGTGAAAGATGTCTAAATAAACAATTTAAAAACTTGTAAAATAAAGACGCATGAATAATTTGAAAACACGATCTCTGCTATCGCAATAAATAGTGGGGAAAATACCAGATTTTTACTCGTGCTGTTCTTATATGATTTATAGTTTTGTTTGCCTACTACATATTATCATAAATTTAGTTTAATTAAACGACAGCACAATTTAAAATTATTATTAGCAATTTCCGTAAATAAACAGAAATGTACTCTAGAAATTTTTTTCAGCCCTGTATATGATCTGAAGAATTTATATACACCAAGAATTACTTTAAAAAGTAGTTCAATTTAAAAACACGAAGGAAAACCAAAAACGCATGTCCAGCAATTATGTTCAACATTTCTATTATTCTTAAATTTCTTTTGTAGACAAACTCTTTTGTGTGTCCATGTAAATTAGGATAATTTCTATGCATACCGTCTTCTACAATAAACGCTGTTTTATACACCTCAGTGTATATTTAAATTTCAGAATGCTTAAAACAGTGTAACGTAATTATGATACCCCGCATACAATTTTTCTCCATAGACCGTAATGTAACGAAAATCTTTTGAGTGTCTCTGTAAAAGAACGTAATGGTTACACACTTCATTTTTGACATGCAATAGTGATAGCTAGCAACATTTATGAAATTTATGGCAATCAGACAATATTTACGCGAATACGGCAGACAAACCTAATCACTTAAACACCTTTCAACTTTGCTGGAAAGTTTTAAAAAGTGTATTTTTATGCATACAGGGGAAACTCGGATGTCAAACGCAATTACAAGTACAGAGTAGGATGCATATCGTCGGTACATATGTCAAACTATCCAATATGAAAAAAGTTTTGACACTGCCTAAATTTATAAAATTCATATACCTTGATTATCACCACTTTTCGGAAATGGCACAATGCTCCTAGTTTTTGCCTCAAAGGCAAGTTTTACTAATGAATGCGCAATATAATAAATGATACCAATCCAAAAATCTGATTTCAAAGAAATTAGTTCACTGGTAACACTGTTTTCAAATTCCATATTTTGACACTGTACCAGCGACATATAATACCTACCAGTATACCAGTTTCCAGTAAAGTAACTGAGGATGTTGTCAGAAGATAAAGGCTGTTTTTGTTGTTGTTGTTTGCAGTGTTGCCAGTAGGCTACTTTTTTAAAACTAAGATTTCTTGACTGACACCACTTTTTGGAAACGGTAAAATTTAATTTCTTGTCGCCTTTATTAATCCGTCATTAGATAAGGCACATTTTACCATTACAAAAAAGTGGTGCCAATCAAGAATCTGAATTTTAAAAAAAGTGGCCCATCTGGAAACACTGGTTGTTTGGTTTTTTTTTTTTTTATAATCTAATCAATAGTTTCTAATTAACTCCCGGGCAAGCTTCCCACCAGTAAATGTGAATAGAAAATTTACTCTTATTCTAGCGCCTTATTCATCGAAATGTTATTTCACAAAAATGGTAAAGATTTCTATTTATTTTTACTTAAATCACTTTGTCCAAGTATTATAATCTTTTACACCAGTACTAACAAGAGGTCCTCAAAATATGTCGGAAACGTATGTACTGTCTACCAGTAAAGTAATCTTCTACAAGCAAAAATGAATGGTTGTTTCTCTCCTTTTTTATCGCAGAGACTTTGCAGCAACAGCGCGTTTAAAATAGGAGAAAATTTCTATATAAATTTACTGGCGAGAATTTTGCCAGTTGATAATCCACCCCTGATAAAGTGGTTGCAGTCAAAACATCACTATTTTTAGATTATGTCTGTTCCTCTTTAATAATACTGTCATGGGATGTTACATCCGTAACAGAAAAGAATTTTTTTAAGTACGATGGTACTACATTATGAGAAATAAAAGTTCAATAAACATAAAAAATATTATTAAATCTTTCAAAGGCAAATTACTTCCATTAGTGAAATTCTAAAATAAATGACTGACATTAGAATTTTAACCCCTTGAGGGGCGATGGTATATATTATATACCACCTACGATTGATGACGATTCACACCAGAAAAATGTTATTAAATTTCACTTTTCTAACTTTGGTGGAAAACAGTCGTGAAATTGCTTTTCTTCTTTTTGATATAATTTTTTTACAAATTTCCGGTGGGAGTTCAGAATTACTCGAACGCAATTGCTTGCCCCTCAAAGGGTTAAAACAAATCTATTTCAATTTAAGCAAAAGCCTTTGTGCACGTACTTGATAAAAGGAAAGCTTTCATTCTAATGTGTTATTGTCAATGCGGGATTTTGCAATAAAAATTAGGTGGTTCAAAAGTAAGTACTGACCTCGAAAGGGTTAACCCCTTAATGGTCGCATAAAATTACGGTTTTAAAACTCAAATTCATTATTAACCCACTTTTTTGAAAAAAAAAATATTCATCTTATTTAGTGACAAATAAAATGATACCAGAACAAAACCAATTACACTATTTTATAAAACTGGTGTGAATCAAGCAATTCTGAATAAAAGCCGTGAAGCTTGCAGCCCGTGAATGTCTCGGTCTCGAATATTAAATGGTTAACCCCTTGAGGGACGGTGGGATATAGCTTATACCACCTAATTTAAACAAGATTCTTACCAGAAACCTTTCACGAAATTTTAACTTTGGTGGTAAAATTCTGAAAAATTCTCTTTTCTTATTTTAAAAATAATTTTCCATTTCTCTGGTGAGAATTCAATATTACAGAGCCATTATTGCTTGGCCCTAAAGGGGTTGAATAGGTTTTGCATTAATATCTTTTATCCATGAGTTCTCATTAAGTCTGTTTTGTGATCATTAAATTTCTCAGATAAAAATCATCGTTATAAAGAAAATTTTTATAGGGGCTCACGTCGACGGACGTTCTACTTCCCAAGTGTTGCAAGAACCTACCACGTATTTGTATCTTACAAATTGCTGGTTTTTAGAAAACGAACCAGTGTGATTCCTATAACTCTTACTTTACGCTAGCTTTTTATTCATGAATCTTTTTTTTATATCCAATTTGCACTAGTATATTTTTAACACTAGAATGACGACAAGGGGGCTACTTTGCCCCTACTAGCTAAATATATTTTGTTTTAAACTATAAATTTCTTTCTAAAATGTTTTATTAAAGAAACAAAGGGAAAAAAATATAAAATAGATTGAACAGTTTTAAATAAAAATTCTGGTGTTAAATATTTTTTATAAAACTTGTGTAAAACGTACAGACTTTCTAGCGTTAAAATAAATGCTGTGGTACATAATCTAGCATATTTTTTGAAAAGTACATGTAAAAGTGCTCCCCTCAAAAAAAGTGGTGCCAACAAAATAAATTTGTATAAGGGAAGCTAGTCTTTAACATACATTTAACCGCTTCCCTGATTTGCCCGTAAGTCGTTCGGAAAAGATGAGTTTGCTTGATCCAACATTTAAAGGTGCTTAATACCACGATTTTTTTTTTTTTTACAATTTCATACTATTTAATGGCAGAAATTTTTGGACAAAATGTTACGAATATTTTACTTAAAGTAAGTGGTGCTTATCTCATATTTGTAATTTGTTGCTTGTAAAAAAAAAAAAAAAAAAAAAAAAAAAAAAAAAAAAAAAAAAATTAAGTAGTTAAAGTGATGTAAGACAGACAAATGCTAACCTTCTAATTCCCTAGGTTGTATACCTTTTAGAAAATTCCTTAATTACCAGAATCTAGATTTACGTAAAAAAAAATCAACAGTAAATGTCGCTTTGTGAAAAGACGAAATGTTTAGTATTAAATAAAGCTAATACTGATATTTTAATTTTCTGGTTTAAATTGGGAATATCTGAATTAAAAAAATCCACTAAATTTAAAACGCTGGTGGCAGCATATATAAATGCAGCCTGCATATATGGAAGCGGTTATTCGCTTCACTGTTTTGTCCGTAAGTCGTAGGGGCAAAGTGTTTTTGCCAATCATGATTTTCCCGTACCACGTAGGGGCATCCATAATTCAATCATAATTTATTCTTCACACCAGTAAAATTTTATTGTAAATTTTCTATTATTTAATCAGAGCATTTTTCTAATTCAACTAAGCAAAAATTTTGTTTTGAAAAAACGGTGATAAAAGATTAAAAAGATATTGAAAAAGAGAATTTCTTAGAAAGATCTTTTCAAAAACATTGATCACTTAATTGGTTAAGTATGTAGCGTACGTGAGATGGACTCCAACAGCCATCCACTCAACTATGCTGCGGCTCTGAAGGCAGACGTTGTAATGCAGTGTCAAATGATAAAAACATTCATCTTATCCTTAACTGCAGTTATTTTTGACAGCGTGTAGATGTGGGTTTTGCGGCAGGCAGAGTTTTAAATCTTTGTGCTTCAATGATATATTACATGGGACAACTAACTTCATTCTCAAATGCTACATTGACAGCAGAATTCTAGTGTAAATGTTTTCGATTTAATCTGCACGGGAAAAATAGCTTTTTCTTTTTTTTTCAAATAAATCTGTATGTAAATTCTGGTGTCGATAAGTCATTTAAAATAATTTCAATGGATTTTTTCAGCGCCGCAAAGGGTTAAATGATGATATTATCCAATGTCTCTGTGTTCACCTTTAAAGAACTTTAACATTAAAAAAATGCTCTATCTCTAGTTTATGTAGTTGTTTGCAAGCATTCATTTAATTGTTCTCAAAGACTTGCCATGCCCTGTGTACCGTAATCGTTTTAAAATAAAATTAATCATACATACATTTGTAAAAGCAGAATTGGACGTGTGATAAAATAAGGAAAAAAGCCTTGTTTTTGCTTTTTAATACCGATTATTATTTTTATTATTTTTAGCATTTGCTTCTAAAAGACATATTTTAACATCCCATCACTAATTATTTTAAATGAATAGTTTGAAAATCTACAAATTAGATGCAAATAATTAAATTAATAATCTTTTAAGTTGAAACGTACTAATTCATTAATTAAATTTATTTTGGAAATTCAACAGAAAGTCATTTTGTAATTCATGTACGTAAAGCTCAATGTATAAGACCTAATCAATCTTGTGACAAAACATTAGTCTGACCAGAAAATATATTATATAAGTATGGCATATTTGGATTTTTCGGTAAAGATAAATGCTACATTAATGACATAATCTACTAAAGAGCTCCAAACGGATATCGAACTAATAATTTAATCCGAAAATCATTCAATAGCCAATATTAAACTTTTATAAGTTTTAATATTTTTAAAATAAACTGTGAATCATAGGGATGTTCATTTGCTCAAATTATGAGCTGCTCTTAATATTTAACCCTTATTTATCCTGTGTCATCTCCCGTATGACATTGGTCATTGTCATATCGGCCTCATAGATAGATGTGGTAGCAAAGTTATCCTGTTTTGGGCTGGCATATTTTATCTGAATTTTATTCGGTTTGCACTATATTTTTAAGCATTATTTTCACTTGTAATTTGAAAGCATGTGCAAGATAAAACAAATCTAATATATATTTATTTAAGCAATATTATGCCACGAATATTTTGTAAAAGTAGTCGTCTGTGACAGACCTGTGATTATTTACAGGACAAAATTACAGCACACAGTGCTACCACCTGCGACTATTTCTTAGTGCTATCTCGTACCAGGGTTGCCAGTTTGACCTCCATTTTTTTCGAAGTTATGACTTCAGACTGATATTGATGAAGAAAGAAAGGCCTGAGATTAAAAAAAATCGGAAAATACCTTTTGCATTTTTTGGTGACAATCGGAATTTTATTAATGAAAATGGAGGAGTGATTAGAAACGTTCTCTGCTACAACTTTCTCAAAGTAAATCTTTTGACGTACATTGCGAAACCATCTGCAACAGTTATATACTAGAAATTTTGTATTTTAAGAATTGTGGATTAAGAAAATATAAAAATAGCTGACTACGGTAGCCCTAAACATACAGGTGAATATTATAGAGGATGCCTCCACTACGATATTGGTATTTTATATGAGATGGGATACACTTAGACTACTTGGAATCACACTGGAATGCTGGGTCGGAATACGCCCCAATATAGGCAAACAAAAAGCTGGATCACACAAATCTGATTGTTTGCCCTGGAGGTGATCCAAGTGGAACATTTTTCAATTGACATTTCTTTACTGGGAACCCTTTATTTAAATGATAAAATTTCCGTTATTTTCACTTTGATTAATATGTCTTTAAAAAAGGCGATTTTTACTTTTTCAAAAAGTAATAATAATGAAAAAATGTGAATTAAATAAAAGTAGTCTACTGGCAACACTGGGTCCTGGTGCTACGAGATTTGTTCAAGTGCATAAGACGGGCAGTGTTTTCGGTGCAAAGTTTCTCTAGAGAGTGTTAATCCTTTCAAGTGCAGTGATCTCACAGAGTGATCACCTAATTTTAAATCCAATCGACTCCAAAAGTATTTTAATAAAATTTTGTTTTTATCATAAAGAAATAAAAATAAAATTTTTACATTCAATAAGATCTCTTGAAAATTTTTGTTCCAGTCAATCATTTCACGGAGATGTTCGTAAAATAAATCTTAAAATGATCCCCCTTACTCAGTCAGGAATACGTTTCCGACTTCTCATTCCTGTGAAACTCCGAGTAGTCTAAGTGTACCCTAACTTTCCTCAAAATTTGTGACATCTTAGCTGGGACGCTATGCATAAAAATATGGACCCGGTATGGTTTAAATATTTTACTCTGTACGTAGAAATTCCATGAGAAAAATGAGAGCAACATTGAAAGGACGCATTAGTTTGAAGGGGGTTTTCTTACGATCTTTTAATTTAGTATTTTCAAGATAAGTAAAGAGTTATTTTAGAAGATAACTAAAGAATAAATTTTCAAGCAAATTTTCAAGATAAGTAAAGAGTAAATTTTAAAGTAAGGAGCAAAATGAAGACAGCCAGGTTAGATGTAACAATCGTTTTATACAGTTCCGTTGTTGGCGAAAGTATATTATCAAGACTCTAAATTCAAACCTTCCTGTCTATGAAATTACAACTCAGTCGATGAGCCCCCCCCCCCCCCCCAAGGGAGCTTCACGTTGATGATACCGTCATACGGTGTGAAATTCATAAGGTCATTCATCAGAAGTCGTACACGAAAGGGTGAAAACATTTCTTTCCCGAGAAAGCCCGGGACAAGCTCCTGACCAAAGCCAAACACCTTATTAATTTTCTCACTGTGGCTAATTCCATGGGTTCTGTAGTGTAAGTCACATAACTTATTAATTGCTATGCTTGATAGCCACCGTTATTTTCGAAAAGTCTGCTTGGCCTTATTCAATTAATGAGAATATGCCAATAAAATTAATCACATTTTTTTTTTTGTTCTATAATACTGGTAGCCAAAAATCGTAGCTTGTGACTTACACTACAAGTACTCATGGAAATAGCCACTGTGCAACCCGAAAACTCCTTGGGCATTCAATTTTTCGTCCAATTAACCCTACCAGTTATTTTTTAGTAATATTATACCGGGGATTCTTCCTGATTAAATTAGATAAAAAATATGTTTTGAAGAAATGGTACTAAAAGATTAAAAGTTCTATAAAAGACGCTCATCGCAAGGGAATTAAAGACGCAGAGAAAGGATTAACAAGCTGAAACATGAAGTAAAACCTGCAATGTTGCTTCTTTCCTCAGTTTAGAAAAACTTTGTCCAGGTCTAGAAAGTTAACCGCAAAACTAGCTGTATAAATTCTCCGAAAAGTTTCTGACCTTGATTTGCAGAAAATCTTCAGCCTCTCTGATAATTCAGCGGTGTCGTGTGAAGCAGAGATCTACTCTTACGTAGTTTTTAGATATTTATAATATATGTAGACATATATATTATATATAGACCCTATTTTTAGATATTTATGATGCAATTTAAACCGCGGGAACTTATTTAAAAGATAAAGTTTGCAAAAATCAAAAGTAAAAATATATATATTGTAATATTTGGTACAATAGGAATGAACGAAAATTATTGTAAACCCATTACATTCAATCAGGAATGTATTTTTTATTCGTTATGCGTCCCACATTTCTTGAAGCTGCAACTAAAGTTTAGATTTACACTTTTGAGCAAAATACCTGATAACATCGCCATCAAATAAAATCTAATATTTTGGTTGCTTACTGAAATAATAAAGGTCCACCCTAAATAAACTGTATATCCTTTAACACAATAACACCCGGCAATTTTACTCAAGTTTGATAATAGTATTTTACAACAAAATTTTTTCTCAGAAATATTTAATTGATTTATTTAACGTAAATCTGAGAGGTTCAAATTTAACTTATTTCATTAAAAAAAATTCTGGGTCGAATTGAAACTTGAACACATGATCGGAGTCGAATCAACTCCTGGGCGTTCTAGTGTTAAACAACAGATGCCCTGTCTTTCCAGTGGGTTTATCTTTTGATTAAAATTTCTTTATTTGCACCACTTTTATGCAATGATAAATTTTCTGTTGCTTTCCCCTTAACTTTTTCAGGTGAAAGGGGTTTGAATTCGTTTAATGTGGAAATAACTGGTTGACACCAGTGTTTTTCAAGAGAATTTGTTTATAAATCAGTTAAAGTATACTATCGCGTACATAATGATAGTGAAATATTTATTAAAATCTAGTCTCAATGCGGCCATAACGGATTAAATTCCAGTGATTCTGTAGCATCATCACCGCTTTTCGAAGTGTTGACAATCATGTTTTTAAACAAGTCGATATTTACCATTTCACAAAAAGTGGTGTCAATGAAGAAATTTGAATTTTTTTTTTGAAAAAGGAGTCTACTAACACACCTGCGCAGTGTTGCCAGATGGGCTACTTTTTTAAATTCAGATTCTTCTTTGGCACCACTTTTATGAAATGGTAAAATGAGGCTTATTTATTGTCATATTAATTAAGGCGAAAAGAAAGGGAATTTTACCGTTTAAAAAAAGTGGTGTCAATCAAGAAATTTAAATTTAAAAGAAGTAGCCCACTGGCAACACTGCACCTGCGAGCACTTACTATTTTTGACGTTCTATCGAATGTTTACCCAGCTAAAAATGAGCCGCAGTGAAACTGCAAAGAAAATGCAGTTGGGAAACTGTGGTGACTTGGCACATATCCCTGCAGTTTTTTTCAGATTCGACATAACTACGAATTCACTACATTGAGTGCGTAGTTCATAACTACACATTTACTGGAGTGAATTTGTAGTTAAATGCCCCTCCCCGCTAAAAAAACAGCTCTGCTGGCGCCATCTATTGATTGCAATGGCGTGTTTGCTTTTTAACATTTCAAAGGCAGATATTTCGACTCTGGAAACGGTTGCACTCGAACTGACGAACCCAGGTACAGGAGAGGTGGTGGTGGTGGTGTATTTTTGTCGGCCGATTATCTACACTAAGGATATAGGCCCAGGGGGGGAGTGCCCTTCGTGGGGGTCTTTCTAAGGGAACCTAACCCGTATTTACGCAAGGTTCGAAGAAAACCACGAAAACTCCGAACGGTTAGGCCGACAGCCGCGATTGGGTTCGAACCCAGCACCTGCCGTCTACCAATTGAGAGGACAGAACCTCTCGGCCACTGGTGGGGCCAGGTACAGGAGAGAGACGCCATGACCACTTGCCCATTGAGACGCATAGGGGAGTGTTGTGCGAGGTATTAAGAGAAGGTGTTACAATAACAGGTGATTTGTTGCTGATGCTTAATGGCAGGCAGAAAAACTAGGTGTTTTAAAGTGATTTTATTTTATTATTTATACATTAATTATCCTCACTGTATATTTTTATAAATAATACTTAAGTAAATATTTCAGTTGTTCTAGGATTAACCCCTTGGGGACGAGAGGACTCTATGCGTGCCGCATGAAACGCCCAGCTTCCTTGTTTATAATCACCAGTAAAATTTTACTATCTTAGAATCAGAAAAATGAAAATCGGAGCAATATCTCGTTTCAATAAGGCACAAGTTTCTGTTTTTTTAAAAAACGGTGACGAAAGATTAAAAATGTTGTAAATGTCTCCCGCCGCGAAGGGGTTAACCCTTTCCGGTACACCGTGCCAGGTCTGGGATACCTAATTTTAATTCCAAACTTCCAAATGGTGCCAATAATATTTTAGTAGAATTTTGCTTTTACCATAAAAGCTTAAATTAGGAGTTTCAAAATATCTAAAAAATTCGTTTCTGTATTCCGGTGTCAGTCAATAATTTCTCATTTTTCTAACACATAAGCCCGTGCCAAAGGTTTAAGTAGTGACTGTCACTCTATTGTAGATTGTTGATCTTGTAATGATTGTTGACTCTTGTATAAGGAATGGTTTTCAAAGCTATCACACCAGTGTTTTTCTTTGATAAGGAAATGTAATGATAGATCTTAAAATTTGAACCTAAGAAAATTTCAAAAAAGTGTTTACGGGGTGTGATTTGTCAATAGGCGTGGCAAAAAATTTTTTATCTCTCTTTACTGAGGATAATTTATATTTTTAAATTATAGCTAGAATATTTATAAACAGAAAAAATAATGCAATTTCTTTAAAATATACAGAAAATGTTGTTAATTTATATATATGTTTATTAAAAATATAATTTCTTAAACATTTAGTAATTTTCAGATGTGATTACATTACAGAATGTTTAATGTTTTTCACAAGTTTATTTTGCAAGTTAAGTTTTTTTTCAATAAAATTGGAGAAAACATTTGATGAAATAGTGAAAAATTTTATTAAAAAAATTGGTAGAAATAATGAAAATTCTAGCATTGTTAATTTTTTCACTATTTCCTATAGAATTTATCTTATTTTCATCTTTATATCAATTCGACATCGTTCCTTGCCTTTGCATTTGGCTGCGGAATTTATCCACATTCCGTTGAAAATTACTATTTTTTATTTTCGTTTATTTTGCAAGTTAAGTTTTTTTTCAATAAAATTGGAGAAAACATTTGATGAAATAGTGAAAAATTTCAGTTAAAAAAATTGGCAGAAATTATGAAAAATTCTAACATTGTTAATTTTTTTCACTATTTTCTATAATATATATCTTATTTTCATCTTTATATCAATTAGACATCGTTCCTGCCTCTGCATTTGGCTACGGAATTTATCCACATTCTGTTAAAAATCACTACTTTTTATTTAAATTGTTTAATTTTTATCTAAAATCTCTTTTTTAGCCATGTTTCTTCTCTCCAGTTGGAAAGTGAAGCATAATTCCTTCAAAACTATCGCTTTTTCATATCGGACGATTGTTGTTTTCAAGGTTTCGATCGGATGAATTTCATTGGCCTCTTCCTCGAATTTCATTGGCTGGTCAAGTTGTTCATCGTATCCCTTGATTTTTCTATAATATTTTTTGGAAATTTTCTGTTTAATGATATTTTTATTATTTTTTCTCTGTTATCTTTGCTAAATGAAACTTATTTTTACATCTATTGTATTTTTTTCGATATTTACCTAAAAACTATTTAGGATTTTATTTAATTTATATTATTTAATTTATATATTTATATTTTAAAAAAATGTATGGCTCTAGGCTTTTTTAAACTGCTTTATCCTCTAGCTCATCCGACCAACCCAATGCTCTGGAATTTCTTAGAAATTCCGTATTACTTGCAAAATATCTATGCATTACATCTTTCGATTCACCGACTTCGATGGAAGGTGAACTGGAGCATAGCGACTCCAATAGGAACTTCTTCAAATCCTGCATTGATCCAACCCTTTCCGGCACACTTCTTAATTTGGACTTAATTTGGAAAAAAGGCCGTTTGTAAATTATGGTTTCATTCTATAATTACTTATTTTGCTAACAAAATTTGTCTATGCCGGAAAAGTTTAAGGGTTAAATACACTATTATCTTGTCACTTTGATTTTTTTTTTCATTTTTTATTGATTTATCCTATTGTAACATTAAAACAATTACTGGCAGTCATGAAATATTTTGTGTTTCTGCATTTTTCATTTTATTTAGGCAGCATAAATCGGAATAATTCACAAAGAGAACATTATCAATGACCTATGATATACATTGATTTCAATTATTTTTTGAAAGCTGCTTACACAAATTACATTTTAAGGTTTTCGTAATTTAAGCATTATAAAAATGCTTATTAATTTTTTAGGCGCCTATAAATTGAAAAATATCCAGACAGATACAGTTTTATACATTCTTTTCATATACATAACATTTCTGACGCATGTTATCCACTAAGAGTCCCTTACTGGTTTATGATAACTGTCAAATGCCACCTGTAAATGTTGTCAGCACAAAAACATTAAACCAATATTACGAATTAGGAAATTTGTAGTGTAACTAATAATTGGGCCACCAACTGTATGTATCTTACTCATAGCTGCCAATATCTTACGCTTTTTCGCGCCGTAAAAATTTTATAGCAAGTTTTATATTTTAAAATCATCCACTCCACAGATTAGATAAGGCAAAAATTTCTATCATTTTTTTCTGGTGCGAAATAGCGGGAAAATAGCAGCTAAGATTTTACTGTAAAACTACGTTTCTCAAGTTTCTAACCTGTGCATTTATGTTGAAATAAATTGTTTGAAAAGATACTTAGTAATTACTTTCTTAAACGTTTCGCCAATTAATACAAATATATATTTTTTTCAGATGCTCATTTTTGTGTACGTTTTTGAAAAAAGTAATACCCTGTTAGATTATCGTGTACAATAACTGAACTGCTAGAGATAGAGTGCACTAGTTAATTGTTCGACTGAATGAAGCTTACCAGTTTGGCCTTCATTTTTATTAAAGGAACGCGGACTGACAACAAAAAACACTAACTAAAACTTCAGATCTATTTAATGGTCAAAGTTTTGCTTGATTTCGTAAAGTAAAAGTTCTTCTTCAAAACTTTTCTGTCTGAAATCGAAATTTTGGGAAAAAATTGTATCCAAAGTGGTAACGCCAGAATGGACTCTTTAAAGTCTCAAACTTATGACTTGTACCATTGTTGTGCAATTTTTCTTGTCTGTGTTAAAAATCAATATTGTCGGAGTATCCGTTTTCAATTTTTCTAGTTCGACCAGTCGTGGAAAACACTTGCTTTACCGTTAATGTTTGATGGATGTAAGTTTTAAGTTTATTTTATATTCACCGACATCATTCGGGTAAATTTGAAAAAACAATATTCTCATAAATGGTAAAAATACCATTTTAGAACCATTGCTGCGACTGCATTTATTAATCCCCGTCATTCAGGTTAAGTCATTTCCTATAAGTGGTGAAAGCCTACTCCTCTAACAATTAGGTTATCTTAACAATTTTAAGCAATCGAAATAAAACATCTAATTTGTATTTTCTAAATTATAATTAATTAACCTTCCTACCCTGTTGAAATTTTACTCAATCTTGATAAAAATCTTTCACACAAGAATTGTTATTTAAAACACTTTAATATACTTAATTTACTTATTTCTCTGAATTTGTTATTTAATTTTTTTATTAAAAAAATTCTGGTTCGAATCGTATAAAACGAATTAAAGTTATGGGTCAATTAGACCCATTCAGGGTAGGAAGGTTGAATAAATCAAATTAAAAATACTGATTTATAAAATAGTTTAGGTAAAATACATCGTCACATAAAATAAGCTATAAAAAAAAGAGAATTTATACAGTTTTAAATAGAAGTTTTAATATCTGTAATGATAATATCAATTTATGTATACACTTTCATTTGAGAATACATTTTTTATAAACGTAATGGTTGATTTTACTAAGATTTTCGTGATATATCTGAAGTAATTATTATTAATTCTGCAGAAACGTATGAATAGGATACGTTAACCTGCCTCTGATGCGTGAGTAATGCGATGGTACTTTTAATCAATAATCTTTACAGCTAAAAACTCCATTTAGGATAATATGATAGAAATAGAAATCCCTTATAAATGAGTAGTAGAATCTGAAGTCATTGTGAATGTCTGTAATAAGTATTCGGGAAATGCGAATGAGATTCGAAATGACATTACATTGTATTAGTTAACCCTTTCCCGCACAAAGAACTTCTGTTACTAAAATAATGAAATAGTTGGTTCTCACCAGTATTTGTGAAAACATTTTTATGAAAATAATTAAAAGCTATTATTCACATACACATGTATACATATTTATTTATTTAGAAGAGGCTAGTTTTTTTCAAAATTATCTTGACCATCCACAAATTTAGGATCAAATTTTAATGAGACAGACATTGATCCACCATGCCAAAAAGGGTTAAACCAGACAAAAATTAGTTCCATTGACTTCATTTCAGATATCACCATTTCATTATACGTCGCTTTCTTGCCAATTTTCAAACACAGTTTATTTAACCTTGTAGGGTCTTGCAGGGTTCGCACTGTTCCTAAAATTTTCGCACTTTCCGGTAATATTTATTGATTTAACGACATTACTTAAACGGTAATATTTATTGACTTAACGACATTACTTAAACGGTAATATTTATTGTATAATTCTATTGTAAATGTTAAACGGACCTTCCATGAAGATTTTTGATTTAAAATATTGGTAGCAACGTGTGAAAATTTTAGGAACGGTGTGAGCCCTGGTTTTCTGTACTATTAATATTACATGTCTTTTCATAGAGTAATATTTTGTTTTAAGAAATACTTTAGCTACTATTTACATGTAGTAATGTTAGTATATGGATATGTATTTACTATATGACTTCATATATATTAAGACATTTCGTATTATTTCCTTATTTCTCTTTGAGCCGTTTGCGATTCTTTTTTATTTAAGCATATAGTTCACTTTTTAAATTTAAAACAAAAGTTACTTTCCTGTAAAAAAATATTTTCATGTGTAATAAAGCAAAAAAATTATTAGAAATTTGTAATACAAATTAAATGTTATTGTAATACAATATTTTCTAAACATCTCCATTAATTCTTTGCTAGTTGTCATATGAATATTAATTAATTAATACTCAAAACAGCAACATTCGTTGTCTTTCAGACAATAAAATGTTTCTTATAACACTAATTAATCTATTTGGAAAATTATTGTTAATGTTATTAACGTAAAAGTGAGTTTTTATAAAAATTGAAAAACAATTCGGATCCGAAAGGGTTAAACTTGATAGCACTAATGCAATGTCGGAGCATCTAGGACAAGTACTATATTTTTTACCAATGTCTTTTATAAATAACCTTCAAGAGACATTTTTTATAATATATGCAATAGGTATACAACATGAAGATTGTTGGTAAAAGATATTGGTAAGAAAAATAAAATTTGTTCTATATGCTCTGACCAGTGCTAGAGTCATATGCTTATTAAAATTTCTTTTTCGACATGAGTAAATTATAAAATCGACTTGCAGTAATTAATAGTACGTTCGCCGAATAAATATAAAATCGATAACATTATATAAAAAGTAAACAGATAAATATTTTATTTATTAAATGCATTTGTAAATTTAAAAAAAAACACTCAATTTTATTATTATGTTATAGATTATGTTAATGAACCAAATTATTTAAAACCTTGCGGCGCGATGGTATATCTATGAAACTACCTAATTTTAATTCTCAAATGCCCCATTGGCACCGGAATTTTGATTAAAAAAATTCGGTTTATTGAATGAGTGAAATATAGTTTTTTTTTTCTTCTCATTTTAAAATAAAGTTTTTTTCAAAGTCCGGTGTCTGCGATTAATTTCAAAACTTAAGCAATGAATTTGCTCTGCGCCGCAAAGTAAGTACTGTTTTACTTAAAAAAAGTAAAACTGTTTTACTTAATACTGATAAATAGAATGCGCACCTCGTTACTTGCCGCTATTTTGTAATAGACTAATTAGCTTTGTTTATAAGCTAGTTATTTTTTATAAGTGTATGAAAAAACAAGGCAGTTCTAAATATTGTGATTTAAAAATTATATACCGCTATTTCCGGTACATAAACCCCGGATCAAACAAGCATGTTTGGACCAGAAACTTTTATTTAATGATTGAAGTGGATGCTAACTGTGAATTTTTAAGCCTCATTTTAACAAATAAAATTTCTGGATTCTAACAAATTCATCGAATTCGCTGTGTATAAGCCAAAAATTGCTGTGTGTTTTTAATAAGTCACCTCTTTAAACCCCTTGAGCTCTGATGGTAGAATTTTCTACCACATAATTTTAATTCCGAAATGTCACAATGACACCAGAAAATTCGACCAAATTAATTTGAAAAAGGTTTAATGCGTTTTTTCCTGTTTATCGTTAACCGTTGTTTTTCTTTGCAAATTACTGGTGCCGATGTGACATTTGGAATTTTGAAGAAATTTACACCCCAGAGCTCAAAGAGTTAAACGCGCTATTACATTTTTGACAACAATACAAGTGGAACACATTAAAAAAAAAATCAGATTTCTTGATTGTTATAACTATTTTTGAAGGGATAAATTTCCCATGCATTTGGCCTAGATTAATGCGTCGTTAAATAGGTGTGACGAATTAATTAATTCATTAAAAAAATGAATCAATGAAAAAATGAACCATTTTTAAAAATATGACGTCAAAAAGGAAAATCCTAATATTAAATATGTAGATCAGTAGCCAAGAATGCTCACTACTACTTAATTTTAATCTAACATAGCTTTCACTTTTTTACTTTCTTCTATCTTTTCAAAAAGAAAGTATTGGATTCATGAAATTTTTCGACTTCCGGTTTTCGACGGATTTATACGTTTTAGAAGGTCCTGAACACGTTTTGACTATTTTTAGAAAATGTCTGTCTGTGAGTCTGTCCGTCTGTCTGTCTGTCTGTCTGTCTGTCTGTCTGTCTGTCTGTCTGTGTGTCTGTCTGTCTGTATGTGACAAAAAATTTGTGGGCGCTCTATCTCAAGAACTAATGCTCGAAATTTAATAAAATTTTATATTCAGTTAGACCTTGATATGAATTAGTGCCTATTGGTTTTTGATGAAAATTGGCCTGCAGGTGGCGCTGCTATACTACGTTTTTCATGATTTTCAAGATTGCTATATCTCAAGAACTAATGCACAGAATTTCACCAAACTTCAGATTCTGTGACCCCTTGATACAAATAGACGCTGATTAAGTTTTGGTGTAAATTGGCCAGCAGGTGGCGCTGCTATGCCACGTTTTTCATGATTTTCATGATAGCTATATCTCAAGAACTAATGCACAGAATTTCACCAAACTTCAGATTCCGTGATACCTTGAGATACATAGCCGCTGATAAGATTTTGGTGTGAACTGCCCTATAGGTGGCGCTGCTATGCTACATTTTGCACGATTTTGCGATAGCTATATCTCAAGAACTAATGCAGAGAACTTCATCAAATTTTAGATTCTGTTACCCTAGAATATATAACATAATTAGACGCTGATTACATTTTGGTATTAACCTTGTAACAGGTGGTGCAGCTATGCTGCATTTTGCACAATTTTTCCGATAGCTATATCTCAACAACCAACAGAATTTCATCAAACATACATTGTTACAAAATGACATATAACATAATTACACGATGATTACGTTTTGTTATAAATTCTTTAACTGATGGTGCTGCTGTGCTATATTTTACACGGTTTTTTTTAAACTAGCTATATCTCAAGAACTAATGCACAGAATTTCATCAAACTTCAGATTCTTTTACACCATAACATAATTAGACGCTTTTTTACGTTTTGGCATAAATTGTCCAAGATATGGTGTTGCTGCGCTACGTTTTGCAAATTTTTTGTTATAACTCAAGAACTAATGGACGAAATTCCATCAAATTTCAGATTCTGTTAGGTCTTGACATAAATAGATGCTTATTAGGTTTTAGTATAAATTACCCAACATGAGGCACTACTAAGCTCATTTTCTCAGAATATTAATTAAATTTTGCGTTTTAGGATTTCGGATACCAGAATCTCATTAGGCTAGGTCATTCGAGGAAATTCGATAGTGGGTAACTTTGGCGTCACCACGTTTTTTTTTTTTTTTTTTTTTTTTTTTTTTTATTAAAATGTACTTATGAGATAGAAGAAAGTTTTGGGATTGACACATCCAACTAGTTTATTATTATTATTATTTCACAGTAAATTTTGCATTATACAATTTACTAAAATTTATGATTAAATAAATCAAGATTTAAGGTCAACTAAATCATAATTCTGGTTAAATTTTAATGATCAGAGAAAATCGTAAAAGTTGGCAGCAATGCCAAATGCCGCATTGTAAATACAATTTAAGGATGAAAAAATTCCTTTCAGTGAGTAATTTTAGTTCTTTTATACAAATTTGCTTCTAATTCAGGTGTCAGTCAACGATTTCAAGATTTTATTGATAGAAGTGCAACAGAAAAATTTCCAAACTCTGAGAATAAATGGGGCGATTGCGAATTCGATGATTCAATTATTAATCCTTTCCGGCACAGTGTACCCAGTCCGGGATACCTAATTTTAATTCCAAACTTAAAAAAGGTATCAATTATATTTTAACAAAATTTTGCTTTTGCCATTGAAGCTTAAATTAAGAATTATTTATTAAAAAAAAGTCGTGTGAAAATTTCGGTTTCATTCGATAATTTCTCATTTTACTGACATAATTTGTCCGTGCCGCAAAGGGTTAAATAGTATTTTTTTTACTATTAACACTTCGTAGTCTGGCGGCATTTTCATTGTTTTTGAAATTGTATCAAACAAATCCAATTACTACGTATACGAATCAATTAAAAACCTGCTTCTAAATTGCTGCTGGGCAAATGGTAATTACCAAATTGCAAAGGAGCAAAAACATAGGCGTCAGCAGGAAGTCGCTCACCACTAAATTTATTTTATTTTCGTCTAATATTTAGTGTAGAAGTCTTGCTATAATAATATTAAATTTTCAGCGATGAAAATTTAAAATTTTAGTGGTGAGAGACTATCCGCTGGCACCTACAGTCTTGCACCTATGCTATGTTTCTTTTCCTGTTGGAAATGTGTCTGCTCTCTTTATAATTATAGTCATGTTGTGAAAGTTGAAGATAACTATCTGATATTTAATTTAGTAATTGAAGCAATATAGTTATCGTGATCTGAAAATTCACATTTCATTAAAAATTTTCTCGGTCGAAAAAGGATTGTTTGATCCGCAGATTATACACCGGAAATTACGGTATATAATATTATTACAATGTTATTGTATTATTATATCTATGTTAGTACATCATTAAATTAAATATTTCTATATTTATTTCCAAACTTGTTCGAAATTTGTACTTAAAAATTAAGACTCTTTTATTTTTTTAAAAGAAAATATATAAAAAATTTTTTTTGCAAAAACTACTTTTTTTTCCTGTAGTCTTAAATCAAACTCCAATGCGTATTATTTCTAGCTTCTTACTGATAGCAATAGCGCCATTAAATTTAATAATGTTACGAATTTTTCTCCGAAGTTAATTATTGGGTTGGTAATTGAGTTCACGCGCTTTTTAGATACATTTTTTCTACCGGAATCAACATTGTGTCTTTGATACCGCTAATTTATATTAATGTTCGGAAAATTAAAATTGAATGTTCACTGTAGAATGACAACTGAGTTGGCAATTATGTTCCGGCCATTTCCTTAATCCATTGAGGGGCAAATAACTTTTACTCTTAAAATGTTGAAATCATTGACTGACACCAGAATTTAAAATCAAAATTATTTCAAAATAGATAAAAGCTTTTCTTCACGTACTTAATGAAATTAAAATTTTCATTTCAAAATTCTGGTGTCGATGTGACATTTCTCAATTAAAATTAAGTGGTATATATTTTATACCACCGCCCTTCAAGGGGTTAAACACATTTTTTTTTGATCGAGTTAATATGTGATCGTTTTCAGATCAATAACTCATTGTATTTAAAAGTCCAGTCTGTTTGGACATCATCTTTCTTTGTAAAAATTGTTTTTAGCACAAGGAATATAGGAATATAAAATTTGGCTTATTTAACACTAGAACCGCCATTAGGGATCAAAATGACCCCTGCCAGATCGATAACAATCGATTCGAACCAGAATTTTCTTCAAAAGATATGTTAAAAGCATGTAGCGCAAAAATAGACTAATTAATTAAGTTAAATAGTTTAAAATTATAATTCTGGTGAGAAACACTTTTTGTAAAACAAGTGTAAAAAAACCCGGCGGTTCTAGTGTTAATTAGCGCATTTTTGAAATTGTGTACTTGAAAGAAATTTCTTTTTACAAAAATGTGTCAACCGAGGAAAATGGACATGAGAAGCCCGAGTCGAAAAGGTAATGCCAATTGAATGCCAACTGAATTAGTTACTAAGTTTCCATCTTTTTTTAAGTTGTTTTTTATTTTTGAATAAAAATAATAACTAATTAATCAATAATGCATTCTTCCTAGTTGTTTACAACTGTTACCAAACATTCAACCTGATTCTCAATATCTCGTTGGTAGAAATCTCCAAGTTCGACTCGAAAAATTCATCCGATCTAAGGTCTAAATTCTGCATTATTATTGAATGAAAACCCACGCATAATATCTAAAAGAGATCCAAACAAGTAGAAATTCATTTGTGCCAAAACAAGAAAGTATGAGGGGTGCGGCAGCATTTTTCAGCCATGCGTTTGTATAGCTTCCTTGGCCATATTGTCAATATGAGGGCAAACGTTGTCGAGCAGTAAATGAAATCCATGCTGCCGATTCGGTCTTTTCTCTTGATTAACCGTTTTGACTCGTTCTATCTGCTGAACAGAGAATTCTGCGTTGGCCGTTTGATTCTGTTCAAACAATTTATAATGGTTTATTAATCTTTTCCCAATCCAACCATATGCACATCATCATTCTACACTGATAAAGATTTTATTTCACGCGCGGTGTTGCTAATTTATCAGGGCTAAGCCATTCCTTGAGCTGCATCATATTAATGCGCAGGTACGATTTTTCGTTGGCAGTAACGATTCAGTAAAGAAATAGTTGCATGTGTGCGAAAGAGTTGAGCAGTGACAAACAATCAAAACTAAAGGAAATTGTGATTTGATGAATTTTGCCATTGGTACTTAAAATATGCGAAATCCATGCTCCACGCTTCTGAACCTTTTCCATTGAGTGAAGATACTTGACTATAGCAGTGTGGGATAATTAAATTTTCTCTGTTAGCTCCCTTTACCATTGAATCGAATTTTTGTGCAAAAGTTCATTTAACACTAGAACCGCCGGGTTTTTTACACATGTTTTACAAAAAGTGTTTCTCACCAGAATTATAATTTTAAACTATTTAACTTAATTAATTAGTCTATTTTTGCGCTACATGATTTTAACATATCTTATGAAGAAAACTCTGGTTCGAATCGATTGTTATCGATCTGACAGGGGCCATTTTGACCCCTAATGGCGGTTATAGAGTTAACCCGGCAGGACGGAAGAGGGGGTATTTTTACACCCTAAAACTGCGCAGTGTAAATGGTTTTTACATTGTCACCAGCAAATATAAATAATAATCCTTACCTTATTTAGTCGAGGACAATTGTTAAAAATTTTGTGATAAAGTGAGTTAAAGACTATTTTTAAAAAATACTGGTGACAATTGTAAAAAACCATACGCACTCTGGTTCCGTCAGGCCCAGCGCGCGTCCTCTCGGGTTAGTTTCTTTTCACGAATTCAACTAGACGGCCAGAAAGGGGTGCAACTTAAAGATCAAAGTTTCCATTTTTGAATTTGAAATTCATTCACGAGCGCAGTGTTGTCAATGGTCTTTCTTTTTTAATTCTGATTTCTTGATTTGAAATTTTTTTCTCATGGGATAAAATTTCCCTTGTTTTCACCTTAGTAAATTTGCCATGAATAAGGCGAATTTCATCATGTCATATATAAAGAAGAAATTTACATTTTTAAAATGTGAGGCTATTTAAGAAACCTGAATTTAAATATGTAGTCATCTGGCAACTGTGCATGATTGTTTCTTTCAACTCCTTTTTCTAATTGTAACATTCCACTTTGACGATCAGAATTTTAACACAAATTAAGTCTATCGAAATTATAAAATATAGATTTCGGTACAAAAAAAATTAAAAAAAAGGGATGTTAGTTGCCAAACTAACATATGTATACTTCAATTCTAAATAAAAACTAAAGAAATTTAAAGAGAGTAAAAATATGTGCATAATTTTTATTTTCATTATTGGAACAAACCAGATAGGGAATTATCTGCTATTAGCAGTATTATGAATTTAACCGGAAGAATAGTTATATTCCCATGCGAAATGCAGAATTTAAAGATACTCAAAAATGTTGCATACCATTCTCATTTTCATTCAAAATATTTTGCTTTATAATACAAAAAAAAAAAAAAAAAAAAAAAAAAAAAAAAGATTTTTTGTTATCTAAACAACCACTTGAGGCTTTTTAACGAAGTATCACGAAATATGAACATTTTTATATGTATTTACTTGTTGTTTGGAAGAAATTTCTCTGAATAAAAAAAAAAAAAAACTCAAAGTGAAGCATGCATAGCATATGATTGTGATCTGTTTGTTTTACTAAATTTAAGTAAGATAGTGTATTTTTTCGAATTTATTTAAATTTTCTGAATATATAAATATCTCTTTATGCTATAGCTATTTGCATGTCTCTGATTACTTCTTCTATAAACACAGAAGAATGTGTTGTCTTACAGAAATTAATTGAGTAATATGTGGCATTCATTGGAGCGACAAAATTTTCTTTTTTTTTAGACTTGCTTATTTATGCATACAATTTTATAAATAGTTGTAATAATATTGTTTATATAGTTTTAATTATTTTGTTTAAGCTTGTAAATAGAGAATTTTACTTTAACCCTTTGAGCTCTGGTGGGAAAATTTGCTCAAAATTCAAATGTCAGATTGGCACCAAGATTTTGCAAAGAAAACACTGGTTAACTATATACACGAAAAAAAAAAAAGGCATTAAACCTTTTTAAAATAAATCTGGTCGAATTTTCTGGTGTCGTTGTGACATTTCGGAATTAAAATTATGTGGTAGAAAATCAGGGTTCGCACAACTCTACCACTAAATTTTTATAGTATTTTCAATGTATTTCACTGCAGAAAAGTGTTGCAAAAATTGCGAATCAAGGATGTGGTTGCGAATTCTGTTTCTTAAAAATTAAATATAAATTTTCGTATCATTAATAGTGGTGCCAGAGTCCTTGCAAAATATAAGGCGTGTGCGAATCCTGAAAATTCTAACATCAGAGCTCAAAGGGTTAATTCACTGGTGGAACTTTCTTCTTGTGGTAATCACAGAGTACGGAACAGAGAATCAACTTTCATACACTGTAATGGCAACTTGTTTAACATGGGATTATGCATAGACAGTAGCGACACGAGCGGATCACTCTAAAACTACGATCATAACATAAGAGAGGTTGCTAATTCGGCGAAACATCGCTTCCTTGCCGACAAATGATAAGGAAAAAAAAATACAGCGACGGCTTGCTGCTTCTTGTTTTGAAATTTATGAAAGAATTATGAAATAACTTTGACGTATTCGTCTTGCAAACAATGCATGTGTCTCTTCGTAACATAACGATCTAATAATTTAAACTTGAAAATTCAAGAATAATAACAGTAATGATTACGAATCAATATAAGCGCGGAAATCTAAGATCAAATAGCATAAGCACATGTGCAAAGATAATCAAATCAGCATTCACTAAGAAACGCGAAGAAGAATAAGGGTACAGTTAAACAGAAATCACGAGGATAAAAATCTCCAACGCGATGGTTTAGTTTTTAAGTGATCCACTGAGGGCGCTCTTTTCAAGCCGAGTTGAGGCTCTGTTACTACTCTGTTGTGGTAATTAATCCCTGCGAAAGGGGGGGGGGTTAAGGTAAAAGCTTATAGTTTAAGAGGTTACTGTTGAAATAATTTTAAGGGCATGCGAGTTTTTTTATTAATAGCACCGTGCTGTTTCCAAGTAGAGGGATGTTTACCTGAAAAGTTTCAATTGACTTTGTTTCGTCTAATTATGAAGAAAAAATATTTTTATCTTGAATTTCCCAAACTTCGAATCAAACATTCATTTCGCACTTTTGTGTATTTTATCATTTTATTACAGAATTGTTATCCTGCTAATTTGATTTTCAATGAATAATTTATTGAATTGAATGTAGTCAATTTGTATTTATTTTTATAAAACTTTTAATATATTTAATGAAGAATATGTACGTCTTATGTAAAAATATTCCATTGAATGCTATTCCGCCCTTAAACATTTAGCTTAGAAATTTTACTTCAAATAAATGAAATACTCATGTTTGTTTATATTTATTATAACTATTTAAATGTTTAATAAAAATTAATATCCTGTTTAACTTTAAGAATTTAAATATTTCTTTAAAAATTAAGCATAATTTCAAATATAAATGAATTTTGTAGAGATCGTATTTGAATTTTTTGCCTGAACAAACATTTACTCTCTGGATTCAACTTACCATGATACTGTTGAAAACATATTATATACATCGATGCGCAATACAAGAAGGAAGAAAAAGCTTTAAAATATGTTATTTACTTGCTCAAACTTTAATTTATGTTTGCAAACGGAACAGAAATTTCCAAATCCAAAAGGATATTAAAGTTATAATTTGTATCTATTCCGATTTTTTTTTCTAAATAATGCCGAGAGCAAAGCGAGTATTTGAATTCAATTGAAGATATACCTGTTTACTACTTTAAATAACTAATTTAAGAAATAAAGTGTTAGCATATCAAAATTAAATACCGTAATTTCGGGTGTATAAGCTGATGATCAAACAATTCTTTTTGGACCCAGAAATCTTATTTAGTGATTGAAGACAAATATTTACGGCGATCTAACTTAGTTATATTTGTTTCTTAAAAAATTCTGGGTCGAAAAAGAATTGTTTGATCTGCGGCTTATACGGTATATATATTTTTACACAAGAGGGTGACTACAGTTATAAAATACAGGGTGAGCAAAAAGTCCGTAAAAACTTTAAAAATTCATAAAAACCGAAAAAAAAACCGAAATGAAAAAACGGTTTGCAGGGTTAGCATCCACAGGTCACGGGGATTTTTTAAGACAGAAATAAAAAATAATTCAAAAAACAGCCGACAGATGGCGCTGGTACTTGCGATTTCCGCAAATAATAGCGCAAATAATAATAGCGCACTCACTTGCCAACGCTGGGATCGTTGGTCCGATCCTCACGTCCGCCGCATTTATCTTTTCCAAACATTTTTGAATTGACGGATATTTTACCTCTTTTGACGGGGAAAAAATAAACGGATATTCGTCAATTTGCAGACAATTACTGTCAGCAGTTCTGCCAGTACATTTTCTGTGAAAAGATAGAAGTTTCTTTGAGAGTGTACATCTTATAAAAATTGACTTTATTTTTAATCGGTTGGTGTCATTAACCCTTTACCAGGCAGGTGAATTCTCTGGCAAAGAAAGTCGAAAAGCGTCACTTTCTTCTACAGCAAATAAATAAATAAATAAATAAATAAAAAGCAACTTTCTTTTACAATAATCTGTTGCAGAATTTGTAGGGAGTGTTTATTGTGGAAAAAAAGTCTTTTATAGGGCAGATGAATTCTTTGAATAATAAAGTTGAAACGCTTCATTACCACTAGAATTTTTAAACAAATGTATTTCAAAATAAAAAGAGTCATTTCCGTCAGGTTAATAATAACACGTATTGTCTCACTAAAAATTCCTATCCGAATCAACCAGTTTTTAATAAAAATTAAGTGATAAGTATGTTACCGTTTTTTGATAAAGTGTTACTTTCTTATGCAATAATATGTTGCAGAATTTGTAGGGAGAGTTTATCGTGGAAAAAAAGTAATTTCTTTGTTTTCATGACTTTACATTAAATTTTTTGAATTCAAATTTGGATACTGTAATTTGCTACAATTTGAATTTTTTTGTTTGCGATACAGAATTAAAAAAAAAAAAGAGAGAACTTGCACACAACCTTCCCCACAAGACAACTAAACACATCTAAAAAGCCTTATTAGCCCCATGTGGCATTGTTTTTGACAACATAAATTAAAAATGGAGTCTGTAAAACACATTTTCTATACTAAAATATTTGTTTTACTTAAGGGGGCTCTGGGATTGAAAACTTTTCAAAAAACCGATTTTTTTATGATCTAATTTGATTATTCAATTAATTCTTAACTCAATGCAGAAAACCGCATAAAAATATTTGCATTTTTAACGGAGTTATAATCATTTATGTATCAACATTTACATAGCCGCATACATATAATTTCAAATTTAAGTCGCTTTTTCTCAAAACTTGATTTTTGACGACTAACACCAAGATTTAAAAAAACTATTTGATGGAATGGCTTAATTTTTTTCCATGCTTATAACATCATTATCTATACAATGAATTAAGGATATAACTATGACACAAAAAAAACATTAAAAACACTCTCAAATTTGAAAATTTTAAAAAACCCTAAAAAATGCAACATTTTTCATTAACACTAGAACCGCCATTAGGGGTCAAAATGACCCCTGCCAGACGGATAATAATCGATTCGAACCAGAATTTTGTTTATAAGATTTGTTAAAAGTATGTAGCACAAAAATAGACTAATTAAATAAGTAGTTTATTTTTAAATTATAATTCTGGTGAGAAACACTTTTTGTAAAACTTGTGTAAAATACCCGGCGGTTCTAGTGTTAAAAATACTCAAAATATTAAACTATCTAAAATATATTAATTCATTCTATAGATAATGATTTTATATGCATGCAAAAGAAAAAAAAAAGCCATTCCATCAAGTAGTTTTTTTTTTTTTTTTTTTTTTTTTTTTTTTTTTTTAAATCTTGGTGTTAATCGTCAAAAATCAAGTTTTGAGAAAACGCGACTTGAAATTATATGGGTGCGGCTATAAAAGTGTTGATACATAAATGCTTATAACTTCGTTAAAAATGCAAATATTTTTATGCCTTTTTTTGCATTGAGTTAAGAATTAATTGAATAATCAAACTAGATCATAAAAAAAAATCAATTTTTTGAAAAGTTTTCAACCCCTGATTCCCCTTAATCGAAAAACTTTTGTAAATCAATAAAGAAAAACTTTCAGTTAAAAATTAGTGGTGTCAAAAAGATTTAAGTAACGAAGCTTGCAAAGAGTTCCTGCCCGAAGTCAGTTCGGGCAACACTGTTAACCCTTTCCGGCTTAAGCAAATTCTATTAGTAAAATGAGAAATTGTCGATTGACACCGGAATTTATAAAGGACTTGACTAGATATTAAGAATTCCTTAATTTATGCTTTCATTGTAAAAGCAAAATTATATTAAAATATTACTGGTGCCGTTTGCAAGTTTTGAATTAAAATTAGGTGTTGCCGTCCCGGCAACACCTAATTTTAATTCCAAACTTACAAACGGCACCAATAACATTTTAGTAAAATTTTACTTTTACAATGACGGCTTAAACCAGGGAATTCTTAATTTCTAAAAAAGTCTTTTGTAAATTCTGGTGTCAGCCAACAATTTCTCATTTTACGAACAGAATTTGTCGGCGCCGGAAAGGGTTAAGGGTTTAAACACTCTCCCTCATGCTCATCAAAAGTTATTTCTACTACGGTACAAAAATAATATTACCCTATAAAATTAATTTTATTAGAAATTTAACAATCCTAAAAATTTGGTTATTTATTTACAAATATATAAAGAAAAAATTGGCAAAAAATTGACTTCTATAAAGTAAGAACTTAAAAATAATTAATTTTTTTTTCAATAAAAAAATTCTAGACAAAATTATTTTGCGTTTAAATTTAAAGAATGGTGATCTAAAGAAAATACTTTTATTTTAAATACGTTAAAGAAGTTAATAAAAAATAAATTATTTTCCTACACATTTAAAATGAAAAACTAATTTCATCCAATTATATTCTTTAATAAAATATTATCATTCTTATTTATATAAGAATTAACGATGGTATGCAAGTGTTTAGATTATTACAATACTTATTTAAGCGGAAAATTTTAGCGTGTTTGAAGAACTAACTGCTTAACAATCTACTTATTCTTTTAAAAATAAATAGATTAAAAACGAATGCGATAATTTTGTCTTTTAAATTTTATTTGTTAGAGTGTTCTTCCAAACATTCAAATATCTATACTTAAAAGAAGTTAATCTTTCCTTATATATTTCGTTAATAAAATATCAATCGGTTTAGCTGAAATAACAGAAAATAAATTTTTAAAATGGAAAAGCAAACCATTTTGCCTGAAAATTAGAATGTGAGCAAATCTAAACATTTTTATGCATTTTGCCTGGGAAAATATTTACCCTTCTGGTTGAATTTATCAAAGTACGAGCATAACACAATTTCCTAAATCGTTGCTCAGTTCATGAAGAAAATGAAATGTAGGTACATGTTTTTCTCGTAAACTTGTTTATATTAGGTTTTAAATTGAATAAAGTAGACTCGTAATCGGTGAAAAAAAGTATTTTAATCTCGATGAATTTTTCGTAATGCTGGAAAAAATATATTGGAGTTTGCAGTAAAACTATGATTGACTAAGTAATTTTTGCCAGTCCTCATTTTCCCAATTTATTAATAAACAGAATATGAATATCTAAATAGATATATGTGATTATATAGGACAAAGATTATTATTAAAAAAATGACATTAAAAATACGTATCTATTGAAACACAAACTTACGTAGTTAATAGTATCTATAACCGGGGAATAGTGCTATACCTACGACGGGTTGTGGTATATATTTGCTTCTTTATTTTAATGCAATGAGGTAATTTTTTTTAATTTTATACAGGGCTTTTATTCTGTCCGTCTATCGAACCTTGTCTTCAAAGAAATATTATTTGTATTAATTTCAAAGAAATTTGTCTTTTTTGATGTATCAGTTTCAAAAACCTACTAAGAATTTAAACCTTCGGAATCCAACGTCTCTTAACAAAATGTATAGCGAGGTAAGAATGGAGAAATGGCCCCTTATAGTCAATAACTGAATTATTATTTGTACTAGTATCAACTCTCTAAAAGAGTACGAAATGCAAGGTCATTGACCCCTGATCTTGAACTGTCTTTAAGATGTTCGAAAAAGTTCGTACGCGCGCAGTCATTTTTTAAATATATTTTTCTCAAAAACTAGTCTCAAACACCAATCGCATATATTCATGGATACTTTGAAAATATTTTGTATTTTTTTCAGTTTTCGAAAAATGGCAACTGTGCAAAATAATTAATTAAAGTATAAATCTTATTTTTTAGTACTGTTCTGTTATGTCTACCGCGCCCAAAATATATATATAATATTCCTTAATCTAAATACTTATACCGCACAAAAGCTGATCAAAACCAAAGAGGTGCTTCTTTGAGTAATGTGTAACTAACGAAGTGCACAAAGTGTGAGTCACCGATTTTGACAAAAGTGGTATCGTTGGAAAGATCTCATCGAAAGCAGCAAAAAACTTAATGGAACTACCCGTCGCAAATGAGTCGTTATCGAGATATCCGACAACATATGTGACGCAACTAGCGCATACTTAATGGGGCACCGTAAAAAATTTTAGTCTCGATTTTAACTAAAGTGTTATCGTTGAAAAGATATCATCGTGAGAATTAAAAACTCAATAGAATCACCCGTCGAAAATGAATTGTTTTCGAGATATCCGACAATTTGTGTCACATTTTAATACACACTTCTAGGAAACTGCATTAAGTGACAGAAATTGTCGGATATCACGAAAATCGTTCATTTCAGATGGTTTGTTCCTTTGAGTTTTTTACTACTCACAATGATATCTTTGCAAAGACACCATTTTCATTATAATCGAGAAAACATTTTTTTGCGGTCCCCCATTAAGTGTACACTAGTTAAGTGACATAAATTGACGGATATCTCGATAACGGCTTATTTGCGACGTGTAGTTCCATTGAGTTTTTTACTGCTCTCAATGAGATCTTTCCAACGATATTACTTTTGTCAAAGTTGGTGATTTATACTTTTTGCTCTTCCCTAGTTAATGCAGTTTCCTAGAAGAGTGTATTAAAAATTTGACACATATTGTTGGATATCTCGAAAACAATTCCTTTCCGACGGGTGATTCCATTGAGTTTTTTAATCCTCACGATGATATCTTTTCAACGATACCACTTTAGTTAAAATCGAGACTAAAATGTTTTACGGTGCCCCATTAAGTATGCGCTAGTTGCGTCACATATATTGTCGGATATCTCGATAACGACTCATTTGCGACGGGTAGTTCCATTGAGTTTTTTGCTGCTCTCGATGAGATCTTTCCAACGATATCACTTTTGTCAAAATCTGTGACTCACACTTCGTGCACTTCCCTAGTAAGAAGAAAATAGAAAAGGAAAAAAATAAAAACTCTAAATGAAAAGGGAATAAAAGAGAAAAATTGATACCGGACAAATTTAAAGGTAAAGTAGACAAATTAAAGACACTGAAATGCGGTTAGTGGGTGGAGGGGGCGTTGGAAGTAACGATCGCCCGACTTTGGAATATTGGCTAAATTTTCTTTATTGATGGAGTGAATATTGTAATAAATTAAAGGGTATAGCGAGGTAAGAATGGCGAAATGGCCCCCATGGTCAATGACTGAATTATTATTTGTACTAGGGTCAGCACTCTAAAATAGTACGAAATACAAGGTCAGTAACCCCTTATAAATTTCGTACGCGTGCCGTTAATTTTTAAATGTATTTTTCTGAAAAACTATAAAAGCTAGAAAGATGGGGCCAATCGCTTATATTGAGAGATACTTTGAAAAATATTTTATATTTTTTTCAGAGTTTTCGTGAAATGACAACTGTACAAAATAATGAAACAAAGTATAAATCTTTTATTTTAATACTGTTCTGTTATGTCTACTGCGCCAAAAAAATATATAATATTCTTTAATTTATATACTTATAGCACACAAAAAATGATCAAAATCAAAGAGGTGCTTTTTGAGTAATATCTAAGAAGAAAATAGAAAAGGTTAAAATAAAAATTCTAAATAGAAAAGGAAGAAAATGAGAAAAATTGATACCGGACAAATTTAAAAGAAAAAGTAATACTGATTTACGGTTAGTGAGACACAGACATACGGCTACTGAGTGGGTTAAGTAATGAAAATTGCAATCGGCACGACGTACATGCGCATTATAGTTCTTCGTAGGGAGATTTTGCTGTTTCGATCCACCAGTCAATGAACAATTATTACAAAACTGGAAGATAGCCCGTCAGAATGACGTGTTTGCATTTTTAAAGGATGATAAAAAAATACAACAACTGTGGTCAATCATAGCCACTTTAGGGTGAAACAATTTTGATAAATACAGCGATTAAACTTGGAAAGGGAAAAATATAACAAAAAAAGTAAATTTCAACAGAAATGTGCACTTAAAATATAGCAAAACTCTCTGGTAGATGGAGGTGAGGATTATAATGAAATTTAAAACGCATCCGCGTTTTGCTTAAATAAAAAGTTTTAATTAAATAGTGTTTTTGAAATCGCGAAAAGATTTCAAAGCGAAGTAAAATGTGATATCGGCCGGCTCCGTGATGTCGACGCCAATAAGTCTGCGATGACGTTCCATGCCTAGTGCCATGAGGTCTGAAAACCGTCCGCTCCGTGATTTTCTCATTTTGAAAGAGACTTTTTGAAATTAACTTTTCTGTTTGGAATGGAACTGAAACGAAGGGATTCAGTTGTTGCCTGGTGCGCAACAAGAAAAGAACGTTTTTTTTTCGGCGGGCTCGGGTGTGAGCCGGATATAGTTCAGGTTTTAAAGAACATCGGTGAAGGGTGTTCAAAACCTTATGCCCGGAAGGGGCTGTATATTCTCAAGTAATTTTCCTCATGGATATATGTGTAAATTAACTGTACATAATTGTAAATAGCGCTGTGTGGTTATGTATATAGTTTTCATCGTGTACTCTGTGTGTTGGTTTCATTAAAGTGAATTGTGAAATTCTACGGAGAGTCGAAGTATATTTAGTTGCGACGTCACAGCTAGTAATATAAAAATTATTGGTGGCTTGCTGTGGGATACAGGAACTGAAAAAAAAAGTTCCGCGAACTCATCATCTCTGCTGTATTGTTTTATATGTGGACTGAAAACTCATCGTCTCTGCTGTATTATTTTGAAGGCGGACTGAAAAGCTGTGTCGATCATTGAAATCAGCATTCGAAGATTGTGAATTTCTGCTCGGAATATCAAAGAATCGAACGGTGAGTCCCTATTGTTTCTCTTGCGCGCTGAATTTTGGAGAGGTCTCAATACCATACGCTTAAATGTTAGAAAATTAAAATAGCGTGTTTCGTTTTGTTTTCTTTTTTTTAAAGGTTATTGCATAAGAGTATTTTCGTGATTTATTATTATTATTATTATTATTTGCTAATTGCTGTTTTGTTTTAAAAGTAAAACAAAATAAGAAGTGTAAAAATAGAATATATTAAGTATTTTAAATACATTTTTATTTTTTGCATAAAGAGTAAAGTAATTTTCATTGCACAAGCAGTACGGTAATGAACTTAATTGTTTAAGTTGCAGTGTAGAGTTTATAAAATTAGAAAGTTGAATTTACTGAAATTATTATTTACTTTTCTTAGTGCATTAAAGCAAAGTGATATAATAAAGTAAAGGAATGTACTGAGTTTTTATTATTTTATTGTGCATTTTTATGAATACTTTAGTTACGGTTTTAATTAGTTACTGTGCTTAGAGAAAAGTGTTACTTAGTTAAAAAGAAAAAAAAATCTTGTTTTTCTTTGGTATTTTAATGCTATTGTGCTCAGGAAAGTTATAGAAATATTTTGTAATTGTATTTACTTTTTTGTAGTGAGATATTTTTCTGAGTTTGATTATGGCTTCATTCTTGAATAGGCAAAATAAAGATGTATTGCTTTTGCTCGCAGCAGAGTTTGATACCGAAATATCTGCTGACATTAAAAAAGTGCCTTTAATTCAGGCAATTTTGAAAGCTTCTGATTATGATGAACAAATTGCAAAAGATATGTTAGAAGGGATTTTAGAAGAAAGGGAAAAATTAGCAGAACAGGAAAAAATAAATAAATTAGCGGAACAGGAAAGGTTAGAAAGAGAGAAAGATAGACAATTGGAATTAGAGAAGCTGCGATTACAATGCAGTGCAGATAGTAACTCCTTAGTTTCCCCTGATTCTGTAACGGCCGAAAATAAAGATAAAAGAGTGAGTTTAAAGGATTTAGTTCCAAAATTTGACCCTAAATTAATTGATATTACCTTGTTTTTTATGATTTTTGAGAGTCAGGCGTCAAAAGAAAATTTAGGAGAATTAAATTACGTTTCCCAACTTATACCTTTGTTACCTGTAGAGGTAGCTGAAATTATTGTAAAAGAACCTTTAGAAAAAAGGGATGATTACCAGCATATCAAGAATGTTTTGTTAAAGAGATTCAGATTAGGAGCGGGGGCCCTGAAAACAAAATTTGAGACTCATCAAAGGAAGGCAGGTGCGTTATGGACTGAGCTTGTTTATGAATTAAGAGGGTATTTAGAATACTGGTTAGAAACTGTTGAAGTAAATGATTTTGAATCACTTAAAGAACTAATGCTCACAGAGCAGGTTAAGCGTAGAGTTCCTTTTGCTATTAAAGATAAATTTCTCGATGAGTGGGACGAGATTAAGACAGCGTCATATTTAGCAGAAAAATGCGATAAATTTGAAAGTGTGAGAGGGAATGTTAGGAAGTTTGATAACAAAACGTGGAATAATAAACCATATTTTAGGGATAGGAATGGGCAAGATAATGCTAGAAGTAAAGGGGATCAGGTAGTTAAATCAGGTGGGGTTGATAAAAGAGATAATGTGCGTAGGGATTTTGGAAATAAAGATAAATTTGATAGAAAAAAGCCAATTATCTGTTTTCAATGTAATCGTGCAGGGCACATTAGGCCAGATTGTCCGGATTTAAAACGCAAAAGTTCTGGAGATTTAGTCAGTCACGTGGACGTAGGTGTACGTTTAGGACAGTGTTTTACACCTTATTTGAAAAAAGCAGAAATTAATGGGATAGAACGAAATTATTTAAGGGATACAGGGGCTGGAATTGATCTTTGTGACCGTAGTTGGATAGATAACGATGATTTAATTGGGGAAGTAACGTGGATAAAACAACCCTTGGATAATGCGTGTAAATGTTTGCCCTTGGCGAGAGTTACCATTAAAGGGGATTTTGGAATGGTAATTACTAAGGCAGCTGTGATACCGACAGAATTAGAGCAAGGTTATTATTTGCTGGGAAACAAGACAGCTGAACTTATTGAGGAATCAAAAGGTAATTCTGTGTTGGTAAATGCTGTAATGACGCGCAGTCAGAAGCGGGAACGTGAAAGGGAAATATCCGTGGTTGAAGTTGAGAATGGATTGGATTTGGAGGATGGAGATAAAGATGAGGTGGAGTTTAAAGAAGAGGAGGAAGGGATGGTTATACCGGAAATGTTAGAGACGGAGACAGGTTTGGTTAATGTATCAGCGGAGAAATTTAAAGAAGAGCAGAAAAATTGCCCTTCACTTAAGCAGTTGTGGGAGAAAGCTAAAAACTCTAATGATAAAGAATTTTGTATTAGGGAAGATAAGCTTGTACGGGTGTCGCTATCAAGGACAGGTGAGGAGAAAATACAATTATGCGTACCGGAAATTTATCGAAGAGAAGTTTTAGCATTGTGTCATGAGCAGGTATCAGGACATTTAGGTACGACAAAGACAAAGGATAGAGTCCTTAGGTATTACTTTTGGCCAAATTGTTATCATGATATGGAAAATTACGTAAAAACGTGTGATCCATGCCAAAAGGTGGGTAGTAATAAAGATAAGCGTAAGGCTCCTTTAAAACTGGTACCAATAATTTCCGAATGTTTTTCTAAGATAAATCTGGATGCGGTAGGTCCCTTACAAACTAGTAATAGAAATAACAAATATTTAATTACATCCATTTGCCTTGCTTCTAAGTATCCGGATGCCATACCGGTGGTAGATATCACTTCCACTTCCGTTATTGATGCTATGTTGCAGATTTTTGCTAAAACGGGCTTTCCCAGAGAGGTACAATCTGACTTAGGAAGGTCTTTTACGAGCGAGTTAACGTCCGAATTCTTTCAAAAATTTGGTATAAAAGTGTCCCGTAGCTCAGTCTGCCATCCGGAGTCCAATTGTGTGGAAAGATTACATTCTACATTAAAGAAAGCCATTAAAGCCTTATGTCTCGAATCGGGTCGTGATTGGGAAGAAGTTTTGCCTATGACACTGTTCGCTTTAAGAACAGTAACGCATGAAAGCACGGGGTTTAGTCCCGCTGAACTCGTTCACGGGAAGAATTTGCGTATGCCACACACTTTGGTGTATGAAAATTGGATGGGTGACGAGAGTACGGACCAAAATGTGGTAGATTATATTTTGAATTTGACAAATAGGTTGAAAAGATGTCAGGAGTTGGCAGTCAAGCGGATTGAGGAATGTCAGGACAAGCGAAAATTATGGTATGACCGGAATGCAGTGATAAGAAAATTCAAGGTTGGAGACCAGGTGTTAGTTTTGGCAACCTCTAAATCTCATAAGATGGCTGTAAATTGGATCGGGCCAGGTACGGTCACGGGAGTAATTTCAGAAACGAATTGCACCGTTGACTTACCAGAGAAGCGAAATAAGGCGACAATCTATCACGTTAATTTATTGAAACCTTATTATAAGCGGCCGGAATTTGTTAATCTGGTAATTGATATCGATTCGGAAGAGGTGGAAGAAGATGCCGAAATACCGTACCCCATGCCAAACCCCACACAAATTGATTTTTGGGAAATCGTGAACAACAGTGAACTAGAGAAAAGGGCGACAGAAATTCAAATTAATAATTTTAAGGAAGTCATAGAGCGAAATAAGAAAGTGTTTTCTTCGAACCCAGGACGCACTCATTTAGTAGAGATGGATATAGAATTAGTTGATGAAACGCCAGTGAGAGCCAAATCTTATAGAATGTCGCCGAGGCAGATAGAAATTTTGAGGGAGGAGATAAGAAGATTATTAGACTTAGGAGTAGTTGAGGTAGGGCAGTCCGATTTTACGTCCCCCATGATTTTGGTAGAGGTTCCGGGAAAAGATCCTCGTCCTTGTGTGGACTATAGAATACTAAATTCCAAGACTCGAACGGAATTTTTCCCACTCCCGAATATAGAGGAGGTAGTAGAAAAGGTGAGTTCTGCGACCTTTATTACGGTGATGGATTTAACCAAAGGTTATTTCCAAATACCACTGACCAAAAGGGCCCAAAGGTACGCTGCATTTGTGACACCTTTTGGGGTATTTTTGCCTAAGGTCATGATGTTTGGTCTCGTGAACGCTCCTTTCTACTTCTGTAAATTAATTTCTATGGTTCTGGGAGGTCTGGAATCATTTGCCTTGCCGTACATTGATGATATTGCGGTGTTTTCACTTACTTGGGAAAGTCACATGAAGGATATAGCCGAGGTCCTAAAGCGCTTATTAGAGGCCGGTTTAACAGTGAAACCCACAAAATGCAGATTTGCACAAGACAGCGTGAAATTTTTAGGTCAAGAGGTAGGTTCGGGAAAGAGGTCCCCCAGTGACGTAAAAATTAAAGCAATTTTAGATTTTCCAACACCCTCAACTAAAACACAAGTAAGGTCATTTCTGGGAATGACGGGCTACTATTCTCGTTACATAAAAGATTATGCAATAATCGCGGTTCCCCTGACTAATATCTTGAAAGGGAAAGTAAAAAAAAGAAAAGATAGAGTGGAATGAGGATTGTGAAAAGGCATTTCAGGAATTAAAAAGGAGGTTGACCCAGAGTCCAGTTTTATATGCCCCCGATTATAGTCAAGAGTTTATTGTGCAGACCGACGCAAGTTTATATGGTGCTGGTATAGTTTTGTCACAGATTCGAGATGGGGAAGAGCATCCCATTTTATATTTAAGTAAGAAATTTTCTAAAGCAGAGCAAAACTACAGCACTATTGAACGCGAATTAGCAGCGATTGTATATGGTCTTAAAAAGTTGAATCATTATCTGGATGGGCAGCGGTTTGTTATACAAACAGACCACAATCCTTTGACCTATCTTAAAACAATGATGGGGGAAAATGTTAAATTGACTAGGTGGGCATTATATTTACAGGCATACAATTTTGAGATTAAGCACAAACCGGGTAGGCTTCACGGGAATGCCGATGGACTGAGTAGAGCTGAGTAATAGTGAGTGTAAATATTAAAATCCAATCATTGAATTCACTCATTTATATTTATTTTACATATATTGAATTTAATTGTATTAATTTTGTGTATTATTTAGTATAGAACTTTATGTTGCATATTCGAGAATAGTATTGGCCATTCTTTCGGCTCAGATGGATATCTCAGATGAGTAGCTCATTGTGTTTAGTGAATTTTAATCATAAGTTTATTTTAATTATTAATATGCATATATTTTAATAGTGTTCTGGTATTATGACCTCTCAGGTTTGGCGTGTCGGGAGTGATAGGGGGCTCAATGCCGTCTTCCTAATCTTCAATTTTCATAGGTGTATGCACCCTATGAAAATCTCTTTAGGGGGAAGGAGCTGTGATATCGGCCGGCTCCGTGATGTCGACGCCAATAAGTCTGCGATGACGTTCCATGCCTAGTGCCATGAGGTCTGAAAACCGTCCGCTCCGTGATTTTCTCATTTTGAAAGAGACTTTTTGAAATTAACTTTTCTGTTTGGAATGGAACTGAAACGAAGGGATTCAGTTGTTGCCTGGTGCGCAACAAGAAAAGAACGTTTTTTTTTCGGCGGGCTCGGGTGTGAGCCGGATATAGTTCAGGTTTTAAAGAACATCGGTGAAGGGTGTTCAAAACCTTATGCCCGGAAGGGGCTGTATATTCTCAAGTGATTTTCCTCATGGATATATGTGTAAATTAACTGTACATAATTGTAAATAGCGCTGTGTGGTTATGTATATAGTTTTCATCGTGTACTCTGTGTGTTGGTTTCATTAAAGTGAATTGTGAAATTCTACGGAGAGTCGAAGTATATTTAGTTACGACGTCACAATGTAGTGACATCATTTACAGCACCCACTGTAAATCTGACCATTGAGAACGTTCCATTACGACTATGGAACGGTTTCATTGGTCAGAAAATAGATTGCCTTTAAAATCGGAGGTAACTTTTCACAATGTTTTTTATAGATTTGAAATTCTCAAGGGTCATTCATGGCTGTAAAGAAAAAAATTAAAGCAACCCGAATATAAAAATTTTAACAATATTGCATTTAATCTCACCTTCGCTTTCCTTTATTAAAAAGTTTCATTTAATATACACTGTAAAAAATTTGACTCATTTGCTACAGCGTCATCCCTCCGCTTTTATAGGAAACGGTTACTTTACTGTGTTATGGAGCATTCTCATTGGTCATAAAAGAGATATTCTGTAAAAGCTGTGGAGTGCCGCTGCAGCAAATGGGTCAAATTTTTAACAGTGTGCTTTTTGAAATCGTGGAAAGATTTGAAAGCGAAGTAAAATGTAGTGACGTCATTTACAACTGCCACTGTAAATCTGACCAATGCCCAACGCTCCATCACGTTTATGAAACGTTTTCATTGGTGAATGAGTTTCTTTTTCTCGTGGATAGGTTGACACCGGAATTGTTATACACGGAGGGGTTTTATATATATAATACGATTTTACGTACCATTTTTTTAGTCTTGCTGCGCCAAGGCAACAATACATGAACAATTGCTTGGTTTGTCATAATTAGGTGAGAATAGTTGTTTACGCCCGCTGAAAGTTGTATGGTGTCAACAATGTTCGTGCAATGTAAAGTTTGTGACATTTTCGTGCATAAAGTTCGTGGAAGAAAGTTATCGCTACTGAAGAGGATGCTAGATTATATAGTGACTCGAGTAAAAAAACAGTTTGTGTTGGTGACATATTATGTGGAAAGTGTCGGCTTATTATTTACGATAGTAAATCAAATGTCGCATCAACTTCTGCAATGTCTACTGTGGCTGAATATGAAGGCCAAGAGGAGTCTACTGAACATTTAGAAGTAGAGGAAACATCTTCGATTGATCCATTTCAACAAGAAAGTGAAATGAATTTGCCGTGTAGTTCCGAAAGCGACGATGATGATGATGATGATGGCAATGATGCTGTTCCGTATGTTGCCGATAACAACGAATTTATACATCTACATATACCACGTGTTGTATCTACCCACAAGTATTGTTGTATATGTCAATCCACAACAAACTTAATGAGAGTACCGTTTGAAGCACGTTACAAGGTTTATACAAAAATTGGGATTTTCATACCAGAGGGTAACCGTTGTTGCTGCACACATATAATAGGAAAATCATTTTATGAAGACGAGTTGGTTCACCTACGTATTATATCTAAAACCAGCAAAATAAGCTCTAAGGAAGTTGCTCATTTTTTAAAATCACTTTCAGAAAGAGCAGAGATATCGCGTTTCGAAAAAATTAATGAAAATGATATGCCTGAAAACCAGATAAAGATATTGACAAAACTTTGCTGGCAAAACATTGTTGAATTAAGGCAGTATTAACTTCTATGCGAAACACAAGCGTACGTACTATAACTCAAGCGTTAGTTGTATTCTTGTTTAAATTAAAAACTGGAAATTCTAATTCAGTGATAGCAGGAGTGCTGGGTTTACCATAAGAACAACATGTGTCGTCATTTTTTAAAGAAGTATTAAGAAGTTTTGAGATTGATATTTTGCCTTATTTTGGATTAACCTCCATTTCTCGAGAAGACTTAATAAGGAATACAAGTTTAACTGCTCGAATGTTATTAAACCTTAGAAATGATCAGCTGATATTGATATTTGACGGCACATATATTAGGCATCAAAAAAGCTCTAATAATGAATATCAGCGAAAATCGTATTCTGGTCAAAAGAAAACCCATTTATGTAAACCGTTTACAATTTGTACTACGAACGGGTTTATAGTTGATTTTGCTGGGCCATTTTATGGTACGGAAAATGATGCTGCTATTATGAAAAAAGTGTTACAAGATGCTAAACTTCAAACCCTATTACGTCCAAATGATATATTTGTAGTAGATCGCGGTTTTCGTGACGCCGTTGACTCTATCAACAAAAAAGGCTAAGCCGTATTAATGCCAGCACTTAAAGCTAATCGAGCCCAGTTACCTACCAAAGAAGCCAACATGTCACGACAGGTGACTAAAATCCGATGGGTAGTCGAGGCTGTGCACGGGGCCATTGCTCAGAAATATAATTTGCTTCATAACAATCTTGATAATAAAATACTTCCAAAAGTAAGTCTATTATGCAAAGTTGTCGGATTTTTACACAACAAATTCAGTAAGCGATTAGATTCTGATGCAGGTTTAAACGAGATAATTGTTCAATACATTAAAGAGCGAATGACGTTATCAAACTTTTTAAGTGAAGAAGTAAAAGAGCAGCACTGGAACCGTAGAAAAACAGCTTTTCAACGACTGGTATCATCAGAAATTTTGGATTTTCCACAACTAAATGAAGATCAATTAAAAATAATATTTACAGTTTCTTATCAGCTGTCATTTGCCATTTCATACCTGGCTGAAATAATGGACGACACGAGTAATCTCTGTATATATTACGTTAAACAAACCCCAAATATTATCAAGTTAAATGTTCGCTCCAGACACGTAAATAGTAAATATTATCGGGTATTCATCGATTATGTTCCTAATATTAACAAAATCGAAGGAATCCGAGGATATTGTTGCGATTGTCCAAATGGAAACAGGACAGTTGGATGCTGCGCCCATGTCGCAAGTGTCATATATTATTTAGCTCATGCGAGATATCTATCTCGCATTTTACGTCCTGCTGAAATTCTGTCTAAAATTTTTTTAAATGATGAAGTCACTATTGTAATAAATGAAAATAGTGATGATGATGATTGAAATTATATTTCTCATGTAACTATAATAAATAATTCTAAATAAAGTCCTCTTTAATTAATTCCTACCATCCGTATTCATACTTAGCAAATTCATAATTACTCAAAGAAGCACCTCTTTGATTTTGATCAGCTTTTGTGGGGTAAAAGTATATAATCCGGGAGAACGCATGCTTATCCAGGGTATGAATGTTTTTAATTTTGTCAACATTAAAATCACATTATCGTAATTTCGGGTGCATAAGCCGCAGATCAAACAATTCTTTTTCGACACAGAATTTTTTAAGAAACAAATATAACTAGTTAGATCGCCGTAAGTATTTGTGTTCAAGAATTGTTTGATCCACGGCTTGTACACCCGAAATTACGGTATAACAGTCACTTTATTTAAATGCAGACAATTCCAAAAAATTTTGCGATAAAATCAGTTGAAGATTACTTAAAAATATTATTGGTTACAATTGTAAAAAACAATACGCACTCCGGGTCTTTTAGGCCCTGCGCGCGTACTTAGGGTTAAATTAACCCTTTCCGGAGCAGTGTTACCACTCCGGCAACACCTAATTTTAATTTCAAACTTACAAATGGCACCAATAATATTTTAGTAAAATTTTACTTTTACAAGGACAGCTAAAATAAGGGAATTCCTAATTTCTAAAAAAGTCTTTTGTAAATTGCGGTGTCAGTCATTATTTTCTCATTTTGCGAACAGAATTTGTCTGCGCCGGAAAGGGTTAACCCTTTCCGGCACAGTGTGTCGGATCAGGATACACCTAATTATATTTCTAAACTTGCAATTGGCACCAATAATATTTTAATAAAATCTTGCTTTTACAATAAAAGCTTAAATTAAGGCGTTCTTGATTTCTTAAAAAGTCGTTTGTAAATTCCGGTATCAGTCGATAATTTCTCATTTTACTAGCAGAATTTGTCAGCGCCGGAAAGAGTTAATGAATATTATATATTTTTTTTGCGCGGTAGACATAACAGGACAGTACTAGAAAAGATTTATGATTTGTTTAATTATTTTGCACAGTTGTCATTTCACGAAAACTCTGAAAAAAATACAAAACATTTTTCAAAGTATCTCTCAATGTACGCGATTGGTCTCATCTTTTTAGTTTTTATTGTTTTTCAGAAAAATACATTTAACGCATTCGTGCCCACGACCTTTTGCGCAAATTTTATTCGGTTGGCACCACTATTTTTAAAAGAATTAAGTTTAGTTCATTAATTACGAAATTGTTTCAACTAAATAAAATAAAGATTGTTGTTCTCTTTTACCGGTGTCAAAAACAGTGCTACATGCACCTTTTGAAGCATCCCTAAAAAGAGACGCTAGGCACTAATGGGTTAAAAAATAACGGCGCGCGTACGAACTTTTTCGAATATCTTAGACAGGTCAAGATCAGGGGTCAATGACCTTGCATTTCGTTCTCTTTTAGAGTGCAGATACTAGTACAAATAATAAATCAGTCCTTGACCATGGGGGCCATTTCACCATTCTTGCCTCGCTATACCCTTTTTTTAAATGATGAAGTCAATATTGTAATAAATGAAAATAATGATATTTGAAATCATTTTTATAATGTAATTATAATAAATAATTCTAAAAAAGACCTCCATAATTAGTTCCTACCATCCGTAACAGTAGCGGAGTCGTCAGGGAGTGCTGCATCAGATTTTTCTTACCACTAAAATTTAACAGAATCTATTTTATATTATTTATTCGACAAACTTGGTTGATTAATTAAAACTGAAATTACTATACAATTTTACTGGTGTGAAAAATTTGCTGCAGCACTCCCTGACGAGCCGCTACTGTTCCGTGATCTTACTTATTAAATTCATAATTACTCAAAGAAGCACCTCTTTGATTTTGATCAGATTTTGCGTGGTATAAATAGATAAATGAATGAATATTATATATATACCGTAATTTCGGGTGTATAAGCCGCGGATCAAACAATTTTTTTTGGACCCAGAAATCTTATTTAGTGATTGAAGACTAATATTTACGTCGATCTAAGTAGTTACATTTGTTTCTTAAAAAATTCTTGGTCGAAAAAGAATTGTCTGATCCGCGGCTTATACACCTGAAATTACGGTATACCGTAATTTCGCGTTACATCGCATGAGGGATGTTTGCAATCTCACGTTTGATAGAATCTTCCAAATTCGGCAAAGTTTGCGGATTGCGCATGTACACTCTAGATTTTAGATATCCCCAGAACCTGAAATCCATAGGGGTGAAGTAGGGGGATCACGGAGGCCATTGACGTTACCAGTTAAGGTGAAATGTGCCTCATCCATTCATAGTATGCGAAGAGGTCGATCGTTACCTCCATCATATTAGATAAGAAATTCATTAACAAAGTCTATATGTTGTTGATGGTCTCTCACTTCCAACATCAGGGCAAGCTGGTACCGGTAAAGAAATATGTGGATTACAGATCGCAGTAACTTTAAGACCATTGATTTTGATATATCAAATACACGAGATTCACCTTTTGTAGTTTGCATGCGTCCTCTGGTCACTATATGATGCACTTCCATAACAGTATCCTCAGGAACAGTTGGTCTTCCGGATCGCAATCTGTCACAGGTGCAGCCAATTTCGTCGAATTTCATTATTAAATCACGAAGAGCTTGTGAAATGCATAGGCTACGTATTTGGCGATGTTTTCGACGGTAAACGCTCCAGGATTTCGCAGCATCATCTCATTTTGATAATAGTTTTACCAACTCACCACGAACGAATTCATTTTGTTAGCTTCTGCGAGCTACCACCCTACTTTTTATCCGTTTTCTACGCTGACTATCTGGCAAATGATGTTCCGTGATTGATATTTTGTCTCTGTCATATTCAAATTTTTGGGGGGGCTTGGTCGTGTTTTTTCGAAGCCGTTCATAGAGCTGATTTTGTGCGAGAATAAAGCGTCCGTTTATTGCAATAACCATACCGTTCTAACTCTCTTTAGGGTTTTCGCATGCGCTGAACATTTTGCGATGAAAAAAATGGGTATTGCCATTGGAAAAAATTCGAATTTCTGTAACTATAACCCAGGGGTGCAAAAATCTAGGCGCCAGCAGGCAGTTTCTCACCACAAAATTTATTTCGTTTTTCTTCGTCTAATATTTCGTGTAAAATTCCTGCTAGAATGCTATTAAATTTTGAGCGAAAAAAACTTAGTGGTGAGAAACTACCCTCTGGCACCTAGATTTTTGCACCCATGCTATAACCATAACCGTAAGCGCCACTTTGTTGCCGTTCACAGAATCTCTAGCTCATACCTCTGAATAGCTGTATCTGAAATTTCACCTCGATCGGTTGAACAGACTGGCCGCTAGAGCTCCATATGTCGGCAAAGTTATTTTTTTTATGACCACCCTGTTTATACTTATACCACACAAAATCTGGTCAAGATCAAAAAGGTGCTTCTTCGAGTGCTTATTAATTTACAAAGTATGAGTACGGATGGTAGGAATTAATTAAAGAGGTCTTTTTTTAGAATTATTTATTATAAGTACATAATAGATATAATTTCAATCATCATCATCAATATTTTCATTTATTACAATATTGACTTCATCAGTAAAAAAATATTAGACGAAATTTCAGCAGATCTAATGTATTCCGGATGTAGGAAGGGGTGTTATTTGGTTTCATCACTCCCTCCATTGACTAACTGTCCTTAACAGTAGCGGCTGGTCAGGGGGTGCTGCATCAATTTTTTCACACCACTGAAATTGAATGGGTATTTCAGTTTTATTTAATCAACAACATTTGTCCAATAAATAATATGAAAGATTCTGTTAAATTTTAGTGGTGTGAAAAATTGGATACAGCACTCTCTGACGAGCCGCTACTGGTCCTTAAGTGTCTTTAATTTGTCTATTTTTTCTTTAAATTTGTCCGGTATAAATTTCTCTCTTTTTTTTTCCTTTTCCATTTAGAGTTTTTATTTTTTTTCCTTTTCTATTCTCTTCTTAGATATTACTCAAAGAAGCACCTCTTTGATTTTGATCAGCTTTTGTGTGGTATAAGTATATAAATTAAAGAATATTATATATTTTTTGGGCGCGGTAGACATAAGAGAACAGTACTAAAAATAAGAATTATACTTTATTTAATTATTTTGCATTTAACGAAAACTCTGAAAAAATACAAAATGTTTTTCAAAGTACAGGGTTCGCACACTCCTTATATTTTGTAAGGACTCCGACACCATTATTAATGATAAGAAAATTTATATTTAATTTTTAAGAAACAGAATCCGCAACCACCCCCTCGATTTGCAAATTACGCACTATTTTGCTGCAAGGAAATACATTGAAAATACTGTAAAATTTTAGTGGTAGAGGTGTGCGAACCCTGAAGTATCTATTAATATACGCGATTGGTCCCATCTTTCTGGCGTTTATAGTTTTTCAGAAAAGTACATTTAAAAAATAAAGGCGCGCGTACGAACTTTTTCGAATATCTTAAAGACAGGTAAAGAGCAGTGGTGAATGACCTTGCATTTCGTACTCTTTTAGAGTGCTGATACTAGTACAAAGAATAATTCACTCATTGACTATGGGGGGGGGGGGGCATTTCGCAATTCTTACCTCGCTATACCCTTTTATTTTATCAGCACCACTTATTTAAAAGATGTTTCCTTCAACCATGCAATTTCAAAACTGCTGAGATTAAGTAAGACAAATTTAAGTTTATTTTACTGCTGATACCGAAGATAAATTTTTCAAGGAAAGATAATGTCGTCGTCGTGGAAACCACGAAGTGAAAAGGATTCAGTCTATATATACAATGGGTTTTAGAAAGTAGTGCAGTGGAAGCATTTTTATCTATCTAATAAACGTGAAAAAAACCTTTATTTATTTTCAATTCTTTTTTTTTTATTCTGGTCGTGGTGAATAGTTTTAAAATGTATTAATATACTCCCAAATTACCGTAATTTCCGGCGTATAATCCCCAGATTAAACAATTAATTTTCAACCCAGAAATTGTACTTGTTGATTGTATACAATTATTTACCGCGATTTAAAATGTTACATTATCAATTTTTCTGGGTCTAAAAATGATTTTTGACCTGCGGATTATACACTGGAAATTGCGTTAGTTGCTGCATTTGAATATTTTTGCACTGATTGTTGTTACTGATGGTTTTATGAATTTCTTTGAACATTTTGTCTGAGATTTCAGAGTATTATAATATTAGTCAACAACATTTAAACACCAAGCGATCTTCCTTCTCTTCTTAAATCAGTGTCTAATTAGTTTTAAGAACATCTCGGGTTCTCAAGCTTTTAAGCCACGCCCCATTTTTTAAGGATGCTTTCAACAGTAATCGTATTAAACTGTATTTTAGTTAATGAATTGTGAATTGATTAGGAAGAAAATGACCTTTCTTTGTTGCCACCGTTGTAATAAACATGAATTTGATAATAAAACTTTTGCTTTTGCAGTGTTTTAAAGGTTTAGTTTCATCTAAGGTGATTTAAAACAAATAACTACATTTCGTAGTGCAAAACCGTTTATAATATATATGAATATGATCCGAAAAGTATCCGTTTGTTTAAACATGCTGTAAACAAAATCGAATTCTATCGAGCTTATTTGTTACTGTTAGACTTCGCTTAATAGTGGATGGAATACATTTCAAAACTTTTCACTCCTTGGGAATCTTGTGTAATGTTGATTTAGAAACAATAACAGCATATGGTAAACCCCGCAGTGATTGTCGTCGTTTTATTAAAACATCTTTGATTGAGCTCAATTGCTGAAGAATTTGGTTTTGTCCGCTGTATCACTTTTTTGTGAACTTAAATTGTAAATTTCGTCATCATTTGATTTTAACGTCTTTGTCCGCTTCCACAAAAGGGATATTCTTCTACGATGAACTAATATGAATTGAATCTCTGCAGCATTAAAGCTGAGTACATCATTTTTCAAATGTTGCAGTAAAAATTGCGATGCAGCTTTGCGCACTTTATTAAGCGTTTACATCCTTAAAGTATTTTTTAAATTATTATTCATAATTACAATTATAATTACTTACGTCGAGTTACATTACGTATTATTCCCGTTACTTCGCACTTAGAGGCAAAACTAATCACTCAAAAAGACCGGGATAATAATGTCAAGTCTATCAGGTCGTCATTTTCAAATATCTCGCTCAAATTTTAAACTTATTACGCAATTTTTTTAATATGACAGCAGAGGACGATCCATAACCGGGCTATCTTTTACTTTTTTCATTATCAGGGCTCCCAAATGGTCCGCGAACTGAATATTAATATTTTTAACAGAAAATTTCGTTGTGTGTTTCTGCAGAATTTGCGCTAGAATTAGCCTTCAAACGTAGTTTCTTGGGTATTTGCAAGAAAAATCTAAAAAGAAAATTTCTCAAAGAAAATGTTGATGTTCAGTTGGCGGACCATTTGGGAGCCCTGCATTCTGGAAAAAAATGATAGTTTTAATTTCAGAACCAATTCCACAAGGTTATTTTTTTAATATGAAACCAAAATTGAAAAATTAAAAACTAGCCCTCTTGTAGATCATCCTTATCTATCCTATGCAAAAAATCCATGTAAAAATACTAAAATTTGAAAATAATGCCCCCATCGACTTAACACTGTCAACCGGGTCTTTTTGAATGATTAGCGTAGGCTCTTAAGTCAACTTTACTTCTTATTCCTAGTATATCACATTACAACCATTGTAGTATAATTTTACTAATGTCGATCTACTAAATTGCATTGGAAGTTATTTATGACTTCATTTGCTTGAATTGTACCAACTAATTTGGGAAAAAAATTTCGATCGAAAAGTAGTAACTAATTTGGGACGCAGGGAGAAATTATTTTGTCCATTAAAACATTATCCAGGGCTCGCAGCGTTCCGAAAATTTTTACATTTTGCATTAGCAGCGAAAGAAATTGTTTGTCATACACATTCAGTGATTTTAGTGACACTTATATTGAAATGTCTTATAAAATCTATTAATATAATTATTTTACCATATGGGAACTTTAACAATTTACTTTAAATATTAACACTAGAAAAGTCGGGAATTTAGTCAAGTTTCAAAAAAATATTTTTCACCAGAATTTTGATTTAAAACAGTTAAACTTTTTTACGTGACTTTTTTTCACCCTCTTTTTTTCCCCTTTAGACTTATTTTGTAATGAAATTTCTGGTTTGAACCAAAATATATTCATATAACAGCGATTAAAATAACCGCTCATGGCTATTTTAGTCAGTGTTGCCAGATGGGCTACTTTTTTTTAATTCAGATTCTTGACTGGCACCACATTTTACAAATGATAAAATGTGCCTTATTCAATGTCATGATAATTAAGGCAAAAACAAAAGGTAATTTACAGTTTCAAAAAAGTGGTGCCAATCGAGAAACCTGAATTTTAAAAAAGTAGCCCACTGGCAACACTGATTTTAGTGTTGATTCTGACCAAGTTACCTGTATTTAAAAAAATGCAAGTTATTAAAAATTACACTCTAAAAGTAATTGTTGATTTAAAATGAATTACTTATATGTTTTATAGTGCGAAATATTATTTTTTAATTTAGATTGCCTCAAAAAGTCCTGGATTTCTCTCTATTTATTTGAAAATTGATTTACTAATGATATCATTTAATTCATTGTTATTTTAAATTGACTTATACAGTATAAATTTCTAATGTTTAATTTTCCACTTATAATTGCTACTTATAATACTAACTATTAAAATAGCAAAAAAAGCCTTTGTGCCCTCATAGCATGCATGTTCACAGTGACGTCACAATGACGTCACTGTGAGTCACTTTGGTCACATCACATCTGTGACGAAAATGCCACCACTCAGTGACGTCACAATGTGACTAAGATGTGACTTTCTAAAAAAATTTTCACAGTTCGTCACAATGTTAATGTCAAAGTAGTCACAAATGACACACTTTTCACAAACTGGTCACATTGTGACGTCGCAAAGTGATCACAACGTGACGTCACAAAAAAGCTCTAAAACGGCCATAACGACTTCACATTTTAGTCACTTTGACTTCATATCGACGTCACGTGACGTCACATCGACAATCGATGGTCACAAAGTCACAATGTGACTTCACAACGACGTTGCAGTGACGTCACCATGTCTTACGGGTGCACAGATGTTTAAAGATAGAAAACCAACGAATATAAATGCACAAATAAAGTATGAGAAGGTAGCAAATAGCTATTTCGAATCTACTAACGAGATTCTTCATCAGTGCAAAACTCAGCGAGCTAAAAATAGCAAAACTGAGCAAAGAGACAGAGAGACGCAGGCTTATATACCCGCTATGGGAACAATCCCGCCTAAAGAAAAGCAATTAATGAGAAAAAAAGCAGCCAAAACCAACTGGGTGGACAAGTAGCGACATCTATCAGAGAACAAGCAAAACAAAAACTAAAAAGCGAGTGAAAAAAAAGGTATTACCGTAATTTCGGGTGTATAAGCCGCGGATCAAACAATTCTTTTTGGACCCAGAAATCTTATTTAGTGATTGAAGACAAATATTTACGTCAATCTAAGTAGTAACATTTGTTTCTTAAAAAAATCTGGGTCGAAAAAGAATTGTTTGATCCGCGGCTTATACACCCGAAATTACGGTAAATTAAAGATTTCCAAATATTTGGGAAATAAGAAGTACTAGATAAGTCATTGACTAAGGAGTGAGAATTTTTTATGATGTGGTAAGCTTCCCAAAAATCAAGATCAAGAATAGAAGGACATTTATGGATGATGGTGGCTGAAGAAAAGTTAAACTTATGTTGAGAAGACCAACAATGTTGAGCAATAGAGGAACGCTTAAGCTCCTGATTTTTGACATACCGTTTATGTACCATTAAACGAAATCCGAGAGCACGTTTAGTCCTACCAATATAAGAAAGACCACACTGGCAAGAAATTTGATAAATACCCCAGTTATCTAATTGATCAATGGGGTGCTTAAGATTTGAAAAAGCAATTTTATTAAAAGGAGAAAAAATAACATTGAAATCGAACCTTTTTAAAATTTTAGCAAGTTGCTGACTGATTTTGGGGAAAAAAGGCAAAACAACCAAAGCATTGAAGTTCGAATTAAAGTTCTTTCTTTCAGACTCTGTGGATTTTGTCAATTTTCTATGAATAGAATCTATAATACACTGCTCAAAACAATTAAAGTTTTTAAAGTTTTGAAGTTTTATATAAAATAAAGATATAAACGAAATTTTTTTTGCCGAAAATAGAAGAAGAGAATCACAAATGCAAATTTTTCTGGTTTTCAAACTGTGGAGTATGCAAATTTTGAGTTCGACGTCAAAAACGTCGCTTCAGCGGCAGCGAATGAAATTTGACTTTCAACTGGGTAAAAGAGAATGAAGACAAGGATGATCGGCATTCAGTGATTGCTCTGTTTCGATGGGTACGATGTCTCAGCGAAGTCATTTGACAGGTTCAGAAGCTTGGAAAATTGTTGGTAGGTTAGAAGGGGGCCAAACTCAAGCCGAAGTAGCGCAAGCCATTAGAGTGTCACAAAGTGTCATTTCCAGGTTCTGGAACTGTTTTTTGGAAAGCGGATGTGCAGGCCGAAGACCAGGGCAAGGTCGTAGACGGGCAACAACGCCCAATGAAGATCGGTATTTAGCGTTAACAGCTCGGAGACACCGAAACATGAACGCTACTCTTCTCCAACAACACTTTCGCTCGGCTACAAGCACCACGATTTCAACTCAGACTGTCCGAAACCGGCTCCATGCTGTAGCTCTGTATGCTCGCCGACCGATGGTATGTGTTAGATTAACATCAAGGCATCGTCGCGACCGCAGGGAGTGGGCAAAAGAGCATGTCAACTGGAGGAGAAATGAATGGAGCAATGTACTGTTTTCTGACGAGTCCCGTTTTTCTGTGCATCCGGATAATAGGCGTATTTTCATCTGGAGGGACCGTGGCAGTAGGAATAATCCTGCGTTCGTGCACGAAAGTGTCAGATTTGGCGGTGGAGGAGTGTTGGTGTATGGTAGCATCTCCATTGACGGCGCACTGACCTCTACATCATTCGAGATGGAGCTCTGACTGGTCGGCGATATAGGGATGAGATCCTCAGACCTATTGTAGTATCTTACGCTGCAGCAATCGGAGATAACTTCATTTTAATGGACGATAACTGCAGGCCACATCGTGCAAACCTGGTGGAGGATTTCCTTTTCGAGGAAGGAATCGTTCGAATGGAATGGCCAGCGTGTTATCCAGACATGAATCCAATCGAGCACGTTTGGGACGCTCTAGGAAGAAGAGTTTCTGGCCGCCAACAATCCCCACAAACTCTCCAAGAACTGGAAAGAGCTATTCTGGAAGAGTGGGGCAGAATACCCCAACTCGTCATTAATAGCCTCATTGAGTCCATGCCTCAAAGGTGTTCAATGTTGTTGGCCGCCCGTGGAAACCATACCCCCTACTGAAAATGATTTTCTTTGAAGAAAACACCCTTTCTTATTCTTTTTTTCTCATTTGCACAAATTGTGTTTTTTTCCTTTTATACACAAATGCGTAATAAAATGCATCTTTTTCTGCCAAACATGTGTAATTTATTCTCATTTAACCTACTATGTCTGTCGACCATGTATCAATCAGCTAAAAAGTTTCCCAGATACAAAATCCACCTAAAACTGCAATATCCTTTAATTGTTTTGAGCAGTGTATTAGGGGAATAACCACGATCAACAGCAATAGCTTTTAGGTAATTAAGTTCATCACTGAGTAACTCAGGAGTTGTACAAATAATAGAAGCCCGGAAAACAAAAGTTTTAAAAGCCGCAACTTTCTGGTTAGGAGGATGAGAAGAATATCTGTGAGGTGGAAGACTGACCGCAAAAGGTTTGCGAAAGACAGTAGTCTGAAAATTATCTTTATTGCGAATAACAAGAACATCCAGAAAAGGAAGGCAATTGTCCGATTCAGTTTCAAAAGTAAATTGAATGCAAGAATCAATAGAATTCATGACAGAGAGAATATGATTTATATCAGAATTCACTTCAACTAAAGCATATATATCATCTACATAACGAACATAGAACGGAAATTTTAAGACTTCAAATACTTTTATTTCAAAATAATGCATGTACAAATCGCATAAAGTCGAACTAAGAGGATTACCCATAGCCAAACCGTCAATCATACGAAAGAAATTCCCGTTAAAAACAAAAGTATTTTGAGATAAGCAAACACGAGTTAGATGAATGAGCTCCTCGATTTCGAAAAAGGAAAAATGAAATTCACAGAGCCTTTTCTTGAGGCAATCTAAAGCACCTTCGACAGGAACATTAGTAAATAAAGATTTAACATCAAAAGAAACCATCATGTGGCCTTGTGGCTTAAAACTGTGAAGTTTCTTAGTAAATTCAAAAGAATTCTTAACAGTGAAAGAATTAATGCTTGAGAGAGGAGAAAATATGGAAACAAGATATTTGGCAAGTTTATAAGAAGCCGTACCGATACTGGAAACAATGGGTCTAAAAGGAATGTCAGGTTTATGGACCTTAGGTAAAGCATAAAACCTGGCACAATGAGCAATTGAAGGAATAACAGACCTCTTTAATTTAGCAAGAATAATGTGTAAAGGCTTAATGGCAGATTTGATAGTAGCAATTTCATTAGAGGAAGGGTCTTTGTGGATATCCACATAGGGACCATCATTAATTAATTTATGGGATTTTTCTAAATATGAAGACTTGTCAAGAACGACAATCTGACCACCTTTGTCAGCCTTAGTTATGATCAAATTCGGATCAGAAGATAAACTTTTTAGACAATGTTTAACTGAACTATTAAGATTTGGCTTATAAACATTCGAATTGAAATCAACAGTATTGGCAATGAGATGCCTAATCGACTCTTTTTGAGAAGGAGAAATAGCGCTATGCTTAAAGGCTCTTTCAATAGGAGCAATCAGACGGGGTAACGAAGGAGGGGCAGAAACAGAGAAATTGTTGTTTAATTTTAGAGCAAATTGCTCTGAAATCAATTGCTCTAAAATTAAACAACAATTTCTCTGTTTCCTCCTTCGTTACCCCGTCTGATTGCTCCTATTGAAAGAGCCTTTAAGCATAGCGCTATTTCTCCTTCTCAAAAAGAGTCTATTAGGCATTTCATTGCCAATACTGTTGATTGCAAAACATTTTACATATTTCGTTAAATCATAGGATTGTTAAAAATAGCCTAAAATTATTTCCCAATAAAACTGTTCTCTTTCTCTATTTCTTCATCATACCAAAAGGCATACAACAATGTGAAATGAAAAAAGGAAAAAATTAATCCTAATGGAAAGTGTGGAATGAGTAGATGTAAATATATATACAGACAGGCTTGTTTCTCTGAGGAATTCTCGCAATTTCATAGCCAGAAACATGATATTGCGTAATCCATGCACGATCTGAACAGTACGTAACGTTCTAAAAAAATTATGTTAGATATGCTAAACTACGGGATCAACCGTTACAAACACAGGGTTGCCACAGACAACTATTTTTATATTCTTTATCACCAATATTTTTCTAACATAAAGTTTGGAATATAGACTGCTCAAAACAATTAAAGGATATTGCAGTTTTAGGTGGATTTTGTATCTGGGAAACTTTTTAGCTGATTGATACATGGTCGACAGACATAGTAGGTTATATGAGAATAAATTACACATGTTTGGCAGAAAAAAATGCATTTATTGCGCATTTGTGTACAAAAGGAAAAAACACAATCTGTGCGTATGAGAAAAAAAGAATATAAAGGGTGTTTTCTTCAAAGAAAATCATTTTCAGTAGGGGGTATGGTTTCCACGGGCGGCCAAAAACGTTGAACACCTTTGAGGCATGGACTCAATGAGGCTATTAATGACGAGTTGGGGTATTCTGCCCCACTCTTCCAGAAGAGCCCTTTCCGGTTCTTGGAGAGTTTGTGGGGGTTGTTGGCGGCCAGAAACTCGTCTTCCTAGAGCGTCCCAAACGTGCTCGATTGGATTAATGTCTGGAGAACACTCTGGCCATTCCATTCGAACGATTCCTTCCTCGAAAAGGAAATCCTCCACCAGATTTGCACGATGTGGCCTGCAGTTATCGTCCATTAAAAAAAAGTTATTTCCGATTGCTGCAGCGTAAGGGACTACAATAGGCCAGAGGATCTCATCCCTATATCGGCGACCAGACAGAGCTCCATCTCGAATGATGTAGAGGTCAGTGCGTCCGTCAATGGAGATGCCACCATACACCAACACTCCTCCACCGCCAAATCTGACACTTTCGTGCACGAACGCATGATTATTCCTACTGCCAGGGTTCCTCCAGTTGAAAATACACCTATTATCCGGATGCACAGAAAAACGGGACTCGTCAGAAAACAGAATATTGCTCCATTCATTTCTCCTCCAGTTGACATGCTCGATTGCCCACTCCTTGCGGTTGCGACGATGCTTTGATGTTAATCTAACACATACCATCTGTCGGCGAGCATACAGACCTACAGCATGGAGCCGGTTTCGGACAGTCTGAGTTGAAATCGTGGTGCCTGTAGCCGAGCAAATGTGTTGTTGGAGAAGACTAGCGTTCTTGTTTCGGTGTCTCCGAGCTGTTAACGCTAAATACCGATCTTCATTGGGCGTTGTTGCCCATCTACGACCTTGCTCTGGTCTTCGGCCTGCACATCCACGCTCCAAAAAACCGTTCCAGATCCTTGAAATGACACTTTTTGACACTCCAATGGCTTGCGCTACATCGGCTTGAGTTTGGCCCCCTTCTAACCTACCAACAATTCTCCAAGCTTCTGAATCTGTCAAAAGACTTCGCTGAGACATCGTACTCATCGAAACAAAGCAATCACTGAATGCCGATCATCCTTGTCTTCATTCTCTTTTATCCAGTTGAAAGTCAAATTTCATTCGCTGCCGCTGAAGCGACGTTTTTGACGTCGAATTCAAAATTTGCATACTCCACAGTTTGAAAACCAAAAAAATTTGCATTCGTGATTCTCTTCTTCTATTTCCGGCAAAAAAATTTCGTTTATATCTTTATTTTAGATAAAACTTCAAATATCCTTTAATTGTTTTGAGCAGTGTATTTCTCTTGCAATTGTTGGCAATGGTTCTGTTAAGAATTTCTGTTTTAAGAAATTGGTGTCAGATTTAATAAAATAATAATCGTGTATGGCAGCCCCGTTTACAGAACTACATCATTGATTGGGAGGTTTTGCATCTCATTGAAGAACACCAATTTTATTCATTCAAGTTCGAATGAATTCAGAATCAAATGTGGATATTTAGTTTTAAAAATATAGCCGGTTATAGCAATTGATAACAGGAGGTGATTATTTATTTTAAAAACCAATGTAATTTTAACACTAGAAAGCTCAGAAATTTTGCTCAAGTTTCATAATAATATTTCACACAAGAATTTGTATTCAAATTTATTTAACTGATAAATTTAACGTAAATCTGCGTGGTTCAAATGTAACTTTTTTCCAGAAATTTTTTTTGGCTCCAATTGAAATTTAATCACCTGGTCGGAGTCGAATCGATTCCTTCAGGGCATTCTAGTGTTAAATGTATCTCGTGTATCATGTTCATGGTTCGAGGCCAATTCTCTCCAATTTTTGGATTGGTCGCTAAACAAGCTCTTATTTAACCCCCCACTGAGAATTTATGGGGCATTTTATCTCGAGAAGTATATACATACAATATGGGAATATAGACAAATTTGACATCATTCATCTAATTTGTATTGGACAAACATTTTTAAACAAATTTTAACTGGACTTTCTGATTCAATGACTGTACGATTAATAAAGGTTATTTAAAAAAAAGTGACTTGGTATAATGTTAATTTATTTTTAGAAATATTTCGCAATGTAATTATAATTTTTACCATGTTTCACATCATATATTTCTATTAATTTGTTATTAATAAATTTTATTGTACTTTAAATTTGTATTAATATGTATCTAAAGTTTGTTAACTAGGAGTAGTAAATCATATTTGATATTGGTTTTAATTGATGATTATTAATACCCACATATCTCATTTTTTTATGTGTTCTTATGTTCCATGGCTATATCTTAGATGCCAATTCTTCCTTCTCCTGTGCCACAAAAATTTAACAGAAAATTTTGCTTTATTTAATCGGCAGGTGACGGTGATTTAAAAGGGTAAAATTTATCATATAAAATTTATGGTACAAAGAAGCGTAAGATGTCGGTAGCTATGTCTTCATCTATAAACTTATAAGTCGTAAAAATCTAAAATACGCCATTAAAATAACAAAAATATTTCTAGATTATCGTATTCAGATAGTTTTTTTCATTTGAATTCATTCATTTTCATTTCATCGTTAAAGAAATCATTAATACACCGCCACTTGAATACTAGGCCTGAACCCTGACACAAAAATTGCGGCTGACAAAAAAGGATTTTTTAACACATGTAAAGCATCTCCTAAATGTCCCCCTCAGTCTTTTATGAAAAATGGCTTTAACTTGATTAATGTCGGAAAAATAAACTGAAAAAACTGTTGAAAACTATTGATACAGAAATTCAAAGGACCATATACATGCTTAGGAATAATCTGCCGTCTGCAACCGCCATTTTTGTGTCAGCGCTCAGACCTTGTGTTCATCAGGTTACGATTATTAAGTAGAAAATCTGCCTAACACATGACGTGGTATAATCCCGATATAGAAAATTTTCGAAATTAAAAAATTCCACCCTGTTTTCTCTACGGTAAAGAAGCTAAAATATACATATTTAAATTATTAGAAAAACGGTTGGAAGGACCATTCTAAAATATCCAGCAATCTTCCCTTTTTTTACGAGTCATAATAAATATATTTTGAAACAGAATATTTAATAATATAAAGGAAATCACTCAAATATACATAAAAAATATAACAATAATAAATTTTTAACTCAAAATATATTTTTGGCTTAAAAAGGTGAAAGATTGGGAGACTTGTATATAATTTTAAATGCGTTATTTACATAATAGCAATTTTGACCTTCGCGGTTTATTATAAAAATGAGATTTAGAATTTCTCTTGATACTCTGCATTTCCTAATGGCCTGAAAATTTAAGTAATTAATTAATGAAATTAAGATTAAACAATTTCACGGGAAAGAGATTAAGAAATTACAAGCTAAATGATTTAATAGGTTTCATTAATTTACTTTCAGTTCACTAATTTAACCTTTAACAATCCTTATCAAAGTTTATCTTTATAAATAGTTTAATGAACCTGATTAATTCCGGTAAAAAAGCATTTATAAGTTATTTAGGGTAATCTGGCTTGTTAAATTAACTACTTTCAAAAGATCTTTTTTAAATTTTAAGTCTCACTCAGTCTGTTCCAAATATTTTTAACTGCTTTTAAACACTATTAAGAGGGCATTATTTATCAACTCGACTGCCCACTTTAAAATTTAAATGGTACTGCTGGTCAACAAATCTTTCGCAGTTTTTTAGAAACATGTTTTGAACAGTTAGTATTATATTTAAAGATAGAAAACCAACGAATATAAATGCACAAATAAAGTATGAGAAGGTAGCAAATAGCTATTTCGAATCTACTAACGAGATTCTTCATCAGTGCAAAACTCAGCGAGCTAAAAATAGCAAAACTGAACAATGAGACAGAGAGACGCAGGCTTATATACCCGCTATGAGAACAATCCCGCCTAAAGAAAAGCAACCAATGAGAAGAAAGCAGCCAAAACCAACTGGGTGGACAAGTAGCGACATCTATCAGAGAACAAGCAAAACAAAAACTAAAAAGCGAGTGAAAAAAAAGTATTAAATTAAAGATTTCCAAATATTTGGGAAATAAGGAGTACTAGATAAGTCATTATCTAAGGAGTGAGAATTTTTTATGATGTGGTAAGCTTCCCAAAAATCAAGACCAAGAATAGAAGGACATTTATGGATGATGGTGGCTGAAGAAAAGTTAAACTTATGTTGAGAAGACCAACAATGTTGAGCAATAGAGGAACGTTTAAGCTTCTGTTTTTTGACATACCGTTTATGTTCCATTAAACGAAATCTGAGAGCACGTTTAGTCTGACCAATATAAGAAAGACCACACTGGCAAGAAATTTGGTAAATACCCCAGTTATCTAATTGATCAATGGGGTGCTTAAGATTTGAAAAAGCAATTTTATTAACAGGAGAAAAAATAACATTGAAATCGAACTTTTTTAAAATTTTAGCAACTTGCTGACTGATTTTTGGGAAAAAAGGCAAAACAACCAAAGCATTGGAGTACGAATTAAAGTTTCTTTCAGATTGTGTGGATTTTGTCAATTTTCTATGAATAGTAAAATGCGATTTCAAAAGAAATGCGTGCCCATATAATTTTTTTCTAGTAACAACTTACTAAACTATTTAAACAGTTCTCTTTTAATGATTTTCCAAATTTTCACCTTAAAGTTTGTTTGGAAAAAGTTCCATTTTAAGCATTTTTATCATAAAAATATCAGTATAATTTTTTCTAGTCGAGCGACTCCTAAGTGGCGGTATTTTGTTTGTTGTTGTAATTTTTTTCTTTGGCTGTATAGGTATTTCCGACGTTTTATGTACAGATTTTTATTTCATTGGCACCTTTTTTTTAAAAAAACAAAAAGTCTTCTTCAAGCTCATAATTAAAAAAAAATATATTCGCAGTAAATAAAGTGCACTATATTTTCCTTTATTATTGGTGCCAAAAACAAATTTTGCAAGGGACGATGATGGAATGCGAAGGGTTAAATTATTACTATGCACTGGACATTTTTTCGGTTTTTAATGGAATCGGCCTACAATCTGGCATGGAATATGGCATACCTGTTCTGAAATTTGAAAATCTGCAAATTCTTCGGCATCATTATTTTCTCAAAGCAAATGTCCTATTATAAAACGAAATTTTGCACGTTTAATCTAGATTTATTTTTCTACAGAAAAATCTGATATTTGTCCAGAAAAAATTTCATGAGCCTATAAACTTCGGTCCAAGGTTTAAAATTTGGCGAATTTTAAAACTTTTAGAAACAGGCTGATTACTTTTTTTGGGGGTAAAGCTGTCGACATTTTATAGGGCAATACCATACTATGAGTGGGATAGATTTTCTACATATTACTGCCATTTTAACAATGCTACTGTACCTGAAATTAAAACAACTTTACTAATATGAAATTTGAAGGAATTTTTGTGCTTTTTACTGTATAGTTAATATTTGATCGAGTTTTATTTCTTTGGACTCTCGTGTGTATATTTCTTCAGATTTCCAAATATCACATTAGCACTAGTATTTTGCAAAGGAAAAATTCTGTTTACAATATATACCGTAATTTCGGGTGTATAAGCCGCGGATCAAACAATCCTTTTTGGACCCAGAAAACTTATTAAGTGATTGAAGACAAATATTTACGGCGATCTAACTAGCTATATTTGTTTCTTAAAAAATTCTGGGTCGAAAAAGAATTGTTTGATCTGCGGCTTATACACCCGAAATTACGGTACGAAGAAATGCTTTAACCCTTTCCGGCAAGGGCAAATTTTGTCAGTAAAATGAGAAATTATCGACTGTCACCAGAATTTAGAAACAACTTTTTGAGGTATTATGAATCGCTTAATTTAAGCATTCACTATAATAGCAAAATTTTATTAAAATATTCTTGGTGTCATTTGCAAGTTTGTAATTAAAATTAGGCATAACAGGACTGGGCACAGAGCGCCGGAAAAGGTTAACCCTTTGCAGCGCAGATCACTTCTATTGTTAAAATGTTGAAATTAATGAATGACACCAGAATTTGAAACAAACTTATTTTTGAACAAGGAAAAGCAAAATTCCACGCATGTAATGAACGGATTTTTTTTTATCATAATTCTGGAGTCAATGTGGACTTTTGGAATTAAAATTAAGTGATTTCATACCACCGCCTTTCAAAGGTTTCAACTTTTGAAAATAGTTTTGGTAGACTATTGAGATGCCACTGAGACGTTTCGGAATTAAAATTAAGGGAAAGAAAATTCAACCGTAAGAGCTGAAAGGGGTCAATTAATACCTAACGGTAAGTGGCAATGGCTGGACATTTCCCCGTTTTTCATGGATTGACACATTGGGTTCTCAATTTGAATTAAAAAAATAATTTGAACTATTTTCTGTCTAACAAGGAGAGGTCTAACCTTGATAATCCCAGATTTTGAATATTTTAATGTATTTTGTATGGATAAGGCCTCTTAGTCTCAGGCTCAGCAGATTTTGAACAATGCTTTCCAGTTCTCGAGTAACAGGGGAGTCTAATACAACTACAACACAACTTAAATACTTACTTTGTAATGTTACTGCTGGACTGATTTAGCTCAGACGACAGTACGTTTGCTCCTCGATCAGCGAGCTCCAGTTCGGTAACATCAATTGTACCCATACATCCTTATACAATAAAGAATTATTATAGTGTCATGTACCAACCATTAAAAATTTTACTGTGAACATAGAATTATTCCGTATGTCACGAACAGGCTTTTGAAGTTAGTCGATTTTTTAATTCGGTTATTCATAATTTACACCAGAAATTTAAAATAGCAATATTTCATATATTTAATAATATGCATTCCGCATTTAAATAAAGAGAAATGCAGTAATGATATTTTCTGGTGAATTCAGGCTCTGTTAACTACCGAATTTCTACAACGTACTCTACCATGGTAATTAAAGAATTAACAAGAGATTAATGACTTGTTAAATTAAAAAAATACAATTTCAAAAAGTATAGAAAGTATGTTCTATGAATAAATAACATTCGCGATCCAGCGGCATAGTTCTCCGCAATTGGGAGCTTAGCTCAAGTAAAGCTGTTAACAAATAAGTTTATATATTTTTTTTATTACAAAATGTTTGCTTGGATATTCCGAGTTTGTGCGGTCTTTCATTTACAGCATCTCTGTTACCCAATAGTAATCTTTAGTATAAATTTTTTAATGTTTCCTTAAGGTTAAATGAGGAAATGTCAAAGTCTAATCAATGTCTAATCAAAGTAATAATAATAAAAATGATTTTCCAAAAAAACCTTGAATATAATGCACTTTCTGAAGATGTGCATCGCAATTTAATTTGAGTATACCCATAAAGTAAATTAAACTAGATATTAAATTTTTACAAGAATGAAATAAATATAAATATTTATTGCCAAATGTAAGTAATATGATACTGAAAAAATTGGAAAATATAATCAAACTTAATCCTAAATTGCTTCGCTGGTTATATGAAAAAAGTAATTCTCATAAAGGAGTAATGCCTTGAACTCATTTCTTATTTCCTGAATACTTTATATATCTTTGAAAGAATCGATAAATTATACATTAATTCACAAAACGAACTTAATAGAATAACAATATTTCATTGATTTAATGACAGTAACTTAAAACCTACTTTTTTTCAGATGAAGAAAAACAAATGTATTTTTTGCCCTGTCTCTGCAATAAAATTCCATAATCACATGCAGTTCTTGATTATTTTTGAAATAATTTGCCCTTTGGGAAATAATTCTTTTGAAATATCGGGAATTGGATATCAAATAACGAATATTCGTGTATTTTCTCAAAGAATTTATTATTATGTTTTACATTAATGAATTTTTGATTGGGAAATCATTAACAAATTTATGCAATTAATGTACAATTATATTTCCATAATAATCAAAGTATATTGAAAGAAAACCCGTCCTTCAAAATATTCATTCAGTATTTCAGAGGGAGGGTGCTTCTTTTGAAGAAAAAATTGCTAATGTCTTCTTAAGTGGCAGAAAATCTATATTGTGCCTTCCAGTAGTTTAAAGCTTGAAAATAACTGCTAATTTTCATAAATTAATGACATCTTTTAGGATATTTATATTTTAAAATAGTACATAAATTTGTATTTGCATTGCATAAAAAGTATTGAAACTAAACAAACTTGTTATGAGATAACTCGTCTATTTTAAACAGGAATGAGAGTGTTCCGACCCAAGTGACCGATTACTACCAATAAATTTAAAAAATATACTTTGGTTTATAAATTCTCAGAAATTCTGTCATTAAATAATGCCAGAAAGTTTAATAAAATTTAGTGGTAGTAATCGGTCATTTTGTTCGGATCGATCTCATCCCTGTTTAAAATGATTCATAATTCAAAAAAATTTTAAAAACCCGTTAATAAAATTAGAGAAAAAAACTGGAAATGAAAAAAATGTCCGATTTTTTTCGCCGTTCAAAATTATTAACACTTTACGTTCTTTCGTACCACAAAAAATTATTTAAAATTTTGCCTTGTCTAAACGACAACTTAACACGATTTAAAAAGATAAACTTTTGTGATACAAAAAAACTTGAGAGTTGGTAGCTATACGCTGAATGAGTAAAATTAAGAAAGCAATTTCGAGGGCAATTATTTTAAAACTTCATTCTTCCGGTTCCAAAAAAAAGTGTTTACGTAGTAATTGTATTTTTTCATAAAATGAAATGAGATATTTAAATAAATAATTTATTAGACCTAAAACGCAGCAAAAATTCATTTTCAGGAACTAATGTTAATATATACGAAGTCTTTTGTACTGCGCTCTATTATTTATCGAAGATGAATACACAACTTAATACGCTAAAATAGACTTAAGTTAAAAAAAATATATATATCATATGCAGGGTTCGCACAGTTCTACCACTAAATTTTAAGAATATTTTCAAAGTGTTTCACTGCATAAAAATAGCATAAAATCCGTGAATAAAGGTGGGGATTGCGAATGTTGTGGTTTAAAAATTAAATGTAATTTTTCTTATTTTTAATAGTGGTGCCAGAGTCCTTGGAAATTCCAAGCAGTGTGCGAACCTTGATCATAGGCTTGGATGAGATTTCTGACCTTTTTTGAATCCAGCATAATCTTACAGAAAATGTTGTTCTCTTAAATCTTTAAAAGGTTCCGGTTAAATAAATAATTTTTTTCTCTCAGATTAAACTGGTATAGAAAAAGTAGGAAATCTCATCTGACATGAGAGATCACATGAGAAAAAGCACTTGCAGAAATTTTCGATATCAATCACCCCTGCAACTGAATTTTTCTATGCAGCCCTGTAAATAAATGATAAAAGCACTCCATAATCTTTTATTCGTAATTTGAAATGGTAAATTTCTTAAATAATTTTTCTTGCACGCGTTAAAATAATTATTCAGGAAGATTATTGTTTGAAAATACCCGAAAAATGACGTTCTACACATTCGGTCAAGGTAAGATTTTCATGACATTATCTTTGAAAAGGTCTATTAAATTCATAATGATAAATATTTTACAATGTAGGAACTTTAATAATTTCTTTCAATGATTAATTTGGTTCAATTTAACTAAATTTTTTAAAAAATATTTCACATAGTATTAAAATACAAAATCCTAAAGATAATCGTTAATTTATAATGAATTACTTGCACTTTTTACAAAGTACATTTTTAGAATTGCATAAATCTGCATTTCCTAAAACTTTCACAGATTTTTTTTTCACAATTTATTTGAAAAATAATTCACTATTGATAAATTTAAAACATTAATATTTTAAATTGGCTCAACAGTCTAAAATTCCAAAGGTAATTTTTCACTTGTATCTGTAATTATATAACTGTTCAATGTACATTTCCGAAGAAATTGCAAATGATTTATAGCCAGCAGTGTCATTTAAATTTTAAAGTGGCGGTAATTGAGTTGGTAAGTATGTTCTCTTAATAGTGTTTAAAAGCAGTCAACAATATTTTGAACAGAGAGAGCTGGGCTTAAAATAAAATAATGTCTTTTTAAATGTAGTTAATTTAACAGGTCAGCTTAGCTTAAATGTCTTTATAAATGCTTTTCTGTCGTATCCAACCATTTCCATTAAACTGTAGAGATAAACGTTCTGTAATTTAAGTATTGATAAAGGTATTAATAAACTGAAAATAAATTAATATATTCGATTAAATTATTTGGTTTGCAATTTCTTAATGTCTTTCATGGCTAAATGTTTAATCTCCATTTCATTATTAATTACGTAAATATCCAGATCATTAGAAAATGCAGAGTATTAAGTGAAACTCTATATTACATTGTTATAGTATATGGTAAACGTTTAAACAGCTATTACGGAAATAACGCAGATAAATATATAGGCAGGCTTTCCAATCTTTTACATTTCAAGTAAAAGAAAATTGAATTAGTAAAGTTATTAAATAAAATGCTTTTTGATTTTATAGAGGGTTCGTGTAAGTCCTGGAATTTCCAGAAAAGGAAACACTTGAACAGAGTATTTTCTTAGTCAAAATCTCTCATTTACATCCTTGCGGGACGAGCAAGACGTATACGTGCCACGAAACGGCTTAAGAAGCCTTACTTATATAAACCAGTAAAATTTGATTGTAAAATTTGTTTTATTTATTTGGAGCATCTTCTCAATTTAATAAGGCGCAAATTTCTGTTTTGAAAGCCGGTAACGAAATATTAAAAATTTTGTAAAAGGCTCCCGTCGCGAAGAGGTTAAACAAGACTAAATTTAATGTGCAATCTCGCTTAACCAATTGTGCAGCGGTGGGATATATTTCATCCCAACTAATTTAAACAAGATTCGCACCACAAACTTTTAACAAAATTTTATATTTTTAACTTTGGGACAAAATGCTGTAAAATTGCCTTTCCTTATTTTAAAATAAAATTTCTCGGTTATTCCGGTGAGAATACAACATTACAGAGACATTGCTGCTTGCTCCTCAAAGGTTTAAATATACTTAGCTCTTTTAATCTCGATTTATTTTTCTAGAAAGAAATACTACTTTCTTTATAGAAAACTATTTTTTTTATTAATAACAAACTTTTATATAATGTTTCTCTAATATATAATATTTCTAATGTAAATTAACGGTAACCGTAGGAATCTTTTTACATTTTATTTGTGTAATTAAGTTTATGTTATTAAAATTTCATATATATATATATATTAGATTTCGTAATTTCGAAAAGAAATGGGATTTAAAATTTAAGTAATATAAAATTTGTACATCGAATTCTCATGTTGAGTTAACCCCTTAATTTTTGTGCCCCTAAGTCTTCACGAGCAGTATAGGCTACTTCTTTTATTTAGATTGTTTCGTTTCCACGAGTATTTTCAAAACAACGACATTGGCTTTTTTCTCGTATTATTTTGTTGCCATTATAATAGAGGAATATTTCTACTTTAAATATTGGTGGAAATCAGACAATCTAGACTTTAAAAAAGTAGACTAAAATTATTGGCCACAATACCGTGATACACAAGAAAACATTTAGATGGCCTCTATCGTTTTGACTTTTACCATATATACATATGGTACCATATATTCATATGGTATGGTTCAGTTATAACCAATTTGTTTTTGTAAAATAGCTTTAAAAGATACTAAGGAGAAAAGTTAAATAAGTTAAACAAATTTAAGTTAAACGCCTGAGAAAGATTTAGACGTCGGGGGTAATAATTTGGCCACCCACAGTATACTTTATGGTCATTTAACACTGTCAGGGGCAAAGCAATTCTATTCGTAAAACACAGAAATGATTGAATGACACCGGAATTTATAAACAAGTTTATTTGAATATAAGTAAATGCTTTCCTTCGTGTACATAATAAAATGAATTTTTTTTAAAAACTCTGATGTCAATGTGCTGTTTAGAAATTAGAATTAGTTTGTACAAAAATGGACAACCGCCCGTGAAGAGGGTTAAAAGATTATTAGCGAAAATGTTTGCCTTTTTTGTAATAAATTAATTCTAAACCCTCTACGCAGATGTCCGATCATTTCTTTATCCCCAAAACATGCCGAATTCACTGTAGACAAGAATTATTTTTTAATATGATGTTGTAAGAAGCCTGTTGGATGAAAGAATGTAAAAAGATTTGTTAACTGTAAAATACTAAATTAAATCTATTATCCTCTGTTTTACAAACAATAATGTGGAAATGCAAATAAGCATAGACTCACAGAGTGTTAAATGAACTTTAATAAACTACTGCTCTGATATGTCAGAAATAAAATTTTATGCTTTAATGTGAAATTTCCAGCGTTTCTAAAAAGTTTCTAATCTTTAAAACTTCTAATTTATTTTGTGATTAATATTGCTAACGAAAAGGTCAGATTTTGTAAGCAAATGATGCAATAAGTCTTGGTTTTGTTTTCAATTCATTTTTTTTTTCCAACTGAGACTCTTTTTCTGAGACTCGAATATTCTCATTCCATTGTGACATTTCGGGATTAAAATTAAGTGGTAGAAAATTTAACCGTTTGAACCTCAAATTGTTAAGTCCTTATGGACGAGTGACGTACGGTATACATGCCACTTAAGGTACTCAGAATCCTTGATTATTGTCCCCAGTAAAATTTTGCAGTCAGTTTTGCCTTATTTTATTCAAGCATTTTCGTGATTCAGTTAGGGAAAAAATTCTGATTTCAAAAAAAGGTTATTAACCCTCTGGATCCCAAACCGCCCGAAACCGCCCGAGATATTTTATTTTGTATATTTCAGTTCCCACCAGAAAATTAAAACAACAATATTTGCTTTAATCAATAACAGAAAATTCCGTATTTAATTAAAACGAAATTAGCCATTGAATTTTTCTGGTGTGAAATGAACTACATAATTTCTAGAACGTGTTCTAGCATGGGAATTAAAGGGTTAAAAATGAAAAATTCTGCAAAGGAAGCTCGTCACGAAGGGTTTAAAGAACTAAAAATTGCATATAAAAATATGCATGGAAATAAGTAGTAGAATGTTGAAATGTTATAGAATGTTTTTAATGAGCTGTGCAAACATCACATACGATGACAATTAAAAAATAAATAAATACTGAATATTTCACAAAAAATATTTTGATATAAATAAAATCCTAGTAACTATTAAAATTAATGTCTGCTCATTATTTTGTCTACCAAACTGAGAATAGCTATCTATAATTTCACTTTGAAACCGAAAAATATGAAACCGTTCGTAAAAAAAAGGAAATACTTTCAGTATCATTTTGTTATTTATTATACCCATTTATGCCTAAATGTAACAAAAACATCTATACATTTTATAATATCGTGATAATTCTATGTTCGACATCGCATATAATCGATTCAGTGTGCTCTGGTGTAGCCAAGCAGCTATTCTCTTTTAAATTCCGATTGTTTGATTGCTCCAACTTTTTTTTAAATAAAAATTTACTAATTATTTATCAACAGATTAATTGCAAAACAAATAAAACTAATATTGCAATTTCAAAAAACAATTGAAATCAAGTAATATTAATAAAATGAAAAAAAAAAAGAAAAAAAATTGCCATTAATTTTGTTCTTCGTTTAAAAAATAAAAGTATTAATAATAAAATTGATTTGCCAAAAAATCTTGACTATCAAGCAATTTCTTGTAATGCTCTTCGTAAATTAATTTAAAGGTATCCATAAACGAATATTCTGTACCGGCGAAATTTCCGTACAATTTAAATAATATAAATATTTATGGCCAAATAATAAATAATACGATACAAAAAATACTAGAAAAATATAACCAAATCTGAGTTAATTCATTCCTAAATTATTTTATACCTATGAAAAAATAGTAATTCACATAAAAGCACATTGATAAGAATGAGGAAAGGATCTTTCTATTAGTTTAGTTCCTGAATAGTTTGTAAATCTTTAAAAGAATGAATACATTGTATATTAATTGAAACCTAGAACTCAACAGAATCACAATATTTCAACGATTTCATAACAGTAACCTAACCCTCTGAAAAAAAAAATAAAACGGCTTTATCCTCTCATCACCACAATAAAATCCCCTAAACACATGCAGTTCTTCATTACGTTTGAAAAAATTCGCCTTCTGAGAAATAAGTCTTTAAATATCAGAAATTTGACACCGAATGACGAATATTCGTGTGTTTCCTCAAAGGACTTATTATTTTATTCCAAACTAATGGATTTTTTATCATTTGGAAGTCGTTAATAAATTTAAGGAATTAATCTACATTTATAGTTCCATGATAATCAAGGATAGTTGAAAGAAAATCCTTCCTCCAAAATATTCCTTCATTAATTCAGAATGAGTATATTTTATTTGAGCAAAAATTGCTAATGTCCTCTTAATTTTAACCTTCCTACCCTGAATGGGTCTAATCGGCCCATATCTATAATTTGTTTTATACGATTCGCACCGGCACTTTTTTTATAAAGAAAGTTAAATAACAGATTCCGAGAAATAAGCCAATTAAATACATTAAAATGTTCTAAATAACAATTCTGGTGTGAAATGTTTTTTATCAAGATTGAGTAAAATTTGAACAGGGTAGGAATGTTAAGTAGGAGAAATTTTGTGTTGAATCTATAATAATTTAAAATTTGAACATAACTATTGACACATTGACGACTGAATTATTTTCTTCGTTAAAATTTAAATTTTGTATTTCCCACCACTTAAAAAAGAGCAATTTTTAAGTTATTTTATAAAGAATTTTGTCTCGTGAAAGAGTTTATATATTTATCTTCATGTTTACTGGAGTAAAAGCGCATTCTGGTCAGATCTAAAATATGAAACTGGACATTAATGGTTTAATTTTATTAAGGTTATCAAAATTTCTTAGGATATTGATACTTTTACATAGTACATATAAATGCATATGCAAGGCTTATAAAAATACAGCAATAACAACAAAAACATCAACAACAAAAGATTTAAGACGTATTTTTTAAAATAACATATAATTTAAAAAAGAACAAAAAACCATGCATATAGCATAGATTATTAAACATTTTCCAACTCATTCAGAATAATCTAACAAAACAGTTTACTCAGGTCAAAGATAATGTGTAAATAAGTAATTTGGAAAACACGATTTCTGCTTTTACCAAGAATTGTCTTTTAAATGAGCGGTTTTATACGGATTTCTGTATCTAATCTACAGATATGCATGTATGTTACATATTATGCTAAATTTATTTCAGTTAACCGGATAGCATCGTTGAAATTTTCCATTAAGCAATTTCCAACAAATGTTGCTGAGAACTTTTGTTCGTCCCTGTATTTCATTTGTATAATTTATACTCAACAAGTAATATTTAAAAAGTTGTTAGCACTAGAACTATCGGAAATTTGAGTCAAGTTTTATAAAACTATTTCACACCAGAATTTCGATATAGAACTTTTTAACTTTATTATTTACCGTTTTTATTTTTTTGTTTCTTTTAATCTTATTTCATAATAAAATTTCTGGTTTGACGTATGGTTATTCGTATGGTAGCAGTCAAAATGACGGCTCACAATAGTTCTAGTATTACGTTTAAAACGCATGGCACAATTAAAGGCACACTTCTAGTAATTATTATTCTTTGGCTTCAATAAATCAATTGTTGCATGGTGTCTTCCACCCCTGAAAATAAACGGTAATTTTATGCCCATCATATTCTTTATAAACAAACCTTGTAATTCTATTCAGTGATGATATAAATTTCAATACTATACATCAGGGATGCAAAAATCTAAGCGGCAACAGGCAGTTTCCTACTACAAAATTCATTCCAAATTCTTCATCTAATATTATCGTATCTAATAATATCGTAATAGGACGCTATTAAACTTTCAGCTAAGAAAACTTTTAAATTTTAGTAGTGAGAGACTAGCCGCTGGGGCTTACATTTTTGCAACCCTGCTGCATTATCATTAAAATATATGGCAAGCGATTTTCCCCATGGACAGTAATATAAAAGAAATTTTTTGAGTACCTCTGAAAATTAGCCGAAATTGCTACACACTCCATTTCAATTATTGAGCCTGCCATTGTGAACCTTAATAACACATATTATTTCATGACAATCGGATTATATTTACATTAGTTGGAGTATGAACAGACCAACCGATTTTATAAACGCATTTCACCTATGTTGGCAAGTTTTAAAAAATCTGTGTAAAACTCGATGTTTGTATAAATAAAATAATCTGGCAATGAAAACAAACGAGTCTTTTCAACGAGTAAAATCATGATTGTAATTCAGAGAGCAATTATACAGAAATTCTCTTTTTCATGTTAACTAGTTCCAGCATGGTTGGACAAATTCAGTGCCACTAAATTCTAATACTCATTTTTTTCATTTTTACACCAATGCATTTAACATTTTGAGCTCTGGTGGGTAAATTTCTTCAAAATTCCAAATGCCACATTGGAAACAGTATTTTGCTAAGAAAAAAATTTGGTTTGTGATAAATACGGAAAAAATATGGCATTAAACGTTTTCCAAATAAAAGTGAAATATTCCAGTACAATTATGACATTTTGAAAATGAAGATAAGTGGTTGAAATTTCAACCATCAGAACTCAAAGAGTTAAATGCAAATACTAGCACTATGTGATCACAAAATCCTGACATTATTTAAGAGGTATAGATGCTCTTTAACATGGGTGGCTTCTAATGCTAAATACGTTTATAAAAAACATAGTTCTAAAACATATAATGACGTAGTTTAAAAAAAACATTCAAAATATGCCAATTTCCAAAATCTGTTTTTTTTCAATTGTGGGAAAGACATGCATTAAAATTTAAAATTTAGTTTATGAAAATATTTTATTATGTTACTTTTTTCAATGTTTTATTTATTTAATTTAATATATCGAAAGAAATTGCTGATTTTACTCGCTGGTATAAACCAGTAGCTTATCAAATAAGGTAAATCATTCACGGAATGCAGCCTACGCGATAAAAAGATTTTTACTGACCGATATACTCTTAGGATACATAAAGTGTTGCATTTCGTCAGTATATTCTATTTGCTAGTTTATTTTATACTCAAAGTGCGTGATTGCTGCCACATCTTTGAAATAAAAATTTACTCATCATTTAACAACGCATTATTGTCTTGCCAAATAAAACTAATTTTGCAATTTCAAAAAGTACAGAGATGAAGTAATAGTAACCCTTTACACTCGAAACGTGCCTCTCACTCACCATTAGTGTTTTCAAGTGTCCCTCGTAAATCGAAACGCTAATGCTTTAACACCCCTAATATCTTCAGTTTATTTCGGCATATTTTATTTTAGCTTGATCGCTCATTAAATAAGATGAGGGAAATTAGTTTTAAATACTGGTTCTACATAATTTGGAGCACCTATTTATGTAAAACACAAATGGTCAGTGAGAATCACCTTTCGAGTGCAAAGGGTTAATAAAAGTTATTCGGCAATAGACCGGCGGCCTTTAAATTTTAGTAAATCCAATCATATTATTTTTTCACTAAATATGAAATAAAATATATCGTATAAATGTAAAAATATATCGTACAATTTTCTGCAATCTTATTTGCTGAATAAATTATAAAGTTGAAAAGAATCAATAAATCCTACATTAATTCACATTGAGAACTTAATACAATCACAATATTTCAATGAGTTAATGACAGTAACTTAAAACTCCTTTTTTCTGGTGAAAAAAACAAATGTCTTTTTCTCCCCGTCTGTGCAATGAAATTCCCTAATCACATGCAGTTCCTGATTATTTTTGAAATAATTTGCCCTCTGGGAGATAATTCTTTTGAAATATCAGAAATCGGACATCGAATAACGAATATCTTTATGTTTTTCGAAAGGATTTATTCTCATATTCTAAACTAATGGATTTTTATCGTTTGGAGTTCATTAATAAATTTAAGCAATTAATATACAATTAACTTTCCATAATAATTAAAGTTAGTTGAACGAAAATCCTTCCTTCAAAATTTTCTTTCACTAATTCAAATTCTTTTGAGCAAAAATGTTCCAATGTCCTCTTAATATTATTGAAAAATAATTTGGTATTTTATCTATGTTTGTTTAAAGTTTCATCAAAACTGTTATTTTACTTTAATTTAACGAAATCTCTTCGGATATTGATATTTACAAAATGCAGGGCTCCCAAATGGTCCGCGAACTGAACATCACAATTGTTTTAGAGAAATTTTCTTTTTAGATTTTTCTTGCAAATTGTCAAGAAGCCACGATTGGAAGTTAATTCTAGCTCAAACGTATTATGAAATTTTCTTTAAAAAATACTGATTTTCAGTTCGCGGACCATTTGGGAGCCCTGAAAATGGTACATAAACATGTACTTTAATGACATGAAAAACCATGACACTAAAAAAAGTATGATATAATTGGTTTATTTTATAATGACATGATTTGTACACATCAAGGGAATCAGGTGATTTTAGTGTTTTAGTACGAGAAATTTTATAAAGTATTATATGACGATTATTTTCTTTTTAATATTAAAGTTAATACTTATCCATAAAAAGTCTGATAGTAGGTCCTTCAATGTCCTTGAAGTGTACCAACAATGAATCGCAAAAAAGCGGAAAATCTTCAGCATGCTTGGCTGTAAAATTTAAATGAAAAATAAAATTAAGAAGGTAAGTGTGTTATAAACTAACACTATAACCAATAATCTATTTTGAATAAAGAGGATAACACAACTATTTTTTAGATTGTATAAGTAAAACGTTTGACAATGTGTCGGTGTTTATTTTTCATCCGTTCTATGAGTAAAATCGCGAGCGTTATAACAAGAGCAATTATTTAAAAGCTTCGTTCTTCAAGTTAAATGTGTTAGATAGATGTATTTTACCAATAAAGTAAGCAGCATATTCTGTTTTTCGGAATCGACTTATAACGGGAAGGGGTGTAGTTATAAAACTATATAACTTTGTTTGATTTTTCCTTACATTTTGACATACTATTCAAAATTAATTTTTAATCAGTATTAACGAACAATTAATAACATGCTACAGATTTACTAAAATTAAGAATCAAGAACAAACGATGGTGTTTTAGACAGAGATTATGGAACATTTTTCGTTAATAGCGGAACGTTTTTTACCTCCCCCCCTTTCTTTATCAAAATACCTTCATAGCAGGAAAAAAAAACTACTTTTTACGTACCGTATTTATTGCCTTAAATAATAGAAAAATATCTAACTAGCTTTAAACCAAAGATTACCACTGAAAATTCTTGGTATGCAAAAGCTTTTAGCAACGAAACAATCAAAACCTCTTTGACAGAGTTGTGTTCAGGCAAAACAGTTATATCGTTAAAAAAATAAAATTTCTAAAAATAAAATCAGATACTTAAATAAACAATACAGTAAACATGTGAACAAGTTAAAATCCATTTTCAGGAATCAATGTCGATATCCGGCAATATTTTTTTGAATTATTTTGAGCAGTGCTCTATATGATCTATCAAATTTAGACACTCCACGTAATACACTAAAAATGGCATAAATTTATAAATGTATACCACAAGAGAAATCGCTCTACAAACAATTTTTCGTATAAGGAGTCGTTTAAATGAATTATTCTGTGCTACTCTATAAATGAAAGATTAATACTATGCACTCCATAATCTATTAAATATATGTTTTAAGGTACATTAATGATCTATTTCATCTTTAACTCCTTGAGCTCTGATGGTAGAATTTTCTACCACTTAATTTTAATTCCGAAATGTCACAATGGCATCAGAAAATTCGACCAAATTTATTTGAAAAAGATTTAAGGCCTTTTTTTTTTATTCCGTGTTTATGATTAATCGGTTTTTTCTTTACAAAATACTGGTGCCAGTGTGACATTTGGAATTTTGAAGAAATTTACACCCCAGAGCTCAAAGGGTTATTGTGCTGGAAATATTGCAAATGAAAAATACACCGGAAACCATTTTTAAACATAGATGACAAAATAATGGCATTTTTTGTGTGGCCTCCAAAGGAATTACAGATACAGCATATTTTCTATACCGAACATTATTTCAGGCACATTTACATGGCAAACAGAGTATACTTGCAATCGTATAGCATGTATAAATGGTAAGAAGGATATAAGACTAAAAACTACATTCATAAAAACATTTTTACATTATGCATTGAATGTCAACTTTTTAAGCCCCTAAAAGTGAAGAGGTGAAGGGAGCAGAACCATGGCGAAGTATTTTTCTAGGATTTAATGTAGTCCAACATGGCTACGTATAAAGCTTCCAAAAAATGGCAGAGATTTAAATGTTTGAAGTGTCGTAAATGCAGACGCATAAAGTGTCTTTTTTGCAATGCGTAGCATTAAACAACATTTTCCAGCATTCTCCAAAAACATTTTGAGACTTCAGCATTTTACGAATGAAAGAACTTTGAACGAACTTTGAAAGAACTCCATTCTATGTCATATTTAAGAAGAAGTCATATTATTTCAGTATTACTGAATTTAATATATACAATCGTAATAAATTTTGTATTCATATATTTTTTATAAGGGTGCAACAACTATTGAACTAAGATCTGAAAATTTATAAAAATAGTTACAGAAAGAACGCTCCTCATTTGCCACGTTTGGCGTACAATTTCTGACTTGTTTATCCATCTAACCACCACCCGCCGAATACTAGACATGAACGGTGATATAAAAATGGCAGCTGACGAAGGCGCCTTTTTTTCAGCTTGTATATGACCCTTTGAAGTTTGGATGCAATATTTATCTTTAAAATACATTTATGCGTTATTTTTTCTGATATTAAATTAATTAAAGAAATCTTTTACAAAATATTGGAGCTAACATTTAAGGAATCATACACATGTTTAGCAAAAATTTTTCTTCGTTAGTCGTCATTTTTTTTTTTTTTTTTTTTTTTTTTTTTTTTTTTTTTGTCATAACTCAAGCCTAGTAGTCAGAGGATGGTGATCTAATGGCCACGATAGCATATATTGTTGATAGAATGTGAACTACGTATATGAAAACAGTGTTGCCAGTGGGCTACTTTTTTAATTCAAATTTCTTAATTGGCACAATTTTTTTAACTATTAAAATTTGCTTTATGTAATGCCATATTAATTAAGGTGAAAACAAAGAGAAGTTCACTATTTTGGAAAAGTGGTACAAAACAAGAAATCTGAATTTTCAGAAAGTAGCTCACTGGCATCTCTATTTTCATACTGGATAGTTTATCATGGTACCGACGATATACTACCACTCGTGTTTTCCGTTTTGTAAATGATACAATTGACATATTCTAAATTCATTCCAGAAATTTAAAGTCTCAATATTAGGGTAATTTAAAATTAGACATTCCGTTGAAGCTGCCAGTTTGGCCTCTACTTTCAATTTAAAGCTTCAAATTCACATAAGAAATTCTGTAAAAAAAAATTTAGTTTAGCTCATCACGAAACGTCTGTCATTAGGTAAAGAAAACAAAATCATACAGAATTTCTAGTGTGAACGTAAAATTTCAGATTTTAATGATTTAAAAAAGAGTCCAAATCTGGCAACCCAGCAGTCCGTCCTAAAGTAAAATTTAACAGTAAAACCGCGGGAAAATTCATTCATATTTTAGAAAAATACTACCCACCGGGGTTTTTATTTAAAATTGTTTAAGTTATTATTAAAAATATTTTTGTTCAGCTTATATTTAACTTTTTTCATAAAGGATTTTCTGGTTCGAATCGACATCTCTCCTTACGATAGGGACAAAATGACCCGTCACCGCGGTTCTAGTGTTAATATTGACATTTTCTTTAAGTTATCTGAAATACGAAGTTCCTAGAACAAATTTGACCTTGGGAATAATAAGGTTAATTTTCTTTCATACCCCAGGGTACTCAATATTACCGAATGAGAGTAAGCATTTTTAAAAACTATCCCATAAAATAGTCGAAAGGAAACTAATGTTAAAGAAAAAGCATGAATAGTTATGAAAAATTCATAACTAGATAAAGACGTCAACATCATTATGGAGTAGCATTACCACGTGTCCCGTGTAGGTCAGGACTCTTAATGCTTTGAACACCAATAATTTTCTACGGTTAATTTTGCTATTAGATAGAGTGAATAAAAAAGTGGTGTCCTGATCATTTAGAACACGGATTTTTGTGGAATACCCAATTTACATAGTATGAAATGTAATAAGAGCAATAAAAATGTCGGAAGTTTTAACCCATTAGACCCCAGGGGCATATTTTAGGCATGGAGGTATTAATAAAGGGAAATTGGCATATCCTTAAATTAGTGTAACTTCAACTGTAATAACATTCGACGGAGTTGATAAAAATTGAATCAAGGTTTCACCAGTAAATTTAAACTGAAATTTTCTTCTTATTTAACTATTTTATTATTACAAAATTTCAGAAATAATAATAGCAAACACAGCTATTCATTTTTTCTGGTGGAAGTGTACTTCGGCTTTAGTCAGGTCCTGGGTTTCTGCCATATTGTTAAAAACCTAAACAAGCATGTCTCAATGTCAGTGAAAAAGATTATAATAGCTGGAGAATCTGCCACCAGTAAAAACAAATAGAATATTTAATCACATTTATGAGATAAGCTTTTCATAGAAAGGCCACTTAAAAAAGACAAACTTTTCTATTCAAAATTTACTGGTGGGAGTTGCTGATCCAATGTAAAAAACAAAAACGAAAAAAAAAAATCCGCCATCGTGTGGCAATTTCCTCAGTTACTTCACTCCTAACTTGTTGACAATATACTATAATTCTCCTCCTCCTTATTCATGACTCCATTATTTTAACGGTTTAGACGCCGAATTAATATCGCAATGTAATTATAATTTTGTTTTTCCTATATTACAGCTTCAAACGTTTAATTTATGCATACGAGATTTAAAAAAAAAACAACAGAAGAAAATATTTCTGCAATTTTTCTGTCTGTTTCCATTTCAGTGTTCACATTTTGGAACGTGATTATTGATAGACAACCTATACAAATATAACAAATTATTTTCCGATATATGCTATTGTATATTATTCTTGAGTATTTTCTCGAATTCCAAAAATATTTAGATTCCTAGTGGTCAAATGTAAGTAATATACTAGAGAAAACGATAAAAGGCAATATTATACTTTTTTATGCAAATTAATGAATTTACATATTCTTTAATACCTGTGATAAATGCTTAAACATAAATATTTTCATTTCAAAAGTTCAAATCAACCTTATATTTTATTGGGAAAATATCGTTACTATTTTGGAAAATATATGTTTTGTATTACAAATAATGCAATTTTCCCATTCGGGAACATTGGCGTTTAAACGGTTAAATCGCTAGACGTGTTGGCTAGAAAGCGTTTTTCAGACCAGTAAATATGAAGATAAATATATACTTTGTTTCAGGAGACAAAATCCTTGATAATATAGTATAAATATTGCTGTTCTTTTAAAATATGTGGCGAATCATAAAAACTAAATTTTTAACAGAGAAATAATGCGGCCGTTAATGAGTTAAATATGTAAAACCAAATCGGCGTCAACATTTAACATTTGTTGATAAAAAATATTGCTTCGATTTTGCGGAAAAGATTTGCAGATTTTCATTTGAAGCAACAAACATATTGGTATAAAATTACTTTGAAATATGAATAGATGCTTATTTCGACGTTCAGCATAATATTGCAATGGCATGTTTTGCTACCTCAACAAGATCGAAAACTTGTAAATCAGGAATTTCAAACTATGTTCCGCCGAGGTAACACTGAAATTTTATAGTTATCATTGCCTTATCTAACTATCTCGAATATCAGCTAAGAAAAAAATCGACCATTTCTTAAAAAAAAAAAAAAATTGTTTCAACAGGCTCCTGTTTGAAACCCTATTGTAAACTGTATGCCACAAAAATTCATTTAAATTAACCGCTTTCCTGTTTTGCTCGTACGTCATAGGGGCCACGTGTTTTTGGTAATCATGATTTGCCCGTGTCAAGTACGCGCATCCATATTCCAATTATAATTTATTTTTATCACCAGTAACATTTTATTCTAAATTTTGCATTTCTTAATCTGAGAATTTTTTTTTGTTTCGTTTAGGCAAAAATTACTGTAATGAAAAACCGGTGATAAAAGATTAAAAATTCTGTAAAAGACATAAAAAATAGACTATGTTTCAAAGTTTTCTTCAAAAATATTGATCAGTTATGTGGTTAATAATGCTTTTAGGGGTAAAGTATTTATGCACGTAAAATAATGAAAAGGTTGAAGGGCATTAGGATTCAGGGACTAGGGGACAAACAAATTTCTTTGAAAATATAGAAAAGATCTTCATGTTCCAAATAAAATAAAATTTTTATTCCAAAATTTTGGTACCAATATGGCATTTTTATATTACAATTAAGTGGTCCAAAAATGAAAAAAAACTGACATCCAACGGGTTAAATACAACAAATGTACCAGTGGTATTTAAAAATTTGGTTGCTTATAAAAATATATTCATATATTTTTGCTCTTTTTACATATTCAATGAAAATGTACTTTCTTATAGGCTATTTCCGTGAGTGCCTATAATGTAAATCAGATGCTGGGATTTTTGGCTACCAGTATTTTAGAATGGGAAACTGTTTTATTTCATCGGACATATATCATTAATTGAATAATTCATTGCAATTTTTTTCAAAATAATAGTAGCTAACAATCACAGCAGTTAGCAGCAGTGTGAATTACGCTACAAAATCCCATGGGATTAGCGTATATTAAAATAAAAACGATTGTTGTTTTCTTTATGTTTATATTGTTCGAGAAAATCAATTTATATGGATAAATGTAATTATATTTACTGTTTAGTCAATTAAATTATCGCTCCCTATCATTGTTCAATACGTTGTATAAACGAAAGACGCTGAAACATAGATACTTTTTTTAATTAAAGATGTAATTTTTGTGTATTTATCAGATTTTTTAAAAATGAGAACATAAAAATATATTTAAAGATTAAACATATTACCAGTTTTTTAAGAATTATGCTTCATGAAAGTAAAGCAATAAAAGTAAAACAAAGTAGTGTTGCCGGAGGCTAGTTTTTTAAATTAATATTTCTAGATATATATCACTTTTTGAAATTTTAAAATTCCGGTTCTCTTCGCATTAAAATTATGTAATTAAATAAGGCGAAATATACGAAGCGAAAAAATTAGTATCAATAAAAAAAAGGTGATTTTTAAAACAGTAGCCCACTGACAACGCTGTGACAGGGCTGCCAATCTGGCCATTTTTAACCTTCCTACCCTGTTGAAATTTTACTCAAATTTGATTAAAATATTTCACATCAGAATTTTTATTCAAATCCATTTAACATACGTCTTTAACTTAAATCTTTGCGTCATTTTTTTAATTTATTTATGAAAAAATTTCTGGTTTGAATCGAATGAAACATATTATAGGGCTGGGTCGATTAGACCCATTCAGGGTAGGAAGGTTAAACGGAATATCCGCTTTCATGCGAGAAGTTACCTTTTTAGCTCACAGGCTATCATAGCCTGAGAGCTTATGTGCCCGTCCGTTCTGTATGTATGTGCGTATGTGCGTATGTGCGTAACGCGATAACTCATGATAAAAATATCGGATCCACTTGAAATTTTGTATATAGGTATATCCTGATAAGGCGCTTCCCTGATTAGTTTTTGGAGTTCATTCGATATGTATAAGAGGGGGAACGGGGGGCTCATGCCCCCCGTTAGTTGATATAAATGGGATTTTCATGCAGAATTAAGTTTTCAAAATTTAGATTAGGATCATTCTGATGAGGCGATTCCGTGACTGTTATTAGGTGTTCATTGAATAAGTATAAATAGGGGGAACAGGGGTTCTAATCCCCCCCCCGTTAGTTGATATAAATGGGATTTTCATGCAGAATTAAGTTTTCGTTCAAAATTTAGATTAGGATCATTCTGATGAGGCGATTCCGTGGCTGTTATTAGGTGTTCATTGAATAAGTATAAATAGGGGGAACAGGGGTTCTAATGCCCCCCCCCCCCCGTTAGTTGATATAAATGGGATTTTCATGCAGAATTAAGTTTTCGTTCAAAATTTAGATTAGGATCATTCTGATGAGGCGATTTAGTGCCTGTTATTAGTTGTTCATTGAATAAGTATAAATAGGGGGAACAGGGGTTCTAATGCCCCCCCCCGTTAGTTGATATAAATGGGATTTTAATTGAGAATTAAATTTTCGTTCAAAATTTAGATTAGGATCATTCTGATGAGGCGATTCCGTGACTGTTATTAGGTGTTCATTGAATAAGTATAAATAGGGGGAACAGGGGTTCTAATGCCCCCCCCCCCGTTAGTTGATATAAATGGGATTTTCATGCAGAATTAAGTTTTCGTTCAAAATTTAGATTAGGATCATTCTGATGAGGCGATTCCGTGACTGTTATTAGGTGTTCATTGAATAAGTATAAATAGGGGGAACAGGGGCTCTAATGCCCCCCCCCCCCCGTTAGTTGATATAAATGGGATTTTCATGCAGAATTAATTTTCGTTCAAAATTTAGATTAGGATCATTCTGATGAGGCGATTCCGTGACTGTTATTAGGTGTTCATTGAATAAGTATAAATAAGGGGAACAGGGGTTCTAATGCCCCCCCCCCTTAATTTATATAAATGGGTTTTTCAAGCAGAATTGTCAGATTTCGTTCAAATCTCTGAATAGTTTTGGAAGTTTAATGGTTAAGTATAAAAGAGGGGGATAACTCCTTTTAAATTATATAAATGCTAAATGGGTTTTTATTAAGAATTATCTAATTTGCTCTGAATTTTGGATATAGATTTTTTATATGATAAAGCATGTCTTTGATAGTATAGGAGGTTCAATGATTAAGTATAAAAAAAAGAGGAAAGGGGAGAGCTGTTTCCACTTCTTAATTTTTTTTTCGAACGGAATTAACCCTTGAAAATATAAGGCTTTAATGTGCAATTAGTATTTGTAGCCTGTGAGCTCAATGCCATCAGTTTAACTGGGCAGTATTCTTTTTATTGTAATAAGTGCCGACAGATGTAAAAGTACTTCAATTCGTTTGTGGAAAAATACTAGATTTTTTTTTTTTCACCGTTTTGCATATTACCTACAAATATCAGTACATGTCACATGGCCAGCTAAAACTTAATTCAGGAAAAAAATACTCTTAAAACCACTGAAATAACACATTTAGAAATTATCATTCATATGAAGGGCTGCCACAGGCGACTATTTTTCTATTCAGTTCGTATCAGTATTTTTCTGATACAAAGTTTCAAGTTTATTTTTCTTGCAAATGTTGTCAAAATGTCTATAAGGTATTTCTTTTGAGTGAAAGTGGTACCAGTTGGAATTAAAAAATGGTCACCTGTGGCAGCCCTGTATATGCGTTTATTTATCCTGTTCTTTATGTGACACTGTATATGATTTTATTTATATTCTACAAACATCGCTTTCAAGGGAAACACTTTTGGAAATGAAATAATTTAAGCATTAAAACACTTTCAAGCTTTCAAATGTAACACATGTTTTCATTAAAAGATCTTGTATTTGATGCGAAAAACATGATGTTCTTGAAATTTTAATAAAACACATCTTTGACCTACCGTAATTTCGGGTGTATAAGCCGCAGCTCAAACAATTCTTTTTCGTCCCAGAATTTTTTTAAAAACAAATATAACTAGTCAGATCGCCGTAAATATTTGTCTTCAATCACTAAATAAGATTTCTGGGTCCAAAAAGAATTGTTTGATCTGCAGCTTATACACCCGAAATTACGGTATTTTGTTTTTAGGAGTACAAAATTTTAAAAGAATATCTGTTCAATATACAAATAAGCTTTTATGCTTATCAGGATTAAAAAAAATGAAAATTCTTGATTTCGTCATCTCAAAATGAATATATCATACTTGGTACTGTCCTCAACATTTTGAACATGCCCTACAAATTCAACAGTGCTTTATTTTATTTAATGGCAAATATTTCGTGATTTCTTAAAGCAATAATCATTCTTGCTTAAAATAATCCGGTATAAATACGAAATGATATAATAAAAAAGGACACACTCTCAAGTTTGAAATACGACAAAAAAAAAAAAAAAAAAAAATCTCCGAATTGACCGTATTAACCCATTTGTGCCACCACCTTTTGCGCAAATTTTATTCGGGTGGCCCCACTATCTTTAAAAGAATTAAGTTTACTTGCATAATTACGAAAATGTTACAATAAATAAAATAAAAATTGCTGTTCTTTTTTACCGGTGTCAAAAACAGTGCTACATGCACCTTTTGAAGCGTCCCTAAAAAGGGACGCTAGGCACTAATGGGTTAAAACTAGATTGGTGGTCAATTTTGAAGATAGGTTTGTATATTTGCTTTTTTAAAAAAGTAGTGATCTGCAACCTTTCTCCCTGAAATCCGTTTGCGCAACTTATAATGGAATATATATTTTTTTATTTAATCTGTAAGTTTCTGTTATTGCAAAACGCGAATTAGGAAAAGAAGACGAAATCTTTTAATCAATTCAAATTACCGTAATTTCGGGTGTATAAGCCGCGGATCAAACAATTCTGTTTGGACCCAAAAATCTTATTTAGTGATTGAAGACAAATATTTACAGCGATCTAACTACCGTAATTTCGGGTGTATAAGCTGCGGCTCAAACAATTCTTTTTCGACCCAGAATTTTTTTAAAAATGAATGTTACTATTTAGATCGCCGTAAATATTTGTGTTTAATCATTAAATAAGATTTCTGGGTCCAAAAAGAGTTGTTTGAGCCGCGGCTTGTACACCCGAAATTACCGTAGTTACATTTGTTTCTTAAAAAATTCTGGGTCGAAAAAGAATTGTTTGACCTGCGGCTTATACACCCGAAATTACGGTACATAGAATATGTTTGATTCATTTACATGAATAGCAGGGCTACCACTGGTCTGTTTTTTGAGCACCAATAATTACACTGATAAAAAAATTTTAACGAATTTTCTATTTCTCTATATACGTTGGGTGTTTCTTATAGATTTTAAGCTGCTGAAAAAGAATATGTTTGCAAATTTTTTCTATCAGCCTCCAATTTTGAGGAATTTTATTTATACGTTTTGGAGTATGTAAGCATCGTATAGGAATTATAATTATATAACATTATTCTCTTTCGTGTATTTGATTCACACAAACATTCCTTTTTCTTATTACAACGATAGAAGATACAGCAAGAAAGTAGAAACAGATGTCCCCCTAATAAATTTTATGTTAGCGACCTTAAACAGACACCTCTAGCCACCCCCACAATATTTGACTTTAACTCAAATCCATGACAGTTGAAACTTTCGGGGCGCGTGTACTATTATTTCTTTGTTCTGTAAGACTTTTAAATAAATTTCTATTATAATAATGCTATTTTCTTCTACAATATGTAAAATATGTCTACAGAATGCGTTAATGAACCCGATTCTTTTTGATATGTGTGCGGGGAGCTAATTTTGAAAAAGCATAGATGCGTTTTCACGCCATTAATAAAGACTGCGTATCATATGTACTTTGGACATAAAGTAGGTGAACAAGATAAGAAATAGGCATTTCATTCTTGATGTAGACGATGTGTTACAAACCTCCGGGCGTGGATGAAAAGTACAAAAAAGTGTATGAACTTTGCTATACCCATGATATGGCGCATGCCGAAGGATCATATAACTGATTGCTAATAATGCATTACAAAAATTAAAGTATTTTCTGCAAGAAGTACACATAAAATCAAGTACCCGAACTTAGATTCAGCAATGTGATTAGCATTACATAATGATGATTTACAAATACCGAAACCTCCAGAGAATTTTACATATGACGATGCAGTAGTAGCAATGGAAATTAGTGAAACTGAAGCTTCCTCTACATCTGATATAAACTATTCTCCTGACATAAAGGACGAACCACACCTAATTACTCAAAAAAAATTAAATGATTTTGTGAGAGACATATATTTATCAAAGAAAAACTCAGAATTACTTGGATCAAGATTGCAAGGTTGGAATCTCCTTATAAACAATACAAAGTATCTATTTATCGAGATTGACATAAGAAATATTCGAAATTTTTTTCAAGAAAAGATGATTTATGCTATTGTAATGATATAAGTGGCTTAATGTCTGCTTTAATTTGTCAATATAACTCAGAACAATGGCCTATAAGAGAGCAGCCGCACATAAGACATTTACTGCTACATAAAGTATGAAATTTCTTATTAATATCATTTCTTTTTACAAAAATTCTTCTATATTTTTCTAAAACTTTATAAACAGCGCATACTTTCAGGGTTTTAAATATTAATTCTAAGCTTTATAAGTGTTTATTTAAAAGTTTGTCATTACTAAAATACCAAATGATAAATTTCATAAGGTATATGTGTTGAATAAATACTACAAAATTCAGATTTTCAAGATTTGGAATTTTTTAAAAATCTGTGGGTGATGGAAACTTTTTAATGGCATATTCTTTTACGGCACCACCTAAAATAAAAAAGTCAACACATACTCAGTTAGAAACAGAAACCTTGTTTATCAGTGTTACTATTGAAGAATTCCGTGGCTGTTTTCGGCAACATTTTCAAGAACAATTTCCTACTTGGTAGGCTTCTGCAGAATTCATCAACAAAATTTTTCTTTAAACGATAGTGGTGGTAAAAAAATGGACCAAGGTAGAGCCCAGTAATTTATATTCAAAACAGAAACACATTTCTTTATTTCAGTGTATTAGTAAAATTATTCTTACTCTTGGATGTTGTTAGTAGAAACTGTTCTGAATATCGCTATATATAAAGGTATCTTTAAAGCTCATGATACATGTACGAATTATTATTGCATTGCGAATTTGTATTGTTGCAGTTTCCAAATGTATACCGCAAATTACTCGTATTTAATTGACGAATTCCGCTTTAAACAAAGCGATTGTTACTATTTGGAAATATAGTATTATAAATCTTCAACCTATGGCATTTCTGATAATATGATGGATATTATACAAATTATATTATTCTTCACCAGTATTCCAATATATTTCATTGATTATTAGAAATATCTTGATAGTTTACATTTGTACGATAGAAAATTTCAATGAGTAACAATCACAGATTACTCCCTTTCACTTTATCTATGTATAGTCAGTATCAATCCAGTAACTATATATGCAGTTACTCAATAGTCCACAATTTACGCGGGGCAGGAAGAAAGACTGAAATTAATGAGAGAAGCGATTTCAAATTCAATCATGGGACCGAATTTGGCCTGTTAGAACGGTGACATTTCTGCTCTCTAATCGTATTTCACTCATGCCCATTGGAGACTCCATGGCTTCCTCATTCAGAGGTTCATTTATACAATGTCTCCAATTATCTTAAAATGGACAATGCTTTTAGTTGTTCGTATTGATTGAGACTTTCTTTGTGTTATTCGTTACATTTGTAAAGGAATATAAGAGAAAGTCTAACTGTTGCTACTTTTTTTTATTTCTTTTTATTTTTTTAGATGATGAATAGAAGTGACCGTTGTCTTTATTTATATTATAACGATTAGTTTCTAGTTGAAATGGTATTGTTATTTAATAGTGTGAATTCATTTAATGAAATTGCTCTAAAGAAGAAAAATCTGGACCGTGGAATAGTCCAATATTACCCTAAGATTATTAAGAGAATAGCTGACATTTATATTTATATTATAAGGTGATCTATTTAAAAGCGTTCCCCTTTGTTTTTTGTATTATCCACATCTGTAATGTATATAACATGAAATTCAACAACATTACTTATTTAATATATCTATATTTAATTACATTTTGGCAGATAAGTTTTACAGAGAAGTCTTGAAAACATCGATGAATGAAAAGAAATCATGATTGAAAAGAATCTCATCAGTAGCATTAATAATGTAGCGAAGTTTGTCAAAAGAACTTGGTTCGACGTTTCTATGTTTGCATTTAAAAGGGTGCAGAATATTTTGAATATTTGCTGTAAGGAAATATAATGTAAAAAATTTGAATGAAATTGTGATTTTCATATTTAAAATCATCAAAAGATTAAGTTGAATTGTGCGTCTTCCTTTCTATTATACCTCACAAATTAAGTTCTAACAGCCTAACAGTGTTGGAAATTGTCTCCCACACTTACCGCTAGAATTACGGGAAAAATTATATAATTATTACAAAAATAGTTAACACTGGAAATTATTTTTATAAAAGTTTAAATTATTTCTAACCTTGTTTTTCTTTCTTTTTTTAAATTAATTTCATTTTTAAAAATTCTGATTCGAGTAGGTGTAAATTCATTTCATAACGGTCAAAATGACCGCTCACTGTAATTCAAGAGTTGACACGTTCGCTGCTGTTCACTCGAAAGCGCGTGATATGGCGCCAACGTTAAGAGGCCACTCACACGCCAGCGCGTGATGTGGGGTGATGTCCAATAGTCAGTCACGCGCTGGCGCGGGAAAATCTTTCACTGATTCTTTGTTATAAAAAGTAAATCGGCTTCTGGGAAAAACCCACTTCTACAGTGCGGCATTAACTATCATCACGTCTTCATGTAAGCGGCAGCGAATGTGTTCAAACAATTATACTTCACCGTTAGAATAGTTGCCACATCCGTCAGATTTATGGGTAATAAGAAAAATCAGAGGGTACTCTTTTAAATTGTACATCCTATATAACGACTGACAGAATTATTATAAAATTATTCCAGTTAGATATTAAAATTACTCATCATATTTGCTGTTACACACAAAAAATATATTTAATATCGTGTTGTTTCCGGCAATTTCATAGCGTAAACTGCAATGGTGATAAGGATTAAGAAATTTGAATAACACTATTTAAATACTATTCTTCACTTATGAAATTATTGAATTTTGTGAATAAATGTATTTATAATTGTTTTAAAATTGATAAATTTAAAATCCAACATCCTGGGCAACGAAGAACATGTATGTTACACAAATTATTTTACTCTTTACAATAAATTAATAATATTTTGTTTGTTAATAACAAATTGATTGGTATTTTCCATTAATATTCGGCGGATAACGTATTTTTAAATACTGTAATTGCAAATTATTCCATTACAGTTTACCTATGTATGATAAATAGCAATCAGGTGAGTGGGTATTCCAATATAAAATAATGTGCGATTTATTCCAGACAGGAAGAGTAATAGAAGGTGATGATAGAAGACGTCTAAATTGGAATCCTGGTTGTAGTAGTAAGTACCGTAATTTCCGCGTATAATCCGCGGATAAAACAATTCTTTTTTAACCCAGAAATTTTATTTTGTAATTGAAGACAAATATTTACGGCGATCTAAAAAGTTATATTTTATTTAATAAAATTTCTGGGTCGAAAAATGATTGTTTGATCCTCGGATTATACGCAGGAAACTATGCTAATCAGGGGTTTCAACGGGTTCAATATCCCTTTACTACCAGAGATTTCGTTAGCTTAATTATCTTTGTTTAATCCCGTTGCTAAACTTTTATTGCTTAAAAAATACAATGCTTGGGTGGCACTAAGTTTTAAGAATAAATTAATTTGCAAATAAGTAAAAAGTCTTCTTCACGTACGGTATAAAAGCAAAATTTTATTTAAAAATTCTACTGTAATTGACGCAATTGTCAATTTAATCAATCATTTGAGTCACAGAGTAATTCTCATGGTAAAATGATGAAATGATTCACTTACACGAGAATTTACAAACGAATTTCTTAGAATATAAAAACTTGCTATTCTAAACTTTCATTATAAAAAGAATCATTTTATCAAATATTTTGTTGCCACATTGCAACATGAATACAAAACAAAGTAGTCACGCCGTGTGGCATCCGCCAATTGACAGTGTTAAGTGAAATAAATACTATACCACCACCCTTCAAAGTGTTAATCGTCGAACATCTCAGGATTAAAAAATATATATAATACTTAAATTCTCGCAATAAAATGACGGCAGGGCTGATACATTTCTATTCGCACCGTTAATAAAACATAATTTTATAGTATATTTCTCTTTCAAATATTGTCGAACTGTTTATTAAAGATCACTGTTTTAAGAAAATGGTGCGAGATAGTATTAAAATTTGTCGACTATGGCAGCCCTATGTTTGTGAATGACCTGACGAGCCGGTAATGAATCATGGACATGACATTGACTAGACGTATCTGATAGAAAAGTTACATTTAGACTCTCTAATTGTATCTCTCATGCCTAATAACTACACAAGTCCATGGTACAAAAGAAATCCGGATGAAAAAAATATAGACCATTGACAACGCCGTTTTTATATTGGATAGCTTCACATGGTACCGACGAAATCAAAAGAATATTTTACAAAATATTGGTGTTAATTTAAGGCATAATACATATGTTTTTAAAAACTGCGCCAACTTCAGCCGCCATTCTTTTGCGAGCTGTCAGGTCCAGTATTCTGGTGGCGGTGATATATATGTCAATGATGAATAGAAGGGGAAATTCATATGGATCATATGTCATATTTTACAATGTTTTTGTAGACGATTGACAACATTTGTTCTATGTATAAGCTATTGGAGAGGGTCTATATAATGAATTAAATTTCGTTTTAGTTTGTACTCATCCATTTGAAAAAAGAAATACGTGTATAATACCTTAAATTTTTTCTACTCAAAATAATTTTAGTAATAGGAACTATGATTTTATTATGAGTGATTCAAAAGATATTTCACATTTTAAATGAATCTTTAAATAAATATTTACGTTTGTTTTCTGTATATTATTATGATTGTGAAAAGCGCGATACCATGACGGAATAATTAGAATTTAATGAAATTTACAGGCAGTACCAAGCTTGGTATGACACGCACATAATTAGAATTTCTAAATTAGAATAACTTCGTCCGAGCTGTCTTAAATATTGCTTCTAAACAATCTTATAGATTGTCATAAACGTGTCTGTGAAACATAAACTCGATATGTTTTCTCATATTTCGAAACATATCATATTACCTTCAGAAATCAATTTTCTTGCATTTGAAGTTTTATGTTAGAAATAACATAGATAAAATAAATAAATTGAATGGTACGCTTTAGTATCACATGTGCTTAAATATTAGAGGTATTTTTAATTACACAATTTTGTCTGTCATATCATAATATTTGCGTTATTTTATTAAAACATAAAATTTTAAAACTAATCGAAATTATCTTTATTACTCCTTAAAAGTTATAAATAAGGATAAAAAAGCTAATAAAAAACATTAAAACTAATGTATTTGATAAGACTCGAAGAATAAAATAATTATTGTTTATTATCTTAATTTCAGGGGGGACGTCAGTAGTTTTTATTTAGGTACGCTATTTCTAAACATGACACGTAATAATTTTGGCATGCATTCAATAAATACTTTATTATTTCAACAGTCCGAATGATGAACAGTTTGTTGACTAAAATGTTTGCCTTAACATGTCAAAAACCGATAGTTGAAAAACTAAAATTAATTGTTTTGGAGCTGAAAGATATTTGTTTGGATCTGAATATGTTTGTAGTTCCAGTCGCATTAGAAAATAAAAAGACAAATAAGAGATGCGGTTAACCACTAAATCGTCGCGCTCGAGATATTCACGGGCTGCAAGTTTCACGGATTTTATTCAGAATTGTTTGATTCCCACCAGTTTTATAAAATAGTGTAATTTGTTTTTTACTAGTATCGTTTTACGTGTCATTAAGTAACATGAATATTTTTTTTTTTCAATAAAGTGGTGGAAATAATGAATTTGAACTTTTAAAACGTAATTTAATGCGACCTTTAAGTGGATTAATTTAACTGAAATTTAAACCTATAACTACATTTTTTACATGCAATAAATTGAATTTAGTGATGAGCACCTTTTATCTTAAGTTAAAATATTCGTTATATCTATTCCAAATATTTGTAACATTAAATAGTACGAAATTGTAATTAAAAAAATTAGTGGTATGAAACAGTTTTAAATGATGAAACAAGCACATTCTTCTTGTTCGTACGATGTACGGGCAAATCAGGGAAGCACTTAAACCTTTCCGGCGGAGGGCACTTCTATTCGGAAAATATTGAAACGAATGATTTACGACAGAATTCAAGTACAAATTTATTTTGATATAAGAAAGAGTTACCTGTCCTCTTACATAATGAATGAAAAACATATCAGATTTCTGGTAGCATTGTGGCATTTGTTAATCATGTTGAGTGTCCCAGGTAATGGGACATTGAAACACAAAGGGCTAAACAGAATATTGCTATAAATGGTAGCTAATTTTTCACTTAAATATATTGTAAAAAATGTTTACAGAAATATTTCAGCAGTGTTGTCCATATCATACCTATAGAGCACTGAATGCCTCGCAAAACTCTATTTTTTTCGCACAAATGTTCTTTTACATCTACTTTTGAAAATCATTATTTTTATGAATTTATATTTGGCGCAAGATAATTTTTTAAGTAATGTTAATTATATTCTAAAAATGTCCGCATTTATTGCTTAACCCTTTGTGATGTAGAACACTTTCTGTGTGAAAATGTTGAAATAAATGAACGCCATCATTATTTGCTTACAAACTTATTTGAAAATAAGAAAAAGCAATTTTTTCAATACATATTAAATGGAAAATATCTTTACCAGAAGTGCGGCGTCTCTACGGTATTTTGGGATTTGTGTGTGCCATATAATGGACACTGAAAAACAAAGGGTTAATTCTTTGCGGCGCACGGCAAATTTATTGTTTAAGTCTGAAAATTAATGACTGGCACCGGCATTTGAAAACAAATTTACTTTTAAATAAGAAAAAGCTATTTTTCACGTATTCAAGAAACCGTAATTTTTTTTACCAAAATTCTGGTGCCAATGTGGTGTTTGGGAATTAAAACTAAGTGGTTTCGTAGATATACCACCGCGCCGCAAATGGTTAAATGTTAAAAGTAGGACAACGTAACCTTTTGAACTCTTAGGGTTGAATTTTCTACCAATTAATTTTGGTTCCGTAATGCAACAATGGCACCAGAATATTTGATCAGAATAGTTTGAAAAAAGTTTAATGTATTTTTTCGTGTATATCCCAAACCGAATTATTTCTTTACAAGATACTGGTGCAAACGTGATATTTAGAATTTCAATAATTTTATCCACGAGAGATCAAAGGGTTAAACACAATTCAAGTTGATGTTTAGTACTCATTTCAACCCTTTGAGCTATCATAGCGGAAACATTTCTGTTTATAAGTACAACAAAAATTTAAATGAAAATTTTGCCATTTTTAATCAATAGCTTAGAGTGATTTAAGAAGGAAAATTTTTTATGGTGCAAAAAAGCGTAAGATGTTGGCAGCTATTGTTCTATGCATGTGTAAAAGAACAACAGAAAGTTTTATCGACATTTTCTTTTCTTATTGGGAAAAAACCGTTGTCTTGCTGAAGATCGAATAAAAGATCCTCCGACCTTCCATAAGATACGTCTTTCATAAATCCCATGTGGCTTTATACTGTCAACATGTTTGAATATAGTGATATCGCATTTCAGAAATATTTTTAAAATGCGAGACAACTGACTGCTATATTTTTATATCTGCAAGAAAAAACATATGCCTTTGAAATTTCGTCAAGCAATACATTATACTTATTTTATAAAGAAAATAAATACGCTAAATTACTAACTTTATTATTAAAGAAGTATCTTCACCTTTATAAAAATAATATGTCTTATCGTTTTCCATATTATTCATAAGGGTTCTCAGAGGGAGTTTCATTTATTAGTATTTTTATTTATTTATTTTTATTATTATTATTATTATTTTTTGCGGACCATGACCAGCGACTATTTTTGTATTCGTTAAAAAATATATTGTTCCCGCGTTCTTCTTAAATCTTCACACCACAAAATGAGAATTTAAAATATTATTGCGTCAAAACATTTTTATCTTGCATTATTGTGACGCATTTGAAGATATGTGCACTAAGAACTGGAATGCCACAAGCTACTATTTTCACGTTCTACCTGCACCACTATTTTTAAAACATACATTTGCTATGTTCTTTTGCTTATTTTCTTTTGCAAATGTTTTCAAAGTAAATGTAAAAGATTTTGGTTTTAAAAAAGGGGTGAGGACAGAAATTAAAAAGTCGGTAATTGCACGTCAAACTTAGCAAATGAGGTGCATTCGTACTAAAACTAAATTTTAAAAATATTTATATAATAGTGTAATAGTATACATTACTTCTAATACCGTATAGTATCCAAAATATTCTGTATGTTCATGACAATTCTATCTGTTTTCTATAATACAGAAAGAAATTTGTAGTAATCGTCAGAAGCGATTATAATTTTCCTAAACTGAAACATGGTTTAATATATTTAAAACGCAAAATTTACCCTCTAGGTTTTGAAATGTTAATTGCTGCTAATTTCTAGTTAAAGTACTTTCAAATTACCTTTCGGTCATAACGCTTGGTCAAAAATCGACGTTTCGGGGGAAAATTATCTTGTTTTACTTACCCATCATGCATAGTACAGGGTAAGCCTTGCAATCTTTTGAAAATCGAAAAAAAAAAAATTGACACTTTTTTTACACGCTTCAGATACTGGAGATTCCGAAAAAGACATTTTTAGAAAAAAAATTGACGTCCGTCAGTCTGTCTGAATGTCTGTCTGTCTGTAAGCTCTGTATCTCCCGAACAAATTGAGATAGAGACTTGAAATTTTCATATATTTAGTAAGTAAGAATGGGACCAAGATCTATTTAATATCAGTGACCTCGATTGTACGAAACTATTTTTTTCGGACTCTCGAAAAATTCGTTCTGATGAAAGGTACATAAAAATTTTCGATTTTTTTATTTTAAGCTGTGGACGTAAAAGGCAATAAAATAACACAAATTTTGCATAAAGAAAGAAGGCAATAGGATTATTAGTTGTTGAGAAATTTCTAATCCTGTTTTCCACATTCTTCGATTTTTCATGACCCTGTATTTCATTCAAATGTCAATTCAAAGATATATTTTAATTGGAAATGTGACGCTTAATACGACGTAGCAAACTGTTAGGTTATATGATTATTATTTTTGGACTTATAAGAATGTTTCTTTTACGCAATTAGGTACTACTTGAATAGAATGACGTTTTATATACCGTAATTTCCGGCGTATAATCCGCGAATCAAACAATTATTTTTTAACCCACAAAAAATTAAAAATAAAATGTAACATTTTAGATCGCGGTAAATATTTGGCTTTAATAACTAAATACAATTTCTGGGTCCAAAAAGAATTGTTTGATCCGCGGATTATACGCCAGAAATTACGGTAATTTGTCGAAATTGGCAATCAGCAATTTATTAATAGAGCATTTATATGTATATTAAAATATTGAAATATACGTTTAAATTTTGCTTTTTAATGGCAATGCATTTTATAAATAGTTTACAAATGTTTTAATTTCATACATTATATTATGGATATCCATGATGAGTAAGTATTACGGTGGCCCCCAACGACTAGTTTTCTTCTTACTTTAATGTGGTTTGTCATGCAAAAATCTAGTGTACATATTTTTATGATCTACTTATGATTACAGTGGCAATACAAAAAAAAAAAAAAAAAAAAAAAAAAAAACTGCATTCCCTGTGAGAAAACAGAGAATTAATCAATATACCCATTTGCCGGGTAAAATAACAGTATCTATAATCGAAACGGAATAGCGCGAGAAAGTTGCCTTTTGTAATAAAATTAAATTCGTAAAATATACTATCAGTTAATATCTTTTACCGCAACATGGAGACCAAGTTTCCGAAAAATCGTAATAACAAATTTATGCATTTTTTATAAATTATCCGAATATACTAATGCAATTTCATATTGAATGCAATAACTTAACTACACGAATACAGCAGTGACGTACTAGTAAAATTTCATTTTGGTGAACATTATGTCTTTTACCACCGCAAAAGGGCCTCATTTTCTTCAAAACGGTAAAAATTTCAATCTTTCAGTTTCTCCATTTTTGTAATACGGAGAATATTCATGTTTTTGTTCCTAATAGATGGAAAAAGCATATTTTTTGCTAAAATCAAGCAGATTGTTTACCATCGCCGCTGTTATTCTATAAAAAAAAACATCATTTATGATAAAAGTAACTGCAGATGCTTGCACCTTTTTTTTCTCTGCTGGAAAGCTCAGTGGCGTAATCAGGGTGGGTGTTCAAACCCAATAATACTGCAAGGTTTTCTTCTTCTTGATTTATGGCAGAAATTTTTTCTAGTTATATAAGTCAAACGGAACTTTTAAAAATTACCGGTATTCAGAGCATTTGAGCACCCACCCTGTTTATCCCACTGAAGCCATATTTCACGCGGTTTATTTTTTGTAATATACTCCTCTACTCGATAATTCATTGGCTCTAAAGATAATAATCTCTGTCAGGTTAAAGAGGGGACATGTTTTATCGTCGCAAAATCAAAGAAAAATGAAGATACCAGGTACCAGGCTGATATTTGTTCAAGATACCCATTATTTTGGCCATTTGTCATCATCAACTTGCAAGAAGATTTCTATATGCAATGCCACTCTACATCTTTTGAAAAAAAAATTAAATAGCTTTTACAAAACAATTTCCAATGCCACAAGATGGAACTGTGTGTAATTCAGGGAGCAAATGAGATGTTATACGTTTGCTTGAGAGCTTGTTCAATCCAATTCAGTAAGTCACTGAATTGGATTGAACAAGCTCTCCCCATTTCAATGAGCTTCCGCTGAGCATCTTTTCGAACAATTTGATAAACAGAACATGTTCTCGGTCACATTAGGACCTATTTGGTAAATTCATTGTGATTTGCGAATCATTACCCATTGCAAAGTTTAACAGAATTAAATCTGTTCTCTTAATTGCTAATAAAGACAATTGGTCAATTGATCAGAAGTATGCGTTTAAAAAAATAAAATTTGTTCTACATGCAAGCGTGCAATTGATCTCTATTGCCGAAGCTATGCACTAATATCTCAAGGAAAGTAAATCACTAATCTTAATCAAATTTTAAGACTGTACGTTGGAAAAGGTAAATCTTCTCCCGAATTCTTTATAATAGCAGGGCTCCCAAATGGTCCGCGAACTGAACATCAGTATATTTTAACAAAAAATATCATGATACGTTTGAGCTAGAATCAACTTCTAAAGGTGGTTTCTGGACAATTTGCAAGAAAAATCTAAAAAGAAAATTTCTCTAAAAAAATTCTGATGTTCAGTTCGCGGACCATTTGGGAGCCCTGTAATAGCTAAGAACACCCTGAAATTTTACCCATAAGTGATAAATGGAAAATATTTATTCCAGAAATCTGGTGTTAAGCGGTATTTTGGAATCAAGTTTAGTATTCCATGAACTGGAATACTGAAATGCAAAGGGTTAAAATAACGAAGAATCCCCTTGAAAAAATTCGGCTAATACAGCGTCACTTAAATTAATGCAATAAATTTGTTATTGCACAGTAGCTTTTCAAGGCTCCCTCTGTATTTTTTAACAAAAGCACATCAGTTCTCAAAAGAAAGAAATAATATATAAGATACCTTGTAATTATTATAATGCAAAATATGTTGGAGAGACTAGACGTATCCCGGAGATACGATTAGATGAACACAAGAATGCTTTTAATTAAATAAATAAATAAACTCTAAACTTTTACTCCACGCCATATAAATAGATAATTTTCCAGATCTTCAGATAACCAAAGTTATAAAATCAAATTACAACGTATACAGGACTCCCTAATGGTCCGCGAACTTAACACTAATAAATTTTAACGGATAATTTCATGGTAGGTTGCTACAATATTTGCGCGAGAAATAAACTTCGAAGTTGATTTTTGTGCAATTTGCAAGAAAATTCTAAAATTTGAAAGAAAATATTGATGTAAAGTTGTCGGACCATCTGGGATCCCTGATATACGAAACCTGCATTTTCCTAGACGAATGGTTTATTAGAACGGCTAAATACCTACACAATGAAGATAGTTCCCTACCTCTAAAATATACAATTTTAACCTGACTAAATTACCCAACTCCATGTATAATTGTGTCTGGCCCATGCCGTCAACCGCTACCAAAAAGGAAATACTCGAAATCGAAATACCGTAATTTCTGACGTATAATCCACGGATCAAACAATCATTTTTCGACCCAGAAATTTTTTAAAAATGAAATGCAACTTTCCAGATCGCGGTAAATGTTTGGCGTCAGTTACTAAATAAAATTTCTGGATCAAAAAAGAATGATTTTATCTGCGGATTATACACCGGAAGTTACGGTACTCATACCCAGAACACACAATCAGGGATCGCAGCGTCCCTAAAATTTTCACACTTTCCTACCACAATTTTAAAACGACACTATTTATCGTAGAATTTCAGTCTAGATGTTAAAGGAATCTGACTCAAAAATTTTTGATTTAAAATACTGGTAAAAAAGTGTGAAAATTTTATGGACGCTGCGACCCCTGCACAATGTGTGACGTCATCACTAATCGACCGACTTCCCATTAAAGTTGGAATTCACTCTGGAAAATTTTGAATAGCAATTTTCTTTTACTTTATTTGCGGAATACCTATAATCTTATTAAACAATAATAACTATTTTAACTTAATTTATAATTTGGAGTTTCTTCCAACACTATGGAATTTCGCAACTCGCTGACCTTTTATTTAAGGATTCCGAATTCGCGCCAGTAAACTTGATTATCTATAATAATAATAATAATAATAATAATTATTATTATTATTATTATTATTACCGTTTTATAATCCGATAGATATTCCCCAAATAAAGAAACATAAAATTGCAGTACAAAACTTTCCGGTGTTAATACCAGCAATACTGAGAAGTCGGTCGATTAGTGATGGCGCCACACAATGACTAATCTAGAATTACGTTATCTCTCCTGATTTCATTCTTAGTTATGTTTCTGAGGACATTTTTATAAAAAGGAAAATTATTTAAGTAAGTTCGAAACGTTTAATGTTTCGTTTTTAAGTGATTTTAAGTGTTTTTTTAACTATTTAATTAAATTGTCTGTATTTTTATTCTGGTTTTTAAATAATTATGAACAGACGTAACATTTTTTTTTCATTTTTAATCAATCTATTCACTTGAATAAAAAGTGCATTTTATTAATGTCTCATCTGTACCAAGTATTACTAATTTTGTATGCCACTATTTCTGACTATTATTTATTGCTTTAGAAATCCCAAACTTGTATGAACATATAAGTGTGAAATTTTTATTTGGAAATAATGGTAGGTTATCGTAAAAAATACGCAATCGTTAGTACACATTAGGGCGGAGCGTAAAAAACTTTTTTTCGAAATTCTTTTCTCCCTAGCGCGGAAAAGTTGTCTAGTGGTATTAGTAATATACTCAAAAAATTTCAAAACAATCAATAAATATCTTCCGGTTCCACTTTTGGGTCGAAATATGCAATTTTAGTCAAAAATGTTGTATTTTTTCACATTACAGTAATATTTTTAATTTTCAATTTTTTCTTCGCCCTAGTGCGGAAAAACTGAAAGAGTACATAAGGAACACAAGTCCAAAATATTAGGATAATTAAAAAATATCTTCTGATTCCACTTTGGGTTCTAAATATGTGAAATTTGTCGAAAATTATACAAATTTTCACATTTTAGTCATTTTTTTTATTTTTCGATTTTCTATTCCCGCTGGCATGGAAATGTTAGAAAAATATGCAAGAAACATAAGTAAAAAACTTTATAATAACAAATAAATATCTTCCGTCTTCCTTTTCGGGGTCTAAAAATATCAAAGTAGCCAAAAAGTATGTAACTTTTCACACTTCAGAGATTTTTTTTTCTTATCAATTTTCTCTTCTTGCTGGAGCGGAAAGTATCGAAAGTCATATGAGAAACATAGCAGATGATGTTATTGGTGACACTTGCCCTATATAATCGCAGCCAGGTGTCCAGTATTCTTCAAGCACTCTTTGTTCATGGAACGTTCCCTCAATATTCATCTGAATTAAAGTTGGGTCTTTTCAATGGTCAAAATACAATATTTTCAAGATATTGGTAGATATGAAACTCTAATCTTGGACTTGGCATTTCATGCGATATTTATTTCTTTTTCTGCTTGCGTTATGCCTGTCTATAACTTTGGACATGTCGTCACGTGTCACAACTCGCAAGTCTTCAAGAAATGCGCCTGTTACTGATACTGCAACTCGGTCGGACACTCCTATTGTGTCTCAAGTTCTGGCTAAGCAAAACGACAGCTTGTTCGTGATATACTTATAGTATTTATATTCGAATGCAATGAAACTAAAGGTTTATCACTAAGATCGTGACACAGTTGTACATCAACAAGACTAAAAGATTTAAATAACTCTAATTCTTCGATGAAGCAGTAGAGATTGTTTTTTTCAATTTATACCATTTTCTGAAACTTACTTATTCTATTTCGAGCCTGCTCATTCATTTACTAAGTTTCCGTGTTGTGGACCGTGTTTCCGAATGTATCAATTGGGTCTATCAACAATTTCCTTGACGTTCTTTGAACCTTAAAAAAACTGTCTCCCAATTCTGGAATATTTATATCACGTGTGCATTTACATCGTTCTAGAGATGTACTCTTGTAAGAAAAAATTTCTAACAGGTGATTTTTTCCCTTCCAATAAGAAAATTTTCAATTTTGACTTCGTCTGTTCTTGAGCGTCAAACTTCTTTATACTCTTGTATTTATCATTATATGAACCAATTATTTGGACTATTCTTGGCCTAGAAATCGTTGGAACTGAGGAGCCTGCTAAATTGCTTCAACCATTTCAGCCCATAATCCGCTATCACCCCAAAGGTGGGTCCGATTTTTAATTATATTTCGATTCATTTCTCCCCAACAAAAAAGTACATTATATGTTCATAAGTTGATAGAACGCCAGTTCTTAATTCAGCAGGATCCCAAAAAATGGGATGAGAAAAATCCCGTGTATACTGCGCCTTAATTGTGATATTGTAATATTTTCTATGCACACTATGAATTCAACACAATATTAAAAATTAAAATTTTGTAAACACTTTCAGATTTATTATTTTTCAATAACATACAGAAGCTAAAATTGAATATCTCATTAAGAACCTATCACGAGCGGAGCACTAAACCAACAGTAACACTAAAGTAAACGAACAGAAAGCTGAACTTATTAGAGGAATTTCCCTCAGATCGCTTTTAATTCTATTGTTCTATGATTTTTGAGTACATTAATGCCATAAATTTGCCAGTTTAAGTAATAAAAATTAAACAAGAAGATATTTATTAATCATTTTAAATTTTTACACTTATCTTTGTCATATGATTTTCCGAATTTTCCGCGCGAGCGAGAAGAGAAATTTAATAATAAAAAAAAAATCTCTGAAATGTGAAAAGTTACATACTTTTTGGCTATTTTTACATTTTTAGACCCCGAAAAGGAAGACGGAAGATATTTATTTATTGTTCTAAAGTTTTTACTTATGTTTCTTGCATATTCTTCGAACATTTCCATGCCAGCGGGAATAGAAAATTGAAAAATAAAAAAATGACTAAAATGTGAAAATTTGTATATTTTTGACAAATTTCCCATATTTAGAACCCAAAGTGGAACCAGAAGATATTTTTTAATTACTCTAATATTTTGGACTTGTGTTCCTTATGTACTCTTTCAGTTTTTCCGCCCTAGGGCGAAGAAAAAATTGAAAATTTAAACTGTTACTGAAATGTGAAAAATTACAACATTTTTGGCTAAAATTGCATATTTCGACCCAAAAGTGGAACCGGAAGATATTTATTGATTGTTTTAAAATTTTGTTAGTATATTACTGGTACCACTAGACAACTTTTCCGCTCTAGGGAGAAAATAATTTCGAAAAAAAAGTTTTTTACGCTCCGCCCTAGTACACATGGCCTCTAGTTCTGTTAATCAAGATTTGGCCATACAGCTATTTCAGGGAGACCTTCAAAGAAGACATTTAAAGGGAAAGTGCTAGGAATTTTCTCTCCTACATAGAAAAGGTAAAATTTATCCACAGTTACTTCGCCAATACCACACAAATTTTGATTTTTAGAAAATCGTCCTAAGCTTCTATTTTGGCCATCATGATAACCATATGGTTGAGTAGGCCAGTGTTGCCACATGGGCTACTTTTTTAAAATTCAGATTCTTGATTGGCACCAATTTTTTCAAACGGTAAAATGCGTCTTATTTAATGACATATTTATTACGGTGAAAAAAAAAGAATTTTATTGCTTGAAAAAAGTGACACCAATCATGAAATCTGAATTTAAAAAGCAGCCCCTTGGCAACACTGGAGTGGGCCGTTATTCGAATTTTAAATACCACTGTAATCAATAGAAATTTTCATGTAAATATGATTGATTGAATGCTGTGTCCTAACCAGGATGGGATGTCCAAAACCAATGATATTGAAAGGTTTTCTTTTCCTTGATTCATAGAAAAAAAATTTCTGGTATACAGGGTGAGTCATAAATATCGAAACAATAGGCTATCTCCTTAAATATTGCCCCTAGACCCATACTTCCAATTGCAAAGTTTCATCAAAAAAGGTAAATTTTTTGGTAAGATAAGTTGCAACTCCATGGGGGGTCTATTTTAAAAAATACGAAAATTAAATTTTTATACGACCCCCAGAGAATAAAACTTTCAATTAGAAAATTTTTCCTTATCCTCTTCTGAATCGAACAAAAAAAAAATTCATCTCGATATCTGCAAATCCCTGGATGATATTAAAATCCAAAATTTTTCAAAATTCGTGACTTACACCACTTTAGCATACATCTGAGTGCAGCGATATCAGTTCATTTGAAATACAATTTAGGGATCGACCATTAATTTACGCATTGTTAAATGTAGACCCAAGACAATGCTTTAACTTTTAAATATAAAATAAAAGCATATAGCTTTTTGCTTTAAACTTCCTTGACATATGCTAGATGTCTGCAATATCTCGAGCTTGGCGTCAGGCTCGTAATTGGCACGACCCATTGGCCGGACCGTCTTATTAAAAACTTATTAAAAGTGTTATTAAATTAAGTGATATTAATTAAACTCTCATTAACCGTGTCTTTAAAACTTATTGCCACAGGTAATAAGTTTAGTAAAAATAGTAATAGCGATAATGACCCTTATATTAACTGGATCATATGGAATATATTTTAATGTTATTGTACATTTTAATGTTAATGGAAATATATTTTAAAAAATTACTTAGAATTTTTTTCAAAAATCTAGTTTTTACTATTCAGCTTCAAAATTTATGTGGTTTTAAACATATTTTTACTTTTTTCTATCTTTACAAGAAAAAGTATTGGATTCATGAAAATTTTGAATTCCGGTTTTCGACGGATTCACACGTTTTAGGGCTCAGAGATACCGAAAAACATGTTTTTACAAAATGTCTGTCTGTGAGTCACTGCTTCTGTATCTCTGTATATGATATACATTTTGTGAGCGCGCTATCTCAAAAACTAATACACAAAATTTAATAAAAAATTATATTTACTTAGTTCTTGATCTACATTGATGCTGATTAGTTTTTGGTATGAATTGCTTAACAGGTGACCCTACTGAAAAGGCTTTTGTGCGATTTCCGCGATCGCTGTATCTCCAGAATGCAAGGAATATCATCAATCTTCAGATTCAGTTATTCCTTGACATGAATTGATGTTATTTATATTTTGTTGTATATGGCTCCACGAGAGGCGCTGCAACACTGAATTTGTTAAGATTTCTGCAATAGCTCTACTTTAAGAACTAATGCAATAATTTCCATAAAAAGTCAGATGCAGTTACTTCTTGACATGAATTGGTTTTGTTTACGTTTTTGTATCAATCATCTTTCGGATGGCGTTTTCATAATGAATTTTGTATAGTTTACACGATTTCAGCGATATCTTGTACTAATCCACGGAATTTCGTATCTTTAGAGTCCTCCGATTGCTACATCCGAGTAGTTTATTTATTCCAAACGGCATTAAAAAAAATATTTATTCGAATGTTAAAGTCGAAGAGTATAACGTTTCTGTTGCATATTTTTTTTTATGCTAAGCTCCCACTAATATTTCATTCTAAGTGTATTTAATTGATCAAGGTTTAATGCGTTCGAACCAAACATCATTTAAGAAATTCAATTGAATAATTTCAACTTAAAACATTTAAATGAAATATGCCGAAGATTCATTAAACACCTGTTCTTGTTTTAAAAAGATAACTGATTCGAAAGTTAAACAAAATTTAAAATGTATTTGTATTTGAATTGAAAACTGTATGTTAAACTCTAAAAAATGAAAAAAAAAAAAAAAAAGCGCAGCGGCCTTTGAGTCCGCTTACAGCAGTTAACACGTTGGGGATTGTTTTTTTTTAATTGTTTTTTTTTATTCCGGCCAATTATCTGCAATTGGAAATCCAGGGTTCGAAAAAAACTACGGAAAACGTCGAACGGTTAGGCCGATGGTTGCGATTGGGTTCGAACCCAATACCTACCGTCTACCAGTTTGGAGGCCCGTAATTAGAGACATCTTTTACGCATCGTGTAGTGGCAATTTTAACAAGAAAAATATGAAGTTGACAGGGATAAAACAATGAAAAAAATTGAAGTCGGCGTGATAAAAAAATTAAGATTAAATAAGCTGACTCATTTAAATAGTAATTAAAGAAGGCGAAAATGGCAAAACTTAAACAAAATCTGAAATTGAAACTACACAAGAAGAAGTTAATCACCTAGTTAATCACCTATTTTAAAAAAGCATTTAAACGTTAGGAGCCAATCTTTGTTTAAAACTAAATGCACATTTCTTCATCAGATGTTTTTATTTCAGTATTTCTCATTTTTAAACTTACATCATAAGTCAGTAACCCTTGGTTACGGTAACAATTCAATAGTTTTTTAACACCTCAATAAAAAAAATAATTTAAAAAGATGCCGAAAGATGTTTTCACCTCAGAAAATTTACTTTTAAAAATATTATTTGTTCACAAAAAATTGCATCTTTTTTTAAATTGCTATTTTAAATATTTTTATTTTTTAAAAATATTATTTAAAATGCTGAATCAAAATTGAAAATTAAACATTTTCATTTAATTAAAAGAAAAAAATTCAATGCGACAAATAATATTTTGAGTTATGACAATTTTAATTTACTCTACATTTTTTGAAAAAAAAAATTATTAAGAAAGCTTATTATGTGATAGTGCTTACAAATTATGTGTTTAACCATCACAAAACATTCAAAATTCAAACTCTGTAAATAAATAAATAAAATAAATGTTTTCTGGACAACATACAGCAACATTGTTTCTTCAATTACACGCATTTCAATTTGTGTCTGATCCCTTGAAACCTCACGATTTATTAAAATTATCATAACTCTCTGAGTTTTGGAGATATCAAGATGGAATTTTTTTTGTTCAATTCAGGAATGGATAAGGAAAATTTTTCTAATTGGAAGTTTTATCCTCTGGGGGCCGTATAAAAATTTAATTTTTGTATTTTTTAAAATAGACCCCCCATGGAGTTGCAACTTATCTTATCAAAAAATTTACCTTTTTTGGTGAAACTTTGCAATTGGAAGTATGGGTCTAGAGGCAATATTTAAGGAGATAGCCTATTGTTTCGATATTTATGACTCACCCTGTATAAGGCGGACAGAACTTTAAAACAATCACCGGTTTTTAGAGCATCTGGGCACCCACCCTGGTTACGCTACTCCTGACCTCAGTCTGATACTGTATCGTCTATTAATATAAATCATAGAGTAAAAGTTGGGCCGTGGAAGCATAGTGGTCGTAGCGTTGAACTCCAGACTAAAAGGTCCCGTGTCCGATGCTTAACATCATCAAAAACCCTCCGAGTGTATGCAGCGTACGCGCTCGCTAAATAAAGGGGTTCTGAGAGTCCTGTGGTCTGTCGAAGCAATTACCATGAGTAATGATCTCTGGAGAAACTTTCCCTCCCCTTCAGAGACATATCGAAATTGAGGTGGCGACGATGTTTGGTGCTGCCATCTATTGAGGCTTTGTAGAAAATTTTCCTCTGCAGAAGTCTTCCTACCCACTGGGTGAAGATCAAAGGAAGCTGCAGAAACCTTCAGGCACACAATTACAATAAAGAGTAAAAGTGAAACAATACACAACTGTAACTAACAAGAAAATCATTTATTTGTACATTAGGAATTGATTTTGTATACAATTTATTTTATTTACAGATATAACTAATAGCATTCTGTAAATATATATATATATATATATATATATGCTAATAAATCGAAAAATCAAAAATGAAAATAAATTGTATCATTTAGTTTTAAAATTCAAATTTAATTAAATTATAATCCTTATGAATATTTTTAAAATCCGTAAAAACGGAAGAATTGATAAATTTTCTCATATTTAAAAAGATTTTAAATATCAATGAAAGATTAATGATTCTTTGACTATCATGAGAAAGAAAAATATCATTTGACTTTTTACTTTAGAATTAAAGATTGTTACATCTTTTAGAAAATGAATTACCTCGATCAATTTAAATTTCTAAATGAAAAGACGTATTTGTTTAAAGATAGATATCTTTCATTGAATTAGGAATGTATGTTTCAATCAATCATAAAATTTTTGAGGTCAAATGAAAAACACTAACAGTAATATGAAATATATCTTCCTATTATTCACTTTCGTTTAATAAATTTCTAGTAATATTTTATTCAGTGTAAAGTTATCTATACTGAGTAAATGACTTCTGGCACAGCTGCCAATTTTTGTGTTTTTTCCTCACAACTGAAATTGAATGCTGTTTAATTTAATCGATGAACTCTGTCGATTACATTACGAAATCATTTCCGTTAACCCCTTAACTGCCGAAGCTTTAAGAAAAAGATCTTCAACATTTTTGCTAAAAAAAAATTGCCACCACAAATTTTGGAAAATAAACTTCCCTTTATTTAATGGTAAAAGTTTCTTTTTTTGTTAATAAATCGAAATTTTCAACTCAAAGAAGTGGTTGTTCGATAATTAATTTCAGAAGTATGCATTTATTTGAGCGAGATGTATATATATGCAGTTAAGGGGTTAATTTTAGCGGTAACAAAAAAACCTAAAAATTGGAATCTATGACTTCTAATAATAGTTTATATGAGAGTTCCAATTACAGAAGAATACTTTTTAACCCTTTGCGGCGCAGGACAAATTCATTGCTTAACCCCTTGAAGGGCGGTGATGCCGCCACGGCATCACCTAATTTTAATTCATTATTGATTAATTAATTCATTAGCATCCGAATTTCTTAAAGGAAATTTCAACCATATAAAATACTCGAACATACACATTTACATTTTTACATATAAATTTTCTTTTAGATACTGGTGTCAACCAATTATTTCAACATTTTATTAATATAAGCACGTTGCCCCGAAAAGGGTTAAGTGTTGAAATTAATGACTGACACCGGAATTTGAAAACAACTTTATTTCTAAATAATAAATTGCTATATTTCACGAATTTAATAAACCGTATTTTTTTTAAAGAAAATTCCTGTGCCAATGTGACGTTTGGGAATTAAAATTAAGTGGTATACTTATGAAACTACCGCGCCCCAAGGGGTTAATGCTAACTCGCACCACTTTTTCAAAATGAAAATCTTTTACATATTCTTTGAGAACATTTAAAAGAGAAATATTGCATGAAATGTGTTTTTGAAAATTGTGGTTCGAATAAAATATGAAAATAGCCGAATGTAATTAAAACGCTGCGGTACCCCCATGTATATATGCATACATATACAATACAGTCCTCTGAAAAAGCTTATAGACACTGGTAACATTTGACCTTTCAATAAAAAATACGAACTCTTGAGTTAGACAAATAGCCAAACTGATTTTTAAATAAATTTTAAACATTTTAGGGTAGAAAAAGTGGTTTTAATATAAGATAATATTTATTTTTACTTAAAAAAATAGAAATTCGCTGAATTGGTTATTGATTTTCTGCAATGGTTAAATTCCATTATGTTCAATCTTAATTAATATTCCGATATAGAAGGAGAATATTACTATTTTGAAAAAGTGGTACCAATCAAGAAATCTGAATTTAAAAAAGGTAGGCTACTTTTAACACTGTCTTTCCATATAGATAGTTTGACATGTTTGTTGACGATATAAAGGATTGATGCGGATCAGGTAGTTCAAATACCAATAATTTGGAATATCTAAATATGCATGTATAATCGCAGAAAGGGAAAAAAAAACGTACTGATCTCAGATTGGCCACCTTTTCACGAAAGTTATGTAGTAGAAATTACCAAAAAATACGTTACTTAATCACGAAATGTCTGTTAAATAAGACAATAATTATTGTTCAAAATTTCTGCTATAAAGTCAGAATTGTCGAATACAAACGGAGACATAAGTACGGAGCATATACACGGAGCAAACCTACCTGTTGCTCATTACTTTAGCATAAAGAGAGTAAGCTATACTAAAAGACAGGACCATTTACGAACGAGAGAAACTTCAATCAGTAAAAATGCATAAGGGTAGTTCCATGGGTTTTGTAGTGCAAGTCACATTACCTTATAATTGCTATGCTTGTTTGCCACCGTTATTTTCGAAAAGTCTGCTTGGCCTTATTCAATTAATGAGAATGTGCCGATAAAATAAATCACACTTTTTTCGTCCTAAAATACTGGTAGCCAAAAATCGTAGCCCGTGACTTACACTACAAGTAGGGGGAACTGGGGTACATTGATACATGGGGCACATTGATACACCCCCTCTACCGCTCACAGGGTCATTACAGGAAGATTCACAACAGCTCCAAAAGGTGATGCTAGTGTATTCAACTACATACAGAAAATCTTGGAATGATTCAGTAGTTTGATGAAATAGGACGGATGATTTATTGTTTTTGTTGTTCAAAAGTAAATTTGAGTTGTACAATTGAAATGATATTATACAACTGTTCCAGTATTTTCAATCTCTCCCTGGCAAGTACAGCTACTCTTTATCAGTTCCTCATTCTTTATTGTTAGATATATTGTGAAGTGTTGGATTTGAGACTCATTTTATTCAAAATGGCTGTATGGGGCACATTGATACAGTCTATGACGGGGCACATTGATACAGCCTAAATCCTTTAATAGTTCATTTTTTCATTACCTTTTATTATTTTATTTACCATACACTCCTTAATCCAACTTTTTTTCGCAAAAAATTTCTAATATTAGTTTTTATTGAAGTGAAATAGCTCTAATTTCTTTACATTAGAACATTTTATAGTATTTTTGAAAATAGAACATATAGGAACTTACCCAGCATCTGGTGCTAGTAGAACTAACAAAAGAAAAGGACAACAGCTTGGAAAATCTCAAATTTCTTTCGATTCTCCAGAGAAAAAAAATATTTTTGACATAAGAAATGTTAAGTAAGAGAAACAAACTGCAGAACAGAAAATGATAATTATATTATAAACAAAATTTTTATTATAATTATCCTTTATTTTCTGTTTATAAACCTATTTATAAACAGAAAAACTGGTAATTTTTTCATCTATCATAAGAAAGAAGATAATGCTGGGGTTGAAGTGCTAGATATGACAAAGTTACCACAGCCAACAATCAGACAAGAAACAGCCAGAACATCAGGTCATAATATATTTAATTTTGATCGCTTTAATATTGCTTAAAAATAAATTGTGGGTGATTTAAATTTCGATAAATAAATACAAAATGATTTTCTAACTCATTTTCTATGAAAAATAGGCATTGGTATTATTTTATCGTCATTTTTCTCAAACGTATCAATCTGCCCCGGGGATGGGGCACATTGATACAAATGACTTTTTTGATTTTTTTTAAATTACATGCAAAAATACTATATAAAACAATGATTGTACATTTTTATAACATACTACACAAGTTTTGCTGTCACCTCATGGAAAAAAAACTTGAATTTTCTACTTTCTTCACACCAAAAAAAATCTTAGAAAAAAACTGTATCAATGTACCCCAGTTCTCCCTACTCATGGAAATAGCCATAAAATATTTTTCTTATTCATGACTGTATTTTTGCACAAATTACACATTTAAATGCAGCAAAGCTTTCTATTAAGATTTATAGTGGATGTTTGACCCGTTCCTAATCAAGCCCTGTGCAGGGATGAACTGATAGCTGTCAAATTTTCCAATTGCCTTTTCGTTGCTATTAAAATTTCACACAAAAAATTGCCGTATTTCATAGCAAGTACTTTAATTGAAGAATGCAATTTTTACGATTAAATTTTCCTGGCAACACTTTTAGAAAATATTGACATCTATAAGAATGTTCTCTGCCTCCTTAACCTTTTGTCTTCTGCATTATGATCTGTTTCAATTTTTCTCATGCTTTTTTCATGTATTTTTTAAATATATTGATACCTATGAAAGTTATAAGTATAAATGCTCGCTTTGTGTGAATTCTAATACTTAAGCAAACATCTTTAAACAACGTTTTAACGCACAAATATATATAGCAATACCCATACAGATTCACACACAACCGTTTAAAGGATGCATGGATCCCCTTCCTTAGTGTGAGAAAGAAAGAGGGAGAGAGAGAGTGAAATGGGTGTAAAGGACCCCTCGGTTATAGCTCCGAGTACTGGCTAATGAACTGACTAAAAGGTGGAAACAAGAGTCTGTATATTTTAAAGAAATGACGTAACTAACCGGAAATAATGAAAAAAAGAGTCATTGCGCAGGACCTTTCCATAGTAGCAAGTGAAAGGGTTCTGGTTATATCATTCACTAAAGTAGAAGCATGTTTATCTATATAGTAATCCTCGTAAAAATATATAGCCAAAACTGACCTGCATTTTGAAAGTGATTTTTGCATCTAGATAATTAAACTGATGGTTGAAATTCCAGCAATGTTTAGCAATTATAGATTTCTCACATTCCTCCTTTACAACATAACTTTCAGCATAATTCTAAAAGCACTCTTCCTCATCCCAATACAAGAGAGGCCAACTTACAAATCTCAAAGATCTAATTGATGACCGCAATAACTGGGCGTTTACAGATTTTTTTTGTCGAGTGTGGTCTCTTACATTGTGCAGACGAAGCGGAGAGAAATATTACATTTTGAAAATTTAATTGAATTAGTTGACAAAATACTCGTACTTTAAGTTACTTTCAATTTAAAATATACTTTCAATTTTCTTCTTCAATAGATTATCTCCATTATCATATATATACTCCTGTGCAAGTCGTCTCCAAAAAAAAAAAAAAAAAACATTGCATCCATCCGTTTTAACCCTTTGTAGTCGAGTGTCAGCAATCTACCTTCCAAGCATTATGAGTGATTCAAAATTATCTTATATTCGCACCACTATATTTTAAAAGTAAATTTTTTATTAAATTTCTCTTAATGCTGTTTTGAAAATGCATGTCAAGATATTTCTTTAACCCTTTGAGCTTTGGGGTATAAATTTCTTCAAAATTCAAAATGTCCCATAGGCACCAGTATTTTGCAAAGAAAAAAACCGATTAACGATAAACACGAAAAAATGCATTAAACCTTTTTGAAATAAATTTGGTCGAATTTTCTGGTGCCATTGTGACATTTCGGAATTAAAATTATGTGGCAGAAAATTCTACCAGCAGAGCTCAAAGGGTTAACCGATTTCTTCATTTGCCATACGTCATACGGGCAATGTGTTCTTGCCTATCATGAATTTTTATTCTCATCAGTAAATTTTTATTGTAAATTTTGCATCATTGAATCCGAACATTTTTCTTATTCACTTAGGCCTTTTTTTTTTTTTTTTTTTGTAAAACGTGTAAAAAAAGATTAAAAATTCTGTAAAAGACTTGAAAAAAAAGGCAATACTTGAAATTTTTTTTTCTTCAGAAATATTCATCAGCTATGTGGTTAAATAAGTAATGTCAACCGAATAAATTTGTGTAAGCGATGTATATGAATAGGAGGAATACTTTGACCGCAAAGTGTTAGTACCAGAAAATTGGAATAATTTGTAACAGTTTTCTATAATAATTTTTAATATTTCTATTTATTTCTATTTATTTTTAATATTTCTATTAATTTTTAATATTTCTATTTTCCAAATATTTTATAATAATCTTCTGCAATTAAAATAAAAATACTTAATGTAAGTACCAGTATTTGAGATAAAGTATTATTTCTCTCGACTTTTATGATAGACCTATACGGTAATGAAAATCAATAGATATCCATGAAAGACAGAAAAAATATGCAAGAGAAACATTTTAAAAAGATTAATTTTAACTTTTTTTTGTAGTTTGTTTATACAGCAATAAATTTTATTTCATATTAATTGTATACTGATTTCATAATTTCTTTCAGCAAATAATTGCGAAATAAGAACAAAATGAATCTCAAAAGAGAGCTAAGATTTAAAAATCCTGAACAAAGCATATCCATATTGATTATGAAAACATCTTTGTTCTTAATGAATATAATTTAAAAATATAAAATCAACTTCATTACTATCGGATTTAATAAAAAATAGTGCCGAAAAAGTAATCAAGATTTCTTTATACCCCACGTGGTTCATTGTTTTCTGATAGGCGGCAGTGCATTCGCCTTTGGGATACTATCCAGTCTCCTAGAAATGCAATCATTCGCTAGCTCTTCGCCGGAGATGCTAGGAGCATCTTCACTGTATACGGAGAGTAGGACATTGATCACAGGAACTCTGATATCCGATCTTTTTTAGAGTGACCGTTTCTATAGCAACCGCCTTACGTTATTAACCCCCTCCCCAATATTTAGGGGAGCAAACACCTAAAGTGGTGCACAATGGAAAAGTAAAAAAAGAGATTTTTTTTATCCATCATTTGTGTCTTGTGCATCATTTATAGTTTGTTGGGAGTGGATCGTGCAGAGACTTCAGAAACACGTGGACTGCATTGTTTTGTTTAACGATTCTGATAAGCAACGTTGCAGGTTTATGGTTAGAAGAAACAAAATACGGTTACAATAAAAAGGTGGGTAAATGTTTTTCTTCCGTTGAAAATATTTTTATCAATTGCTTGAAAATGAGGGTTTAATGTGAATTTTTATTAATAATTTTTAATGGGAAGAATTGATATTTAGATTAAAAATTTTCTTTTTGATGTTACAGATGAGTCAGCTATGTCGCAATGAAATAATTAGCTTATTGTTTGCAGTAAAGTATATAATTTTAGTATGAAAAAGTTTTTGACTTTTGCGGTAATCATTTAAAAAAAATTCACGATACTATAAGTTATTCAAAATAATGTATACATATATTGAAATATGTATTTTTAACACCTTGAAGTGAAATGGGACTTTTGTTACTTAATTTTAAACAATATTTGTCCATGACTTTTTTTTAACTAAACTAAATTTGGTTTAATAAAAAGGTGTGTAAAATTTCATTTTCTATTTATAAGTGAAAAATTTCGAAACATTTGGTGTAGATTCAATATTACAGAATTGCAATGGTTTACATATCGAGACATTAAAATCAATTATTGTAATAATTATTTTTTTTTCAATTTTTGTTAATTTGTCACCGAATTTTGCTATACTATTGAAATAAAAATTTATAAATACGTTAATGATTTTCAGCTATCAAAAAGAATAAAGAAATTATTTGAAGGACAGTTCATAATACATTCATGCATTTTCATAAAGACAGTTCATACATTTTCATAAAGAACATATGAAATGTTCTGAGAAACAAAAAATAACATACTTATTTCGAATGATTGGTTAGATATAAAACTTTAGAATTTGAAAAAATGAGTTTAAATCATGGTTGCCAACGTTTACTTTTTTTCTTGCGTCAGTAATATTTAATAGTACATTTTACCTTATTAAATCGTCGTAACCAGCTGTTTAAATACGATAATGATGTCCGTTAGATTTTTGGGTTGCAATAATAAATGAATAAATTAAATGTTGGCAGCTACTGTTTTAAGTGATGCAGGAATCCACTTGTGACATGTTTAAAAAAAATTAAATTTTACCCTTCACTGCACCGTGTGTCGCATCTGGTACACATATCTAAACACAATATAACTCACATTATGCGCTTTGGTAATTTATGATTGCTATAACTGATCAAAAACAGTCCAAAGAATGGAATAGCACTTGTCTTGTACCTGCAAACTGGCTGCAATTGACAAAAAATTAAAATTTGTTCATTAGAAAAAAAAAAAAAATCCATCAAGTTTTTAAGACAGAATTTGCTTTTATTATTTTTAGTGAATACTTAAAAAAATTAATGTAAAGAAAGTTACAGAATATTAAGCAAAAAAAATTAATTTAAGCTACTTTAATCGCAAAATATGTCATATAATATATAAAAACCGCAATTGTGTCCATAAGGTACCCGCCATAAAATATATTTTCTAAACTATTTACCCCATTTTTCGACCGGTATAAAGATTCCATTTTTTTTTTCCAGAAAAATAGAAAAAATCGTGCACTGAAGGGTAAATCATTAAAAATTGAACGCTAATTATTGGGTTCGCAGACCGCTGCATTTTTCAATTTTTGCAGTTTAATTTGTTAACTTTCATTTGAACTTTAGATATTAGTAAAGTTTGGTTTACAATTTGATACGATAAAATTTTGAAAAGGTAGATATTGATTATAATAGAGAAACAATTTCCTGCAAATTAATAGGTGTTTCAACTCGTCTTTCATTTCAAGCGGCCTCAGAGACTGCTGACAATAGCTATGCGTCAATTTCTGTGGCAGTAGTGAATAGTTAAATTATAGTTTAAGCAAGGAAGAGGAGAATTAGAGGAATTTAATATTTTATTAATTCAGGCGCTTTTTCGCATTTTTAATATGCTTTAAATAGCAGCGCGTAATAAAATATAGTTTAGAATATAGTTTAGTATAGTCAAGAAATAGCTATAGAATAATTTAAAATTTGATTAATTTGCTCCCTTTTGCTCATTTCGAATGTACTTTTTCCTGTTCGCATAAATTAAAAAAATATATGAAGTAAACATTACCCACTTTTGAACAAGATTTTGATTTGATATTACACATAACGGAAATTGAAAGTAATCAAAAATTAATAGAAGAATAACTGAATGGAAATTGTTGGAAATTGAAATTGTATTGGTTTAATTCGAGAAAAAAGGACTTTTTAGGGTACAATATTAAAGATGACAAGAAGAAAACTAAATTTTTAACACTCAAAAATTAATTTTTGCACCAATTTGTCTAAATTTAGAAATCTTGCTAGCTTAAACAATTAACATGATTTACACGCACGTCGTACAGAAAAGATGAGTTTGCTTAACCCCTTGAGGGGCGGTGCGATATATTTTTTTCCCACCTAATTCAAACGAGATTATCACCAGAAACTTTTAAAGGGATTTTATTTTTTTAACTTTAGTGGTAAGATGTTAAAAAATTGCCTTTTCTTGTTTTAAATTAAAAATTTTCTATTCTTTCCTGTGAGAATTCAATGTTACAGTGACATTATTGGTTGCAACTCAAGGGTTAATGCATCACTTAAAGCTTTTTGACACCACTAAATTTTTTAAATACAATTTTATACTAAATCATGGAAGAAATTTTAAGACTAAATATTAAGAATATTTTAGTTTAAAAAGTGGTATTAATCCTTTATTTTCAATTGATTGCACGAAAAAAGAATAATTTAAGTGGTAAATACTAGAACCACGGTGACGTGTCATTTTGATAAGTACCAAATGAAAAGATGTCGATTTGAACCAGAAAACTCTTTATAAAATAAGTTAAATATAAATTGGTCAAAAATGATTTAAATAAATAAGTAAAATTGTTTTAAATAAATTTTCTAATGCTAAATAATTTTAAAAATTCTAAGAAAAATTTTCCTTGGTTCGAGTGTTAAATAAAATTACATTTATTGACACTCTGAATGATTCGCTAAAGATTTTATTGAAACAATATTGACTATCATTAATAGAATATCTATCATATGTAACATAACATTTATATCATGATAATACAAGGTTCGTACGGTACTTGAACGACTATTACCGAACACAAAAGCTTCGATTTTTTTTAATCACAGAAAAGAGCAGCCAATAAATCTATAAATAAAGCAAAGAATATTCTATGAAAATAGTACCACACAAAATAAGCATCGCACAAACATAATATTTTAAATAGTAACTCAGAAATACATTATAATGTCATTACAGATTTTTTATATTTAAATCTATCAAAAGAAGCTCAATGTAATTTTACTTACAGTGATTAATGATTTATTTTCGCGTTTTAAGTATTGTATTCGAAAAAGAATGTGTATTTCGATTCAGTTTTGCTTGAGTATTGTGTAATTTAATGAAAAGAGACTCAATATTAATAGCAGAGTAATATTGGACCAACATTGATGTTTTTTTACTTTTCCAGGTCAATATGTAAAATGCTGGCACCGAATACATACTTAACTTTTCAGTATTCACGATTCTCCGATAATGCAGCAACATTCAGAGGAAATATTATGACATTTTATTAATATTTTTAGAGCGTAATATCAATATTTCTGTAATATTGATATTTCACTGCGATAATATCAAATTATAACTAATATTTCTATTTCATTTAACCCTTTAAGCTCTGGTTGGTGAATTTCTTCACAATTCACAAATGTCACATTTACATCATTATTTTGCAAAGAATAAATTATGTTTACCATATACTCAGTAAAAAGCATCAATATTTTTTGGTCAAATATTCCGTTGCCATTGTGACATTTCAGCATAAAATTAAGTGGGACGAAATTCAACCACTTGACCTCAAAGGGTTGACGAATTTCTTCACAATGCACTTTTTGGGGGGATGAAATTAAACTATGCTATTTTGTTAATGGTTTAGATACTTGGGTATGCATTTTTCGAAATGTTATTATTAATTTTAAATAGGAATGAATAGTATGCATATAAATATAAGTACTGACTCATGAAAATTTTCTGAATAAATAATGAAAATTATTATCACGCTAATAACTCATTAACGCCCAGTGGCAGACTTTTAAATAGATAAACTTAGTGGCAAAAAAGCGTTTTTCACACCAGTAAATATAAAGTTAAATATATACATCCCCCCTTTCCCCAGGAGACAATTTCGTTTTTAAAATAAGATAAAAATTATTCTTATTTTTTAAGTGATGGAAAAACCTTAATTTAAAATTTAACGCAGGAAATAATTCGGGTGTTAATGGGTAAAAAAAAACTAAAATAATAAATATAAAATCTACATAAATATAAAGATATAAATATAATATAAAGATATAAAAGTATATATGAAGATAAATATATACTTTTTTCACGAGACAAATTTCTTTATAATATAAGATAAAAAATACGCATCTTTTAAAGTGATGGAAAAGTCCAAAATTTAAAGTTTAACGAAGAAAAGAGTTCGGTCGTTAATTGGGTAACAGAACTAAAATAATAAATATAGATTCTCCTTTTCGACAGTTAAAAAAATCTCTGTCCTTTTTTAAAAGAATTTTAAATGAAGGATTTTTTTAAACTTCGGATTATCCGCATAATATATAAAACTAGTCGGATGTGGCAATCCCAAAAACTTTCTTCTATCTCATATATTTTATTTTTTCAAAATTCACTATAACAAAGCCAAAATTAAATGGAAACCTGTGCCAATCATGGAGATTTTAGTGATATAAAATTCTATGCATTAGCTCTTTAGATAGGACTATTATTAAAATCACGTAAATCATACAAAATTCAGCATAAAAAGAGCCACCTGTTGGCTGACTGACAACAAAACACAAGAAAAATAATACTTACCAAAGAATACCTGAATATGAAGTTTGATGAAAATTTCGGTATTCATTCTTGAGATAGAGCTATTACGGAATAGGGGAAATTCAGCATAGCAGTTCTAACTATTGCGGGTGATTGGCACCAAAACTTAAAGAAAACCATTTCATATCAAGAATTAACTAATCTGATGTTTGATAAAATCTATGCAATAATTCTTGAGATACAGATATTTCAGAAATCGTGAAAAATGCAGCATGGCACTGCCACAAGTTGAGCGATTTACACTAAAATTCAAAACAACACTAATTATGTCAATAACTAACCGAGTCTTTTACTTAATGGAAATCCGTGCACTAGTTCTGAATCAATGATTAAAATCACTGTATTAATACTAGTGTTTTGATGAAATTTACAATTATGTATATTTTAATATTTACACTAGTTCTTAATGTAGAGCTCTTTCGAAAACCGTAAAAAAACGCAGCAAAGCAGAAACACCTATTGAACGTTTTACACCAAAACTAATCAGTATCTTTTTATTTCAGGAATTACTGAAATATAATTTTATTTAAATTCAGTGGATTAATTCTTGAGATAGAACGCCCATAAAATATGCATCACATATATACAGACAGACAGACATTTTGTAAGAATATATTTTTCGGGTTCTCAGACTCCTAAAACGTGTAAATCTGTCGAAAACCGAAATACGAAAATTTTCACGAATTCAATACTTTTTCTTCTAAAGATAGAACAAAGTAATAAAAACTCATAGTTCATAAATAGAATACCTAGTATTTATAAAATATCCATAAAAAATATCGCTTTTTATAGTTGATGAAAGAAAGAGAAAAGGTTAAAAAAATTGAATGATAAAAAGTAATTTCTTAAAAAAAGATTGTACATTTGAGTAAGATTTGATTAACCTTTTGAGTGGCAAAGCATTTCTATTCATAAAATGATGAAATGATTGATTGGCACCAGAATTTAATTTTTTTTTTCAAAATAGATAAACGCTTTTTTTTTTAATGTACTTAATGCAATTAAAATTTTTATTACAAAGTTCTGGTGTCAATGTGCCATTTCGCAATTAAAATTAAAATGAGAAATTATCGACTGAGACCTGAATTTAGAAGCAACTTTTTGACAAATTAAGAATCCAAAAGCAAAACTTTATTAAAATATTTTTAGTGTTACTTGCAAGTTTGGAATTAAAATTAGGTATCCATAACTGGGCACAGCGTGCCGGAAAGGGTTAAGTGAGGTGTATTTTATCCCACCACACTTCAAAAGGTAAACATTATTATAGCACAGCCTAGGAAAGTCATCTACTAAAATTTTTATTTTTAAATTGCGTGACGTATACAGGCCTTTAACTGGACCGGTTTTGGAATGTAAGTATTGGTGGAGAACTGTTTTATTAATAGGGTCTTAACACTAGAACAGCCATTAGGGGTCATTTTGACCCCTGCCATATTGAAAATAACCGATTCGAACCAGAAATTTTCAGACAAGATTTGTCAAATATGTACAGCACAAAAATTGGCTAATTTAATAAGTTAAACAGTTTTAAATAAAAATTCTGGCGTCAAACAATTTTTATAAAACTTGCATAAAATAGCCGGCGGTTCTAGTGTTAAAAATGTTCAAGAGAAAATGAATTCAAAGATAATTCTTAGGAAAATGTGGTATTTAAATATGACCGTCTAGGAGGCCTTATGTATGTTTATCTCATTAAAAAAAAAAAAAAGAAAAGGAAAACGTATATCGGGAAAGGCGGGGAGGAAGAAAGATTAATATAATTTGATGTTGCGTTGGCGTCAATGTATTTTTAAAACTCGCAGCTCACATTAAATAACTGGCACAACTACAAAAAAAAGCAATATTGTTGATAGGTTTTTCTCATGTCTTATAATTTTTTTAACTTAAGTACAAATAAATAAAGAATAAAAATACGCTTACGTAACTTGAAAGTCCTAACATTATATCATTATATATCAAATTTAGATTATTTTATAATAATAATGTATATTACTTTAAAGATTTTCTTTAAATAACGTTTTGAGAAAAAATGATCGTACGTAATGCATAAAATGTTATCTTAAATATTTCTGTTATTGGAACATTTCTACATTGGAAAATATTGTAAAATTTTAAAACATGTATTATGAAATGTAAAACTGAGATAATTTGTATTTTTATCTGTTTTTCTCTCTCTTTTCTCCCTTTTACAAGAAATGTTTCTTGAATGTTTATTTTTACTGTTTCTTCTCACTTTTTACTTTATACATAAAATATTTGCTTGAATGTGGGCTTTAAATATTCTTTCTTTCCAAGTAAATATACATTTTGTTACAAAATATTATGGAAAATTATTTATTTATTAAATCAGAACAACAAAGTAGACATTGATGTAGGTGACTGTAGTTATGGATATTTAATACCACTGGCCAATGTTATCTTATTTGAATATTAAAAATTCATAACATTCGGGACAATTGTTATAACTCATTCACAGACAATAGCTAGTTAATGAAACTACAAAACTTTAATTACGAAATACAACACTAACACCGGAATTTTAATAAAAGTTTTATCCATGTATTATGTATGTAAAAATATCGCCCTCTATTTTTTTTCTTCAAATAAACTTGTTTGTAGTTTCTGAAGTCAGTAATTTTTTCAACATTTTACCAATGCTCGTTCTTTGTGCGTGGAACATTTGACTCTTTAACATTCATTTGTTTCTCTACGAAACCACAAAATTTTAATTCCGATGTGCAACAACGACACCGGTATTTTAATTTAGAAAAATCCATCTTATTATGTACGTGAAAAATCCCTTTTTTGTTTAACCTTCCGTCTACCAGACAAAACATCCATTTATCTACGGCAACACCTAATTTTAATTCAAAACTTGCAAGCGGCACCAGTAATATTTTAATATAATTTTGCTTTTACAATGAAAGCTTAAATTAAGGAATTCGTAATATCTAGACAAGTCCTTTATAAATTCCGGTGTCAATCGGCAATTTCTCATTTTACCATTGACACCAGAAATATTGCTGTCGGGTCCAATGGACCCGTCTGGTAGACGGAAGGTTAAAAATATATTTGTTTGCAATTACTAGTGTTACACATTTATTTCAACATCTTAGCAATGAAAATGCTTTGTCGATTAAAATATTAACGCTAGTCGAACGCTTATATATCTTTCTACTTTTATATTCCATTTTCAGCACTATACTTAAAAAAAATGTAACATATGTTTCTATCAGGTGATGACAAAGCACAAGTAAAAATGTTTCTAAAAATAAATAAATAAATAAATCAAGCAAATAAAATTTGCGTCAGGAATGCTGGTCCCAAAGTTCCGTAGTATGCGACATCGGACTGAAAAGGTTTAATGGAAATTTAGAAATAACTTTTGTTATTTCATTATGTAAAAGGAATTTCAACTTTTCTGTCAGTTAATATTGAACCAGTTTGATCCTTTTTGTTCATTCACAAATTTTAAATTCACATCGATAATTCCAAAATAAGAATTTTACTTAAACAATTAACTGATCAATATTTAAAAAAAAACTTTCAAATAATGTTCGTTTTTATCGTGTCTTTTACAGAATTCTTAATATTTAACCACCGATTTTTCAAAGCAGAAATTTTTGCGTAATTGTATTAGACAAATGCTCATATGAAAAAGGGCAAAATTTACAAAAGTATTTTATTAAAATAATAAATTATGACTGGAGTATGGTAATTCGCACATGGTACAGGCAAATCATGATTGACAAAAACATTTTTCCCGTACTACGAATGGGCAAAACGGGGAATCGGTTAATTAACCCATTAATGCCCGAATTATTTTCTTCGTTAAAATTCAAATTTTGCATTTTCCCACCACTTTTAAAAGAAGAATAACTTTTATCTTAATTTACCGAGGAATTTGTCTCGAAAAAGAAAGTATTTATTTATCCTCCTTTTTACTGGTATGAAAAGCGCTTACTTGGATTTTTTTTTTTAAATTGTCCCAAAAATGGGACGCTAGGCACTAATGGGTTAAAGCCATTACATAAAGAAAAATAATTTTACGAGATTTCTGACATAAAATAAGTATGATTTAAAAAAATGATTTTTACTATTTCAAAAAAGTGGTGCCGATCAAAAAATGTGGATTTTGAAAAAGTTTCCCATTGGCAGCTTTTCTTTCATGGTGAATATCTGATAGATATTAAATCTATTCCGTATTACAAAGGTATCTCGAGAAAATATCACTTATTTACTAATTTATTATTTTACTGTTTCTGTGATATATTTAGGAGATAGATTTATATTTCTTAAAATCTGCAAACTCTCCGCCCGGTGAGCCGAGTAGTGAACAACACTTAACTAGTAAATTGGTAGCAAATGTCACTCTGTTTGGCATTTACTTGAAATTCTATGTACAATGTTAACACACGCGTATCTGTTAATATAGTTTTGATAATACTCATGCGGGTATCAAAAAGTTTCTATTACTGGAAAAGATTTTTATATTCAATTCGCACCACTAATTTTTTTAAATACATTTAAGGGTGTATTTCTCTGTCAACTGTTTTCTAAGGATATGAAAAGTTTTTGTTTTGAAAAAGATTGTCTGTAATTGATTTTTTGTGATACTCCCAAGTACGTCTATCATGTTGATAACTTTTTTAAACAAACTAAAAAGTTTTTTTCATTTTAAATTATTCATAAAAGATGGAGAATTCTAAAGAACTACAAAGAAAATGAACAAGAGAAAAGAAAAGAATAATCAATCTTATAGGAAACAAAATACGTATATCATTATGTTTCTGACTAAATACAGGGCTCGTACAGGGCCTGGAATTTAATTACCGTAATTTCGGGTGTATAAGCCGCGGATCAAACAATTCTTTTTTGACCCAGAAATTTTAAAAAAATGAGTGTTACTAGTTAGATCGCCGTAAATATTTGTGTTCAATCACTAAATAAGATTTCTGGGTCCAAAAAGAATTGTTTGATCCGCGGCTTATACACCCAAAATTATGGTACCAGGAAATTCTTCGGAAAATGTATTTTCTTACAGAAAATCTTTTATTAAATAAGGTGAAAATTCACGTGTTTCTTAAAGAAGGTTCTTTCTATAAAAAAATACAGGTATTCCACCAGGAAATATAACGGTAATCGTACAAACCCTTAAATAATTGCTACATGCAAATTGTTAAATTGTTTTTAATCTTTCCTTAATCCTATTTGGCAGTGATGCATTATGGAACCATTGAGATAAGGAACAGACATATCCTCATCAAACTAAAGCTTCAACTTTAACCGCATTTTTTGGGATTCAGAAGCACCGCAGAGAACGCCAGCCATTAAAATTTAGTGCAACGTTTTTCTTTATTTGAAAGCATCATTACTAGAAAATTTCAATCAAACAGAGTGGCAAAAAAGAATATTTATCTTTACTGGTAGCATTTAACTTCGGCGGCAGTAGTTCCGCCACATTGTGACAACCACGACAACCTACTGCCAGTTTCCATGAAAAATTTATAATACTTGTGCAAACTTAGATCGGTAAAAGGAGTTAATTTTTTTTATCATATTAGAGAGTAAAATTTTCAACCAATAAGGTGCTTAAATTAGACGAAATTTTTGATTCAAGTTTGACTGTAGAAATTTTCCTTGGCGGTAGTCAGAAATTGCTGATTCGATAAAAAATAACAGCCGTCATTTTGTGAAAACCTCCTCAGTTAATTCACTCACAACTACTATTCAATGCACCAACCCTTTGAGCTGTGATGGTTGAATTTTCTACCTCTTAATTTTAATTCCGTAATGCCAAATCGGCACCATAATTTTCGACTAGATTTATCTTAAAAAGTTTTAATGCATTTTCTTGCATATATCGTAAACCAAATTTTTTCTTTGCAATATACTGGTGTAAATGTGGCATTTTTAATTCTGAAAAAAATTACCCACCAGAGCTCAATGTTTCCTATAAGTCTCCTCCTCTTTACTCATAAATCATAGCTGCTAACTTTTACGCATTTTTCCAACCACAAAAAATTTATAGTAAATATTCTCTTATTTAATCTTAGAAATCATATGATAAAACAAATTGAAAATCTCTGTACAATTTTAGTGGTAGCGAAAATGCGCAAAAGTTGGCAGGTAGACATAAATTCATTAATTTCTTGCATGTATGGCTTAAAATTTAACATGTAATAAATATTTTCTTTTTCTATTACTATATTAAAAATTTTTTTTTTCAAAAGCAGAAGACTCTTATGAACAAGCTGATGAATTGCTCTTTAAAATTTTTGGTACAAAACTTTAAGTAAAAGAAAAAAGTACAAACATCCACAAAAAAAAAAAAAAAAAAAAAAAAAAAAAAAAAAGTGCGGACTAGGGATAAGCTGAGAAAACTGTCGGGTTTAAAGTATTGTTAGTTTTTTTTCTTTTGTACATTATTTATAGCTAACTTGATTAAAAATGTGCTGGTTAATTACTCAGGAATCCTTAATTAATTACAGAGAAACTAAAGTTCTTTGCTTACTTAATGAAAAAATGATTAGGCAAAGCAGCGTAAAGAAAGATAAAAATTTCAAACGTGATCACCAAAGTGCTTAAAAGGAAAACTGATAATTTGTAGCAATAAATTACGTTTTTTAAAATATATAAAATATTAAATTTCATTTGCCAGAAATCTAACCATTTAAGTATTTTCATGCTTGATAACTTCAATTTTTGGTTCAGTTATTCAGCAAATGTTTGAATTAATTAATTTAACTGAGATTTGTTTTATTATAAAATCTAAAGTACTTTAAATGAAAAACAGTTTTAGAGTTAATTAATTAAACTTACATACAAATATTATAAAACTGTTTTGTCGGAATGATATATAACTCTGTGCAATTTGAAAAATATCAAATATCTGCGAATATACTAAATTCTGATTATGAAGATAGATTATTTTATTAAATGATCATTGGAAATATAAATATGCACAGAAAACATGTATAGTTGATAAATTCAATAAATTAGAGGCAATTTTATATAAAAAGGTAGATTTTCTTTCAAATTTTCTTGTTATTGGATTGATTATTATTTTGTCCATGATTTGTGAAAGTTCTTATTTTTTAGCAATATATAGGTCACTTGACGCATTTATGCGTCATTTATAAAGCTACCGTTAAGAAATTCTAATTTTTCCGCAGAAAGTTTGAATAATTATTTTTTATTATTAAAATGATAGGAAATTTGTGAATGAAGGAAAATTAGTATTGAACATTTTCTGGTGTTTATTCTAAATATCTAAATAAAAAATTTGTCATATTTCCCAACACTGTTTGCGGCTTCTGTAGCCCCCCCCCCCCCCGCCTAAATTCTGCTGTATAATATGTAATGCTACCGAACCAACGACAGACGATATAAACTAAACTAATTAGAGTTTTTACATTTATAATTCAGTATAACTAAATGTGTTTGGCTTTCTATCAAAACCAATAAATGCCAGCACCGATTCCTATATCACCAAACCGTAATTTCCGGCATATAATCCGCGGATCAAAAAATCATTTTTAGACCCAAAATTTTTTTAAAAAGAAATTTACCTTATTAGATTGCCATAAATATTTCCCTTCAGTGACTAAATAAGACTTCTGGGTCCAAAATGAATTGTTTGATCCGCGGATTATACGCAGGAAATTATGGTAAAATAGTGTTATTAACATGGGAGTTTGCAAAATGTATTCCAGACGAATGTATTCCTGCAAGAAAGTAATTTCATAATTATTTAACTTAAATGCTTTGCAATAACAAATTTTGAGGAACTGTAGATCGGACAATTAATTAAAGACCTTCGTTTTGTTACTGCATAATTTAGGTTATTGATAATTAAATCGATATTTTAAGGGTGTTAGTAAATTCAAATCTGAATTTGTGAACCTAAATTACCAGCCCCTAAAATATAAATTTCCGAAAAAGCGTGCTTTCTGTCATAAATGTGTATTTTTGTTTGTGTAAAATTCATGAATTGTATTTGCAGGGAAATTTAACCTTCTGAGAAGAATAGGGTTTATAGCAATGGCCAAATAGTAACTTTTAATGGTCGTTATTTAAAAATAGTAGTAAACAAATAAAAATGCCTGATGCATCCTACCCTGTAAAATTTCATATATAGTATGTTAATATCTCTGAATACATATAATTCAATAAAAACTAAGTATTTTTACACATATTCTTAAACGTGGCATTTTAGCATGTGAAAAATGGTTGATGAATTACTTTGAATGTCAGAAAAGGGTATTATAGCCGGGTTTCATAGTAAAATATGCCCTTGAGTCAACCACATCGAATCCTACATGGATCGATAGCCCATAAAAAGAAATTCATTTCACCCCAGTTTTAAGTTTGTATCTCAAGACCATGGGGGGTAATGGCCCTAAATGCCTGTTTTGGAAAAGATCGCACTGTGACGAAACTACTAAGCAAATTTCAACGAAAAAAACAAGAGATGTAAAAAAACACCATTCGGATGTTTGACAATTTTTTTCAGATTTTTTAAAATAAAATAAAAAGTTTTCTAACATTTTTCCTGTTTTTAAATGTACATTTTAATTAAAAATAAACAGAAATTTCTGAGTGACCACCTTAATTTTTTTGCATGAAATACCTTGAGACATGATGCATATTCACTATGAATTTCAACTTTCTACGTGTGGTGCATCATATTAAAAAAAGGACAAAATCATATTCCGGCGGTAATGTGGGGCGTGTCTCGGACAAATTTCACGCATTCTTTTAAGAATACCAAGTGAATTAATGTGTGAGATTTGAAAAAAAGGCGTGAAATTTATCCGAGACACGCCCCACATTACCGCCAGAATATGATTTTGCCCCCTTTTTAATATGATGCACCATACGTAGAAAGTTGAAATTGATAGTGAATATGCATCATGTCTCATAGTATTTCATGCAAAAAAACTAAGATGGTCACTCAGAAATTTCAGTTTATTTTTAATTAAAATGTACATTTAAAAACAGGAAATATGTTAGAAAACTTGTTCTTTTGTTTTAAAAAATCTGAAAAAAATTGTCAAACATTCGTATGGTGGTTTTTTACATCCGTTGTTTTTTTCGTTGAAATATGCTTAGGGGTTTCGTCACAATGAGTTCTTTTCCAAAACAGGCATTTATGGCCACTACCCCCCCCCCCCCCATGGTCTTACGACACAAATTTAAAACTGGGGGGAAATGAATTTATTTTTATGGGCTATCGATTCATGTAGAACTCGATGTTGTTGACTCAAGGGCATATTTTACTATGAAACCCGGCTATACCCTTTAATCTCAGAACAATAGGTGATAACCGTTGTAGTAAATTTTTAATGTGAAAATATATGTTAAAATGCATCAAGTAAGTAGTATTACGGTAAAAATATTTTTTATATTCAGTTTAGCATTTTGAAAGGAACCGGTATAATGCATATACCTTTTAATTTTAATCCTGAAAAGCCCCTTTGGCGTTAGAATTTTTGAAAGAAATTTTCCTTCATCTAATTTACGCGAAGAAAACTTCTGCTTACTTTCATACAAATTTGAATATAAATACCACGCCATTCGATAATTTTAACACTTTTGCAACCCATGTACATTGCCCTGAAAAGGTTTAATGAATAAATAAAATTCTAATCAAACTCATAAATAAAATAATGAATATTCTACCCAAATTTTTATCTACTTGTAATTACACTCTTGTAAAGTATAAGTTATAAAAGTAATTAACGCAGCGACATGTAAAAAACAACCAATATCACACTTTTCCTTTTAAATGTGATTATGGCGAACAATTTTGAATTTATAAATTTGAAATATTTTCATGGTTTGATTACTCACCAAGTCACGAATTAATAACGCCACACATGACACGGTACATCTTTGAGTAAGGATTAAAGGGACCATTTAACATTGAACTTATAATTACCAATACGTCTATGTTTATATTAAAGTATGTAGTATCGAAGGATTTTAAAATCCTCCAAAACGTGTTCTAGCTTTCAATATAAGGATTATTTTGGAGTTACATCTGCGTATTTAATGCATTCAAATCGACAAATAACCCAAATTCATAAAATATTTGCGGTTTTTTTTCAATTATATAGTTGAGTCAAGCGCATTGAAAAAATATTATTAATATCAAAGGAAAATTGTGTTTCTAACTATTAAATTAAATTCATCGCTTTACTTATAATGTATTCTGCAGGTGATTATAAATATCGTACATAATCTAGTGGCATTCATGTTTTAGTATATGTTTTCTATTTGTTTTATTTTATAAATATTTTGTTAAACTAATAAAAAACCCCTTATGTTTACTAAAACATATTATATAATATCATCTCAGATGAAAGTTTAAATTTAAATAAATGATAAATTTATCATTTAACGAAAGCTTCAGAGAAAATTAAAAATCTAACAATATTTTTAAAAAGAAATAATAAATTCACAGCAGAAAATTTTGAACAAAAAATCTCTATTATTTTATTTATTGAATTCTAATTCTAATAAACATTCTAAATCTACATTCCAATAAACAATAACAACTATTAACACTTACTTGTGAGGTTTCAAAATGCCAAAATAAAAAAAATAAATAGATGCGGCAACATAGGCTTCAAATAAAAACTATATCCATTTAATATCCATTTAAAATGTTTAAGAAAAAATGTTGTTTGAGATATCACTATAAAATAAATAGAAAAGTCACAAAACAAAGTTTTAAATTTTATAGTGTCCATAGTATAAATTTTTTACGACGCAAGAAGAATCGATTGAATTTATCGATTCATTATTTATTAGCATCTTCGTCCTAAGAATCCTACTGTATATTTTAAATTACCATTCTCTGCAAGTTTTTATTTAATCACATTCCCCTAAAGAAAACTTTCCGAGTCCCAATACACTTAAATAAATTATTTTTAATGTTGTTATAGAAATGTTTCTTAAAACAGATACGATTTTTAAATTAAATTTTCTATCATCTAAAGAGAAAGATAATCTAATTTAGAACGAAATCGGCCTAAGTAAATATGTTCCGACGGATATACAGTAGTAGAGGAACATTGAATATATTTTGCTATTTCGGCTTAAATTAACTCTATTATGTATAATGTTATAAATAAAAAATTAATTCCAATTTTTTTTTCTAAAATGTAACGAGCTAATTCGAAAAACGAAATACAGGGCAAACACGAATGATTCATCGAATATTCATTGAGCGCATATTATTTATTTTATTTTATAGTGTAAGTCGAGTGAATTGAACTTCCGTCCTATTTAATTGAAATGTAATTTTGTTCATATATCTTTTCGTGAATCACCCACATTCGTAGATTTTATAATGTAAAGCAAAACGTGTTTCGAAATCATTGTATCATTTATGTTGTGAGTATCCTTGAAAATTGCTCGCAGTGTTCGTAAAATTTTTCATACTTGCTACCACTATTTTAAAACAATAATTTTCTTGTATAATTCTATTATAGATGTTAATCGCTTTTTATAATATGAATTCTTTCTTTAAGTACTGTCGTCAAAGTGTGAAAATTTTAGGAACGCTAATAGCATTAATGGACGTGAACACAGATGCCAAATTTAAAGGTTTACTCAAGTTAAATAAATATATAATAAATAAATATATCTACAGGGTGTCCCAGAACTTTGAGTAAAAAATTGAAAATGAGGTAGAGAATATCGTTAGGAAGCATAATTGCATAATAAAGTATGAACTAAAAGTCGTAAAGATGCAATAATTCCACAATTAAGGCCCCTGTCCTCGCTCGAGGAAACGCTCGCGAGCTAATGCTATTCCTATGGGGAAGCATTTTTCTAATAACTCTTTCGCATTTTGACCTTTTTGAATATTTTTTTTTTACATTGTATGGCTGAGGTGCATGCCGACAGCGCACATTTTCTACTTTTTCGATTTTAATTGCAGATATATTTTTAAAGCACTTTCAGTTTCGAAACCGGTTTTGAAAGAGAAACTAACTTTTAAAAAAATATCTGCAGCCAAAATCGAAAAAGTTAAAACGGTGCGCTGTCGGCATGCACCTCAGCTATCCAATGCAAAAAAAAAAAAAAAAAAAAAAAAAAAAAAAAAAAAAAAAAAATCAAAAATGTCAAAATGCGAAAGAGTTATTAAAAAACGGCTTCCCCATAGGAATAGCATTAGCTCCCGAGCGTTTCCTCGAGCGAGGACAGGGGCCTTAAGAAAATTGTATAAAACGCTTTATTACACAGATGAGAGTACAATGCATGATTTATAAAGCACCTCAGGAGCTGTTTCAAAATACGCCCATTCGCGGGGATGCATGCCTGATACTTGTGCGACCTGTATTGACGAATTCTTTCAGAGATTCCGTTAGTGGCTATGATGGTAGCTACAGTGAAGGATATTCGTGCCTCCAGCTCCATTTTAGAATTTACAGACGTGTCATACGCAATGTTATTACGGTAATTTCCGGTATAAAATTTCAATTGACCCATATTATGAGTCAATGAAAATTTTGTTTAAATAAACAAAAAAATATTATTATTATTTATTTATTTATTTTTTTTTTTTTTTTTGCAATTTCTGACCTTAATTTTCATTTGAAATGCATAATAACGTAATAATAATGTTATTAATCCGTCTCAATTTGAAAAGTTGTTATTATCCAAAAATTACGTTAATTCTTTATTGCTGTATAAGTCAATTAAACGAAATTACGTGAGAAAGTTATGGCTACTGCACACCAATTTAAATTTTACAAAAACAACAAAATTTTGTTGGAATTACAAGTTGAAAATACAAGACTTTAGTAAGACTCAAATAAAATTGATGAAATTTCGTTAAAATTTTATAAGAGTGTTAACAATATTATTTATTGTCTGAGTAAAAAAAAAAAAAAAACGATTTTTTACTTTAACTGAAAAATTCGCTTAAAACAACCAAAATGCACTCAACAAAACATGTTTTGTAGTTTTAATCAATTCCTTTTTCTGGGTGTGTAAATGTTTGACAAGTTCGCTCAAAGAAATAGAGAAAGGCAAGAGAGGGTAACACATAAACATAACTTCATTATCATCTAAGGATTTTTTCACAATCATTTTTGAAAAGAAATCTCCTTATTTAATCGAAAATTTCAGAGATTAAATAAAGATATATTTTTTCAAAAATAGAAAAAAATTTGGGTGGAGAAGAGTCAAGCCTGTTTTATATCGACGATACCATTTGATATAAACAAACTGCAATGCACTGTATTTTGCAGAAAAGAAACACATATCGTCGGTACCAAGTCAAACTATCCAATGTTAAAACAATGTTGCAAGTGGGTTACATTTTAAAAATTCAGAATTCTAAATTGGCCCCACTTTTCAGAAATGGTAAAGTTTCCTTTGTTTTCGCCTTAGTTAATAGGTCATTAAATTAGGCCTATTTTACTATTTCTAAGGAGTGGTTCTAATGAAAAAATCTAAATGTAAAAAAATAGCATACTCACAACACTGTTTTAATACTGGATAGTCTAATATGGTACCCACATTCTGTGTTGCTTTTCCGAGTCGTTATAGTGTATATAGATACCATTTATATAAAAGCATATTACAGTACATTTCTTTTTCATAACTAGTGTTGTGAAATGTCCCTTGTAAATAGGTGCTCCAAATATTCTGGACACCAGTATTTTAAATTTTTAGTTAAATGATGACACAGTTCTAAATGTATGACATGCTAATGATTTCTTTTAAATCCATTTATTTAAAATAATATATATAATATATATAATAATATTTAATTTTACTATAGAAACTACTGAAAAATGTGTTTTAAACTTTAGTTTTAAATACAAATAACATCTTTAGAGTCATAAGGAATAAAAATGTCGCATTGGTGAACATAAATTGTAATAAGAGACAAATTACTGAACAAATTATAATTCTTTCTTAATGAAATAATATATAAATTTAAAAAGTATAATTTAATGTTCCATTGAATCACATTCTGCTTCTTCTGGAATTACTCACAAATTAAATCAAATGAAATTAAATCAACTGAGATAAATTTTCTAAGGATAAAATAAATTAGACAGCTACCACTATTAAGACGTTCATTTATCTTCTGCTTGTGAATTCCAACATAATGCTAGTAAAGGTTGTAGTTAAATCATTAAAGCCAGAAAAACGACTAAAGAAGTAAATTTTGTCAGTTAAAGTTAAAAATAATCAAGATCCAAGAACTCTGTATTTGCCTCTCTATTAAGATAAAATATTTCTTTTCCTGTTTTTTTTTTTTTTTTTTTTTTTTTTTTTTTTTTTTTTCCAAAAACTGAAATTTTTGAGCAGTCATACTGTTTACTTGTTGAATATATATTTACTGAATGCATATGTGTTTTTTAACACTCTCAACCATAAATTATTTTTCATTATTCACAATGTATATATATATATATATATATATATATATATATATATATATTGTTTTGCTTTTTCATGGCAAATACGAAGATGAAGCTACACACTCCATTTGTAGTTCCAAAGTATTTGGGACCTGAAGATTCTGCTTTGGTTCTACAAATTTCATTTGTATTCATATTATTCTTTTTTCCTTCCATGCTCAATGTGCTATAAGTTATTAAATTCAATGGTTAATTTCAAATGGTTAATATTGTTTACTATAATTCAATTTAATTCTTCGTTTTGGTTTATTGTTTTGTTGATAAAATCCATTGGTGAATCTTGTCTACTTTTAATGGTATTATATATATATATATATATATATATATATGGTAATTCCCGGTATTCCCGGTGGTAATCACCACCTGCAAAAACGGTTGCAGCTGGAGCTTCACTACTTTATCTGTTTCCCGGGCAAGCAATTGCAGGGATTCAAGCGCCATGCTACAAATGATTGTTTTACACCACTAAATTTTAATAGTATTCTTTGCCTTATTAGATGTGAGAAATTCTTTCATCAAATAAGTCAAGAAATAGTATCAACATTTAATTGTAGCAATCAACCATTTCTGGTGCAGCGCTCCGATCTTTGCAATTACGTTTCCTTAATGTTGGACCCATACCGGGATTTTTAAACAAGTTCAGTATTAAATAAGGATAAGTAATTTTACCAAAAAAAAGAAATATTTTTCCACAAAATTAAAGAAGTAAGATTTATTTAAAAGTTTCTAGTGCACGTAATGATTTAAATTAGGTGTTGTATGATATATCCTGTTGCCCCACAAGGGGTTAAGATATGTGTGTTCCACTTTATTTTTATTTAAATTTTTAAGTAAATGTTTTGCTTAAAAACATGCTTATACTTCTTGGAGATAACTTGGAAGGTGAGAGCTAATTATAAGTGTATAACAAAAAAAAAAAAAAAAAGTAACTAAAAGTAAATTTACAATTATACGTAGGTTTACTTCATTTTATTTTTACATAAATTTGAGATTTTTGTATACTATTTTTACTCTTTGCAATATCGGTTCTTTTTGCATTACACTTAACATTTTAAAAATTTTAATTAAGAAATCATAAAGTTTTTACTTTAATACCATATATACTCGCGTATAAGCCAACCCCTGCAGTCGAAAAAAAAAAAAAAAAAAAGATTTTGAATACCAGTATTTTCGATTATGTATCTTTGCTTTATGTAATCTTGAAATTTATTGTCTCATTCTGCAGTGAGATAAAACGAAGAGAAAGTTTTTAAATGCTTCTTGAGAGCTTTTTTAAATGAATTTGACGTCGGCTTATACAAGATTGTATACGGTAGTCCATTTAGATTGAATGCTATGGGCATTAAGTAAAACATTTACTTACTGATACATGTTTACTAAAACATCCTTTGTGACCTTTCTATCTAACAAAGTTACAAACAATGGTTTAATTAAAAAAATTAAATACCAGTATTTTTGATTACCTATCATCATCTTATACAATATCGGAAATTTATTTTCTATTTCTGCAGTAAAATAAAACGAAGAAAACTTTTTAAAATGCTGGAATGCAGTCGTTATTCCTCACGAATTTTACGTCGGTTTATACGCGATTATGTACGGCAGTTCATTTAAATTGAACATTATGGGCATTAAATAATATTTAATTTTATTTGTAGTAAAAGTAAGTCAGAAATGTAAACGGGGTAACGCATTATTTATTCCTTTTGATATCTAAAAAAGGCATCATTTCATTAATATTTTATTAATGAGAAGGCCGTTTTATTTCATTTATTTTAAAGGTATTCAGTTCATTGCTTATTAATACATGTTTTCTCAAACCTTCTTTGTGAATTTTTTTATTTAACAAAAGTTACATGCATACGTTGGAAGAAGAAATACCCATCTCATTAAGAAATATAAATTCTAACTATTACGAGAAAAATCTATAAAATTTATTGCTTCTAAATATTTAAAAAAAAAAATCGAAAAAAAGTATATTTTACTTAAATAAGAGCATGCCCACAGAAGCAAATATTTTTATCTTTCGTTAGTTTTTTTTTTATATTTATGTCAAACACAGCGGAAAGAATCATATATATTAAAACAGTAGGCGACCTCTTTAAGATCAACTTAAATTGGTCTTTGAGCATGCGCGAAGTTGAACTTACTCGCCCTTCCAGTTACAGGTAAGTGGAAGCAAGTCTGGTTATCTTAGTGATTTAAGGCACGGATTTATAGCTCTGAGCTTTTATAGAGGACTAGGGTTCGATCCCAACGCTCGGCAAAATATTTTTTTTAAAAATAATGATACATTTTACTACGAGGGGAAGTTATAATTAAATAAAATTTAACACTCAACAATGATTTTTTTAAGTACCGTAATTTCGGGTATATAAGCCGCGGCTCAAACAATTCTTTTTGGACCCAGAAAACTTATTTAGTGATTGAACACAAGTATTTACGACGATCTAAGAAGTAACATTCATTTTAAAAAAATTTCTGGGTCGAAAAAGAATTGTTTGATCCGCGGCTTATACACCCGAAATTACGGTAACAATTTTATTTTTAAAATATTTCAATTAATTAAAACACAATAATTGTTACATATAAAGAGCCAATTTCCAATTCAGGGCTTTAGAGATACATTTGTAAGAATAAAATTATTGAAAATCTTTACAAATTGCATTCTTAAAAAATAATAATAATAAATAAACAACAATAAATACAACACACACAAATAAAAATTGTAAAAATGTCGTAAAATTTAATTTAACATCTAGCAAGATATATAAAAAAAAATGTATTCTGTTTTTCTAAAAAATGGAAATATTTAAACATTATTTTGTCTGCAGGTAGTAGTAGCAATTTCCCACTTTCCTATCATGTGCGTGGAAGCTTAGAAAAAGTAATCCTTTGTAAACTGTAATATACGTGAATTATATAAATAAATAAATGTTATACTCATTCAGACCATATATTAAATGATTTTTAACTAAATCCCCGAGTGCCGTTACGAAGTATTATCTGAATCTTAAAAATTGTGAAACATGCTAAAATATTTTAGAAATAACTTAACAATTTTAACTTAAAATATTTAAGATAAAGTATCTTTCATTTAATTATCTTTTAAATATATTAAAATAATCTACAATGTTTGTTATATTTCGTATGAGCATTACAAGGACGATATATGTTTGTGTGCATATAAGGAAAAGTATTAATTATTTTCCGAGGAAAAAAATAAAATTAAGAAGAGAAAACAGGGGGAAAGAAAAATAGTCATGTAAGACGTAAAGTTGAACTACTTTGTGATACTCATGGTTTAATAATTAAATAATGTATGAAAACATTATGAAAAATTCAAATAATTCAAATATATTATGAACAGTTACTTCGTAGTATGAAATTTTAAGTTTCGGGATTTAAAATGAGACTGATAAAAATAAAATTAATAAAAACTTTTCAATATGATTTTAAAAATTAGAAAATACAAAACATTGTTATTTTTTTTAAACACTGAGAAAATTCACAAAAATAAATATCAGTTCAATTAATTTTAGTTATCCTTCCCCTAAAAATCAAGCGCTGTTAAAATTCTTAAAATTCTGCTTAAATTCTTTCAGATGATAACTTGAGTAGGTTAAACTGACATAACCATGAAACGCTTTGAATCTGATGGAATCATATAGCTAACATTCAAATAAATCAAGTTTTTAAAACTTTATTTACAGGTTCTAATTAATCTTTTAACATGTTTATCGTCAAATCTTGACGGGTACCATCTAGTATTTATTTATTAAGTTACCTGAAATTATATTTCTGAGGTTTATGAGACATAACAGAAATGAGAAAAAAATTGTTATGAAACAAAAGCGCTTGTTTTAATTTTGAAACAAAATCATATATGCGTGGGGATGTAGTAACGTTTCAATTAAACGCGACTATTTTAATATTTTATTTTCGCCACTATTTTTAAGGAATACGTTTCACAAAATATTTCTATTGCAAATTTTCTCAAAGTGCCCTTTGAAAGATTTTTGTTTTGAAAAATTAGTTCCGGGTACCCTTAAAAAAATTTTCGCCTGTAATTGTAACTTAAATATACACCCTATCCCACTCCCGCCCTTTATATATTCGATTATACAATTTTGGCTATCTGGTCTGTAGAATATATATGTAAACCATAATTTTTTCATTGAAAACGAATTGAATTTCATTTAAAAAAATATATATTCTTTCTAAATTATTTACTAATAACACTTATAAAAATTTTCTATGAAAGATATGGCATATGTATTCAAATGATGCTTGGAAATTTATAATAAGCAATTTTTCGTCATGTTATACTCAATTACATACAGTCGTCCATTTTAATTGAACATTATGAGAATTAAGTAAAATTTAATTATATTTCTTGTGCAGAGTTCGCACAGTTCTACCACTAAATTTTAAGAATATTTTAGAAGTGTTTCACAGCAGAAAAATATCGTAAAATCTATGAATGAAGGTGAGGATTACGAATGTTGTGGTTTAAAAATTAAATGTAAATTTTCTTATTTTTAATAGTGGTGCCAGAGTCCTTGGAAATTCCAAGGAGTGTGCGAACTTTCCTTGTGAAAATAATTCAGAAATGTAATTGGGGTAGCGCATTATTTATTCCTTTTGCTATCTAAAAAAGCATCATTTCATTCATATTTTATGAATGAGAATGTCGTTTTATTTCATTTATTCTAAAGATATTCAATTCATTGCTTATTAATACATGTTTTCTCAAATCTTCTTTGTGAATTTTTTATTTAACAAAAGTTACATGCATACACCAGAAGAGAAAGTACCTATATCATTAAGAAATATAAATTCTAACTATTACGAGAAAAATCTATAAAATTTATTACTTCTGAATATTTCAAAAGAAAAAAAAATCGAAATAAAGTATACTTCACTTAAATGAGAGCATGCCCACTGGAGCAAATATTTTTAACTTTTGTTAGTTTTATATATATATATATATATATATATATACAGGGGTGCAAAAATCTAGGCGCCAGCTAGCAGTCTCTCACCACAAAAATTTAAAAGTTTTCTTCGGTTAAAATTTAATAGCATTCTTACAAGAGTTTTATACGAAATATAATACAAAAATTAACAAAATAGTTTTAGTGGTGAGAGTCTGCTTGCTGGCGCCTAGATTTTTGCACCCCTGTATATATATATACATATATATATATATATATATTTAAGTCAAACACAGTGGAAATAATATTTATTTATTAAGATTACCTGAAATTATTTTTCAGTGGTTTATAAGAAATACCAGAAATAGGAAAATGTTGTTATGCGACAAAAGAGCTTGTTTTATTTTTGTAACAAATTCACATATGCGTGGGGACGTAATAAAGTTTTAATTAAACGCGACTATTTTAATATTTTATTTGCGCTACTATTGTTAAGGAATACATTCCACAAAATATTTCTACAGAAAATATTCTCAAAGTGTATGTAAAATATTTTTGTTTTCAAAAAGTAGTACCGGGTAACCTTAAAAAAATTTCGCCTGTAATTGAAACTTTAACCCTTGGCACTCCGTTGCCTCCACTGCGGAGACATCATCTTTCCTTGCAAAATTCGTTTTTGTCATCAATAATAAAGGAAAATAAAATTTGGCTTATTTAATCACAGCATTTTTTAAATTGTGTACTAGAAGGAAACTTATTTTATAAAAGTGGTGCTTCCCAAATAAAATTTGTGTAAGAGACGCCGGAGTCCGAAGGGTTAATATATCCTCTCCCCCACTCCTTCCCTGTATACAGGGTTCGCACACTCCTTATATTTTGTAAGGATTCTGACGCCACTAATAATGATAAGAAATCTTATATTTAGTTTTTAAGAGACAGAACTCGCAACCACCTCCTCGATTCACAATTTTCACAGCATTTTTATGCAGTGAAACACATTGAAAATACTGAAAAATTTAGTGGTAGAGCTGTGCGAACCCTGGTATATATTCGATTATCCAATTTTTGGCCATCTGGTTTGCAGAATATGTATGCATAGGGTTTGCACACTCCTTATATTTTGTAAGGACTCTGACACCACTATTAATGATAAGAAATCTTATATTTAGTTTTTAAGAGACAGAATTCGCAACCACCTCCTCGATTCGCAACTTTCACAAGATTTTTATGCAGTGAAACCCATTGAAAATACTGTAAAAATTTAGTGGTAGAGCTATGCGAACCCTGATGTAAACTATACTTTTTTCATTGAAAACGGTACTTTATTTAATAATATTAGTTCAAGATTATTCGCTAATAAACCTATAAAAACTTTATATGGAGGATATAATTTATGTATTCAAATAATGTTTAGCAATTTATTATAAGCAATTTTTCGTCGGGTTATGCGCGATTACATACGGTCGTCCATTTTAATCGAACATTATGGGCATTAAGTGAAATTTAATTTTATATATTGCGAAAATAATTCAGAAATGAAAGCGTGTAGAGCATTATTTATTCCTATTGATATCTAAAAAAAGCATCATTTCATTCATATTTTATAAATGACAATGCTGTTTTATTTAATTTATTTTAAAGATATTCATTCCATTGCTTAATAATACATGTTTTCTCAAATCTTCTTTGAACATTTTTTATTTAACAAAAGTTACACGCACACAGAGGGAGAAGAAGTACCCATCTTATTAAGAAATATAAATTCTAACTATGAGGAGAAAAATCTATAAAATGTATTGCTTTTGAATATTTCAAAAGTAAAAAAGTCGGAAAAAAAACATACTTCACTTAAATGAAGTCATGCTCACTGAAGCAAATATTTTCATATTTAGTTAGTTTTTTTCATGTTTAAGTCAACCACAGCGTAAAGAATATTTATTTATTACAATTACATGAAATTATATTGAAAAGGTTTTTTAAAAATACCAGAAATGAGAAAATATTGTTATGTAACAAAAGTGCTTCTGTGAATTTAGACGTGAATTTCTATATACTTGGGGAGTTGTAAAGTTTCAATTAAACGCAATTTTTTTTATGTTCTGTTTGCATGACAAATTTCAAAGAATGCATTTCGTAGAATATAAAAGTGACATGCATACAGTGTAAGAAGAAATACCTATCTCATTAAGAAATATAAATTCTAATTATTACGAGAAAAGTCTATAAAATTTATTGCTGCTGAATATTTCAAAAGAAAAAAAAATCGGAAAAAAGTACACTTCACTTAAAAAAGAGCATGCCCACTGAAGCAAATATTTTTATCTTTCGTTACCTTTTTTTATATTTAAGTCAAACACAGCGGAAAGAATATTTATTTATTAAGATTACCTGAAATTATATTTCAGAGCTTTATGAGAAATACCAGAAAAGAGTAAACATTGTTATGCAACAAAAGAGCTTGTTTTAATTTTGAAACTAAGTCATATATGCGTGAAAATGTAGTAAAGTTTCAATTAAACGTGACTATTTTAATATTTTATTTGCGCCGCTATTTTTAAGGAATACATTCCACAAAATATTTCTATTGCAAATGTTCGCAAAGTGTATGCAAAGTTTTTTTTTTTTTTTGAAAAAGGTAATGCCGGGTAGCCTTAAAAAAATTTTCGCCTGTAATTGAAGCTTTAATATACCTTCCTCCCCCACTCCCTTCCTGCATATATTCGATTATCCAATTTTGGCTATCTGGTCTGCAGAATATATATGTAAACTATACTTTTTTTTCATTGAAAATGGTGCTTTTCTAATATAATATATTATTTCTAGATTGTTCGCTAATAACACTTATAAAAACTTTATGTGGAAGATATAACTTATGTATTAGAATTTATTATAAGTAAGTTTTCGTCGGGTTATAACCAATTACATATATACCGCGGGATTTACTCGGTAGTCCATTTAAATTGAACGTTACGGGAATTAAGTAAAATTTAATTTTATTTCATGCCAAAATATTTGAGAAATGCAACATGGGTAGCGCAATATTTATTTCTTTTGATATCTAAAAAATACACCATTTCATTCATATTTTATAAATGAGAAGGTCATTTTATTTCATTTATTTTAAAGATATTCCAGTTCATTGCTTATTAACTCTTTCCGGCGCAGTGTTACCACTCCGGCAACACCTAATTTTAATTCCAAACTTACAAATTGCACCAATAATATTTTAGTAAAATTTTACTTTTACAATGTCAGCTTAAACCAGGGAATTCTTAGTTTCTAAAAGAGTCTTTTATAAATTCCGGTGTCAGTCAACAATTTCTCATTTTACGAACAGAATTTGTCTGCGGCGGAAAGGGTTAATACATGTTTTCCCAAATCTTCTTTGTCGGGGTTCGCACAGCTCTACCACTAAATTTTTACAGTATTTTCAATGTGTTTCACTGCATAAAAATGCTGTGAAAATTGTGAATCGAGGCGGTGGTTGCGAATTCTGTCTCTTAACACTAAATATAAGATTTCTTATCATTAATAGTGGTGTCAGAGTTATTAAAAAATATGAGGAGTGTGAGAACCCCTGTTTGTGAATTTTTTTTTTACAATTTTTTATTAACAAACGTTTAATGCATACAGGTGAAAGAAGAAATACCCATCTCATTAAGAAATATAAATTCCAACTATTACGAGAAAAAATCTATAAAATTTATTGCTTCTGAATATTTCAAATGAAAAAAAAAAAAAAAAAAAAAAAAAACGAAAAAAGTATATTTTACTTAAATGAGGTCATGCTCACTGAAGCAAATATTTTCATATTTAGTTAATTTTTTTTTTCATATTTAAGTCAACCACAGCGTAAAGAATATTTATTTATTACAATTACATGAAATTTTATTGAAAACGTTTTTTAAAAATATTAGAAATGAGAAAATATTGTTATGTAACAAAAGTGCTTCTGTGAAATTAGACGTTAATTTCTATATACGTGGGGAGTTGTAAAGTTTCAATTAAATGCAATTTTTTTATGTTCTGTTTGCAAGACAAATTTTAAAGAATGCATTTTGTAGAATATAAAAGTGACATGCATACAGTGTAAGAAGAAATACCCATCTCATTAAGAAATATAAGTTCTAATTATTATGAGAAAAATCTATAAAATGTATTGCTTTTGAATATTTCAAAAGTAAAAAAGTCGAAAAAAAAAAAACATACTTCACTTAAATGAGAACATGCTCACTGAAGCAAATATTTTTATATTTAGTTTTTTTTTTTTTTTTTTTTTTTTTTTTTTTTTTTTTTTTTTAACGTTTAAGTTAACCACGGCGTAAAGAATATTTATTTATTGCAATTACCTGGAATTATATTTCAGAGTTTATGAGAAATACCAGAAAGGAGAAAATATTGTTATGCAACAAAAGAGCTTGTTTTAATTTTGAAACAAAGTCATATACGCGTGGGGATGTAGTAAAGTTTCAATTAAATGCCACTATTTTAATATAATATTTGCGCCGCTATTTTTAAGGAATACATTAAACAAAATATTTCTATTGCAAATGTTCTTAAAGAATACGTAAAAGAATTTTGTTTTGAAAAACTAGTGCCGGGTAGCCTTAAAAATATTCCGCTTGCAATTGAAACTTTAATATATCCCCCTTCCCCACTCCCTCTCTGTATATATTCGATTAACCAATTTTGGCAATCTGGTCTGCAGAATATGTATGTAAACTATACTTTCTTTATTGAAAACAGTACTTTTTATAATAAATTATATTATTTCTAGATTATTCGCTAATAACACTTATAAAATTTTTATATGGAAGATATAACTTATATATTCAAATAATATTTAGCAATTTATTATAAGCAGTTTTTCATCGGGTTATACGCGATTATATACAGTCGACCATTTAAATTGAACATTATGGGCATTAAGTAAAATTTAATTTTATTTCTTGCGAAAATAATTCAGAAATGTAACAGGGGTAGCGCCTTATTTATTCTTTTGATATCTGAAAAAAACATCATTTCATTCATATTTTATAAATTAGAATGTCGTTTTATTTAATTTATTCTAACGATATTCATATCATTGCTTATTAATACATGTTTTCTCAAATCTTCTTTGTGAATTTTTTATTTAACAAAAGTTACACGCGCACAGTGGGAGAAGAAATACCCATCTTATTAAGAAATATAAATTCTAACTATAAGGAGAAAAATCTATAAAATTTATTGCTTTTGAATATTTCAAAAGTAAAAAAACCGAAAAAAATTCTTCACTTAAATAAGAAAATGCTCACTGAAGCAAATATTTTTATATTTAGTTAGTTTTTTTTATATTTAAGTCAAACACAGCGTAAAGAATATTTATTTGTTAAAATTACCTGAAATTATGTTTAAAAGGCTTATTATAAGTACCAGAAATGAGAAAATCTTGTTATGTAATAAAAGTGCTTCTGTGAATTTATATATACGTGGGTAGTAGTAAAGTTTCAATTAAACGCGACTATTTTTATGTTTTGTTTGCATCACAAATGTATTCGTAAACAATTAAATAAAGAATGTATTTAGTAGAATATTTCCCTTAACTGTTCTCAAAACATATGTAAAAGATTTTTCTTTAGAAAAAGTGGTGGTAGGTAGCATTAAAAAATATTCGCCTGTAATTAAAAGTTTAAGTTACCCCACCCCACACCCGTATAAATTCGGTTATTCAATTTTGGCTACCTGGTTTGCAGAATAAATAAGGAAACTATTTTTTTATCATTCAAAAAGGAATTTTTTGCATAAAATACAATGTTTCTAGATTATTCGCTAACAACACTTATAATAACTTTTTATATGGAAGATATAATTTATGTATTCAAATAATGTTTTGAAATTCATTAGCTATTTGTGGCGCAGAGCTCTTTCATTTCTTGAGTGTAAAAATTAATGAGTGACACCGAAATTTGAAAAGAAATTTATTTATAAACAAGCAATAGAAAACTATATTTCACTCATCTGATGAACCATTATTTTTACCAAAATTTCAGTTTCAATGTGGCGTTTGGGAATTAAAATTAAGTGGTCTCGTATACATAAGATTCCCCTCAAAAGGTTAAAAGTAATATTTTATGTTTAGACGCATGAAAGGGCGTATTGCAGGTCTCTTACGTGTATATGTTATGTTTATTACTTTTATTTTTTTGTTATTTATGAAGTTTTTTCCTCTTTATCTAACATGAGCTGGAAACAACTTTTGAAATCTTTACATAGATTTAAGTGCAAAGGGATTAATATTTTGTGATCGGGCTGCACGTGACAAAAGTTGATTTTTAACCCTTTCAACACAAGCGTTTATTGCAAAAATTTTACTTGGTCTACAGCACTTTTTCAAAAGAAGTTACTTTTGCTTGTAAAATATAAAACATTCTCTAATTAAATAAGTCATATTTTATTTTCCGTTATTTCTGGAGTCAAAAGCAAATTTCGCAAAGAAAGATTATGTCCAAACAGATTAGACATACGAGTTCAAAGGGTTAGATACCACCCCCTGAAGTCTAGGCCTGTACACTTACAAAAAAAGGGCAGATGTCGAAGGCGGAGTTTTTTCAGCGTATGTATGGTCCCTTGAATATTCGTACTAATAATATTTAAATGCTTTTTTCCCTTTATTTTTTGAGATTATGCAAATGAAAAAAAATTTTTTTTAAATAATACTGGTGACCAAATTTAGGGACCGTACATACGTTGAAAATTAATCCACCTTCGGCAGCCGCGATTTTGTTTCAGTGCGCAGACCTAGTCTTCAGGGGCGGTGGGTTAGAACCACAAGAAAACAATAAATTTAGGTACAGTTTTCAAACACCATGCATTTGAAGAACACTTTTTTTTTAGTTCTATGGCGGAAAAAAAGATAGAAATTGGGAGATGTTTACAAGGTTCGCACACTCTTTATATTTTTTAAGGACTGTGGCACCACTATTAATGATAAGGAATTTTCTATTTAATTTTTAAGAGACAAAATTCACAACCGCCACCGTTACTATGAAATCTCGCAATATGTTTCTGCAAATACTTTTAAAATACTCTAAGAATTAAGTGGTAACATTGTGCGAACTCTGGTTTAAAACATTAAAAATAATTGTTGAAACCTTACAATTTTTTTTATAATAGTATCTGTTACAATTGAAGATCAAATATTGTTAAAATAGAGCATAATTATGTTTTTTTTTTTTTTTCAGAAAGGTGATAGAATTAAAGTAACCTAAATTAAAATTTAGCCCAAATGAAAATAATGTACTATAATCTAAATCAATAGCTGCCAAGCTCCCAATAATCATCCGTAATATGTGAACTAATTTGACCCATGAAGCCACAGTTCGAAGCAGAATATTTATTTAGTGAATCTTTAGTTATTTAATTTGATATTTGTACAGGAAACTTATTTAATTTCATTTTTTTATGTTCTCGGCTTTTATGTATCTTTCTTCGTCTTTGTTATGTTCTCGTTTCTGTTTCGAAATTTGTTAAACTTGTGCTAAATTAGTCCACATATTACGGAAGATTAGTTGGAGTTTGACACCTGTGCAAATCCGGTATTTACAAAGTGTTAAAAAAATATTCCACATTTTTAAAATTCAAAGCCTCATAGCTGGTATGTTGCACGCAAATCATTTTCAATTCAACTACTTTTCAATATGTTCTACAAATCGAGAAACAATTACGTCCAAAAGTAAAATATACAAAATTTATTTTAATAATTTATTTTTTTTCAGAAACTAAATTTTATCCCTAATTTATATCGAAGCTCTTTTGGGAACTTAAATTCTGTTTGCTTAATGTGAAAAGGGAAAAACAATCTCTAAGTGGTAATTAAAATTTTCTGCATGTGACATTTTGTATGTTTCATTTTAATTGATATGTAGTCCAGAGATTAAATGGGAAAAGGCAGAATTGAAATAATTATATGTCATTATATTCTGCAGTTATTCACTGATATGTAATTATTACTACATTTAATAAGACAATTGGCTTTATATTTTCAGTATATGATTTGTTAGAAAATGAACACACACGGATTAACTTATAACAAAATTATTAGGGTGAGAATGAATTCCTTATTTAGAGATTACACATGAACAATTATTTATGGATATACTTGAACGTTACTGCCTGTTAATATTAAATAGAAATGAATCTACTTTTCTTCCTTAAAACAAAAAATATATAATATATTGTTACTCATTTGAAAATGAATTAAAAAATAAATATAATAATATATAACTATATAAAAACTAATAATCTCGAGAACAAATTTTTCTTTAGAAAGCTTCAAATTTTAGTACCTACATCTTATGTATGCTGCATTATCCGCAGATTCCTGAGTACATCAAAGTCCAATTTTTGTTTTAAAAAATAGATTTTTCATGAACTGCTTATTAATTTTTACCTAATTAGTTATTAATCATGCAAATTACACCTAATATACAATCTTGTGCCGAGATTTTCCAATATTGACCTTTATTTCCAGCACAGTTTTTAAACTATATAAGCTTATATTTGATTTCTACCACATTTGCAATATAAAAAAGTTTGTTAGTACAGTAACTACTGAGGCTGCCCAAATGCTGTTGATACCGGTAATTTTTTTAAGTTCTGTTCCCCTTATCTAACTAGACAATTTTCTGCAACGAATAAAGGCGAAGAAAACCTTACAATATTGCTGATTTTGAGAACCCACATATGTTACGCCACTGTACTGTCACAGTTTACTTATTATTGCGTTTTAACCCCTTAATGGCCGCATTAAATTACGTTTTATAAATTCAAATTCATTATTCCCACCACTTTAAAAAATACATATTTATCTCATTTAATGACAAGTAAAATGATGCCAAAATAAAACCAATTGCACTATTTTATAAAACTGCTGGGAATCAAACAAATCTGAATAAAAGCCGTGAAGCTTGCAGCACGTGAATGTCTCGGGCGGGACTATTAAGTTGTTAAAAACCGACAGAATATATTAAAGCATACTATGTTTAAATAAATGTACCCCCTCCCCCCCCAAAAAAAAAGAAAAAAATGAGGACTAAAATAAATTAGTTTTAAAATAAATTTTATTAATTTACTAAAATTGCGAAATATTCATTTTTAATCAAGCTAAATTTTATCATTTAACACATATTATGCATACCGATGAAAGTTTAACATACTTGATTATTCTGTTTTCATAGCTATTTATTTTTAAAAGCGAATATGCAGCAAAAAAATTACATTATTTATTGATTCGTGCCTTAATAAAAGTTCATTTTATTCTCTGAATATTTGGAACAAAATTTCCGTAAAGTAAAACTACTCAGATAGTATTAAAAATATGAAGTTAGTAGTATAACGGCTGTAATTTGTCGGTTATTCATTAGCGACTGCATGCTAGATAACGACGTTTACAAATAGCCTTGTATCACGCAAGTTTTCGTTTTTGAAGTCAATATCGACTGTTGCATCATATGTAAATCATAAATACCAGGTACAAGATTATTTTTAAACAGATAATGTTAAAAAGGTAATAAAGGTAAGAGTATAACTCGAAATTAATTACAATTCAAAAGAATTGTTGGTCAAAACACTTTATAGCTTAACGCATTTATTGAAGTATGCGAAAACGCATGTAAAAAATCATTATGATTTGATATTAGTAAGCCTGATGTATCTGTTAGCAATGAATAATTTGATATAATTTTTATTTCTTTCATTTTATATTAATAGGTATGATTATTAAGGGTGATAGTCAGCCAGCAGCCGAATTCTCCACGGTAATATTAAGTCTATGAGCATTCTTATATTCAAAATATCTCCTCAGGGAATTAACATTTTTAAGTTCGTTTTTCAGTGTTCTCTTCTTGGATGTTCCTTTTCTTTAGTTGTCAAAATATTTCCAAAACTTATGCTCAATTTAATATTTAATAATTAAAAATCTGAGGAATTGGAAGTAAAATTTTTACACTTCATATGAAATCGTGCATAGATTTAGGAAATATTTTATAAACTAAGAAAAAAAGAGACATTCTTTAACCCCTTGAAGGGAGTGGGATAAAATATATTCCACCTATTTTTTATTGAAGGAGGTCCCATTGACACCAGAATTTTGAAAGGAATTTTTTTATCAAGTACGGAAAGAAATGCATTTATAAATTTTGAAATAAATCTGCTTTTAAGCAGAGATGGGCAGTATCGAAAATACATGTATTTGAAATACATTTTCAAAATACATTTGTATTTTGTATTTTGTATTTTAACTTCACTAAACGAAAGTATTTTGGTAATGTATTTTGAAATGATTTTTTCAAGTATTTTGTATTTTGAAAATACATTTCATATTCAAAATACATTTCTGTAGGTTTCCAGCTGCTTCGTTGAAACCGCAGATGTAAAATTAAAATAATAATAATAATAATACGAGCCTGTCTGTTTTAATTTGTCTTATAGGGTTCGTTTCTGAAAGTTAATGCAAACATACTTTACAACTACTGATACGATAAGGATTAGAATCAATGTTTCTGTTTTACTTAGGCATTTTTGCTGAACTGTTACAATTCTAAAGTTCTAGTTTTGTAATTATAACGTTTCTTAGCAAATGACAAAAACTACAGTGTGATAAACAGGAAGAATTATTTAGATTTTGCTGTATCTAGTGCTTTTTAAAGAACCATAGAAAAAAAAAAGTAATGTAATAGTAGAAAAGAAATGTAATTTAATGTTTGTTTGGAGAAAGAATGCTTGATATTTTACTGTTTCAAATGATAGTGTATCAAAAGAATTACTGTATTGCGACAGAACACTTTGCGCTATACTATATGGGAATTTTTTTTTAAATAATTTCTGTTGATAATAATGGCAGTTGTTGAAGTAGCATGACAAATGTGTAAAACAAGATCTATCATTACAAGTGAACTTTCGAAGCAACAATCAACTTTAAAACACATCTAATGGTAAGATTTTTAATTTTATACTGTTATACATTGATCGAAACATTACTTTTCTATCAATTGTCCTTTTGTATCAATTTTATCAAAGTTCGGATAAATTTTAAGTTACACGTGATATTCATTTGCGAGCGAATTTTATTATAGAAGTAGTTCTATTTATTACATATACAATTCAGATTTTCATTAATTATATTTACTATTGAGTATATCAAATATTCGATTTTTGATTGTAGACCTGTCCATACTGGAGATACATGTTTATACAGAGTGACTTCGCAAGTATTTTTTTTTTTTTTTTTTACTCATTATGTGTTTCATTTTGTACTGTTTAAAATAAAATAGCACAATGAAAATATAAATTAGTATCGGACCAAAACGGAACTTGCTGTACGAAACCAAAGTTTGATTCTTCTTGGAGTTTCGATTGTAAACGGAAGTTTTACAGATGAAAGTTTTTAATATCAATGAGAATGTTAATTTGTTTAACTACAAAATTATCTCCCCTTTAGAAGAATATTTATGATTTTCAATATGCGGGCATGTGCATATATTTGTTTAGACTAAAATTTACAAAAGATTAATGAAACATTATTTTGTATTTTGTACAGATTTATAAACATAGAAATTTATACATTACTAATTGGGAAGTTATTTATGTTTTCTGAGTATCCCGAGTATTTATGTATCAACCGAGATCAACGTTCATTGTTCAGAGATTTTCAATATGTTTAACATTTAACTTGCAAATTAATCAAAAAAATCAATAAATGATTATTTCAGAGAAAGCAGTGTATTCATATTTAAATAGCAATAGTAATTTTTGATTTGCAATCATTATTTCAAATATAGCATGCTTATGTTTAAATGCATCTTTACAATATAACTGTCGGAAAATTACGTTATGAGTATTTAGAGTATTTTTAACAGCGCCGTGAGAAAGGGGGGGGAGAAGGATGCTGTCGCCCCGGCTGCGGAAACTCAGGGGCGCCAAATTTATGGTACCAACGTTATTTTTGGCTTATTATAAGAAGAAGTTGAGTAGGAGGGGGGGGGGGGGTGCGCCAAATTGAAACTTTGCCTCGGGCGCAATTTTTTCTTCGCACGCCCCTAATTTTTAATGTAATGACTCATTCAAGATTGGAGGGTTTTTAAAACAGACCATGACGAAGAATGATGCATTGATAGAAGACATTTATTAAACACAAAAAACATGACTTTAAAAAAATTAATTTAATAAACTTATTTGGTATCATGATACCCCAAACGTTGTATTTCTACACATTATAATATTCCCAAGAAACGAAAATATTTAACATGTTTATTTAATATTCCTTTTTAAATTATTTCTTATTTATTATTTATGAGAAGCGTAATTGTATTTGCGTAGTAGTAATTGAGGCATTAACGAATATATTTTTAACAAACCGAATTACGTATTTATTATTATGTATTTAACCTACGAAGGAGGCTGTACAATTCTATTACATATATGTGTTTATGCATGTATAAGTCCAAGAATAACTATTGAACTACCGTTTCGAATTTTACTCACTCGCACTTTTTTTACTTTTCTGTATCTTTACAACAAAAAAGTATTGGATTCCTGAAAAAATTCGACTTCAGATTGTCGAAGGATTTATATTTTTGAAGGTCCTGAACACTGACAGTGTTTAGAAAATGTCTATTTGTGAGTTTATCAGTTTATGATGCAAATTTTGTGGGCTCTCTAATATCTTAAGAATTAATGCACAGAATTTAATAAAATTTTAGATTCAGCTAGACATTTACATAAGTTATTTTAGATATTAGGTAATGGTGTAACTCTTCCAAAAGGTGGCGCTGATATGCTTCGTCTTTCACAATTTTCGCAAAAATTGTATCTCAGGAACTAGTGCACGGATTTTCATCAGATTTCTGATTCAGTTAGACGTTGACATAAGTTGTTGCCGATTAAGTTTTGGTGTGAATTGCTCAGCGGATGGGTGACGCTGCTATTCTACATTTTTCACGACTCTGCACTAGCTCTATCTCACTCAAGTAGTAATGTATGGATTATCAACGAATTTCAGATTTAGTTTGATCTTAATATAAATCGTCACTAATTCAGTGTTGGTGCAAATCGTCCAACAGGTGGCGCTGTTATGCTGCATTTTTCAGGATTTATAGATTTTAACAAGAACTAATGCACTAAATGTCACCAAACTTCATATTCTGTTACGTATTATTATTAACTATTACTACCAATCACCGAAATTCAAGTTCGGCCTTAAAAACTTGCTCTGTCTATCCATAATTATAAATTCTCCAAAAAGATATTTATTTTGTAATTTCCAAACAGAATTTTGGTTTATAGATTGTTTTGATAACACTTTACTCCTCTGCTTAAAATGCGGCTGAATTTTACCCAAGAAAGATTTTATATTTTTATATACATTTTAACATTTTATCTGTAAGTATTCTTCATTTGTTTTATAAAGAATATTTTCTAATAGATTAATTTGTTTTCTTTATCTATCTTTGCTTTTGCTTTTTTACTTTCATAATTTATAACTTCAGAGAATTTAATCGGTGTTACAAAAACGCCTAACATTTGCATGGCGCAAACACAAATAAGAGGTCTACACAAGCCGAAATTATTATGTCCGGTTTAAACCGAACAAAGACCTTTTTTGTTCGGCCCATTCCGACACAAAAGAAAAATTATTGGCACAAACCATGATAAAATTTAGATCCTTAGAAAAGAAATATTAACACAGTCCGATACAAAAAGTAAAATCCCGGAATTAGTCCGGCTCGATATAAAAGCTAAAAGTTCGTCCAAGCCCTGTTCGTACAAAAACTTGATTAGCCCGGACCAATTAAATTTCCAGAAAACATAAATTTCTATGTCGATGTGGTTAAAAATCATCTTGTACGAGGAATTCTAATCAAAAATACTTATTTTTTTCCATGTTTTTAAAAGAAAGTCTATAGACTTTCTTTTAAAAAAGCACTTCGGACTGCGATATTTAATTTTAAAACGAATATTTATTTTTATGTAAATGTTTTTGTTATAATTAAATCTGTTCTTAGTCAAAAAGGGCAACTTTATGACACAAGTTTTAATTTATTTTTGTTTGGAAATGCATTCAAGCTATCAGGTGCAGAAATTATTTAATCACCACTCATTTTCATATAATTTTCAAATACAATAGATTTTTCAGAAAACAGTGTCAAAGTGGGCGTTTTGAATCGAATTTCCCCGTGAAAGAAGAATAACCATTGAAACTTCGGTGGAAATCGTGCTTGTCACGTGATCGAAATCATTATAACTCAACAGATAATTTATTGATAAAAAATGGAAAATTCAATTCGATTCCAAATCGCTTCCATAGTCAGGCCTTCCAATTTTATAACTTTCCGTTAAGAAATGGATTTTTAAATGTGCCAAAACATTTTGCACTTGTTGAGCAGAACAGATGAGGGCAGTCTTAATATCATTTTATGCCTTGGAAACTTAAAAGTCGAAAAATGCTATACAGTAAAATCTTCTGAAAAGAATTTGCACAGGATAGGCGAAAAAATAGATTATAGACAGGTTTATTTCTTACCAGGAACGAGGAACATAGCTTGTTCTAAATGTATCATATTCTTTTTTCTTGTTATTAAATTTATTTTGCATGAATCAATACATTTTCTGTTTAAGACAGAATTTGTAGACAGATTCATTTTCAGAGTTACCTTTGCTGTACTTTAATTTTATTATCCAGAAATATACTTACTATTCATAAAGAATAATAATAATTCAAGTGGTAAAATTACAGCAATTTAAAAATACGTACCATTAAAAAAAAATTGTTGGGTCGGACCAGATTTTACTGATTTTCCCCATAGGCTGACCGAGACGGAATAAGCCAAAGATTTTCATACGGGCTGGATCGGGATCTATACTAGTATTTTTGACTACCGCAATTAGTGCTCTAGCAAGAATGAAATTCAATCCCGATCTGATCTGGCAGGAATTAGTCAGGCCCGGCTTGAACCTGCAGAAAAAAGTAAAGCCCGGGACCCCGAAAGAGTGATGACGAGGCCCATCTGAGTCTATCTTTCTGAAAAAAAAATAAACCCGATACCCGACCCGGACAGGCCCGGAACGACTGAACAACAGGTCCAGTCAGGCCCGACCCGAGTGTTGAGATTACAATTGGCCAGCTAACTTTGTCGGACACGGCCCGTGCAAACATCTAATGACATTTTTTTTTTAATTTTCAAATGTATTTTGTATTTTGAATGTATTTTCAAAATACATGTATTTTGTATTTTGAACTTTTTCAATTTGAAGAGTATTTTGTATTTTGTATTTTATATTCTAAAACCAATGTATTTTGTATTTTGTATCGAAAATGATTTTTCGATGTATTTTGCCCAACTCTGCTTTTAAGTTTTGGTATCATTCAATCATTTCATAATTTTAATAGCAATGCTTTGCCCCTCAAAGGGTTAAGAAGAGAACACTGAAATGATGTTAAAAATATTAATTTCCCATATAAAGATGCAGCAAACGCCCATAGATTTAACATTACCTAAGTGAATGCGGCCTCTGAGTAACTAGCACCCTTAATGAAAATTTAATCATTAATTATTTGTTGAAATTTATTGTTATCCGCTTCAAGGGTTCTAATTTTAATGCCTAAATACCACATTGACACGAGAATTTTAATGAATTTTATCCTTTTATTGAGAATGTGAATGGAAGGTTTTGATTATTTTAAAATATATTCGTTTTCAAATTCTGGTGACATTTACTGTTTTCGGCATTTTACGAATAGAAGTACCTTGTTCCTGAAAGCGTTAAGGAGATCGGTAGGTTGTTTGTTTTTGCCACCACTACTTTTAATAAACGATCCTAATGGTCCTCATGGTCCATAATATTTGTAAATGTAACGTATCACAAAGTGGATGTACACAGCATTTGTAGTAATAATCTAAAGCGAAATATGTTATATGAAAATATAGTGATGGCAAAGTGAATGGTAAGGCCACTATTCCATCTGTTATAGACTGATTCTCTCCAAATAAGCCAAAATAAAGTTATGAAGTATTGAATATGAGTGAGTGATGAATTTTTAAAAAATGCCCATTTACTTTTTTATCTTTATCTGAATGGAGATCAGGCTTAGTGGGCTTTAACTATATCTAACTTATAAATCAGTAATAATTGATACTTTTTAATATTGATCTGTATTCCGTAGAGGCTGTTGAGGAATTTTTTTTCCCGCTATGTAGAGTTGAGATGAACCAATGATTTTAATACTTAATATATCATTCTCAAATTCAGAAAAGCGTAGTTGAGAAGCTTTGTTTAAAAAAATAAAATTTTACCCGAAATTGTGTATCAAAAAATTTTTCTTATTTTAAAAATGGAAAAAATTTTAGAATTTACTTCATCCCCATTTATATATTGCAACAGAGAGCTTTGTTCTACTTATTTGCATCACTAAGCTGCAATCCAAGAATTTATTTTCTATTTAGAAATTCCGAATTCAAACTATAAATTCGTAATAGTAATTATCGCTTTATTTAGTAACAAATTATTTTCTGATTATATAAAGTAAAAATTCTTCTTTTAGAGATTCCGGCATTTATGTTAAGAAACTGGATTGTGAATTCACGATCATTCGTTATTTTCTTGGATATAAGACGATGCTGATGATTGCAATTTTCAGCGTCAAAATGATGAAAATGGACTAAATTTGTGAAACATTTCTGAATGCTTTTGACACTTCTTTTTGCGAAAATTAAAAACAAACAGACAAACAAAATGATTAAGTTTGAACATATATGAGGGCCATATGGTACCAGAAGCCAATGGGTATAAGTGAAAAATGAAAAAAAAAATAACTAAGTGAACCGACGATCCGGAAATTTATTTTCAGGTAAATAAGTATAAATGATTTTCTAATTATGTGCTGCGCTCTAAATTGAAACCACTTTTACCAAAAATTAATAAACATCGATTAATTATAAATTTGTACTCTACGTTTTTTGCAGTTATTGAAATAAGAGTTCAAAGACGACATTGAAACATGCCCAGTTTTCTATATCAATTCGGTAATTATTATTGTTGAGTGTTATCAGTGTTGCCGTATCTGGCGGTCATTTTATTAGAAATACTGAATTCACGTCAGAAATTTTTTATTAAAAATTTTTTATTGTTTTATTTATAGAATATCAGCTACCTTATATTTCAAAAATAACTGTTAAAACTTCCTGAAGATAATTCGTAATGCCTAACCGAAACCAGCAAGATGCGGCAACACTGTTATTGATGTTCAAATTTAACGTAAGTACCTTTAACTCTTTTCGGCACACTGTGCCCGGACAGGGATACCTAATTTTAATTACAAACTTGCAAAGGGTACCAATGATATTTTAGTAAAATTTTACTTTTACAATTAAAGCTTAAATTAATGAATTCAAAATATCTAAAAAATCCGTTTGTGAATTCCGGTGACAGTCGATAATTTCTCATTTTACTCATGGATTTTGCCCGTGCCGGAAAGGGTTAAACCAGACATGAATACCTCCGGCTTTTTAAAAATCATACAAATATAGCTCTAACCAGAAATTTTTTGACACAACTACAGTAAATAAATTTCAAATGATTCTCTACGTTAATACTAGACAATTCTAATTAAATAAATTTTCTGGTTCAAAGTACATTCTCATGAATTAACAAAAGCCGGAGGTTGGCAACTCTGGTTAAACTCAATTTACTTCAAATCGAAGCTTTGTTACTTGTACCCCATGGCTTCTGTGACAGTCATACATATAAAGGCTATTCAGAGAAAAGAGAGGAGCTACATGCTACTGAGTTAGGTGACAAAGAACAAAACATTAGAATATAATAATGCCTATAATTATAGAGTGCTATCAATATGTTTTATACATAAAAATAATCGGTATATCTGCAGTACTTTATTATAAATGATACGTAGAAAGTAACATAAGATTCAGGGCTCAACGATAAGTTTAATTAATAAAAAAATAATTTAACGACATTGAAATAGAAAACTGGGCATGTTTCAATGTCGTCTTTGAACTCTTATTTCAATAACTGCAAAAAAAGTAGAGTACAACTTTCTTTAAATTTATAATTAATCGATGATTATTAATTTTTGGTAAAAGTGGTTTCAATTTAGAGCGCAGCACATAATTAGAAAATCATTTATATTTATTTACCTGAAAATAAATTTCCGGATCGTCGGTTCACTTAGTCATTTTTTTTTTCATTTTTCACTTATACCCATTGGCTTCTGGTACCATATGGCCCTCATATATGTTCAAACTTAATCATTTTGTTGCCGATAATATTAATTTAACATAAACATTTCGAAGTTTATTATTTTTTTACTTAATTTTTGCTATAAGAAACGATGAAGATAACAATTTAGTTTAATATAAAAAGTAATAATGTATATTATTTAAGATATTAAACAATGCTACTTAATTCGTTTAAAGTTTTATTTTTCTCAGTTTCGAATAAATTTAATTGAAATAAAGAAAAACTGTGTTTTTATTAAGTATTATTTTGTACTTCAAAAAGCCGTTTTATGTTTGTTAATACAAGTTTTTTAACCCTTTGAGGACGAAAGACACGTATGCGTGCCGCTAAAAGGCTTAAGGATCCTTGCTTTTCCCACCAGTAAAATTTTACTGCAAAATTTGTCTTATTTAATCTCAGCGTTTTCTCGATTTAATAAGGCACAAATTTCTGTTTTCAGAAACTGGTGACAAAACATTAAAAATTTCGTAAAATGTGTCCGTCTCGAACGGGTTAATCTAATATTCATCTGCGTCGTTACAAAATTTCAGTTTAATCCTAAGAAACGTAAATTTTCCATGTGTGTGAAAAAAGTCCGGGCCAGGATTCGAACCAGGGATGAATTGGCTGAAAGCACCAATGCTCTTCCAACTGAGCCATTACGGACATGAACACTGATGGTCTATTTCACCCAAATAACCTCAACGATCATATAATCTGGTCTGATACTATGGATCAGCTCAACAGAATAAAACCAAGGTCAATATATGGAAACTGCAGAAAATGCTGCATACGAAATTATACTAGATTAATTTATGACACGATTTTTCAGCCGGTAAATTAATTATAAGAGACGTAAATTTTCCATATGGATGAAAATCATTTTAATCCATTGAACGGAAGGACAAATATTATTCTGGTGGTTCTTACATTTTTTTATACTTAAACACCTCTTTTTACGAAAAATTGGCTTCAGCTTATTCAACAACAGATGTTCTGCGGCTACACAAGAGAAAGAAAATAATTTATAAAAAGTGTTGATACAATGTGAAAAAGTAGAATGTACTGGGAATAATTCCCACCGCTGGTAGATTCTTTTGTCTATTGAGCTTATTGATATTTCATTTCTTTACTTTTTATTTTATTTTCTTTTGCTCAATTATTTTTTCTCTTTGTGTTACCGATTGCTGCCTACTTCATTTTTTCCCTTCCTCTTTTTTTACTCTTCTATTTACAGTTCTTGTTTGTCTTATATCTATGATCAATTGTGCAAACTTGTATCTTTACACAAGCACCGTCTTTCATTCTTTGTAGTCTCGAACAATGCTTTAAAAATTCTTAGCAACCGCCATATCGACACGTGTTATTCTCAAATCATGGAATACTTAAGACATTTTTTCTGAAATTGTATGCTTAATTTCTTTTTTAATAATTTCAAAGATTTTTTATCGGTATCGATCATTTTTTATCATTAATACTATTTTGCCGATGATATCATATAGAAGTTTTTAAGCAATCCGATTTCTCATTACCACTGTTTTTAAGTTAAAATCTTATTTATCTCCTTGAGGGGCGGTGGGCTATATTTTTATCCCACCTAATTTAAACGAGATTTTCGCCAGAAACTTTTAACGAAATTTATTATTTTTAAATTTGACATCAAAATGTTAAAAAATTGACTTTTCTTTAAAAAAAATTTTTTTTTTCTATATTTCCGGTGAGAATTCAATATTAAAGCGAGATTATTGCTTGCCCTTTAAGGGGTTAAATCGTGATTTCCGGGGTATAATCCGCAAATAACACAATCATTTTTCGACCCAGAAAAGTTTTTAAATAAACTGTAACTTTTTAGATTAAGGTAAATATTTATCTTCAATTATTGAATAAATTTTCTGGATACAAACAGAATTGTTTGATCTGCGGATTATACGGTTGAAATTAAGGTACCGTAATTTCGGGTGTATAAGCCGCAGATCAAACAATTCTTTTTCGACCCAGAATTTTTTAAGAAACAAATATAACTAGTTAGATCACCGTAAATATTTGTCTTCAATCACTAAATAAGATTTCTGGGTCTAAAAAGAATTGTTTGATCCGCGGCTTATACACCCGAAATTACGGTAACTCAATATTGAGAGTAAGTTATTTTTTAGTTCAGGTTCTTTAAGTGGTACCATATAGTTGGTAAGGTTTACGTTTCTTTAGTACCACAAAAATTTAACAGTAAATTTGACCTTATTCAATGTTCCTCACCTTGCAATTTCACTAGCAACAAGAAAGTACAAACGTTGGCAGCAAATGCACCAATTTTTATAATGATTAAAATTTCACTTAATTTTCCTTTAACGCCTTCCGGTGCAAGTCATGTCCTCTGCGAAAATGTTGAAATGTCTGAATGACACCGGAATTTACATACAATTAAAAAAAAAATATAAGATAAAGATATATTTCGTATGTGTAATAAATGGGAAATATTTAATATAGAATTCTGGTGTCATTGTGGCCTTTCGGAATCGTATTCAATGTTCCATGTACTGGAAAATTAAAACACAAAAGTTAAATAATATTAAAAAAAAGGTGAATTTTCCCAGCCAAAACAAACACATTCTAAAACCTTCCAAAAGATGTCATATTTAGGGCAAGCTGATAACCTGCTTAACGATGAAATGGTCTTGCAGACAGTTGCAGGACATCCCCAGGGTTTCGAAATGTCACATCTCTCAACGTCCTATGGACCTTTTGGACGGTTACAGGACACTTTCATTACACCATCGGGATGGTCCTAATAAAATCATTAAAGCACCAAAATAATGTCATTTTTAGAATATGCTGATGTCCTCCGTATGGGTGAAATCGTCCTGTAGGCAGTAGCATGATTTGCAGTTCACTACCGAAGTGATGACTAGGGTAAAACTTTGTAATTTCATTTTAATAAGATTTTTCATAGTACTATGAATACATAGGCAAACTAATAATAAAAAAATGAATTACAAAACAAATGAAAAAGAAAGAAACTCTTACATTATATCCACATTCATTTTCTTATTCAAATTTGGCACAAACTATCAGCCATGCAGTGTGCTGAATCAAAATAAAGTTTCTTGTGACTGGCGAGAAGGTTGGGTGGTTGCACCCTTGAGTACAAGGAGAAGAGCCAATGAATAGTATATCACTTTCGGGACATTCGTGGTTCGCTTTGGGGACAACAGAAGCAGACGGTCCGTTTGTTAGTGTTATCCGGATATTCACAAGATAGATTTACAGGATATGTCAACTACAGGATCTTTAGGATCCTTGTTGGCATCCAAAGGACAATTATAGTTGTGTGGATTGTAATCCCCATCCCTGAAAAAAATACCAAAAAAGAAATCAAGAAATCTGATATTTTTAAAATGTAGACTACTGGCAATATTTTTATAAATTTCATCGAAATTTATCTAGAACGGCAAACTTCTTGTAATTGTTGCAGAAAACTTCAGCATTTTTTTTTCTAAAAAATTACTGGTTTCCTAAAAAAGAACTAAAAGGTTTCCTAAAAAAGTTCTGCATATATGCTACAACAAGTATTTTGAATTAGTGGATTTTTTTTTAAATTCAACTATTCCAAATTTTTACCAGAAATTTAAAATAGCAAAATATACTTTGCTTAATAATATACATTCCGTATTTAGATAAAGCTAAATTTATTACTGAAATTTTCTTGTATGAATTACGACTCTCACAGCAACGTAGATTGTATTTTAGCATGGGAGTTACAAGATAAATCCTGTGTATAACGTGTCTTTTATTTTTACATTCTGCGCAGTTTTAGTTTCTATTAATGTTACATCTACAAAATAAATTATATTAGTCATTTAAGAGTAATTATGTAACATAATGTGAAATGTTTACTCTGCGCTGTATGAATTTTTATGTTGGAGATATGATTATTAATATTCATATTTATGGTTAGGCACCACAGTTTTTAAAGAGTATTTTTTAATATTTAATTGCAGATTTCTGGGATTGCAGTATGCAAAAATAATTATTTAAATATAGTAGTAGCATGGAACTTAATAAATATTAAATTAATATTTATTAAGTTATATTATAATATTTATAATTACATTAATAAATAATAAATTTAAAACCATTCGTATGTGCACCACTTCTTAATGTACAGGTAATGAGATTAATTATTTTATTTTTATGATGTGTTATCACAGCTGTGAACTTCTAACATTTTATTATATCACTATTTCTTTAATGTAAATTTTGCCTTGTTTAACCCTTTGCGGCGTGGTGGTTTCATAGATATACCACTTAATTTTAATTCCCATACGCCACATTGCTACCGGAATTTTGTTTAAAAAAATTACGGTTTATTGAATGCGTGAAACATAACTTTTCTTATTTACAAATAAAGTTTAACGATAAGCACGAAAAAAAAATGCAAAGAATTTTCTTTTTCAAATAAATTTGGTCGAGTTTTCTAGTGCCATTGTGACATTTCGAAATTAAAATTATGTGGTAGAAAATTCTACCATCAGAGCTCAAGGGGTTTAATACAGAAAGTTTAAAATTAATTAAACCTTTTTTTCCAAAAAATTTGGAGAACAAAAGCCTAAAAGTTGGCAGCTAATTTTTGTACATTTTTACGTACGACTCTTTACTAGTCTAGACAATATTGTTCTGAACGCATATACTGTAAGAAAAATGGTATTTTTCTGTTACTGAAAAAAAATCTTAATAATTACGTCTTCTTTCATGCCAACTTACATTCTTTTCCGCTCCCAGTAAAATTTAACAGAGGTTTTGCTCTTATTTAATCATATTACTTCGATGACTAAGTAACACAATATTTACTATAGAATTTTAGGAGTAAGATGAAATAATAAATGTTGGCAGTCAAGTACATCGATGACAAAAGGGCTGCGCTTTTTTTGTACAGTAAAATTTTAATTGAAACCTTTGCTTTATTTAAATGACAGATTGCGACGATTAAGGAAGGTAAAAATTAACATTAATTTTTTTGTGGTTTAAAAAAAGCGTAAGTCTTGGTAGCTATGGGTTTGTGGCTTTGAGATATTAATCTGCTCTAAAGTTTTGTCTGAATATATTATACGATTAAACTATTACAAATAATTTATTCTCCAACAATATATTCATGCAGAATTGCCAAAATTTTCATATGATACTTCCGACGTTGTCTGTTTATATTTTATAGCGAATTTGAGGCTTGTTTTTCTTGTTTGATTATAAAATGATAAAATATAACAGAACTGTTATGAAGATTATAGTAAAAAATGCTATTGTTTTCCTAAAAACGGCGCAGGACAGTGCACGTTTTAAAAGCAAATTACTTAGTTTCGAAAACGAGGATTTAAGTTACTGTTTTCTGACACGATACTCACATTACCATAACGAGAACTGTCAAAATCAGATATGCCTTCAAAATCAACCCTTTCTTTGAAAATGTGGACATGTGCTCGTAAACACTTCTTAGATTCTAATTATTTCATGTGTAGAAATTTGGAGAATTTAGAAGGCTTAAAAATTATTGCGGTGTGCTAAATGTTATTAAAAACAATTAGTACACATTTAATTGCGTTTCATGCCTTCTTATTTGCAACATTTTTTTCAACTTATACATTCTTACTGAAAACAACTATGTTGAAAAAAAAAAAAAAAAAAAAAAAAAAAAAAACTAGGATTCCTTGTTGCTCAAGTAAAACCTTTAAAAATATATCATCGACACACACACACACATTTATATACATTAAAGTTTGATTTTTTAATACATTGTACCGCATAACTATTATACAACATTTAATCTTCAAAAATGTATTCACGCACGAAGTCTTTTTAAGGTAATTTTTTGTGTTCACTTCATTTACTGGAAGAGCTTGAATTTTCTTCTTATTATTTTTAAAAGGAAATATTTCTTCATATGTTTGACATATAATTTTATCTCAAGCGTGAACAAGGTTTAAGCTTCATTTGACCTTTGCGTTTCTCAGTTTTTTATTCAGGCATTTTTTTCTTTTAACGATTGACTAATTGTATGCATAATATAGTTTAGTAATGTTTAACACTCCAGATGAAATAAAAATTAAAAATGAGCTTAAAACTTTTTATTAAGGTATTGCAGATTTTTGAGATAAAAATAAAATAAAAATAAAATTCAGTATGTTTAATTAATTAAAAAAGTATTTCTCCAACTAATTTTACTTCTTTATTTTTTTTAAATTGTTTAATTAAAGTTACCAATCCGTTTAACTATAAAGAAAGTTTCTAAAAAAAAGGAAAAAGTTTCTAAGGGTTTTAAGTTTAATTTGTTTTGGCAAATAAATTTAACAAGAAAATACTTTCATTGTTAAGTGAGGGAAAATTTAAAATTTTGTGATTGTAAAACGTATTTTGTAACAACACAATCCTAATAAATACTGATAAATATTAAACCTTTTCCAGTGCAATTATTTTAGTATGTTTTTCATCAGAAACCATAATAAATAGAGTTTAAATTTATGAAATGAAAATTGTGTATAATTATTTAAAAATTTAAAAGCCATATGTTACTTTCTGAATAAAAATTAAACCCCCGAGGTTCACATTTCATTTAGGTTTCACCCCATGGAACAATGAATAAAGAACTAACTTACTAAAAATAGCGAAGCTTCAACTTTAACCGATTTCACATGGGCTCATCACCGCTAATTTATACCAGTAATTTTGATTAAAAATTATATCCTTATTTAAAGCTTTATTAATTTACAACTTTAGTCAGAACACCATTTAACACATTTTTTGTTTCTGGGTAATAAATATCATTTTCTAAATGGATCCATCATTAGAAAAATATATATATATTATTTTCCAAAAACTTAGTTTTTGTGCTCAGGACAATGAAAGGATGAAATTGTAACTTACATTTAGGAAGCTGTTATGAGAAAAACTCATTAAACCCTTTGTGCTCCGGTGGTTGAATTTTCTACCACTTAATTTTAATTCCAAAATGTTCATATTTATTTGAAAAAAGTTTTAATGCATTTTTTCGCGTATGTCATAAACGAATTTTTGCTTTGAAAAATATTGGTGCCAATGTGATATTTCAATTTTTGAAGAGATTTACTCACCAGAAACCAAAGGATCAATTGTCAGTATCTTAAAAATTAACCCCTTGAAGGGCGGTCGGATAAAATATAGCCCACCTAATTTTAATTGCCAAATGGTACACTGGCACCAGCAATGAAAAGTTTAATTTTATTATATATGAGACTTGAAGCTTTTACCTTTTCGAAATTAAATTTTCTTTAAATTCTGGTGTTACTCACTTCAGTATTTACTAATAAAAGTACTTTACACCAGAAACCCTTTGAGCTCTGGTGGGTAATTTTTTTCAAAATTCCAAATGTCACACTGCCTCCAATATTTTGCAAAGAAAAAAAATCAGTTTACGATATATACGAAAAAAGTCATTAAACATTTTTTAAACAAATTTTGTCGAATATTCCTGAGCCATTATGTGATTTCGGAATTAAAATTAAATGGCAGATAATTCAACCATCAGAGCTCAAAGGGTTAAAAATAAATCCTTATTAGTGCCAGATTTATAAAAAGACTGTAAATGGTGTTGACATAGGGTTTTTGTTTTCGCCAATTATATTATATTTGAAAAAAATCTATTAACATTGGTACCAAATAAATGAAAAATGTAAATGTTAACACCTATGTAAATACAACTCTGAAAGCCACAAAAATTAAGTTTCAGGGTTATAACTACTATTTTTTTCTACATACTTGTTACTAAAAGAAACAAAAATTAAAACTGCCAGACCAGATGCAGAAGTTTTTTAAATTTTGTTATACAGGATAATTACTGTGAAAAACAGATATTTTATTTTTTGCTGTATATTTACTTTGGCGATAGTCAGCCCCTGCGTTTGTGTATATTGTGAATATCTAAATAAGCTCCTGTAAGTGTCAATGAAGGAGATTATAATACCCGTGCCAACTTCCACCAGCAGAAAGAATAGAAATTTTTGCCATCCATGTGAGAGAAATGTTGCATTAACCCTTTAACGATCAGAGCATTTTCATTGCTAAGATGTTGAAATAAATGAATGACACCGGTAATTAAGAACAAATATATTTCTAAATAAGAAAACGTGATTTTTCACATACATAATAAAAGGGATATTTCTAGATAAAAATACCGGTGTTGTTGTTGCATATTGGAATTAAAATTTTGTGGTTTTGTGGCGAAACCAATGAACGTTAAAGGGTTAATGAGCTACTAATTTAGACGAAATTTTGCATTCAAAATTTATGGGTGGAAATTTGCTCCGGCGATAATCAGAAACCTTTGATTCGAATCTGACGCCCTTTTTTACAACCCTCTCAAATGATTCATTTGGAACAATGTTGCCTCATTTTTTTTCTTTTTTTGCTTTCCGAATTTTTACCCCCCCCCCCCAGGGGGATACCTTCTTTAGGTATTCACGGGCTTCACAACCCCGGGCACCTGAGTGATCTTTCTCTTTTCCTTTTCCTCTTACTCCTCTTGTCTTCCTTTCATCTTTGTTTCATTCTCGTTGTGGTTTCCTTTTCGAAGGTGAGGGCAATTCTGTATGAGCCGATGTCATCCTGTATATCGACTCATGGAGAATTGTAAACCACCCACGTGTTGGCCGTGCGTGGCGACCCGTGTCCCTGGGAAGGGGGATCCTGGCAGTTGAGGGAAACCAACACATTGCTTTGGCTTCTGCTTCAGGAGACGGGAGGTGCATATTAGTCCCGTATGTATCAATCGGCTGGTCAGCTGACTTTTGTCACTGGTTTTAGGGATCAAGGGATCGAGCAAATACTAGTCATCTTGTTAAGGGGGGAGGCTGACATAGTTTTGTCTTGTGACCGTACGGGCCCTGGTTAGCACTGTTGCACGAATGTGCATTCCCTTGTTGGGCTCGGTAGTGGGTGGGGCAGCCGGGGGTCTGAATTTTATTATTTTTATCATGGATGGAAAAACTTCATTTCCTTCTATCTCTCACCCTAGTGGAGAGCAACAAACTGTACAGACTTCTTCCTTTACTCCTTTTTTATCATTAAGCGTACTGATAGTCACTGATAGTCGATTGCTCATTTAAAAAAACTTCACATTTTCTCATTGCCAAAACATTTCAGTCTGTCTTGCAGGGCTCCCAAATGGTCCGCGAACTGAACATCAGAATTTTTTTAGAGAAATTTTCTTTTTAGATTTTTCTTGCAAATTGTCCAGAAACCGCCTTTGGGAGTTGATTCTAGCTCAAACATATCATGAAATTTTCTATTAAAAATACTGATGTTCAGTTCGCGGACCATTTGGGAGCCCTGGTCTTGGGAGATGGTCATTCTCTCAAAAAACTACAATCTGGGGATTTGCTAGTTAAGGTTTCTGCAGCCAAACAATCGCAACTTCTCTCTAATTAGTCCTCAATAGGAACCTTTTCTGTTTCTTTACAAACTCATAAAACATTAAATACAAGCCGCGGTGTGATATCCGAAACTGACCTTTTATACTCCACCAAAGATGAACTTCTAGAAAATTTAAAATACTAAGATATCATTGATGTTCGCCGTATCACCATTCGTAGAAATCAGCAGATAATTCCTAATAAACACATCATTCTAACTTTCAAAAGTCCAACATTGCCAACAAGAATTAAAGCTGGCTATCTAAACTGCCCAGTCCGACCATATATACCAAACCCTCTCCGATGTTTTAAATGCCAGCGTTATGGCCATACCAATACCAATGGCCAATGTCGTGGCAATGTTACCTGTGCACATTGTGCACATTGTGCAGAAGTTGGCAACGACAGTAAAACTTGGAAAAACTTCAACGCTGTGCAAATTGCAAAGGTGATCATGCATCATACTCTCGCCCTTGTCCTATTTGGACCCGTTTAAAAGAAATTCTTACTCTAAAAATTACCCAGAATTTATCTTACCCCGATGCCCGTAAAGTTGTTGAATTCAGAACCCAACCCCATCCGTGGGAATTTCCTAGTCCAGCCTACTTAAGAAGCAATCTAAACCTGTAAGACACATTAGTACTCAGACTGACTCCCCTTTTCCACTTTTTTCCCCTTTTCCACTTTTTTCCCCTTTTCCCCTTTTGTCCTCTTTTCCGCTGTTACCAGAGTTTTGCCAAAATTAGTGCTTTGGAAACCTTCATCAGAGCCTGTAAAAATCGAATATTGTATTAGTCAAAGAGAGAAAAAGAGAGCAAAGAGAGAAAATCATGTCATAGCCCATCTACCACTAATCTCAAAGATCCAAAGCAATTAAATACATATATAGAAGAGGCTATGGAGTCGACATCATACGACTCAAGTGATGATGAAGAAAATGTTGTTTTTGAGGAGTATAAGCCTCAATGATGTCATCTTTTTAAATTTCGTGTGCTTCAAACTGTTTTATGTATTTTTGGGTATCATCTTACCCATTGTTTATATTTTAACAATCATCACTTTGATGTTTACACATTTTAATTATAACTTGATTTTTTAACTATGGTCTGTGGACTTTTTTAATCAGTTTTATTTATATATGTCATTATTTTTTACACTTACATTGTTTTTATGCTTGACTTGCTAGTATTTTTTATACTTTCAATTTTAGTTCTCATTTTGATGCTGGATTTTTGTGTCATTCATAAATATATGTTTTAACTTTGTCTTTGTCATGGCGCAGCATGTCCCCAAAGCGACCTTGCGCCATAAAACCCTATATAACCAACCAACCGAATTTTCACTAGTAAATTTTAATAATTAGTGTTGTTTTATAATTTAATAGATATTTTATAAGTAAAACAAAAGAAAATTGCTATTCAAAATTTCATATTTCTAGATTAAAAAACCATCAGAGTTTGCGACACTGCTTACAAATGGTAGAATCTACGCTATATATTTTCACCTCTTTATTTATAGCTCCATTGCATTCCCTGGTATAAACGTCTTAATACTGATGATAATTCTTAATGATTAAAATATTTATAAATTTAGTTTGCCTGTCCGCGCTGTACCTGCCGCAGTTGTACTCGGATTTTCATGCAATCGAAATATGGTAATTATGGTCATAGTGGCATTATATGAATTGTATTTCCAGTGTGTAGCATTAATAATTCATTTACGGGGGCGCTAAAAATAATTCCATTACATTATGGCAGGGGTGCAAAAATCTAGGCACCAGAGGGTAGTCTCTCACCACTAAAATTTTAAAGTTTTTTTCGCTCAAAATTTAATAGCATTCTAGCAGGAGTTTTACACGAAATATTAGACGAAGAAAAAAGAAATAAATTTTGTGGTGAGAAACTGCCTGCTGGCGCCTAGATTTTTGCACCCTTGCATTATGGTATATGGGGAAAATTGTTTGCAGATATTTTAACCCCTTATGCATTAGCGTTGTTAACGGTTGATATCACTAGCCACTAGTGTTTCCACATGTGGCAGATTTTTTTTTTTTTTTTTTTTTTTTTTTTTTTTTTTTTAATAGAAATTTTGAATTTACAGCACAAAAATTTAATTGATAATTTTCTTTCACTTTATTTATAGAAAATGAATCTTCTTGCAATGCAACAATTAGAGTTAATGCTTTCTGGGGAAAATTTGAAATGTCTAATTTAAAAATTAGCCAGTAGCATGTCGCACGCTGCAGGCATCTTAGTCAGAAATGTATTGATGCCAACACCTCTTAATTATTCCGGAGTCTGATCAAAAATTTGCATCCTCAAACCGGTAAAAACTATATAAGAAAATGCATTTTCTTTCAACGATGTAAATCTCCCATTTTATTTTGAAATTTTCGGTCAAATAAAATTTCTGGTTGAAAACATCATCTTAGATTAGACTCCGTCATAAATTAAGAGATGTTGGCATCTATGGAAATAACCAAAATAGATAGACATGCGCTGCAGAAATCATTGAGTGACAACGTTAATGAAAATATGCTATTTCAAATGAACTGAAACTGATAAAAAACACTAAATTTCTGTACAAGATGGTTACAATAGAATAAAGCATTCGAAGTAGTTGTCATTCATGCACAGGAACACACAAAAAATAGGTTCTAGTACATTTTCTAAGCAATAGTTTCTGGAATTGCGCTTTCAGTTTCGCTGAGCGTCTTAAATTTATGTATTTTTTATGTTATTTGTTGTATATAAATTTTATGCCTCGTATAAAGGGCTGTATAAAGCAATTTACGTACCGTTCTCCTCTCCGAGTCTAAATAACGATGAAGCGAAAATTTCAACTGTTTTATGTATTTCCCAATCTTACTAAGTTTTTGCATGCATGTTGTTAATAGATAAACATCTATATAGCACATACAGAGCCACTCAAAGAAATCGGAAATTTTCCAACGGTAGACAGGAACAGCTGAAATTGGTTTTATAAACGAGTTTTGCATTTCCATGTGGTTACATTAGACATAATATTTTAGCTTATTAAACGGTACAGTTTTGTTCAATTATTCTAAATGTGTATGAAAATGTTTCCCAATCTATGTTTGGTGCATAGTTTTTTTCTTCCTTGTTTCAATTTTGCTAGGAATCATTTTCTCGAAATAAAAATATTTCACATACACTTTGTTATTATCTGCAAGAAAAATATACTCCAGCCCTTTTGTCTTTATAGAATACAAGAATAGGCATCAGTGGCCAAATACATGACGAATCTCACTCCGCAAATGTATCCAAGGGTTATCCAAATGTTCCTTTGCAACGAATTTTAATTAGATATGACAGTTTGATCTCGTTTACTTTTCTAAAATTTTAATATTGTAATAGAAATAACCAAAAGAATTTTTTCCTTCATTTAATGATTCACATATCGTAATAACTTAAAGGAAATTATATTAGGCTCCTTAACGGTATTGTGAATCTTAATGGTTCTTTTTTCTAAACAGAATTGAGAGTGAGCATGACATATTAATTAAGGCGTAAATAGAAGGGAATTTCCCATTTCAAATAAGCGGGTTTAATCAAGAAATCTGAACTAAAAATTCGCAAACTGCCAACACTGATTCCTAAATTAGTCCAGAAAATTTTACAAAGTAATTTTCTATTATTTTAAAGACTAAATGGCAACATTACATACATCAACAATCGCAAATAAATTATTTGGTGAGATTCCAGAATTAATGAATAAAAATATAGCGTTGCCTCTGAGTTTCATCGTGGAAATATAGCAAATGATTTTTTTTATTGTAAAGAAACTGCTGTCATTGTCACAACTGTGAGATATTTCTAAATTTAACTGAAATTTTACTCCTTATTTTTTATAATGCTCTTTTAAGACCAAGAATAAACGGTTTCCACAAATTATGTGATAATTCTAATTTATTCTTACCTAAATAACAACATGATCATAAACATTATTTAAAATAATTTTTATAAAGTACATTTCAAAAACAATTTGTTAAATAAAATCCTATTGGACCACATATTTATGTCAGTGATTAAACATTAATCATTAGAAAAGCAAGAAGCTAGATTAATTAGTTATATCAATTTCAATATATGCTCACTAGGTATCCATTTAGATCTATTATATTATTTTAATTTAACTCATAATAAATGTTTGTCGATTAAAGCTGTACATTTAATAAATACATAAAAGATGTGAAACATATATTTATAAGCGTAATCCCATTTATCGAATATAAACCTTCCTACCCTGAATGGGTCTAATCGACCCAGTCCTATAATGCGTTTCATTCGATTCAAACCAGTAAATTTTTCATAAAGTAAATTAAATAAATAACACATAGAATTAGATTAAATAAGTATGTTAAATGGATTTAAATAAAAATTCTGGTGTGAAATATTTTAATCGAGTTGGAGTAAAATTTCAACAGGGTAGGAAGGTTAATGTGACATATAATAATATGTAACACCATATCATTGTCATATAAAAGGTATATTTATTATTCTCATTGTAATTTTACGGCTTATTGTTCATTATAACGCTCTGTTTATGCAAATAGTTGAAAAAATAATTTATTTATATCTAAATAATAGCTTTTCTGCATATTTAATTCTCTTGATTGTGAAGCATATTTTTGTGCTTTATTACTTAGAAATACAGTGCTCCCAATGGTTTGTTTTTTCAAAACCAGTATTATTTAAAAAATATATAAGTGATGGTTTTAAGTATAGCTGTCAACTTTTATGTTTTTCCCTACCACTAAAATTTAAAAGAAATTTTTGTAATTTTAAATTGCAGAGTTCGCCGATTGAAATTGAAAACAATTATTAGTATATTTTACTGGTAGAAAACAAAAGATTAAAATTTGACACAGATGGTTTTAGCAACATTTGAAAGAAAATCATTTATAGGTATGTTTTACGAAACTTTCAAATGCAGTTTTTCTTTGAAAAAAATAGATTCCATAACACAGACCGAAAAGAAGTCCTGCAAAGTACAAAAATTTGAACATTTGTATTCACATTAATTTAAACATCATGATGTTTAAGTTTAAAAAAAAGTTTACTGTTTGTTCAGTGTAGAGATTCTATACACTGTGCAAACAAGAGACTTTCTTCTTTTTCTCCCACAGATGATAGTTTCGAAGAAAACCCCCATATCTATTGATGAAAACCGATGCTTTATATCGCTTTAAATAACATGCGTAACAAGTACGCATAAAATATAATATAACTTTCTTCTTAGGTTACAAATTTTGTATCAGATTTGTAAAAATTCCGGTAGGAAAAAAGTATCTTAGTTTGGAAGCATGTATTACTTCATAATCCTTTTTTGTAAGCCAGTTAGGCTTGTTTATTTTAAAACTTACATTGGATAATTTTTCCATAATTTGATATGGACCAGAAAAAGGCGGACTTAACTTCCGAGTATTCGGATAATGAAATTCTTCCTCTATGCCAAGGTCACCAGGTTTAAAAGGCGCTTCCACAAACTTTAAATCATACCTGACTATTTTTCAAGTGATGTTCACTTGTTCTTTCCCGCAAGACATGGTGACGTCACAGAGACGTCGTTGTGAAGTCACATTGTGACTTTGTGACCGTCGATGTGACGTCGCGTGACGTCGATGTGAAGTCACAGTGACTAAAATGTGAAGTCGTTATGGCCGTTTTAGAGCTCGTTTGTGACGTCACATTGTGACCACTTTGTGAAGTCACGGTGTGACCAAAATGTGAAAAATGTGTCATTTGTGACAAAATTGTCTTTGAAACTGTGACTATTCTGTGACGATAGTGACAAGATTGTGATGACACTTTGTGACATTTTTGGGAATATTTTGTGACCTGTGACGATTTTGTTATTAATTTTGTGACGGTGGCTACATTGTCAGTGCTGTAATGTTACACTGGGACACAATTATACAGTTATGAACATTGATATATAGTGTAAAATCATTTACATCTTTTACAAAACTTTATTATAATTTGGCAACATATCTCAATTCAAACTTGAAAGCTGCTATGAAAAGAAAGCATCAAAAGAAAGTTACTGAATCAAACTGCAATGCCCTACAGATTTTAATCTTTGTTACATATTTTTTTCTGTTGAAATAAATGGAAATATTTAAGACAATTGAATATTCGATGTATCACAATTATTTGAAATTTAGCTATTTGTTTTTTAAAAAGCATTAAAATTGTGAAAGAAACATTTCTGTTAAACCTTTTAAGCGGCCTTCAGATTTTTTCCTGAATATTTAATGATTCATTAAATATAAGCAATCAAAACATATTTTGTTTTGATAAAGTGTGTATAGCATTGCAGGTTGATGCAGAAACTTTTTTATAACAGCTCTCAAGTTTTAATTGAGATATATCGTCAAAATATAATAAAGTTTTGTAAAAGATGTAAATGATTTTACCCTATATATCAATGTTCATAACTATATAATTGTATCTCAGTGTAACATTACAACACTGGCAATGTAGCCACCATCACAAAATTAGTAACAAAATCGGCACAGATTACAAAATATTCACAAAAACGTCACAAAGTGTCTTTACAATCTTGTCACTATCGTCACAGATTATTTTATTCACTGCAAATGTGATTATTTTATTCATGGCAAAACAAAGACATTGATATAAATTTTGTATTAAATCAGCCCGTAAGGCTTCACAGTAGTCACTAAAAAGACCCGGATGATAATTTTAAGTCTATGGGTATGTTCTTTTTAAATATCTCGCTCAAATTTTAATATTTTTATATGTTTTTTTCTTCATAGGATAGCTGAGGACGATCCACAACCTGCCTAGTTTTTCTTTTTCGATTTTGTTTATATATTTTTTATATTATGATGGTTTCAATTTCAGAACCGGTTTTGAAATTTAATTTTTTTTTAATCCGAAGCCAAAATTGAAAAAGTAAAAACTAGACTCATTGTTGATCGTCCTCAGCTATCCTATAAAAAAAATCCATGTAAAAGTATTAAAATTTGAGCGACATATTTGAAAAGAGTGCTCCCATAGCCCTCTAAGCGTTTGTCCCGTAATATTCCGTACACTAAGCTCCAGGTTTTACTGCAATATAAGCAATGTTTAAGATATTATAATTCTATAAATTTAATGAATTTTCAAAGCATTGAAGAATGATTAAGACTCTCAAGGATTACATTTATATTCCTAAATAAGATTTTTTATGTAATATTGAGAGAATCATATTTTATTTGCATTTAAAACAAAATGCAGAGAAAACAACATTACAATTTTACCCATTTGCAAGACGCTTGGAGGGATAGACTTTACATTATCATCCGTGTCTTTTTCTGTGACTAGTGTTGCGTCTTAAATTCTATAATTATGTGGCTGAAAAACACGGTCAGGGCACTTAAATGGTATAGAAACATATATGATAAATGTGTTGACACAGTTTTTAAATCAAACAACTATTTTAAAGGCAATTTAATTTTGAAACTGCAAATGCTCGAATGTTGTTTTAGATACGTAAAAAAAATAAATTCAAACATAAAAATAATAAATTATGGATATTTGTTATACTTTTGATAAGCAGAAAATGACACACTTCTCATCAATATTGTCAATATACAAATAAAAAAATTATAAAATATACAAACTTACTTTTGCAATTATCTATTCCTAGCTATCTCTAGGTTTTTAATTTTACAAAATTTACAAAACTTAAGTTTACATTTTACGAACAACGATCTGAAACTAATCCATTGATAAACGTAACTTTAGTATGAAAACAAATATAACTCGTACCAATAATACAAGTAAATGAGAATTCTAAAAATTATATTTTGGAAACAATTGCTATTTAGGAAGATAGTAACAATAAATAAAATCTTATTTTTCAGCTCACTGTAAAAGTAATTGACTTTTGGGCATGTTGCAGATATTTAGAAGGGGTAATTTTACATCAAAGTTTGCCTGCAGTAAAAAACATATTTAAAAAAAGCTTATTGATTAAAATAACTTTAATAATTGATTGCCAAAATTACACCTTTATTTATGAAAATATACACATTAAATAATAACATAATTAAATAATATTTTTTTTGTGTGTGTCCATTTTGGCATGTAAAATTTAAATACAAAATTTGATTATTTAGGTTTTTTAAGTTATGTAAAAATATTTAATGCACTATAAACATTACTGAAACTGTCTACAATGGGTGTTCATTATTATAAAATGACTAATTAATTATCCCAATAATGAACACCTCTCTTAAAACCTTAAAAATAAAGGACATTTTTAAATGGTCATTAGTATATAAAATTCAAAATTTGCTATTACTATTTAAACAAAAACATTCAAATTTTGTAAGAAAATAAAGAATACCAAAATTTATTAAATAAAAGCAGCTCCTAGCATATTCATTAAGATTTTCACTGAAAAACAGTGGAACTTTGAAACATTATTTTCTGCTTCCTGATTCGTTTAATTAATAGTTGTCAAAAATAGCCCGGACTGTAATACATGCTAATGGAAATTATGAAAAAATAATTAAAGCAAAATATTAATTAGTTATTGTTTTATAAACCAAAAAACATGAAAGGTGGTCCATTTCTGGAAGACTCTCTATTGCTAGCATACCTACTCTATGAAACTTCTGACCATAAATTTAAAATAAAACCATATACATGTTAAATAAAGTTATTAATATTTTATTTACAAGATTAGACGGTAATTATAAATAAGAAATCCATTTTAATCATGATGATATTAATAGTGCATATAATACATATTTTAAAATTTAGTGTTATTTCTAAAGCACAGTCATATTTTAACACTTATTTATTGATTAACTTCTAAATTTTCATTCAGACTTATAGTTGTTATACTTTGAAAATATTTCAATAAGAATGTTTATCAATTGAGACCTTTTCACCCGCTATTATTACTTCTTTTATAAATTTTATAATATTTGTTAGGTTAAAAAATACATTAAACAATTATTATTATTATTATTGCATATTCACGATCTCTTTCAATAGTTCTTTTTGTTACCCTATTTCTTATAAATTTCTCTTCAGAGCAGATGCAATTAAAAAAAAAAAAATAAAACTATGCCATGTTTCATAACATTCCTTGATACAAAAATTTTAAAAGTATGTTTACAAATAAGCTTATTTAAAAAAAGGATTTCTATATTAAATATTTTAATTAGCATAAAATGTTTAGTAATTGTATAAACGATTGATTATAATACTCTTCCATATGCTGCTATATTTATGGAAACATTTTGTTTTAACCAGATATTCTAAATAAAGAAACAAATTAGATTAAAATGCAATTAAAATCACTAATTTTAATAACCTTATCCAAATTATTGATGGTGAAGTTTTCTATATAAACAAAATAAATAATGTTTTTGAAAAGCTAACTAAAATCGTTTTAATAATAACAATAATGATAAAGCAAACAGCAAAAAGAAAAAAAATCATACCTATGTTTTGTTGACGTTTTTCTATCCAAATTGCTTTTTGCCGATCTTGTTAAGTTCAATATTAATTATTGTGACACAGACTAGAATCATTTTCACCAAGCCAGCGCCACAATAATTCTCTTGAACTCATTTTTTGCTTTATATATCAGCTAAAAATTGCTCTTGAGGATTTTCTTGTTTAAATTTTTAAATCCGTTTTAATACGCGCACAACTGCCATATGCTCTCCAGCAAACTTATTTCTGGCACCTTAGAACTTTATTTTATTCTCCGGTAAAAAGTCGTCTGCAGACGAAGATGAATTTTTTAATGCGCATGACCGTTTATTTCATTTTGTAAACAACAGATTTGGAAGTTAAAAACACAATAATTTAATAAGAGTGTCTCTAGCTAAACTTTTTTATTTATTATTTAATTAATGAATTTGGTAATTTATCTTTTACTTTTGCCAGTTTCAAAACAAAGTAAAAAATTATTCATAAACCTTTTTTTTTCTTGTAAATAATATTAACAATTAGATTTTATTAGATAAAACATAGTTTAAATTTTTTAAATGTATAAAAATAGATTTAATGGTGATAATATATTTTTTGAGTAAAGTTATCAAACGTAGTTAATACACATCTTCTTAAAAAATAAAAAAAGTGTTATAGAGAATGAAAAGTTTTTCTTTGTCAATCTGTAATTTTTTTCATATTATATTTCTGTAGGAAAAAAAATCTTGTAAAGTAACTTTTTAAAAAACATGCTTCACAACAGACTAAAACAAAAATTGCAAGAAGATTTTTGCCGTACAAGTTAAGTTCAATATTAATTATTGTGATACAGACTGGAATGATTTTCACCAAGTCAGCGCAACAATAATTCTTTTGAACTCAATTTTTATTTGATATATCAGCTAAAAATTGCTTCAAGAATTGATTAAAAAGTTTTTTAAGTTCATGTTTTTGTCACATTGTGATTTTAAAAAGTGGTGGTATTATGTCACATATTTGTGACGAACGTTACATGAAGTGACATCACAGTGACGTATTTTTTTATATTGCCAAAACAAAAACACAATTTTACATTAAACGTCATGTTTTAGAGACTTTTTGTAATTATTTTAAGTTTTCTAAGATGTTCACATCTAAGTCACAATGCGACGTCACAGAGTGGTGGTATTTTGGTCACAGATGTGATGTGACCACAGTGACTTGCAGTGACGTCACAGTGACGTCACTGTGACCATCCATGCTATGTGGGTTGGAAAGCCTCTTTTCTGGCTTCCTCTACAGGGGGATAATAATTTTCATTGCCTAATACTGTTGGATAAGGTAATTGGCCGAACATCAAGTATGCAATGGGGTACTTGGTTACCGAATGAGGTGTGTTATTGTACTCATTAATTACTTCCTGCAGAATTTTGGGCCATGGGACGTACGTTTGAAGGGGTAGAATTTACTTTAAGCCTTAGTTGGGTGCAAATTGACTGATTCACACGATCATTTTTCCCATTACACAGTGGTCTGTGATAAGAAGTAAGTATTTTTTTTACATTCTGCTTATGTACCCATTTACGAAGTTTAGACGCTGTAAACGCAGGATTCCTATCCGTTAAAATTTTCTTGTTAAGCTGAACATTAAAAATCTGTTTAAGAATATTAATGTAGATTTCAGTTGTAACATTTTTAGAGGCAAAACCTCAAACATAACGAGTAGCGTGATCAATGGCTATGTGCATATACTTTTTGCTGAATTATAGTAGTTAAAATCTCCTAATGAATCTAATGATATTATATCGAAAGGTAATTCTGCAGGTGGTAATGCCTCAAGAAGACCAAATTTTGGTTGGTGTGATTTTTTGTTCAGTTGGCAGACCTCACAATGCTTGACAAATTGTGTAATATCGTGGGTCATGCTGCTCCAATAGTATTGTGGGGAAATTAAATTTAACATTTTTTGGATTCCGGGATGGCCAAATTCTTTATGAGTATTTATTAATAATTTCTCTCTCAAGGAGAAAGGTACTACAATTTTTTAAACCCTTTTTGTGAATTATTACAATGCCATTAACTTTTTGAAATTTAGGCCCTGTTATGTTATCTAATTGTTGGTGTTATTTCATTTCATTTGACGTTAATAAATGAATATGGGAATTTACATAAAAAGTGGGTTTTCTTGAAAGCATGTCTGCTTCAAAATTGGTGGATCCTTTGTTATATTTTACAGTATAATTTTAGTGACCATCTGAATAACCTACCTGTTAAATGCTTCACCTTCTTAAGCCATACTAAGGAGGCATGGACACTATGTATTGTAAAAGGTTTTCCGTGAAGGTAATAATGGAATTTGTCAAGGGCATCGATTATTGCTAGACATTCCAGTTCTGTGATAGATTAATTTTGCTCGTAGGGCCTTAATTGTCTCGAGCGGAACGCAATGGGATGCAAGTTCCCTGTTTCATCCATTTATTTTAAGAGAGCACCTACGGCTTCCTTTGAGGCATCAGTATAGACATGGCATGGGAGATTAGGATTGAATAATTTTAAAATAGGCCTAGAAATTAATGCGTTTTTAAGCAATTAAAATGATTGTTGGCAGGCATCTGCCCAAGGAGCATCTTTCTTTAACAATTTATTTAGAGGGGCTCTAATTTTAGCATACTTGTCTATGAATTTGTGGTATACGCTTACAGAACCAAGGAACCTTTGCAATTCTTTAACGTTTTTTGGAGGGATTAATTTTTTAATAGTTTCGGTGTTAGCATTGTCTGGTTTTATTTGGCCGTTACTAATATCATAACCGAGGAAGTCAATTTGAGATTTAGCAAAGTTACATTTGGAAAATTTTAATTTTAGATTTTCTTGACGGAAAATGTTAAATATAGTTTTAAGGTGATCCATATGCTCGGCATAGGAATCGGAATAAACTATAAAATCATCAAAATAATTGGTAGCAAAATTAACTTTATGTTTATCTACGATTCTTCGAAGAGCTCTTGCAAATTGAGCTGGGGCATTTTTATAGCCAAAAGGAAGAACCAACCACTCATAAAGACCTTGAATGGTTGCGAAGGCCAACTTTTCTGTGTCTGAAGGATGAAGTGGTATATGCCAGTAGCCAGAGGCTAAATCTAGCATGGAAAAATATTTGGCATTGACAAGTCTGTCCAAATGCCAATCTATACGGGGCAATGGTTCCGAATCAGTTTTACAAATGGCATTGATTTTTCTGTAATCAATACAGAGTCGCGTTTTACCCTCTCCTTTTTTATATGCCAGAGTAACGGTAGAGGAATAAGGACTGCAGGACTCTTTAATAAGTTTAGCTTCCAGTAATTCTTGTATTTGTTTTTGAATTTCTTCATTGTCCCTAGGAGATGCACGGTAAGGTCGAAGCGTGATAGGAAGTTCCGAGGTGAGAGTTACCCGCTGAGGTTCCCATCTGACTCTACCTACGTCATATTTATTGCGTGAAAAAATATCCTTGAAGTCGCTTAGAAGCCCTTCCAACTGTAAATTCTCTTCAGTAGTACAATGACTAAAATTTTTGTCATCATAATCCGAGAGAATTTGAATATCACGATAACATCGTCCTTGTTGAGACAAAATTTCTTGATTTGATTTGGAAGGAGAACGAAGCGGCTTCTTGCAATTCATATCACCTGTTAACCCTTTGAGCTCTGGGGTATAAATTTCTTCAAAATTCCAAATGTCACACTGGCACCAGTATTTTGCATAGAAAAAAAAACCGGTTAATGATAAACACGAAAAAATGCATTAAACCTTTTTGAAGTAAATTTGGTCAAATTTTCTAGTGTCATTGTGACATTTTGGAATTAAAATTATGTGGTAGAAAATTCTACCAGCAGAGCTCAAGGGGTTAAAGTTAAGGTATGATTGAATGAGTTTCCCTGAGAAATTTGATTGGAAATGTTTTGATCATACTTAAGAATGACTCCATCCTGAGTCAGAATATTCGAGTAAAAGTCCATCGTAATATGGAATTTTTGTAATCCTGGGGTTCCCAGTATCGCATATGGCGAGAATGACCTAACTAGGTATAAGGTGCTATTTTGCCTGATATTTTCTATTTTGAGGGGTACGTGAAGTTTTTCAGAAATCTGAACTTGTCCTTGTGTTTGATTAACATTAAGAGGATGACAGCTTTGAATAGACGTCATATCCAAAGCTGCAACTAAGTTTTCTGGAATGAGGGAAAGGGTACTTCCGCTATCCAATAAAAATGGTATTTGAACCTCGTGACAAGTTTTTGGATACGTATGATTATAGTAATTTCCATATTTGATGTGCCCCGGGACTATAAACCGTCATAAAGCATCATGGGGTATTCCTTGATCAGGGGAATACCCATGGGCATTTTGTGATTGAAACTGATTACTATGGGTTGCCAAATTGGGGTTCATTGTTGTTCCTGTACTGCCCTGGACATCATATTTATGGAGTAAAGTATGATGTCTTCGATGGCAATTTTTACAGCTCATCTTGGAGGGACATTTATTTGAAAAGTGGCCACTACGCAGACAATTTATACATAATTTGTTTAGTTGGACAGTTCTCCAACGGTTATCTAAGGGCATGTTTGTTAATTTTCTGCAGGTATGTTGGACAGCCGAATTAAGGGAAACACCGCATTTAGCATTTTCTTGAATTTTGGGGAATTTATATTTATCGGGAGAATCTCGGGAATAATTTATATTTCTTACATCAGTTTTAGTTGGATTCTCCAACGCTAGCATACTTTTGGCATGAGTCTCTAAAAATTTTAAAAATTCCGTGAGACTAAGCATATCATTATGAGTAAGAGAGAACTCCCATCGTTCTTTTAGATTATCATTTAGTTTTTGAATTATAGCATAAATTATCATGTTATCCACCAAAGCATTTTGAGTCAGGTTCAAAGACTCTAGAATTCGAAGTGACTCATTACAGGTATCTATTATGTCAAAAATAGCTTTAGAGGAAGAGGGGCAATTTTTCATGTTTTTTAAATTGTATAACTTACTTACTTGTGCTATGGCAAAATCCCTAGTTTTATCGTAGCGAGCGCAGAGAGTGTCCCATGCATTTTTATAATTGGCTTCCGAGAGAGGAAATCCAGAAATTAATTTATGAGCAGGACCCTTTACACTAGCCAGTAGATATTGAAATTTTGAGACGCCCCCCAACTCCGAATTTTGATCTATAGTTGTGAGAAAAATCTCCTTAAAAGAAAGCCATTGATCAGCTTCTCCGTGAAAAGGTTTTAATTCAAATTTTGGAAGAAGTTTTTACACAAACATTACCTGTAATTTTATTTAGACTTTCTGAACCGCCCTCGTGAATGTTTAAACTCTTAGTTAATTTATTACGTGATGTATTTATTGCTATGGTTAAATTGTCTAATTTAAGTGCAATCTCATTATATTCATCTATTATAAGCTCAGTTTCCGATGCAATCGCTCTGAAGAATGGCATTTTCATGGAATTTATTTAATTCGGTTTCAATATCCTGAACCTGTTTACCATATAAATCTAACTCTTCAAGAGTTACAGTTTCATTATCAATTTTGAGATTTATAATATTTTTTATGCGGGTAATTTTTCCTTTCAGAACAGTTTTTTGTTTTTTAATAGCTTCCATTTTAAATTAATTTTATGACAACTTCCTAAAAATCTAAATCTAAATAAATTCTAAATGACCTTCAAAAAATAATATTTTCAACATAATACAAGCATTTGCATAGCATTGGAAAAATGAAATAAATAAAAAAAATTAATTTTATAAAAGAATTAGACGCAAATATGGATATCCATTTTTTCTTTCAATTTAACCTTCCTACCCTGTTGAAATTTTACTCAAACTTGATTAAAATATTTCACGCCAGAATTTTTATTTAAATCTATTTAACATACTTATTTAACTTAAATTTTAGCGTTATTTATTTAATTTACTTTATGAAAAATTTTCTGGTTTGAATCGAACGAAACGCATTATAGGACTGGGTCGATTAGACCCATTCAGGGTAGGAAGGTTAAAATATAATTTCACTTAAAACCATGGTTTGAAGAAATAATAAAACTAAACACAATATCACTAGAAATAACACTTACCTTTAATTACTTATATTAATAAACATCATAGAAACAATAAGAATAATAATATATAAAAATAATAACCCCAGAGTATACACACACAAATAAAAAAAGCAAATTTAGAGTGCGCACATGACGAAACATGAGTTTTCTTTCTTTTCTTTTCGATAAATAACGAAGCGATTACTGGAGCACTTTTTGAAGATTGTTGATAAATCACTACAATGCGAACACCACTGTTGAATTCGGACACTCATTATCACCATCGAAGAATAAACACATATAGAACCACTCTTCGATGAAACCAGATGAACGCAAACAAAATAAATCACAAACAAGATTGGGGAGCACCGGATGACAACAGAAAACTCTCACTATGAATGAAGAATCGTAAATTTCTAGATGACACTCCTTGGATTTGACTGGCGATGAGGAGAAATTAGCTCACACGAACGAGAGCGACAATCGCTCCCGAACACAGACGAAATTTTTTTGATATTTCTGACCCCCATTTGAGGCCTCTTTGGATGTTGGATAGACACTTGCCTGCAAACGTAGATTAAGTCCAACATGATTTTGGTAAGCCGTATCATTCTTCCTTTTTAATTTTCCCGCGATTAAGGTTTTAATCCTACTGACTATGAAGAACTGTCGCATTTTCATGAAACAACAGACTTCAAGGGGATGAGTTTTAATTACGATTTATTTAAGCATTCTAAACCAGAGCAAAACCTTTACATCATGAGTTCTGGAGACCAAGTGCCTAGATGTATATTTGAAATTCCTCTTCTCGCGAGGGATTACCAGTTAAAAAGGCCATGTGTTTTACTTAAATTAATACGATAAACTTAGGTTTCTTGTTGCCCTGTAAAACCCGTGATTATTTGTCATGGGGCCCGTATCCACATTGAGGGGCGATTTATTAAAAAAGTAATTATTAGGTTTGATTTTTTGTATTTTCTTACATATATATACATTTATAAATTTCATAGAAACGTACGGACAGCAGTATTTATCTTGGAACTGATGCAAAAACCTACCACAAATTTCTTTATAAAAAATTACTGGTTTTCAAAAAACGGACCAGTGGGAACTCTGGATAGCGTGAAATAAAATTAAAAACTGTAAAAATTGAAAAGAAAATCTGGTGTATAAGCTAAAATCAAAGAGTTATCATATTATACAATATATTTATCTCAATATTTATAAACTATACCTGAGTATAATGTATCAGTTAGCTCAATTATTTATGTAAAATTGAACTATAACTGTCTGCTCTCTAGCCATGGTTCGCACACTCCTTATGTATTTTATGGACTCTGGCACCATTATTATGATCTCCAAATTTATTTTAAATTTTTATGAAACTAGAATGCGTAACCACCACCTTTATTCTGAAATTTAACAAAATTTTTCTGCAGTGAAATACATTGAAAATACTGAAAACATTTTGTGGTATACCAGTGCAAACCCTGCTAACATTTACTATTTTTGCCTAAAACATTTAACAATAATAAATATTTGTGGAGTAAATCTCTATAGTTTCGTGAAACAGTTACATAGACTGTATCAAACATCCATGAATTAGATTAATATCATTTATTGAATTTTAATCTGAAAGCATTTAATAATGTGCAATAACCAATTACTATCATAACAAGGAGATATTCTTCCCTTTTATTGCCATTTTACACCCTATTGTACTTCGTAATGCTCTATTTTTGCAAGAAATTAATGATGCGCGCAGATTATAGGATAATTCATTTAAACATATCCAAACAATAACCTTTTTCTAAATATTTAATTCTGCTTATTATGAGGCGTGATTTATCCTTTGCTAATGCAGAAATATGAATATTTATTTATCAATGTTAACATGAATGCCTGAACATTTATGTACACAGCTGAAAAAAGACTTTATTATAATTCTATTTCTGGAAACCTATCGATTATAATCGATTGGTACCCCTTTAAATCAGAATATTTCACATATAATTCAACAGAATTATATGCGTAGGCAACTTAGTGTCTCAGTAAGAATTATTTTTTTAATTTCATTTTGCAATAAGTAATTTTAATTAACCTTTTATCATGTATATTAACCCATTAAAGCCGGAATTATTATCCCGTTCAAAGCTCGCAATTTACTGGAGTTCTTTATGAACTCAAGTTCTTTATAAATAGATTTTGTTTAATTTTAATTTAGTTTTGTTTAATTTAATTTTGTTTAATTAATTTTTTTTAATTTTTTTGTTTAATTTAAGGAATTAAAATCCTTGAATGAAGATAATATTACCTATCAGAAATACTGGTATTTCAACAACAAAATAATGGTTTAAACTTTCATGGCACCATATGGTACCGCTAGATTTTTTTAAGAGCAAGATGCGTACAATCCTTGAAATATCAAAATTATCTGGCGCAGGAAAACAAACGTTTTATTTCATATTTAACCCTTTCCAGCACGGGCGAATTCTGCTAGTAAAATAAAAATTTATCGGCTGACACCGGGATTTTGAAATAACTTTTTGAGAAATTAATAACCCATTACTTCAAACTTTTACAGTAAAAGCCAAATTTCCTTGAAATATTAACCCATTCGTGCCCAGCATATTTTGCGTAAATTTTATTTAGTTGGCACCACTATTTTTAGAAGATTTAAGTTTAGTTCATTAATTACGAAAATGCATCACTTAAATAAAATAATTATTGCTTTTCTTTTTTACCGGTGTCAAAAACAGTGCTGAATGCACCTTTTAAAGCGGCCCTAAAAAGGGAAGCTAAGCACTAATGGGTTAATGGTGTTGAGTGTAAGTCTGAAATTAATATTAGGTATCCCAAACTGGGCACAGTGTGCCGGAAAGAATTAAACGGCAAAATTCGTAGTTGATTCGTTGTATTTCAGAATATATAGCGTCTTTCTAAAAAAGAAAATTAAAATAGGAAAATTATCATTTTAATCATCGTGCCCGAGACATTCACAGGCAGCCATGAGTTCAACCGAACTGCACTCGCCTATGACACTCACTGGCAAGACGTCTCTTGGCTTTAGCTAAATCTGTCTGGTATCTGCTTTCAATTTTTCTATTCCGAAACTATTTTAAGACATAAATACATGCTTTTATGTTTATGTTTTTTTCGCACCACTATATTTTCAAAATAAAATTTTAAATAAAATTATTTTGCTCTTATTACCGGTAATCAACGAAAAGTCGTAAGTGCGAGTTTTTTTTTTATATTCTATTCGCACCACTATATTTTTGCAAATCGCATTCATTTAAATTATTTAATAACTTTTTTTGCACTATCTTAACCCATTACTGCCTAGTGTACCTTTTTAGGGACGCCTTAAAAGGTGCTTTTAAGCACTGTTTTTGACAGCAGTAAAAAAGAAAAGCAGTAATTATTTTATTTAAATGATGCATTTTCGTGATTAATGAACTAAACTTAAATCTTCTAAAAATAGTGATAAAAACAAATAAAATTTATCCAAAAGATGCTGGGTACGAATGGGTTAAAAAAAGAGTGGCGCAAAGTGAATAAATTTAGTGTTGCGCGTTGAAAAGATGGAAATTCTGAACCAGGGATGAGATGTCCGCGTTTTTGAACACCAGTTTTATTTTAAAGAAAATGTTGCTCTTTAAATCGCAAAAAACTTCCGATTAAAAGAAATAACATTTTCTCTAATAAGATACTGGTGTGTAAAAACGCGGAAATCTCATCCCTATTCTGAACTGAATTTTTTTTAAGGTCGGAATTATCAGTTTTAAGAAACTGTATATATAGTAATATAATATAGTAATATAATAGTATGATTACTATATATATAAAATACTATTACATACTATACATACTATTATATAGTAATATAATAGTATGATTTAAATGTGTGTTGTTCTTGATTAAAATTTTAAAACACCAGGGATACCGTTTTATAAATTTCAAATATTTAGTATATCAAGTGAAAAGAACATTTTTAATTTGTTGAGATACCTAGAAATAAATTAGGAGATTAATTTTTTACCGATGTTTCTAACTCGGAAACTGAAGATATTGATATTGACGCTAATATTTCTTTACCCGTACGTCAGTAGACAAAAATGTTTTTTAAGTATTGCCGTTTACACATTTCTATGCTTGCATTTGAAATTGGAGCCTAAAATTAACGTTTTGTTTAGTGACATTTCGGGTATTCTGGAGTACTATGAACATTTGATAAATAATGAATTAGTGGATATTTATATAGTAATATAATATATATAACGTAATAAAAATAGTGGACTTTTTTCAGCGTGTTTACGGCTCCTTTAATTTTGGTCCCAATAATTTTTAGCATTTTTTCCGCTCTATTTTTCTGCGATTAAATAAGTCGACATATTTTTTTTTTATAAAATACTGGTATCAAAATTCAAGGGACCGTGCATACGTTAAAAATAGTCTTCAGGAGCCGTCATTTTTCTGTCAGTGCTGAGGCCTAGTAGCCAGATCGCTGAGCGTACACTTTAAGCGCAGTCGTACGGTACTAGTAATTTTCTTTCATGTTTGCCAGTTTGGCTTCCAATTTAAATCTCAAATTTAATTTTTACCCTGTAAATAAAAAACAAACAATTTTCACTTTATGTGATACCTAAATTTCACTCATTAAATAAAGCACAAAATACAATTGTTTATTTCTGCTGTAAGCCGGAAATTTCTAAATAAATTAGGCTTGCCGAAATTGCAAACCTACATTCTTCTACAGTAATTTGTTGCAAAGCAGGTAGGACTTGTTTACTCATGGACTACACACCATTAATTATATTCACTCATTTACAAAGAAATTTAATCTAAAATTTCGTCCCCGTTACGACTTTTTTGGATTAGAAAACAAAACTTTGCCTTTACCTGGGGGAAGTACTTCGATCATTCACAGTTAAAGTGTATTTAAATACACATTAATTTTATGGTATTTAAATATCATTTTATTATACCATTTTAAATGCCATTTCCGACATTTCAGGCTCATAAAGTTCATATTTAAATCTTTTGCACTTGAAAAGTGAAACTTACTCATCACTAGTGTAGCAAAATATCCCTTGTAAATCATCGGACCAAATGCTTGGACACCACAGATTTCTTAATGTTTATTTCGCTATATTTAATTTTTGGTAACTTTGCCATTTGCAAAGACGAATAAAATTTCTTTAAATCAGTGGTATCGAAAGCCTTTAAGATCCCTGATTTATAAGACACTCTTGGTATTATAATCGCCTCTCTTGTGCAAAGTGTTAATACTATTTCACACATGAAGAGTCCAGAAAAGAAAAAAAAAACATTTTATGGGAAAAAAAAATTCAAAAAAGTATCATAAATTTAATTTTAAACGTGCATGATTCTTCTATGATATTGATTTACTGCTGATCGTAATTGCCCTGTCTCATGAATTTCTACTACTGCTGAATCATAGCGAAATATTCTTTTTATTATTTGCAAAAATTTGCAGCTATATAAAGTCAATATTTCTGCATATACAAAGGTGTTAATCAAGAATCGTGATGCTGAGAAACAATGCTTCTTGCTAATGTATATGCACATTATTGTCTAGAAAAATTGATGGAATAACAATCATAAATTACCTTTTACATGACTACAAATATCTGATATGTAGTTTGATGAATATGTGGATTTTGGTTTTTTGTTTTGGAACCTTTACGTATTAACCCCTTCCCTGTTTTGACAGTACGTCGTAGGGGCAACGTATTTTCGCCATTGATCATTCGTCCGTACCACGTGCGAATATTCATACTCCAATATTAATCTATTATTCTTACCAGTAAAATTTTATTGCAAATTTTGTATTATTTAATATGAACATGTTTCTAACCTTCAGTTAGGCAAAAAATTTTGTTTTGAAAAACCGGTGATAAAAGATTAAAAATTCTGTAAAAGACATAAAAAATAGACTTTATATGAAAGATTTTTCAAAAATATTGATCAGTTAAGTGGTTAAAGAATTCTAGATATGCATTTCAAAATTCTTTGTTTAAATTTACGTGAAATAATCACATAAAATTGAAAACGTATCATTTATAATTGCATTTTCAAAATATAGTAATCATGAAAATACTATAATCCCATTATTTCCGATTAGCTTTATTTATGCAGTATAAATTCTCAATTATTTTTCAAAAGCTTTAATTTTCACCTTTAGAACTTTGTAAAGCTTCTCCAACATGGAGTGCTTTCTTTTTAACGACGAGTTTAACCCCATTAACTATATAATTGCCTTGTTTAATGCCTAAATGTTTCTGTAAATCCATTTGCTTTCTGACCCCATCATTAAAACATATTACTGCATCCGTTACAAGTAATGATGTAGTATTAACTTTTGTAAAAGAAGTTTTAGGTAATTGCTTTGATATACAATTATTTAAGCTCTCCTTAGGATTTTTAATTTCTCCGTGGTTTTTCTTTTACTATCTTCGATCGGCTTCAAGGAAGTTTTCCAGATATTTAAAGATAGTAAACGACGCATAATTAAAAATTCACAGCAAACATAATGTAAGCAATCGCACAGCTGTTACAAACGAAAAGTGACACGAAAACATTTAAAGAAAAGGAATAAAAATTTCAGTTTTTTTTCGCTAGTTTATACATAATTAGAATACTTGAAAATCCATTATATAATAGATTTTAAATAGCTCTATTTATTATTAAAATTTTTTATGAAACATTGGCTGTTTAAATGTTTAAAAATCATATACATATAAATATATTGTTTCGATAGAGATAACAGAAGTAAAACACATCAGTCAATTGAATCTTTTTTAAAATATGTACATGTACTACTATTTAAAAAAATTCAGTTTTCTTGAATGGCACCACTTTTTGAAAATAGTAAAATTCTCCATATTATATAACATATCAATTAGAAAAAAAGTTAGGGGTGTTTTTAAATTTAAAAAAAAATTGCGCAAATCAAAAACATTTGAAATAAAGAAAGATAGTCTACTGGCAACATTAGTACAAAGAAGCAGAGTAATAGAACTGAAACAGCAACTCATTAATGGGACAAAATTTTTTTATTGAGTTTATACTACAGAAGTTGCTTGAAATTACCTTCAGAAGTATTTAGCCACGCTTGACATCGATGCCGCACAATACGTTCTGTATGATTCCTAGCGTGCCACGTATTCTCATGGCAGTTCGAGCGCGAGGTTTTCATTTGAATGAACAGCGGGTTGTTGTCAAGCCTGCCTGACATGTCATAGTCCGAAACTTGGCCGCTTTCTATAGTACAAAATTTCAATAATTATGTTTTCTGTTTCATCAATGTGTTGCAGTTTTTTGTGCTCTTTTTCTCTATTTAATTGTACCAGTGACGCCAGTGGGCTACTTAAAAAAAAAATCAGATTTCTTGATTCGCACCAACTTTTCGAATATTAAAATTCCGTTTATTAAGGGTTAATCAATGCATTGCTTAATAAGGAGAATTTTTGCAGTTATAAAAATGTGATGCCAATCAAGATACTTGAATTTTAAAAGTAGCCAACGGGCAATATTGCTTTGTACCATAACTTGCAACTACGGAATTTTGGACTCAGTGTTGCCAGACGGGCTACTATTTTTAATTCAGATTCTTCATTGGCACCACTTTTTTTGAAATGGTAAAATGGACTTATTTAATGTCATATCAATGAAGGCGAAAATAAAGGGAATTTTATCGTTTCAAAAAAGTGCTGTCAATCAAGAAATTTGATTTTTAAAAAAGTAGCCCACTGGCAACACTGTTTGGACTCTGCATTGCTGTGTGATTCAGTGTCGTCTCTGTGTCGCCTACACCTCCTGCAAATTCTATCTGGTAGTGAAACAGTCTGCATATGTAATGGAGTTATGAAGAAAGAGGAAGAGGCATATTGTGTATAGTCTACGAGTTGCCAGTAAAATAACTGAGCTGATTGTCAGAAGATGGCGGATGACTTTTATACATCAGTTCGACAGTTTCTGACTACTGCTAGATCAAAATTATACCAGTAAATTTTAATAGAAATTTTTGCCTGACATATGCGGCTTTTCATGAATATTTTGTCATAAATATGATTAAATAATCTATTTGTTTTTATCGGTGGTAATTTTCCCAGGTTTTATAATCTTTTTCATTGACCTTGAGAAGTGATTATCTGTGTTTTCACAATATGGAGGAAGTGCCGTGCCTGTTTATCGCCGAAATAAACTTACGCCCGTACCATTTCGCTTTGATATTTTGAAAAATATAGAGAGAGAGCAATAAATTTCTATACTTTTACTTTAAGTCCCATAAGCTTTGTTTTGAACCTAAAATAAGTCTTTTTCTAATGTAAGCAGATCTTATTTAACAATTTGCTGTACTGAATGCTTTTTTCATTTAAGTTTATAGAAAAATAGATTTATAGGAATCTTCAAAAAAGTATAAGTTAGCAGCGATTATATCCATAGAACACTTTTTTTAGTAAAGTATTGTATACAACAATGACGTATTTGTTTTATGGTTAACAAATATTGCGTAGTTTGTCCAATCACTTATAATCTAACAATTTGTTCTAGTATCCCATTACATTAGTCACATTTCTGAAAAGAATTCAGTTCCAGAAACAATTGTTGACACTGAAATTTGTTTAGAAAATATCGGAAATGATTCGTTGGCTTTCTTTATAGTTGAACGGAAAGCATACAAATTAAATCAATTAAACAAGCATCAGTGCAAATAAGACAATCTCCCTAAGGAGTGCATTATGTGTCATGTTCTGAATTTGAAGAAGATAATTGAGAGATCGATAAACATTATATTCCTCTGGAAACAGAAATTTCGTATAATTGGTTTCATTTGATTATTTTATGCTTCTTTACAGAAATTCTGTAATAAGTTATGCGACAGTCTTAAGTTATTAAAAATCTCATTATTTATTGAATATTTAAAAATATTTTTCGGTTTGCTTGAAAGGGAGATTGTTTTTTAATTAGAAAATTAAAGCTGTTTAGAGATTATCTAGCGTTTTAATTATATATAGTCTATACCCTGAAATAAATTAAAATGAAATAAGTTAAATGCTTCGATGTTAGGCCATGTTGCAGTAGCAAACCGTTAATCATTAAAGTTTAAAAGTATGCCACCAACGCATTAATTAAAAAAAATGAAATAAATCTAATTGACTAAAAAATTTAACTGATAGCTGTTCATAAACTGCTTTTTCCGTTGTTGTTGTTTCATCAGAGAAGTTGATTTTTCAAAGTATTTCAGAAAAAAAATCACAAATTTAGAACGGAATTTTATTTTAACTTTTTAAACTCTGGCGTCTCTTACAGAAATGTTATTCGGCGTACCACCAAATGCATCACTACCGTAATTTTCTGCGTATAATCCGTGGATAAAACAATTCTTTTTCGACGCAGAAACTTTATTTTGTAATTAGAAGCAAATATTTACGGCGATCTAAAATGATATAATTTGTTTAATAAAATTTCTGGGTCGAAAAATGATTGTTTGATCCGCGGATTATACGCAGGAAATTACGGTAGTTTTTCAAAAGAAGTTACTTTGAATTATACAATATCGAAAATGCACTAATTAAATAAGGCGTATTTTCTTTTTCGTTATTACTAGTACCGAAAACAATTTTTTCAAAAAAAGATTATGTCCAGTCAGAATGGAATACGGTCGGTCACATGTTTAGCTATTTATTACAAAATGAGTGTTGCCAGTGGGCTACTTTTTTAAAATTCCGATTTTTTTTCTCAAATTTTGAAATGGGGAAAATCCCTTAAAATTTTAGTCGTAATTGATATGTCATTAACACGTTGACTGCTGACTACGAGATAACTCGTAGGTTGCGTTCTTTTCTAGGAAGACAACTACGAGTTTTGTCGTAGTCAGCAGTCAGTGTGTAATTCTATTTTTTTAACACTAGAACCGCCGGGTATTTTACTCAAGTTTTATAAAACAGTGTTACTCACCAGAATTTTAATTTAAAAAGTTTAGCTTATTTAATTAGTCTATTTTTCTGCTGCATACATTTAACGTATCTTACGAAAAAAAATCTAGTTCGAATCGACTATTATCATCTGGCAGGGGTCATTTTGACTCCTAATGGTGTTTTTAGTGTTAAACAACATCATTTGAACCACTTAATGGTTACATTAAATTACGGTTTAAAAATTCAAATTCATTATTGCTACTACTTTTTTGAAAAAAAAATATTCTTCGTATTTAATAACAAGTAACATGATACGAGAATAAAACCAATTACATTATTTTATAAAACTGGTGGGAATCAAACAGTTCTGAATAAAGGCCGTGAAGCTTGCAGCCCGTGAATACCTCGGGCGCGATGATTAAGTGGTTAAAAAAGCAGAAATGCTTGACACATTCTTCATCAACGTTTGCAAAAAAAAATCAACTTTAGTATTTATATTAGAAAAATACTGGTGGGAATTTTTAATAATATAATGTGATTAAATCAAATTGCCATTTCAGGCCAGATTTCTGAAAACTGCCGTGGCAGTCAACGTGTTAAGTAATTTTAACCCCATGAAGGACAATCAGAAATGACGCTTTAACATTGAATACTCACTGGAAAAATAGAAAAAATTAATTTAAAATTAATGAGAAATATCTTTCCCCCTACATTTTACCGCCAAACATAAAAAAATAAAATTTCGTTAAAAGTGTCTGATGCGAATCATGTTTAAATTAGGAGGAATAAAATATATATCACCGCCCCTTAAGGTATTTAATCAGGAGAATTTTACTATTTTAAAAAAGTTGTGCCAATGAAGAAATCTGAATTTTGAAAAAAGTAGCCAATTGTCAACACTGATTTCATAATGGATAATCTGACATGGCACTGTTGATACGAGTGCTAAGGGTTAAAACAGCTCTTTCCAAGAGCACTTGTAGGGTAAATTATATGTTATGATTTTTGGTACCATTATTTCAGAACAAAAATGTAACTTAGTTTATGGTAGATAGCACTCTAACTGAATAATTCCAAGCAACATTTTCCAAAATAACAGTGGCAGTACGCATAGCAATTATCAGCTATGTGACCTACATTTCAAAATTCCATGTAACTAGCCTGAGAAAATATAATTTAAAATATTGTTTCTTGAATACTATGTTTTATTTTTCATTAAACTTCTATTGCTCTATTACATGTTAAATAAATTGTTTGATAAGCCAATAACTTGCCAATTATTTATTTAATTAACTTTTAATTGTGACCTACATGCAGTGTTCAAACATCTGACGAAGTACTTACTTAGAAAAATCGAATTCGCGCAAGAAACATTTGATTAGTAATTTACCTTTACTTTAATTATGGGATATCTATCATCTTTAAAGCAAAAGTAACAATTAAAACTTCCTGGTGAGAATTCAGAATGCCTAATTAATACTTTCGTGTGCAAAAGTTTAAGAAAATCCATAAAAATATTAGGATAATAAATCGAAATTTTTGGTCAAACGTCTTGTAATAGCGATCAAAATGACATTGGTGTCCTTTGCATCCAACGTACGTATGTTTAATCGTCTTGCAGAATGCTGTTCGAGATTGTATTACCCCCCCCCCCCCCGTCCTTCGGATCACATGATCATAAGTGATCAAAATGATCTTAATGTTTTTCTTAGTGTTTCGCTTCTTATTAGGTCAGTGCACTTTATGAAATAGTAAATTTAGTTACAGCTTAACACTAGAAAGACGGGAATTATTTCTCAAATTTTATAAAAATATTTAATAACAGATAAGTTTTTTAAAACTGTTTATGTTATTTAATTAACACTGTTTTTCTTTGTATGTTTGAAATTTATTTTATAAAGAAATTTCTGGTACGAACCAAGATACATCCACTTGATCGAGGCCAAAATGGCCCCTCAACATCATTCTAGTGTTAATATACAGAATCCTAGCTTACACATACCCTCTTAGATATTTCACATTCAGAAAAAGTCAACTTTATTCAGGGCAAATATTTCTGACGTTTTCTCTAATAAAATTGACTGATTTTTACCCGTTACAAATCTTAAAAAACAGCACTGTCTACGGTTAAATCTCTAAAACAGCTGGCGAGGAATAAGACGGGAGTAGGTATTCATACCAGGAGAACAAGTCTGACGCAATTGACAGATATGTTGGCGTAATATTAGGAGTTAACCCTTTCCGGCACGGCAAAATCTGTAGTTAAATGTGAAATTATCGATTGACACCGGAATTCACAAACGAACTTTTGAGATGTTTTGAATTCCTTAATTTAAGCTGTTATTGTAAAAGCAAAATTTTACAAAAAATATTACTGGTGCCGTTTGGAATTAAAATTAGGTATCCCAGACCGGGCACAGTGCCCCGGGAAGGGTTAATGGTGCTTTCTCTTAACCTTCCTACCCTGAATAATCGACCAAGTCCTATAATGCGTTTCATTCGATTCAAACTAGAAAATTTTTCATAAAGTAAATTAAATAAATAACACAAAGATTTAAGTTAAATAAGTATGTTAAATGGATTTAAATAAAAATTTTGGTGTGAAATATTTTAATCGAGTTTGAGTAAAATTTCAACAGGGTAGGAAGGTTAAAATATCAAAATTCTGCTAGTAGCCTTAAACTTTTGCACGCGACTGTAAGGCAACCCTGTGTAATATAGGCTACTATTTTTTAAACTGTACCAATAGTGGTCAAGGTTGTTCCGCGACAAAGCAGAATATGCGAGATTTTATGTGAATTTGTCGAATTTCTAACAGTTTTTAGATAATGTTTTCTTTATTTAGTTTTATTTTATTTTATTATTATTATTTAATCAGAATCAATGTGCATAAGGGGCCAATTTCTGTAGAAACGAAAGTGCAGCTTCACTATATTATGCAACATGTTGTTGTTAAAGAAATAAGTTAACAGCTGTTACAAATGGTTAATTAATTCGTTACACTTTTATAGATTTTTAAATAAAACTGCCATATCTATTGATTTCTGTTAGTTCTTTGCTATACTAAACCATTTATTTCCTACAATTTAGAAATTGTTTTATGTTCTAATTATATGCAAAAAAAATATCAGAATATTAAATAGTTATTTTTTTTATCTACCAAAAACAATATTTAAGTCAAATGTAATCATAAGAGTTTTCTGTAATTTGTCCTGCTATGGGTATCGATACAAATTAACATGAACATAGAAATGATAGAAATTCGCTGCACTTTGGCTTCTAAAATACCAGTTTCGTCCGAAACAGTAATTTATCAGAAACAGGTTATAAATATTTCTTATAATTAAATTAATCATATAAAGCAGTTACAGTCAATCAGGGTATATTTGCGCCAAATCAGGGCAACTTTGTTCTACCTTTACGAAAATTTCATACATTCTTCTATAGTGGAATCTTGACGAATAATTTCCAGTGAGCTGCCAAACTCCCACTAGTGCTGCTATCTATATTTTGAGATCAAAACATTGCCGATAACTCAAGTGACGTAGCAGATTTAATCTTTTTTCTCCCTTGGCCCAAAGTGTTATCCTGATAGGTAAAAATCACCCTGACTGACTGTAATTAATAAAAACAGTTGTGAGCATTTGGAAAGACCAATTGGCTGAAAAATACTGTGTTTTACACGCAATGTACTAAAATCTAGTTCATCATTAAAAAGCACACATAATCTGAAAACGCACTATTTGTCATTATTAGACATAGACATAGACAGTAATGTAACATAATTTCTAATTGTGTCCTTGTGAACAAAAAAGAATAAAATCTGGGAACTACAGTAATTATCTATCAGTACACTTTAGCTAAACACACCAATCGTATTATTCTTAAAATAGTTTAACATAAAAAAAAACACTGCAAAAGATTCTTTCATTATTTCAGACATATTGAGCATCGGAATTATTTTTTGTCCCTTTCGACGAAATATAAATGCAACACGTGCTATTTTGAATCTGTTGAACTCATCTATTGAACCATTTTGAATTGCGTGGCATTTTCTATCTTAAAACTTAATACTATATGCAGAGATCATAGCAATGAGTTGTGTTACAGAAGGGAAAGACGGACGGTCAAAGAATTGGAAATCATAAACATTTCCGACTAAGTTGGGAAACGTTAATAATGAATGGCTAATGTTTTATTTCGCTTTGAGCCCCTCCTCATAGTTTGATGTTATCGTTATTCATCATTAATGCAAAGTTACATATATGTCAGAATGCTCAGAGCAAGTAATAAATAGCAGAAATTTAGGTAGAGAGAAAATGTAATTTAGATGAAGATATATTTTTTAAAGATATTTCACATATTTCTGAAACTGAAACAAAAGTTCTGAAGCTAGAAATTTAGGAATTAGCAGATGCTTTACGATAAGAGACAACAGTGTATATTAAAACTACATAAATACAGTGTACATAAATATAAAAAATATACCCAGCAAAGTGAAACGTTAAATATTATGTAAAGTGAGATCAATGTAAAAATGATTGGCACAACTGAAGTTCAGGTCCATGTGCGAAGATTTGTTACTCTAATTATGTAATGCAACCAAATTATATTTCCATTATTGTATATATTAAGTTCTAGAACTTCAAAATAAATTTTATCTTCTGTATAGTAAGCACTAAACTCAAGAATTTCGTGTCTTATATTTGGGTACAGATTACCGATACTTCGGAAATTTATTATGGCCACTCTTGAAAAAGAAACGGTCGGAATATTTTTCCTCTTTAGTTTTTCCAGTGAATATATTTTAAAAATGTTAAAATGCAGATAAGAAATAGACTAAAATAATATATAAATACTTTTATAAATACATCCAAAGTTACTCAGACAATACCAATAAAAGAACCAACGAAACCAGTATTTTTACAATCATATTATTAAAAACAGTTGAAGTTTGAAGAGAAATAGAAGGCAGATTACCAAATTACTAAGAAATATATGGATAAATGGACATTATATAACCAGAATAATTCATATATTACCATACAATAAACCAATGAAACCAGTATTTTTACAATCATCTTATTGAAAACAGTTGAAGTTTGAAGTGAAATAGAAGGCAGATTACCAAAATAATGAAAGATAAACGGATAATAAGGCAGTAGAAGGCTTTTCTATTGAACTACTTCTTCAGGGGTGTATAGTTTAACAAAAAAAGCAAAAACATCCAACCAGTTTCTGTTATGAGTCGTGCTGAAAGCTAAGAATTCAACTCACAATACACCCGACTGGCTGGATATATTGAAGCTCTTTAATATTAAACAATAATTACATAAAATTTCTTAAAATAATTACTAATTGTGCAGGTAGCTGCCGTCCTTTACACAGTGGCACACTGTATAATATTTGTTATGACAAAAATTATACAGTGGTCTCTCACTTATGAGAAATCTACTAAAACTGATTTTCTGTATCATTTTTTACAAAAAAGAAAAAATCCTTAACAATTCCAAGATGAAATGCTCCAAAAAAAATTTATTCTTAAATAACTGTGCGAAACATTTATTTCTGTACGTCACGTGAAGATAAGAGACGGGTTGCCAGCTTGGCCACCTATAATAATCCAGAATATCAAATTCTTACCGTCAATTTAGAAAAGAGAATTTTCTCTTTAAATGATCACAAAATGTATCGTATTTTGTAAAGTATAAACTACTATTCTTTAATTCTGGTATGAGCAGTAAATTTCTGAATAAAACTGGAGGCCAAACTGACAACCCCAGTGAGAGATCACTGTAATAAATTCTGATTCATTTCATTTCCGAAATCCCTGTTTAAAAAATGCAAAGAAAAATGTTAAATGTATATTATATGTTAAATTTTAGGGCTAATAGAAAAGCATAATAATAGACAGTTATCTTAGATTATTTACTTTATTCATTAAAATCAACTTTTTAAAAGAATTTTTGAATTTAATTTCTCATTGTATCTTAAAAAATGCCCTTTTTACAGTTTGTTAAAAAACTACTACCTACTTCATCTAAAAAGAAAAAAAAATATTTAATGATGTTGTACCAAAAAATTTTTCTCTTTTCTTAGTTCTTAGTTCTAGGAGTTCTTACACTTTCAGCCGAAATACCACTATTTTTATATTGACAAACTGGACTTGTATAATCGCGCAATTGCAAAAGATGTGCTTATCTCTAAGAAAATTCGTGCGTTCAGTTGATCAAAAATCATGGAAATTCCCTCATCTGTAGTAACCCAGAAAAATATTTATATGTAAATTAATTATACATATTACTCTTTTTCAAAAGTTTCTCTCAATAATTTATTATATATTATTATTTAGTAAAATAACAATTAAATTTTTATTATAATTTAAATTCTTATTTTTATGAAAGATTCAAAAAAAAAATGACGCAAAAAGAAAAATAAATATCTTTTCAAAGCGCATGTCTTTTTTAATCGAATTTTTCTATAAAAAATACACGTACCGAAAAATTTCCTGGTCATGAAATTCCAGGACCCATGAAAACCCTGTATAAGGGATTCTAAAAGATGATATTTAAGTCAACGTAATTGGTACTATCATAAGCTGATCACGAGCTTCATGTTGATATACTGGTCAACCACAAGTCATGTCTCATGCCTGTTTAACACTAGAACGCCCGGAAATTCTACTCAAGTTTGAAAATAATATTTCTCACCAGAAGTTTTATTCAAAATTATTTAATTGATTTATTTACCGTAAATTTGCGAAGGTTAAATTTAAATTATTTCAGGAGAATATTTCTAGTTCGAACTGAAATTTAGTTACATGATTGGAGTCGAACCGACTCCATCCGGACGTTAATCTTTCCAATCCGGGTGTTAACCTTTAAATCCCAATACTTTGTACCGCAAATTATGAATTCATGAAGATTTAATCTTCTAAAGCTCTTTTCGTGCATTTTTTAAAAATAGAGAAAATTTACGCAATCATTCATTAAATTTTAGAAGGATTTTGCTAATTAAAGTCAATAAATTAATTTTGAATTTGGGGGAATTTGTGCAATATTTCAACTCCACTCCTTTCTTTTCTTTAAAATATTTCTTTTAGTATTTAATGAAATTGGAAAATTTACAAGTATCTCTCTTACAATAGCAATATAAATTTTTCCCCAACAGAAAATAGTCTCGCACTATCATGGTTGCCAACATCTTACGCTTTTTTGTACCGGATAAATATTATAGTAAATGCTGCTTATAAATCGCTGAAATTAGTCATTGGGCAAGAATTTATATTAAATTTTTGTGGCAAAACAAAACGGGAGATTTGACAACGATTTTTATGACCGTTCAACCTCATGGGTGCTGAAAAGATACAAATGAAAAGAAATCATACTTTATTTTTGTTTTGTTTTGTTGTGTTGTGTGCTACCAGTAATGCAATATATACATATCTCATTCTAAACAGTATTACTACGCATCGATGTTACACCGTAAATTTCATTATTTTAGCATTACCGTAATTTCGGGTGTATAAGCCGCAGATCAAACAATTCTTTTTCGACCCAGAATTTTTTAAGAAGCAAATGTAACTAGTTATATCGCCGTAAATATTTGACTTCAATCACTAAATAAGATTTCTGGGTCCAAAAAGAATTGTTTGATCCGCGGCTTATACACCCGAAATTACGGTAATTCTATTCTTTAGACTCCGAAAGAAAATAATGGAAAAAATTATTTTCCTTTTTTTTTTTTTTTTTTTTTTTTTTCTTTTTTTTTTTTTTTTTTGCATTTTTACGATCCGGAAACCCCAAAAAAATCTAACTATAAGAATCTAAAACAGAAAACAAAATGGAAGTTTTATTATTTCGGGAAACAATTCAGGTTACACGGATTCTTTAGAAAAAGGAAAATTTACATATTCTGCATTAATTTTAGAATTTTGGCTATAGTTTGGCTTGTACGGACCTGAAAAATCCGAAAATCAAAAGGGAGAATATTACTAAATTTCACTATTTTAACACTGCTATTTTGGGATTCCTTTCCACTAAAATTAGCAGGAATTTACAATTTTCTTATTTCCCCCTGTTAAAGATCTGCATGGGCTAATTTTTCAAAACCCGGGCTTTTAAAATCACAGTTTTGTGATTTGCTGCGTTTATGTTTTTGCAGTTCAGGTCTTGCCCGTGGAAGAATCACCCAAAACAAGCCTTGTGTAAAAACCAATCAAATTCACCCGGCCAGACCCATTTTGTACCAAAATATTCTGATTTTTAAACTATACAATTAAACGATTCTCTGATTTGCCCGTACGTCGTACGGGAAAAGGCGTTTTTACAAATCATAATTTACATGTTTCTGCTTCAAAAAAAATTAAATTCGAATTAAAAATTCTGTAAAATACATAAAGAAAGCATTATTTGAAGGTTTTCTTCAAAAATATTTGATCAGTTAAATAATATTTTTACTAACCCTATGATGGGCTGTCGTATGCCTATGAAACAACTTAAATTTAATTACCGAAGGCCACTTTTGTACCAAAATTTTAATTAAAAAGTTGCGTTTATTATATGTGTAATATATAGCTTTTTTCTTATTTATAAATAAATTTGTTTTGAAATTCCGGTGTCATTCATATAAAAAAATTTTAAATTTCTGTGTCGCAAAGAGTTAAAGAATACGGCATAATATTTTAAAAACATTTCACCGTATATTTCGTGATAGGATATGTTTGAAAGCTACAAAATAATAAGCAGCAATGATTATTCAGAGTCCTAGGCTATTACATCCAAGTGAAGTCTCATTCAGAATTTTAATGTAGTTTAGAGTACAAGCAAAAGGGTAATTCAAACATAATAAATTTTGAAGACATAAGAATTAAAAAATATGAAATTCTTTTAAATGATTTCCTTTACTTCATTACAGTATCTTTTTAAACATTCTGTTGACTAAAATTCGTTATCGCTATTTCTATTTTTACAAAACAGGTCTAGTTCTAGCTCGGCCCGGTCTGATTATGTTGAGAAAATCCTATATACTAGGCAGTATATTGAAAATCTTTGAATTGGGTAGTCTGATGTATTACAAAAATGACAATTATAATTCATCTTTATAGATACAATATTATATATGATTTCTTTAAGTTCTATTCAAATACTCTAATAGCTAGAGTCGGAGTTTGCTGGTTTTCCAGCTATTCTTTACCCGACTCTTTTGCTGAAAAATGGATTTGGCTCCGATACTGACTTCGAAGGCCTGGTAACGCACTATTCGGCAAAAATTCACTGCAACTGTTTTCTTAGAATTCATTGAGTCGGGCCGTGAGTGAGGAAATAGTTTCGTTAAATAGTTGAGAGTTAATGTTTCATTAAAACCCGGGGATTTTGATACGAATTAATTGTCAAAAATGACGACTAATAGTCCATGGATTGTTGACTCGTCAAAAGTGGGACTTTTTTACTGAGAGTACAGTGAAAGAAAGCAATCAGATAACAGAAACTATTTAATGAACTTGAGTAATACATTTGACATCGGTGATGCATAATCAAATCGAGTGCGCCAATAAGTTATTTTAAAAGCTAAGTCTTTATCAAAGCCTTTAACCCCTTGAGCTTTCATGGTAGAATTTTCAACCACATAGTTTTAATTCCGAAATGTCACAATGACACCAGAAAATTCGACCAAATTTATTTGATAAAGGTTTAATGCATTTTTTCGTGTTTATCGTTAACCGTTTTTCTTCTTTGCAAAATACTGGTGCCAATGTCACATTGCGAATTTTGAAGAAATTTATACCCCAGAGCTCAAAGGGAAATTTGAACAAGTATATATAACTCATTTTTTTAATCAACATTTCATTAGAAGTATATATGCTTGTGATCCGGCTTTTATAAATATTAACAAACATATAGATCAACTCTTCTGGTAATACAAGAGTACAAAACATTTAAAAATGTTTAAAAATATATATATTGGTTTAGTTTTATTTTTAAAACATTTTATAGACCTTGCGGGCTGTAAGGGAAAAAAAAACCCTACATAAACAGTTTCATTTAAGTATAAAAAATATTATCGTATATGTTTTTTTATGAATGAATTACAGATAATGTTGAAAAGAAAAACAAGTATAAAAAAATTAAGCTCTTACAAAAAAAAAAATCGTGTGTATACATGAGTGCAAAAACCACCTCAAAAGAAACCGATAATCACCGCTTTAAAAAAATAATAATAATATTTGAATTCTTTAATGCTAGTAATTTTGCGATTAAATTGTAGCGAAGAGTGTAATAAAAAGACAGGCGATAATTGGCTTATGCAAACTTGTTTGAAAATACTGGTGTACACAACACGCCTTTTGGGTTCTTAAATAAATAATTAAATATTTTAATTATCCAGAGAAACTCCAAATTTAAAATCTTTGTAACATCATTTACACTTCTAAACTGAATTGCGTAATCTACAAATATATAATCTTATTAGAGCAAGAAAAAACAAAAAAAATCTTACATATTAAAAACAAAGACCTCTTGAAATTGATTTAAAAAAAGGAACTGTGCATGATCTCCTTCACAGAACGGCTTTTTTTATGTCGTATTTCGCTCACTGAACATTACTCAATACGTACGGTTTTAAAAGCTTCGTCGCTATTTGCGTTCAAAAGACTTGTTATGTAGCAGTTGAAGAAGCAAGAGAATTTTAATTAAAATGAGTAAGACTTTTCTAATTGGTGAATTAGAATAAAAAGAAGCATGTTAAAAATAGAGATTGAAAAATGTTCGCTTCACATAATCGCACATAATGTAGTAAAATTATTTGTACCATGAAATCGTTTTAAACCCATTAAGGATCGCTTAGTATTTGGAAAAACCATAAAAAAGTACCTGTTTTTTATAACAAAAATTGAGTAATTACGTTTCTGAATAAAATATGAAATTAATTTTTTAAGGCGAAAAAAAAGATGTTATCGAACAAATACACTTTTGTAGAAAAGCCATCGTGCGAGAACTTTGTTTTTTAATGTTTATTTTACACAATACAAATTAATGTGAATAGAACCTTTATTTTCCAGTCATTTACAGTTTTTTACAAATAATATTACAACAATAAATATAAATTAAATTTTGATTTTCAGTAATTATTTTGAATGTTAAATATTTCGATATTATATTCGAATTCGATAATATTTTCAATGTGATACACAAAGTCCGACACCAGAATTTAGGCTTCATACTGATTCCGTTATTTTCTAGATTAAATATTGTCGGTATTGTGTAAATTTATCGAATATGAAAACAGTGTTGTCAGTGACCTACTTTTTTAAATTTGAGATTTCTTGATTTGCATTACTTTTTCTGATAGCTCTCATCAGCTCTGATGGCATTCCTTTCTGATTCAGTTTCTGTGTTCCATGTGTATGTGCTTGATTCTTCAGAAGCATATACCTTTCAGTTGTGATGACGTAAAAAAATTATCCCTTATTAAGCAGTATTCTTTTTTTAATAGAGGTTTCATCAGAGACATTACGAGTTGGTTGTAATAGGGTAAATCTTTATATTGCGGATCAAATACAGTACCTTTTCAGGTTTATGGAATCCTTGAACATATGTAACCGAAGCTTGCTCACACAACATATAAGAATTTATTCATGAATGTGATCTATGCGTTTATATATACTATCGCCACGACAAACGACTCCATCCAATAAACATCCGTGTTTCATCAATAGTTATTACACGCTGTGATTCCACATTCCGTTCGAAATAACTATTTTCATGCTCTAATACTGATCAGATCTTCTTCAACGCGGCAGGATAGGCGCTTTTCGAGACCGCGCAGAGTGTTAATGAGTTTTTCTTTGTCATGAATAAATATAAATAATAATCGTCCATTTAATTATCTGAAGGCAATTTTTACAAATTCCGCAATAAAATGAGTTAAAGATTATTTTTTAAAAGTAGTGCTGACAATTGTAAAAAGCATATGCACTCCTAGTCTATCAGGCGCGGCGCGTGCTCTCCGGGGTTAATTTAAGGTTCAGATGATTACCTTAATAACATGTTTCATTGATTACAAAAGGAACGTGTTTATTAATTCATAAAATCTGCTGCATGCCATAATGCTAGTGAAACATTTTAGAAATGGAATGCTTCTTTGCTCCACTACATTTTTTATAATGATCTGTAAGATGTTAATGCCAAAAAGTACCATTAATTTGTTTTTAATTACTGGTTTCTAATTTTTTCTACCTATTAAAAAGGGAAAACTGGGATTTACCTGAAGTCGTTAGGCATACACAAACGTTTTTTATACAATGAAATCAATTAATTCATCATTCACGAAACATTCAAAATACTGAAAATTGCACGAACTTGGATTAAAATTTGCAATTACTTTAGGTGTTTCCAAAAATCTAAAATATGTAAAATTTTTATATTTGATGGCCCTAAATTTGATTTTTAAATTAAATACGGAGCTCCCGCTTCAGCCGTTAGGCACATGGGATACAAGCAGTAGATGAATTCCTATTTTAAAATGAAATACGGAGCTCCCGCTTCAGCCGTTAGGCAAATGAATGCAGTAAATGAATTCCTTGTCTAAGTTACGAAATTAGAAAATTGAAAATAAAAAAAAGTTCGCACACTCCTTCGAATTTTCAAGGACTCTGGCACCACTATTAAAAATAAGAAAGTTTACGTTTAATTTTTGAACCGCAACATCCGCAACCCCCCCTTCATTCACAGGTTCTTGCGATATTTTTCTGCAGTGAAACACTTTGAATATTCTTAAAATTTTGTGGTATTTATGTGCGAACCCTGATAAACATAATTTATTTTTCTATAAAAAAATACAGATATTGCACCTGGAAAATAACTATACCCGTAAACTCTGTTTTAATACTAAATATTTCGTAATGTGCTGATCATTGTCTGATGATATAACTATATTTGTCGACATTTATTGCGACAAATATTTTTTTAACGAAAAATGTAAATGGCCCATGAAATTCTTTAAACTGTACGATCCGTGTTACTAAACGCGCTTTTGTGATTTGCCCTCCAAACAGAACATGGGTTTATTGGAAGAATCTCAGTTGAGCATGGTTTCCTTGTAAACTTTATAAATAAAATTATTGTAAAGTATATTCTCCCCCCCCTCCTTCCAAAATTCAAAACGACTGTAAATCTTAAATTATCTACAATTTGTTTTTGTTATATTACAGGTATTTACGAAGGGTTTAAAACATACTTTAGACAGTTTAATATTCAATTTATTGCAGTTATCAAATCCATCATTAATAATTTACTTTCAAGCAAAATTGACGGAATTTTTTTTCTGGGTTTAATTGATGTTTATGAAATTCCAATTATGCTACAAAACAGAGAGAATATATTTTTATAGGTATGACAATAAATAAATAAATAAATAAAAGAACGTAAAATAATTATAAAATATTGCAAACAGTCAACATCTCGTGCAAGATTTTGTTCTTAAAATCTTATTACAGCAACAGATTGTGAAAAAAACTGTAACACATTTGTAATAGATTGTAAAATTACTGTAAAAAGGCATAATTAGAAAATCCCTTGGAAACTGAATTGATAATTGGGGATGTGTGCAAGGAATCTGTTCAGTTTTAATATTAATAACCTGGTTTATTAACATTTTCTTTGGTAAATGTTTGGATTGCAGCGTAAAAATAGAGTTATGGTGAAAGCGGGTTCGTCATACAACGTTTATGAATTTTACAAATTATAAACATGTTTTCTTGGTACATCCATCACCAATAACGGACACTGAGTGTCTGGAATATGCCCGGTTTCATATTTTAAGAATTTTACTCAAATGTTTTGAAATTTTTTATGTTTTGTGTATAATAACGTCTTTAAGTAAACTTTTTTATTGTATGTGAGATGTTAAATTCCAGAATGTAATATCCTTTGATTTGTTAATCATAATATCAGTCTAGAAATAAGTATAACACAAGAAAAAAGAATTTTTTCCTTAATTTCAAGTACCTGAAAAAGGAAAATTTTACATGATCGAATTCTCTGAAGGGCACTTTTTATATTCTATTCCATTCTTTGAACAGAAGTCATTACTTATAAATTTAAAAGTTTCGTCACTCTTTCTGCCCAAAGGAATTATTTAGAAGTAAAAGAAACCGACTAGAGAATTTTAATTAAGCTGAGTAAGACACTTGAGATCGTTGAGATAGAATCATATAAACTATGTGCTATAAGAGATTTTTAAAAATTCCTCTGCTATAATTGCACTTAGCATATTGTATAGAATCAAGGAAATACTTTTATTGGATATTCTTAGAAATAATAAGCGTATGCATGCCAAGTAAATTTAAGCGATTATTTGTGGAATGGAAAGCAATAAATACCACGATTTTCAGGTTAGAAACATATAGATATAGTAGAAAATATATTTAAAAATAAATGAATGGGTAGATATGTAGTTTTTGATAACAATAGAAAGCTTAAATCTGAAAAAAACTATCACTGTTGAACAGGAATGACGAAATCTGAACTGCCTGATACCACTAAAATTTTATAAAAACTATTAGCATATTAAATTTCTGAGTCTCTGGTATTCAAGAAGTCGACTATTTCTTTAACCCCTTAACGGTCACATTACGTTACGGTTCTAAAAATTTAGATTGATCATTACTATTACCTTTTTGATAAAGAAATATTCACCTTACTTAATGACAAACAAAATGATACGACATTAAAGAAAATTACACTATTTTATAAAACTGTCGGGAATCAAGCAATTTTGAATAAAAGTCGTGGAGATCGCAGCATGTGAATATTACGGTAGCGTGAATTAAGTGGTTAAAGTACTAGAGGTATCCGGCTGGCCACAAATTGATAGCCTTGGATTGAACATAAAATATTAGACTATTTTCAAAACTGAATGTAAAACAATTCAACGCAGCTTTTTATATTTTTACAACTATTACTCCAATCTAATAAAAAATCTGTGACAGTGTAACACATTTTCTGCAAACATTCCAGTTATGCAACTGTTATTATAAAAAACCGTTACCGTATAGGCGTAATGTAATTGAATTGTGACCAAAATACGGAGAGATAAGGACAAAATAACTGTTATCTTAAAAAAATCGTCGAATGACTGGACAGTTAGCAAGAAATATTTAACATTACGGAGAGACATTCTAATTCTTGAATCTTCAAAATAATACATTATAATCTATTATTAAAATATAGTTCATTGAATACTGGAGATATTTGCTGACACAAAAATCTGTCATCGATTTATTTCAGCATTGCTACGGATCCTTCATTTTTAATATCAATAATTTCTGAAAGTTTTATCCACCTAATTTTACTCTGATAAAAAATTCAGGGAAAACTTTTTGAAAATACTTGTGTAGAAATTCAGACCGTATAAATAGTCGACGAAATCCATTGAAATAGTGATTAGAGGAACTGACATATGCTGAAAATTGTAAAGGTTCATCTCTAATTGCTTTTGTGGGGTTTGATTGCCGCCAGGACATATTTTCACCAGTATATTTAAATAGAAATTTTCGGATCATTTAAACGCCTTATGAACGCAAAGTATTCGTCATAACAGTATTTGAGAGAGAATTATGTTATGGAAAAGGCCGCTAAATTAAGGCAAAATTTTCTATGCAAAATTTACTGGTAGAAATTCGTTGCGGTGGTAATCATAAGCTGTTAGTCTGGGATAAATAAATAAATAAATAAAGGAATCAGCTGCAATTTTGTGACAATTTCCTCCATTACTTAACTTTGTCACTGGTACACATTACACTATATATCTTCAACTCTTTACTTAAAACTCCATTACGAAATCAGCCTAAGACAGCCGCCACTTTTCATCAGCATAAAAGCTAGTATTCAGGGGGTTCTTATAAAGTAACTAGCTTTTTGATAAAACGGAAAATTTTCCTTCCGCCATGCCTTTATTCACTTTACTTTTTGACCTCCGGGCAGAAGACTATCGTTATGCTAATCTTTACTACATGGTTCGTACGTATACTGTAATTTTCAAGGTGAAGTTTCAGTATTTGTTTATGTAAAAAAATCTAATTCAAGCAAGTGAAATTCTGCTTCATTTAATTAAAGATTTTCTATAAAAAATTTCTGGTGCCGAATGTTCTGCTATGTCAATTCCAGGACGTGTATGAACACTGTACTATTCCATTCAGTGGCGCAGCAATGATAGAGTTCTACATGCTCTGAATGCCGCTTTTGTAAAGTTCTGTTAGCCTTACTTAATTAGAGAATTTTCTGCTATTCATAAGGACGAAGAAAACTTTACAATATTACTGGTATCCAGGATATTTAGAACCCCTCCATGGTTATGCCACTGATTCCAGTGATTCCAGTTCGTTCGCCTTATCTAACCAGATTTTTTTCTGGTTAGATAAGGCGGAAATCAATGGAAATAAAATCTTACCATAATGTTAATTTAGGACATCTACCCTGGTTACGCCACTGCATTCCAAAGCTATCAGGTTTAACAGGCTTTTTGACCTCTGATGTCATTTCTACGCTACATGGCCATTGACGAACGTTCACTTGCGATTTTAGACATTTTGTTAAATATCTAGAAAAACACATGAGAAATTATAATGAAACTCTCAGTTTATAAATATAATAGTACAAACCATACATTTCCGTAAAGATTGTTTCCAGAAACTCCTTAGGGGACCGTCAGCAAATTAAAAAAAATTAATATCTTTTGGATAACCCTCTCAAAACTAATGTAGCAAAAATGCTCAAACTGTAGATTATGATTAAGTGGCTTATTGTAACAAACTGTAATAATTTTTGTATCGATAGGATGTATACTCGTAGAAAAATTAAGATTTTCATAAAAACAGTCCCAAATTTTTCCAAGATTTTTGCTTATAATTTGCCGAGTTCTTAATATAAAATAATATTCTTTTCAGAAAACATGACAATTAACATTGCGCACAATATCCTGTAATCAGAATTAAAAAATAATAAAAATTGTATGAAAAATGAGTAGGTTTACTAAATAATTTTTTACTGCGCATGCGTCAACGATATCAAAATTTCATTTTCATGTTAAGTTAGCTAAATGTATAAAGCAACTTTTGTTACAGTCTTAAAATCATAGCTTGAAAATCCTGAAAATAATCGTCAATCGAATAAGTTGAAAATCCATTTTTCTCAAAATGAACCAAAAGCAAGAGGGGTTGTATCCATATATTCATTGATTAGTGTCAATATAGAATACGTAATATGCGACGTACTACTACATTTGGATAAAACCCCTCATTTTTTTGCTTCAGTTTGTGAACAACGGATTTTGTGCTTATTCTATAGACGATCACTTTCAGAATTTTTAAGCTATGATTTTGAGACTTTCACAAAAGTTGCTCTATACATTTAGCTAAAATAATATGCAAATAAAATTTTGATATTGTTGACGCATGCGCAATGAAAAATTATTTAGTAAACCTACTCATTTTTCACACAATTTTTATTATTTTTTAATTCTGATTGCAGCACCATTATTTTTAAAAAGGAAAGATTAATCTCATTTTATACACAAACTTGCAATCAATTAAGTAAAAGCTCAGTTTTATAAAAATACTAGTATTCAAAATTGTACAAGGTACAAACTGATTTATATTTATATAATCAAGTGTATGTTTATTGTTGGCTATATAAGTATATTTGATGAACCATTAATTTTGAAAAGTAATTTAAATTCAACTTGTATAAAAGGATTTTATACTTTAAAGATTCTCGACATAAATATTTTTGCCAAAGTTTATAAAATTCCTCATGAACAATTCGACTAAATCATTTTAAAAAAAAATAGTTTTTTCTGACAAGGATAAAACATTAGATATATTCCATTCTCGAAATTATGTAACCATTGAAGCAAATATATATTGCTTTCTAATGAAGCTGATATCTCCAAGTAGCTCCATGAATAACATGCTTTAATGACTTTTTCCTTCGGTATAAGTAACCTATCTCAAGATTATAATCAAGAGGAAATTTATACGTTTCAAGATTTAAATTTAAATATATCATATTCTAAGATAAATAATAAAAAAATAAATTATATTACAGTCTGCTTCATATTTTCAACAAAATACATGAAACTGATTTGCACAACTTTGATGAATGCGAAACTCAATTCATATAAATGACTAAAAATTTTCCATTCATTAGTATTTTTCGCACGGTATTAAAAAGCCGCTCAAATATCTCGATTATGAATCTATTTAAAGGTGCAATATGAAAGGCTGAAATCAGAATGCAATTCTTTCAGCGATGTTTAAATGAATTTCGCAGACGAGTAAATAAAATGAAAAATATTATTTGCTTCTCAAACATCTTTTCTTTTATTCATTTGAAAATGAAGTTGAGATGCCAGATATTTTCATAATTTTCGTGATATCAGCCTTTGATGTGCTTTCAATTCAGTAAATATGACAGAGTTATAGAACATTTTTCTGTTAATACAAACTTCTTTAAACAGAATATTATTTATTTCATGTTTAGAATATGTTGAATATAATTAAAGAAATTTAAGTTACATTTATTTTTTTTCTGTACAAGCGTTGGTCCTGAGCATTTTGTTGATATATATGAACTTTTATCGTGAAGCTGGAATTTGAAAACGCCAAAGTAAATAAAATTAGATACATTTAAATTAATTAAGTGATAACTGATTACTAATTATAATACAAGTCATCGTTGCATAAAACAAAAATTGAGATAGTTAGTACCGTAATTTCGGGTGTATAAGTCGCGGATCAAACAATTCTTTTTGGACCCAGAAATCTTATTTAGTGATTGAAGACAAATATTTACGTCGATCTAAGTCGGAACATTTGTTTCTTAAAAAATTCTGGGTCGAAAAAGAATTGTTTGATCCGCGGCTTATACACCCGAAATTACGGTATCAGAAATTTATAAGTATCACATAGCTGCTAACTTTCAACTAATCTTCCGTAATACCTGGATTAGTTTGATCCAGGTTAACGTCATTTGAAACCAGAAAATATATTTCATGAATTTTTATTTATTTAATTTCAGGTTTGTTACTAGAACATACTTAATTTAATTTCTTTGAAAAAATTCTGGTTCGAAACTCATTAAACCAGAGTCAAATTAACGCATGTATTACGGATAATCGATGTCAGGGTGGCACCTATGGTATCACAGATATTAATGTCGATTAGAATTTATTGGAAAGTGGAATTCCCATAAATCTTTGTGAACTCTTTCTCTGTTTACAAATATTTTTTTTATAATTTTTCAAAACTCAATAGTTAAAAGTTATACAGATACATTGTTTATTAATTTTAGAATCATGTATATATTATAGTAAAAGTAGTTGTCTTTCAATATAAAGTCACCTTTGACTGTTAGCATATGTGGTCTTACATTATTTAAACACTCTAAATATCATCATTTTATCATTACAAATTTCAGGCACAACGTTCATTGGAGTATTTGGGCTCTGGCAGTGGCCGAGAAGTAATCCTCTTGAAACTGGAAAACGGAAGGTGCTGGATTCGAACCCAATTGCACTTGTTGGGCTAACCATCCGGCGTTTCCCCTGGTTTTCTTCGAACCTTAAGTATTTTTGCGTTAATATGGATTAGGTCTCCTTAAAAGAAAAGCCACTCTCTCCGGGCCTATATCGCTCGTGCAGATAAACTGACCGTCATAAATACAACACATTACCGCTTTACCGCTGTTATAATTTTATTTTATTAAATTAGACAGTCAAAGATGATAGTTGAAATAATCCTTTGAAATTGTATAAATTAAATCACTATTTACTTGAGGAATGGGGAAATATTTAGTTCAGTTAACTAAGCAATTTTAAGAGATATGTAATAATATGTGAAAATGTGCAAAGTTTCAATTACAGGCGAATATTTTCGTATTCTGTTCGAACTAATATTTATAAAACTCATTTCGTAGTATATGTCTCTTGCAAATGCGCTCAATGCGTCTTTAACCCCTTGAAGGGCACCGGTATATGTTATATACCACTTAATTTTAATTCCCAAATGCCACATTGACACCAAAATTTAAGAATCAACTTTTGTTTCATATGATGTACTCGAAGAAAAGCTTTTACTTTGTTTCATATAAAATTGTTTATAAATACCGGTGTCAATCAATCATTTTAACATTTTAGTAGCAAAAATGCTTTGCCTCTCAAGGGGTTAAAAGATTTTTGACTTGAAAAGTGGCGCGAGGTAGCATTAAAAAATATTTGCCTGTAATTAAAATTTTGCGATACCCTATGCATGAAGTGGTATAATCAGGGTGGCGAGTTGTGAGAGAAAAAATACCTGCCGATATTTTTTTACAGAAAATACTTCAAACAATGTAAACGGAATAACGCGGGCATATTTCTCTTTACCAAAATAGTGGTATTTACAGGTTTTTTAGTGTATTTTTCTATGACCACTCGCCACTGTGGTAATCAACAAGTGAAACCGTATTCTGTGGTAAGAACTTTGTAGTAAATCTTAGTTCATTGTTTTCTCTACGAAACAGCAAAGTTATAATTTTGTTACGCAACATCGACGCCGGAATTTTAATTTTAAAAAATACATTTTATTATGTATGTGAAAAACCACTTTTTTCTTATTTATAAATATATTTGTTCGCAATTACCGGTGTCAATCATTTATTTCAACATCTTAGCAATGAAAATGCTTTGTACGTTAAAGGGTTAAAATGCACAGCAAATGTTTTCCCACGTAGATCGTAATGAAAGGATTTTTTTTCAGTTATGTGTATAAACCGAAAATGCTTCACACTTCATTTTGAATTCAGAATATGCCACAGTAAACTAATATTATACATTAATTTCATAGCAATTGGACAACATTTACGCGAGTTAGACAGACAGACGGTAAGGAAAAACGAATTCATCAGCACTTTTCAACCATGTTGGAAAGTTATAAAAATGAAACGTAACTAACATAGTTTATATTTGATGCAAAGTGGCAAAGCTACATTGCATATTAGATTATTAAAAATTAACTAAATTCTTTTTCTCTCTGACAGTCTTTTTGCTTAATTTTCGTAATTAGAATTATTTAAATGGTTTATTTTTTATCGGCTGTGAAATACTTTGTTAAGCAACTGACGAAGGGGAAAGAAAAAAATGAAATAGATATCATGTCAAACACGTAAATTGATGAAACAAAATATTTTTTACTACACGAAAGTATGTCTAAAGTTGTACGAAATATTATATATACTTAATTAAAAAATGACAAATACATTGAAAAAATTACAAAAGAATAGGAACAGATTCAAACGTTATTTCGAACTTTAAACATCCATAATTTATCATTTAAATACTCCAAATGTATGAACGATTTCCTTTGAACAAATAGAAACTAAAATTCATTTGATTTGCCACAGAAAAGCAACATTGCGCAAAATAAAATATTCAGTATTTTACAAACAAATGAACCAAATACTGCAGGAAACTCTACAACTAAATCCGGTTACCTCACCAACATACCGGCTTACATTTAAGTGAATGGGTAATTAACAAAATGTGGGATCATTAAAAGTTAACTATTAGTGATTTTTCAAATTTTCAAGTTTAAGGCCAATTTTTTTACAATACAGTATATAAGTCTATAAACTTATATACAAACATTAAAAGACTGCAATTATTCTGGTAAATTAATTATTAAAGCACTTAATTAATCAATCTACACGTGAAAGTTGAGCGTGCTTCTAAGTAAAATTATATTATTACAGATACTAAATACGCTTTATTTACACAAAACACATAATTGTTTATGATAAAACATTATAGGCTAGTTCCATGGGTTTTGTAGTGTAAGTCACATTGCCTTATAATTGTTATGCTTGTTTGCCACCGTTATTTTCGAAAAGTCTGCTTGGCCTTATTCAATTAATGAGAATGTGCCGATAACATAAATCACATTTTTACGTACTAAAATACTGGTAGCCAAAAATCGTAGCCCGTGACTTACACTACAAGTACTCATGGAAATAGCCTATAATAAATATCTTATTGTACGTTTCAAGACATCAGATCGTCTTTAAAAATAAATTTACGGCAAAAAATTGGCGTTTAGATCGTTTCGCAATTTGGACATTCCAATTTCTCCTTTGAGATAAGTGCATTCATTGCAAAAAAAAAAAAAAAAAAAAAAAAAAATGTTGCGAAAATACATATAGATATTTTCAAATTAATCAAAAGTGATTTCAAAGATATATAAAAGGGATTAAAGTACTTACTTAACGTGTTTTGTGTAAAAATAACAGCTTTGTTTCCAACGTTACTTTTGGACATAAGAAAATACAGAAAAAGTCTTTCTAGAAAACAGGGCTCCCAAATGGTCCGCGAACTGAACATCAGTATTTTTTAACAAAAAATTTCATGATACGTTTGCGCTAAAATCAACTTCCAAAGGCGGTTTCTTGACAATTTGCAAGAAAAATCTAAAAAGAAATTTTCGCTAAGAAAATTCTGATGTTCAGTTCGCGGACCATTTGGGAGCCCTAAGAAAAGTCCATCTAACTTCAAAAAGCAATAAATTGGTAGTCCCATTTGTTAACAAAAATATAAAACAATCATCCATTTTTTTTATATATTCGCTGTTTATCATTAGAATCTCCTGAAAACAAGTTAAAACTTTTTTTCTGGGTACATTGGAACAGTTAACGTAATGAATGTCCGAAATTGGCCATTTTAGTCAAAAACATTAAAATTCTAAGATATTTATACAAAACTTTTCATATAAATTATATTAATTTTTGTCTCTGAACAGAATTAAGAATTCAGTGGAAAAAAAATAAAGTCAATGATGAATAAGCTTGTTTATTCAAAAGCTTAAAGTTATGATATGTGTACTGTGTCAATCTTTTAAGAACGTCCCCAATCGGATGCTCTTTACGGCAGATATTGCGGAACAGACAGATAGAAGGAAACTAAAAATTTTCGTGTCTCTACAGTAAGCGTTCACTGACGTTTCGGCAGATATTCGTGGTGCCTGTAAAATTAAAATCATGTGCCCTTTTTTAGGGAGGCCTCACCGGAAAGGGTTAATAGCTATGCATGTTGTTTTAATGTCGATTCTTTTAAATGTACTTTTATGGAAAAACATATTTCTAGAAAATAATGGTGAGATTTTATAGGTCAAGTTAAAGTTAAACTAAGCTTACACTAAATATTTAACTACATTATTAGTAATATAGTACAGTTCTAATAAAGTTTTACAGCATTTGCTGAGATTTAAATTTGCATATTACCGTAATTTCGGGTGTATAAGCCGCAGCTCAAACAATTCTTTTTCGACCCAGAAATTTTTAAGAAACAAATATAACTAGTTAGATCGCCGTAAATATTTGTCTTCAATCACTAAATAAGATTTCTGGGTCCAAAAAGAATTGTTTGATCCGCGGCTTATACACCCGAAATTACGGTATTTAGTAAAATAGCACTGTAATGCATATTTGTAAAATTTTTACTATCTCTAAACAGCACCATTTCGCATTGTCACTGAAGATTGATTTTATTAGCGGAGTAGAATATCAAAATGTAATGTAATGAAAATCTATTTCGTAACATGGACTATTTCTGGTACGTTATTCTGTGTATTGCATGTAATTATCGCAGTGAATACAAACATATTGAAATATTTTGTGTAAAATGTGATGCAATATGAATAATTATACACGCAGTATAAAACTATCTCTAATAGAAATAAAACCGACATGCATTTAAAATAAATAATTTAAGAAAAAAAAACAAAAAAAAACTGTTATAATATGACATTAGAATGTGAGGTTCTATAAATTAATTTCACTTTTTTCAAGCGATTTTTTCCATACTTTTTCCTGCTACATTTAGTTGGAGTAAACTGTTGTAGCAATTAAGGAGTCTTGTACCTTTTGAACGCGATTAAATTTACCGAAAAAAATGAGAGTTTGAATTAGCGTACCTTTATTCATATTATATCTATGTGAGGTTCTATAAATTAATTTCACTTTTTTCAAGCGATTTTTTCCATACTTTTTCCTGCTACCTTTAGTTGGAGTAAACTGTTGTAGCAATTAAGGAGTCTTGTACCTTTTGAACGCGATTAAATTTACCGAAAAAAATGAAAGTTTGAATTAGCGTATCTTTATTCATATTATATCTTTAACCCTTTGAGCTTTGGTAGGTAAATTTCTTTAAAATTCCAAATGTCACATTGGCACCAGTATTTTGCAAAGAAAAAACCCGGATAATGATATACGCTTTAAACTGCATTAAAACTTTGCGGTTGTGATAATTCGGAATTAAAATTATTTGGTAGAAAGTTCTACCATCAGAGCTCAAAGGGTTAAGGGCTTTGAGGGTCAGTGAGATACATTTTGTCCCACCTAATTTAAACAAGATTCGCACCACAAAGTTTAAACGAAATTTTACACTTTTGATTTCAGGAGAAAATTTAAAAAAATATCTTTCTGTATTTTAAAATAAAGTTTTTCGGCTATTCCGGTGATAATAAAATATTACAGAGACACTGTTGCATACCCCATACGGGAATAAACATGAAATTTGGACTATTGATTAAACAGATTGTGCTTTTCAATATAATATGATTCGAATCTGATTTGTGTTTTACAGAATCTGTGTTAGTGGTTTTCACGGGACCAATGATAACCAAGAATCAAAAGAAAAAAAATCCACGGAAAACTTGGAACGATTAGGCCGACGGGCCCTATTGTATTTATGGGCGAAAAGCCCACATTTGGATCGCTGTGCCGAAGAGCAGTCAAAGTATTTAAACGCACAAATTGAAAAATACCATATTGTATAGATAATAATCAGAACATTCCATAAAAAGAACATAAAATGTGTATGCTTTAGAATTAGCACATTTGTATAAGAATTGTGAAGGAAAAACCATTACAAAACTGCCTAATTCTTTTAAAAGCATCATTTAGAGTTTTAGTGCTATTACAAAAGGTTTTAGAATCAAAAAAGCTTTTAAAGCGGAAACACGTCAATAACACTTTCTTCTGAAGATGAAAAATGTTTGAAATAATAAAAACTGTTTTTTATTTTTATTTTTTAAGATGTCTTGTGTTACAACTGAGCACTGCAAAGGTGCTCTGAAATATAAAACGTACTGTGAATACTCCAACAAGGAAGTTCTCCATACTGGGCATACTCAGAAATTTTTGAAATAAAATACGAGTTATTCTACTTATGTATGTAATAAAGGATTAGTCAAAATTAGCCGCGGAATCACAGTATAAAACCTGTAAAAAATAAAATACTTTTTATACATTTAACGTATTCAAAAATAAAAGCAAGATGTTTTCATAGCAACAAAATCGAATTGACAATGCTCAACTGGACTTTGATCTTGAAACAATTTTAATTAATTTAAATTTTAATTTCGTTTTAAATCTCAAATATTAATATATAATAATTGTGGTGGTTAAATTTGAATATAAATACATATAAATATCTATATAATTATTATACTTAAAACAAATTAAAATTGATAAAACAAAGATATCTAATTTATCTAAACAAGTTGAACATGAAAGTTTTTTCTTTTAAAGTGCATTTGACATACAAAAAGTATATTTTGAAATTGCTTTTCATCGCCAACCGATGATAAATCGCCAAATAACGAAATTTTCATCATTTGTTTACGGACAGGGTACAGAGGTTCCGCCAAAATTTTTTATGACCGTATATATACTCATGAGAAGAGCATTCTGTAGTTTTTTTTTTTTTTCAGATTTTTCGGAGTATGCCAATATGGAGACCTTCCTTCTAAGTATAATCGCTTTTGTTAGAAGCTACGTTATGAACAATATTTCAACATGGTTTCCTGTTTGGCCGTCATTTTTATTCACAATGTATTTAACCACATCAGAATGAAGTTACTACATTCATTTTACATAATGTGTGGAAATTTAGCGATTATTATAATTAAAAATTCTTCTTTCGCAATTTCTGGTGTAAAATTCAAATTTTTAAATAAAAAAAGGAGAACAAAGCAGCAAACCTGTGGCACAAAGACTACAATTTTGAACCGTAACATAAATTTTAACATATTCCATGACACTGTTCACTGCGAAAACTAGCGTGATATTATTTGGCACGTAAATGATTTTGTATTAACCCTTTCCGGCGCAGTGTTACCACTCCGGCAACACCTAATTTTAATTCCAAACTTACAAACGGCACCAATAATATTTTAGTAAAATTTTACTTTTACAATGACAGCTTAAATCAGGGAATTCTGAATTTCTAAAAAAGTCTTTTGTTAATTCCGGTGTCAGTCAACAATTTCTCATTTTACGAACAGAATTTGTCTGCGCCGGAAAGGGTTAAAGTAACAGTGAGTAAGCTTGGATAAAAAATTATTGAGATGCTACCATGGCGCAGTATAAAATAACTTTAATAACAACGTAAAAAACGGCAGCATGTGTAAACTTTTTGAAGACTAGCTTCAGTAGCCTTTAGTGTACTGTCCTCAGTGCTTGAATTATGTGTTGTGTTTTTTTCTTTATGAAGTTCGAATGCGAGCATTAATTTCTACTATCAATCTAAACCAGTGATGCACAACCTTTTTGCCAGAAAATTGTTTCCCACCAGAATATTTGAAAAGAGTCGTTTGTTTTATTTAATAGCGAAGATTTCGTCATAACTATAAGGAAAAATATTCTGCATAAAAATAGTGGTATCTTTGTGGCCCGCGGGCCAAAGGTTGTGCACCGCTGATCTAAACATTTCGTAATTTTACGTTTTCTGCAAAAATGTATTTTTTTATATCCACACTTTCTACGTAAAATATTTTTAGTGAAGCAAAAAGACGCAATGACATACCGTTATAACGTTTCTTTTTTTTACCTACACAAAATTGATAAATCGTACATATTATACATCGTACTGTATTTGAATGTAATATTTTGAGTTTATGGATGTGAGATAATGAACACCTTGTAAAACTTATCAAATTTGTCTAACGGAAATGTACTCAAAATATTCGTTATTTTAAACAGCTCTTTTCATTTATGCGTAATCTTAAAATATGCTTCAATAAAACTAAGCATACTGTCCTTTACTTTGAAATCTAGATTTAGCATGAAGTAAAATATAATATTTTAAGGTTTTCTGTACACTCCGATTATGTTGCATTAAACAATTTATTAAGTGTGAGGAGTTTACTACCAATCAATAATATGCCTGCAGTTTTACGAGTTCTGTTGCTTCTGAGTAAATTGTCAAAACCCAGCATCGTAAAATAGTATCTTTCTCGAAGTAATGACGCATAACTTTGGGATCTTAATCTCAGAAGCAGTATATTTAAAAATAGAAATAATCTTATATTGAGGCTCAAATCAAAATGATATATATACAAATAGACATATATTTCACTAAACGTTAAATATACTTTGTGAAAAGTCTGATTATTATTTAAAATTTTACGTATCATCCTGATTCTAAAAATGTAAATGATAAAAAAACTATTGTTAAACTTTTTTTTTAGTTTATCGTCGAGTCTTAATTTTTTATTTCTAAAATTCTTGTTAAAAAGTTTGTGATACATTGTGATACAGTTTGTGATACATAATGGCCATTACACCTAACAACTGAAAATTTCGAAAATATATAGCTACAGAACAAAGACGAACAAACATTCAAAATAAAGTAAGTCTATAGGAAAACGAAAGACCAGAGGAGGAATCAGGTTGGTTACACAAGTGCTGTGGATACCGCTAATTTTTTATAGTTCTGACCAAAAATTCTTTTGCTATGAATAAAGGAGGTGAAAACCTTACAATATTACTGGTTTTAGGCTCCCGCCCTGGTTACGCCACCGATGACAGTCTCATCTTAAGCTGAACTATTTTATATTAGAACTAATTCATTTTATTTTTGATTAACCCCGAAAATGCCACTTAGAAGAAAGCTAAAATAATACAAGTCTTCTTTAACCTGTGTGTCATTTCTTTTTATCTTATGATATATTTTCCTTAAAATCATTCATTGCTCAATAAATTCATCTACATTCAGAACTCTGATTTTGTGCATTAATTGGGTGATATTAATTAGCATACACTTATATCCCTGAAGTATTGTGTGTTCTGGTGTTTTCGAAATAATTGTCGAAATAGAACAATGAAAAAAGAATAAAAATCGCTATAATGACATGAATCGAATGCGTTGGCCTCTAAATCTTAAAAATGACAATTTAAAAGAAGAAAGAAACCTATTTTAATGCATAGATAAATACAGGGACGTAAGTGAAACCGTAATGTGCCATATATCGTCGGTAGTATGGCCAACTATCCAATGTGAAAATAACTTCTTTTAAGCCTTAATTGAATAGTGAGACATATTTTCATCACTATATTTATACAGGAATAGTACCCCAATAAGCTTTCTAAAATATGCTATTAAATAAAGTTAAAAACTATTTTAAAATTTCTGGTGTCAAATACATAATATAATAATAGAAAAAATAATTTTAAAAGATTAAATCATGCATTTAACCCTTTGAGCTCTCATGGTTGAATTTTATACCACTTAATTTTAATTCCAAAATGTCATAATGGCACCGGAATGTTCGCCCAAGTTTATTTGCAAAAGGTTTAATGCATTTTATTTATTTCGTGTATATGGTAAACTATTTTTTCTCTTTTCAAAATACTGGTTGCAATGTGCCATTTCGAATTTCGAATAAATTTACCCGCTAGAGATCAAAAGGTTAAGGGTAAATTTTGCAAAATAAAAAAATATATAAAATAAGTTATTTAGATTCATACTTATTAATATATTTGCTATTTTGTCATATTTTAGTTATGACAGTATTTTTTTTTCTTCTACCTTTACAAGAAGAATGCATTGGATTTGTGAAAATTTTCGAATTCCTGTTTTTGAGGAGTTTACACGTTTTTGGGGTCAGTTATTCCAAAAAACAAGTTTTTACAAAATGTTTGTCTGTATGTATGAAAGATTTTGCCTATCTTAAGCGCCCTATCTCAAGAACTAATAAATGAATTTAATAAAAATTCATATTCGGATAGTTCCTGATATAAATTGATGCTGATACATTTTTTATGTAAATCGCTCAACATAAATGCTATTAACCCTTTTCAGGGGCCAAAAAATCTATTATTAAAATGCTGAAATACTTGATTGACACTGGAATTTAAAAACAAATTTAGTTCAAAATGGATAAGTGTTTTTTTTTTTTTCCACGAACTTGATAAAAATAAAATTATTATTCCAAAATTCTGGTGTCCATGTAGCATTTTGGAATTAAAGTTAAGTGGGATATATTTTATCCCAACACTCTTCAAGTGATTAAAAAACTACAAAGTTATTACAACTTTTTGTTACCAAATTTGTTGTGTAAAAAATATTTTGATACATTACTAACGTAATTTTCTAAGCATGTAAACACTGAACTATTAGCATCAATAAATATTTGTTAAAGTACAGACTTCTTAAATAAAAATATTATTTTTAAATACCAATGTTCATCGTCACCGTAAAATATGTCATTTTTCATCATTTCTTACTTTCTATATTTTTCTGAATTATTCAAAATAGTATTTAAAAAAATACAAAAAAATTCTCATTCTTTATTTTGGCATCTGTGATCTGAGTCATAACAAATATATTTCATTAAAATTATCTATATAAAACTCTGACTTTGTGCCATTAAAATATTGTAATATTGGGTGGAATTTACTGACAATAAATAATATGCCTGCAGTTTTACGAGTTTTGGCGTTTCTGAATGAACTGTCGAAATTTCGGATCATAAAATAGTTTCATTTTCTTAGTAATGACTTTTAACGTTGGCTTGTTAATCTTAGAAGCGATAATTTAAAACAAGAACTAAACTTATATTGACAAAAAAAAAAAAATATATATATATATATATATACAGGGTGTCCCCTAAACTCATGGTATATACGCTAGGGGCGGTCAAGACGAGTAATAGTAAATAGGAAACCAAGGGTTCCAAACGTTTTCCAAAGGAGATAGCCGCCATTAAAATTTGTGGTCCAAAATTTCAAATACACATAAAAAACGGAAAAATTGGTCGATTGCTTTGCGGTTTTCTATAAAACTATTCTTTATGTTGGTATTTTCTTGAAAATAAATTACAAAGATAAATTTCGAAAATGCCGATAGAGGGCGCTTTAGACTTTGGAGTAACGAACAACTATTTTTTACGTTATTTTTTGCATATGATTAAATGTTTTCGTAAACTTAGACTTTAACTTAAATTTTGAGCTCAAAATCTGAATAGTTGGGAGTCGTTCAGTAGCACAAACTGAACTGTGTTCAGAGGGTTCAAATTTCAAATGATTATAAAAAATGGAAAAATTGGTCGATTCGTTTGCGGTTTAAAATAAGACTATTCTTTAAGTCAGTATCTTCTTGAAAATAAATTTTAACGATAAATTTCAAAAAATTCCGTTAGAGGGCGCCTTAAACTTCAGAGTAACCAACAACTAAATTTAACCGTTATTTTTTGTATCTAATTAAATGCTTTCCAAAACTTATTAAATGTTTTCGAAAGCTTAGATTTAAAGTTAAATTTTGAACTCAAATTCTGAATCGTTGGGAGGGGTTAAGAAACGCAAAATGAAGTGTGTTTAGGAGTTGAAATTTACCCCCCCCCCACCCTCGAGCACAGTTCACTTTTGCGCCACTTAAACACTCGCAACTATTTCAGAATTTGATCTCAAAATTTAAATCTAAGCATTTGAAAGCATTTAATCAGATTTTAAAAAATAATAACGGTTAAAAATAGTGATACGCTACTCCAATGTCTAAGACGCCCTCTTACGGCATTTTGTGAAATTTGTCTTAAAAACATATTTTCAAGAAAACACTGATTTGAAGAGCAGTTTTAGCAAAAACCGCACAATCCGGGACTACATGCAAACACGGACATATGCTATTCTAGAGGTTCAGTAACGCCAATTGTTCAGTATGCTGACCATCGGTTTAGTGGTTTAGTAATGCCAATTTTTTAATTGAAAAATAGTGGCGTGTATGGGAATAAGTTAAACATATGCATGTGCATTTATTTTGATTGTGGCTTGAACGCAACACGGGTAACGGGTTATGTTTATATATTTTTCAAATTTACAGCTAAAACATTTTTATAAGCGTCTGTGAATATAACTTGCATATATCTAGAAAGTTAATGTAAAATTTACAAAAAATGCAATAATTTGTAAGTCGAAGGAAATATTGACGTTGAAATTGTTTACCTAACATTGCCATTACTAAGCATATTATTATTGGATACGACTATTGGGGAATAGGAATATTCAATCTATTTAAATACAGAAGTTCTGCTACAAAATTATATTTATTGCTACAAGATGAAAGTGGGTTCCATAAGTCCGTGCTATTAGTATATTTTACAAAACTTAATAAATTGGAGAAAAAAAATAAAAAATTAATATTATTATTATTTTCGATTTTTAAACAGTGTTTTCCTGCAAATATTAACCTAAAGCATCCAACAGCCGCCGTTTTGAAATATTTTCATTCATGTTAGCAGTGGCATGTTTGGCCTCAAACTAAATTAATATATTTTAATAAGCATGCACTTTTTTTGTTTCGGTTTAATATTAAGTAAGCATTCAGCTGCATAGATAAAGGCGATATGCTCCTCTATAGCATAATCGCCAGCTTTTACGCTTTGTTGTACCAGAAAAAATTTATAGAACTTCTTGCTTTGTTTAACCAGAAGATTTTGTAGTTTTAAAAATGTAAAATCGCATTATTTTTTTGTGATTCAAAAAAGCGTAAAAGTTGGTAGCAATTCCATATATAAATTTTGTGAAACTAAGACCAAAAGAAATGTAATTACTTAAATACTAGAACACCCGATGGAGTACTTTCTACTCCAAATGCCTCTAAAACATACATATATTTGACGAATTTTAATTTTATTTTTTTTTTACCTTCCGTGACTTTTATTATCTTTATAACCTCTATTTATTTGCAAATTTATGAATGTTTTGAACATTTAATAAATTGTTAGTGAGGCATTATTCTAAAACGATCGATGAAGTCGGACTGACTCCAAAGTTAGATAGGTAAAATTTAATTTTTTTTTTCCTATTATGACCTTGGGAATCATGTTTTTTCAGCTATAGGGAAAGTAAATGTTTTTGAACCTCTTTTCTCTTCACTTGTTTTGTTGAGAAAAATGGTTAGCTCCATGCACCTGCATTGATTGCCTGCTGCTTGCGAAATTCTTTCTGTCATTCTAACAGGCTTTTTGATTTAATTTTTATCAGTCTTTTTTTTTCATTATAACTGGGAAACTTCGTTTTCCTTTTTATTAAAAATAATGACATAATGTAACGGAAAAAAGGTCTAACACTGGAAGAAAGAGCTGTTATATTACGACAGCTTTCAGATAATGAACCCGAAGGCGGCGAGTTATCCAGGAATGGAAACCAAATAGGAAAAATTAGTTTCAGCAATAATTCTTCTGATTCCGATGCGAATGAAGATACGCTAATTATTGCATCTGATAAAGCTGGATTTCACTTTGCTTCAGATGGTACGCAATGGAAAATATGTGCAAATACGAAAAGTCCTGGAAGATTTCCGCAGCAAAATGTCATGTGTCAGTCTATTAGCCAAACTATTTCTGCCAGGAAATTTCTGAAATCTGAAAGCGCTTTGAGTGCATGGCTAATACATGTGGACAAAAAACTTAGCTACAAATACAAAAAGGCACCGTAACAGAGGCAAGACGTTTTCTTGGAATAAATAACTGGACAGTTACCTTAGACGAGCTTTATGGCTTTATTAGAATTTTATTCGCTCAATTTACATGTGAGGTAAATGGAATTCATATACATTCTTTGTGGTCAAACACATGTGGCTTGAATTTTTGCACTGAAACTATGAGAAGAAATAGGTTTTTTGAAATTTACGTTCTTTGAGATTCGATATGAAATCTACCAGATCTATGCGTTTAAAAACAGATAAATTTGGAGCGATATCTGATATATGGAATAGTTTCATAGAAAACTGTATTACTGTTTCACACCGGGTGAAAATATAACAATAGATGAACAGTTACTTCGAAGCAAAGCTTGTTGTCCTTCTACTCAGTTCATATCTTCTAAACCGGATAAATATGAACAAAAATTCTGGCTGGCTGTAGATCTTAGAACAAAATACTTATTGAATGCTTTCCCATATTTAGGCAAATGTGAAGAACGACTTTCAGTTTAAAGTTTAACCCTTTCCGGCGCAGTGTTACCACTCCGGCAACACTTTATTTTAATTCCAAACTTAAAAATGGCACCAAGTATATTATATAGAAATTTCGCTTTTACTATAAAAGCGTGAATTTGAGAATTCTTAATTTCTTTAAAAGTCGTATTTAAATTCCGGTGTCAATCAACAATTTCTTATTTTATGAGCAAAATTTGCCTGCGCCGGAAAGGGTTAACTGAATATAAAGTGATGCGGTTGATGCACTCATTTCTAAACAAAGGAATAAATGTTACAGTGGATAAATGTTTCACTTTACTACGTTTGTCTGAACAGCTGAAAGAGAAAGCTACTAGTTTGGTGGGTACTGTCAGAAAAACTAGAAAATAAATTACAAAATCTTTAAAAGCTTCGGAAGATAAGTTATACTCAAAATTTCTGAAGCACGTGTCCGAATAATTCTATTGCCAGAATGATAAAAAAGGTAACGTAATTTCGGGTGTATAAGCCGCGGGTCAAACAATTCTTTTTCGACCCAGGATTTTTTAATAAATAAGTGTAACTACTTAGATCGCCGTAAATATTTGTCTTCAATCACTAAATAAGATTTCTGGGTCCAAAAAGAATTGTTTGATCCGCGGACACCGAAATTACGGTACTAAAAATTTTAAAAATATATAACAATTTGAAAACTTTTTGTGATAAAGATTTCAAACAAATTTCATTTAAAAGTGCATTTTTTTGTCTACATAATCATGTGTAATTTATAAAATGTGCAATGTTTAGAAGTTTAAAAATTTGTAGTTCCGAAAGTTATAAAACTGAAATTTCATTTAAAATTTGTTTGGGATGGGTCCAGGCATATTATTGTTTAATCCATGTCGAAGTCGTACGTAATATGAGGCGTTCAGAAGTCAGTCTGATTAACTACATCAAATAAAAGTGCACTTTTTAAACAGTTAATGTTGCATTTCTATACAGTACAGTTTTTTATCATTGATCTAGGAATATTAATGTTTAATGCACGACGTACGCAATATATGACTCGTTATGATCATCATAAAAATGATGCTTATTATTGTTATTAATTTAAATATAGAATATTTTTATAAGTCTTTAAAATTTTAGTCTTTGAAAATATCATTTTCCAATTAGATGTTGAAATTTGTTAATTTACAATTTTGTTTTCTTTATTATTTTTGTTATAATAAAGCTAATAATAATTTGGGTTGTGATATAAAAAAATAAATTCAAAGTTTTACAATGTTTACTTATGAAATTTTAGGTATATTTTATTCTGAAACATGTGTTTTTGAAGCAAAAGCAAACTCTGCACACATACTCTTAAATATTAAAATAAAAACCCAAATTGTGGCGGTTTATTCTAACAAAATCAATAATAAATGAAATTCAGTATCAGTTTTCTGCAATTTTGCTTTTTATATATTTTGAATTTATCGTATTTGTATGTTTAATATTTGCTCATATATATTTTTTTTAATGCTCATAAAAATAATATTTACTATGATGAAAGAGAACATCAAAATCTCAAGAGTTACACTATAGTTACAAGTTAACAAACTTCTTTCAGTCGTTTCTTTTTAAAAGCAAAATCATTTCCATGCTTTCATAAACTATATTTATTCAAATTAAATCAAAATGAATTGAATACCTCCTCTTGAATCATATTTTATTACAAAACTTTTTTTATAATTTCTCGTTATGAAATATATAAAACTAATTATTTCTAATTCATTTTTAATTAATAAATAAGTATGTCAGCACGAAGATATGTAGGGAAGTAGCAATATTAATAATAATACTAACAAATTGTATTTAACTATATTTATTTTACTGAAAATTCATTTATTAATTAAAGCCATAACATGCTGCATATGCTCTTTATTTTTTGAGTGATTTATAAATATCATCCGTTGAAACAGTAAAATATCATTTATAAAAATTGTTGCGTGTTAATTGTTTTCCTTTTTTTTTATTCAACTAACTTCTTGTAAGTTTACTTTGATATCTAGATTAAAACTTAAGTAGTATTTATTTCGCATTTTAGAAAATTAATAAAGTGATTTTAAGAAAGTGGTCACCTTTAGGTGAAATTAATTTTACACATCTCATATTTAAATATGAAATTCAAAAACATCTATATATCTAGAAGAAATGTGTCTAAATATTACTGTAATTATTTAACATGCAATTTTGATCTATTCAAGACTCCCATTACTTCCATTTTCTAAAAACGTTGTTTTATATTAAATATATATATATATATATATTTATGTTTTTATTATAGATTTTAAAGACACTTACGTGGAGTTCAAATGTGTCCCACATGTAAAAATCTTAGCGGGATAATGTTTCTTCAGGAAAAATGGTATTAAAAAATAAACAAGTGTGGTAGCCTTGGGTGTTTGATGCTTAATTTAACCCATTCGCACTCGACCACGAGTGTAATCATGGCTTTATTTTATTAATAACTTTGTCATCACTATTTTAGAATTAAAAAAATGCCTTATTTATGGGTAGAAATTTTACTGTACTAGTAAAACGAAATTTACCTTTCTGAATTTTTGGTTCTGAACGACTTTCACCAAGAAATTTAAAAAGTCTTACTTTATAGTTTTGGTAATGAACGAGTAAAAACAAAAAATTCTTTTTGTATAATAATTTGTATAAATAATGATACATTTATTATTTTTCCTGCCACTATTTCTAAACAATATTGATCTGTAAGATGATCAGTAAAAAACAAATCGTATACCGTAGTTTCCGGTTTGTAATCCGCGGATTAAACAAACATTATTGGACCCATTTAAAAAAAATAAAATGTATCATTTTAGATCACTTAACATATTTTTCTTCAATTACTGATTTTATTTTCTGGTTCGAAACAGAATTGTTTCATTTGTGGATTAACCTTTTGAGCTCTGGTGGATAAATTTCTTCAAAGCTCCCAAATGTCACATTGACGGTCGTATTTTACAAAGATAAAATACGATTTACGATATACGCAAAAAATGACTTTTTTTTTTTCAAATAAATTTGGTCGTATATTCCGGTGCCTTCGTAACATTTCGAAATTAATATTAAGTGAGAAGAAACTCAGCCATAAGAGCTCAAATGGTTAAACGCCGGAAATCAAGGTAATGATAAAATTGTCGACAGTGACTGTCAGGTCTGCAGCTGAGAAATTCTGATAAGATCAGTGTGGAGAGGTATCTCGCGTAAATCAGTGTAAATGAGGCAAAATATTGCTAATTTCAATTAAGTAAAAAAATTAATTTCAATTAAAAAATAGTACATCTTTCACAGCTAGTGCACCGCCCCAGAATGCTGAGCTTGAACGATGACACAATAATGGTGGCAGCCGAAGGCGGATTTTTTTTAACATATGTACGGTCCCCAAAAATTTAGACAACAGTATTTTATAAAAGGTTTCTTTTTTTTCAATCTCAGAAAAAACTTTAAAAATTTGTACCAAAATCGAAGGGTATGTACGTGACAATAACGCACATAAATCAATCCGTCTTCGACAGTCGCAATGTGTTGAGATTTAGGCCTTGTATTCCAAGGAACGGTGGTTAGTGTTGCCAAGACTTTCCCCTAAATCGAGGCTCCAAATGCTCTAGGACACCCGTATTTTAGAGATTTTTTTCTTCCCATCTATTTGCAGAATCATCTATGATTAAAGATAGCGAAATAAACTTTAAGAAATTAGAAGTGTTTAGACTCTAGAGCACCATGAGCCCTGATTTATAAGGGACAGACAAGCTACAATGTGTGAACTTCAACTCTCCACTTACCTTACGGGTCGTAGAGGCCCACAGATGCATTTAAAATATTTATCAAACCGGAAATTTCTATAAAATAAACTCGGTATATATTAGACAGTAATATTTTAGAATATATTAACACTAGAACCGCGGACATTTTTTCTCTATATTCCTAAAAATATTTCACATCAGAATTTTCATTTTAAATTAAATCACTTATTTATTTAAATTATTTTTCTGTGTCCTATATATAACTTATTTTTTAAAGAATTATCTGGTTCGAATCGACATCTATTCATTTGTTCCGGGTCAAATTGACCCGATTCCGCGGTTCTAGTGTTAAATGAAAATGCAGCAGTAATATTTGCAGCACTAATATTAAGCATTGGAATCATGCCTTAAGTATTCAGAAGTCTCCCGCTGATCCATTTATTTAGTACAAATGTTTCTAAAGAAAGATATTTGAGGTAAGTTGCAAGGAAATTTTTATTTCAATTAAAAAGCAAAAAATTGTTAGTAAAATGTGTTATTCAGAAGACCAAGCAAGTGCCTGCCCGGTTAATTACGAATTGCGTTTGTTAGCAACAGTCCACCGACCTGAGAAATCCGAGTCTTCGGTAGCTGCTTTTTTATGACAGCTATCGAAGCTATCGAAAAATTTTTAAAAACTTATAGACAATTTCCTAAATTTATACACCGATATTTTATAAAAGATATATTTTGCTTCATTATATTCACAAAAAGAAATCGGGGAAAAATATTTATACCATTATTTGAAGAGTAGTATATACACTGCAAAAATTATACCATCACATTCGCCATTTTGTGTTAGTGTTTAGGCCTAGTATTTGGAGGGGGCGGCGGTGAAATGTAGTAATAATGACTATTTAATAAGGGAAGAACCGTGGGGGCTCTTTTTAACCCGCTAACAAATGAACATTTTTTCAAAGCTGCCATCATCTTACGCTTTAATATACTACAAATATTTTATAGAATTTTTTCCTTATTTTTGGCAGATTGCAAAAACATAAGAAGGTAAAATTTACTACTGGAATTTTCTGGTACAAAAAAGTGTAAGAGTGTACAACCATGTATTTCTATTCAAACTCGATGCTTCCAGTTATTTAATAAGTTTAAGAAAGACACAAAGACGGAAAAAAGACGTAAAAAATATTTAAAAAAACATTACTTATACATTAAGAAAAATTCTTTTGCAAAATATTTTAATAAAACCTGAGCAAAGTTTTCTGCATTTCATGTGTTTTTAGCTACTTTCAATTAATTCAATGTCCGAAATTGTGCGATTAAAAAAGATTAAGATCATTATTCGGAAAATGTGGTGACAATTGGCTTGTTAGCACGCGTGTTTCCAATTTATTGCCTTGGTCATTTTGCTGACAATAGTTAACTAGATCAATAGTATATTTTTAACAGGGATGAGATATCTGCGCTTTTTTGCATACCAGAAAAATCTTTCAGAAAATGCTATTTTATCTAAATAAAAAATACAGTAATTTAATAGAATAAAATTTTGTCTAATATTATACTGGTATGCAAAAAAGCGGGAAAATCCCATCCCTATTTGAAATATTAAATAAATTTTTTAGGACATCAGAAATATCACGGAGTATGACGGTTTCTGAAATTTGATCGTCAGAAAAAGAGATAGGGGTAATTCCATGAGCACATGTCGTGTAAGTCACATACTACGATTTTGGATACCAGTATTTTAGAACGGAATAAAGAATACTGCCCAGTTAAACTGATGGCATTGAGCTCATAGGCTACAAATACTAATTGTACATTAAAGCCTTATATTTTCAAGGGTTAATTCCGTTCGAAAAAAAATTAAGAAGGGGAAACAGCTCTCCCCTTTCCTCTTTTTCTATACTTAATCATTGAACCTCCTATACTATCAAAGACATGCTTTATCATATAAAAAATCTATAGCCAAAATTCAGAGCAAATTCGATAATTCTTAATAAAAACCCATTTAGCATTTATATAATTTAAAAGGAGTTATCCCCCTCTTTTATCATTAACCATTAAACTTCCAAAACTATTCAGAGATTTGAACGAAATCTGAAAATTCTGCTTGAAAAACCCATTTATATAAATTAAGGGGGGGGGCATTAGAACCTCCGTTCCCCCTGTTTATACTTATTCAATGAACACCTAATAACAGTCACGGAATCGCCTCGTCAGAATGATCCTAATCTAAATTTTGAACGAAAACTGTTAATTCTGCATGAAAAACCCGTTCATATCAATTAAGAGGAGGGGCATGAGCTCCCCGTTCCCCCTCTTATACATATCGAACGAACTCCAAAAACTAATCAGGGAAGCGCCTTGTCAGGATATACCTACATACAAAATTTCAAGTGGATCCGATATTTTTATCATGAGTTATTGCGTTACGCAGCAACGCACGTACGAACGTACATACAGAACGGACGGGCACTTAAGCTCTCAGGCTATGATAGCCTGTGACTTATTTTATCAGAGATATTTCATAATTGAATAAAGACGTGAAAACCTTTTAAAAACAACGGTGGCAAACAATTTAGCAGTTACTAGAAATATGACTTACACGACAAATGCTCATGGAAATACCCATATATACATTAAAAACCATTATTATTTTAATTAATACAAAAAGTTTGTATTCCATAAATATATAAAAAATATCTCAACTGCTTAAATTGAAGAATACAAGTTTCTAACTTTTGTGTCACTTGATAGTTAAATCGTTTCAGTTTTAGAAATGAATATCGATGAATTTCACTACATAATGAGAAAATTCAAAGAATGGTTGAATTTTCTTGAATGTCGTTCCATATATATGCAAATGCGAATGAATCTTTTTTCTTTGTCTCCATTTTCCAATGAGAATATTAAAAAGGCAGAACATTTTGAATTATCTTTCAATAAAAGTATCATGATTTAAATTTTTCTTTCAATAAAAAAAAAAAACAGGGTTCTTAAAGATATGTTATGATATTTATGTTTTAAAATTCCCTCTTAAATTTGATAAATTTGATACTTTTAAATCGTCGTTTTCTTTCTTTAAATATGTAGAAATTCATTGTAAATAATTATTATCTTATTGTGAGTATTTAAAATATTTTGAATGAATTGTACTTAAGGTTTACTAGTTATAAGCTATTAGCATAGCTGCCAAATTTTACGCTTTCTTCGTACCACTAAAATATTGCCTTGACTAATAGTCGAAACTTAAAAATTAAATAAGTCGGAAATCTCTGTTAAACTTTAGTGGTAAAAAAAACAGTTCACAGCTATGTATTAGCAAAATAAATAAATCGCTGTTAATAGGTTTTTATCGGTATGAATTATTTGTTTTGCCCCACTTAGCTCTTTTTTCACTGCCTTATCCAAATAGTAATTTTTCACTTATTACATCAGTGATTTCTGAAGATAAATACGTCAAAGTTTATTAACATTTATATAAAGCTCGGAAATACCTCGGATCAGACAATTTTATTTTTATAGAGATTAAATATAATCTTTTACCACTACAATTGCTTTACGATAATTTTCATTTTGCCTTAGAAATGTCACAGAAGCCCGTTACGTGGTGACCTGCTTTTGAAATTCTTGCAATAATTTGCCATAAATTTTTCTATATAAATTAGTAGTGTTGAAAATATGTCTTATCCAAGACTTGGGTTACACACTAGCATGTAGGATATTTCTCAAAGTATCGCTATTTTAATATTAAACTAACGTTGATGACCAAGCTAAGATCGGTCAAAATTAGTCTTGTGTTCAATTCGATACTCCCTCTGTCCCAAATTAGTTGCGACATTTGAATACTTTTGTACTGATTATTGATATTTATGACTTTATGATTTTATTTGAACATTTTTCAGAGAGCTATACTATCAATCAACAATATTTACGTACCTAACATTCCCTCCATCATTCCATAAATAAGTAATTAATTAGTTTAAAAAATCCCGATACACACGCTCTTAAGCCACGCCCCATTAAGATTTTTTTTAATAGTAATCACATAAAACTGTCTTCAATCTAATCAATCGTGAATTCATTTAAGAGCACTTTATTCCAACTATTACTTCTTTTTTCTTTTTATTCTAAATTTGAGATTCTAGTATAATTTTACTGGTGTCTATCTACTAAACTGCATCAAAAATTATTTATGACTCCACCTACTTGAAATGTAGCAACTAATTTGGGACAAAAATATCAACCTAAATGTCACAACTAATATGGGACAGAGGGAGTATTTTATTCTTACTGTATCATTCTTGATGTTAAGATACGATTGGCATGATCCTTTGCCATCGTGACCGAAAATGACGTACTAATCAAATTTTTCCGAACATAAGACCTGACCAGTGCGCTTCGTCAGATTGAAAACGATAGAATACAAAATTTAGTCAAAATAGTTAAATTCGTTTTATAGACAAAAGTTAGCTGGACCCACTAATCGAAATTTATCGAATATATGATCTATCCCAATACTCTTCTCATGTTGGAAAACGGTGTGATAAAAAAAATTGTAAAAATTTTTTGGCAGATTTTTTAGATAAAAGTAGCTTGAGCATGACCCATTGTAAATTAAAATTCCCATTCATAGAACTTTCTTCGGCGTACGACCTACGTATGTTCAAAATGACCCACTAATAAAATTTTCTGGACTATGTGATAATGCCCAATGATCTTCGCACGCCCAAAAATGGTAGGGTCAAAATTTAATCATAATTGTCAAAGCCGTTTTTCAGATAATAAATATATACACAGACAAGCACACAGAAGATTTGTTCGCATTATAGTGTAACATTGACAAGCAGTTGGTCATTTGATCTTTACCAAATGACAGTATTTCGATGACCGACAATAACTATTTAGACTCTAGCGCCTCTTACACATATTTTCTTTGGTCAGAAAAACTTTTTCAAAAGAAGTTACTTTCAATTACACAATATCAAAATTGCTCTTGTTAAAAAAGTCATGAACGGCGCAAAGTTGGAATCCCTAAATAAAAATACAGCCGAGTGGGTAATGACGCAATGACTTCGCATCTCACCAAAAAATTAAAATTGTTAATGGGTCCTTCGGAAAGTCATGTCTGTTTGGGAAAACAGACATGAACAAATGACATGAAACGAAACATTGTATCAGTTAAATTTTAGATATTGTTTCCGATATCTAAAGTTTAATAATTAAAAGCAGATTTTTCCGGTACGAATTGTTTTTTTCCAAACGGATACGACTTTCCAAACAACCCAATATTATTGTTTTAAAAGCTGACAGATTTTCCACAAATATAATAAAGGAAAATTGCTATTCAAAATTTCCCAGCGTGAATTCCAATATTAGTGAGAAGTCGGTCAATTAATGGTGAAGTCATAACTGTTGTCCTCTGGTCTTGAGTGTTTAGATGGCCCCATTCAAAGACTTTCAAGCGTCTCTACCGGTATTTTCGTAAAGTAATATTTGGCTTATTTAATGGGAAAAATTCTGTCTCCAGATTTAGTGACTGGTACTTTACGATATTTCTGGTGCTAAAACCACTTAATAGCCTCCCAAATCCTTCGTGCGTACCGACCCTGGCATACTTTATTATTTTGATTTTCAATTAAATACGTTCTATTCTGTAAAGTTTTCGGAAATTAAAGTGAATTCCTTTCAACTATTTAAAAACTTATTTACGATTGCTTTTAAAAAAATACACGTGAAACTTGAAAATATCTCACTAGATATACAATGGATTAGCTGTTGTTTACTGAAACATTCCTAGCATTGTTTGATGTCTTGTGAATACGGGTTAGATTGCCTCAGGATATAGATTTAATGCAGATTTCTAGGACAGTTAGACAGATACCTTATAATCAACATAGTGCCATTCACACTAAGCCATTTGAATATTTCGTATGTAGGAGCGCTTTAAATCTAATTTTCAGTGAAACATTAGTCGGTATAACTGTGCAGAACATCCCTATCGTGATATGTATATCCAGTTGCCATAATACTTAACAATTCATATATCACAAACTAGACAGTTGATGTTATTAGTAAGATATATACTGGAATGTGAATTAGTCTTTAAAGAGATGGATGTACTTAATTTTCGACTCTATTTAACACTACACATAACAGGGATTTTACATACGTTCAGTAAAAAGATTTCACATAATAATTTTTATTTAAAAGTATTGAACTTATTTCTGGATAATTTATGCTATTTTTATTCACTGAAAAAAATTTGTGATTCCTATAGAAATATTTTTATCTTGTGGCAGCCTAATAACCGATTGTTAGTATTTTTATTGTTTAGAAAACTTTTTTTAAAAATATGCCAGGTTAACAAATTTAGAGAAAAAAATTAAAAGAGAAAATCCATATTTTACACTGTAATTTTGAGCATTTAATCATATATTTTAAGATATGTCGGATTCAGTATATTTCAATATTGCTTTTAAACTTTTGTCGTGAAAATTGTTTTCTATTAATCGTTACCAATATTTATCAACACCTCATTCCGACACAAAAATTCATCATTAGATAGAGCAAATTTTCCTATTGTGAAACAATGGTTTCTTTGTCGTATGTGGTCAAATATTAAACAACAATGCTATAAAAGTTGAAATAGTCCAAAAATGTTGAGAAGCCGTTGTACGAGTTTGGTAGATTTTCAACACTTGCCAACATAGTTGAAAGATATTTATACATTCGATATTTCTGTCTGTCAATTGCCCTTATGTCTATCTCTCTGTCCAAGCTCTAACACGTTCAAATATCTTCGTATTACCATACAAATGATGTAAGTTGATGTAGTTTACTACGTCGTGTCCAGTAGTGAAAATTAAATTTGTAGCATTTATAGCTTATGTACAGAAACACTCAAAAGAATTCCGTTACATTACAATCTATAGGAAAAAATCGTTTGGATTTTAAGGACTTGAATTTTAAGGACTTTACACTATCTCAAACTTATTGAAACAAGTATGTATCAGTGTGGTACACTAAAAGAAGCTCACTATGGAACATGGTGTGTATTGTATTCTTCGTTCATTTACAAGGATGCCCAAAATAACTGATTACAGAACTGTCAATGAATAATAATTCCAAGAAATGCGTTTAAAATAAAGGTACGTGTTTTTAAATTAACCATTTTTTTACTATAACTTTGTGTGTAGAAACTTTATACATCATATACATAACAGCACAAAATAACTCCAGTACATTTCCGTTCTGTGGTGGAAATGGCTGAAGAGGAAATTACAACTGTGCAATGCTCTTCATGACCTAATTAAATTTTAGCATACTATGTATAGTGCATGTATGTACAAATTATAACTCATATCATCGGCGTAATATCAAACTACATAATATTAAAATAGTGTTGCAAGTGGGCTGATTTTTTAGTTCTGTTTTCTTGATTGAACAACTTTTTAGAAAAAGAAAACACGCCTTATTTAATATTAGTTAATGGCTGATTAATTAAGGCGAAAAAAAGGAGTATTTTACCATTTCGAAAAAGTGATGCCAGTAAAATGATTTCATACTGGATAGTTTGTCATGGTACTGACGATATACAGAATTGCACAAAATATTTCAGATATTTTTGCAACTATTGATGGTAGTTTCTAAAATTAAATTTTAAAATGTCTTATGTATTTTCAAAGTTGTCTACTCATACATCATATTTTACCTTAATAAACGATGGTTTTTTTAAACTATTCAGCAATTGTTTGAAATTCTTCCTAATCTATGTGTGAAGAAATGATATTTCGTTCTTTATTTAGACTATTTGGTTCCCACCACTATTTTATCTTGGTATAGTTCGTATTAATTTCGCATTATCTTATACGTACTTTAACGTATTCTGATGTGTATATCAACTTCAAAAAGTGTCAAAAACCAAGCTATCGCTGTTAAATAATCTGAAAAGACTATAAATTCTGCTGTGAATGATTCACTAGCTCTTCTTATAAATAAAAAAAAGTTTCCCATGTATAAAAAAATATATCATGTTATTATTTTGTAGTAATTCGCAGGTATTAAGAAAGAAATTTGAAAAATAATTACAATTTACAATATTTTGCCAGTTGGCGCTTTTTCAAATACAAATTGCTAGATTTCCGCCCCGATTTTTAGACCGCCTTTCCTTTCGATTTCTTTAATCTGTTATTAAATGAGGTCAATATTTAATTATTCCCAAAGTGGTGCATATTAAGTAATCTGAAAAAAAATCTAGCATAAAGACAACACAGTTCTGTAATGGAAAAAAGTAATATTTCGTAAAAAAGTGTTTTTCAACTTATTTCATGTAAGAATGATAATGGAGTAATGATGGTAAAAAGTCTTTCTAGCTAGAGAAAATACTTCACACTATCCTAAGAATTTTTCTGGTGCAGCTAATTTATTTTAATCCTAAATTTTACACATTAACAAACAGTATTGGTGTTTCAGATAAGGAAACATTAGATGACAATAAATGAAAGCAAATAAGAGATTAAATGTGTTTAACCCCTTGAGCTCTGATGGTAGAATTTTCTACCACATAATTTTAAATCTGGAATGTCACAATGGCACCAGAAAATTCGACCAAATTTATTTGAAAAAGGTTTAATGCATTTTTTCGTGTTTATTGTTAACCGGTTTTTTTCTTTGCAAAATACTGGTGCCAATGTGAGATTTGGAATTTTGAAGAAATTTTCACCCCAGAGCTCAAAGGGTTAACCCGGGAGTGCACGCGCAGGATCTTTTTGGCCCGGAGGGCGTATGATTTTCGCAATTGGAACTACTTATCATTTAAAAGTAATCTTCATCTTATTTTATCGCAAAATTTGTAAGGAATGTCTCCGCCTAAATAAAAAGACGGTTATAATTTGATTTTTATTGGTGACAAAGTTAAAACCATTTCTACCATGGATAAGCGCGTGTTCTCTCGGGATAAATGATTTCGATAAAAATAATATTTTTGAAAATGAGCTTTGTTTTCGATCAATGTACATATACCATGTAGTATAAACAGTGGCGTTACCAGGAAGGAGGTCGAAATGCTCTGTATAACACTAATTGTTTAGAGTTTTGTTGGTCTTATCCATTTATTAAATTCCCTGCTGTTCATCAAGGAATAGAAAACTTTATAATATTATTGGTATACAGAGCATTCGGCAACACTGCTCTTTATGTAAATTTTTTATGCATCGATACATGCCAATTTTGTCTCCTGCAGCAGAATGCTTTAAAAGGTTTCATCGCTAAATGTCGGGTACTAGTTATGGATGGGTTCCATTATTTATCTTTTATGTAAAGCTGAAGACCACACCTTTATTATTGTCCTTTTATGCAACTAATTTTGCATAAGTTGGTGCCCAATCTAGAGTGCAGATTTCGTCTAATAACCCTTTGAGCTCTGGTGGGTAAATTTCTTCAAAATTCCAAACGTCACATTGGAACCAGTATTTTACAAAGAAAAAAACCGGTTAACGATATACACGAAAAAATGCATTAAACCTTTTTCAAATAAATTTGGTCGATTTTTCTGGTGCCGTTGCAACTTTTCGGAATTAAAATTATGTGGTAGAAAATTCTACCATCAGAGCTCAAAGGGTTAACACGGCTTTTTTATGGATCAATATTTTGAACTTTGTGTGTTTTCTGGCTTATTCTGTTCCTTTCTCCAGAAAAAACTCAGCATGCTAAAACATGCAAAATTCGGAATCAGTCATAAGAGAACACTGTTTTCACGTCGCCAATTCATCTAAATCATTTTCATACGTAATTTCTTCTCCTATTATCGATAGTTTATTATACATTAAAAATAACTTTATTGCTAGAATCCTCCTGCAATAAATTAATATGAAACATTGAGTATGGAGTGCAATTTCAGTTTCGTAAGTAAAAGTCTCTTAAAACATCTTTATTCCTATATTCTAATCCTTAAAAGAAAATTAATTATTAAATATATGCAGGTAAAACTAATCAATAATGAATTTTAAGTTACATCCAAATAGAATAAAAATAAAAATTAAGTGCGTGTATGATAAAACAAAAACAAAAACAAAAAAATTAAAGACAGAGAGAAAAAACATTTAAGACGGTATGACAATAATTTTCTGAAGTAAGCTACTCAATTTCAGATTTCTTATATCAGAAAAATAATAGAATAGAAAGTAAAAGAAAAATACATTTATTTTTTCTCACACTCTAAATAAAAAGAAGTGACTATTCACTCCGGAGGAGTGACTTACTCACTCTATCGCAGACTCAAAATATGCCGAACCTCTTTAGAGTGACTATTCACTTTAAGCAAAAGTGGAATCGTTGACTCTCTGAAAGAGTGAATACTCAATCCTGGGAAGTGAATAGTCACTTTAAACAGGAGTCAATAACGACTGTTTCTGAAGAGTGACTATTCACTTTTGCTAAAGGAGTGCGTTTTTTCACTGATGTAGGAGTGAGAAGTCACTATTACTGAGGAGTGACTATTCACTCTTGCTAAAGGAGTGCGTTTTTGCACCCTTGGTAGGAGTGAATAGTGACTTTTTTATAGGAGTGAATGTTTATTTTTTATGCAGTGCATTTTTTTTATTGCTATTATGGGCATTTTAAAAGAATCGTATCTTTTAAAGTATACAATGAAAATAAATACAAGCATGGTAAAGATTGGAATAAAATACTTTATTGACAATATTTATTTAATTCATAGTATGTAACATTAATTAAACTTTTAAAGGGAAAACTTAATTAAAATTACTATGAATTAAATTAGATTATTGACAGAAATAAATTATTTTATTCCAATCTTTCCCCTTGTATTTGCTTTCATTGGTAGCCCCATAAATATATATGATAGTTTTAAAATGCCCTTAAGCACAAGAAATTAAACATTTTTAAAATCTTGAACAATCAATATTTTTTTCCGATACCCATCAAGTTTCACATATTATTATTTCAATAATTCCGTTATGCATGTTATCTATGTTTTTTTTTATTGTTTTTCTGATGTGTAATTAAAATCTTTTTTGCTGAAAAACAGATATTAATGCAACCCGATATAATCTAATACAACAGATATTAATACAATAATATATTTTATTTCGATCTTATCCTTTATATTTGCTTTGATTGCATGTACGATAAATCTATGATAGTTTTAAAATACCCATAAGTGCAAGTTACTAACCAATATATTAATCAAAGAAATACTTTTTTTCAAATACCCCTAAAGTTTTATTTAATATTTTAATAATTCCGAAAATGTACATTAATTAAGCTTTTTTCATGTGTAATTAAACATTTAAATAGACAGATCTCAGTAGTGATTGTTATTAAATTATATCTAGCTTAATGTAAATATTATAAATATGTAATTTATTTTTTACTTATTGTGATTTGTGATTGTTTTATTATAGATAAACATGTAGTCTAAAATTTTAAATTCTCTGGAATATGTATATATATATTTTAAAACATATTCCTTAACTTAATCATGATTTCTGATATTAATACAACCATTAATTATGGAACGACAAGGTAACGTCCAATTAATTTTATTATTTTTTTCTATTTCCGTATATATTGTATTTTATACAAATAAGAGTTAAGTAATTTTCATATTTTATTGAAAAAGATTGATTTAGGAAATAGAAAAAAGAATGAAATATAAAAAGAGAGAAAAGCAATTTTAGTTATAAACTTCGTATCAGGCATTTAAAAAAAATAATAATGAAAATAATTAATTGTATTATAAAAGTAAAAAATGCGTTTACAATATAATAAAATTTAATAACTGTTTCTGGGTGTCCATAATTACATGTTTTTATTGAAAAAAAAATGTATTTTAATTCGGGAAGTAACATTTTAATGCAATGTAAACATTGAAAAAAATTAATTAATATAATACCTTAAGAGGGAAAAAACATAATGAAGACAAGTAAACAGATATTGAAATGTACCTTTTTTATTTTCCTCAGTATTCCAAATCTTTAAGGTATACATAAGGTTTGTAACATTTCTTTGCACAGGTTTATTTTTTACATATTTGGAAAAAAAAAAAAAAAAAAAAAAACATTGTTCATAAAATTTTTTTGTGCTTTTGTATGTATTCGAACAATTTATCTCTAACATTTTCGTGAAATTGGAATCGAAGGCTTTTAAAATGTCTTAATTTGAATAAAACTGATTAAATAAATAAAAAATTTTAGCAATCCGTTGCAAAACCAACCTCTCTGTTTTGAATGTCATACAAGCGCAAAAGTGGGATAAACTTCGTTATACAGCATACAATTTTCGTAATACGGAAATTAATTTACATGTTAATAATGTTCAAAGTCAAGATTCCATAAAAAATTTTGTTAAGTAGAAAACTTCATTAAATACGGATTTCGTTAAAAGGAAGTTGGACTGTATTATTAATATTAAAAGAAAAATTTCAAAAGCTTTATTTCTTAAAAAAAAACTGCAAAAATTATACAAGACTAAAAGCTATTTTTCAATCTCAAAATAAAAAAAGAAAAGAGAGAGAAAAAATCAACAATACATTGTCTCCCACATTTTCCACAAAGTTCAGCTCATTATAATGTTTAGTGTAATCTACAAAAAGCATCTGGTCATGAATCACCATTATCTCTGTTTTCGCATTTCAAATGTGAGACTGAGATAGATAAGATACCAGGTTTTGAAAAATTAGAAGAAAGTTTTCTGTATAACAGAAACTAACCCAGTAATATATAAAATACAATACAACAGAAGAAAAATATTAAAATTAATATAGACTAACAGTTACATTCCAAGTAATGGACGTTGATTTAAATCCAGTAAAATGGCCGACAACCTTAGGCTTATCTTGAAAAAGAAAAAACGTTAAAGTGAAGTCTATTTTGATTGGTTGATGACGTCATTCTAAAAAAGAGGGACGTCACTCTTAAAAAGAATGACAAGCGCCATGCTAAGAGAAATAATTGCAGCGGGCTAAGTTTAAATCGCCTTCCCTCATGCACACGCATGCGACTTATTCTTTATGAAACGTGTCACAAATGTGTAAAGACAGAAACAGAAACAAATTCTATTGAATAAACAATATTTTGCATATACTTTGGAGCTTGATATTTTAATTTAGAAACTCCAAACAATTAAATAACATAAGTTAGACGATATCAGTGTTAAATTCAGACTCTTTCCTCCGGAAATGACTTCTATGGCTCCGGAGCGGGCATTATAGAGTTCCGAGGGGGGGGGGTGTCTTTTGACCATTGAAAATACAAAAAGTAACATTTTCGGGTGCGGGGAGAGCGAGAGGGCACGACGTTTCATTGCTCCAGGGAAAGGGCTCCCTCCCCCGGAAAATCCCCTGAAATTAACAGTGACGGACATTGCACTTATATTTTGGCAAAAGAAATCTGAGAAATGTCTATAAAAATATGTATCTAACAGTATAGTATAACAGTTTGAATACTTTCGCTATTTCAGAAGAATATTTTTAGCACATGTTTTTGTCATTAGCGCAGAAAACAAAATTACAGACTCAGAAAAGAAAAGGTTAACGAAACAGATTAAGACGTAAAATCAATGTTGAATTCAGGGGGTGGCCCGGGTGGGGACAGTGGTTCCGGAGCAATAACATTCCCCCCCCCGGAAAATTTGGGATTTTATGTCTTTGATAGTCAAAAATTGCAATTTCCCCCGGAACTCCATGTTTCCCTCTCCCCCGGAGCCACAAATGTCCCTCCCGGAGAAAAGTGACTGAATTCAAGACTGCGTAAAATAAGTTTTGAAATGAAAGAAGTCCTTATTAATAAATTTATATTTGGGTGTGGATTAAGGTGCCATGCAATAATTTTGAAATGAAAAATGAATTTACTTCCCATTATCTAAATATGTATATCTATACACATATTTACAAGGAAAAAAAACGAATTTTGTAGTATACATTTGCAATTCCTTCAATTTCTGCACCTGGGACGATGTGATCACATCGTCTTTCATTTTGCACCTACGTTTTAGTAACAAATCAGTGTAATTTCAAAGGTTACATTTTGAAATGGAGCAATTGAAAATTAATGAGTGATATATTTTGGTGTTTTTGATAATTTAAATCCATATATTTATTCAAAGTTGAACTGATTTTTTTAAAGTGTATAATGCCAGGTTTTCACTCTTGTCAACGGAGTGAGATATCTCACTCTCGTCAGCAGAGTGAGATGTTTCACTCTCGATGACGGAGTGAAATATTTCACTCCTTTCTATAAAGTGGAAAATTTCAATCTTTAAAGAGTGTATTTTTAATATCACTCCAAAAAGAGTGAAAATGCCTCTGACTCTTCTAAAAAGTGAGTTTTTCACTCCTTCCACTTTTAGAGTGCAAGTAATTTGATTTCCATTCTAAAATTTAATGACATATTTTTTAAATTTATAATTACAAAATCTTCCTACACAATCTGTTTATTTGGCGTAATAATATATTTAAGTTAATTTTACTAAAATAAATATAGTTACACGCAATATAATTTATTTGCAATGATATTAGTTGTTTAATGCTATGTAATCTCACACTGATTTTGGGAAGTGAATAGCTCTTCTTCAGATAGAGATAAAAAGATAACTTTACATTTAAGATCAGCAGCACTTTTTCAGGTGATTAATTGAACGGAGTAAGTTTTCCCGACAAGGATAAAACGCATTATACGTAGTTCATTCGGGTCCTGTAATTTCCAAACCAAGACATTTAACGGTACCTGTATTTCAATACAGAAAATCTCTCCTAATAAAAATAGAAAATTTCGCGCGTTTAATCTGGATTAATTTTTCTATAAAAAAAGTAATGATATCTCACTTGGAAAAAAAAATGGTACCCCTGCGAAGCCTGTTGTATAATAAGGGTTTTATATCTTTATAATGATTATAGAATATCAAAACATGGTACAAGATAATAATGAACTGTCAATGTGCCAGTGGAGTCTGGGAAATGCATAGATGGGGTAACAAAACAGTTACCAACAAACAAATGTAAAACACAAAACAAAATTGAAGAGTTATAAAAAATATGGAGCATTGACCCTTATTGCAGTGACATAACCAGGCGGATGCCTAAAACCCTTATTACCGTAATTTCGGGTGTATAAGCCGCGGATCAAACAATTCTTTTTCGACCCAGAATTTTTTAAGAAACAAAAGTTACTAGTTAGATCGACGTAAATATTTGTCTTCAATCACTAAATAAGATTTCTGGGTCCAAAAAGAATTGTTTGGTCCGCGGCTTATACACCCGAAATTACGGTATAACATTATAACCTGTTCTTTTGCTTGATTTATAGCAGAAACTTTTCTGGTTTGATATAGTGAATAGAACTTAAAAAATATACCAGCAGTTGGGCACCCGCCCTGATTACGCTAATGAATTGAAATAACGAAGAGAAATGAATTGACCCTTCGCTACATTTTTTATTGACCTCCTGATTACTAAAATTTTTTTTTATATATAGGGATGAGATTTCCGCGTTTTTACACACCAGTATTTTATTAGAGAAAATGTTATTTCTTATAATCGGAAGATTTTTGCGATTTAAAAGAGCAACATTTTCTTTAAAATAAAACTGGTGTTCAAAAACGCGGAAATCTCATCCCTGTATATAGGCGGAATTGGTCAATGACTAAAGGAAATATAATAAAAATATATATCAACAGTAGTTTTTAAAGATACTTTTGGTAACTTTACATGCTTGCGAAAGTGCACACATAAGTTATTTCATTGATAAAACAACATTAATTGAAAGAAATGAGCTGTCATTTTTTATTAATTAAAATGAACAAAACAAACTTTAAACAATGGTACATTTGCTTTTGCCATGTGTAAAAGGAAAATAGTGAGTTTAAACATTAAGAAATAGACGGAAACAGTTTTTGTCTGTAATTATGCATTTGTTCAACTAACATTTCTCACACGTTATAAATGTATACGTTTTTCATTTCAAAAGTTTGCTCTGCTAATTCTATATAGAACAGTTACGAATAAAGAGGAGGAGGTACACAGTATACTGCATACCAGTTGCGAATGAAGTAAATGAGGATGTTTTCAAAAGGTACGGCTATTTTTAAATAGGATCAGCAGTTTTTGATTTCTGTAGAGACAAACTTTCCAGAACTAAATTTGAATAGAAAATTGTCCCTTGTAAATGTGCCTAATTCATAGAAATATTTTCTAAAAATATGGGATTTTTCTTTTTTTTCTCACACTGAAAGGAGGTTCTCATGGATGTCACAATATGGCGAATCGTAGGACCTGGCAACAGCTAATGTAAATTTCCGTCAGTAAAAATGAACATCTGTTTCTGTAATTTTTATGGCTGAAATTTTGCATATAAATGTTCTTTAAATAATGAGAAAAATTATACATAAATTTACTGGTGTTGGTTTTTCGGCGGTAATCAACTTACGCGAAAATGGCTATAGTTGAAGTTTCACAATTTTAACCCTTTGAGCTCTGATGGTAGAATTTTCTATCACATAATTTTAATTCCGAAATGGCACAACGGCACCAGAAAATTTAAACAAATTATCTTGAAAAAGGTTTAATGCAATTTTTTTTTTTTTTTTTTTTTTTTTTTTGTATATCGTTAATAGTTTTATTTTCTTTGCAAAATACTGGTGTTAATGTGACATTTGGAATTTTGAAGAAAATTGTTTACTCTCAGCTCAAAACTAGAGCTCAAAGGGTTAAGAGCCCACACTACTGATTGAAAAAGCCCCGGATGATAATGTGAAGTATGTAGGGGCTTTCCTTTCAAATATCTCGCTCAAATTTTAATATTTTGACGTGATTTTTTTGCATAATATAGATGAGGACGATCCACAACCGGCTTAGTTTTTAGTTTTCTGATTTTGGTTACATTTTTTTATGTCAGAATAGTTTCAGTTTCAGTTTTTTTTTTAAATCTGATACCAAAATAGAAAAAGTAAAAACTAGGCCGATTGTGGATCGTCCTCAGCTGTCCTATGCAAAAAAAAAAAAAAAAAAAAAAAAAAAAAAAAAAAAAAAAAAAAAAAATCACGTCAAAATATTAAAATTTGAGCGAGATATTTGAAAATAACGGCCTCATAGACTTTACATTATTATCCGTGTCTTTTTCAGTCAGTAGTGTGGCATCTTAAGAAAAAGTTGCTTCCTTTTTACTAATAGATTCATGTTCGATACAAGTCAGTAATTGACGTGACTGATTTTTTCTATGCATTGTAGGCAATGACCGTAATTTCACGTAGTCTAAAGCACCTAAGATAAATCAATCTGATCCCAGAATTTTTTTAAAATAATATGCGAGTTCTTTCGTCTTAACACTTACATGGCTTCGTTTTTTCAATATAATTTCCGGTTTGGAAAAGACCTAATTAAGCTGCTGTATATACGCGGAAAATCACGGTATGCTTATTACTCTTTACTCGGATTCAGTAGATACGTCTAAGTGGATTGCTCAATCAAGTTTTATCTAATCTGAGCAACGTAACATAGAATTAAGGCTAAATCAATAATGAACTTTTTTTTAATTATTGGCTGTAATAATTTTTTCAGTCATCATCCTTTGTTAGTTTACACAAGAATTTATAATGATGATGTCAGTAAAAGGTAAAAATCAACACTTGCAGATACCATCGCTTTGATCTCCTTTTTATGCGATATCTTCCTGTATTGATATAAATCAACATATCACATCTGCAAATTATAGACTATAACAATTGCAGAGCATGGCAGTAATATGTATAATCCCCTTCTTTCTGTCAAACATCCATACTTCTGTTCTAGGTATTTCTGTATTCTTCAGAATAACTACGTTGTGCTACAGGTATTGGAGATGGCCATGCATCTCTGCTATACAATATTGCATATGTAGTGCCACCAAGCCTCCGGCTGTTTGCTTATCAGTTTATTGTTTAATTTCATTGGAACGTTTTAGTGATTTAAAAGAACATTTGCTCTAAGATAATAGCAAAGAGCAAGAGACTTTGCAACTCTGCATATCAGAAAAACTTAAGAAAATGTTTGCTTACTTACGTTCCATTTTACAAAAAGAGTATATTAAACCCCATGCTGCAATTATTAAAAATCTTAATTAATGGATTTTTTTAATTAAAAAATGTTGATTAGAATTTAAACATATATTATTCTCAGGCGGTGCTACTAATATGCGAAGTCTTCTTCTTCCAACACATAAAACCATGTGTTTTTGACTTCAATGACAAGTAGGTGAAAATTTTTCACTACATCAAAAAATAATCTTTCCAAATGTCAAATCAGTTTTTAATATTAAAATAATCAACGAAAACAGTGTTGCCAGTGGGCTACTTTTTTAAAATTCAGAATTCTTTCGTGACACTACTTTTTTGAATAAATTCCCCTTGTTTTCGCCTTAATAATTATGTCATTAAATAAGGCGCATTTTACCATTTCGAAAAAGTGGTACTAATCAAGAATCTCGTTTAAAAAAAATAACCCATCTGGTAGCATTTAACGAAAACGCAGAAAATTCGGTTCAAACTTTGCTTTGCAGTTATGCAAATTTTCACACTTTGCTGTTACAATGGATTTTCAACTAGCAAAATTAAGAAGATTTTATTAATAACTGTTACTGAAAAAAGATCTTTGAATTTCCATAAACAGTCTAAAGCAATAAATTATTGCTCTAAGTATCAGCCATCCTTCATTTAGATTTTACATTTACATCAATCAAAAGTATTTTTTCTACAGTATATATTTTACTTTTACTCTATTTTACTAATCATCTGAAAAAAAAGAAGTCGCTAATTAATTGTTTCGCAATAAGAGTAGCGTTTAAAAAACTCCAATTCTGGAGAAAAAAAATCCATACTCCTTTCTATTTTTCATTTACAGTAATATTTTTATAATTAATTTGTTAATGAATTACCTTTCATTTACAAAATGTCCGCACTCTTTTACATTTCAAATGTATGTTTATAGAACATTGTTTCAGAATTTAAAGAAAAACTATTTTTCCGAATAAACAATGCCGTTTCGCTTTTCAAAAATAAATTTACGTTAATTAAAGCAGGTCTTTTGTGTCTATTTATGTTTTTCACAGTCAGCATAGGTAAAATGAATAGCGGTTGCTGGTCAACAGAACTAACAATGTGACTCGCATTTACTTTAAAGTACTAATGATTTCACAGCAGTAATTTAATGCAACAACATATTACAAGGAAATAAACCAGTACTAATGACCAACCAGTGATTTTAAAACCTCACTAATAAGCTAATGATCATTTGAAATTTGTTTAAATATATCAGACGCTTGTTAGCGCAGAGAATTTTCTTCTTAGCATTACGTAAACATTAAATAAATTCTAACTACACGTGTATTTCACACGAAAACATTATTCCACAAAAGCAGTTTTAAATTTTTATGCATTATAGTCATAATTATTTTTAATAATGTTTGCATATATCAATGTTTAAGGCTTGAAACATTAAAGAAATAACATGACAAAAATGTAACAATTTTGTTATTACAGATGTTTTTATAATATTTAAAATAAACAATCAGGTTTATAAAAAGATTTATGCTATCAATTTTTTGTAAACAAAGAACAGTTGGAGTTTATAAATTTCTGTAGAAATATAAAAAAATTGGGTAGAAATCAAAAATATAGATACCGTAATTTCGGGTGTATAAGCCGCGGATCAAACAATTCTTTTTTGACCCAGAATTTTTTAAGAAAGAAATGTTAGTACTTAAATCGACGTAAATATTTGTCTTCAATCACTAAATACGATTTCTGGGTCCAAAAAGAATTGTTTGATCCGCGGCTTATACACCCGAAATTACGGTATACATTTTGCATTCATAATGCAGGATATCCAGGGCTCCCAAATGGTCCGCGAACTGAACATCAGAAATTTCTTAGAGAAATTTTCTTTTTAGATTTTTCTTGCAAACTGTCAAGGAACCACCTTTGGAAAATTATTCAAGCGCAAACGTATCATGAAATTTTCTGTTAAAAAATACTGATGTTCAGTTCGCGGACCATTTGGGAGCCCTGGATATCAAATCGAGATTTTCCATCATAAATTACAAAAATGCCAATAGCATGCAGTGAGGAACAGAACAGTTCAATGTTGCCAGTAAGCTAGTAAAAAATCAGATTTCTTGATTGGTCCCACTTTTTTGAAATGGCGAAATTCAATTTCATTAATATATCTTTAATAAGGCGCTATTAAGAATTTATCATTTCAACAAAGTGGTACCAATCAAGAAGCTGAATTATAAAAAAAAGTAGTGCATCTGGCAACACTAGAATAGTTTCCATCAGAAAACCGAGGTTAGACAGCTTCGGAGTTTTTGCTATTTTAGAGAGGGACCTGCGAACAAATACTGTGTTACTTGTGGTGTCTAAAGAATTTTTAAAAATGTAAAGTCAATGAACTGAAGAGCTTCGTCTTTGGAAGATCAGAAGATTGGATAGCGTTAGAAAGTCCGGAGACTTTTTCCTTTTTTTTTGTAAAATAACAAATTTTAGGGAAAATCTTTACGACAATTCCCACTTTCGCTTTCGTGACACCTCGCCTCCAGCCCATCGACTCCAATAACCAACCAAATCTTTCGACATACATCGGATAATTAATAAAAAAATTAAATTATTAAAAAAATAACATAATAAGATTATTTTCTTTGAAATATTATGATATCAAAAGAATTGCAAGTAGTGATAACAATCTCAAGTAAAGCAAAAAAAGGACGCTAAATTTTATGGTCTATATTTTAGAATTTATATCACAATACAAAACGTGTTACTGATCGACAAATTGCTGATTTCTGGCATTTTGTAAATATTATCCCATTTCGCACAGTATGTTCCATTTTATTTGTTGAAAGTATTGTTAAAATGAAATATTGTTCATATGTCGATTTATGTATAACTACCTGAACTGCAGTGCCCGTCATATTACCTTGCAACTTTATGACTTTAAATGCACCGGTATAAGTGTATATCTATTTTTGTCACCATTTTTCAATGAAATTTTCCTTAACCCTTTCCGGCACACTGTTCCCGGTCTGAGATACCTAATTTTAATTCCAAACTTGCAAATGACACCAATAATATTCTAGTAAAATTTTACGTTTACAATAAAAGCTTAAATTAAGAAACTGGGAATATTTAAAAAATTCGTTCGTGAATTCCGGTGTCAGTCGATAATTTCTCATTTTACAACAGATTTTGCCCGTGCCGGAAAGGGTTAACCTCTTGATCTCTGCTGGTAGAATTTCCTACCACATAATTGTAACTAAAAAATGTCACAATCACAGCAGAAATTTTAAACAAATTTAGTTTAAAAAGGTTTAATGCATTTTTCGTGTTTATCGTTAACCGGTTTTGTCTTTGCAAAATACTGGTACCAGTGTGACATTTGGAATTTTGAAGAAATTTACTCACTAGAGCTCAAAAGGTTAACGAGCAAATTAAATAAAGGGAAAATTTCTCCTTAAGCCCTTCAAGGGGGTATTGGTAAAATGTTGAAATATTTGAGTGACACCAGTGTTTGCATGAAAAATTATTTCTAAACAAGAAAAGTGTATTTTAGTGTATTTATTAAAGAAAAAAATCTTGTTTAAAAAATTCGGGTGCAAATGTGGCAATAAGTGATTAAAATTATGTGATGCCGTAGCGGCATCACCGCTCTTCAAGGTGTTAAATTTACTTGTTAAAGTTTTTAGTGGCGATAATGAATCTCTTTTGAAAGCGGTTATAGTTGAAGCTTTGCTATTTAAAGGATATATGTCAGCTATTCTTTGTAACAGTTCCTGGGGGAGGTATCATGGAAAGTCCCACTGGAAATAGTTAAAAGACTTTTTTGTACATTGGACAACTACAGCGGTGTTGCCATTGACAATTATCCCTTTATTAATAGCCATAATTTTGAGAATACAGGGTGTTTCACGACAAGATGGATAAATTTATACCAAGTGTTTGCCACAGAGACGACCCGCAATCCCGTAGCAAATATGCGTCCAACATTCCATAGTTCTGAGTTACAGTAGAAATCAATGTTGGCAGTGGGCTATTTTTTTAATTAAGATTTCTTGATTTGCTTTACTTTTTGAGAATGGTAAAATACCACCTACTAAAGAAAATATTATTTAATGCAAAAATAAGGGGAAATTTTCAATTTTAAAAACTGGGGCGGATCAAGAAATATGAATTAAAAAAGGGTAGCCCACTCGCAACACAGAGGAACAGAACAGAAACAGAATCACACTAATGGGACGGAAAACATTACATTGAAAAGCTGTATTACAGAAGGTGGTAACAATTACGACCAGAAGTTGTCAGACAGGCTTGACAGTGTCTCGTTGCTTCTTTATTTGAAAACATCCTTGTTGAAATATCTGTAGCTACCAGGATCATACCGGGAAACTTCCAGAACATAAAGAATTCAGTTTGGCGGATCAGTCAAGCCTGCCTGACGAATTCTTCTCGCCATTTCGACCACCTTTTTTCAATAAAATGTTTTATGTCCCAATAATATGTTGTGATTCTGTTCTTTTTCTCTGATTTAATGTACCAGTGTTGCCATTCGGCTACTGTCTTTTGATTCAATTTTCTTGATTCTCACCAAATTTTTGATATTGTAAAGTTTACCTTTTTTTCGCGTTAATTAATATGTTATTTAACCCCTTCGCGACGGGAGCCTTTAACGGAATTTTTAATGTTTTGCCAACGGTTTTAAATACAAAATTGTATGCCTTTTTAAATCGAGAAAATGCTCCGGTTAAATAATAAAAAATTTACAGTATAATTTTACTGGTGGGGATAAACAAGGCTTCTTAAGCCTTTTTGCGGCACGAATACGTGTCCCTCATCCCCAAGAAGTTAATAAGCAGAATATTACCATTTTAACACTAGAAGGCCCGGATGGATTCGATTCGACTCCAACCATATGATTAAATTTCAATTCTAACCAGAAAATGTTTCTTGAAATAATTTAAATTTAATCCGCGCAGATTTACGCTGAATAGAACAATTAAATAATTCTGAATAAAAATTCTAGTGAGAAATATTATTGCAAAACTTGAGTAAAATTTCTGGGCGTTCTAGTGTTAAAGAAACAGTGCCAATCAAGAAATATAAATTTAAAAATGCAGCCCACTGGCAACATGGCTTTGTACCATAATTCCATAAACGGCATGTTAGCCCTTGCAAATATATGTGATTCTGACTCGTCTCTGTGCCCTCTACACCTCCTTCGAGTTTGTCGGTCTGGTATTGAAGCACCTGTATATGCTTTAACTTTTCATTAGCTCAGTATTTATGATAAAATAAAATTTATAAAAAAAATGATAAAATAAAATCAATTTTTTTTTTCTCTTAGAAATACTGATATACATTTCTTAATTCAAAAAAAAAAAAAAAAAAAAAAAAAAGCAAAATGATATTTGCGAATTTGTTGCTAATTTTTAAATTCTGGATTTTACAGATTTATAATTGCTATCTAAACTTTTCATGTAAAGATTGCTGACGAATGAAGAGTAGTTTCCGCTCTTACACTGATGCCGACTTTTATGCTCTATTTTACGACAACTTTTAGTGCTGCAACAAAAATTTAATCAATAACTTTTTTAAGATAAAAACAGATACTCTATTAAAGATATTTTGCTTATAGTTAAAACGAGGAATATTTTTCAAATGCAAGATTTCAGAATGATAGTAATCTTTAATTTGGAAGGAGAAAGAAATAATTCCAGCTGCAGTGAATTCCATTTTTCAGGAATAATTTTTGGAACGTGAAAAAAATTCAATTTTAAGCATCTTTCTGAAATTTCAGCTGTCTCTTATTACGCAAGAATATTGAACTGGCGATAAAAATGGCAAAACACAAATTCAATTTAAATTTAGATTATCGATCAAATTTCGATAAGAGAAAAGTGCATATTTTGAATTCCGCATTTCATTATGTACATCATGACCTTCTTCACTTTATGAAAGGAGTAAAATGAAAAAGAACTGTTTAATGAAATGAGTGCCATATTTCAAACATAATATATGAAGATTTATACATAAATTGCAATTTAAAGATTTAGATTAATTAATTATTTAAAAGTAATAAAAAAATGCACTTACAATGTTTATTCTCGTAAATCAATACAGTGTGTATTTGATCTCGTGAGCAAAACTATAAGGAGAAGTAAAGTACACATAAAGTTACAAAAACAATTTGGTATCTATGTGGGGTTGGAAATGAAAAACTGGGTAAAAAGCAAAATTCGAAGAAAAAAAAATGTTTTTAATGTAACAGTTAATTTTGTTGTTGTCGTTCTAGTGGTATGATCAGTAGCGGCAGTTATCGCCACGCCGAGGGTTTCGGGTTCGAATCCTGTTAACCCTTTAAGGGGCAAGGTATTTTTGCTCCGAAAATGTTCAAATAATTGATTCACACCACAATTTAAGAACAGACTTATTTGAAAATATCCAAGAGCTGTTTTTCGCGCATATTATAAAATCGAAATTGTACTAAAATTTTACTGGTGCCAGCTCGAAATTGGAACAGTAATATTAAGTGTTTGCAGACTGCAAACACCGCCCCTGAAAGGGTTAACCAATTAGCCGCTGGTATTGCATTCACGCAATGGTCAAAGTAAATAAAAATATTTATGTTATTTACACTCCCACCACTATTTTTTAATTAAAAAGTTGACTTTCAAAAACATCAAATTTTAAGACCAGATAAAGCGAAAATATACTTTCAGTGTTTATGATGGCAAACGACATTCAGCTGGCATGTTTAAATTTTCAACGTTATAGTTTTGGCGGTTAACCCATTCGTGCCCAACACCTTTTGCGCAAATTTTATTCGATTGACACCACTATTTTTAAAAGAATTAAGTTTAGTTCATTAATCACGAAAATGTTTCAATTAAATAAAATAAAGTTTGCTGTTATTTTTTACCGGTGTCAAAAACAGTGCTACATGCACCTTTTGAAGCATCCCTAAAAAGGGACGCTAGGCACTAATGGGTTAATGGGTTAAACTTGCATGTTGTGCTGCACCTTTGTAGTGATATATATATATATATATATATATGTAACTGGATACAAGAAATAAAATTGTTCACATTTGTCGTTGCTTCTGTGTATATTATGGATCATTCGAAGCGAAAGCCATATTTTCTACAGGCCCCAAAGTAGTTACCTGCCAAAATGTCAAAAGAAATCTCGGTGTTGCCGCATCTGGCTGATTTTTAACCCCTTAACTTCCCAAGGCGTATATATGCGTCTCGCTTAAATAAATGCATATTTCTGAAATTAACTATTGAACAACTACTTTTTTTAGTTAAAATTATTGCTTTATTAATAAAATAAAACTTTTACCATTAAATAAAGGAAATATTATTTCCCAAAATTTGTTGTAGCAAATCTTCTAGCAAAAAAATTTAAACTAAAAGTTGGTTCTTTTTTTAAAGCTTCGTTAAGGGGTTAATTAGGTGTTCAGATTTCTCAACAGTACTACTGCTTATTTTGATTTATAAGATGGTAAGTAGTCCATAAATAAAATAAAATAATATTTCCATTCAAAAATTTCTGGTGTGCATTCAATAACTCGAACTGACAAATTTCCCCAAATGCTGCAATACTGATTGCAGTAAATTTTAAAATGTGCAGCTACAACATAGATACATGTCCGGCAGAATATTGTAAGTGATGGACGTATACTTTTGAAGGTGTTGGCGTTATTGGTATCATTTATGACGACCAATTATCTGCACGAGGGATGTAGGCCTTGGGGGGAGTGCCCTTCATGGGGGGTCTTTCTAAAGAAACGTAAGCCGTATTTACGCAAGGTTCCCCAGAGTTCAAAGAAAACCACGAAATCACTCAATGATTAGGCCGACGGACGCGACTGGGCTCGAATAACCCCCTCCCCCCCATCTACCAGCTTCGACCGCGTTCGGCGGATGCCATTTTCTGCCAGCTTTCAGGTGTAGACTTAAGGGGGCGGTGCGTGAACACTGTGTGAACTTACCTGCTTAATCAACAACCCATATCCAGCATTGTGAAGTCTCCCCATCTGTTGGTAGAAAATATGAATATTATATCGATTTTGGGAGAATATAATTAACCCTTTGAGTTCTGGTGGGTAAATTTCTTCAAAATCCCAAATGTCACATAGGCACCAGTATTTTGTAAAGAAAAAAACCATTCAACGATATACACGAAAAAGTGCTTTAAACCTTTTTCAAATAAATTTGGTCGAGTTTTTTGGTGTCGCTGTGACATTTCGGAATTAAAATTATGTGGTAGAAAATTCTACCTCAAAGGGTTAAAACCGCTCAAACCTATTATCACTTCTGCAAAAACTGAATCTATTTCTATTACATAAGTTTAATAATTACAAGTCATTCGAAAGTTTTCGAACTTCTGGTATCAGAAAAAAAAACTTGAATAGATTGCATTACGTTTAATTAATGTTATATAATTAAACTTTTTTAATACTTATTCACTATTATTTTTCTCCATCAATGAATAAATATTTTCATATTGAAAATATTAAAGAATATTAAATAACTCATAGAAATTAAATATTTTAAAATTTTAGTCGGAATATTTCAATTTTTTTCTTTATTTATTTAAATAACTAAATTTAAAACTATAACGACTATTGAAGTACATGTTTTCTGAAAAAAAAATTATATGATGCGTGATATCGTGTCGTGTCAGAACATATAATTTACATTGCATTAATAAGTTTACCTCTCTTTTATTTTATTGTGTTTTTGAGCCTATTTATCCTATTTCTGCTAAGGTATTATTATGATGCAAAGATAAAACTTTTATACTTAGACAAACGTATACGTATTCTGCAAGTAGAGTGAATGTAAATTTAGTACTTTAAATAATATGTGAACGCTTGGATAGTAACTAAAAATAATAGTCACTTGGTGACATCATGGTATAAGATTAACCCTTTTCGGCAGAGGGCAGATTCATTGCTTAAGTGTTGAAATTAACGACTGGCACTGGAATTTGAAAAAAAAACTTTACTTTTAAATAAGAAATAGCTAGATTTCACTCATTCAACAAACTGTAGTTTTTTTAACCGAAATTCCAGTGCCAATGTGGAGTTTGGGAATTAAAATTAAGTGGTTTCATATGTATACCACCGCACCGCAAGGGGCTAAATTCCTAAAATGCTTCTAATGTGTTAACACTAAAACGCCCTGAGGGAGTCGACTCATTATCCACCATGTGATTCAACTTCAATTCGAACCATGTATTTTTTTTTGTTTTTGTTTGAAAGAGTTAAATGTAAATCACGCAGATTTGTGCTAAATAAATCTATTAAATCATTTTGAGTAAATATTCTGGTGTGAAGTGTTATTATCAAACTTAAGTAAATAAACCGTGTGTTCTAGTGTTAAATTATGAACGTTTGTATTGATTGTACATGCATTATTAAATTTTAAACAGTTCAAAATATCAATGTGATTTACATTTCAGTTCAAGAAAAGAAGACTAGGTCAATGTATAGTAAAAAAAATATTTAATTATAAACATTCAAGCTGGGGAATGTAAACAAATAAATCATGTAACAAATGTGATGTATATTGTATCTTATTTTTGGTGAAAAGTGTGTTATCTAAAGATGAAAAATTAAATAAATAAAAAATAAATAAAATGCTAAAATTATATTTTGTAATAAATAGTACTTAAAATTTTCATGTATTTTTATAGAGAAAATAAAATTACGAGGGGGAATTTGAAAATAAGTCTCCCCTGGCGACTGTGGACAGAGGCGTGTATGAAAAACAAAATTTGTAATGAAACATTAAAGATAAAACTTAATTTTGCTACTTTTCTACAAAAGTAGCAAGGGACTTGAGACATTTGTCATACCCCTTTATAAGCTTCAAAAAGACCTCCAGAAAAAAATCAGGACTTTGCATACAAAAGAAGCACGTTGAATCATTTGTGTGATTTCGGAATTATTTCCAAAGCTGTGGTTGAGCATTGCTTTCGTCAGTAGTGGTCGTACACGCCCGTCAAGGTCTCGGTCTGTCCACCCCTTGATGATGCCCCACACAGAATTGGCGGCACTGTCTCTACACCTTTTGTTTCGACATCACATATGGCCCATAGATTTCCACAGAGAGGTATTAACAAGTGTTGGAGAGACCGAGACCTGGGCGTGCGTGAAAGACCACTATTAGAGTAAAGTAATGCTCGACCACAGCTTTTTAAGCAATGCCAAAATCACATAAGCGGTTCAACGCTTCTTTCGTATGTAAAATTCTGATTTATTCCTGGAGGTCTTTTTAAATTTATAAAGAGGTGTGCCAAATGTCTCAACTCACTTGTCAATTATGTAGAAAAGTAAAGTAACGTGTTATCTTTTATGTTACATCAGATGTTTTGTCTTTCATGCACATCTCTGTCCACAGTCGCCAGGGGAAAATTAATTTCGGACTCTCCCTCCTACATGAAATGTACATTACTAAAACATTAAATCTTAGCTATCGTATAGTAAACATGTGATTAAATTTCGTAGTTAATACGGTCAATCTTAACTTTGTTCCAGCGAAATTATGATCCATTCTGCCATGGTGGAATCTTGAGAGATTACTTCCAATGAGCTGATAAACTCACACTAGTGCGTCTATCTATACTTCGAGATAAAAACTTTACCGTTAACTTAAGTGATGCAGCAGATTTAACCTTTTATCTCTCTTGGCCTTAAGTTACCTTGTTAGGTAAAAAATACCCTGATTGACTGTAATATATGGTGGTTTCTATAGCTATGAATATTTACACAATATCGCATCTCATAATAATTTAACATCTACAAACATTCAGAATATAAAAGAAAAAATTTTAGGGATAAAAAGAAGAAAATGTGTTTTAACCCATTAATGCCCAAATTATTTTCTTCATTAAAAATGAAATTTTGGGTTTCCCTCCACTTTTTAAAAACGATTAACTTGTATCTTACTTTATTGAGGAATTTGTCTCGTGAAGTATAGTGCTTATTTAACTTTCTATTTACTGGTGTGAACAGTGCTTTTTTGCCTTTTTTATAATCGTCCCTGAAAAGGGACGCTAGGCACTAATGGGTTAATTTGCACTGAAACTTCAGAAATAGTTACAGAAACTTCTTATGTATAAAACATAAGAAGACAGGAGAAGACATTGCGTGGTAGTTTAAGAGAATGTTTTCATATTCTTAAATGAAAGTATCAAAATAAATTATACATGAAAGAAATATTTAAAATAATATACAATAATCCCTTAACATTCGAGAGTTTTGATTATTCGAAAGCAGAACATTTCACCCTTTTTTTTTTTTTTTTTTTTTTTTTTTTTTTTTTTTTTTTTTTTTTTTTTTTTTTACAAATAGTGGTGCGAACAGAATATAAAAGTAGCAGTAGTATGTCTCGCGATTTTGATATTCACGGAACTTAACTCTTGCGAATGTTAAGGGGTTACTTTATTGTTTATTCAAAACTTACGCTACTGCAATAAAAGTGTTAATAACAGATAGATAGCTCCATGTATACATTTAACCGATTGCAAAATTATCATTTTTGCAAATTATTGCTAATTAAAGTTACGGCAGAAGATTAGCCAAATTTTTTGTTTACGAATAGTGTTATTAAAAAGGTGACCTGTAAGCTAGCGTGGTGCCATGTTAAATTATTCAATATGAAAACAGTGTTTCCAATGGGATATTTATTTTCAATTCAGGTTATTTTTATCGGTAGAACTTTTTTGAAATAGGAAAATTCTTATTTTTTAACCTTATTTAAAGACAAGACTATTTAAATTAAGTCTAAAATAGAGAAAAGTGTTAAAATATAGTGATACAAAAATAGTGATAATCAATTAAGGCGAAATTTTAAAAATGCAGTTAATTATCTAGACTGGTTTCATGTTATGAAATTTGACATGGTACGCACGATGTATGCTTTTTTACAGGACAAATTTTAAATGTTATTCATCCATTCTATGCCTTCTATTTAACTATCCCAGGTATTACGAATCTAAAAATAAAATTCCTGTTAATTTACATTCTTTTACTTCTCTAGATTCATCTAGTATTAATGTCAGACAGAAACAAATGAAATTGCTCTGTTTCAAGATATTATTTACTTCACATAAATATTTCCTTGTCAATTATGAAAAACAAATATTTGCATTGCTCTTAAAGTTAACAAAAATAAAATATGTGGGAGAATAATACACTACTTTTTTTGTTATAAATGCTTTAAATTCTTAGAAAATTCTGTTTGCAAGGAAGATAAAAATAAAATAAATATGTTACGTTTCCTCGGAATTCAATTTATTTGAATTTTGCCAAAGAAAAAGTAAGCAAAATTTAATTTCACGTTTCAATTTTTAGTGAATCACGTTCAATTTGTATTTAAGTTTTAACTTTTTTATTTACTTGTTCCGTTCGGATTTAAAAATTGCTGTATTGTTTTTTGTGAGCTTGCCAAATGTGTTAAAGCGTATGATTTATCAAAAAAGCGTAGTTTTATAGTTTATTTTATGCACATCGAAATTTCTTTTTGTGGAAGCAGGTTCTAGATTTACGTGGGGAACATTCACTTATGTGTATTTAAATAGTATTGCTGCCAAAATTTACACTTTTTTCCTACCAGCATTATCAAATAGACGATTAAACAAGACAATTTTTTCTGTTAACAAATATTGGTGGGAAAAAAGCATAAACGTTGTCAGCTATGACGCTAGACTATGGCACTCTCTACATAATACCTATGATTTAACTCTTGGATAATATGTTTTACTTGTATGTTATCAGTTTTCTTACGTTACAAGAACCTTCTACCAGAGTGTTTGAAAAGTAATGTTAGCCTCAATTAATGAAAAAAAAATATTTCTCTTTATATGTAGCGACCAGAACTTTACCTTTTAAAAATATTGTGTAAACATATAATCATAGGAAAAATAGATACAAACAAAATGTGCCTTAATTTTTGGCGTATAATCCGCTATCAAACAATCCTATTTGGACCCATATAATTTATTTTGTTATCGAAACCAAATATTTACCTAGATCTAGAAAATTACATTTTGTTTTAAAATATTTCTGGGTCGAAAAATGATTGATTGATCCATGGATTATGCACCAGAAATAACGGTATATCATCATTAACTTTCAATGAAATATATGTTTCGATGAAGAAAGTGTCATATTTTTCACACCAAATTTTTCAGTTAGATATCCCTATCTATACTATACTACTTATATACATACTATACCACTTAACCTATTTTTTATTATTTTTTATTAATTATTATATTAAATAATTTATTAATTATTATAATAATATAATAATTATTATTATAATAATAAAATAAATTAAGTAAATATATTAAATAACTTATACTATAATACTTAGACTACTTAAAAATTGTTATATCAATTTAAGAGTCTTCTATTCCTACAGTACAGCCGTCATAGAGAGATACGCATATCTCTTCTATGGTTGAAACAAATTGCTAGCAAATGTGTTCTAAGGTAGTTGACGGTTTAATGGCACGCAGCTTAAGGTTATTTTAAGTTTAAATGGCGAGTTATGATCTGATGTCATGCATAACTAGAAATTGTACTATAAAGATAGTTATGACTTTCTAAAATGATTTCCAAAGTCCATTTAGTTAGTTTTAGATGAATTTCACGGCTTTCTAGTGCAATTTTAGAGAGGAATGCTTTGGAACTAGATATGAAATGATTAAAATATTTCATGAGTTTGGGAATTTTAATTTAGAAATAGTTCATTCATTACATTTCAAGACATTTAATAAACAGATTTTTCTTATATTAAAATAAATTATACAATAATGCGAACATAAACACTAAATGAAGAGGAACATGGAACAACTTAATTAATTAGATATATGATACATATATAAGAACAACAAAGTATGATAAAAAAATCTAGGCTTCATTTGATAGCTAAAGTTTTTCTTGAAAATTTAATGACTTAATTTCCGAAAAAGAGAAAGATTGTTTTTTATCAATTAAAACGGAATGGAATTTGAAAAAGTGTATTTGCGTTTCTTTTAAGTGCCTAAATTTGATTAGAAAGACGTAACCTAAACTTAAATAATTTCATTATTTTGGTAATAATGACGCTAAGTAATTATAGTTGTGAAGTACACCTATATTCGATTAGAAAGACATAACCTAAACTTAAAGAATTTCATTATTTTGGTAATAATGACGCTAAGTAATTATAGTTGTAAAGTACACCTATATTCGATTAGAAAGACATAACCTAAACTTAAAGAATTTCATTATTTTGGTAATAATGACGCTAAGTAATTATAGTTGTGAAGTACACCTATATTCGATTAGAAAGACAGAACCTAAACTTAAATAATTTCATTATTTTGGTAATAATGACGCTATGTAATTATAGTTGTGAAGTACACCTATATTCGAAATATATGGAAAATACTTTTTTATCTGTCCTAGTACCAACATTTAACCACTTAACTCATTTCTTTTTTTAATATATAAAATGTTTAATGTGGGATAAACACTAATTTTTTAAGCTAAAATATTCGTAATATTTTGTCTAAAGTAAAAATATATTTTCGTAAAATTATATAAAATTATATATTCGTAATATTTTGTGCAAAGGATTAAAGCTTGCATAAGTGTTCACTATCAACAGTAGCAAAAATGACTACAGCATAGCTGCGACATATTATGCTTTTTGTACAACAAATACTGTAATTTCCGGCGTATAATCCGCAGAAAAATACTATATTATTAAAAAGAATAAGTTTGAAATTGCACGTAAACGCAGCAAATGAGGTGCGTTCGTACGATAACGAAGTTTTAAAAATATTCAGATCTTGCTGATATAGTAGAGCGTACTTTGGATACAGTATAGTAGTCGAAATCTTTGTGTTTCTGTAAATATGCAGGAAGTAATTTTTATTACACCTCAGCAACGTATATCTTATTCATAAAATGTGAAATAGTTGAATATAATTAAAAGAGCCTCAAACAATGTTTCCCCGTGTAGCACTATGTAGTGGAATACTTTTGTGTGGCCCTGTAATTTAATAATAAAAATTCTTTGCATCATAGATTGTACAGAATGCATATTTTAGTATATATTTCATAGATTCATGCCAATTCTATTATATTCGAATGAGTGTAACATCATTAAAATGCATTTGAAACTTTTTTCCCATTGACCGTAATGTAATGGAATACTTTTGATTGTCCCTGTAAATGATCTATGCATCCGACTTTCATAACATTTGAAATGACTCGAAAAAATTACGTAATAATTAATTGTTTTAAATTTCAAGCGATTAAAATTCATTTGAAACTTTTTTCCCCATTGACCGTAATGTAACGGAATTCTTTTGATTGTCTCTGTAATTGTTCTATGCATCTGATTTTCATAACATTTAAAATGACTTGACAAAATTATGTTATAATTATGTATTTTAAATTTCAAACGATTCGGTTGAATAGTTTTTCCGTTGTTATATGCGGACGGACAGACGGACAGACAGACAGATAGACGGACAGACAGACAGACGGACAGACGGACGGACTGAGCGACAACAATAGGTGCTACGTATTTACATAATTACGAACGCACCTAAAAATGGGATATAATTAAAAAAAATCTTTATTATATGGTCTTCAAAAGAGATAAACAAATTATGAAGAGCGAAATGTAAACAATTTATAAGATATGTGTATTACTTCTAATGCACTCTTCATAATTCGTCGAAAATTTTCTTCATCGAAAATAGATTTTCCCGAATTCATTATGATTTTAAGGAAAAAAAGTCAATGCAATCACTTTTTCATATAATATTTTTTATCAAACGCGATAAGGAAAAAATAGACCTCGTACATTCATTTTCAAACAAGCAAACGTACAAAGCAAAATTCTGTATAAAATTTTGAATGATGTCAAAACGGTTTTGTTAGTGATTTAACCCATTAACGCCCGAATTATTTTCTTCGCTAAAATTTAAATTTTGTATTTCCCACCACTTTTAAAATCAAATTAACTTTTATCTAAATTTAGCGAGGATTCTGTCTCGTGAAAGAAGGTATATATTTATCTTCTTCTTTACTGGTGGGAAAACCGCTTTCTTGCTGTTTTTGTAACCGTCCTCAAAAGAGGACGCTGGGCGTTAATGGGTTAATGCACTGAATGATAAAATTCGATATAGTACTTCCCTATAAGAAACTTTTTTAACAATTCAAAATAATAAGAATAAGAGTATTTTCTATAAACATATTTGCATCAATTCAATTTCTATTTCATTTATAATTCAAGAAGGATCGTTTTTTAAATATCAAATAAGATATCTTGATCAAATAAGACATTTTGATAAATGGACAGTCGATATGCGAATTTTATTTTATTAACTTATATTGTCATATTATTGTTTAGAATGTCTAAAAGCCATTCTTAAAAAAATGTTTTTTGAATTTGATTTTGATGTATATTGTCATATTTTTGTTTCAAATGTCTGAACGCAATTTTAAAACTCCATTTTACTTTAAGTATTGTGTTCTCAATTTGAACATAATGAAAAAGATACTTTGCGTCAATTGTCTCTTAAAATGATAGTGTATTTAGATTAAATTCTTAGTAATACTCCATATAGAATTGATGAGTTTTATCGAAGTCCATTTTAAAGTAATTTATTTCAAAATTATTTTCCAAAAGTGGTGACAGTATATCTCTAGAACTGATGTTTTTACTCGTTGTAAATTATATTTAATACTTCACTATAAATTATACTGAATAATTGAATGTAAATATGTTTATTGCAGTGGCGTAACCAGGATGTCCATGTGCTCTGAATACTGGTAATTGTTGAAAAATCTGTTAGACATATATAACCAGAAAATTTTCTGCTGTGAAGCAAGGAGAAGATAATCTTAGAATGTTAGTGGTTTTGGGTACCCACCCTGGTTACGTCATTGTATTGTTTTATCTGCAAAAAATATGTAAAGAGTAAATTTCAGAAAATGATATGTTCGATATTGCAACTTTATTTTCAGAACATGATTTTAACGACTTAACTGATTCTTTTTTTACGTGCAATAAATTGAAAATATAGAATAAACACCACTATGTTTAAAACTAAAATATTCCATTATATTTAATAGAAAAATTTCTGCCATTAAATGGCATGAAATTGTATTTAAGAAATTTAATGGAGCCGAAAAGCTTTACGTAATGGATCTACTTGTCCGTACTACGTACAGGCAAATCCGTTAGGTGGTTAACTTCTGTAATATGTGCTTACAGCTAAGCGTATGATAGAAATGCAATGTCTAATTTGGGCATGTTAATAGATTGGTAGATAGGTTGCATGTAAAATTGTGCAATGTTATAAGAGTAATATTGCGTGAACATTTTTCATTATTTTTAATAGAATAGCTAAAAAGTCAGCATTGCCAGACGAATACTAAAATTTTAATTTGAATACCACTATTTTCGTCCGGTATTATTCGCTTGTTTTAATCGCAACAAATATGCTAATAAATAAGGCAACTACCTCTTTATGAAAATAGTGGTATTAAAAATAAAATTTTAGTATTCGTCTGGCAACACTGCATAAAGTGTATTTTACATCGAGCGTACAAGCGGTTTCTTTTACTATAATTAACGTTTTTTTTTATTTTTAATTTCTTACATATATTTTTGGTAGGATAATAAACAGACCTCAACAACATTTTTTTTTTTTTTTTTTTTTTTTTTTGTAAAAAGTTTTGTTTGTTCTGTGGTTTGTTTGTTGTCTGTTTGCGGTAAGATTGAATATGAAGATAATCGCTAGTTTTTTCGCGTAATCAAAAGGTCAAGACTTACTGCAAGTCTATTGTTTAACACTTAACTCCTTAGGATTCCAGAGTTTATTTTTATATACCTTTTAACTTCAATCATAAGTTTATATTAATGAACTAGTAACTAACAAAGTTTAAAAGGCAAAAAATATTTATTGTTTGCTCATAAAATTAATTGAAACGTGGGGCCTCAAAAAGCACATTTTTTTGGCGATTTCTTGGAATTTTTACTTTATTTTATTATTTGAACATTAGTTAAACTAGGGGTACACAACCTGTGGCCCGCGGGCCAAACTGATACCACTATTTTTATGCAGAATAATTTTCCATATAATAATGACAGAAACTTTGCTATGTAATAAAACAATCGTTACTTTTCAAATATTCTGGTGGCAAACGATTTTCTGGTAAAAAGGTTGTGCATCACTAAGTTAAACAATGACAAAATAAAATAATTGTATATTTAATCTTTTTTTTTATTACTAATGAACTCTACATTTCTTATCATAACACACGGAAATTTTTTTTCACATTTTCATTTTTGTACATTTCTTACCTTTTTACAGCTACCATTTTAATATAACACGTAGCTCGCTGCGCTTTAAAAAATTGCTATTTTATTTACTTCTGGTATCGGTTAGGCTTCATTCAGAAAATTTCTTTATTTTGAACATTATGAATATAAGTGAAAAAAAAATTGTACGCAGGATGCGTCATATCTGAAAAGGTTAACCCTTTACGGCTCAAACAAATTCTGTTAGTAAAATGAGAAACTCTCGCCAGAATTTACAAACGACTTCTTTTACAAATTAAGAATCCCTTAATTTAATCTTTCATTGTAAAACAAAAGTTTTTTAAAAAATATATTATTATTATCAGTTCAAAGTTTGGAATAACAATTAGGTGTCCTGGCAGATGGTCTACTTATTTTAAATTCAGATTATTGGCTGGCACGACTTTTTTGAAGTAGTAAAATGTGCTTTACTTAATGACATATTAATAAAGGCGAAAACAAACGGAATTTTGCCGTTTCAAAAAAGAGGGGCGAATCAAGAAATCTGAATTTTTAAAAAGTAGCCCACTGGCAACACTGATCCTGGGCTGGGCACAGTGTGCCGGAAAAGGGTTAACCTTCCTACCCTGAATGGGTCTAATCGACCCAGTCATATAATGCGTTTCATTCGATTCAGACCAAAAAGTTTTTATAAAGTAAATTAGTTTTATAACACAAAGATTTAAGTTAAATAAGTATGTTAAATAGATTTAAATAAAAATTCTGGTATGAAATATTTTAATCATGTTTGAGTAAAATTTCAACAGGGTAGGAAGGTTAAAAGTAGTATGCCCCCTTAATAATAGAACCGCCCGAAAATATAAACATTTGTTTTTAAAATATTACGCATATTTTTTTTTAATTTCTTTTACTACATTTTAGCTTATTTGTTTAACCTATTTAAATGTGGTGCATATTAAACTTATTTTAAAAGACACTGCTGGTTTGAATGGGAATGCTTTTATTTGGTAGCGGTCAAATCAACTGCTATTGCGGTTCTAGTGTTATATTAAGCAAAATGTTTTATTCTGATTTTCTGTATATAAAGGGAGTCGAACTAACGCGACACCATACGACGGATTAAAATAAAGTAAATTTAGATAGAGGTATTACGAATGTATGCTCCTTTTTCCTTCACGGTAAAAAAAAAATGTAATTTTTCACCACGGAATTTTATTTTTTACTAACTGTCCTGCCCGGCGTTGCCCGGTCCCGTGATGTTATTCAGTTTTCAAATGTGTTATTTGCTTTCAAAGTGACTCTTAAATTAAACTCAAATTTATGATTTTATATCTTTAAGTCCATTTTGTCAAAATTTATATTTTTAAAACGGAAAAATCGCGAAAAGATATTGTATTGAAAGCACATGCTGTTTGGTATTTTGTTTTCTATGTAATTTGATTTTTTTGGAAACTATGCGAAGCGAGAGCGAACAAAACCGCGACGGAACATTCGGGTTTTTACTGAATTCGTAAAAATATTCACACATTTTATTTTGTAAAAAAAGAATTCTATCCATACGAAAGTTCCAAAATTTTTGAAAGTAATGTAAATCTGGTTTATTGAAAGGCTCTAAAAAGTTTGTGCTAAAATATAGGCATCTAGTTACTTTTAGCCGGGATGTAATTCGTGTTTGTCGGTGTATTTCAACGGGTTGGATCTCATATTTTTTTAAAACAAATTGCAACATAAATTATGAGAATGCTTTAGCTTTAAGAAAATATTTTCGGTTTGTCAGGACGTATATAGAATTGCGCCCTGTAAAGGCGAAACCGCAATGAAACGATCTGGTTTTTATTGATTTCCTCAAATTTTTGGCACTTTTTATTTTTTAAAAATTATTTCTACTCGTCTGAACGTTTTAAAAATTTTTAAGAAGGTGTAAATTTGATCTTTTTAGATGCTTTTAAAAGTTTGGGCTGAAATATGTACGCTTAGATACTTTTACAGTAGAAAAAATATTCTATTTGTGAGTCGCAAAGTGCCTCCTTTTGCCGATGTATTTGAAAGGGTTAAATCTTATATTTTAAAAATCGATTGCATCATAGATTATAAAAATGTTTTTAAGCTTAAAGAGCATGTTTTTTGTTTACCGGTACCTATAGGATTGCGTTTTACTAAGTCAAAACCGCAATGAAAACGATCTGTTTTTTATTGATTTCATCAAATTTTTCGCACAAATTTTTTTTGTAAAAAATATTTCTATCCGTCCGAACGTGTCGAATATTTTGTAGGGAGTATAAATTTGGTCTATTGAGAAAATTTTAAAAGATTGAGTTGAAATATGCACGTTAAGATAATTTTAGCATGGAAAAAATACCCTCTCTGCGAGTCGCAAAATGACCTTCTTCGCCAGTGCATTTGAAAGGGTTAAAATCCAAATATTTTAAAACCAATTACACCATCAGTCAGAAGAACGTTTCATCTTTAAGATATTCCTTTTGGTTTGTTTATATCTTAAAAATTACGCCCTGGAGGGACATTGACAACAGGGAGAAAAATAGTTTTGGAAAAAACGACCATTTTTGAATATTGTTTTCAAAGGGTTAACTGCAACATTTTTTCGAAATGGTTATTGAATTTGAGACCTAAAAATATGATATTTCGAAATATGTCTCTTAAGTTTAACTACGTCCAGCAGTTTGGTTGATTTGGATTTAACACTAGAATTGCGGTAAATTTTACCCACGTTTTATGAAAATAATTCACATCAGAATTTTTACTTAAGTCTATTTAACTTCTTTATTTTAAATAATTTTTACGCAGGTTATATATAAATTATTTTAAGAAAGTTTATCTGATTCGAATCGACATCTTTCCACTGAATACGGGTCAAAATGACCCGTCTCCGCGGTTCAAGTGTTAAACAAAATGATCCAAAAACAGAAATAAACGGGGGACAAGGGTTTTTCCTCCGATTAGATGCGTAATTGAGTTTCTGCGCATGTGCAAACGTTTTCTTTCCCAGAACATTTAAAAAATGACTTTTTGATGAGAGTGAGTTCCGCTTCATAATTAATATCTATGAAACGAATCAAAAAATTAAAATTCTGAGCCTCAGGTGCATCAGGAGAGGTATTGGGCTATTTAAAAAAAAATTTTGAGCTTCGTACGTGCTGTAAATTTTGCTAGCCATCGCAGACACACACACACACGCAGACAGAGCGTTTTGTTCTTTTATTAGTATAGATAGACAAAAATCTGATATAGAGAACATTTTTTCTGTATAAAAAAATAAATTTTGTACTTTCTGTGGGACAAATCTGTAATTTGTTTTACTGAAAAACTGTTTTAATGAAAAATTACAGGCATTTTCTGTAAATTAAACGGCTATCCATTAGTCCCAAAATTGACAGTTTTTTTTTCTTTAATGTCAGTTTGAGAGATTCTTTAAACACTGTTACAATGTAAAGTTTTTGTTTCACACTGAGTAAGTATGTCATTAAATAAAAAGCCGTGGGAATATATAGTAGATAACAGTGCTAAAATAAATGATAATTTCAACATATTTATTACAATTCTTATTTATTTTCTAAATAAACCAGAATATAAAAAATATAAATTTATCGGCAAAGTATTTTGAGATTTGTTGCGAACATGCATAATACTTCTTAAAACACGTATAAATTTACAAGAATGCACATTTTTTGAAAAATCTTCACAGTCCGTATCGGATATTTAATCTTATAATGCCCATGGTAGCATACAGGATATTTCACTACCGGACCGACAACTTGCTGGAGGTGTATGGTCACAGAGGTGATCAGAATCACTTATGGGTCCAAAATGACGTAGTTGCGATTTATGGTACAAAGCAATGTTGCCAGTGGGCTACTTTTTTTATAACTCATTTTTCTTAATTAGCATTACTCTTTCAAAATGGTGAAGTTCTCCTTATTTAAAGAAAGTATTATCGAAATTTCCGGCGTATAACCCTTTGAGCTCTGGGGGTGAAATTCTTCAAAATGCCCAAATTTCACATTGGCACCAGTATTTTATAAGCAAAAGATTCGTATTATAATATGCGCGAAAAAATGCATTTACCTATTTTAAGATAAATTTTGTTGAATATTCCGGTGTCAATGTGACATTTGGCGAGTAAAATTAAGTGGTAGAAATTTCACCCATAAGAGCTGAAAGGGTAATCCGCGAATCAAACAATTATATTTCGCCAAAAAAAATAACATGTAACTTCTTAAATCACGATAAATATTTGTCTTCCACAACTAAAAAAAAATTCTGTATCTAAATAGAATTGTTTGATCCGTGGATTGTACGTCGGAAATTACAGCAGTTTACAATTTCCGACGCAGTGTGTCCAGTCTGGACACACCTAATTTTAATTCCAATCTTGCAATTGACACCAATAACATTTTAATAAAATCTTGCTTTTACAATAAAAGCTTAAATTAAGGAGGTCTTGATTTCTTAAAAAGTCGTTTGTAAATTCCGGTGTCAGTCGAAAATTTTTCATTTTACTAACAGAATTTGTCCGCGCCGGAAAGGGTTAACCCTTTAAGCTCTGATGGTAGAATTTTCTACCACATAATTTTAATTCCGAAATGTCACAACGACACCAGAAAATTCGAATAGATTTATTTGAAAGAGACTTAATGCTTTTTTAGCGTATATGGTTAAGCGGTTTTTTCTTTGAAAAATACTAGTGCCTATGTCACATTTGGAATTTTCAAGAAATTTGCTCTCCAGAGCTCAAAGTGTTATACCCAAAAAAAGACAATTTTACAATTAAAAAAACTGGCGCCAATCGCGAAATCTGAAGTTTGTTCTGCATATGGTAGTCGATATTAAGGCAGTATTGACAGCGGCACCAAATAGAATTCCTTACATTCTGGAAGAATACTGATATGTTGGATATCATCGTGGCTGCTGCAGACTATTAAGCGACGAGGTATTCAACTGAAGGAACAGCGGGTCGTCGTCAATCCTGTGTGGCAACTTTTGATCGCAATTTCCACAACCTTTTGTAGTTTAACTTTTCAATAAAATGTTTCCTGTCCCATTAACTTGTTGCTGTTTCTACTCTTTTTCTCTATTTCTTTCTACCTGTGCGGTTAGTGTTGTCAATGTCAGTATTTTTAATTATTGATATTCAGATTTCTTGATTCTCACCTGTTTTTTGAAATTGTAAAATTCTCCGTATTTCCAACCTTTATAATGATATACGTTATTTAATAAGGATAATTTTACCATATTCAAAAAATAGTGCCAATCAAGTAATTTAAATTTTAAAAAAGTAGTCCACTAGCAGCATTGTCTTGTATCATAAATCGCAACTACGGTATTTCGGACAGTTTTGTATGTGATTCTGAGTCGTCTCTTGGGCCCTTTACACCTCCTGCAAGTTTGTCGGTCTGGTAAAGAAACTAGAAACACCCCGTATATGGTACCATCAATGTTTCCCATAGACATTTCTTCGGTATGGATTTAGCATAGTAGATTAGTGGTGGATTTCTTTATACATATATTCCGTATTCGCAAGAGTTTTAAATTAAAATTATTTGAATTATTTAAAAACAGACATTTTGAAATCAGATAAAGAGAATTTTACTATTTAGATTTTCTAGTATGTATTCCGATTCATAGAAATACAGAATATCTTTCTATATGTACCAACAAGTGGTCATTTGATAGGTATGAAATGAATATATATCTATTCAAATCAAAATTTTCTTCAAAAAATATGCAAAATATAAATTACACTGAAATAGATTAAATATAAAATCAATGAATTTAAGTAATTACAAATGACAAATAATTACAAATAATTATAATTTTTTTGTAGTCGTCTACGTTTACTGCTAAGATAATTTTAATTTTTAAAATTAGCAATTACTATGTTTATTTGAAGAATTTGTAACTTTATTTTTCTTTTTACTGATAAATAAAGCAAAAATATTCTAACAAGAAATTGTGCTCAAATTGTCCATACTTTCTATTTAATACGATTTATTTATCGAGAAAAATATTGATTTAATTTAATGGATAACAGAGGGCTTCTAGTATAAAAAATATTCTGGTGTTCTTTTAGACTTACTTCAAACTGAAAAGACAATAAGAAACATTTAAACTTTATACATAGTATAAGCTGCATGATGGAAGTATTCGGTGCCTGAGAGGAAAAAAAATACTTTTATTAATTTCCGAATCCTATGCTCTAACAAAAAGATCTTAAAATTCGAAAATATCTTCAGGGTTTTATATGTTAAAAGTTTAAAACTTGTTCCTAGAAGTATTTCTACTCGAAAGTTGAAACCTACAATTCAGGAAACAGAACTTTATTGATTTTTTGACATTCTGTTCCACTTAAAATTGGTGTATAGGGCAACTTACTTTTCTTCTCATTGAACTACATGTTAGAATTTTGTTTGAGAAGGAAGAACTATTGAGGAAATTCTTCTCACCTTTTCCCTCTGCACTAAGATAGATAGACTCTTTACAAGACTATTGAATGCATTCTACTTCTATTTATTTTGAAAAATATATTTTTCTGATATGCAAATGGATTTTTTTTGTTAATATTCCAATGATATATCATATTTATAAGCAATATAATAACGTAATGTTCCGGAAGTGCTTATTTTACAAGGAAAATCAATTCTCAACGTGCGGAAAGCTATCTATAGACTACATATGAAAAAGTTTCTATTTTATTTGAATACTATATGTAAGTTCTAATAAATTGTAAAAATAAAGTATTTTTTAATCCACTTTTCTGAAATGCTAAAACTTCCTTTGATTTATCATTTATTAATTTGTCATTATATCAGGCTAAGGTAAGGCGAATTTTACAATTTCAGAAAAGTGGGACGGATCAAGAAATCTGAAACGGATCAAGAAATCTGAATTTAAAAAAAATAGCCTAGTGGCAATACTGCTTTTGCCATGGTTTTCGGTAGTTTGTCATGGTACAGACAACGATAAGTATATTACAATTTATACGTTGAAATTTTTCGTTACAATAAAAACATAATGTCAAAGTCTTAGTTTTCCACAAATGAATGAATATCGTAATTACCAACGTATAATCCGCAGATCAAATAATCATTCTTTGACTCAGAAAATTTTTGAAATAAAATTCAATTTTTCAGATCGCGGCAAATTTTTGGCTTCAGTTACTGGATAAGATTTCTGTTTCGAAAAATAATTTTTTGATGCGCGAATTATACGCCGGAAATTACAGTAAATAACATTTCTATTAAGTAGGAAAAAGTGCAAAAAATACTTTTTTTTTTGTTATCCATTATTTTATTAGGAAGGACTTTGCCTAATTTAATTGAAAATATGTGGAAATAAGTAAGTTTAAGATTAGAAATCAAAAATTGGGCAGTTCAAAATGACTGTTTCTGATGACCTTATGCACAGAAAAAAATATTTTTAAATATTAACAATATCCTAAATATGATACAAAAAATATGCTTATAGTTATTATTTAAAATATTATTCAGAGTGTACTTTAAAAATATTTTTTAAAATATCGAAACATATCCTTATTAAACAAACGAAGCATTATTTTTTGAAAACGAAATATTTTTTCAATTAATTAATGTTTTTTAAACGTATACCTCATTTAAATAACTCGCAATAGTAAAATTTAATCGATTTTATGAAGTGATTTATATTCCTTATAAAGCCGAACGGAAATGACAAACTAGCAGGGAAATAAGACTGCATGTATTTTTTAATTTAAATGCGGCAGGATAAATTTATGTAGAAAATTTTATTATATTCTCTCAAATAAAGCAATTTCCTAATCTGAGTTATCTTTTGATTTATGTTATGAAGTTCTATTAAGAATGTAAATGAATTCTCGTCTTGGGATATGATTATTTTAATATCGCTGTGTTTCTGAAGGAAATGGGAGCAAGGAATATTCATGAGAGATATTAAATTTCAAAATGGATGTCTTTAAAAACGATTTTTAATGCTAAAGTATTTTTAAATGTTATTTTAAATAGGATTTTTAAAACATGTTGGAAGAATTTTTTTTTTTTAAACTAATAAAGAAATCCCTATTTTAATAATGATTAGCATTTAAAAGTTGCTTGCATTAAGTTTATAGCTTTTTATTATTAATTTTCTTACAGAAAAATTTAATTCATTAGTACGCTAGTCAATAAAAAGTAATTGAAAATACTTATTTTATGAATCTGAAGATGACAGTTAAACATAAAAAACAGTCTTTAAAATAAATCGTTTGGAGAATTTGCAACTAAACAAGCATTGTTCATAACCAATAACGTAACCAAATATAGGTAGCAGTTATTTCCGCGAAATTTAATAATGGGATGTCTCTTTTTTTAAATAAGGCAAACATTCATAGAAAGAGGAATTTAATAATTTCAATAATAAATTCAATAATTTTATTACTCAGTAAAGCACCAAGAATATTTCTACCACAATCAATACTATATTCTTTGTAAGTTACCGCACACCAGTTTAAAAATAAATAAATAAATAAATAAAAAAGTAAATTAAAATTGATATTTTATGATGCTATTTTTGTAATTTCCTTTATTTTACTATTTGTACGCTTTAATCTAATAATAAATAACATGATATTTGACTAAAGAACAACTAAGCTGTGCTATATAAAGTTTAACCGCGCCATTTGTATTTCCAAATAAACAAAATGGAGATCTTTTTTAGAAATTTACCACACTTGATTTCTTAAGTTAACTGCTATCTGCTACGAAAATTGTTATAATTGCTTTCAAATAGTTATGAAAAACGGATTAATAAACTTTAATAATTGGTGAACTAGTAATTTTCGTCTTATGTTATAGATGCCAACCCCTCTTAATTATTCCGGAGTCTGATCAAATATTTGCATGCTGGAACCAGAAAAAATACACAAGAGAATGTGTCTTCATTCTACTATGCAAATCGTCGGTTTCATTTTAAAAAATTTCATCAAATAAAATTTCCGGTTGAAAGCATATTCATCTTGGATCAGACTCCGGAATAAATTAAGAGATGTTGGCATCTATACTTATGTATTCGTACAAATATGCGACAAAATAATACGAAAAATACTTCTTTAAAGTATTGGTAGCATAAAATTCACTACAATGTATTCACTAAAAACAAGAATTTTTCGAAAATGGATACATTTTTAAGTAATAAGATATGAAATGTAGAATAGTGCATGTGGTTTTATTTTTTGTGTCTGCATTTTGCATGCAATTTTAATGAAAAAAAATATCCCTTTTTAGGGTTTCGTTCATCTGACGAAACCCTATTCGTCTCTGTCCTCTGTCTGTCTGTCCATCTATCTATCACAGAGTCTGTGCACAAAAACTAAATAAGTCAGAGAGTTCAAATTTTGTGTGTTTACAGCTTGTCACACAAAAAATCATAAAATTTTGAATAAAAGACTATTTTTTAAATTAAGATATTTCTTAATATCATAGTTTAAAAATAAATAAATAAATAAATAAAAAAGTAAATTAAAATTGATATTTTATGATGCTATTTTTGTAATTTCCTTTATTTTACTATTTGTACGCTTTAATCTAATAATAAATAACATGATATTTGACTAAAGAACAACTAAGCTGTGCTATATAAAGTTTAACCGCGCCATTTGTATTTCCAAATAAACAAAATGGAGATCTTTTTTAGAAATTTACCACACTTGATTTCTTAAGTTAACTGCTATCTGCTACGAAAATTGTTATAATTGCTTTCAAATAGTTATGAAAAACGGATTAATAAACTTTAATAATTGGTGAACTAGTAATTTTCGTCTTATGTTATAGATGCCAACCCCTCTTAATTATTCCGGAGTCTGATCAAATATTTGCATGCTGGAACCAGAAAAAATACACAAGAGAATGTGTCTTCATTCTACTATGCAAATCGTCGGTTTCATTTTAAAAAATTTCATCAAATAAAATTTCCGGTTGAAAGCATATTCATCTTGGATCAGACTCCGGAATAAATTAAGAGATGTTGGCATCTATACTTATGTATTCGTACAAATATGCGACAAAATAATACGAAAAATACTTCTTTAAAGTATTGGTAGCATAAAATTCACTACAATGTATTCACTAAAAACAAGAATTTTTCGAAAATGGATACATTTTTAAGTAATAAGATATGAAATGTAGAATAGTGCATGTGGTTTTATTTTTTGTGTCTGCATTTTGCATGCAATTTTAATGAAAAAAAATATCCCTTTTTAGGGTTTCGTTCATCTGACGAAACCCTATTCGTCTCTGTCCTCTGTCTGTCTGTCCATCTATCTATCACAGAGTCTGTGCACAAAAACTAAATAAGTCAGAGAGTTCAAATTTTGTGTGTTTACAGCTTGTCACACAAAAAATCATAAAATTTTGAATAAAAGACTATTTTTTAAATTAAGATATTTCTTAATATCATCAATTCATTTTTTCTATGTTTTTTTACTTCTAATTGTAGCACGCAAGTTTAAATAGATGGATTAAATAAAGAATGTGAAAAGCGCACTTGTTTGTTTTTTATTTTAGCACATTACATTATATTTATCCTGTATTTTGACATGCACAGTGAAATATTTTGTTTATTTATTAAATTCCTATTCATTTAAATTACTAGCCGACTCTCGTGACCAGTTTGTCACCCTTTCAATTACCACGCTAAACTTTGCAATATTTTACTTTTATTCATAATTTTACTTAGTTGTGTACCATTTGTGCAAGGAATGATTAATTTATATTGACAATTTTCATTTTTCAATTTAATGATAAAGTGTTTTGAAAGGTATATTAAACGAAACCCTCGTGCGATCTGCGACCACACTTACCCACATGTTTTAAAATCTGTATGATGTAAATTTTGAATAAAAATATTAAATTCAAAAATAGATTTCAAAAGAATTTTTGTGATTGAATTGAACCTCTCTGATAATATAAAAAGTTTTATATTTATCAAAAAGAAAAAAGAAATAAATATGGAATTCAATGTGATGGAAGGAAACCATAAGATTTGTACATTTGGAAAGAAAACTATTACTGTTCAATGGAAGAAAATGATCAATGCATTACTATGAACGAAAAAAATGGAGAGAATCCTTTTATATAAATTGAAGTATTGTATGGAAAACTCATAAATTTTCTACTGACTTATACAGTCATCAACCTATACCGTCTATTTGTAAGAGCAAAAATTGAAAGTATGTCACAATATTGTATATTAAATATATTTTTATACATCTATAAATGCATAAAATAAAAATATTTATAGATTTTTAATTTACAATATTTTTTTATCCATTATAACGAACATAAGCGACGTTACAATTCTCATCAGCTCTGCCAAATGCTATTCAAATTAATGTCATAAATTAAATATGTATGTATATATATATATATACAAGGTGTCCAGCAAATAACACCCTGATTTTAAAATTAAATTTCTCAAAAACAAAGATCGACAAAACTATGCGGTAAACGGTTTGTTCATTAGGTAAGCTGTAAAAATCTTATACAGAAGTTTCGAACGGTGAATATTTTGAAAAGATTGTGTTCTGATTGCAAAGAATGCTTTGATTTAACATTTTTCTTGTTTTAGATTGCTTGCAGAGTTTTTCGGCTTGCAGTACTATAGTTTAACGATTTTTCGAACTAAATTTCTTGAATTTCGAAATTTTAAAAATTTGATTCCAAAAATCTTTAAACAATGGCAATTTAAGCCGAAAAACGCATTCTCTGCAAACAATCTAAAACAAGAAAAATGTCAAATCAAAGCATTTTTTGCAATCAGAACACAATCTTTTCCAAAGATTCGCCGTTCGAAACTTCTATATAAGATTTTTACAGATTATCTAATAAACAAACCGTTTACCGCATAATTCTGTCGAATTTTGTTTTTCAGAAATTTAATTTTAAAATCAGGGTGTTAGTTGCTGGACACCCTGTATACAGGGTGATTTAAAAAAAGATAGGAAAAATTTTAAGAGGTGATAGTACACACCCAAACAAACATTTTGTATCAAAGAATGCATGGTCGAAAACTAAACGTAAAAAAGTTAGAGGGCGCCAAAAATTATGTTCTTATACGAGGCAAAAACACACAATGAACGATTAAGTTAAGTTACGAAAACAAACTTAACGGCATTTGATTACAATAAGTGCTCAAAACATTGACCGGCAGCTGTTATGCACGCAGTACATCGCCGAAGAACAGATTGGCGAATTTTCTGAAACACACCATGCATATCGCGAACTTCCCCTACAGCAGCCGAAAGCTTGGCGACAATATCCTCTGTGGATTCAATGGGAGCCTCATACACAAGAGCCTTTAGCTGTCCCCACAAAAAAAAAAAAAAAATCGAGACATGAAAGATCTGGCGAGCGCGGTGGCCAAGCTACAAGACCACCTCACCCAATCCATTTGTTTGGAAAGTATACGTCCAGATAGTTTCGCACTGCTCGTGCGTTATGAGCTGGTGCTCCATCTTGTTGAAACCACATTACCTGCCGAATGTGTGGACGAACATCGTTCAACATGTCTGGTAGCACCTGTTTCAGAAACACGAGGTAGTCATTCCCATCAAGGTGTTTTGGCAGAAGATATGGGCCGAGTAAGTGTTTGCCGATTACTCCTGCCCAAACATTGATAGAAAAACGTTGCTGATGCGAATGTGGATAAGTGGCATGCGGATTTATTTTTGCCCATACATGCTGATTGTGGGTGTTAAATGTACCATCACGCGAGAATGTACATTCATCCGTGAAAAGAACTGTTGAAATAAAATTTGGATTTACAGCATTCTGCTGCAGAAACAAGCGGACAAACTCCACACGACGAGGATAATCGCTTTGCCTCAGTGCCTGTACTCGTTAAACATGATAAGGGTGCAAATGTTCATCATGGACTACTCGTCATGTTCTGGATTGCGGTATCTGTAATCCTCTACTCACTGCTCGTGTATTTGTACTTGGCTCATCAGCCATCATATCCAAAATGGCTTCTTCTACCATAATAACCCTCTTTGGACGACCTGCATCCACCCGGGATACAAGAAAGGAACCCGTCTCGCACAACTGTCGATGCAAGCGTTCAAATATTTTCGGATTGGGCAACTGCCTGTTGGGAAATCGCTCTCCGTACAACCGTTGAGCTTTTACGCTACTTCCATTTGCATCTACGTAAACAAAATGCATATCGGCTTTTTCCTTATTAGAGAAGGGCTTCAATTTCAGATGCGTTACTACAGAGATTGACAACTGCACTCTCGTATCAGGAGCTTTTATCTATGAAATGTAACGAAAATTTGAATACCAGCTCTTCTTCTTCCCATAACATGCAATTATTACTCGCAGCGCGGTAACTCGCAACAGGAATGCAGCTTTCTGTTTTGAGAAATTATTGTAATCAAATGCCGTTAAATTTGTTTTCGTAACTTAACTTAATCGTTCATTGTGTGTTTTTGCCTCATATAAGAACATAACTTTTGGCGCCCTCTAACTTTTTTGCGTTTAGTTTTCGACCATGCATTATTTCATACAAAATGTTTGTTTGGGTATGTACTATCACCTCTTAAAATTTTTCCCATCTTTTTTGAATTACCCTGTATATATATACATAGTAATGACAGATGCTTTGAGATTACATAAAACAAAACTTTTTTTCAACATTTCCGGTAAGAATTTTAAATTTCATGATGAAAATGGATACTAAACTGGGAATGTTGATCAGAGCAATTTGAATCATGAAATTAAATTAATTGAGAAAATAATTCTGAATTAATTTACTCTATCTTGATTGGCTAAGTCACAAAATCCGTTTGCATGAAGTTTACATCTTTCTCATTTTTTGTTCCATTTGTTTCAAAAAATATTATTTCAACCAATAACAAAACTAAGAAAAAGACTTAAAATGCATTTTCTTTATATTTAAAGAAATTCAAGTCTTAATTTTGTTAGTATATTTGATACAGGAAATTGTTCAATATCAATGGAACTATTACGAAATTGGAACTGACATACGCTAAAAATAGTGAAGTTTCAACTATAACCGCCTTCGCAGGGGTTCATTATCACCGCGAAAAACGTCCACGAGTAAATTTAATTACAAAAGTTTTCTTTATTTAAACGCCTGATAATTCTAAAATTTCATTGAAAAATAATGCCAGAAACTTATATTCATTTTTACTAGCGTAAGTTTATTTGGGTGCTTGTAGCTCCACTACATTGTGACAACCAAGACAATCTACTATCGAAAAGTTTACAATCAAACACCGGTAAAAATAAATAGATTTATTTTCCATTAATCTAACAGAAATTTCCTATCAATAAGGCTCACAAATTTGAAAAAAAAAATCTATGCAATTTTACTGGCAGAAACTTTGCCTGTAATAATCAGAAACTGTTGATTTCAAAGAAAAAGCCGGCATCTTGTGACAATCTCCTCAGTTACTTCATTCGCAACTGCTAGGCAATACACTATATGTCTCCTCCTCTTTATTCATAACTCCATTCTTTAAAAATGGCATTGTTTAAACATAAATTTAAAAGCTCAATAAATCATAGTTGTTGCAGTAAATGGTTAAAAGTGGGATCCAAACATAATATGTTGTGTTCTGCATTTCATACAATTAGAATAATAGCTTCTAGACAAAAGTTTCACGCTCAACTTAAATAAGGATGTTTCTAATATAAACTGTAATTTTAAGACTGTCATATTAAGCTAGTTGGGCCGAGGATGAACTAACATATTACACTCAGCTAAACTTTTTAGTAATAATATCAGGTTAAAACATCTGGTTTCTTTACCAGCGGATTATTCTGTTAAGCCGTCTATACGACAGAATAAATAGTTTAAACTAGGGATGACCAAACTTTTCCCCCTTAAATTCACTTCCCATCGTTTCTTTAGAATTATAATTTTGTCTTTTTTAAATTGAAGAACTCCTGCCACTAATCATGTTAGGTTTTTCGCTGTAAATAAGTAAAGGTATCTCCCTGGCGCGCACACAGGTTGGCCATCTCTGGTTTCAATGCTACCGCACAGTCCCCATAAGACAAAAATCTGGATTCGATTCCAGATATTTTTTTTTTACCTTAGTTAGTAATATTTAGATTGTTTATTTCTTTTATGCCAGAACTAATTTGAACTGAGGTTGCTGTGTTTAGATTTTCATTGTATAAAAAATGGCAGTAGAAAATTAACAGGGTTCGAACGCATCAAGAGATTTAGGAGATTTTAAATGTTTTACTACCAGATATTTCGTAAAGAGTTGGTCACTATATATGAAGATAGGTCCTTCTTCCTTTAAATAAAGCAAATATTGCTTTACGAAAATTCTGATGACTCGTTCTGGAAGCGTACGAACCGTAATTATTCCAACGATCTTTACCATACTTTCAATGGCAACAACAAAAAACGGAAGTTATATCTTTCTTATTCCAAAAAACAGAAGTAGAAACACATCCTTAATTTTGTGCGCACATACAATAGTGCCTGGGCAAGCAACCCTACTTGCCTACGTTACGCTACTTCATATTTGGAAACATAAACAAGCATTTTTCTGAATAGCAGCTTTCTCAATGTATAATAGGGTGGATCGAAAAATCGAAATTCGGATAATCGATTTGGCGCGGGGTGCAAAAGTTGCCTTTTATGCATACTAATTCACATATGTTTTTTTATTGAAATCCATTCATATCTTCCGGTGCCCCAAACGCTTCAAAAATAGTTAAAAATTGAAATTTTTATAAATTTTATAATTTTTTTTTTGCTTTTTAATATTTTTTAATTTATTTTTGGCGCGGGTTGCGAAAGTTGCCTTATGTATATATTAGTTCAATCTTTTTTTTATATATAAATCCATCCATATCTTCCAGTGCCCCCAAGCGCCACCAAAATAGTAAAAAAATTGAAATTTTTATAAAAAATTATAATTTTTGTTTTTTTAATTTCTTTTAAATAATTTTACAGAGGGATAAAAAAGATGAATTTTATAGTATATTAGCATGCATCCAAATAATTTTCGACTTTGATAAATTTCTTCCAATGCCCCAAAACTCTTAATTATTTGCCGAAAATCGAGTTTCATGCAAATTTTGAGCTAAAAAATACAAGCAAAATTAACAGTTAAAGAATAATTTATCTAACGTAAAACGTAGATCGAGAGGATGAGAAATCGTTTATCGTATTTTACTAAATGTATAAAATAAACTTTTTATGCTTTATTACTTGGAAGACAACATAGATAGAAGAGTTCTCAGCAAAGACCAGCAATATTTATATGATATTTGCATGGCAATGCCACGTGGTGCATGTGGTTCTGATCTGGCATTAATGAAACCTGGTCCAGTTTATCACTCAAGATGGCTAACAACTGCATGTAGAATTTTAAGGTTATAAGTGGCTACAGAAAATCTTTCTGATAATCTCATTACTCTTACAACATATGTTATGAAGGTATATGCACCTGCATGATTTAATATCAAAACAAAGCCATCCATAACTGAAGGAGCGCGTCATATTTGGAAACTTATCACATATTCTATATATTTGGAACCCAATTTAAGAAAGATCGTAGATGCTGTTATTCGACAATTTTTTTTTTTTTTTTTTTTTTTTTTTTTTTTTTGATACTCTGAAAATTTGCTATTGTCAATGCTCACAGATAACAGAGAGCATATCAGATCTTTAGCAATGCGAAAGATAATTTGTGCTAGATATAAAAAGAGAAGATCACCAGAAGTGAGAATTTTCAAAGTAACCCAAATAAACTTCAAAGCGAAGGATTATTTTGAATTTATTGACTGGCAACCAGTTGGACGTTTTGAACCACCTCTTTTGATGAATGTGCCTTGCAAAGAAATTGAGAATATGATAAAAGTTGTAAAAACGAATGAATGGTCAAAATATCCATGCTATACCCAAGCGGTTGAAAGATGCCTTCGACTAGTGTCTGAGGCATCAGAAACTGTATCTGGGCAAGAAAAGAGACACGGTTTTATATTGAATAGAACACAATCAAGAAGCCGTATAAAACACAATGATACCAAAAATGATTACAAGCTTTAAAAATACGTAAATTTCCCAATTGAAGGATGTAAAACTTTTCTCTACGTAAGTTCGATTTTTGTAATTTTTACGATTTAATGCTTTGATTTTTAATTTTATATGTCGCTTATTATTGTAAAATTAATGTTATTTATAACCTTATACGTTATTAATTAAACTGTTTTCAAAATTTGTAAGTATTTTTGTAAATTATAATTCTTAATACATTTTTGTAAAAATTTCAGTTTTTAATTATAATTGGTGCATCAAAGATGTGAATGGATTTTGATTAAAAAAAATATGTGGGAACTGCAGAGTTATGTAGTATTGTAATAACAACTTTCCAACCCAGTGCCAAATGAATTTCAAAAAGTAAAATAAAATAAAATAAAATAAAATAAAATAAAACAAAACAAAACAAAACAAAAAATATTTTTTTCCAGAAAATTTCAATTTTAAAGGATTTTTGGGGCGCTTGGGGCACCGGAAGATATGAATGAATTTTATTTTTAAAAAATATGTAAGCTAAGATAGATAAAAGATAGCTTTTGCACCCCGCGCCAAAAGTAATTAAGAAAAAATAAATAAACAAAAAAATATAAAAAAAATCATAAAAAAACTCAATTTTTAATTATTTTTGGGGCGCTTGGGGCACCGGAAGATATTAGTGGATTTTAATAAAAAAAAAACCTGTAAACTAGTATGTATAAATGGCAACTTTTGCATGCCGCGCCGATAGTGATTTCTAAAAAAAAAATTTTTTCCTATACTTTTCGATCCACCCTAATGTATAATAAATGCCGAACTTTAAAATTTTATGACATATTTTGACATATTACTATAATATTTAAAAAAAAACTTTATGGAATGGGCAAAAGTAAAAACAAATATTAATAAAATAAAAATAAGTATGGATTTCATCATAATAGATTGAAGTCTATGAATTTGTATGTATGAAACGCAAAAAGTTTCGAACAATAGAAGCGATTGATCAGTGCATTACCGCAAAGAAGAAGAAATTGAAAAGAATCGCTTGACCTAAATTGAAGTATTACAAAATACATAAGCTTTCAAAAGTCTTGAATTGTTACACCATGAAATAATCCCACAACATTTTAAATTAACTGTCTTACTTTTTAAAAACTTATGCTATCTATTAAAAAACAAAATACGCCTCTATTTTGTTGTTATAATGAATAAAGGTATTTGGATACAATGTATTTCTAAATAGAAAAATCCCAAAAAATTTCATATTAAAAGAAAAAAAAAATTGCATTGTGTTTTGTCTTGTATATTTCTATACATTTATGGATCTCCATATCTATGCTAAGAACAAACGTAGAAAACAGAGGCTTGAAAATAATGGAAGGAAATCATTTGATCTTTGAATTTGGAAAGAAAAACGTTACCATTCAATAAGAAACTGATCAGAGTATTCCCGTGAAGAAGTAAAAAATAAAGAACCGTTTTATGTAAATTGTAGTATTTTATGCTATAATACATAAACTTTCAACAGACTTATAATCTTACATCATGAAATACGCTGCCTTATTTTCAAACAAATATATCTATCCAGTCAACTTGAAAGAATATGTATAAAGTTTACTTTTATTTCCGCATAAAGAAAGATTTTTTATGAATAAAGAAAGGAACAGGGTAAAAATAAACAGCAAACAAAAATTTGAAGAAGATTTGCGTATTTTTATATAAATTTTTCAGAACATTTTTGCCTTTTCAAAAGCAGATGATAGCTACAAAACGAAACGAGCTGAAAATAACTTTTTCTCAAAGAACCAGAAGGTGATTTTATACCAAGATTTTAAAATCAACAATTGAACGAAAAGAACTAATTCTTTTTATAGAAAAAGGAGGAAAAGGGTAGTTTGGTGATTTTTTTCTACTTTTCAAAGTTTTTTCTGCATAACTTTTATGTTTTTGTATAATAAAACAAGATGTTTTCATCGAAAAAGGAAATTTTTAAAGCTATTTTGTGCAGTTTGTTTGAAATATTTTACACAATATTACGAGGGGCATGAAGTGAACAAATAAAAATGCTATGTGGAATACCGTATAGACATGAATTTCACTTGTTGGTTAGAACAATAAAGTAGGACGCAGTTTAAATTTGATTTATGCATAAACGTGAATTTATTATAAATTAAACAAATGACATTATTCTAAATTATTCTAACTATCTAAAGCTTTTAATCCTCACAGTACCATTGCTGTTATTTTTGAGCCCAGTTATTTCCATTTTTCAATTTTTAATGTTTCAAACCAGAAATAGTATACAATTTATACTTAATCTATGCAATTAAATAGACGCCGTCGAGGAAGATATTACATACAACACAATTAAATTTCTGGTTCAAGTCATGCAAAGTTAAAAATCCTCATAAATTAAGAGCTGGTGTTTAGCGAGTTAACCCTTTGAGCTCTGGTTGTTGATTTTTCTACCACATAATTTTAATTCCGAAATGTCCCAATGACACCAGAATATTCGACCAAAGTTATTTCGAAAAGGTTTAATGCATTTTGTCGTGCATATTGAAAGGCGATTTTTTCTTTTGCAAAATACTAGTACCAATGTAAAATTTGATATTTTGAATAAATTTACCTTCCCGAGCTCAAAAGGTTAAAACACAAAGTATTAAAATTTTGGCAGAATTTTTTGATCTTTTATTGAACAATATATTGAAGAATATATCGAACTTATTAAACATTATAAAATTTTATTAGCAAGAAAAAAAACATTGAAAAATAACCCTACTTGTGGCATAGATTGTGAAACACTTTTCATCCCATTAATCCATTAACGCCCAGCGTCCTCTTTTGAGGACGGTTACAAAAAAAAAGCAAGAAAGCGGTTTTCCCACCAGTAAAGAGGAAGATAAATATATACCTTCTTTCACGAGACAGAATCCTCGATAAATTTAGATAAAAGTTAATTTGATTTTAAAAGTGGTGGGAAATACAAAATTTAAATTTTAGCGAAGAAAATAATTCGGGCGTTAATGGGTTAAGAATATTACAACAAAACTCCACAGTTTACTAGGACGAAAGATGATACTTTGTTGTTATAATGTATAAAGGTATTTGGATATACTGTAATCAAAATAGCAAGTTCCCAAAAATTTTTCAAATAATTTTCAAATAGAAAAAAAGTTAAAAAAATACGTCGTATTTTTTCTTATTTCTATACTATTATAGATCTCCATAGTTATGCTAAGAACAAACGTAGAAAAAAATGACTTGAAAGTAATGAAAGGAAATTATTTTATTTGTGAATTTGGAAAGGAAAATGTTACCGCTCAGTAAGAAACTGATCCGAGTATTATCGCGAAGGGAAACAATAGAAAATCGTTTTGCTTATATTGAAGTATTTTATACTAAAATACATAAACTTTCAACAGACTTATAGTCTTACTTCATGAAATACTCTGCATTATTTTGAGTCAGTTATATCTATGCAGTCAACTTGAAAGAATATATATAAAGTTTACTTTTATTTCGGCATAAAGAAAGACTTTTTTATGAATAAGGAACGGAACAGGGTAAAAAAAAACAGCAAACAAAAGTTTCAAGACGATTTGCGTATTTTTATATAAATTTTCCAGAACATTTTTGCCTTTTCAAAAGCAGATGATAGCTACAAAAAGAAACGAGCTGACAATAACTTTTCCCCAAAGAACCAGAAGGTGATTTTATACCAAGATTTTAAAATCACAATTGCACGAAAAGAACTAATTTTTTATAGGAAAAGAAGGAAAATGGGTAGTTTGGTGATTTTTTTAGTACGTTTAAAAGTTTTTTCTGCATAAGTTTTACGTTTCTGTATCATAAAACAAGATGTTTTCATGGAAAAGGGAAATTTTTAAAGCTATTTTTGCAGTTTGTTTGAAATATTTTAAACAATAAAACGAGGAACATGGAGCGGAGAAATAAAAATGATATCTGGAATACATATAAACATGAATTTCACTCGCTGTTAAGAGCAATAAAGTATGACGTAGGTTAATTCCGATTCATGCATAAATGTGAATTTATTATAAATGAAAAAAAAATATATTATTTAAAAATTATTCTAAACTATCCTACGCTTTTAACCATCCTAATACCACTGGAGTCTTATTTGACAAGATTTATTTTTATTTTAGGAAATTTTAATGTTTCAAACCAGAATTAATATGTCTTTTATTCTTAATGTATGGAACTAAATAGACACCGTCGAGGAATATCTGACATACAATATAATTAAATTTCTGGTCGAGTCACGTAAAATTATTAATCCTCTGAAATTATTAAAAACTGATGTTCAGAGTGTTTATCACTTCAAGGGCGGTGATCCATTTTTTGACCACTTACCGTAATTTCGGGTGTATAAGCCGCGGATCAAATAATTCTTTTTGGACCCAGAAATCTTATTTAATGATTAAAGACAAATATTTACGGCGATCTAACTAGTTATATTTGTTTCTTAAAAAAATCTGGGTCGAAAAAGAATTGTTTGATCTGCGGCTTATACACCCGAAATTACGGTACTTTTGATTCCTAAATGTCACATTGCACCAAAATTTTGAATCGAAAATTTTCATTTTATTAAGTACGGGAAGAATAAAGTTATTCTGTTACTCACTATTGTTATACATCAATGATGCACAACCTTTTTGCCAGAAAATCGCTTTCCTTCACAAAATTTTAAAAGTGACGTTTGATTTATTTAATAGCAAAGTTTCCGTCATTATTATAAGAAAAATTATTCTGCATGAAAATAGTGGTATCTTGGTGGCCCGCTGGGCCACAGGTTGTGCATCCCTGTTATGCATATTTTTTTTTTTTTTTATTGTAATGATGAAAGTTTACATCATTTGTTTTTCCACATTATTGTGATTTACTGATATAAGCATCTCTGACTGTGTTATTTTCTGCCCCTTTCTTTAGCTTCGTTATTTATCTTCAGCATCATTTATTGTAGCGGTGATTTTCCACTGGAATGTTGAAATCCTGTGCCATTTTTTTTGGTTGGTGATCCGGTCGGGCGATCAATTGCGTGAAGAAAAACTTTCACCTTTTTTTTTTCAAATAAATTTGTTTATAAATTCCAGTGGCAATAAATTATTTCTGTATTAATAGTACTATTTTTATTAATATTCTGTATTAATAGTATAATTATTTCTGTACGAATAGAAGTGCTTTGCCCCTGAAAGGGTTGAAACACAGAGAATTAAAATTGTGGTAGAAATAGGTGATTTGCCATATTGAATTTTATATTTTATTAGCAAGAAAAATAAGAATGAATAACCCTGCTTGTGTCATAGATTGTAGAACACTTTCTAACGCATTAATTATGTTACAACAAAATTTCAGAATTTACTAAGACGAAAGATGATGAATAAATAAAAAACTTGCAAGACGCATAATGCATTTGAAAACCAAATTTCTGCTGTGAACATGAATAATCGAAAAAATATGATTTTGTGCAGTTCCGTAAATGAGAATAGATACAAGTGTATACTATTGGTATGTGTGTATACTAAATAGTGTGTTAAAATGTACTTCAGTTAAATAAATAACACGGTTGAAAACTTCCATTCACCAATATCCGGAGGCAAGCAATTGTTGAAGAAAACTTTTGTGCAGCCCTGCATATAATCTATACAGTTTATACACATCAAGTGGTATTTAAAATACAATTACATTTAAAAAACAACCCACAACTGAAAACAGATTATTTTGTGCCTTCCTGTAAATGATCGATAAATTCTGTGCTCACCATGTTGATAGTAAGAACCTTGTCGTAGACTTAACCCCTTGAAGGGTGGTGGTATAAAATATATACCACTTAATTTTAATTCAAAAATTCCACATTGACCCCCAAATTTTGAAATGAAATTTTAATTTTATCAAGTACGCGAAGATAAGCATTTATCAATTTTGAAATAAATTTGCTTTTAAATTGTAGTGCCATTCGATCATTTTAGCATTTAAAGAATAGAAATACTTTGCCCTTCAAAGTGTTAAGTGATATAATTGCTGTTCATATGTTTAAAATAGTGTAATATCATAAAAATTCACAGCAATCAATATTTTCCCTTAAACAATAATATAACCGAATTCTTTTGAGTATCCCTGCATGTGAACAATAAATACCATACACTTCATTTTCAATTCAGAACATGTCATACTAAAGCCCAAGAACATATATCAATTTCATGACAATCGAACGCTATTTACCCGAGTTATAGCATAGACAGACAGAGGGAGAGACAAACCGAATTCATAAGCACTTTGAAACTATGTTGGAAAATATTAAAAAGAAAGAAAAGGAAAAGAAAATACAACTTTTTTTAAATTTTGAGTTTAGGAACCACTTGAAAAGAGTAAAACGGTAAATGTAAGTTATTTTAATATTTAAATGAACAGTTCTTGTTCAATTAAAATTTGAAAGCTGCCGCTTGAAACTATCAAAAATCTTATAATCCGAGAATATGTAATATCAAATGTCCCGTCATCGCGAAATTCGATTATTTTAGGTGGATCCACCATTGTTGCCAGATGGGCATTTTTTCTGAATTCAGAATCTTGATTGGCACTAATTTTTTGAAACAGTAAAATACGCCTTACTTAATGACATATTAATTACGGTGAAAAAAAAAGGAATGTTATTGTTTGAAAAAAGTGACTCCAATCAAGGAATCTAAATTTTAAAAAGTAGCCTACTGGCAACACTGAGATCGACAGTAAAAAGTCAGACAAACAAAATGAACTAAGTATGACCACTTAACCACTTAACTATAAAGAATAAATGGCATATTCTTAATATAGAGAAGCGTCTACTCAACGGCTTTCGTGGGTTATATTACAACTGAGGAAAACTTCCGCCTGGAAATTTAAGTAGAAAATGTCGCTTTCTTTAAACACATCATTAATGAAAAATTTTAATCAAAAATAATGCCAAAAGTGATATTCATCTTTACTGATGGAAGTTTGTTTTGGCGGTAGTAGTTTTGCCACATTGTGACTCACAAACCAACCTACTATTTGCGTCATTAAAAATATTACAATTCTTGTGCTAATTGACACCAGTGAAAAGAAATAGGCACTTTTATCATATTTGTAAATGAATTTTTCCATTAATAAGGCGCTTAAATTAGGCGACATTTTCTATTCATGTTAAATGCTGAATATGATAATATATGATGAATAAATAATAATAAATAATAATTTATTCATCATAAATTATTATGCGCAGTTTTAACCCTTTGACAGGCGGTGGAAAATATTTTTCCAGCCGAATTAAAATTTCTAACTTTGGTAACAAAAAAAAAAAAAAAAAAAAAAAAAAAAAAAAAAAAAAAAAAAACAGAAGTTGCAGAATTGCTTTTTTCTTATTTTTCAATAATTTTTTTCTGGAGATTCCGGTGTAAATTAGAAATTTCGCAATCAAAATTACTTGACCCTGAATAGGTTAATGGGGCAATTTAATAAGCGAAATGTATCTTGTACTGCTGAAAATATTAAAATAAAGAAATTTATTATTATAGAATTTGAAAATATGATATCATAAAAGCAATGTACTTGATGACTTTTTAACAAAATTATACGACAAAATGTCCAACTTCCGTTCTTCACCCAGTGTTGCTAAATGGGCTACTTTTTTTAAATTCAGATTCTATATTGGCACCAATTTTTTTGAACGATAAAATGCATCTTATATAATAACATATTAGTAACGGTGAAAAGAAAGGGAATTTTATCGTTTGGGCAAAGTGACGCATATCAAGAAATCTGAATTTAAAAAAGTAGACCATTGGCAACACTGTCTTCACCTTCGGAAAACGAAGTAAACTACTCTAAATTTTCAACAAATATTTCTTTTTCTTGAAAAATGTACGCTAATTCTAAAATCTGTGTAAATCTATGCAAACTATTCTGCTCTTTTGCATATATACTTGTTGATATTTTTTCCCATAATAATAGATGCATTTTCAGCTTTTAAAACAACCATAAATCTGAATGAGAAATTTGTTGATGCTTAAGTTTTTTCATATTGCCGTAGCATTCATTTCTTGCTGCATCTTTTTTTTTTTTTTTTTTTTTTTTTTATAAAAAGTACATTCACGGTCATCATAGACGTTGGGCAAACGTGAAGCAAAGCTTCAATTCAGACAAGTAATTTTTAATACTACTTCGCGCAACTTTTTCAAAATAAAAATCTTTTTTATAAGACTTTGAACATTTACAAGAGAAATATGTTATGTAAAGTACTTTTTAAAAATAGTGGTATAATAGTAGCATAGAATACCAAAGTATTTGTCTGTAAATGAAACCTTGTAATACCCCCGCATGCAATATATAAATGTTATTAGTGTAGTGACACATGTGAGGGAATTAAAAAATATATGGAAATTGCAGTCCGCTCAGTAAAATTTCCATTTAATGTCACTTAATGCAATTTTCTGTTTTACATTCTAATAAAAAGTATTCTTTGAAGTATTTTCAAGATTTATTACATTCACAGTACTACAATTAAATTACTTAAAAACTTAAGTTTTCACATTGCCGTTTTCCTCGCATGTCACTTTATGCTGTAAGAAAGTAAAAAGCTTTCTGCTATTCTGTAGAATAATCTTTATCTAGTTCTTTTAGTTTCCAATAAATAATTATCCTTTATATACCACATGTATTAATAAGGTAATAAATCCCGTATTTTGCAAATAATTTTCCATAATTAAAATGTGATTGTTGCTAAAAATGAATCTCATTTTTCTGCCCTGCTCATTTTAGTTTTTTACCAGGCATAAAAATGTGCTGCGGAGTAATTCTTCTTGTTCTTGATATGGTTCAAGTCAGAAGGTCTAAAATCATAGCTATCAGCAAGATATTTTAAATATTTCTTTGAAATTAATGTGCTTAAAATCTGTAAATATGGAGTAGACTTTTATTATACCTTTTTCCTGCGTTCAATAAATTAGAAATAAAACTGTATATTACACTGAATTTGAGCTATTATAAGGAAAACATGATACTTTAAACGAATTAATGAGTTAGACCTTTAAATAAATAAAATAAAATAAAACATGAAAAAGTTTCAAAATAAAATTTTCATTATCCTGGAATACATTTGCAAGAAATTGACATATAATCCTAATCACATAAAAACTAAATTATTATTTAAGCTCCTCAAAATTAAACAACTTTACATGAAAAATTCTGTATTCTTTAATAGAAAATAAATTTACATTATGAAATTTTGAATTGTTTTCATTTAATAATTTTAATTTATTGGGTGGTTTATTTGCGTTACATATGTATAAACACATCCTCTTCACAGAGTAAAATTATGTAACGTTGTATTATAAAGATAAATATGAAATCCTTTAATTGTGTACAGAATACATGTATAAATCAATTTCGTATTTATTATAATGAGAGAACTGAGAATTTTTCTTCATGTTATAGAGAATCAGTAGCAACAAACGGTGAAAAGAGGATATATCAAAAATAAGTGTGAGGCAAATAAAAAAGGTGCCAACAGAGAATTGGAAAATATTAAAGTTTGTTTAAAAAAATTTAAAACTTTAAAAAAATAAGATGTTTTAAAACCATTTAGATCCTTGACAGACGTAGAAAATCGACAACAGGTTAACCTATTCAGTCCTGAGACAAATTTTACGTGGCACCACAAAAATCGGTTTAAAATTATTACAAAGCATCTCTAGAGTTGCATCAGTCTCTATATCGATGCTTGTAATATGAATACATTAATTTAAAAAGTTTATATATAATTTAACCCTTTGGGACGCAGAGCACTTTCATTGCTTAAGTGTTAAAATGAATGAATGGCGCCGAAATTTAAAAACAATTTAATTAAAGATTAGAAGAAAGCTATACTTAACGCATTTAATAAACCTTATATTTTAGCCTGAATTCTGGTTCCAATGTGGCATTTGGGAAGAAAAATTAAGTGTTTTAATAGACATAACACTGCCCTTCAATGGTTTAAAGGGTATTTTTTAGTGTTACTCCAGGTTACATAAGGACTGAAATGGATAAATAGTGGAGAAAAAATACTATTCAATTCAGAGTCCCTTCAAAACCAATAGATTTCTTTCAAATCTAACAAAATTGAAAACTCATGATGTCATAAACTCTTTAACCCTTTAAAATATGATGGGTGAATTTTTCACTACTTAATTTTAATTCCTTAATATCACGTAGACACCGAAATATTTGATCAATTTTATTTCAAATATGTTTAATGCAATTTTTTTTCCCGTGTATATTATAAACCGAATTTTTCCTGAGCAAAATACTGGTGCCAATGTGACATTTAGAATTTTGAAAAAAAAATTCTTACCAGAGCTCAAAGGGTTATGCATCTTAACAGTGTTTTTCTATCATGTAACATTTTAATTCAAAGACCATCACTATTATATTATGAATCTTTAAACAAACATGAGTATTTCTGTCAGATGCTTAAAGAATTATATATGTTCCCTCATGCTCAGCATTCAATTAAATACAGTATTTTAGTAGGAAAAAAGAGAAATGGTAGAGCACAAGCTTATATAGAATTAAAGAAAATATCATCTAAATTTCAGGACAAAATTTCCCTATTATTTCCTAATAATCTTAAATATTCGTCTGTTTTTCATAATTGACTTGAAAAACTGTAATTACATTTCAAATATTAAACATTTTTTAAAAAAACTTATTTTTCGTTTTTTATTGCCTTTGTGTCACACAATGTAATTATTTTATTCCTGAAAGATTTCCTATTATTCAAGCAGTTCATTGAAAAAATATTTTCTAATTATTATTTTACAAATTATAGAAAAAAAGGAAGTTTTATTTTTTTTCAAGAAGAAATTTTTGTAAATATTGTTGCCACTTTTTTAAGAATTAAAAAAATATATTTAACAAATTTATAAAATTGTCTACTATGGCTAAATAAACGATCTGAAGAGAATTTGCTAATATCATATATTTTTAACACTTAAATAAAATTTTTCATTTGCCAATGACATTATCCTTGCGTCAAATATTGATCTTTTTTTTTTTGAAAATTATTTCTATATCTAAATGTCCTCAAACTTCACAGCTGTTGTAAGGATATGAACTAGGAGCTGTTTAACTATTATTTTTTAATAAGAATCTTAAGATTTAAAATGATTTAAATTTTCAAAAAATTGCTTTCAAATTTCAGATTTTGTTATATTTACCCATTTGACAAGAATAAGTAAAAAAGACATTGAATAAAGAATTTATTCCTTTGAGGGGCAAAGCACTTCTACGCACAAAATACTGAAATGGTTGAATGATTCCAGAATTTAAAAACAAATTTATTTAACAAATATATAAATGTTTTTTTTTTTCTTGATGCACTTGATAAAATTATTACTTTCATTTCAAAATTCTGGTGTCAATGTGGAATTTCGCAATTAAAACTAAGTGGTATAATGGTTATGAAAGTTAACCTTCAAGACAGGGAATTGTTGTTCGCTTTAAAATAGAAAAAAATCATTTCACATCACTATTTCTGAACAGAAACTTTTATCATACTTTATGAAAGAGTTTCAGTCTTAAAAAAAATGAGTGTTCTTTTCACAATTACAAGTATTCGAACAACAAACGTATTGATTGATCAGCTACTGCTTAGAAGCGACGCTAGACTTTAAAATGTTAATTAAAAAATAATAATGGAATTCATTACTGAATGTGTTGTTATCCAATCACAAACATATCTGTAAACACGTAGAAAGTTTAACCCATTAGTGCCTAGCGTCCCTTTTTAGGGACGCTTCAAAAGGTGCATTCAGCACTGTTTTTGACACCGATAAAAAAGAAAAGCAATAATTATTTTATTTAAATGGTGCATTTTCGTGATTAATGAACTAAACTTAAATCTCCTAAAAATAGTGGTGCCAATCAAATAAAATTTACGCAAAAGATGCTGGGCACGAATGGGTTAAACTGCATAAGTGATATACTTTCATCAAAAAGCACTGCATTTATTTTTCCATAATGTCTTTTCGAGAGAAAAATATAAAACTATTCTAAAAAAAATTTAGTCTTCAAATCAAAAACCTATTTCTTTTGAAATTCCACATAACCCGAAGGATTTTGAGGAAAGAAAATTAAAATTTAGAATATCTCAACTTCCTGTTTTGGAAAAATTGAATCGTTTCTTTCGCATGTGCAGAAAGTTACAACTCAGTGAATAATCCATTAGATAAATTTATTTTATCTCAGAGATACATATGAAATTTAATCTCTAGATATTTTAGAGTATAATTTATTAAATTGGGTTACTCTGTAAAAGTATAACTGTGCAATCCGGAGTATTAAAGAAAAAATGGAAAAAAATGCAATATTTTGTGGTTTATGATGGCAGTTCAGTATATTTTCTAGAGAAACAAAAAATGACAAATATATTTCAATAAAAGTAATGGGTATTTATCTGTAATATTTATCTTTATATAATGATGCACTTTTACGTTTTATATATTAGAGAACATTCTTCACTGCCAAATTGAAGATAAACTATAAATGTTTCCTTCAAAATGATTTCGATCTATTTTTCAGGACAAAGCCGGTATTTTATATTACACAATCTAGATTCGACTATTTTACGGATTATTTTTGAGCTTATTAAAAATTAAAAAAGAGAAATGAATAGTTAAAAAAGAAAAGAAAGAGAAATTAAAGTACAATATGAGAGACTTAGATATTAATATTTACAGTCTTTTTTGTTGTTGTTGTTATATACCAGTTTTCAGATATTATATGGGTGGCGAGAGGTTAGATAAAAACACAGTCAATATAGATGATAAATACCAGTATTTTGTTAAAGATAAATTCAGGTTACATAATCTCTTTATATTATTTGAAGTGCAGGGTGGTCGTAAAAAAACTTTGCCGATATCCGGAGCTCTAGAGGCCAATCCGCTCAACCAATCGAAATGGAATTTTAGATATAGCTATTCCGAGGTATGAGCTCAAGATTCTGTGAACGACAACAAAATGACGCTCACGGTTACGGTTAAAGTTACAGGAACTCGAAAATTTCCAATGGCAACACCCATTTTTTTCATCGCAAAATGCTCTGCGCATGCGAAAACCCTAAAGAGCGTTGGAACCGTACGTGTATCGCAAGAAACGGACATGTTATACACGCACAAAAAACCGTTCTGCGAATCCTTCCCCCCATAAAAAAAACTTGATTGGGGCGCAAGGAGGAAAATTGCATATGACAAAGAGTCAGTACACTAATTTCTGATTACAATACAGATCGGAGAAACTAAAACTTTTATTTTGATTACACATTTTCCACATGGGTGTCATTACAGGCAATTAATGATGATGGCACCCATGTGGAAAATGTGTAATCAAAATAAAAGTTTTAATTTCTCCGATCTGTATTGTAATCAGAGATTAGTGTACTGACTCTGTGTCATGTGCAAATTTCCTCCTTGCGTCCCAATCAAGTTTTTCTATGGGGGGGGGGGGGAGGATTCGCAGAACAGTTTTTTGTGCGTGCATAACATGTCCGTTTCTTGCGATACACGTACGGTTCCAACGCTCTTTAGGGTTTTCGCATGCACTGAGCATTTTTCGATGAAAAAAAATGGGTGTTGCCATTGGAAATATTCGAGTTTCTGTAACTATAACCGTAACCGTGAGCGCCATTTCGTTGTCGCTCACAGAATCTCGAGCTCATACCTCTGAATAGCTATATCTGAAATTTCACCTCAATCGGTAGATCGGACTGGCCGCTAGAGCTCCAAATATCGGCAAAGTTTTTTTATGACCACCCTGTATTTTCTGTACGAAAATAGTTGTAGTTTTCTCTTTTCTTGACTATGTTTTTCCCGGTTTTCTCTGAACACTCGCCACCCTGTAATATTACTTATCTAAAAACAAGTTTAGTACCTTTAAACTTTTGCCTATGGTCTATGCCTTGCAATTTTCTTTTTTTTTGTTCTAACTCCTATAATATTTCAGAAAAACAATTTCTTCGTAACAATTTTCTCTTCAGAGTATCCAGAGTACTCTTCAGAATTGGGCATTGATTGTAGTTTAAAAATTGGTGAAGTAGAATAAAGAAGTAGTCGCTAGGACGATATATGTCCCAATACGGTAATTAAAGAATTAAAATATACAGGCATAACTGCTAACTTTTACGCATTTTTGCTACCGCTAAAAATGTACAGAGATTTTCCATTTGTTTAATCGTAAGATTTCGATATGAAATTTTTGTGGTAGGAAAAATGCATAAAAGTTGGCAGCTATGCATACAGATCATCTTTTAATAAAAAGAAATGGTAAAGTATTTTATATATAAAATTGATAGACGTAACATTTTAAAACATATCCATGAATGACTTGTATGATAAATACAGAAGCGAAGGCATTTAAAAAATACAACTGATGAAGCTCCGGTAGGAGTAAAAACGTTATTTTCGTATATTTTATTTTATATGTGAACTCACGGATACGTATTTAAAGGATTAATTGATTAATTCTATGTATAGCATGCTTTAATATGTATGATTTTTTAAATCAAAATTGACATGTATGCGGTATACATAGTAACATTTAAAAAAAAAGAGTGATGATTGGAATATAAATGGTAAATTGAAAGTATAATTTAACCAGTTAAAATGGGATTTTTGATGTTTGTTATACAGTAACAGTGATATTAAATGCTTTACATTTATTTACAATGTATTTTTTCTTAAGTTTAAATAATATTTTATGAAGACAAACACAGAATGTTTTTTTTTTATATTTTTATCACTAATACTTTTCCAAGTGACATATATGATACTTTCTAAACAGATTCCATCTTCAAATAAAAAATGCATTTTTTTCATATAGCCTGAAGAATTTTCATAAAAAAATAAAGTATGAAATCACTCTATTTCCTGTTTTGAAAAATCTAGCCATATCTTTCCAATCAGCAGAAAGTTACAACCCAGTGAATAACCCATTACATAAATTTATTTTATCTTCGGGATACATATGAAATTTAATCTTCATATATGTTAGTATATAATTTATTAAATTGGTTCATTCTGTAAAAACAAGACAATGCAATCCGGTGAATTAAGAAATAAGGCTGAAGAAAATAGAATATTTAATGTATTTATGATTTTAGTTCTGTAAATGTTTGTCTAGAAACAATAATGGCAAGCATTTTCTTATTAATAGAAACGGTTACACTGATAAACAAATTTTAACGAATTTTCTGTTCCTCTATTTGCATTGGGTGTATCTTATAGCTTCAAGGTGATTAAAAAGAATGTGCTTGTAAAAAGTTTCTTTCACCCACAAATTTTAAGGAATTTCTTTTATACGTTTTGGATTATATAAGATATCGTATAGAAACTATAAATATATTACAATCTTCTTTTATAACGTTTGATCCCCACATACACTTTTTTTACTTACTAACTTACTATAGTGATAAAACATATAGCAAATGAAGAAAAAGGGATTTTACTTTGATAAATTTCAATAAAAATCTTCCTGGTTTGGATGACTCCCCAGTTTTGGAATATCCTCCAAAAGAACCACTAATATACATACAGGGTGTCCCAGAACTTCGTGTACAAACTTTGAGGGGTAGCAGAGATCATCGTTTGCAACAACAATTACATAGGAAAGCATGGGCTGAAACATCTAGTTAATCTTTTCACAGACAGTGATTTGTACGTGAAACTAAAAAAAATTAATACAAAATGGACATTGACACCAGAATTTTAATATGATTTTTCCATTTATTACGTGTGTGAAATGTCTGGCTTTTCTTCTTTGCAAAAACAATTTTCCGTAATTTCTCATGTCAGTCATATTTTTCCACAATTTAGCAACGGAAGTGCTTTGTCCGTAAAAAGAAACACAAAGACACAGTTATAACACAGTGTGGAAAGCAGTGTAGAAAGCTTTACTACACAGAAAAAATTACAAGAAATAATTTAATTTTAAATTAATGTTAAAATTATGTTTCTTTAAAATCAAGTATCTTAGTAGCTATTAGAAATTGCTAAAATGTAGAAAAATATTAATTACACCAGAAATCGCGTAAAAATTTATTTGCAAAGAAGACAAAGAAAATGCATTTCACATACATAATAATTGGAAAAATCATATTAAAATTCTGGTGTCAATGTTCATTTTGAATTAAAAATTTTGTAGTTTCATATACAAACCACTGTCTGTGAAAGGGTTAACAAGACGTTTCCGCCCGTGCTTTCCTATGTAATTGTGGTTCCAAACGATGTTCTCTATCAGCCCTCAAAGTTTTTACACTAAGTTCTGGGACACCCTGTAAATGCACCGTGGTATCCGAGGTGTCAAATATTAACTGAATCCGTTGAACCATAGTTTAAGATCCCAGCTTTAGAATGTTAGTAAACCTCGCCTACTTTAGAAATTGTTGTATTATCAATGAACAATTAAAATCTGTTGTCTAGTATCTTTATAACTAGATAAACAGGTGGGCATTTTTCGGTTTGATAGTTATGTTATCAATCTCTCAAAAATCAAGATTATTTAGCTTTTTTAGCTGTAACGTTCCTTTTGATCTTAAAAGATTTATTTTTCATAAGTTAATAAATGCAAAGATTTTCCAAAACTTTAAAAAGGAAAAAACTTATTCTAGATATATATAACACTTGCAATATTAATCAGAAATATAATTCTGATATTTAAATAAAAGAAAAAAAACATTTACATTAAAGTTCTTAAGAAATTATGTCTTCACATTACTTGCTTTTCGTTATTTTTAACGTTAAGGTCTAATATATTTCCAGAATGAAATTCTTCACCATGGCAATGAAATTTCTTTAACGAAAGTACAATTGAATATTTTCTGCATTCTCTGCACTAAAAGTTCTGCACACAAAAAAAGGCAAATATTTTCCAACACTGTTTCCATGGCAATTTAAATATTCTTTTGTCATGTGGGAAACGTCTTGATTTAAAAAGGACACACGCAGTTTATAATCAAAGAAAAAATACGACAAAGATAATTAATATTTTGCTCAAACCAGTGAATAAAGGGCATTAGATAGTATTAGTAACGAACTTTTGTCTAGCGAAAAGAAGTACAGCTTTCAATGGAAAGTTCAGTGAAATACATATTGAATTAAACTGCAGATCACTAAAGATGTGGAATGATGAAAATTCCTCGTAGTTCTCATTTTCTTCCTTCATGATTATCATTTCCCTAAAGACAAAAATCAAATTTCACTTTGATCCCAGAAGAATAAAAAGTTTTAAACGGAAGAAAAAGAAGTAAATAACCAAAAAAAAAATGGGAAAGTAAAATAGTTTGAAAAATATACCTATACAAGTACCACTCATAAGGATTTTTATTTGTGTATCGGCAAACATAAAATTTATTTGACTTTTATAAAATTCGAATGTGCATATTAATATGATGGTCTAATAAATGTAATATTTTTTTGTATACTAGCTCACCCGCCCGGCGTTGCCCGGGTCCGTATTAACAATATTAAACGAACTTGAAATTTGTATGATTTTATCATTAACTCGTTACATGGAGAAATGCATTGTCTGAAATACGTAGCCACTGACTGTGTGAAAAATTGGTTTTAAAAACAACTAATATTAAGCTCTAAAAATACTCAAAATGAGCTATGAAAAACGCGGGAGGGAATATGTATCCAACGATTGCATGATTTTCGTGTAAAAAAGTTAATATTTACCTGTAAAAATCACTGTTAAGTCACGTAACTAATTATTTTTTTCACATACAAATCCCAAGTGAAATATTTTGAATTTCAAACTAATTATATCACTCTTAACCCTTTAACGTTCATTGGTTTCGCCACGAAACCACAAAATTTTAATTCCGATACGCAACACTGACACCGGTATTTTTATCTAAAAATATCCCTGTTATTTTGTATGTGAAAAATCACGTTTTCTTATTTAGAAATATATTTGTTCTTAATTACTGGTGTCATTCATTTACTTCGACATCTTAGCAATGAAAATGCTATGATCGTTAAAGGGTTAAATCCGACTATACCATAAATGAAATCAATACACGATGGTAGCTAAAAGGTTGGTATATAGTACTATAATTTCAGAGCTATTTAACAAAAGTGAGTGTTATTTTTAATCAAATCTTGCGTATAGGTTCACTCTGTGTATAAATTACTAACCTTAAACTTTTATACCGTAACCAGAACCTGACTACAACCTAACAGCGACTTAACAGTACCCTACCGTAAATTAAATATAACAGAAATGTAACCTAGCTTTAATGTATTCACTTTATTGTAACATATCCTTATTCTAACCATAATATAAATGCAATTTAACTTTAACCTAAATAATATAATAGAAAAAAACCATTTTAAAAAAATTACCATTTCTTCGTAAAATATGCTTCAGCTGTAATTCGTTTCTTTCAATTCGTTTTATTAATACAAAATTCCTTCCTCGTGCTTTTGTTTGACACATTAAAATTTCAGTGATAAATGGTTTAATATTGCAAACCACGGAGTAAGACACTTCTTACTTGGTGTTGCAAACCTTTTTTCGGTTTACTTCGCTCCACCTATCTTTTTCTCCATGGTGTACAGCAGCTGTGATTAAAAAAAAAATCCTCATTTAAACTGACAGTTTGCCAGTCTATGAATTTTAAAGGTCTGTCCCAGCTTTTTTAATTATTTTTGCGAAAATTTTATGCAACCAATCAACCATAAGAAAATGAAATGGAAAAAAAGCGAAAAAAGGCGATTTTTTATGAGAGTGAGCTTTGGAATTTAATTAATTACTCAGTTAATAAATAGAATTTTGAAATTCTGAGCTTCAGGTGCATCAGGAGAGACATTGGGCTACTCTCAAAATAAATTTGAGCTTCGTACGTGCTGTAGATTTTGCTAGCCATCGCAGATACACACACAGACACACACACAGACAGACAGAGCGTTTTGTTCTTTTATTAGTATAGATAACTACCGTAATTTCGGGTGTATAAGCCGCGGATCAAACAATTCTTTTTGGACCCAGAAATCTTATTTAGTGATTGAAGAAAAATATTTACGGCGATCTAATAAGTTACATTTCGTTTAAAAAAGTTTCTGGGTCGAAAAAGAATTGTTTGATCCGCGGCTTATACACCCGAAATTACGGTTTATATATTTTTTTTTTCGTTTAACATTTTTTCATAATTTTATACAACTGAAAAATGTAAAATTTTAATCTTTCTAATAAAAAAATAGCCCTTTAACCATTTCGAGATTAGCGATGCATATGTGCAACGTGTTATCCCAAGTATTCAATATTAATTGTATTCGTTGAGCCATAGTTTGAAATCCCAGCTAAAGAAGGTTAGCGACCCTCACCTATAGTAAAAATCGTTGTATTTAATAAGTTATTAAATGTAAAAAGTTTTAAAAGTGAAAAAAAACCTTTAATTCTGGATATATATAACACTTGCAATATTAATGAGAAATACAATTCTGATAGTTATATAAAAGAAAAGAAAAAAACATTTACATTAGGCTATATCCATGAGTACTTTTAGTGTAGGTCACAGGCTACGATTTTTGGCTACCAGCATTATAGAACAAAAAAATGTGATTAATTTCATTGGCACATTCTCATTAATTGAATAAGGCCAAGCAGACTTTTCGAAAATAACGGTGACTAACAAGCATAGCAATTAATAAGTTATGTGACTAACACTACAGAATCCATGGAATTAGCCATTAAAATTCTTAAGAAAGTATTGCTTCACATTTTTTACTTTTCTTTATTTTAAACGCCAGTATCAAGATTGAGTCCAGAATGAAATCCTTTACCATTGCAATGAAATTTCTTTAGCAAATGCACCGTTAAACATTTTCTGCATTCTCTGTAATCAAAAATATGCACACGAAAAAAAAAAAAAGACAAACTTTTTCAACAATGTTTCCAAGGCAATTTAAATATTTTTTTGTCATGTGGGAAATGTCTTCACTTAAATGGGGCATACGCAGTTTATAAACAAAGAAATGAAACAAAGAGGATAATTATTTTCCAAAGTCAGTGAATAAAGGGCATTCCTTAGTACTGGGAAAAAAACAGTTGTCTATCGAAAAGAAATGTAACTTTCAGCGAAAAAGTTCAGTAAAATACATATTGAAATAAACTGCAGATCACTAAAGATGTGGAATGATTAAAATTCCTCGCAGTTCTCATTTTCTTTCTTCATGAGTGTCATTTCCCTAAACGTAAAAATCAAATTTCACTCTGATCCCAGATGAATAAAAAATTTTAAATTGAAGAGAAAGAATAAATAACGAAAAAAATGGGAAAATGAAATAGATTAATAAAATACAAGGACCACCCATGAGATTTTTATTCGGGTATCAGCAAACATAAAAGTGATTTGACTTTTACAAAATTCGAATGTGCATATTAATATGTTCTTATAAATGATTCTAATAAATGTAATATTTTTTATAAATAATTATATTTTTTCCATATAACATTTTTTCATAATTTTAAACAATTGAAAAATTTAATAATTTAATCTTTCTAATATAAAAAAATAACACTTTAACCCTTTCGGGACTTGCGATGCATATGTGCACCGTGTTATCCCAGGTATCCAATATTAATTGCATTCGTTGAGCCACAGTTTGAAAATCCAGCTCTAGGAGGTTAGTGGACGTCCCCTAGATTAGAAATTGTTATATTAACAATGAAAAATTGAAACCTGTTGTCCAATAACTTTATTTTTTACCACTAGACAAATAAGTGGTCGTCTTTTGGTTTGATAATTATGTTATCCTTTCCCCAAGTAATCAAAATTATTTACCTTTTTTAGTTTTAATGTTTCTTTTGATCTTAACCCATTAATGCCCAAATTATTTTCTTCATTAAAAATGAAATTTTGGGTTTCCCACCACTTTTAAAAGGCAAATAACTTTTATCTGAATTTATTGAGGAATTTGTCTTGTGAAAAATAGTGCTAATTTATCTTTCTATTTACTGGTGTGAAAAGTGCTTTTTTCCTTTGTTTATAATCGTCCCTAAAAAAGGACGCTAGGCACTAATGGGTTAAATGATATATATTGCATACATAATTAAATGCAAAGACTTTTCAAAACTTTAAAAATGAAAAAAAAACTATCATTCTGGATATATATGTAATATTAGCAATATTAACAGGAAATATAATTTTGATATTCAATTGAAAGAAAAGAGAAAAACATTTCCATTAAAATTCTTAAGAAAACGACTTACTAAAATTCTTCAAGTTATTTGCTTTTATTTATTTGAAACGCCAGTATCTAATATCATTCTAGAATGGCATTCTTTACCATGGCAATAAAATTTCTTTAACAAACGTACAGTTAAACATTTTCTGCATTCTCTGAACTAAAAGATATGCACACTGATAAAAAAAGACAAAAAATTTTCAACAGTGTTTCCACGTCAATTTAAAATAATCTTTTGTTATGTGGGAAACGTCTTGACTTAAAAGGGAAACACGCTGTTTATAATCAAAGAAAAAAAACAAAAAGGTTAATTAATATTTTGCCACAATATGTGAATAAAGAGCATTCCTTAACCTTTTCGGGTCCGATTTTTTTTCTTCAGTTTTTTAGAAAAAATTACTTTCACGTTAATAACATAACACTAGATATACAAACAGATTAATTAGTGTTTAATGAACATATCATTATATTATTAAGCCAAGGCCTTGTAAGCCAAGTATCTAGATTCGATTCCCAGCCTGGTCAATTTTTCGCTCAGTTGGAAATATTCAATTCGTATGATTACTCTACCAATCAGTTAGATTGTGTTGAAATTAATAGTATATCTACGTACCCATCGTCATATGGAGTTCCATTACCTGCGGTCTATTATGTTGAGCTGTCTAAATGACAGACCAGATGTTACGACCAAAATGTTATCTGAGCGAAAAAAAATCCCAGCTGGCTATCGCCCAGGTACCTTAACAGGTAAAACATTGGCCTTGTAAGCCAAGTATCTGGGTTCGATTCCCAGCCTGGTCAATTTTTCGCTCAATTGGAAATATTCAATTCGTAAGAACATATCATTCTCTGGAAGATAACGAACGTTGTTTTATGCCTACTATTCAAGTAACATTCATATGACAATAGCCTAACGAAGAATGTTTGGACATATTTAGAAAATATTGTATTACACTAAGGTTTAATTAATATTGCAACTTTCTAATACTTTTTACACTTTATTACACAGGATTCTTTCAGGAAAATGACTTTTATTTTAAAATTCAGGAGTGAAATATATGTTTAAAATAAAAGAATTGCAAAAGCGCAAAGAGAATGAAGCAAATAATAATGATTATTATTATTTCTATATGCGTAGACACAAATGAAGTCATATAGTAAAGCTTAGACATATACTAACATTACTACACGCAAATAGCAGCAAAAGTATTTCTTAAAACAAACTAATTTTCCATTAAAAGACATGTACTATTAGTAGTACTCCTGACTCGAAAGGGTTAATATTGAGAAAAAACTGTTATCTATTGAAAAGAAACATAACCTTCTGCGGGAAAGATCAGTGATATACATATTGAAATAAACTGCAGATAGGGATGATGAAAATTCCTCGTAGTTTCCATTTTATTACTTCATGATTGTCATTTGCCTTTAGGCAAAAATCAAATCTCAAATTTCACTTTGATCCCAGATGAAATATGAATAAAAAATTTTAAACGGAAGAGAGAAAAGTAAATAACGAAAAAAATACGAGAAAGTAAAATAATTTGAAAAATTACGCCTATACAAGTACCTCCCATGAGGATTTTTATTTTTGCATCAGCAAACTTAAAATTTAGTTGATTTTTACATAATTCGAATATGATGTTTCAAAATCAATATATACAAATATAAAATAATGTTTGAGCGAGAAACATTTTACACGCTGTAAAAATATTGTTAGTTTTGAAATGAATAATTAAAATCCAGCTTCTGTTTAACACTAGAACCGCGGCGACGGGACATTTTGACCCGTATCATGCGCATACATGTCCATTCGAACCACAAAACTCTTTATGAAATAAGTTAAATGTAAGCTGAGCAAAAATACTTTCAATAAAGTAGTTAAACAGTTTTAAATGAAAATTCCGGTGCGAAATATTTTTATAAAACTTGGCTGAATTTTCCCGCGGTTCTAGTGTTGATAGTAGCATCCCCTGTAATAATGGTATTCGGTGTTTAATAATAGCGTAATGACCTTATATCAATCAAATTTCTGTTTTAAAAAACCGGTGATAAAAGATTAAAAATTCTGTAAATGGCATTAAAAAAAAAATACGCATCATTTAAAAATATTTTCAAATATATTGATGGCTTGAGTGTTTAATTTAAATTCTGACATCTTACTTCAATTTCACGGTAAAAAAAGATTATATATCCTCTCCCAGTGAACAAATAATTGCTTATCTTAAAAGTTTGATGCCTATTTAGTAGCTTTAAACATGTAGCACCATCTGTAGAATTATTGGACTTTTTTTTTTGGATTTATATATATATATTTATTTTCATATAGAAGCCAACGTCTTACTTATTTTGTATTACAAAAGTTTAATAAATATTTAAAAATAAATTGGCAAATTACGACAATTTATTGAATTGAAATTTACTATTAAAATCGTCTGTTACAAGCGTAAGAGTTTGAAGCTATGTTTTTTTCTAATTAAAGTAAACCATGTATCACGAAATATATGTTTGTGGAAACTCTCTTAAACACATGTTTGATTTTAATTGAATTGTCAGCTGTGCATAGGACATTTAGCATACCCTGTATATTTTAGTGAAAAAAGCTAATATTTCGAGCATAAAAAAAATAGCTATCAAAAAATCTATATCAATTATAAGGAGGAAATTTTGGTAAAATACGAAGTGAAATTAGCTGAAACTTTCAGAAATGACGAAAATCTCTCACAGTTCCCATTGCATCCATTCGGGATTATTATTTATAAAGACGTAAGTCAAATATCATTTATGACCCGAGATAAAAAAGTAAAAAGAAACTTAAAGAAAAGAGAAAAAAAAAATAAATAACGAAAAAAAATTGGGAAATAACAGAGTTTGAATGAATTATCCATATGAAATGATTTTTGTTACATTACTGCACTCCTTAAAATTTGCTACCTTTTTATAAGAAATATCATTGTGTTCAGCATGTTGTATTAGTGTAAAAAAATAAATGTTGAGTATTCTAGTTCATAACATATGGAAGCAGTAAATAGAGTGTCAGTACTCAAACAAACGGGCAGAACTGAAGATACGAGCTACAGTTATTGTTGTCAGTTGTCCCGCGTAAATCGTGACTATAAATTCTCTTAACATCATTTTTAAGCAATTTTCTTAGTCTAACCTAATTGCATATTTATATGTGAATAATGGTGGCGGAATAAACTGTAAAAAACAGTAGAGTCCAAAGTATTTAGAGCTTTTATTTAAGTAGAAAATCTGGTAACGCTAGCGACAAAACACCATGAGTGTAAATTTATTTCAATTCAATTACGACGAACATCTTCTTCTCAGTTTTTCATTGTTTGACCCATTTGACCACATTCCGCCAGCGGCCAAAATGTTCTAATCTCAAAGCTGGTAGATGGGAGGTTCTGGGAAGGAGCCCAATCGCACCCCTCTGCGAAATCGTTCGGAGCTTTCCATAGCTTCCTTTGATCCTTGGTTTTTCATACGTAAATAAGGGTTAGGCTCCCATAGACAGATCCCCACGAAGGGCACCTTCCTCGAGTTTTTATACCTCATGTGAGCTATCATAAATATCATCTACACCAGACATTTGATCCCAGCAATATTAGTTTATTTCAATGCGCAAAATTTGGCATTAAATTAAGCGTTAGTTTCTTTACTAAAATATTTGTTTTCAAATTCATAAATTTGATCCGCCTTTAACCCCTTGAGCTTTGATGAATTTTCTACCACATAATTTTAATTCCAAAATGTCACAATGGCACCAGAAAATTCGACCAAATTTATTTGAAAAAGATTCAATGCATTCCCCCCCCCCCGGTGTTTATCGTTAAGCGTTTTTTTTTTCTTTGCAAAATACTGGTGCCAATGTAACACTTGGAATTTTGATAAAATTTACACCCCAGAGCTCAAAGGGTTAACATTAGAAAGTTCGGAAGGAGTCGATTCGGCTCCGACCACATGATTAAATGTCAACTGAAACCAGAAATTTTGTCATAAAACAAGTTATATTTTAAACACGCATGTTTACCCTCACTAAATCAGTTAAATAATTTTAAATAAAATTTCTGGGGCGAAATATTTTTATGAGACTAGAGTAACATTTCCGGTCGTTCTAGTGTTAACCAGTATCACCGCATCTTCCGGATTTCTATTTAAAAGTATGTAATTCACACTAGAAATTTTGAATTGCAATTTTATTTTATTTTGTTTGTAAAATATCGATTTCTTTATAAAGCAAAAATAACCATTAAAACATTCTCGTAAAAATTCAAAATGCCTAAATAAATAAACAGCCGAATGCAACAACCAATGTTGCCAGTGGGCTACTTTTAAAAAAATCATATGAAATAAAAATTTCATGTGATTGGCACCACTTTTTTTGAAATCGTAAAATTCCTCTTCTTTCCGCTTTAATTAATGTATCACTAAATAAGGCGGATAATACCATTTTAAAAGAATGGTGCTAATCAATAAATCTGAATTTTAAAAAGTAGCACTGGCATCACTGGCGGCAGCACCTCATTTAACACCTTAACCCATTAGTGCCTGAATTATTTTCATCTTAAAATTTCGAATTTTGCATTTTCCCACCACTTTTAAAAAAAGGAAATTTTTTATCTTAATTTATCGAGGACTTCGTCTCGAGAAAGAAAGTATTTATTTATCCTCCTTTTTACTGGTGTGAAAGGCGCTTACTTGAATTTTTTGAAACTGTCCCAAAAATGGGACGCTAGGCACTAATGGGTTAACTCTCTAATGCCCACGGTAGCATGCTACCATAAGTTTTCCTAATTTAGTTTTATCATTACTATTATTATTCATATATCCACAAGCCATACCACAAATTAAAAAAAAACGTGATCGTTGTTTTATTTAAAATGGTACATTCCGTCAATAAAATAAACGAAATTCCTTATTTAGATTTTCTGGTATGAATTTGGATTCCCAAAATTACGAAAGATCTAAAACTCCTACTATCATGCGGCCTCAATAGTGACTGAGAGGTTCTGCTGTCGAAACTGGCAGACGGCAGGTGTTGGGTTCGAACCTAATCATGACCGTCGGCCTAATCGTTCGGAGTTTTCCGTAAATTTCTTCAAACCTTGGATTTCCTTCAGTAAATACGGGTCACGTTCCCTTAGAAAGATTCCCACGGTGGGAAATCCTCCCCTTGCAGTCTATATCACTCGTGCTGATAATTGGTAGTCACAAATACAACCAAACTTTTACTATGCGCATTAGAGGGTTATTTCTCGCTTCCGTGAGTTTCACGGGACGTGTAAGCTGTTTTATTGTTAATATTATTTTTGTTTGATTCAAACCAGTTTTTTTAAAATAATGTAATTGATTTTATACTTTCATCATTTTATCCGCGATTGAATCAAGTGAACATTTTTTCTTCAAAAAAGTGATAGCTGTCAAAGAATCTCGGTAGCCTACATTTATAGGGTGCGATAATACAAATGGGTAAGCATTTGTGTTTCAAAGTTGCATGGAATTCCCAGCAAGATCCCCATTCCATTGCATGGAATTCCCAACAAGATCCCACAAATACCACAAAGACACCAGAACTCCGTAATAAATATTTTCCTTTTATCATGTAATAGAGCAAAAAGTAACTTTTTCTTATTTTCAAATAAATTTGTACGTTAATTCCGCTGCTATTCTTTTATTTGCAACATTTTCGCAATGGAAGTACTCTGCGTCGCAAATGATTAACCCTTTCCGGCGCAGTGTTACCACTCCGGCAACACCTAATTTTAATTCCAAACATACAAACGGCACCAGTAATATCTTAGTAAAAATTTACTTTTACAATGACAGCCTAAATCAGGGAATTCTTAATTTCTAAAAAAGTCTCTTGTAAATTCCGGTGTCAGTCAACAATTTCTCATTTTACGAACAGAATTTGTCTGCGCCGGAAAGGGTTAAGCGGTAAAGGGTAAATAATCTAATCAATCATCATGAATTAGTTGACTCCTTGTAGGGCGGTTATTCATTTTTGGATTACTTAATTTTAACCCCTAATCGCACCAGAATTTTGAAGTAAAATTTCCCCTTTCTTATATACGTGAATATAAGCATTTTTCTTATGTTCAAATAAATAAGTTTGAAAATTCTGATGCCACTGAACCATCGCATCATTTTACGAATGAAGGTACTCTGTCCCTAAAAGGGTCAAGTTAATATTTTGCACATGACAATTTGGCATTTTCTAGAAACGAGCCTATTTCTAAAAAGTTCTCCTAAGTTAAGCGGAAGTACTGCGGATTATTACCTTCGCTTGCTGTACAAACAAAATATTGTGGGTTACTCTTCTTCTATTCAAATATATCAATTTTCACTATAATTAAGCATTCCATTCTTCGAAGACTGGATCTGAAATATTTACTTATGCTAAGCAATTTTCAAAACATTTGAAAAGATCATAGAATTTGTTTTAACCGCTTAACTGTTTTGCACGTACGCCGTACACCAAGAAGAGTTTGCTTGATCTATCACTTAAAGCTTTTTGAAATAAATGTTCATACTAATTAATGGCAGAAATGTTTAGACTAAAGGTTGAGAATATTTGAGCTTAACAAATGTGGTGCTAAACCCATATTTTCAGTTTAATGTACGTAAAAAAAAAAGAATCAGTTAAGTAGTTCATGTATGAGCATAGAACCCAATGAAATTACCGTAATTTCCGGCGTATAATCCGCAGATCATACAATTCATTTTAGACGAAGAAAATTTATTCATCAACTGAAGCTACATATTTACAGCGATGTAAAACATTAAAACTTACTTTAAAAAAATTCTGGGTCGAAAAACGATTGTTTGATCTGCGGATTATACGTCGGAAATTACGATCAGCAGAATGCATTAATTGCACCAATAAATATTCATCTGAAACTTCTTACGAAAGTATGCTACCCAGATTTCTTATTTGCTGACATCACACACTAACTTAATTCTGAATTTATTTTATCATAGCAATGGAATTTTATTTTAATGCAAATACAATTAAATACACCATGCATTCTTTTGTATTAAAAGAATTCAACATTGGAAAAAAATGACAAAAAACTTGTTCATCGATGTTTCCATGGAAATTTAATTTATATTTCAGTCGTGTCAGAAATTTTGAAAGTTTAAAGGGACACATGCTGTTTAGAGTTTTAAAAAAATAGATACAAGGAGGATGATTAAATTTCTGTTCTGTGCATCTAAAGTAAAATAAAAGGATTCTTTCTTATTAGAAAAATATCTGTTGTTTATCGGAACGAAATATAATTTTGTTTGAGAAGGTTTGTGACATGCCAAGTGAAATAAACTGCGGAGAGCTAAAAAAAAGCAGGAGTGATGAAAATTTGTCGTGGTTCTCATTTTGTTGATGCATGAGTGTCATTTCCCTAAAGGCATAAATCAAATTTCACTTTGATCCCAGATGGGATAAAAAAAATTTTTTTTTGAATGTGAGAAGAAAGTAAATATTGAAAAAAAATTTGGAATGTAGATTATATTCAGTTAAAGATTTATTTAAGTGGAATACCCATTTTGATATAGTTTTAGCTTGTTTTTTACTTATCGTATTAATATCTATTTTTTTTCTATTGAAGTATTAAAAGTTTTGAATGCATTCACAAGACAATTTAAAATAAGCCCCAAAAAAATTTTAGAATTTTTCTACATAAAATCACCTGCATATTATAAATCAAAACTGCCAAACATTAATCCGTGAAACACCACAAAATTTTGATAGTAATTATTGCTTTATCTAAACATCGAATCTCAGGGCTTGAAGAAGTCATCTATTAGTTAAATATATTAATGGTATCCGGCGTGCCACAATTTGGCACATAAGGAATTATAGTGTTTGTATTCACAATGAAAAACCGCTTTTATTCTTGCTCTGTTTAATTTTACTTATTTTTCACTTTATTAATTTTTCATTTGATCTTGAAAAGAATATGTCTAAAATGCTATTTAACGCAAAATACTTTTCAATAGTTTAAGACAATTGAAAATAAGATTATCTAGATCCAAAGGTCTCAAAATAATAAATCGAAATATTTGCTGATTTCCACATAATAAAATATAACAAAACGTTCATTTAAAAGTTAATGACCTACTATCCATTTTGTTTGATTATCTCACGTCTAACAATTATTTGCTATTTTTACTATATATATATATATATACAGGGTGCGTAGTTATCAAGAAACTCAGAGGATTTTAATTCTTTTAGTATCAGAAATTCTTTAAAGTACTGGTTGCTACATCTGAAAAAAGAATTTCTTTTTCGTTAAATAAAACAAATATTACATTATAAAAATTCTGGTAAAAGGTCCTTACAAGGTGCTTCCAGACTACGCACCCTGATATAGGATGTTTATAAAGGCTCTGACCCATTTTGATGTTTAATAACGCATAAAATAATGAAGATATAAACAAACTTATGGCATTTATTGATGGAATAACTCATATATTTTCGAACTTTATTATTAAGAACAGGGGTGCACAACCTCTCGCCCGCGGGCCAAAATGTTACCACTATTTTTATGCAGAATAATTTTCCTTATAGTAATGACAGAAACATTGAGATTAAAGAAAAGAAACTCCGCTTTTCAAATATTCTGGTGGCAAACGATTTTCTGGTAAAAAGGTTGTGCATCACTGATTAAGAACCTTTTTTTTAAGAAAAAATTAAGACTGCATGCATACAAAGTTCAAATTGCTTAATTAGGGAATGCTTGCCGCTACCTGGCTTGAAATCGACTAGCGACTTGATATTCACCGTGCAACGAAGGGGACACACGTGGAAGTTCATTGACAAGAGTCATGAAATTTTTGAGCCTATCTAACCATTTATGTTATTAATTTTAATCTATCTTTATTATTTTATGAGTTATTAAACATCAAAATGGGTCCGAGACATTATAAACGCCCTGTATATATATATATATGTATATATATATATATTTACTTGAAATTCATGCGATCGTAATGCAAAAAAATTATATGCATAATATGTTACTTGTTGGAAAATAATTTAACATTTCTAAAATGAAAAAAAAGTAAAAGTATAGATACATTCATGGAAATTAAAACTTTTCTTCGGCATTTTTGGACATTTTTTAAGTCGAAACAAGAGCGTAAAATCATCTGTCAAGAATAGATTACGAAACAATTTCATACACATTCCAAATACTATAGTAAAACTTCGCAGATTGATAAAGTACAAATAATTTTTAAATAAGCATTTTGCAAAATGCATAGCACATTTGTACTCAAATTTTCAAGAACTACAATAGTAGGAATAAAATCTCATTTTTTTCTGCACGCTGTCTGCTAAAATACAGTTTAACCATTTGAGCTCTGAAGTGTAAATTTCTTCAAAATTCGGAATGTCACATTGACAGCAGTATTTTGCAAAGAAAAAAACCGCTTAATGATAAACGCGAAAAAAATGCATTAGCCCTTTGCGGCGCTGTGGTTTCATAGATATACCACTTAATTTTAATTACCAAACGCCACATTGGCACCGGAATTTTGTTTAAAAAAATTACGGATTATTGAATGCGTGAAATCTAGCGTTTTCTTTATTACAAATAAAGTTGTTTTCGAATTCCAGTATCAGTCATTAATTTCAACACTTAAGCAATGAATTTTCCCTGCGCCGCAAAGGGTTAAACCTTTTTCAAATAAATTTCGTAGATTTTTCTGGTGCAAGTGTGACATTTCGGAATTAAAATTATGTGGTAGAAAATTCTACCATCAAAGCTCAAGGGGTTAATTAAAAACACATAGAGCAGTTGAAAAAGCTCCTTCATCAATTTCCATCAAATAGCAGTGTTCGCACTTCTTTACCACTAAATTTTAAGAATATTTTCGAAGTGTTTTACTGCAGAAAGGGTGGAGATTGCGAATGGGTTTCTGGGTTTTAAAGTGTGGGCTCAAAGGGATACCTTTTGAGCTCTGGAGTGTAAATTTCTTCAAAATTCCAAATGTCACATTGGCGCAAGTATTTTGCAAAGAAAAAAACCAGTTAACGATAAACACGAAAAAATGAATTAAACCTTTTTCATATAAATTTGGTCGAATTTTCTGGTGCCATTGTGACATTTCGGAATTACAATTATGTGGTAGAAAATTCTACCATCAGAGCTCAAGGGGTTAATTGCATAGCTGCCAAATTTTACGCATTTTTCCAGCCACAAAAATTTTATTGTAAATGTTATCTTATTTAATCGTGGAAATTTTATGATTAAACAAATGGAAAATCTCTACATTGTTAGTGGTAGCAAAAATGCGCAAAAGTTGGCAGCTATGCCTAAATGTATAATCGAATTATACTTTAATTGCAAATGAAATAATAAAGAAAAACGGAAGGAAAAAAGTAAATATTTGAAAGAAAAAATCAGAAAATAAAATAATTTCAAAGTATTTACTAAGTGAAATTCTGTTTAGATAATCGATTAAGTTTGCTTTTCCTTACTTCTTAAAAAAATATTTCTTTCCCTGAAAATTTTAATGTATTTAATATATTCCGATGACATTTAACCTTTTGATTACGGGCTACAGCTGGCGACTATTTTTGTTTTTATTCGTAACACAATTTACAGAAAAATGTCATTTTGGTGCATTTTTCTTAGATGTAGTCTAGTATATCTATATGAAGGAGACTATTTTTCGAAAAGTGGTGTGAAAAGAATTTAGAAATAATCGCTGGGACGACATATGTCCCAACCCCGTACTTAAAGGGTTAAGCGCAAAACGCAAAAATAAATTATTGTTAAATAGTCTATAGAAAACTATAGTAAACAAGAAAATATAAATATTGCATTTACATTCAAAAAAGAAATTGCCGTAATTTCTGGCGTATAAACCACGGATAAAAGAAACATTTTTCAACCTGTATTTTTTTTATCAGGTGTAACATATTAGATCTCGGTAAATATTTGCATTCAAATACTGAATAAATTTTCCGGGTACAATGTTTCAATCTGCGGATTTTACGCCGGAAATTACGGTACGCTTTTTCTTCCTGTTTTAAATTTTATTATTTTAGCTATAATTTTGCCCTTCAACATCAATTGTATACACCTAAAACAGCTACCGGGTATTATCATTTGTTCAAAGAAAAAATCTACTGCTGTGATCTCAGAGATGCTATGATTAGATATTGCAAATTTTACTATAAAAGTTTAGTCTTATATGACGAGCCACAGTTTGCTATCACTGGCCTAATATATTTTTTGGCAAGTAAGGGGTACACTTCAAAACATAAAAAAAAACTAGGAACAAATATCTTCCGCTTAGATTTTTCTATAGAAGTAATAACACTTAACCCCTTGAAGGACTCCGGTATGTTTTATGTACCAATTAATTTTAATTTCCAAAGACAACTTACACACTAGAATTAAGAATTAACTTTGGTTTTGTATAAGGCATGTAAAGAAAAGATTTACTTAGTTTCATATAAAATTGTTTATAAAAATCGGTGTCAATCAATCTTTTTAATATTTTAGAAACAAAAGTGTTTTGTCCCTAAAGCGGTTAAAACTAGTTAGTCAATTTATGTAATGGTTGATTTTCAAATAAAGAATAAAAAAGGAATATTTTTTTCAACATCTAACTAAAGTATGGAGTTTTTGCCATCAATCTAGATTTAATTTTAAAATCTAGTCTGCAGTTTTTTTTCTCTTAAACTCGCTAACATGGCAGTGGAAAATTCTTATCACAGAAACAATAATACACATCATACATTCTTTTTATTATCTGAATTGAACATTTTTAAAATGCCCAAAATATCTGCATCGATATTTCTACGGAAATTTTAAATATTTTGCGGTCATTTTGGAGTTTTCATTATTGATAAATGGCACACCTGTTTATAATAATAATAAAAATCAAGAAGGATGATGAAATTTATGTTAATTCAGAGAAAAAATGTCATTCTGTGCTAAAAAGAAAATAACATCTTTGTCTATCCGAATAAAATATAAATTTCAGTGGAAAAGTTTTGTAAAATTCCAAGTAAAATAAACTGAAGATAGCTAAAAATGTAGGAATGCTGAAAATTCCTCGTAGTTCTCATTTTATCCATGCATGAATGTCATTTCCCCAAAGGCATAAATCAAATTTCACTTTGATCCCAGATGAAATAGTGATGAAAATATTTTTGAAAGTGAGAGAATAAAGTAAATAATGAAAATAGTTCAGAAAAAAATATTGAAAATTAATATGAACAGAAATTTCAATAATGTACGCATATTTATTGTTAAAAATAGATAATGAAAATATGTATTACGTATTTCTTTAATAATTTAGCGGCTCGTATTTATTTAAGAAAAAACATACAATTAAAGAGTTAGTATATGCTAGTTAACCCCTTGAAGGGCAGTGGCTAAATTTTAATTCCGAAATATCACACTGGCACCAGAATTTTGAAAGGAAAATTTTAATTTTCCACGACGTGAACAAAAGACTTAACTATTTTTAAATAAATTTGTTTATAAATTCTAGTGTCAGTCAATCATTTCAACATTTTATGAATATAATTGTTTTGCCTCTCATAGAATTAAGGAGGTTAGTATAAGTGTATGTAGTTGAATATCAATCTCAGTTAAAATATAGACACACATATATACACACATATATATATATATATATATTATTTTTGTTTACTACATTGAAAATAAAGACTATTTTCTTGATATATCATACAGGAGAGCGAAAAAAGAATATATTATCTTCCGAGATATATCCATGTAGATCGTACCATGTTAACCTATCCAATATAAAAACAGTGTTGCCAGTGGGCTACTTTTATTAAAATTCAGATTCTTTTCGTTACCACCACATTTTTGAAATAGTAAAATTTGCCTTATTTAACGCTATTCAATGACATATTACCCATTTTTTTCGCTTCCGTGATATTCACGGACTGCAAATTTTACGGCTTTGAATCAGAAATGTTTGTTTCCAACCAGTTTTATAAAATCATTGAACTATTAAGAAAGAGGAACTGATATATTCTTAAAATATTGAAGTTTCAACTGTAACCACTTTCGAAGGGGGGGGGGGTTCATTACCATCGCAAAAAACTTGTGGTTTTTCTATTATCTTTAATGTCAGCAACATGTTCTTTTTCTATACTTGAATTTTCCATATCATGCAGTATTTTTTTATGCATTTCCTCTCCTAAAATGTACCGTAATTTCCTGCGTATGATCCGCGGATCAAACAATCATTTCTCGACCCAGAAATTTTATCAAATAAAATATAACTTTTTAGACCGCCGTAAATATTTGCCTTCAATTACAAAATAAAATTTTGGGGTCAAAAATAAATTGTTTGATCCGCGGATTAAACAATCATGCTTGAACCCAGAAATGTTATTCAACTTTTGAAGTCAAATATTTATCATGATTTAAGAGGTAACATTTATCAGAAAAAAATTTTGTGCGTTCAAACATAATTTTTTGATCCGCGGAGTATACCCCGAAAATTAGGATACTTTTCAGTAAATGTATAGTTAAACGTGTTAGCTTGGTCTAAAATTAAAATATATTTATTTGGTTCCGGTAAAAATAATCTCTCGATTCCGCTAGAGATCTAAATTAACCATTTGTATTTATTTATTTATTGTATTAAAAAAATTTTCATGTTCAACTTACCTTTATACTTACAAAATTTCATATTGATCTCTCTGAGTGAAAAATTATACCATTCGTATTCTTTAAATCTACAACTAAATTAGAAAATCAGAACAAAATGTCTACAAGTTTGAATTTAAAATTTCATGCTTATCGAATTTAAAAGATACTTGAAATAGAATTTCGGAAACTTTTCACCCCGTTACCTCTTTATTTCGTAAATTTTTAAATTCTAAAGAACGATAAAACCATAATCTGTCAAAATTCAATTTCGATGTTTATGCATCGTTACATTTCATATTTAATTAGGATGATAGAACATTTTTTTATAGAGAAAAACATTGAACTATTCATTCAGAAAAATATGTTTTGGTAAATAATGATAAAAAAGAGGCTTAACTTCAGATACTTGTTTAATAGTTTCATATTAATTTTCTTTTTTAAACAGTTCGGAACAAAGTTTTTTTATTTAGGGAAAATAGTTTTTCGTTTAAAATAATTTTTTTAAAGGTTTCCGGATAGCTTTTATATAGCTTTTATTTATTGATTTAAAATTTTGAAATTTTTTTGTGATAGGCAACCGTATCATTTACAAACAAAATAACATGATAAACCTTCCCATAACTTAAAAAAAATTTAAAATGTATGAAAAAAAGTTGGGTAATTTAAAAGCATTATAACTAGAAATATTATTAGTACCGTAATTTCGGGTGTATAAGCCGCAGATCAAACAATTCTTTTTCGACCCAGAATTTTTTAAGAAACAAATATAACTAGTTAGATCGTCGTAAATATTTGACTTCAATCACTAAATAAGATTTCTGGGTCCAAAAAGAATTGTTTGATTCGCGGCTTATACACCCGAAATTACGGTACAATTTTTTTAAAATTTAAATATATAGAAATATGCAAATTCTTATTTTATTAGGCATTCATAAAAATAGTAATTAAAGAGATATGTAAATATTTAAAGTAAATAATAATAATAGTAATAATTTTAAATGTAAATAAGTTTTTCAAATTTGTTGAATTAAATTTAAGATAAAATATTATAAAAAGATCTGTTCTGAGTTTTAATCATTTATCTTTAACAGTTCATGACTTATAACAATTTACATATGAGAAATGGTGAAAAGCCCACCATGAAGTAAAACGCATTTTTACATTTGTTTCCATGACAATCATTGCTTGAACGCTAGATTTTAAAAACAAACCCATAGAAAAAAAAATAATAATAATCCCTGTTCTAATTAAGATAGGAAGATGATTTAAATGTCAACAAAGAAAAATTTTGAATACAATGAAATATTTTTCGAATATTTGAAAATTTTTTGTGTCTCCCTATTAAATATAAAATTTATAGACTCGTATGAAATTTATAGACTGAGAAATTCCATCTCTACTAAACATTACATTTCTCTCAAAATTTTAGAATCAGTATAGAATATCCATCAGTTCTTGAAAATGTTTTAGTTTGATATTTCATGCTTACAGAATTTTAAAGGGAGTTGAGATTGAATTAATTTTTTTTTACTCCCTATATTACTCCCCTTTACATACTAAATTTCAGAGTCTATTGGGTCGTTCGGAAAGTCGTGTCCGTTTGGGAAAATCATTTCGTATTGGAAAATTCTGCCCTTTAATTACTAAAAAAATAGATATCGGTGACAATATATAATAATTAAATGATACGAATTTATTTTTTGCAAATGGACACGGTACACAACAAAACATGGTAATACCATAATCCTGAAAATGAACTGCTCAACTTGAATAAAATGTCAAATATCATATTTCACTAATGGAGCTACATATAAAGAAGAGACAGATAGCGTGGCGTCTAATAGATGCAGGTGAAGTAACTGAGGAGTCTGTTACAACATGGCAGCTTTTGTTTGTTTATATTTGTATAAGGCACTATTTACGCCAAGGTAATCTCTCACCATTAAAAATGAATCAAAATTTTGATTTATTTTGGACAGTTTTTTTTGCACGAGTAAGATGTTAAAATAAAACGATTTTTTTTATTTGCTGATGGAAGATTTCCTTGTCGGTAATCAAATTTCCTGACATTGACAAGAGGATTGTTTGGATAGTCACAGTATTGAGGATAACAGGGCTTGAATACCACCAGTAAAGATTTATGTTTTTCTAAACTATGTCAGCTGAATTTCGAGTAAAAAAAGACATTAAAATGAATGAATTTCTATAATAATTTATTATTGCAAGTTTGCCAAGGTGATAATTAAACCCCGTTGTACCAGTTTCATTTAAAGCTTCCCCGATTTAAGGATACGTCAATTCTTTTTTATTTATCGTTCTCTGATTTAATTCGATTAATGCAAAACATTTTTAATCAAAAACTGTCTAAGGCGACATTTAAAAAAAAATAAACTGACATCATTTTTTTAAAACAGAAATTTCCAGTTAATCGACGTATCCGAGACATTCACGGGCTGCAAGTTTCACAATTTTCATTCAGAAATGTTTGATTCCCACCAGTTTTATAAAATAGTGTAATTGGTTTCATTCTGCTATAATTTTTTATTTGTCCATTAAATAAGAAGAATATAGTTTTTCTTTCAAAAAAGTGGTGGGAATAATGAATTTTATCTTTAAACCGTAACTTAACACTAGAACGCCCGGATGGAGTCGATTCGACTCCAAATATGTGGTTAAATTTCAGTTTGAACCAGAAAAATTTTCTTGAAATAATTTAAATATGGTCTATGCAGATTTACGTTAAATAAATAAGTTAAATAATTTTGAATAAAATTTCCGGTGAGAAATATTATTGTCAAACTTGAGTAAAATTTCCGGGCGTTCTAGTGTTAATGTGACCATTAAGTGGATATTTAACACAGACTTTTCGAAAGTTTTAACATCACAGATGGTACATTTCCGATTAACCTCTTGAGCTCTGATGGTACACATTTCTACCACATAATTTTAATTCCGAAATTTCACAATGACACCAGAAACTTCGACCAAATTTATTTGAAAATGTTTAATACATTTTTTTTTCGTGTTTATCGTTAACCGGTTTTTTTTTTTTTTTTTTGCAAAATGCTAGTGCCAATGTGACATTTGGAATTTTGAAGAAATTTACACCCCAGAGCTCAAAGGGTTAAGGGCAAAGAAAGTAAATAAGCCTTAATTTCAGTTATTTATTTAAATCTTAGCACTTTGACCTCTGGTGGATGAATTTCACCAAAATTCAAAAATATCACATCCATACTACTATTTTGTTAATAACATATCTTTATAATATACATAAAAAAATACATTAATCGATATTGAAATGAATTTGGTCGAATTTTCCTGCGCCATTGTGATATTTTGCGATTAAAATTAAGTGGGAAGATATTCGCCCATCAGCGCTCAAAGAATAAAATACTTTGTCCGTGGTCCACTATTTAACTGCTTAGTTACTGAAAGCTATTCGATACCAATAATTTTTACGCGTAATGCTCGCGTTATTAGTTGAAAAACAATTTTCTTGATTTTATGTATCAAATATTTTAGTTTAGAAATAACGGTGTTTCCTCCCATTTGTATTTTACTGTTTCATGCAAAACTGTTACGGTATTAACCATAATTTCAAATAATTTTTTTTTTTTGACTCATTTGTAACATTACCGATTATGTACGACTATTTTAGTTTTTTTCATTCAGAAACTCTCGTTTCCGCACACGAAATTATGAAAGACTATTTTCTACCTTTTTTTAACACGAAATGTCATTATTAAAAAAATATTATTCAGAATTTCTGCATAAAAATATATTAAACACTACACTATATAATAAAACTCTACGGATTATATGTGTTTAAACTATTATAAACAACATTTATTTGAGGAAAACTGATTTCATATTCAAGTTCCTTCAATATTTTTTAAATTTTCGAAATATGGAATTTATAACTTGAGCCATGCTATCATTGTGATGTATTGAATCTGTTACTAAATTAGAAAATTAGCACAAAATTTCCACCAGTTCCTGAAAATTGTTTGAGTGTGAAATTTCATATTTATCGAATTTAACAGATTCTCATGATAGAAATTGAAATACTTCAGTCCCCTGCCATTTTGTTCCAAAAAATTTTAAATTCTAATGGGCGTTAAAAAAATTACCTCGAGATTTCATCTTCATTGAAGGGTGGTGGGTTGTGTTTTATCCTATCTAATTTAAACAAGATTCTCACCAGAAACTTTTAACGGAACCTCGAGATTTCATCTTCATTTTCATTGAAGGGTGGTGGGTTATGTTTTATCCTGTCTAATTTAAACAAGATTCTCACCAGAAACTTTTAACGGAATTTCATATTTTTGACTTTGCTTTTCTTCATTTTAAAGTATTTTTTTCTCTTATTCCGGTGACAATTAACCCTTTGAGGGGCAAGCAATTGCGTTCGTGTAATTCTGAACTCCCACCGGAAATTTGTAAAAAAGTTAAATCAAAAAGAGGATAAGCATTTTCACGACTGTTTTCCACCAAAGTTAGAAAAAGGAAATTTAATGACATTTTTCTGGTGTAAAACTTCATCGGCCGTAGGTGGTATATAATATATACCGCCGCCCCTCAAGGGGTTAAATATTACAGACGCAAACATTACAGTTTGCTTATCCATAGCTGCCAACTTTCAACTTATCTTCCGTAATACTAGATTAGTTTGATCCAGGTTAACGTCACTTTAAACAAGAAAATATATTGCACGAATCTTTATTTAATTTCAGGATTGTTAGTGGAACATACTTAATTTCCTTTCTTTCAAAGAATTCTGGTTTGAAACTCATTAATCCAGGGTCTAATTAACGCACGTATTACTGATAATCCATGTCAGGTTGGCACCTATGCTTATCCCTCAAGGGGTTAACCCCTTTGCGCTTCACAGCAGATGTATGTCCTTAGCCACCAGTATTACTGCATCTGGTAGAATTTTTTTTTCAGAAATTTCGAATTCACACCACAAAAATTTAGTTGGTAATTTTCTTTCACTTTATTTATGGAACATGTATGTTATCATTGAATGTTCTTGTAGAGCATCAATATCAGTTGAAATTTCTCGTGAAAATTCAGAATCGTTAATTAAAGAAAGCCCGTACAGCACAGTTGCTATGTAGCGGGCTTTTAAGTCTTCCAAGTGCTCCTATTAATTGAAAGATCATTTTCTGCATTAAAAATACTGATAACGTGAAGACCGGACACTTGGAAGCTCAGAGACAGCTCTCAGGATGCCACTGTCAGAGTTGACCAAAAAAGCATTACGTACATCATAAATCTCAAAAGTTTCATGCATCCCTAATTTTTCTATTTAGTTAGAAGATTTCCTGATGTTAAAAGAGAAAAAGATATAATTAATCATTCAGGCGAATGCTTTTAGTAAATAAAAATAATAAAAAAAGATATTTCTTCACATACTTGTTTAACCATAATTTTATAAAACAGTTCTTAACAAAAAAAAAAATTCATTTGTTTTAGTAGTTCAGGGTTTGCACAATTTTACCATAAGCTTAAAAAAAAAATCTTGTCATTAAGAGTGATTTAAGAGTCCTTCAAAAATATAAGGAGTGTGCAAACCTTGTAATTTCCTCCTTAAAATTACCAATATTAAAAAAATTAATACAGAGCTTATAGCCTTGGAAATCAGAGCTGAAAAAATTATGCATCCGTAAAATTTCTATTTAATTAGAAGAAGATTTTCAGGTGTTAAAAAACATATTGCTAATCATTCAGACAAATATTTATAGTAAATAAAAATTATAAAGTATGTATTTTATTTAGATATTTATTAGGCCATAAAAAAAAGTTTTTCTAAAAACAGTTTTTAATAAGTAATTTTTATTTGTTGTTATAGTTAAGATCTCACTAAATATTACCACTAAATTTTAAAAATATTTTACTGCAGAAAAATATTTCGAAATTTGAGAATAAAGGGTGTGGTTCAAAAAAAGTTTTTAAAAGTTAAATTTAAATTTTCTTATCATTAACCCTTTGATTTCTGATGGTTGAATTTTTTACCACATAATTTTAATTCAGAAATGTCACAATGATACCAGAATATTTGACCAAATTCATTTGAAAAAGTTTTAATACATTTTTTTTTTCCCCGCGTATTTCCTAAACGAATTTCTTCTTCTCAAGATACTGGTGCCAATCTCACATTTCGAATTTTGTGGCAATTTACCCACCAGAGTTCAAAGGGTTATTAGTGGTGTCACAGTTCTTAAAAGATAAAAGGAATGTGCGAGTTTTGTAGTTTCGTCATAATAGTTGCAACATTGCCTTGGAAATCATATCATTTTCAGACATTACACCTGAGACTAAATTTAAAATCAGCACAAAATAACCACCGACTCCTCAAAAGGATTTGAGTTTGAAATTTCGTACTCATCAAATTAAAAAAAAATTGAAATAGAATCGGAAATCTTTTCTCCCCATTACCATTTTACTTTATGAAATTTAAATTTCTATAGAACGATGAAATTCTTATCTGTCAATATCCCATTTTAATTTTTATGCATCACTGAATATTCTATTTAATTAGACCGAGGCAAAATAACCCCAGTTTATAAAAAATCCACCATACATTCAGAAAAATAATCTTAGTAAATAAAGGTAACAGGAAAAACTTTACCTTAAAATATATTTCCACTTCATATATCAAAGTATTCGACATTTATTCGACATATCATTATAAATTTTTCCGCAGTTCATTTTAGAATAAACGAATTTTGAGTTGAAGCCTTCATACACGAATATGTTGTTTTGCATCATTTAAGAAATATTTTGGCATATAGCGTTGATGGATGATGTCCTAATTTTTCTTTGTCTGACGTTAAAAAGATATATTACTGACTGAGAAAATCCGCAGCTTATATGTTATATTTTGCCTTTCCTTGTCAGAAATTTGAATAAGGATATAAATGTCCGAAGACGTTAATTTGCGTATGCAAATTGTAGCACTTTGCAATGCCTTAGTGTTTGAATTTACGTAAATATTTTAAAATCTCTGGGGATATCAATTGAGAATATAAAGGTGACATTTTATTTTGATAAAATGACAGAGCATTTAGTAAAATGTTCATTATTTCAATACCCGGGAGAATGCGTGTCTAACCAGGGAATGAATTGTTTTATTTTGTCACCAATAAATGAAAATAGTAATCATCACACTATTTACTGTGACAAAATTGTTACAATTTTTGCGATGGAATAAATTGAAGAATATTTTAAAAAATATATTTGTAAAAATTGTAAAAAATAAATAAATAAATAAATAAATAAACTAGCAAAAGCCATGCTTTGTTTGGATTCGCGAAGCATTATTTTATAAAACAGATATTTGAAAGTAACAATATTTTTATTATTATTATTATTTTTGCATCTGTATTAAACAAAAACGTTATTTTATGTTTTGGCGCATTTTAATTTTTTACTTATGATGTAAAACTGGCATAAGATATTTTCGAAGCAAACTTTTACAATTTTTTTTTTTAATTTTTAACTAAAAGCTCTTTTAAAGATGTTTTTACAATTTCAAGTAGCCACTGGTGTTTTTTAATTGTTTGAAATATGCATGTTTCCAATCTTTGTAATCAACATCCGATAATCTTTGATAGCTATTTTAGAATAATATATTTGAAGAAAGCTTGAAAAAAGTTACTTCTTCAAAATCCTATTTTCTGGAAAAAACATTTGAAATCTGCTTTCGTTGATACTATGAATTTTCAACTATAAAACATTTTATTTTAATTTCTTCATTTTTATACATGTTAGCGTATGAGAATTGCTGTAATTCTCTCCGCGTGGGAGAACTGTTTACTTTCTGCGAATGGCAACTCAATTAATGGAATTACCTTTTAACGAAGCGCTCTCTCATTCTCGCAGTGACGTTTTCACGAATAATTATTGTTGCGTTTGCGAACTTATTAAAGTCTTATTTTTCTATAAAATCCTTCTGATTAATGAGTCGATATTATTTAGCCACAATACGACCTTCGCAAAAATATTTATAAAGAGCTTGAACCAACAACTTCACGCAGATCTTTTAATTTTTCATTTATATAACAAATTTAAGAATTAATTTTATTTGTTTACAATTATTTTGTTGCCAGTTTACAAAAAAAAAAAAAAAAAAAAAAAAAAAAAAAAAAAAATCCATAATACAATTCTTTTAAAATGTTTAAGTGTCATCTGTGCAAACGATTTTGCGGGATAATGAAAACATGTTTTATTTAATAAATTAATCATGATTCTATCTATAATTATTTACTCCATGATTTAAACTTTTTTTTCTGAAAATATACGCGTTTCATTTTTTATTAATTTGCTAAAATGCTTCCGTATTGGAAATGCATGTAAAATAAATTAATTAAAATAATAATTTTTTTAACGTTTTACTGTAAAAAAAATTATATTCTGCAAATCTACAGATCATAATTTATTTTTGTGTTTAATTGGAAGTTAAAATATTGAATAGTTTTTTTGTAAAGCGTACGACAAATTGTAAATTGAGTGGACTAGTAGAGGATTCGCTTCGCTCATCCTAATAAATAAATAAAAAATACAAATTGTGAATCGATCCGGGGTCAGGGACGCGTTTTCACGGTTTAACCATCTAATGGTCATGATAGATAATATGCTACCATTACTGTACCCTATGTAGTGTACTTTTAAATTAATATATTCCAGATTTACCCCCGAAATTTTAAATAGAAATATTTGTTTTATTTAGTCACTAAATTCAAACATTCACCTGCCAATAAATTCAAAATCAGCAGAAAATATCCACCGGTTTATAGTTTGAAATTTCCTTCTTATCGAATTTAACAGAAAATTGAGATAGAATTGGAAATATTCTCATCCGTTGCCATTTTATTTTATAAAATTTACATTTCTATAGAACGATGAAATTATTATCTGTGAATATGCCACCTTAATGTTTACGCATCACTAAATATCATATATAATTAAACCGAGAAAAAAAAATCCCTATTGTATAAAAAACACAACCATACATTCTGAAAAATACTCTTAGTAAATAAGGGTAAGAAGAAAAACTTCAACTTAAAATATATTTCTTCTTTTTATAACAAAGCTTTTCGACACATATATCGTTATAAATTTTTTCGCAGTTCATTTTAGAATAAACGAATTTTGAGTTGAAGCCTTCAAACACGAATATGGTTGCTTTGCATTATTTAAGAAATATTTTTGCATACAGCGTTGATGGATGATGTCCTCGTTTTTCTTTGTCTGACGTTAAAAAGATATATTACTGATCAAGAAAATCCGGCAGCTTATATGCTACATTCTGCCTTCCTTTGTCAGAAATTTGAGTAAGGATATAAATGTTCGAAGACGTTAATTTGCGTTTGTAAATTCTAGCAGTTTGCAATGCCTTAGTGTTTGAGTTTACGTAAATATGTTAAAATCAATCTGTGGGGATATCAATTGAAAAATTAAAGGTGGCATTATAGATAAAATGGCATAGTTTTTAGTAAAAGGTTCGTTATTTCTCAATCCGGGAGAACGCGTTCCTAGCCAGGGAATGAATGTTTTTTATTTTGTCACCAATAAATGAAAATAGTAATCACATTATTTGCTGTGACACAATTGTTACAAATTTTGCGATAAAATAAACTGAAGACTATTTTTAAGAAAATAATACTGAAAACTGTAATAAAAAACATACAAATTGTGGATCTATCAGGTCTAGGACGCGTTTTTACGGTTTAATCATCTAACAGTCATGGTTGTTAATATGCTACCACAACTGCACCCTATTTAGTGTATTTTTTTAACTAAGATATTCCAAATTCACCTATTTAAAATAGAAATACTTGTTTTATGTTTTCACTAAATGCACACATTCACCTGACAATACATTCAAAATCAACAGAAAATATAAACCGGTTCCTCAAAAGATTTTGAGTTTGAAATTTCATTTTTATAGGATTTAACAGAAAATTGAGGTAGAATTGAAAATAAGGTAACAAGAAAACTTTAGCATGAAATATATTTCACCTTCATATATCAAAGTATTTCGGCACACATATGGTTATAAATTTTTCCGCAGTTCATTTTAGAATAAACGCATTTTGAGTTGAAGCATTCAAACACGAATATGTTGTTTTGCATTATTTAACCCTTTGACGGTTAAAGCACTTCTATTCATAAAATACTAAAATGATTGAATGACACCGGAATTTTAAAAAAATTTATTTCATAATACATAAATGTTTTTTTTTTACGTTCTTTGTAAAATTAAAATTTTCATTTAAAAATTCCGGTGTCAGTATGGCATTTCGCAATTCAAATTAAGTGGTATTCTGGGCGCGTATACGCGCTTATAACCACGAAAGGGTTAAGAAAAATTTTGGCATGCTGTGTTGATGGATGATGTCCTCGTTTTTCTTTGTCTGACGTTAAAAAGACATATTACTGATAGGGAAAATCCGGCAGCTTATATGTTATATTTGTCTTGCCTTGTCAGAAATTTGAGTAAGAACATAAATGTTCAAAGACGCTAATTTGCGTTTGTAAACTGTAACGGTATGGAAAGCGTTAGTGTTTGAGTTTTCGTAAGTATGTTAAAATCACTCACTGGGGATATTGATTGAAAATTAAAAGTCGCATTTTTTCGATAAAATTCAGGGTTCGCACATTTCCACCACTAAATTTTAAGAATAATTTTGAAGTGTTTCACTGCAGAAAAGCAATGTAAAATCGGTGAATGAAGGTGGGTTTATGAATGTCGTGGTTTAAAAATTAAATGTAAATTTTCTTATTTTTAATAGTGGTGCCAGAGTCCTTGGAAATTACACTGCATTTTGTAAAAGGTTCGTTATTTCTTAACACGGGAGAACGCGAGGATATGAAGTGAATGAATGGCTATCATTTTGTCACCAATAAATGAAAATAATAATTGTCACCTTATTTAGTCTGGGACAATTGTTAACATTTTGTGATACAATAAATTGAAAAATATTTAAAAAACAAAATAGTAATGAAAGTAAGAAAAAAAATTAACGGTACTTTTGTAGTTCGTAGTAATATTTTTTGTAATGTTCATACACAAAATTTAAAGAAACAATTAAACCCTCCCTGCAATTTATTGAAACCCTGTGTATCATAACTCTATTTATAAATTACGTATGTAATAGGTTTCTTAACTTTTTATAGATTTCAAAAGTGTTACCACACCTAGCACTTTTTTATTGTGGAATTTCGGTTTACACTAGAAAATTTTTATTACTAATTTTCCTTTATTTCATTTACGGAATAGTCGTTGTTTTAACCCCTTTTATCAATGTTGCTAATTCGGACTGAATAAATAAATGAATAAAAAACAGATGCATGTTGTACCATTACGATACTCTGAAATTTCGTGTATCAAGAACGCGCACTAGATATCTTACATTACTAACCCCAAAATTATCTACAACGAAAAATTTCCAGCATTTCCCATTTTTTAGGTGCGTTCGTAATTATGTAAATACGTAGCACCTATTGTTGTCGCTCAGTCCGTCCGTCTGTCTGTCTGTAAGTCTGTCTGTCCGTCTATCTGTCTGTCCGTCCGTCTTTCCGCATATAACAACGCAAAAACTACCCAACCGAATCGTTTGAAATTTAAAATACATAATTATAACATAATTTTGTCGAGTCATTTCAAATTTTATGAAAATCGGATGGATAGATCAATTACAGGGACAATCAAAAGGATTCCGTTACATTACGGTCAATAGGGAAAAAAGTTTCAAATGCATTTTAATCGTTTGAAATTTAAAACATATAACTTTTGCGTAATTTTGTTGAGTCACTTCAAATGTTATGAAAATCGGATGCATAGATCAATTACAGGGACAATCAAAAGGATTCCGTTACATTGCGGTCAATGGGAAAAAAATTTCAAATGCATTTTAATCGTTTGAAATTTAAAAATATAATTATTACGTAATTTTGTCGAGTCATTTCAAATGTTATGAAAGTCGGATGCATAAATCATTTACAGGGACAAACAAAAGTATTCCATTACATTACGGTCATTTGGGAAAAAGTTTCAAATGCATTTTAATTATGTTACATTCATTCGAACATAATAGAATTGGCATGCATCTATGAAATATATACTAAAATATGCATTCTGTACAATCTGTGATGCAAAGAATTTTTATTATTAAATTACAGGGCCACACAAAAGTATTCCACTACATAATGCTATACTGGGAAACATTGTTTGGGACGTGTTTTAATTATATTCAACTATTTCACATTTTATGAATAAGATATACGTTGCTGAGGTGTAATAAAAATTACTTCCTGCATATTTACAGAAACGTAAAGATTTCGACTACTATACTGTATCCGGAGTACGCTCTACTATATCAGCAAGATCTGAATATTTTTAAAACTTCGTTATCGTACGAACGCACCTCATTTGCTACGTTCAAGTGCAATTTCAAACTTGTTTATTGCAGCCCAAGTCTTTTGTATCCCTGTAAATACTATTTGCTTTCTGTTATACAGGAAATAACTTCCGTTAAACATCAACAATGTATATCAATTTCATAAAATCTCAAACAGTTTAATGTACACTGTTGTCCAAATGTTAAGCATAATTGGTAATTAAGTAAGTAATGAAAGAAATATAAATCGAAATGTGGTGAAACTCCAGGTGTGTAAACAAAATAGTATGCGTCATATATTTTCGCGAAGAGTTTTCCCCGAAATCGAACAGGGGACCGTCAAAAAATTGAAGAAGAACGAAGATCTTTTGGATAACCCTGTCAAAACTAATGTAACAAAAACTTTCAAACTGCACATTATGATTAAGTGGCTTATTGTAATGTACTGTGTTTATTTTTATATAGATAGCATTCATACTCGTAGAGAAATTAAGGTTTTTATAAAAACAGTCCTAAGTTTTTTGCTTATAATTTGTAGAGTTCTTAATATAGAATAATGTTCTTTTCTGAAAATATGACAAACATCATTGTACACAATACCCTGTCATTAGAATTTAAAAATAATAAAAATTGTATGAAAAATGAGTAGGTTTAGTAAATAATTTTTCATTGCGCATGCGTCAGCGATATCAAAATTTCATTGGCATATTGTGTTAGCTAAATGAATAGAGCAACTTCTGTAAAAGTTTCAAAAACATAGCTTGAAAATACTGAAAATTATCGTCTATAGAATCAACTCAAAATCCGTTATTCCTAAAAGGAAGCAAAATATCAGGGATTTTATCCAAATACAGTTGTACGTGTAATATTGTCTAGGCACGAAACAATGGAATATGGATACAGCCCCTCATCTTTTTGCTTCATTAGGGAATAAAATATTTTGATCTCATTCTATCAACGATAATTTTCAGAATTTTTAATCTATGTTTTTTAGACTTTCACAAAAGTTGCTCTACACATTTATCTAACATAATATGCAAATGAAATTTTAATAGCGTTCACGCATGCGCAGTAAAAAATTATTTAGTAAACCTGCTCATTTGTTATACAATTTTTATTATTTTTAAATTCTGATGACAGGGTATTGTGTACCATGATGTTTGTCATATTTTCAGAAAAGAACATTATTTTATATTAAGAACTCTGCAAATTATAAGCAAAAAACTTAGGACAGTTTTTATAAAAACCTTAATTTCTCTACGAGTATGCATGCTATCCTTATAAAAATAAACACAGTACATTACAATAAGCCACTTAATCATAATGTGCAGTTTGAACGCTTTTGCTACATTAGTTTTGACTGGGTTATCCAAAAGATCTTCGTTCTTTTTCAATTTGTTGACGGTCCCCTGTTCGATTTCGGGGAAAACTCTTCGCGAAAATATATGACGCGTACTATTTTGTTTACACACCTGGAGTTTCACCACATTTCGATTTATATTTCTTTCATTACTTACTTAATTACCAATTATGCTTAACTTTTGGACACCAGTGTAATTAAAATACTCCCCCAAACAAAGTTCACCCCTATACCATTATGTAATGGAATACATTTGCATGGCCTTGTAAATTAATAAGAAATGTTCTTAACACTACAGGTTGTACAAGGCTATTTTGGTATATACTTTAAAGATACATATTAGTTTTACTATGATCGAAATCGTGTAGCATCATTAAACTGCACTTGAAACTATTTTTTCCATTGGCCATAATGTTCTGAATCCTTTTTATGGTTTCTGTAATCAAATTATACATCCGATTTTCATAAAATTGAAGTGACTCGACAAAATTATGCAACAATTCTATATTTTAAATTTCAAACAATGCGTAATGTAGTAATTTATTTTTTAAAAAACTGGTCGAATATTCGGGTGCCATTGTGACATTTGACATTAAAATTAAGTATAAAGAAATTCATCCAGCAGAGTTCAAAGGGTTAGCAGGGTTTGTACAATTTAAGTTAAATTACTAAAGCTTTTTTGTGGAAAAACTCGAGATATAGTATCTTATGATTTCAGAAGTCGTGTTTTTCTCTATGAAATAACTGGTGTTTCTTTTACTTAACTAAGGGAAAATCTCTGATCAGTAGGAAACTCGCCTGTAAAGAAAGAATGCATAATAAGAATTTTATATGAAGCAGGCAGAGTTTTTATTACCGGTAAAGTACAAGTAACGAGCATTTTAATTTAAAAGAGAATACAAATTCCCAATATTCTTTATATGATTTTTTATGGAATCAGACACCTAACCTTAATTCAAAGGAATAATCATTAGACTCATAAATTTACATTTAGTTTCAATAATATAAATTAACATTTACCGTAATTTCGGGTGTATAAGCCGCGGATCAAACAATTCTTTTTCGACCCAGAATTTTTTTTAAAATGAATGTTACTTCTTAGATCGCCGTAAATACTTGTGTTCAATCACTAAATAAGTTTTCTGGGTCCAAAAAGAATTGTTTGAGCCGCGGCTTATACACCCGAAATTACGGTAATACATTTTTAATAATTGATATTAACGTATTCGCAGGGTCATCACAACACATGTTAATCCTTTCCGGCACATGCAAATTCTGTTGGCAAAATGAGAAATTATCGACTGTCACCGGAAGTTACAAACTACTTTTTAAGAAATTGCGAATCCCTTTATTTAGGCTTTCATTGTAAACGCAAAATTTTATTAAAATGTTACAGGTGCCGTTTGCAAGTTTGGAATTAAAAGTAGGTATTCCGGACTGGGCACAGTGTGCCGGAAAGGTTTAAATCAAAAACAACTCTTTTATCTAGAATTCGGTCGTTTCTATATGGAGACGATTACTTGCCTCAGTGTTGATATTTAATTTAAAACTGCATTTAACAACGTTGAAAAAATATAAAAATAGACAGGATTAGTAATAGTAAAAGCAGGTAAACATATGTATCGATGTTTTAATACTTAATTTATACAATAATGGTATTTTACTATGATATAATAATTTTATTGCATTACTGGCTTTTTTAAAATTACTAACAATGTATGACTGAATTAATTGAGAATTTTTTTTCAAATTATTTGCTTCTAAGTATCTTCTATGTCTCCGAAAGCTTAAGAAGTATTATGGTTTGACTTAATTGAAGCAGTGGATCGATTCGAAATAAATCTAACATCTTGTATTTTTCTTCTTTCATCGATTTCTTGATTCTAACGATTTGTTTCTCTTTAATTAGGGAAACATTTTACACATAAAGAAAGATATATTTATTATAGAAAACTTGTTGTAGATGGTTATTAAAGTGAACAATATTATGAAATGACAGAAACTTACTTCTATTCATTCCATTCCATAATCAACGTTATCTTTCATGCAATTAAGTTAAAATAATTTTAATATATCATCAAGATAATGTACAGGACAATTTTAAAATTCGTCAAAAAACAGTAACAAAACATACTTAGCACTAGAACTACCGTGAGCCGTCATTTTGACGATTAACATATGAATATGTTTCCGTTCAAGCCAGAAATTTTATTATGTGAAATATTTTTACAGAATTTGACTCAAATTTACGGTAGTTCTTAAACTTATTGTTTTTTATACAATTCTATATTTATTTGTCATACATGGGGTAGCAGGGTGGCGAGTGGTTAGATAAAAACACAGTCAATATAGATGATAAATACCAGTATTTTGTTACAAATAAATTCAGTTTATATAATCGCTTTATATTATTTGAAGTATTTTCTGTAAGAAATTACTGGTGGTTCCCCCTTTTTTTGATTGTGTTTTTCCCGGTTTTCCCTGACCACTCGCCACCCTGGGTAGCATAAAACTTCGATTACAAACAAATGTTTTCTAATGTTACCTAACACCGCATTTTCAAAACAAAAATCTTTCATTTAAGCATTGAGAAAATTTGTAAGATAAATAAACTGAAAAGGGTATTTTAAAAAATATATTGGTGCGAATGGAATATAAAAATAGTTGTCTGTAATTAAAACTTTATGACACCTCCACATATGCCGCATATCACATTTCAACATAAATGGTTTGTCAAAAGAGAGAGTTTTCCTTGCAGTCCAATTTTACACATAGTAATTTTAAATTAAATTATTGCAAATATTGCTCTATTTAATGTGCGTAAGATAATCGTACATTAGACGGACTCCTCTAAAATACTGTACGTGATCTGACTTCTTTTACATTATTTTTAAATATTAGTAATTCTGAACAAAAAAAAAGCGCTAGGTTTTAACAACTGAAACCGGTAGCTGAATAAATCTACCAGGCTAGCCACATCAAACTCCTACGCTACAGGTCCCCAGTTCGATTCTTGGCTACGGACTATGGAGAAACACTCAATTTTTCATTTCTTCGGGGACTGTATAGTTTGTACCAAGCTTGATAAAGAAGTAAACACTGGGGTAACGCGAAAGTCTAACCACCCGGCTGTACATATTCTGCATAATACGTCAAAGCCCATGGCCAACAAAATAGGGATTGGCATTGTCGTTGGAGATACTTAATGCATAGTAGTGCTGAAGGTGTAGTTTCGTTTAGATCTCCATTGTTCAAATCATATGAAAACCAAAAACACGTACTAAACGTTATACTTTGTTTCTATGAAGGCTGATAGTTTCTTTAATGTCTTTTAATTGGTAAGTTTTTATTAAATTATTATTTTAACCCTTTAATGTTCATTGGTTTCTCTACGAAATAACAAAATTTTAATTCCGATATGCAACAGAATTTTAATATTAAAAAAAACACTTTATTATCTATGCGGAAAATCAGCTTTTTTTCTTATTTATGTTCGCAATTACCGGTGTCACTCATTTATTTCAAAATCTTATCAATGAAAATGTCTTGTCTGTTAAAGGGTTAAACCTAAAATCGCTCTTAATGATATTCTAAACAGGGTTTCAAGTTTGACCTTCTTTTTATGCTCAAATTTAAAATTCTCACTGAAAGTTTTGAAAAACGAATTTGAACATTGTGTAATTTTCAAATGTCTCATTAAATATATCAGGAAATACTATTCTTAATTTCAATTTGGAGTCAGAAATTTATGAATAAAAATTGAGTCGAAACTGGCAATCCTGATTGTAATTACAAATAACTGCTGTAAAAACTGTATATTTAAATATAAGAAAAAAATATATATATGCATAATTTGGATGACATATGAATGATTTACACTATAAATTTGCAACCTTTAAAATTTTGAAATAGAATTATTAGTTTTACAAAGCCTCAGCATTCTCAAACTGACTTTTTATAAAAATAAAATATTCAGTGTAATTTTCATTTCAGTGTTTTCAAATAGGAAAATATAAAATTCTGTGTCGTGTATCCTTTCCAGAAGTATGGTTTTAGAAAACTGAAATACGAACGGGAAAACAAAACATCAAGAAGATCAACAAACTAAAAAATGTATTATTTTTTTTCACTGAATCTCTTACTATTTCCAATAAGATGAAGTTTCAAACATAACTTGCCGATTTTATCGAATTTTTTCCCTTTTCCTTTGAAAAGTAAATGCAATTTATAAAATTCTCCATGATGAAAACTTGGAACTATGCCTTCATCTGTATATCTGAAAAGAGCATTATAGAAAGCATATTTTATTCACTTATTTTTTTTTAATAGAAGATGATTCTTTACAGAAAAATGCGATAAAGAAATTAATTTGTAATTGTTTCCCGTTTCTTTTTGTGCATTTCATTTCTTATAATTAGATTAAAATTAGCTTAAATCTTTTAGAGTCAAGGTACTTCTATTCGTATACAGCTGAAATGAGTGATTGACACCAGAATTTACAAAAACATTTCTACCAAAATAAGCAAAAACTTTCCTTTATTTTCTTAATAAAATGAAAATATTCGTTCCTGTAATCAGCTTTCAATGTGACATTTATGAATTAAAATTAAGTGGTCCAAAATGAGGCACCGTTCTTTAAAGGGTTAAGGGTTATTATGTAAGAAATCCACGTATATTAAGCACTAAACATTCCGCACACATTTTATAATAATCTCAAGCACCTGGATTTTTATTTACAGATTTTTTTTATTATTTTTTTTTCATTGTGTATGATCCCTACTTTATTTATCTTATAACGAAATTTCTCGTTCTAATCGAAATATTTTTATTTGGTAACGGTGAAATTGTACAATATTCATAAATTTCTGTCAAAATATTTTATTATAAAATTCTATAAAACAGATGTATTTTTGGAATTCTCTTGATTTCGTAGTATAAAAAATAAGTAAAGTTATTAAGTTAGAAAATATTTTTTGTGTTTTAATTAGATGGTGATTACTTCATAAAAATAAACATGCAAATCTAGTCGCAAACTGTGATAATGTCTAGAGATAATTGACCTTTACGTCCTCGGATTTAGAGGAAGTCTACGAATTTGAAAGCTTTTGTCTACGTTCTTAATTTAAAACAAATAATTTAACAAAAAAATAATATTGGAAAATAAAACATGATGCCTAAATTATTTAGATTAATTACTTAATCGTCGCGCCCGAGACATTCACGAGTTGCAAGCTTTACGGCTTTTATTCAGAATTGTTTGATTCCCACCAGTTTTATAAAATAGTGTATTTGGTTTTATTGTTTTATCATTTTACTTGTCATTATATACGATGAATATCTCTTTTGCAAAAAAGTGGTGTGAATAATGAATTCGTATTTTTAAACCGTAATTTAATGCGACCATTTAGAGGTTAAATAAATTGATGTATTCAGAAATTATATGTTCAACGTGCCAAGTGAGGTGCGTTCGTACTATAAGCAGCTTTATTATTATTCCGTTCTTGGTGTAATCGCTGTTGCACTTTTATACAAACGTGAATTAACACAAAAGTTATAATGGTTTTATGTAATAAATTACACTAGTTTACAAAATTAAAGTTTTTGTCTGTTGCCGCGAATTCTGTGGTTGATAATGTTCACTTATGACTTGTTTTTGTCAAATCTAACAGGAAAATATTTTGAGCAGTTCGAGTTACTTTGTTTTTTATTTTTATCATTTAAGCATATATATTAAACGATAACAGGCGTATTTTACTGTGTTAAGATTAGTTTCTCAAGTTTGTGCGTCATGAGTAATTCAAGGAGACGTTGTTTAAACAATCCAGATCATTTTTGCTATATATGCGGAGAATATGTGTTTAACAATTGTAGAAAAGTTATATCAGATTTGGTGAAAAATACCTATTTTGAGTATTTTGGGATGCTCTTGGATAAAAATGAGAAGTCTTGAGATCCCAATTGTGTTTGTAAATCGTGTGTGGAATATTTAAAATTATGAAAAAGAGGTAAAAGGAGCGCTTTTAAATTTGGAACACCGACTATTTGGCGAGAACCACGAAATCATCTCGAAGATTGTTGTTTTTGTAGCGTGAACGTAAACGTTTTAAACACTAAAAATCGAACTAAATGGTAGTACCCAAGTACCAGTTGTGTTCAGTTGTAGTTCAGAATTGTTAGCATCAAGACTAAAAGAAAAAAATTTACTTTCCTCAGAAACTAAAATAAATTTTTATCGTGAAATAGATACAGATATACGGCGTTATTTTTCAGAAGAAAACGGTATTAAATTTTGTTCAGATATCAAAAACTTGTTGATAAAAATGGGCTTGAAACAATACGAACCAAACGACTGGCGTTTATTCATTGACAGCTCAAAACGTAGCCTAAAATGTATTCTATTACATAATAGAAATAAATACGCTGGGATACCTTTTGCTCACAGTACAAAGTTAAAGGAAAAATATTGTAACATTTTGTTACTCTTGAACAAAATAAAATACAGTGAACATAAGTGGCAAATTTGTGTCGATTTAAAAATGGTCTACATTCTTCTGGTCAACAAAGTTGTTACTCCAAGTTTCTCTCTTTTATATGTCTTTGGGACAGTAGAGCTAAACAAGACCTTTGGGTAAGAAAAAAATGGCCCTTAAGAGAAAATATGGAGCTTGGAAAGCACAATATAGTCCACAATTCATTTGTAGCTCTTGACAAAATTATCCTTCCACCATTACATATAAAACTGGGCATCATGAAACAGTTTATAAAATCACTAGATAAAGACGGTAACTCTTTTTTTTCATTTGCCTAAAATTTCTCAGCTCACTATGGAAGAAATTAACATTTTCCAGCACACTTTTCCCGGTCTGGGATACCCAATTTTAATTCCGAACTTGCAATAAATTTTAGTAAAATTTCGCTTTTGCATTTAAAGCTTAAATTAAGGAATTCAAAATATCTAAAACATTCGTCTGTGAATTCCGTTGTCAGCCGATTATTTCTCATTTTACTACAGATTTTGCACGTGCCGGAAAGGGTTAAAGCCGGTATTTTTTATGGCCCCCAAATCAGACAACTTACGAAAGGTACTTAATTTAGAAATTCTATGATTGAGTTACAACTAAAGGCTTGGACAGCTTTCGTCTCTCTGATGCAGAATTTTCTCGGAAATAAAAAATCTGAAAATTCTATTGAACTTGTAGAAGACCTTATGCTACAATTAAAAAATATGGGGTGCAATATGAGCATTAAACTCCATTTCCTTCATAGTCACATTGACAGGTTTCCGGAAAATTAGGATATATGAGCGAAGAGCAGGGAGAGAGTATGCATTAGGACTTACGCGTCATGAAACAGCGCTTTTAGGATTTCTGGGATACGAATATGATGTCTGAGCAGTAGCTGCTGGTCAGGGGGTGCTGCATCAATTTATTCACATCACTAAAAGTGTATGGTAATGTCAGTTTTCTTTAATCAAAGAAATTTGTCAAATAAATAAGATGAAAGATTCTGTTAAATTTTAGTGGTGTGAAATATCTGATGCAGCAATCCCTGAGGGGCCGCTACTGTGTCTGAGTATTGTTCGTCTCTGATACATCATTTTTCAAAGTCTACACATCGGAAAACAGCTTTGAAACGAAGTTTTTTAGAACTGAATGATTAATTATATTTTTCAGTAAAGTTTTTCTTGGTAAATGCATGTTTTTTCTGTTTAATAATGAAACTCAGAAATTAGAGCTGATTAAAATATTTTAATTATATTTTTGAAAATAGCATATCATATGTAGTCAGCAACAGCTAAAATTTTTCCGGCAACAGATGTACTGTACTCTAGTGTTATCTAATATCCAAATAATATGACTTCATATTCAATATGATGTATCACGATGGCAACCTAGATTAATTAGCCATAATGTGATATCATTAAACTAAATACATATGATAGAATTTAATAGAAGGGAGAGATATTTTATTAATATATTTTTAAGATTGGATTCGATTTTTATAAAACTCGAAATATATTGACAAAATTCTTCATCGATTACATAAATTAAATTTCAAATAATTCGGTTGAGCAGTTTTCGCGCTGTTGTATGTGGATAGATGACAACCACCGGCGCTATATATTAAAATAATTACGAAAGTATCTATAAAAGTGACACATACCAAAATTAAAAATTAAGAGTGTTTAAAAGCCACATTATAAAATATAATCACTTTTTTTTTTAACAGCCCGTAAACTATGCACATCTGTAATGTATGGGAATAGTTATGAGTAATGAAAACATTTTTTTAAGATTTTCATTCATGATATTTCCTTATAACAACAACAACAACAACAACAACAACAACAACAATAATAATAATAATAATAATAATAAAATGTAATTTAACAAGTTACAACGACCATTTAAAGAATGATGTTTTCAAAGACTAAAATTTTAGATTTATAAATAAATTTTGTAAATTAATCGCTTAACATTAGTGAGGGTTAGTTTCCACTAACGTCAAAACCGTGACCGCAAAACTGCTATATTTATATTATATTTGCACCAGGGCTCGAAAAATCTACATGCCCGACATCAGTGTTGTTAGACGGCGACTTTTTAAAAATTTGATTGGCACCACTTTTATTAAAGGATAAAATTCCTCTTGATTAATATGTCATTAAACGAAACGTAATTTTACCAATCCAAAGAAGTGGTGCCAATCTGAATTTTTAAAAAGTCGCCGTCTAACAACACTGATGTCGGGCATGTAGATTATTCGAGCCCTGATTTGCACCATGAATTGAAAAAAAATACATTTTGTATCATACTTTTCTTGCAAATGTTGTCAACGCATATGTAAAACATTTTTCCTTTTAAAGATAGGTGGGAAAGTTTAAATTTTCTTAATTTTCTATCTCACAAATAACCGAAATTGGCACATGTTAAGGGATTGCGGTATTTAAACAACAACAATAATAATAAACATCATTTTATAATGATCGAAACGTGGCTTACTTTAAAAAACAGTCATATTACGTCCATGGATTAAACATTAATATTCTTGTATCAATCATAAACAAATTTTAAATTAAATTTCAATTTTACAATTTTCGATGTTGCAAATTTTAAAACTTTTAAACGTCGCACATTTTTAATTTTTACACCGTCCTATAGGGAAAAAAGTACTTTTAAATGCAATTAATTTGAAAGCTGTATCTCAATTTCTTTTTGAATTATTAATTTTTTTGCAGTTTTTTAATAATTTTGTAATTATGGCAACAGAAGTATTCCATTTCTGTTAAATGTAAAGGGTAAATAGTACCTTGTTCTTTACAAAATAAAAATTGCTTTCGCAATAACTGATTCATATCTTACGTACGCCAGAGATTAAAGATGGATCAATCAGAAAGCGAATAAAATTCGGACTTCACACGGATTCAGATATGGCTCTGTTATTTCTACAGAGAAAGGGCAATTAATATTTTCTAAATGGTTAATAATAATTTAAACAATTTGCCACTTTTTCACGCACAATCCTTCATTTCGAAATGGTTCCATGCAAAAAATTAGTGATAGGTAGACTGAATGATTTTATTATTCAATGAATCATTCGGAGATGCACAAAAACATACTTTCCAACCTTTCTACATATTTTAAATCAATTATTACCGGAAATTCCGTAAGTAGAAAATAGTGAAGCTTCGAATGCTACATCGGAGTGGTGAAGCTCCTACTGTGATCAGTGTCGGAAAATCCTCTTACAATTTAGTAAATTTAAATACCGTAATTTCGGGTGTATAAGCCGCAGATCAAACAATTCTTTTTTGACCCAGAATTTTTTAAGAAACAAATATAACTAGTTAGATCGCCGTAAATATTTGTCTTCAACCACTAAATAAGATTTCTGGGTCCAAAAAGAATTGTTTGATCCGCGGCTTATACACCCGAAATTACGGTATTTTTTATTTATTTATGCTGAATTTCGGTTATAATAATGTCAAAAAATAGACATTCATTTTTACCATTGGGAGTTTATCTTGGAGGTAATCAAGCAGTGCATTTCCGTCATGTTATTATAACCTAAATGGCATCCCGTACGGACTTGCAACTTTGACTTCCCTTTTGTCAGCAAATTCACATTCACACCTGACAATGTTAAAAGTATTTTCATATTTGTTTAATTGGAGACTGATGCAAAACAAATTCCTCTTAAGAGATTTCTGGTCAAAATTTCTTAATAAAACCGTCGGCCAAAATGACAACTCTGCTCCTGACAGTGCCAAAGAAAGATTACAATACCACAGCAAACTTTCACAGTTAAATACGATTATGAAATTTCCCCACATTCGTGAAAGAAATTTTGCTTGAGTTGATTATGGCATTTAACCCCCTGAACTCGAGAGGTGATTCTCACATTCCATTAGTATTGTCAGGTACCTCTCGTAAATCGGAACGCCAAGTGCTTTTCATACTATTAGTATCATACAGTTTATTTTGCCATATTTTATCACAGATCATTCGGCCACTAGTGAAGATGACGAAAAGTTTGTTTAAAATATTGATGTGCAGAACATTTGGAGTACCCATTTACGCGGCACATCAGTAAGAAACATGCACTCACCTGTTGAGTGCAAAGGGTTAAATAAGATTAAATTATCCCTCATATTTACTAGTTGAAGTTTGTCCAGATTGTAACCAGACACTGTTGATCAAATGTATAAAACAATCATCATGTTGTGTCAACCTGCACGGTTACTACACTCAGAACTGGAAGGCACTACACGATATGTCTTCTGTTTTTTATTTATGACGCCATTAGATTTAACTGCTTTTCATTGCCTATAACAACTTTGAACATGGAAAATTTCCAGTTAATAACGAACAACCACATCCAAAAATTAATTCATTTAAAATTTTAAATTACTAGGGAGTTTTCATTTCTTGCTGAAATGTTTCCCTCTTTATGACTTATAGCCCGGCAGGATGGCCGCGTTGTGTTTTGACTTCCCAAAATCGCGCACTTTTTTTATGGTTTTTACTTTTTCACCTATAAATATAAATTATAATCATCACCTTATTTAGACGGAGACAATTTTTAAAAATTCTGTGATAAAATCAGTTTAAGATTATTTTTTAAAAGAAAGGGTGACAGTTGTAAAAACCATACATATTCTTGGGTCTATCAGGTCCGGCACCCGTTTTCTCGGATTAACTCACTCAAAAATTAGTGAAAATATCCGCGCACCTAAACATTCCAAATCCATCCCGGAAATTTCGGAACACTTTGTTTAATAATCGCAATAGACAAATGTGTTAATAAAGCAAAAACTAATATTCAAAATTTCTGGTATGAATTTGGAATTTCCGAATTAAAAAAGATATTCCTGAAAGCAAGCTTCGGATGCAAAATTCAACATGGATAACATCTCCACAAATGTTCCACCGTTGGTTATCCCTCTTTCAATTGTCTAAGGCGAATTATAAAAGAAATTAAAAATATTCACAGAATTTCTATAATATATTTTTATTAATTAATGTTTCTTTATTCTCTATAGCAGTCAGAAATTAAAATAAAGGAAAACATTTATTTTTCTTAAAAAAAAATAGCGGCATTCGAAAAAAATGAAAAACGTTAACGCTAAGAATAACTCACAGAGAAGGCTGTTAAAATAAAGATAAAAACTTCAAATACTTTAACTTAATCTTTTTCTCTTGCTTTGTGATTTCTTTATCGAAACGTTCAGATTGTTCAGAAGTTTTAAAACCCCATGAGCTTTTATGTTGTTTCGATATTTACATAAATCTAGTGAAGTGTAATACGGTTTTAAGTTAGCTAACATATGTTATCGCAAAATATGTTTGAGCCTTTTCCTAATGTCTAAAATCTATGAAATACTTCTACAACTAAATATCGATTTTTATTTTAAGTGCTTCCAAGAAAGTTTTTAGGAAAAAGATTCTAGAGAGTTAAACTGAATAAAGTGTCTTTATTTTACGATTTCACTTGATGGTAATTTAAGAAATGTTTACCGTATACTAACATTGACATAACATTAAATAGTATAAATATTTTTATATGAATTTTAAGTTAAATAAACTTTTTTAGAGTTTTGTTGAAAATAAATTTTCGGTTGTGTATATGTTCATTTCTGTACGTGGGGGTTTCACAAAAGACAGGCATATATTTTCATATTCGATTTGCATCACTATTTTTTAGAAAATATATATTTCCCAGTAAATCTCTCTCTATGAAATGTTCTCAAAGCGTATATAAAAGATTTTAGTTTTGAAAATGTAGTGCGAGGTAACATTAATATACATATGTATATATATATATTCCCCTTCAATTAAAACTTTGCGATATGCGGAATATATTCCAAAATTTCTCATAACTAATAAACTATCAAATTTTTGAGTACAGATGCTTACTAAAATTAATATTTATTTTGTTTAATCGCAAATATTTGCAATTAACACTAAAAAGGCAGCCAGGATGTGAGGCAACCAGAGGCAACCAAATGAACTTCCGGCTTTTTAAAAATCAAACAATTATACATCAAACCAAGAATTTATATTATGAGTTGGGTTGACAGACTATTTGGCCTCTTTTTTAAATCCTAAATTTTAGATTTACACCTGAAACTCTTATGTTGTTGTTTTCTTTATTTAATGAGAGACGTTTCTTTCAGAGTTCCTGATGATAATTCCTAATTTCCAAATTGAAAACCTAGGCCATTCTGACGACTCAGATAATGAGTGGAAATATAAATTGCTCAATTGGCTACTATATGTAACACAAAGCAAATATTTAACTAAAAAAATTTCTGGTTCAAAGTATTTTTTTTTAAGGTGACATGTATGAATGAATGTTACCACTGATGTTTTATAAAATAAAGTTAAATACCTAAAACGGAAGGGTGGGGGTTGGGGAGTAAATAGAAAATCTAAATAGTTTTAAAGAAAAATTGTGGTATAAAATATTTTAAAAAAATAGTTAAACTTTCACCAGACTATAGAGTAAACTGAATCAATCCTGCATATTCCTATATAGTGATATTAAAAAATCGTTGTTGAAAACTATAATTTATTTATTATTTAACGTCATTCGAAAACTATTAAGTCTATCGTATAATGTTATTTCATTACATTTCTACATTTTTTTAAAAATTCATATTTCTTCATTGGCAACAATTTTTAGAAATGTTAAAATACCCACAGTTCACATTAAGGTGATAACAACGGGAGTTTTACTATCTTAAAAAAGTTGTGCCAAATCTAATTAAAAAAAATAGACGTGAAAATTTGTTAAACGACAGAATTTTCCAGCACATTTAATATCATCAAACAAAGAATATAATGTAACATTAATATAATTTTTATATTCTTTAAAAATATTTTCATAGAATACTTTTCTTTTCATTTTTTCCAAATGAAACCATTGCATTCTTGCTAGAGAAAAATTAAGAATATATATTTCGAAATGCAACAAATATGTTTCGGAATATGCAAGAAAATGACATAATCCATACACGAGAGAATTAAGACTGGCAACTCACATCTGATAGTTCATTTGTTGTGTTCTTATTTTCTTCTCAATCCCCAATGGAGAAGAAACGATAAAAGCGAGCATTATCATCTAAATAAATACAATGCTGTTTCATATTATGGCTGGAATTTGTAGATTAAGGTATAATGATCTTACGAGAAAGATCTTGATTCACCTGCAATTCTATGAGTTTTTATTTTCAAAAAATTCTATTTTAGCGATTAAAAATGTGTTAACCCTTAAATGTATAGTGATGCATATTTGCACAAGTTTTTATTTAACTCTTATTATTGCTCTATTTAACTCTTGTTTTTATTTAATTATATTTATAAAGTATTATTTCTGCAAAACTTACAAAACTATGCTATTAAATAAAATTAAAAATCTATCTTAAATTTTTTTATGTCGAATCCTTAATATAAGTTTAAAAACTCAATACTACAAGAATAATTCCCGCTTTTATGAATTAAGGTTTACAAAATAAAAATGCATATAAAATAAGGTGTTTGGATTCATATACAGGGTGAGTCATAAATATCGAAACATTAGGCTATCTCCTTAAATATTGCCCCTAGACCCATACTTCCAATTGCAAAATTTCATTTAAAAAGGTGAAATTTTTGATAAGATTAGTTGGAATTTCATGGGGGATCGATTTGAAAAATTACTAAAATTAAATTTTTATACGGCCCCCATAGGGCAAAATTCCCAATTAGGAAATTATTCCTTATCCATTCGTAAATTGAACAGAAAAATTTCACCTCCATATCTGAAAACCTCAAAGAGATATTAAAATCCAAATTTCGTGACTTACACCACTTAACCTTGCCTGAAAACGAAGAGTTTTTTACTCATTTCGGAAGCAAGTGAGGGGTCTACCACAAATTGTCTGTTATTAAAAGTCGATTTAAATCAGTACCTCTTATTTGGATATAAAAAAGCAGCGTATTGATTTAAAGCTAAACTTTTGGTTTCAAAATGTGTTGGCATTTCGCACTGGATGTCTGCATGTGTCGAAATATCTAGGTCCCGTCCCAAATCGACCCAGAGGAAAAAAGTTCGGCCCGGCCTGGAAAAATCTTAAAATCATAGCCCTGACCGGCCTGGTTTAAATTAAAGCCCGGCTCAGTCATGAATTTCTACATAGCTTTTCTTTTTTACTTCGGTATGGTTAAAAATTGTGTAGTATGGAGGAGCTCAATTTGGGGGAGGAGAAAATTTAATTTTCGTAATTTTTCAAATAGAGCCCCCCATGGAGTTGCAACTTATCAAAAATTTCACCTTTTTCTATGAATTTTTGCAATTGGAAGTATGGGTCTAGTGGCAATATTTAAGGAGATAGCCTATTGTTTCGATTTTTATGACTCACCCTGTAATTAATAAAATATTTACTAATTCTAACTGTTTTAGTTATGATAGTAATTTTCCCTTGCATTGCGGAACAAAATAAAAAATCATGCTTGAGCCCTTTATGTTTAAGTCTTCTAGTACATGTAACACACAGTATGTAATGCCAAAATGACACCAGAATTCTGGTATTCCTTTAACCCTTAACTGGAAACGTGTCGTCTGTGATATGGCTGCTTCTACATCAGTGGGGTAGCCATGTTTAGGGGCTCAAATGCTCTGGATAACAAAAACATTTTAGAGTTTTCTACGCCTTAATGCATTTAGGAACAGTCTCTAATTAGATAAAGCTAAGAGAACTTTACAAAATTACAGGTAACCAGAGCATTTGGATGCTGACCCTAGCTACGCTACTGATGCAGAGGCAAACATCTCACAGACGATACGTTTCCTGTTCAGTGTTAACATTCGTGATTTTAATATTCACGAGTTTTGATTATTTTCGTAATAGAAAAGGCAAAACATTTCAACATTCGCACCATTTAAAAAAAAAATCTTTTTCATGGGCGCTGACTACGTTTTCAAGAAAATTATAATAAAAAATGCATTTTTTTAAAATCATGATGCGAAAAGAATATAAAAACAGTCGCCTGTGGCAGATTTACGGTTGCGATTTTCACAGACGCGAAAACTTAATCGTCGCTAATCTTTACAAATCTTTGTTGACATATTTTAATGAAAACTTACTGCAGTTTTGAGCTACACAATAAGATAAGAAATTCTAGGATGTGAATATTCTCTAATAAAGAAATTATTCTTTAAACATATAAAATTAATTTGTAAGTAAATTTCTTACCTGTATCAATCTTCTTATCACTAATGCTATAAAAAAAATTTATTATTATTCGTGATTAAACAAAATGAATAAATAATCAGGAACACGTCTTCAGCAGCTCCATACATTAAAGAATTAAGGAAATTACATATTTAATCGTTATGCTGCATTTTAGCAACTGTATAATTTTACGTCTTACATCTTTTAAAAATATAAACCAGAAGAGAAAAAGAAAAAAACTGTCATGAAAGTTTTTTTCTGTTTTCTTAACCTTCCTACCCTGAATGGGTCTAATCGACCCATATCTATAATTTGTTTTATACGATTCGCACCGGAACTTTTTTCATAAAGAAAGTTAAATAATAGATTCCCAGAAATAAGCCAATTAAATATATTAAAATGTTTTAAATAACAATTCTGGTGTGAAATGTTTTTATCAAGATTGAGTAAAATATGAACAGGGTAGGAAGGTTAAATGTTCGTTGTTTAGTTTCTGTGATCACGTGATTCACATATGCATCGCTGCAGGAGTCCTTGATAATATTGTATTTGTTTAAAAAATGTCTTTTCAGTTGATGTTGAAACTTCTAAATTACGTCTTGAGTGATATATTACGTAATTTGATTCTTCTCCGATTTGAAATGTTTATGGTTAAATAATCAATGTCACGTTTTAAATGAATTAACTGATTTATGAATCGTTTGAGGGTGATTACTGATTTTCAACAATCTTTAAAAAATTTTCACGTATATAAATGTTGTTAAAAAATTAAATTGGTGTAAAGGGAGTCTAACAGATAGCAAAACTAAACAAAATACAAGGTTGTTTAATATAGCCCTTTTGATATAATAACTACATATTAACATTATACGTCCAGTGTAAAAATGAACGATTAAAAATTCAAAAATGATGACTACACATGGACTCAAATTATAACAAATATCAAAGAATCAAATTTTATCTAACACCAAACTTTTTTATCTGCATCACACTTTCTATTATAATGTTCTCGCTTTGGATTTGCTTGTTCATTTCTTTATGTTACACATTCTTCTTATCTCACATTTGCAAATATTGCACCTTTAATGGCAAATATAAATTTTAAAAGAAATGTGAGCTCACTTCAAACCACTTTTGAAGGCATTCGAAAGGAAAAATAAAATTTTTTTGCTCATATATTATAAATAAAACAATTATTTCTCTAACATACTGCACATAACATTCTCATAACATAACTGCTCATATATTAAAAAAACAACAAAAAATATACTTATAACATAGTAGAACTCGGTTTATGGATTTAATTGAAAAACATTAGACGACAAGAAAACCAATGAAAAAACAATAAAATATTTAACGAAAAAAGATAATTGCATAGGAAAAAGAAATAAAGAACAGAAGGAAATGTAAATCTCTTTTAATTTTTTGTTGCCAGATATTTTATTTTTTTTTTCCTTGATGAAACGATTGCAATTTCGAGTAGCTTCAAAACATATTCAACATTCATTTTGAAAAATATATTTTTATTTAGAATAAGGATAATTTTTTACTATGTATCTAATGAAATATTCTTTGTAAAAAAGTATTTGCTCTTTTTACAGAGAATAAACATAGAAATACAAATATGAAATCCAGGAATATATGATATGTTTTATATTATTCCATTAACCATATTCAATAATTTTATACATTGAGCAATTAACTGATATACAGTGGCGGTCAAAAGTTTCCAGTCTGCAACTTTTTTAAAATTAATATGTAAGTATACCCATAGAAGAGGAATCTAAAAGTGATACTTATGTGTTTTATTGCTACAATAATTAGGAACTTATTTATGGAATAGCATAAAAACATCAATAAATTTAATTGACTAAATTAAGTACAAAGGAAAACGCATGTTCTCAAAAGTTTCCGGCTACCTTCGCAAGTTTGGGAAAACATAGTATTATAATAGAAAATAATAGTACATTTGCATTTAGTATTTTATCGCCATAATTTTAGTACCGTAATTTCGGGTGTATAAGCCGCGGATCAAACAATTCTTTTTCGACCCAGAATTTTTTAAGAAAGAAATGTAACTACTTAGATCGACGTAAATATTTGTCTTCAATCACTGAATAAGATTTCTGGGTCCAAAAAGAATTGTTTGATCCGCGGCTTATACACCCGAAATTACGGTAATAAGTATTGCGGCGCAGCAAATTGACTTTGATTCAATCAACGGTTCAAAATCATCTATGGATCGTTTTTTCCAGATTTCTTGCAGTTTTTTGAAAAATTCGGCTAAATTGAATATTTATAGTGACGCACACATTTGCCAAGTTCTTTTCAAAGATTTTCCATTGTATTCATGTCGGACGTTTGGGCTGGCCATTCTAAAAGCGTTTTTTTTTTTTTTTTTGCGGAAAAAACTGCTTGACGGGCTTGCATACATTATTTGAATCGTTATCATGTTGAAATTAATACTAATGTTGAAACTAACGAACCGACATATTTGCAGAAAGTACTCCTCACAGCATAACGTGGCCACTGTCATACTTCATTGTAGGAATAATATATGTGAAAATCATATATTTTACTGTTAATTCATCGGACAAAATTTGGCAACAACTATATACATTAAATTTCAGATTATTCGGTTGGGTAGTTTCTCCTGCGTTATACGTGGATGAGCGAATAACAATACACTGTTTCACGTTAACTTTGAACCATGTGGTGTAACTTTCCGCCACATACCGTAATTTCCGGAGTATAATCCATGGATCAAACAATTCTGTTTCAACAAAGAAAATTTATTTAGTAATTGAAGCCAAATATATACTGCGATCTAAAAAGTTAACAACTTTATTTTAGAAATTTCCTAGGTCAAAACAGATTGTTTGATTCGTGGATTATACGTCAGAAGTTGCGGTACTTATTTTAAATACTAGTATATAACCCCCCGTCAGAAATGACGGAATTGTGACCTGCGTTTAATTTTTATAAGATTTCCTACAAAAAACAGAAGGAAGATTTTATTATTGAAGAGTTTTTATTGTAGAAAAGCATATTTTAAAAATAGTAATACAAATTATAAGATTTTTTTAAACTTGCTATTCAATTTTTGAAAAAGTTAAACAATTGGGCTAAACAAATAACTATATTTATTACAAAAATAATAATAATTAGCAAAGCAAAACACAATTTCTGATTTCACAAAACATTATATTTAAATATTGATTTTTTGTTTAAATTTTAAAATGAATTACTTTATAAAAAGCAATGACACGGAAGCGATTATAGTCATGTATATAGGAAGAATAAAATGTAGATTCCCAGTTCATCAATTAATGAAGCTTTATGCTTTGTTTTTAAATATGGGTTTGTCGCCAACTACCAGCAGTTAATATAACTAAAGAACTTTTTGATAAAATTGTAGTCTTATATCGAAAATACGTTGAAGCAAGAGGCATTAATTTAGATCAAAGTCAATTTTTAAAAACTTCAGCTATGTAACTTTAAAAATTCATTCCGTATTTCATTATATCATGTAACTTTAAAAATTCATTCCGTTCCGAAAATGAAAATCGTTATTATTTTTTTGTAAAATTTTAATTTGATTACACCAATTTTTCAAAGCTTAGCTTATATCCATTTGAAATGTGCTTGACTTGTAAACGAAATTTATATTTCTTATCAAATGCCATTAAAATGTAAGAGATATACAATCATGTATTACATATACTAATTTTATCAAAGCAGATAAAATTTTTATTTTTAGTATAGCAATTTTTAATATAACTTTGAAAAGTAAGCAAAATGATAATTTAATAATAAATACCAATAAGGTTACGTTAGGGAAAAATGATCGCTGGCTGCCGTGCCCAGTTAGCTTAAACGGTAAAGCATTCGCCCAGTAAACCTTCTTGATCTTGGTTCGATTCCCGGTCTGGGCAATTGATACAATACAGTTTGATTGTGTTAAAATAATAGTATACAGGGTTCGCACATCTCTACCACTAAATTTTTACAGTAATTTCAATGTATTTTACTGCAGAAAAATATTGCGAAAACTGCAAATCGAGGAAATGGTTGCGAAATCTGTTCTTAAACTTAATTATAAATTTTCTCATCATTAATAGTGGTGCCAGAGTCCTTACAAAATATAAGGAGTGTGCGAACCCTGGTATATCTACATATCCATGGTTATATGTAATTCCTTTACCTGCGGTTTATTTTGTCGAGCTGGCTGAATGACTGACCAGATGTTGTGACCAATAAGGTTACCTGAGTGAAAAGTGCTCGCTGGTTGCCGTGCCCAGTAAGCTTAACACTAAAACCGCGGAGACGGGTCATTTTGACCCGTACTCACTGAAAAGATGACGATTTGAACCAGATAAGTCTTCTTAAAATAATTTATATATAGGCTGCACAAAAAATATTTAAATAAATAAGTTAAATAGATTTAAATAAAAATTCTGATGTGAATAATTTTTATGAAACTTGAGTAAAATTTCCCGCGGTTCTAGTGTTAAACGGTAAATCATTGGCCCTGTAAGCCAAGGGTCTGAGATCGATTCCCGGCCTGAGGAATTTTTCGCTGAGTTGGAAATATTCAGTTTGTATGATAAATTCTCATACTATACAAGACATTTCGAATAATAACTTTGCTCTAATTCGCGACAGATATTTAATGATTACCTAAAGTAGAAATTTTTCCTATCGAATTTCTGGTATGGAATCTGAATTTTTGATGGAAAAAAGAAATCCAGACAACCCAGATCTTAAAGAATTTTTTTTTCTTTGAAAATCTCATGCTTCAAAAACGGGTCAAGAGGAAATACTACATATATAATAGGGTTGCTAGATTTGAGTATTTTTTTTACTGAAAAATACTGAGCTCATACATGAAATTCAAAAGAAAATATTTTAATTTTTGTGATTAATGAGTTGTATGTTAATGTATAACGAAAACATAACTGTTCGGATATTGAGGTGTGAATTTCGAATTTCTGATTATAAAGGAAGACCAAATAATAAAGCCTTAAAACTTCCATAAAAATACAGAAGATGAATCAAATAACATGAACTTAATTTTAGAAAGAGTTTTTCTACAAGCAAACATCTTGATTAAATTATTACACACACACACACGTGTACATATATACGTGTGTTTATTCACATGTGTATATGTAATGTTCTCAGATATATAAATATAAATATATAAAGAAAATATAAAAGAGAGAATTTTTCTCTGAAATATTAGGGACAAAAACTTGTGAAATTTTCTTTTTTCTGACATTTTAAAAATCAATATACATTTACATTCCAAAGTTGATTGCTTAGAAGTCGTAAAATTTAAAATCAGTGAAAAGTCAAGAATTGAATTGTAAAATGGTTTTCTAGGAAAGAAAAATATTTTTAAAAGAATGTTGTAGCGGTAATTGCAGACGAGACAAAAAAACAAATCAATAGTGACGTCAGTTGGCTTCAGAAATTTTAGGTAAAAATTTTTCTTTAGATAAAAGTTATTTTTGTTTAGATAAAAAGTTATTTTCCTAAAGAAAAACAAAGCTGACTAAAACAAGGTAAACGAAATATTATGGAAGTATATTTCAACCAGCTTATCTTTCTTGTTTCACCTTTTTAGTAAAATTTACAATGTTTAAAATATTGAAACTGAGTTAAGGTTAAATATTAGAAAATTTAAAACATTTATAGATCCGCATAGATGCTAACTTGCACGTTCTTTTTCATAAAAAAAAGTTACTATACATTTTACCTTTTTATCTTTTTCATTCACATGGTTAAATACCTTCTGGAAATTCCGTAATTCCGAGAATCTGATTTTACACCAGAAAATCTCAACGATAAATTGTATTCATTTAAATATGGATTGTCTGTTATATAATAAAATATGTAATTCTATTTTAATTTTCTGGTATGCATTTAGAATACCCAAAATTAATGTGGAAAAAATTAAGAAATGTCATACTGCCATTTGGACTCACTGGGAGTGAAAGGGTTAAAACGCTCTCATTCGCCGATAACACGTGGTAAAATTTCAAATGTTTTTGGTACAAAGACTCCGCAGCGTTGATAGCTACACTTCTCTTGCGCTGAGTTAAAAATGTATTGTTTAACCTCTTCAGATCCGAATGTAAAATAATACTACAAATATTTATTAATTGGTGTTTTTCAAACAAAATGACATTGTAACTGTTAGAAAAAATATCTTTTCTAAATCTGATCAATTAGGCATTCAGTAATTCAAAAAAATTACCGTAATTTCGGGTGTATAAGCCGCGGATCAAACAATTCTTTTTGGACCCAGAAATCTTATTTAGTGATAGAAGACAAATATTTACGGCGATCTAACTAGTTATATTTGTTTCTTAAAAAATTCTGGGTCGAAAAAGAATTGTTTGATCTGCGGCTTATACACCCGAAATTACGGTAATCTAAGACTACCAACTCCCTGAAACGATTATTTTAATAGCTATTTACCTAAATTAACGAAACCACAAGTTTAAGAGCTTTAAACAAGTAAATAATCAAAAAATTCTAATTTCTAACGGAATTTTTATAATTCTTAACCCCTTTGTTCTCGCTTTCATGGTAGTCAAGTGCTGTGTTTTCTTATTCAGATTGTTCGATTTCCATCAATTTTATAAAATAGCTTAATCGGTTTTATTCTGATATCATTTTACATGTCATTAAATAAGGGGAATATTTATTTAAAAAAAAGCGGTGGCAATAGGCAATCTGAAATTTTAAACCGTAATTTAGCGCAACCGTTAAGAGGTTAATGTGTAATTGTGAGTGTGTTAACTTGTCCTTTAACTTGTTTCTATAACTCAAAAAACATAGCTTTCATATATTAAATTCTAATCTATTTTAAAATTCAATGTGAAAATTAGGCACCATTTGCTGGCATTTGTGATAATTGAATTACTGGGGCGTTTTGAATACTAGACAAGAGCTGTGGCAAAAATTGCGGCGATCGTAGGTACAATATTTTTCAAATTTTAGACAGTTACCTTAATTTCTATACCAATAATAACTGAGTTCTATATACTATAAACGTTCTCTGTGGGCGACCGGAAGCTTGCAAGGTAAATGTAAAAGTAGTCCATGTTATCAGTATTATATATTAATGTTCTTAATTATTATTACCTTAATGGCTTTTCTAATTAAGCTATAGGGAAGAGTTGTACAAAACAGGATAGACGGGTGAAACAGGTAAATGTAGATTCATTCTTGATTTATAGCTAACTATCAGCCAACACTTAAATGTACTTGTCGATCACCATAAATATATTTGTAGCTGAAGATACGCTACAGTGCGTGGTTTATTTTTAACCCGCGAGGACGCGCGCAGGGCCTAAAAGACCCGTATTACGTATGGTTTTTTACAATTGCAACCACTAATTTTTTTAAAGTAATCTTCAACTTATTTTATCGCAAATTTTGTAAGAATTGTCGCCGTATTTATAACGTTACTGTTATAATTTGATTTTAATGGTGGCGAAGTAAAAACCATTCATACCCTTGTAAGCGCGCGTTCTCCCGGGTTAAGGGAGGGATTTCTTATGACTTACTCTTAACCCCTTAAGGGCACCGGTATATTATATATACAACTTAATTTTATTTCCCTTACGCCACTTTGGCACCGGAATTTGAGTATTAAGATTTGCTTTTTGCAATGTACGCGAAAAACAGCTTTTATTTTCTATCATATAAATTTGTTTGTGAATTCCGGTGTCAATCAATCATTTGAACATTTTAAGAACGTACGTGCTTTGCCCCTCAAGGGGTTAAAAGTTGTTTAGTTTGATTCTAGGTTTTACGCATATAACCTCCTGGTGTCGCTTGTAGGAGACACTAAAGAAACCCTTTACATTAATACGTTAAATTAATGTAAAGAAACCCTTTACATTAATTTAACTCCTTCTAGAATTGTTAAAATTACTTTTTGACTTTCCTTAATAAATGTGTGCCTATCATACGCATTAATATATGGAACAATTCGTCTTTCGAAATGTTTTATAAAAATTTTAATCTGGTTTTTGTGGTCCGATACATATCTCCGAAACAATAAGGTAAATCATTATTTTGTCAGCACATTAAATAAATGGAACTAATAAGATAGAGGAACTGGCATATCCTTAACCTTCCTACCCTGTTGAAAATCACTCAAACTTGATTAAAACCGTTTGACACCAGAAATTTTTTTTAAGATATTTTACCTATTTATTTAACTTTGTTCTCTGAATCTTTTATTTAACTTAGTGTATAAAGAAATTTCTCGTTCAAATCGAATAAAATAGATAACAGACATGGGTCGATTCGACCCATTCAGGGTAGGAAGGTTAAAGCAGTGAAGCTTCAACTGCAAACCACTTTCGCAGTTATTCATTACTGACGCATCAGTCAGTAAACTTAAGTAGAAAGTTGTTCATAATTCAAGCACCTTATTCATTGAAAATTTCTTCGTTTTGCGCCCTAACAGATCTTTGAAAAATGTTCCTTTCGAAGTATTCTGCTAATGATTTCCATGATTTTTATGCACTAAGATTTAATGGATATACTCAGTTTAAATTTTATAATTTTTGTTCATATATATTTCATATCCTATTTTATTATTTTATGTAAGTTTGTTTTATTAATTTATTATTTTTATTAATGAAAACTACTCAGCTTCTGTGGAAGGGAATTAAATAAAGCATTAATTTTATTTGCAAACTGTATCCTGCCTCAATCCTAATTTTCCTATTATTTTCACAAAACTTTGGATTATAAGCACCCCCCCCCAAATTTAAAACCATTAGAACTTACTACCGGCTAAAAGGGGGCACTTTAAAGTACTTTAGGCACTTTATAATACCTTATAATTCTAAAATAATCTTATTAAAGTGAAAACGTTACTTTTTATTTTGTTATATATTAAAAAGTAACAGTATTTTTTAATTTAAATTTATAAAATTAAATAGTCTAAAATTATTGATTGAAAAAATAATGGTACCAACTAAGATATATTTATATATTATGCTTATTGCATTTTAATATATAACTTTGTAATCTGAGGCATAATAACTTGTGTTAAAGAGCTACTTCAAATTGAAAATACATGTTACAAAATGTATTTTAAAATAAAATAATTTACCATAACTTATAAATATCCTGTTAAAGCTCAAATCCATATAAATAGAATATATAATCTATAACAAGAATTTTTTTCTTAAATATTAATGAAACAAGAGACAACTCTCTTGATGAGTGTTGTTGTCCCAGACTCATTTTTGGTTTGTTATAGGAATGGATGTATTACGTCAAAAGACTTCATTATTCAATTTAAAGGAAATGTTTTCCAATTTTCAATTATCAAGTTTTCTAGTACTTTCCCTGTAAAGAATTCTTTTAAGTTCTTTTAATCTTTCTTGGGCATTCAGCTAACGCTAAAAGAATCAAGTTAATCTACCTTGCGAGAGAGGGCAATGCAATTCTCTTATGCTTCCCTCTACACACAACACATCGACATCAGATCTTTGATGTCTTCCACAGGGCTCCCAAATGGTCCGCGAACTGAACACCAATATATTTTCACAGAAAATTTTATAGTAGCTTCGAACAGTATTTGTACTAAAACTAACCTCCGAAGGCGATTTCTGCGCAGTTTGCAAGAAAAATATAAAAAGAAAATATTTCTAAGAAAATATTGATGTTCAGTTGGCGGACCATTTGGGAGCCCTGTGTTCATGGCACCTCTAAATTCATATTAGTACTAACAAGAGGTGGGGAAAGTTATTTTTTCCAATACTCAGCGATCTGTAACAATTTGCGAAATTGGAGATTTATTTAAAGCTGCAGAGCAACAAATACTGCAATCAAAGGATTTGAGGGAACAGTGATTTTTTCCTAGAACAAAAATGCACTTTGCCCCTTCAAACATGACAGAGCAGTGGCGTACACAGGGTGGGTGGCCAGGTGATCTGAACACTGGTATTTTTTAAAGTTCTGTTCGCTTTATCTAATTAGAAAAATTTCTGCTATGAATCAAGGAGAAGAAAACCTTACAGTATCGCTGTTTTTGGAACCTCACCCTGATTACGCTACTGCAGAGAAACACATGACTGTTAGAGATAACACTTTTCGGTCTATAGAGCCACAGGTTTGCACAACTGCATTGACAAATATTCCTGAACCATCATTGGATAAAAGAACTCAAACTTTCACGTCAATTAGTTTGGAATCACACATCCAGTAGTTAACTCTTCACGGCGAGCTGAATTCAACTGCTTCCGCAAGCAGCAATTGACATCACAATATTAGAAGTGGCTAGGGATTCATAATATGACCTCTTTAGAATACATTGGTAAAATCTAAAACTTCTGTAATCTAGCAGCCCGAATTTCCCATTTCGCATAAAATCCCTTACCCAGCAATGCTTTCGAAATGAAAAAGAAGCTAATAAAGGAAAAAAAATGTTATTTTGAACTCTTCGCTTTATAAGTTAAAGCTGGAAATGAATATTATTCTCTTGAACTGTGACATACGCAGCATACGTCGTGATATTTTAATCATTTCGAAAATGACGTGCGCAACATACGTACCTTCAAATCCCTTAAAATCCCTTCCCCATCTGTTTATTATTATTTTATTTATTTATTTATTTATTTATTTATTTTAAACATTAAGAATTTTCGCCAAAAAGTTTTAACTTTTTTTTTTTTTGCTTAAGCAAATGATTGATTTACATAAATAATTTAAAAGCAAATTACCAATTACATTTTTGTGGTGCGCAAATAAAATTATCAAATGAAATTTTCCGAATGAGGCAACATTTGTGGCTACTGACATACATTAGCTAACAGCACTAGAGTGCAAGGGGTTAATGAAAAATAGGCAAAACCCTTGTACAGTGTTGCCAGTTGGCTAATTTTTTTAAGTAAGATTTCTTGATTGAATTTTTTGAAACGGTAAAATTCCCTTTGTTTTCGCCTTTATTAATCCGTCTTTAAATAAAGCGCATTTTAGCATTACAAATAAGTGGTGCCAATCAAGAATCTGAATTTGAAAAAAGTAGCCCATCTGGCAACACTGCCCTTGTAAAAGGAAAAAAGGAAGATTCGTATAAAGTAAAAAATAAATAAATAAGAGTGAATAGAGAAATAATTAAAAAAATATTTGTAGGTACATCACCAGATGATGAACAAGATAAAACATGCATATTTTGCAATGAACTTACTCGAACTCTAAATCAAAATAATAATAATAATAATAATAAAAATATAATACTTGTAATGCTACGAAGTACACGAAGCAGAAGAATATGGTGACTAATTCATTTGTAATTTTTGCAGTCATAAATAGTCTGAGATTTTCAATATAATGAAGGTACAAACAATGAAAAAAAATTACACAAATTATTTTTAATACATGGAAGAATATATGTGCAATATAATTTGTTAAAAGGAAAATTAAATTGTTTATTTTTTAAAACTTAAAACAAGAATGTTTGATCAAAATAAGATTTCTGTTAGTTTGAAATTCATATCCGGTTTTGACCAACAAGTGGGATAAGACCGGATTTTTGCGTATGTTTGAAACGAGTTATTTTTTTTATCAAATCCTTTATATTTTTTATCGAAAGAATATATTTTATTATATCCAAAGATATATTTAATATTAAATATGATGTTTATAATGTTCCTCCTTTCACTGCATTTGAGAATAATAAACATTTATAGTACCCGAATTGCCCCACCTTTTCTTAATGTAAAAGTACAGAAATTATGAAACGCATAAAATATTTGACCACTGAAATTTAGCAGCAAAAGCTACCGTCGGTGGTTTGTTTATGATTGTGAGTTGTATCGCGATACCATGCAGGGCTCGAAAAATCTACATGCCCGACATCAGTGTTGTTAGACGGCGACTTTTTAAAAATTTGATTGGCACCACTTTTATTAAAGGATAAAATTCCTCTTGATTAATATGTCATTACACGAAACGTAATTTTACCAATCCAAAGAAGTGGTGCCAATCTGAATTTTTAAAAAGTCGCCGTCTAACAACACTGATGTCGGGCATGTAGATTTTTCGAGCCCTGATACCATGTCAAACTATCCAATATCTACGCAGTTTCCAATGTTCTATTTTCTTTAATTTCAAATATATTGATTGACATCACTTTTTTTAGTTTTAAAATTTGCCTTATTTATCTTTATTTAGTTATAAATAATTTAAGGTGAAAATAAGCGGAATTGTACCATTCAAAAAAATGTTGAAATCAAGAAATCTGAAAGTAAAAAAAAAATAGGTCTTTAGCAATACTGTTTTTTCATTGCATAGTTTGACACGGTACCGACAATATATATGATTTTAAGTTTCAATGATATGATTTTATATATGTATATATTCTAAACAGTACATTTCTGTAATATTATGTGGTAGACGGCAGGTGCTGGGTTCGAACCCAATCGCGGCTGTCGGCCTAACCGTTCGGAGTTTTCGTGGTTTTCTTCGAACCTTGCGTAAATACGGATTAGGTTCCTTTAGAAAGTCCCCCACAAAGGGCACACCCCCCTGGTCCTATATCCCATTAGTGTAGATAATCGGACGACAAAAATAATCTAAACTAAACTAAACTGTAATATTATGTTTCCTAATTTTACTTAAAATATCAACTCTTTACATAGCATAAAACTCAAAATAATCTGTAAAAATACCTATGATAAATTCCTTAATAAACAGTTTTTTGTACGATAAATAAATATGATTTTTTTCATGAATCCTTTATTTTTTGACAGTTTTCTCAACGCTAAATATTTTTAGAAGGTTTTTTTTTTTTAACTTCTAGCAATCAATAAAAAATTCTTTTCATGGAAGGAACTAAAAATTTCAAATGTCACTGAAAAATTTTGTTTGTTGAATATATATTTATATACCAAACATTATAATTCAAGCAAAGACTCGCTCGTTTTCCAAGTTTTTTTCTACTTCCATATAAAAACACTTACGTTTTTGAAATCTTTGGTTAAAGAGGATAAGCATAAACAGAAAATGACTTCTTGCCATGTCATTTGCAGTTCTGTATACTTATGAATATGAAGATCGTCTTAAAGAAAGTGTTTGTTTAACGATGTGATATCTTATAAAATGCTTAGTATGATAACTTACTCTATAAATATTAATCATATAGAAAATGCCAACAAAAGGTTCGTTTTCGAAAGAAATATGAAGAAATGAAATAAATATCTCATTTAAAGTAAAACATTTAAAGCGACATATCTAATGATGAAAAATATATTTTGCTTAATATGGATATTTATAATGAAATACAACTGATTGAAAATGTATAATCAACATGTTAATAGACAGCAAAATTTGCATTGTTTAAAATTTAACATTCCCTTTTTCAAAATATTCTGTTTGCTGTTATCAATTTTAAAAAAAAAATTCTTTTGACCATTGAAGTGCAATTGTATATATATATATATATACAGGGTGATTCAAAATTTTTTTTACAATAAAAGAGGGGTGATAGTACATATCAAGACAAACAATATTACATAGGAGACGAAGGGTCCAAAAAGTTTTCCAAAGGAGATAACCGCCATTAAAGTTTAGGGACCAAAATTTCAAATAAACATAAAAAACGGAAAAATTGGTCGATTGATTTGCGGTTTTCACTAAAATTATTCTTTATGTCGGCATTTTCTTGAAATTAAATTATAAAGATAAATTTGAAAAAATGCCGATAGAGGGCGCTTTAGACTTTGGAGTAACGAACAACTATTTTTTGCCGGTGTTTTTTGCATCTCATTAAATGTTTTCGTAAGCTTAGACTCAAACTTAAATTTTGAGCTCAAAATCTGAATAGTGGGGAGCGGTTAAGTAACACAAACTGAGCTGTGTTCAGAGGGTTCAAATTTCAAATGATTATAAAAAATGGAAAAAATGTCAATTGATTTGCAGTTTTCATTAAAACTATTCTTTATTTAGGTATTTTCGTGAAAATAAATTAGAAAGGTAAATTTCAAAAAATGCCGATAGTGGGAGCTTTAGACTTTGGAGTAACGAACAACTCTTTTTTGGCGTTATTTTTTGCATCTTATTAAATGCTTTCGTAAGCTTAGATTGGAACTTAAATTTTGAGCTCAAAATCTGAATAGCTGGGAGTGGTTAAGTAGACAAACTTAGCTGTGTTCAGAGGATTTAAATCTCAAATGATTGTAAAACACTGAAAAATTGGTCGATTCGTTTGCGGTTTTCGGTAAAACTAATTTTTAAATCTGCAATTTCTTGAAAATAAATTTTAAAGATAAATTCCACAAAATGCCGATAGATGGCGCCTTAGACTTTGGAGTAGCGTACAACTGTTTTTAACAGTTATTTTTTTAAATCTCATAAATAAATGCATAGACTTAAATTTTGGGCTCAAATTCTGAATCGTTGGGAGTGTTTAAGTAGTGAAAAATTGAATTGTGTTCAAGGAGGAAGGAGGGTTAATTTTCAACTCCTGAACACAATTCAGTTTGCCCTTCTTAACCCCTCATAACGATTCAGAATTTGAGCTCAGAATTTAAGTTTAAATCTAAGTTTCCGAAAACACTTAAAAAACCTTTGCAAGCATTTAATTAGAACCAAAAAATAATGGTTAAAATGAATTGTTGGTTACTCTGAAGTTTAAGGCACCCTCTGACGGAATTTTTTGAAATTTGTCTTTAAAATTTATTTTTAACCTTCCTACCCTATTCAAATTTTACTAAATCTTGATAAAAACATTTCACACCTGAATTGTTATTTAAAACATTTTAATACATTTAATTGACTTATTTCTCTGAATCTTTTATTTAACTTTCTTTAAGAAAAATGTTTTGGTTCGAATCGTATGAAACAAATTATAGTTATGGGTCGATTAGACCCATTCAGGGTAGGAAGGTTAAGAAAATACTGACTTAGAGAATAATTTTATTTTAAACCGCAAACGAATCGACCAATTTTTCCATTTTTTATAATTATTTTAAATTTGAACATCCCCCTCCCCCTTAAACACAGTGTTGTGCTACTTAACCACTCCCTATTATTCAGACTTTGAGCTCAAAATTTAAGTTTAAGTCTAAGCTTCCGAAAACAATTAATGAGTTGCAAAAAGTAACAGCAAAAAATAGTTGTTCGTTACTCCAAAGTCTAAAGCGCCCTCTATCGACATTTTTTGAAATTTATCTTTAAAATTTATTTTTAAGAAAACACCAACATAAAGAATAGTTTTAGTAAAAATCACAAATCAATGAACAAATTTTTCCGTTTTTTTAAATCATTTGAAATCTGAACCCTCTGAACACAGTTCAATTTGTGCTATTTAACTACTCCCAGCTTTCAGATTTTGAGCTTAAAATTTAAGTTTGAGTTTATGCTTACGAAAACATTTAATGAGATGCAAAAAATAGTTGTTCTTTACTCCAAAGTCTAGAGCGCCCTCTATTGGCATTTTTTGAAATTTATCTTTATAATTTGATTTCAAGAAAATAACGGCATAAAGAATAATTTTAGTGAAAACCGCAAATCAATCGACCAATTTTTCCGTTTTTTATGTTTATTTGAAATTTTGGTCCCTAAACTTTAACCCGCGATTAGTCGCCACTTTTTTCACAACGTCATTAATCGCGCGCGGTCTTTTCGCCGCTGGCCCCCCGCATATCAAATATGTAAAATAAGAAATATGTTTCACCTAATATACGAAAATAACATTACAACTAAGATATAAATTTGCAGTTTTCTTAAATTATGCATTTTATTCATGAGATCTGGAGTAATTGGAAAAAGTAAAAATGAACTCGCATTGGTGACTTTTACGTAGACTTTTTAGCCAATTTCAACTTTGTTTCTAAAAAACTACCTGAAAGAAAAACAGAGGTCTCCTGTTACTTCACTAAGGTGCTCGAGAAAGCTTCAAAGTCAGCTACATGGTAGATCTCCGCTGTATTTGTAATGTTATATAAGTTAGGAGAAGATAAGTTATACGGGCGGCGAAAAGACCGACACGCGACTACTGACGGATTAATGGCGGCTATCTCCTTTGGAAAACGTTTTGGACCCTTGGTCTCCTAATTAATATTGTTTGTCTTGATGTGTACTATCACCCCTCTTTTATTGCAAAAAAAAATTTAGAATCACCCTGTATATATATATATATATATATTAATTGCTAAATACCACATTGTTACCAGAATTAACCCCTTGAAGGGCCCCGGTATATGTTATATACCACTTAATTTTAATTCCCAAATGCCGCATTCACACTAAAATTTAAGAAACAACTTTTTTTCATATGATATACTGGAAGAGAAGCTATTATTTTGTTTCATATAAAATTGTTTATAAATACCGGTGTCAATCAATCATTTTAACATTTTAGTAGCAGAAGTGCTTTGCCCCTCAAGGAGTTAAAAAGTTAAATTTTGATTTGCATAAAGTAAGCGGAGAAATGATTTTGTTTATTTAACCTTTTGAGAGGCAAAGCACTAATATTCATGAAATTCTGAAATGGCTGGTTGACACCAGAATTTAAAAACATATTTATTTCAAAATAGATAAATGTTTTTCGTTACGTGCTTGATAAAATTCAAATTTTCATTTCAAAATTCTTGTGTCAATGTGTCATTTTTTCAAATAAAATTAAGTGGTATACATTTTATACCACCGCCCTTCAAGGGGTTAATATAAGTCTGTTCATAAATTCCAGTGTCAACTACTTTTTTTTTACATTTTAGCAGCAAATGAGCTTTACCCTGAAAAGGTTGAAATACGTTATGTTTTTTTACAATTTATTTGACAGTTTTATACATTCCGTTTTATACATAGGTTATGTGTAAATGCTTTATATTATGGTTTTCCGCAACTACTATGTGAAAAAAATTAAGTGCTAATAAAAATTTAAATAGTGGCTTACAAATAGAGTAAGCGCTTGGGACTGTGACAATGCATATTTTCATATAGATAAATCATCAACTGATTTCTCTTATTAGTAAAGTAATTTTCAGCTTATACTGCGAAAATCTATATCCTAACACATTTTGATTTGAATGAAGTGCGATTGTTGTGTAAAACTGGATTTACTATTGCATCGTTTTGCTTGTCATTAACCCATTAACGCCCAGCGTCCTCTTTTGAGGACGGTTACAAAAACAGCAAGAAAGCGGTTTTCCCACCAGTAAAGAGGAAGATAAATATATACCTTCTTTCACGATACAGAATCCTCGATAAATTCAGATAAAAGTTAATTTGATTTTAAAAGTGGTGGGAAATACAAAATTTAAATTTAAGCGAAGAAAATAATGCGGGCGCTAATGGGTTAAATAAGTTGAGTATTTTTTTACAAAAAAAAAAAAAAAAAAAAAAAAAAAAAAAAAAAAAGAGGCAATCTGAATTTTTAAACCGTAACTTAATGCGTAGTTTAGAGGTTAGTTATGTAATACCACATCAGTATCTGTGATAAACATCTGGTCATAAAAAAGCCACCATTCAGTGTGCAGAGAGGCGATTGCAAAAGTCAAGTGTTAGACAATTAAACTAAATTTTCATGAATACTTTTGCAATTATGAAACTAAATTAAAGTTTTTTTTCTGATCTACTGTATGTGCTCTATTTATGTGGTTTTATCGTAAAAAAAAACAAAGTTTTAAACTGATTTAATTAATTTTTTAAGTTTCGTTTCACACTATTCTTTAACAAATAATTTTAATTCTATTCTCCTTCAGAAAAGGTCTTTTTTATTAACATTACAACCGCCATGAAAGGTCATTATGACCCATGTAACTTCAGAATAGTTAATTCGAACTAGAAATTTTTGCATAAGATACATTACATGTAAATTGATTAAAAATATGTCAAATAAATAAGTTAAGTAATTTTAAATAAAATCACTGATGAGTAATGCTTTTTATAAAACTGAATCTAAAGCTATAAAATTACCGGCAGTTCTAATTTTAAGAATACAATAAAAGTTAACATCATTAGTTTTGCGTTCTAACAAATCATTTCAAAACTTTTTAGCATCAAGGAGATATCTCAATATGTCACGTTCTATATATTTCATTTAATAATGGAGACTTTGATTGACATTATGACTGAACCGATAGTTATGTTACAACAAAACCAGATGATTTTCTCAAACCATATTGTGCTTAAAAAATCTTTCAAAGGGTATTATTATTGTAAATAAAACATTAACATTTTTCAAATAATTTTTCAATAAAAACAACTATTGCCACACTAACCATAGAAAATTAGAGCTCATTTTTTGACATTTTACTAAATAAGTTTTTCACTCGTAAAATGAGAATGGTTGGCTGAATTTTAATAAATATAATCCCAAAAACTTTCGTTACACTCCAAGTGGCATAAGCCAGGAAGAAATAACACATTTTCCTCCAATTCTACTACACATTTCAGGGGTACGAAGCACATATACTTGCGATATACTGATACCGTTTGTACTGAATTTCAACCATTCTAATATTTTAAAAGGTCGAGTTAATTAGCGGTTTTATTAACCTATAAAATTTGAATGAAAACCCCATAATTCTCCGAAGTCTCACCATAAATGTATGATCAAGGTTTATGTCAATCGTTTATTATAAAGTTGTAAAATTGTCGAATATATGTAATACCGAATAATATACTTTAATTATTTTATTATATACTATTTTTATTGCATTGTTTGAAACGCATAAAAACAAAGACAGTGGCTTGGCTAAATGGGGATTTAAATTCTTAATATACTACTAATTTTGTGAAGCTTTGTTCGTTTTACTTAATCGGAGATTTTTCGGCTGTCATAGCTGCCAACTTTCAACTTATCTTCCGTAATACCTGGATTAGTTTGATCCAGGTTAACGTCATTTCAAACCAGAAAATATATTTCATAAATCTGTATTTATTTAATTTCAAAAGTATTAGTAAAACATACTTAATTTCATTTCTTTGAAAAATTTCTCGTTCGAAACTCATTAAACCAGGGTCAAATTAACGCACGTATTACGGATAATCTATGTCAGGTTGGCACCTATGGGCTGTTAATAAAGCAGAAAAAAGATTAGAATATTACTAATACCCAGGGCATTTGGATCACCAATGCCAAGGATTAAAATGCGAGATGGAAATCAATCAATTCAGGGTTCGCACATTTTTATCACTTAAATCTTACAGCATTCTCAAAATGTGTTTCGGCAGAAAAATATTGCAAAAAATTTCGAATAAAGATGGTGGTTGTTGATTGTGTTTGTTAAAAACTAAATACAAATTTTCTTATCATTAATAGTGGTGCCAGAGTCCTTAAAAAAATATAATGCGTGTGCGAACCCTGCAATTATATTTTATATTTTTCTTACAGTAACATTTAATTGGGTTTCCAAACAATTTAATTTTTGGTCAACTCCTTGGAAGAGGTTGTGTTTCAAAACAAAAGTACTGTTGTATTATACAATTAAAATCTTATCAGGATATGATGACATTTTTCAGTAATTTATGCATTTTTTATTTTAGATGAAATAAAAAGAAGACTCCAAATTCTGTACTCACTTTTGGGAACAAGCTTTAACACTGCGAATGTAAGTTAATATTCTTTTATAATTTTTATAAAAATGCATTATTACATTAACATCAAAAACCAAATAGACGAGTTTTGGGGTATTGTAATATTTATATTGATAAGTGCAACACATTACTTTTTTTTGTTACTACAATTTCCGAATAGTTTTTTCTGCCTTATTTAATCCTAGAATTCTGCGAACATTATTATCGAAAAATGATGGTAACAATAAAGAAGTGTGGTTGACAGCTAGATGTATAGTATTCAGTAGTTGTCAATATGTGACCCACATGATACCATTAAAATTTTATAGTAATTATTCTTTAACTGATCAATGACCCTCTCTTTTAGACCCTCAACTATTTTTAAGGAAAAAATATGGTGTAATACGACAGGTCAGAGTTTGACACTCCTATTGCAGACAGTACAATTTAAGCAGTAGAATTTTATAAAAAAAAATAAATATATATTAATGTTCTTTCATTTAATTTGTTATTTTTTTCTTCAGTTACATAAAAATCAATAAATAGGTGATAATTTATTGATTACCGTAATTTCGGGTGTATAAGCCGCTTATCAAACAATTCTTTTTGGACCCAGAAATCTTATTTAGTGATTGAAGACAAATATTTACGGCGATCTAACAAGTTACATTTATTTCCTAAAAAATTCTGGGTCGAAAAAAAATTATTTGATCTGCGGCTTATACACCCGAAATTACAATAGTTAACTATTTTGAATAATTGTGCGTACCTTCATGAATTCTTTTGACCCAAAAAGCATACCTTAATACGTTACACCTTAAATATTTAAGGAGTTTTAAATTCATACCGTGAATTTCAAAAGAATTTTTGCATTATGTTTTAGGTTAATGCCTCTCATTGATTAAATAAAGTGTAATATAATATTCTTTAATTCCGGTAAGAATTCGAAATTTCAGAAAGAAAATTCCACACTGGCAGCTTTGAACTCGTTTAACAATTCTATTCGAATTAGTATTTCAAAATGTCTCTTTCTATTTTTCCTTATGTAAGCTAGTCGTTCTATAGCATGGAGTAATAGCATCACTCGTAACAGTGTGGTATTTTTAACTTCATAAATTTATTCCACTTATCTGCTTAGGATTCTGCATAGTGTTTTGTTTGAATCGTACCACAATTTCCAAACATTTTTCTTCGTAGTATATTTCTCTTTAACTTTTGTACTCTTACATCGATTCTGACTCGAAAATATCTTTGTGAAATCCTTATTGAGAAACAATAATAAAGAAAAAAAATTTGCCTTATTTACCGTAATTTCGGGTGTATAAGCCGCAGATCAAACAATTTTTTTTCGACACAGAATTTTTTAAGAAACAAATATAACTAGTTAAATTGCTGTAAATATTTGTCTACAATCACTAAATAAGATTTCTGGGTCCAAAACGAATTGTTTGATCCGCGGCTTATACACCCGAAATTACGGTATTTTTTATTTATTTAATGAGAAAGCAATTTAATATTTTGTCTGAGATTTAAAAGGCGAGCCTGCACTGCACAGTAGGGTGGGCCGAAAAAAACTTTTTTTCGATTTTCGATAATGGCGGTGCGGAAAAGTGGCCACTGGTGGCACTCAGTTCATACAAAAAAAATAGAGATTTTTTGGACATTTCCATACCCTGCCGCAAACGGCTTGAAATTTTGCAAAAATGCTCATTTTTGAACTTTTTTCGAAAAAAATTTAAAAATGTTAAATTAAATTTATTTTGGTTGTATTTACTTGAAAAGGCATATTTAATGCACAAATGTTAAAATAAGATCTGATTATGCATTATTTAATACCTATGTGTATTATAACTTAGCCTATTTTTATAGCTTTTTTGCGTATAACAGGCAAAACTTGTATTTGTTTGAATCGATCGTTAGTTTCGCTCTTATTTATGCCTCTTGGTCTTCTTTATATTTTTCTATGTGTAAAGGTCATATATTTGGGAAACGGACAGCAGTATACTTTAAAAAGAAATCTGGAAGGTGAGAAGGGGTTGAAGCAAGACTCTAAGCGAGCGCAATGACTCGTCGTAATACTGAGAGAGTGAAGGACGAAATCGATGAGAGCCAAAATGCGTTAAAAGATTCTTATTATTTCTCCATGCTCAGTTACCTGCGATATCTGTTCAGTGTGAACGTGAAACCTTTTTCTAGTGATATACTGTGCTTTTTGGATCGTTTAATGTTCCATTATAGTGTTTTTTGCGTTTTATTACGACGAGCTTAGAAATGGCTAGTATGAAGGACTATGATAATGTAAAGGCACGTGATAGCGTGAAAAGTAACCTTTAGGAGGCATCATGCATATTGAAAGTATTGTAATTGCCAACTTATGCTGATAGTCATGCGCCACTACTACTGATTGCTTCACTATGTAGAAGATGTGACAGCAGAGGATACGAATCTCGTCATCGATAAAATGCTCTGCCTTCTTTCGGTCATGTGGTAAAAACGTTGAGAGTTTAACTACCGTAATTTCGGGTGTATAAGCCGCGGCTCAAACAATTCTTTTTGGACCCAGAAATCTTATTTAGTAATTGAAGACAAATATTTACGGCGATCTAACTAGTTATATTTGTTTCTTCAAAAATTCTGGGTCGAAAAAGAATTGTTTGATCTGCGGCTTATACACCCGAAATTACGGTATCTGCCACATATGTCTAGGTTCGTCCGCGTAACCTTGCCTTTTCCTTACAGAAAACTACATGGGTGCATAAACTCGTTTCACGTACCTGAGCGAGATATTTTAACGCTTCATCAGGATTTAAACTACTAACGCATGAATGTAAAGTTCTGCAAGCAGTTGTGATCCATCTCGATTTCACAGTTGGTCAAGGTTATCTGTTTCCCATTTCTTAACACTAGAACGGCGGGAAATTTTACGCAACTTTCATAAAATACATTTAAAACCAGAAAAATAATTTGAAATTATCTAGTTTATTTACTTTACTCATTTCTTTGCAACTGAAATATGACTCATTTCTTGAAGATTTTTCTGGTGAGAATCAACAATTAGTCCAGTGGTCGGTGTCAAATTGACACCTTCCCGCCGTTCTAGTGTTAAGGACATACTCCGGTTGAAGCTGCCAGAGCCTGATTACTAACGGGGCACTCCCTCACCAGAAAAAATTTATAGAATTTTCTTCTTCTTTAAACGCCCTTTTCATACAAGATTACTGTCATGAATAAGGAAAAATTCTTTATTTCTTTTTCCTGGTGGGAGAGTGCCCCGTTAGTAATCAGGCCCTGGAAGCTGCTGCATAAATATCAAATAAGTACTTTTGATCGATACTTAGATCTTAAGTATTTCCCATTTCTGATATCCATGAAACAGCAATAGTCTCGAACAAAGTAACACGTAGATTTTTCACATCCCAATAGTTTAGCACCGATTGGCTTGGCAAAGGTCTTAGGTCCCGTGGTTTCACCATTAAGTTTTGAGAGTAGATGTCGAAGTGGAATATCGTTCGTATGAAGAATACATATCAAATGTTGCAGTTCTCTTCCTAGTTTTTTTTAAGACAGGCAATGACACCATTGCGTTATCCTGTTTTAACAAAGGTGCCATCACACCCAAGTGATGTAAGTTGAGAAAAGTCTAACTTATGGTGACTTGGAAGATTATATAATGATTGTACTATTTCTTTTCCATGACAAGAACGAAGTATCAAGTGACCCTAGTATTTCTAACCAGGTTGAAACAACACGGTGATGTGCTCCTCTCCTTTCTATCGATAGTGCCGCTTGTTCTTTTTTCCTACTTTTATCCTTTCTACCATAAAAAATATGCTTTTAATTTTCCTTCTTTTAAGAACTTTTTCTGCCTGTATCTTCTTTCCAAGTTTCTATTTCTCTCTTCTGACTTTGTTTTTATCGATGACGAGATTCGTATCCTCTACTGTCACGACTTCTACATGGTGAAGCAATCAGTAGTAGAGGCGCATGACTATCAGCATAAGTTGGCAATTGCAATATTTTCAATATGCATGATGCCTCCTAAAGTCTACTTTTTACACTATCACGTGCCGTTACATTACCATAGTCCTTCATACTAGCCATTTCTAAGCTCGTCGTAATAAAACGCACAAAACACTATAATGGTACATTAAACGATCCAAAAAAGCACTGTATCTCACTAGAAAAAGTTTTCACGTTCACATTGAACAAATATCGCAGGTAACTGAGCATGGAAAAAAATTAAGAATCCTTTATCGCATTTTGGCTCTCATCTATTTCGTTTTTCACTCTCTCAGTATTACGACGAGTCATTGCGCTCGCTTAGAGTCCTGCTTCAACCCCTTCTCACCTTCCAGATTTATTTTTAAAGTAGACTGCTGTCCGTTGCCCAAATATATGCCCTTTGACACATAGAAAGAATATAAAGAAGACCAAGGGACATAAATAAAAGAGAAACTAACGATCGATTCACACAAATACAACTTTTGCCTGTTATACGCAAATAAGCTATAAAAATAGGCTAAGTTATAATACACATAGTTATTAAATAATGCATGATTAGATCTTATTTAAACATTTGGTACATTAAATATGCTTTTTCAAGTAAATACAACCAGAATAAATTTAATTTAACATTTTTAATTTTTTTTCGAAAAAGTTCAAAAATGAGCATTTTAGCAAAACTTCAAGCCGTTTGCGGCAAAGTAAGGAAATGTCCAAAAAATCTCAAATTTTTTGTATGAGTTGAGTGCCACCAGTGGCCACTTTCCCGCACCCGCCACTATTGAAAATCGAAAAAAAGTTTTTTTCGGCCCACCCTATTGCACAGTTCTGAGGATCCTCCCTTGACATAACCTGATATCGGAAGTTTTTATTTCAAATATACTACTCCCTCTGTCCCAAATTAGTTGCGACATTTGGATACTTTTGTACTGATTATTGATAATAATGATTTTATGGTTTTGAATGAACATTTTTCAGATACTTCAGGATGATATGCTATCAACCAATAACATTTACTTACCAAACATTCCCTCCATCTTTTCTTAAATCAGTATCTAAATTAATACAAGGTTTGCGCTCTCTTAAGCCACGCCCAGTTTTTAAGTTTTCTCCCATCAGTAATCACACAGAACTATCTTCTATCTAATGGATCGGGATTTCATTAGGAAGAAAATAATTTTTGGCTGATATAATGGCTGCGGAATCCTTGGGAAATGGCACATGGGTTAAAAGCGTGCGAACCCTGCAAATTTTCTTCGAAAATTTTGTCGGAAAAAAATGTTCTTTTTGAAGAAATTAAAAAATGAGAATAAAAATACCAAGTTGTAATAATTTTTATCATAAATAAAACAAAATTTAAATCATATTTAAAGAATTTTTTGCACATAATATAGCTTCGGGATTACATACCAGGTTTCGCGGAAGAAGATTTTGACGACAAGATTTTCCTTGTTGAGATGGGTTATTTTGTACGAGTTGCCTCCACCTGACATCATTATGTTTTCCATACACGTTTGTAGGGTTAAAAAAACATTATCAAGCTTTTCTACTTCTATGTTTTCAAAAGCAACTTTAACAGTATCAATTAAATTGTCAATATTGTTTACAGGCATCTGATGTTGCAACGATTGTATTGCGTTAAAAAAACCCAGATCAAGCACATTTAAATCTGGACTATTTGGAGGTTGACACTGTAATTGTAAATTCCACCCATCTTTTAAGCATTCTTTTGTGATACTAGGATCATTTTCTGACAAACGGGGCTTGGCATTGTCCTGTTGAATGTATATGGGACTCGATTTTTCGCTAATTGGAAACTTTTCACGTATTGCCGGCAAAACTTTTTCTATAATCATTTTTCGGGTTTCTTCCTTATTAACACATTCGACAACTTTTGTCACAACAGTTCCTTTTGCACGATTTTTAGAATTTCTTTTGGCATTTTCAGAATAAACAAAAGGCCATATTCCAATTTTTCCATCAAACATTTCGTTTCTATTTAGATCCCATCTTGGCCTTGCTACCGCTGTCATAAACATTACTTTGGTAAGAAATCTTTTGCTTTTGCAATGCCTCAAAGGTTCGATTTCATCCAGAGTGATGTAAAACGAATTACTAGTTTTCGTAATGTAAAACCATTTTTCATCGATATGTATACGATCCAACATTTCCGAAAAGTGTCCATTATTTTGAACATGTTGTAAACAAAATCGTATTCTGTCTAGCTTGTTTTTTTCTGTTAGACTGATGAAATACGCTTCAAAACGTTTCCATCTTTGACAATTCTGTGTAATGATGATTTAGGAATATCAACAGCACCCGATAAACTTCGCAATGTTTGTCTTCTTCTAAGTGGGACATCTTTGATTTTGTTCAGTTGCTGAGAAAAATCTTTTTCTTTTTTGTCCGCATTTACCAGTTTTTTGCGATTTTACATTGTAAATTTCGTTATCATTTATTTTTTATGTCTTTGCCAGGTTCCACAAACGGGAGATAGTACTACGATGAACATTAAATTTGATCGCAGCAGCATTTATAGCACCATGACTTAATCGATCATTCTTCAAACATTGGAGTAAAAATTGCAAAACAGAGTTGCGTCCTTTATCATTTAGTTCCTTCTTTACGGCAAGTTTTAAATTATTATTCATAATTACTGTCATCATCACATCACTTTTTATTCCAAACACTTCATATTCCACTTAACATCGCATGAAACAACAAACGTGATTCGTTATACTCATTGTAATTAAATTTTACTGGTGTATATGTATTAAACTGCATCGAAAGTTATTTATGACTCCGCCTACTTGAAATGTCGCAACTAATTTGGGACAAGATTTTCAACCTAAATGTCGCAACTAATTTGGGACAGAGGGAGTATTAATTACAGTTAAAAGCAAACACTTTCTATCCATACTCATCAGGTGTTAACCCTTTCCGGCGCAGTGTTACCACTCCGGCAACACCTAATTTTAATTCAAAACTTACAAACGGCACCAATAATATTTTAGTAAAATTTAACTTTTACAATGACAGCTTAAACCAAGGAATTCTTAATTTCTAAACAACTCTTTTTTAAATTCCGGTGTCAGTCAACAATTTCTCATTTTACGAACAGAATTTGTCCGCGCCGGAAAGGGTTAAAGGCTTAAGGTACCCCAGTGTAAGCATGCAGCTCACATTTTTAACAGCTGCCCTGGTTTGCCCGTAGTTCATTTCACGTACGGGCATCCATATTGCGATCATGATTTATTATTGTCACTGATAAATTTTTGGTTAAACTGTCGTTTGGTTGGTTTGGATAAATTGTCACCCTAAAATTTGTTTTGTTTAGTTTGAGCATTTTCTGATTCGATTAGGCAAAAATTTCTGTTCTGATAAACCGGTGATAAAAGATAAAAAAATTCAGTAAAAGACATGCAAAAATAGACATTATTTGAAAGTACTTTTAAAAATATTGATTAGTTAATTGATTAACAGTGTGACGATCAATCTAAGCGAAGACCAGCTGGAGAAGACAGACGCCGAGATCCGTAGCAAAGAGTTCATTTTCTTGTTTAATGTTCATTACTTCATTAATAAAATCTGGGAGCGTCGGAAGGCATGCACACGTTTAATTGTATTCTAAAATACTTGAATTAGTTAATTTTTCAAAGAACGTGTGTACACACAAACAATATTTTTGGCGCATTTTAAATTATGCCCAATAAAAAATTTCAAATACCACATTTACGGCTAAAAATGTATGAGAATTTTTCAGAAAGGAATCATAAAATGTTATGTCCATACCCATTGCTCACAAAAACAAGAAATGCAGCTGATTTTTTCAGGAAGCCTGATTTTGCAATTCCACTGTTTTATTTAAATTTTAATAAAAGACGTTGATTTGCAACTGGATTGGACAGTGCAAGAAAGTACAATTTTTAATAAACGATTTTAATCCTTAGCTCTTAGTGTTTCAGTGTTCCATTACATGGAAAAGACAAATCGATTTCCTAATATCACAGTGACACCATAATTCTGGTATAAATATTTTCTGTTTATAATTTTTGGTAAAAACATATTTTTCTCAATTTGAAATACATTTGTACTTAAATTCCTGTATCACTCAACCATTTCAACACCTTCACAACTAAAGTACTCTGCGTGGGAAACGGATGAATCATAGATTCAAACATCTGTTAATTATTCCGCAGTTTGACCAAAATTTGCATGGTGAAACGGGAAAAATATATAAGAAAATGTCTCTTGGTTGTCTGAGGCATGTTTTTGATTTCATTTTGCAATTTTTTGTTAAATAAAATTTCCGGTTGAAAACATGTTCATCTTGGATCAGACTCCGGAATAATTAAAAGACTTTGGCATCTATGGTTAAATGCAGGAGTTCAAAAATCTAGGCACCAGCAAGCAGTCCGTCACCACTAATTTTATTTTTAATATTGAGAGAGGGGAATAATATTTTGTATATATATATATTTTTTTTTTGCTGTAATCCTTTTAAATATTCAGTGAATAAATCTTTTAAATGTTAGTGGTGATATATTACCCGTTGGCTCCTAGATTCTTGCACCCCTTGTTAAATGCTTGAATTATTCTTTTAGAATTGTATATTTTACTTTTATATAAAGGACTCAACGCAAAAAAATAATATAGACCTTTAACTTTATTCAAATAGCACATTTTTGTAGTTTTCACCAGATTAATATTTTCTATATAAATATAGTAGTGGTGAAGAGCTTAGTTTATTTATTAAAAGTTAAATAAAAAGTGATGCAGAGTTATATCATTATGCTTTTAAGGGATAAATTATTCGTTTAAACATTGCTTATATGCAAATTACCTGATATATTTCCAGTCTTAACTATCAGATTATATTCTGTTTGTTTAAATTGTTAAAATCTGTTTGTTTGTTGCGCAAAAAATTTTAATTTTTATACATTTATGCTCCTTTTACTTGCAGATTTTTTTTCTTTTTTGACGGAGTCGGTTTCCACTTAGATATCGATTCCGAAAGTCAATGTATTCTTACAAAAAACACTGAAACTAAATTAAAAAAAATTAAACAAAATGTGTCTGGTTATAAATGTTATTATATGCCAACCAAAAAAGTTTGATAAGATTGAAACCCAAAGAGATATTCTAGTACAATAATGTCTTAGTTTAAGATTAAAGGGTAAACAAAAGTACTCGAGTAATTTTTGTATGACTAGCGTAGGTATCTCTGATTTCTTAACCTTTCTACCCTGAATGGGTCTAATCGACCCATAACTATAATTTGTTTTATACGATTCGAACCAAAACTTTTTTCATAAAAAAAGTTAAATAATAGATTCAGAGAAATAAGTCGATTAAATATATTAAAATATTTTGAATAACAATTCTGGTGTAAAATGTTTTTATCAAGATTGAGTAAAATTTGAACAGGTTAAAAGGTTAAGAGCCTACACTCATAATGTTGAGTCTGTGAGAAAGTGATTTTCACATTTCTCGTTGGCTTTAATTCTGTTAAAATTTTTCTAGTTTTCTGGATATCTAAGAAAGATCTCTAATGGGGTTAGTTTTTACTTTCTTTAGATTTCTTCTGCAATTTTTTATTAAATGTGACCACCTTCATTTTTGGAAACTGTTCGGAAAATATAATTAACTTTCTCAAATTAATCTGAACGAAATTTGATAAATGAAAAATTTTCCCGTTTAGGGGTCAACTTTAACTTTTCTATTTAAGAATATCATTTAAAAATTATAAAATTCAAATGAAAAAAATTGAAAGGAACACATTCATAGTTTTAACTTTAGTTAACACATTTCTTCGTGTGACTAACTTTATCTTTTAACCCAATAATGCATGAATTATTTTCTTCGTTAAAATACAAATTTTCCCTTTTCCCAACACTTTTAAAGCTAGAATAACTTTTATCTTAATTTATCGAGGAATTTGTTGCGAGAAAGAAAGTATTTATTTATCCTCCTTTTTACTGGTGTGAAAAGCGCTTACTTGAATTTTTTTTTAAACTATCCCAAAAATGGCTATCCGCAAGGCACTAATGGATTAAGTATCCTTTTCATACTATTTTCAGTCATTACAAACTCTAAAGCTTTAGGCCTATTTACCCGTTTCAGTATTTTTTGTATAATATTTTATTATTATTTGCTGTTTTATTGGTTAAAAAACAATTTATTCAACAGAAAATTTCTGCCTTAAATATTTTTCGTAGAAAGCTTTCTTCCCATTAAAATTGTGAAACACGCGTATGCGTACTTTTCCGTTTGCGGACTTTCAAAACTTTTTAAAACAGAACAATGGATTTACTTCTTATTCCTCAATGCTTCCTATTGGTTGAATGAAAGAATCCCGGCACTCTGCCAATCAGAACTGGCTTAGTCAGAGAGCTATTGTACAATTATTTCTTATAAATCCGCTTATTTTATTCTAAGGTCTAATAAAATATATATATATATAAAAATAACTTTGTTTTCGGTATCCAACAAATCAGCAGTATTAGAAAAAAAGAAAAAAATGGATAAAAAATTGTTGATCTTTCAAAAAAAAAAAAAAAAAGGGGGAGGATTGTGCTTGTCTGCAGTTTAATCATAAAAAAGAAGTCTTGAAATCTTGAATAGAAGTATTCGTTGGTAGATAGTTCTATGAGTTTATGCAGTATAAGTGAAATAGCTGATAATTGCTGATTTTCTAAACGTTTATTTCAGTTTCTTCCATTAATGAGAGATCTCTCACAAAATAACCCATAATAATCCGTTCTAAAATACTGATAATCAAAAATCGGAGAAACTTACACAACAAGTATGCGTTTAATTAGTCTGGTGTAATAAGCAAAAAATCCTCTGAGATTTTTATTACATGATGAAGTAAGAAATATTAAAGTTTTAGTATAATTTCCATTTAAAAATTTATCAAGGGAAAAAATTTTAATTGAAAAGCCTTAAACTTTACAAAAAAATATTTATAAGGATTTTAAAACATGTAATAATTCGTAAATGGCTTAACAAACACTTGTGATTAAAATAAATAAATTAAATATTTTTATCCTTAATACCTTATTTATGTAACGGAAATAATATTCAAATCGAAAATGAAAAATTAACTTTATAGTATCACACTTTAATGAAATGATAAAAGTCCCCTTGTTTTTGCATTAATTATTATGTCATTAAATAAGGTTAAAAAAAGGTGAATTTACTATTTTTAAAAAAATGTTGCTATTTAAAAAATCTGATTTTAAAAAAGTAACCCACTTATGACACTGCTTTCATATTGGTTAGTTTGACATGATACCGACGATGCAATATCAATGTCACCAATACAATCTCTTTACCGTTATTACAGCCTATTTCTATTTCACCCATATCCATAGATGCTAACATCTTGCGATTTTCTGAATCATAAAATTCTTTTAGTAAATTTTATCTTATTAAATCGTCGTACTTCGCCGATTAAATAAGGAAAAAATTTCTATTTAATTTTTCTGGTCCAAAAAAGCGAAAAACTTATGTAGTTAACCCCTTGAGGGGCAAAGCACTTATGTTCGTAAAATGTTCAAATGATTGATTGACACCGGGATTCACAAACAAATTTATATGAAAGAAAGCAAAAGCTGTTTTTCGCGTACATTATAAAAAGCAAATCTTAATACTAAAATTCCGGTGCCAATGTGGCATGAGGGAATTAAAATTAAGTGGTATATATAATATACCGGTGCCCTTCAAGGGGTTAAATCCATATCTATTATAAGGTATCTATACCTGTACCATATACAGGGTTCGTACGGGTACCGTTAGTTTTCCAGGTGAAATACCGGTATTATTTTATTTTTAAAAAAATCTGGTTCAATCACGCGAAATTTAGCCTTATTTAAAAAGAAATTTTCTGTAGGAAATTACTGGTATCATGGTTCGTACGGTTACCGTTATTTTTCATCTGATATACCACAATTTTTTTACAGAAAAATAAATCTAGTTCAAACAAGCGAAATTTCCCTTTATTTAAAGAGAGATCTTCTATAAGATAAAACTGGTGCCAAAAAATTTCCTGGTCATGAAATTCCAGTATCCGTACGAACACTGGGTATTGAAGTATTTCAAGGTCTTGAAATTCCAGGACCCGTACGAACCCTTGATATAGCGTTCATTGATTATCGATAACTCTTTTACAGAAAGTACACTCACAGTGCGAATAAAAATTCTAAGGACTGTACAAAATAAAAACTCTTTTGATAAATTTCAAATCACATTATTATAACATTATTATAATATGTATCATATTCTGTCTTTGTTGCACATTATTAAGTTTGGGTACAATACGGAACTGGTTTTATACCATTTATCATCCATCATAAATCTGAGTTCTAAATCTGAGAAAAAAATGTATTCCATTTTTATATTCGTCTTGCTAGACCTCCCCATAACTTTTTTTATACGGTTTACATCAGTACTTCTGTGCGGCCACCGCGAATATCCAATATATTTCTTCTACAGCCAGAGTTTTGTCTCACGGTTCTTGTGGGTGTTCGCATTATCTTGCTGATAAATCCATTTCTCTCCTACCAGACATGTTGCAAAAGGTGAAAGATGGTCAGAAAGAGCTTTTCGATAACCCGATGAAATAACTGTTCCTGGAAAAAATACGACTGGCTCAACACCGTTCAACGAAAAGTATCCCCATGTCACAACGTATCTACTACGTAAGTGATGTTTTGAAAAAAAAAATCTTTTTCCTTTTCTCAAATAATGTCAATAATATTTTTTGCCATTAGAACCACCTAAGTTCCATTTATTTTAATCGGAGTAAACTACCTGAATTAATTTGTAGACCTAAGTTATCAATTGTCTTGTAGACTGTCAACACTCTGTTTTGTGGCTACGCGGCAAAAATGTTTTACTTAATTTTGCGGTGTATTCGGAATTCCTAGATCGATTAATCGTATTGCAGTTTGTTTTTTTTTTGCACACTTTAACACTAGAACGCCGGGAAGGTGTCAATTTGACACCGATCACGGGACTAATTGTAGATTCGAACCAGAAAAATATTCAAGAAATCTATATATTAAAACGAAAGGCAGAAAAAGTAATCGTGGTTTAATTGCGTCTCTACGCATCGATACTTGGGCCGGTCTCTGAGAGTCTCCTCCTATTGGTTAATCGGAGGAGAGTAGTTACTGTCTGTAAGAGCATTTGCAAAGCGCGTTTGTAAATATGGGATAAGAACGCTGACACTGTTTAATGCAATGCTATAATAATTAATTTTTAACTTTACTCATCTTATAATGATTGGAATACATTGTTTTTTTCACTTTACGTAAGTTAATTAATTTATTTCCATCTGTATTCTTTTTTTGCAATGTTATTGCCGGCAATCTTAGGCTTAATTGTAGAGATGTTTCATATGAAATTGAAACATTCAATAAGTTAATGATTAAAGTGTTTATTTACGTTCTTGGCCGATAAATCATTTTCTATATTGTAATTTTCAAATTTATTTATTAGTATGTGTAAAAAAAAGGCTGGAAATCACATTGTTTTTTGTTTCGTGTTTTCGACGTATAGTTTGACTTCATGGATGTAAACAGATTCGCAAATCACTATTTATTTTTTGCTTCAGTTTCTTATTATACTCATGTCAAAAAACGGTGATTTTTTTCCCACTTATAATTTCATTTTTGAGCAAATTCATAACGTTTAGGAAGTATTTACATTACATCTCATAGTCTCGCCGAATAATAGAAAATTGCATATGAAATGAAAATAATCCCAGTTATAAACAGCTTTGTAAATCATTAATATTTCTTTAATGTTTCACTTTTTTTTGAGTACACTTTTTTAAAAAAGTGTTCCCGTGACAAAATTTGCTGAGTTTTTTTGGGGAGAAGGAGGAGGGAATATTTTGATAAAATTTGCTATTTTTTTTTTTTTTTTTTTTTTTTAATCGCTTGATCTTGATCTCTCAACAATGTTTTTTCAGAAATATGAAGATCATTATAATCAACAAAGAAAAATAAAATTATCAGAAGAGATCCCTCTTTTTGCATAGCTTTCAATCATGATAAAGCAGTCTTTATATACCATATTCATTGCTTGCTGGTTTTTTTTATGATTATTTGGCAAAATTTGCATTTTTTGTTGTACCTAGATGATTTGAAAATTACAATATAGAAAATGCTTTATCGGCCAAGAACGTAAATAAACACTTGGAAATAAAATAACTTATGTAAAGTGAAAAAACCAATGTATTTCAATCATTATAAGATAAGTAAACAAAAAAAATATAATTATCATAGCATTGCATTAAACAGTGATAGCAAAAATGCAGTCTCTCTGTGTTGTTTTCTCACAATCTGTTTACCAATATTTGCGTTTTTTGAAGTACCTAGACAAATTTAAAGTATTTTTTCAAGATCTTTTGACGAAATTCACATCTTTTCTGGTATCAGGAAAAAATTATTTGTTTTCTTAGGGATTTTCGGTGAAATTTGTCATTTTTTTCTCGCTATCTTTCGATGTAATTTGCCGTTTTATCAAATTTATGCTTTTTTCATGATTTTTTTTTTAAATTTGTCGTTTTTTTCGTTATTTTCAGAAATTTGTCATATTTTCGCTTTTTTTTCTTTGCAAAAATTACCTGTTTTGCGATCTTTTGATGAAATGTGCCTGTTTTTTTCATCTTTTGACAAAATGTGTTGTTTTCTCACAATCTGTTTACCAATATTTGCGTTTTTTGAAGTACCTAGACAAATTTAAAGTACTTTCAAGATCTTTTGACGAAATTCACATCTTTTATGGTACCAGGACAAATTTATTTGTTTTCTCAGGGATTTTCGGTGAATTTTGTCGTTTTTTTCTCGCTATCTTTCGATGTAATTTGCCGTTTTATCGAATTTATGCTTTTTTTGTTAAATTTGTCTTTTTTTTGTTATTTTCAGAAATTTATTATATTTTCGCTTTTTTTTCTTTGAAAAAAATTACCTGTTTTGCAATTTTTTCTTGAAATGTGCCTCTTTTTCATCTTTTGACAAAATGTGTTGTTTTCTCACAATCTGTTTACCAATATTTGCGTTTTTTGAAGTACCTAGACAAATTTAAAGTATTTTCAAGATCTTTTGACGAAATTCACATCTTTTATGGTACCAGGACAAAATTATTTGTTTTTTCGGGGTTTTTTGTTGAAATTTGTCATTTTTTTCTCACAATCTTTCGATGTAATTTGCTGTTTTATCGAATTTATCCTTTTTTCGTGATTTTTGTTTGCGAAATTCTTGTTCTTTGTTATTTTTTTTAGAAATTTGTCGGTTTTTTCCATTATTTTTAGCTAAATTTACCTATTTTTGCGATTACCTGGATAAATTGTATGTGCTTTTTGAGATCTTTGGGCGAAATTCACGTCTTTTATGATAACTGGACGAAATTAGTCATCTTGAGGTCTTTCGGTAAAGTTTATCGTTTTTCTCGAGTTCTTTCGATGAAAGTTGTCGTGTTGTCATGATTTTTCAATGTAAATTGCCGTTTATTGAAGATCTTTTTGCAAAATTTATCTTTTTTGTGATTATTTGATAAAATTTGCTTTTTTTTCAATCCTTTGACGAGAATTGTTGTTTACTCACAATCATTTGTCGAAATTTGTTGTTTTCTCACAATATTTTGAATTTTTTTTCATAATATGTTTACAAATTTGCCATTTTTTAGGGATTTTGTTTGTCAAAATTTGCCTTTTTTTTTAAATTTTTCATGAAAATTGCCATTTTTTTAGACGTTTTGGCAAAATTTTTATTTTTGTGCAATACTTTTGCGAAATTTGTTTTATTTGGGATATCTAGACAATTTTTTTTTGCAGTTTTTTGACAAATTTTTTAGAGATCTTTTGAAGAAATTTGTTGTTTTTTGCAATCTGTTGACGATATTTGCTGTTTTATTTTCCCACATCTATTTATAAAATTTCCGGGCAATGTTTTTTTTTTTTTTTGGGGGGGGGGGAGTATTTTGATGAAATTTTCTAATTTTTGTGATTATTTGCCAGAATTTGTGTTTTTTATGGTACCTAGACAAACTTTGGTACATAGCAAATGATTTCTAGCATTTTTTTAAAAAAACTTAAACAGTTGAAAAATAATCTGCAAAAATTTTCAAGTCTGTGACGTGTGTCGCAGCGTTGCACCAATTCTGCACCCGGGATCATGTCATGTTGGTGTTACGTTGGTAAATGGAAAAGCATATTGAAATTTTTAATAAATATTAATCTTTAAAAAAAAAATTTCTTTGAAAAATTTTTTATAGTGGCAAAATACTTTTTTTTCTTTGATTCTTTCATATTGTTGCTGTCAAGTTTTGATGGGTTTCACCTAGCCAGAATAAATATTATCATTAATTTTTTTAATATGTGAAATTTACATGTATTTTTGATTTATGAAAAGGTAATAGAAAAGTAGTTGAAAATGCAAATGTTTATTTGTTGAATGGGGTGGGTAATGTAACAACAAATTAACCACGGAGAGGATCATTGTTATAGTTGTTGCTAAATGGCAAACTATAAATTCAGTCTTATTTTGCTGCGAAGTAAGTGAAGTATGTATATTTTGTATGAAATGAGTGATGACAGTAATTTATGATTTATTCATGTTATGTACAATTTATTGGTGTTGTATTTGTAAATGAAAAATTATCAAATGAGAGAGATTCTAATTCTATGACAGCATGTTTGAATGTAACTCGGCCAATTGCGGGTCATTTGCCTGGATGTAAAATGCAGGTTGTTCTTTTATTTATTGAAATTTTTGCTGAAGATTAGTCGTTAAAAAATCCTTTAATAGCTGGAAAATACCTTTTTCTTTCTTCGGTGCCGTCAGGTTTTGACGGGTTCCATCTAGTAAGTTATATGTCAGTTGCAATGAAATGAGTTAAACAAATAAACTAAATAATTTCAAATTATTTTTCTAGTTTTAAATATATTTTATAAAACCTGCGTAAAACTGCCGGGCATTCTAGTGTTAAACCTAGTCGTTAGGAACATTCCCTTATTTGATTATTTTCCAGTTGATACTAACTTTAAAACTCTATATTCATCTCCGGATAATAAGGCTTTTGGTCTACTTCCAGTAGGTTTTTTTCATACTTTGCCTTTTAACCATAACAAAAAATGTTGATGATGGTTTTACATTTTCCTATCTTTTTTTAAATAGACTGGCAACTCATTCTTGACAATGAAAAAGATTTAACACCACTTTTTTCAGTCCGTGTAGTTTTGCTATTATTATATAATTAACAAACTTTTAATAAAAACATCAGAAAAATTTATATATAGAACAGTTTTTAACGTGCGAATGCATAATAATCAAAAGAAAAATTTTTATAAAAAATAATAATTGTGTCCTTAAAGTATTTACACATGCAAAATTTCACTTGTTTGAATAATTATTAGTATTTTACAATAAAAATATCACGAATATATTTTGTTAACTTTTGTATTAGTATTTTCACCTTGTGATCGACATTAAAATATGATTTATATTGTATGTTATATTTTTAAAAAAATTTACAGTTTTTACTCCCCTTAATCACATAACTGATTTGTCCGTCCATCGTACTTTCAAGAAGATACTTTATGTAAATCTTTAAGACACCATCGCATCTTTTAACACTAGAACCCGGAATTATAGTCAAGAATTTTAAAATATTTTGCACAAAAATTTGATTTAAAACAGTTAAACATTTTTATTTGACTTTTTTTTCTTTGTAACTTTTATCTTATTTTGAAATAAAAGTTCTAGTTTGAATTGAAATATTATTTTAACGGTCCAAATGACCGCTCACGGCCGTTCTAGTGGTAAGTGCAATTTCATACTGCTTAAACCTTTGACGGACAAAGCATTTTTATTGCTATGATGTTGAAATAAATGAATGGCACCGGTAATTGTGAACAAATATACTTGTAAATCTGAAGTAAGTGATTTTTCACGTACATATTAAAAGGGAATATTCTAAACTAAAATTCCGTTGACGATATCGCTCATTCTAATTAAGATTTTGTGTTTTCGTAGAGAAACCAATGAAAATTAAAGGGATTAGGAAAGAAATTTTTAGATACTACGAATATTTTAGCTTTAAAAAAGTGGTGTTTAGCCCTTATTTTACATTTATTGTACGCCAAAAAAAATAATAATAAAAGAATCAGCTGAGTGATAAAAAAATTATGCGCAGTATATTTAATCCCATGACGAGAATTCCAAAAGGCCTCATTGACGCCAGAATTCAGGAATTAAATATTATTTTGTAAAATATGTGACTAAAAATGATTTTGCTTACTTTGTTAAAAAATATATTCATTAAATCTGGTGCCAGTCAATTATATATATAAAAAATTTCAATATAAGTACTTTGTCTCTGAAAGGGTTGAATTGGAGAACAATAACTTTCCAAATAATGAAATAAAATGTACCTGTCTCATACAATTATTCCTAATGATATTTTTTTTTCACTACATTTTTAAATAAACGTATCTGAAAAAATATTTCATAATCTTAACTAAACAAAATTCAATGCATGATTACAACAATAATGTTTATCCTTCAATCCTTTTTCATTTATACATTATTAACATGTGTGTTGTGTATTAGAAAAAGTACCTGAAACAAACTATATTCTTCAAAAACTTCCAATTTCGAAGAAAAGGTTTTTCAGATTCATCTGTAAATACTTTCATCTTCTCTTTTTAGTATAAAAAATATTTTTTAAAGCGAGAAATCCTTCAAAAAAAGATTGTTATCGTCATTTTTATAATAGGCTCTACATTCTTTTTTCTTTTCTAGGACTGACAGTCTGTTTAACAAAGCTTGTCTTGTTATCCAAATAATTGTTGTTATTTTTTTCGTTTTTATTTTCTTTATTTTTTTATATATGTTCTCTGTCACGAATATCAGGGACAAATATTTGACATTCTTTAACTAGTAGAAATCCGTGAGCTTCGTCAAGAAAAATATAATTGTGTAAATTTAGAATGTATATATTTTTTTTTAAACTAAGTGATTAATATTTGGTTATTATAGTTTTCTCGGAATTTCATACTGGGATTATATAACATGTTTCTAACACATTTTATAAAATAATGAACTATGTAATCTTTCTTTCTATTTCTAGAATAATGAAACTGGGATAACTTACTAACCCTTTCTGGCACGGACAAATTCTGTTAGTAAAATGAGAAATGATCGACTCTCAACAGAATTTAAAAACGTCTTTTTAAGGAATTTAGAATCCCTTAATTTAAGCTTTCATTGTAAAAGCAAAATTTTACTAAAATATTATTGGTAATTTTTGCAAGTTTGGAATTAAAAATAGATGTCACGGACTGGGCACAGTTTGCCGGAAAGAGTTAAGGAGCGTGATTTAAATTAGTTATATAATGGAACCAAAACATTAACTCATATTTTATGTAAGTTAACCCTTTGAGGGGCAAAGCACGTCTACTCTTAAAATGCTGAAATCATTGATTGACACCAGAATTTAAAATTAAAGTTTTTTCAAAATAGATAAAAGCTTTTCTTCACGTACTTGATCAAATTAAAATTTTTATTTCAAAATTTTGGTGTCGATGTGACGTTTATCAATTAAAATTATACCATCGCCATTCAAGGGGTTAAGTCCAAAGTTCTAAAATATGTAAATTGATACCAATGAAGATTTCAGAGTTCACTCTCAGTGCGTTTATTAAATACCAGTTTTTTCAAATAACAACATTCTTTTACGATTCCTCTTCAATTTTATTTAAGTTAGTTCTATTTTAAGTTGTATAAAAAGTACCATAAAAACATTTCTTCTGAAGTAATGCTTTTCAAAGCACAGATTATTGACAAACATATAATTTATAAGGAAAAAAACATAATACAGTTTTAACTCATTTGAACCATTTAGCGTATTTGCGTTCACTTTGGAAATTTCATTTTATACTTTATATTTGGTAATTGTAAAAATATGACATTTGCATACTTGCCAAACTCCAACTTTATTTCTGTAAAATGTCCGTTAATTTGGTGTAGGTTAAAACTTTCTAACCAGATAATTTATATAATGTAGCATTATATACTTAATTTTATACCTCCAAGGTTGGGGGGGGGGGTTAAATTTATTTCACAAAACTATTTTTGGTTTGATATGTCTTAACTTTGACCAAATTAACTGTCATTTTACGCAAATTAAGTTAAGGTGTGAAAGTATTTGAATGAGTATAATACAGATGTTTCTATAATTTCCCTTTCCGGTACAGTAAAAAACTTCATAATATATAAGCGTTCAAAGATAATGCTGGAATTGGTCGTTAATTGATAGGACTGAGACAGCTGGTGGATGGGATGATAATGCAAATATGCGGGTTTTTGCATGACATAATATATGCGCAGATAACTATTATCTGTGTATCTCTTACGCATATTTTTTAAATTTTCCCTCATTCATGACAGATGAATCTTACCTTACAGATTAATTGCAAAATATCTGTGTTACAGTTTGTTTTGATAAAATTATGTACATTAACCCATTAACGCCCGGCGCCCTCGTTTGAGGACGGTTACAAAAACAGCAAGAAAGCGATTTTCCCACCAGTAAAGAGGAAGAAAAATTTGTACCTTATTTCACGAGACAGAATTCTTGATAAATATAGATAAAAGTTAATTTGCTTTTAAAAGTGGTGGGAAATACAAAATTTAAATTTTAGCGAAGAAAATAATTCGGGCGTTAATGGGTTAAAAAAATAGTCACTATATCATTTTAATTTCGGAAGAAAGAACACTAACAATACGAGAAAACATCTATTGTCCTAAAATTAAAATGACAATGCGAGTTAAAAAAATATGCTTATTTTTATCAAAAAAAGCTGTAGCAAAAACATTTTGTGACAATAAATCTGGTAAAACAAGATTCACCTTATGTGAGAGAATAACTTGAAATTTATGATTGAATTTTTAATATGAATTCTCTAAATAGCTTTGTCTGTTAAACAAAAAAAAAAAAACAAAAAAAAACAAAAAAAAAAAAAAAAAAAAGAGAGAGAAAGATAGTCTAATCTGGTATTTTAAGAAAATTATTGTCTAAAATCATAAATATTTAAACACATAAATGATCAATATTTGCTTGTTTAATAAAATAACATTTAATACGTTCATTTAAAATTAAAGTTATTCAGAATATATAATGAAATGAGTTTTAAATTAAAAGAATGAAGTGTTTGTAAGTTAAATAACATAAGTTCGGTACAACCAAAAAACACTAGATATTTAGTGTCTGCAATCGGTAAATTAAAAAAAGGGCTAAAATTGAATTTTTTATTTGGTATTAACGTCTATACATATTCTAATCATTTATAAACGTTGTATTCTCATAGGAAATACAACGGTGTATATCATTTTGTGTAACTTTTAGCTAATCAAGACTGTATTAAAAATAAGACTACTACAAAATTTTGTCTTTACATATTAACTACTTACTAAATTTTATTAGTCATCTTTCATTACACCCAAAACATAATTAAAATCGAATATATTTAAATCAGCGACATTTCTACTCAATAATTAAATAATATTTCATCTTAGTATATTTTATGTTAATATTTATCGTAATTTCCTGCGTATAATCCGCGGATCAAACAATTCCTTTTGGACACAGAAATTTTAATTAGTGATTGAAGACAAATATTTACGGCTATATAAAAAATTACATTTCTTTTTTAACAAATTCTGGGTCGAAAAATAATTGTATGATCCGCGGATTATACGCAGGAAATTACGGTAATCATACTACACTTAATTATTCTACAGGGTGTCCCAAAAGGTCGCTTACAAACTTAACATGCTGGTCTGTCATATCATGACGAACAATATTAAATGGGAAACTAAGGGTCCCAAATGTCTTCCAAAGGAGATATGCGCCATTAAAATTTAGGGTCCAAAAATTCAAATGATTATAAAAAACAGAAAAAATGGTCGATTCGTTTGCGGTTTTCACTAAAACTATTCTTTATGTCAGTATTTTCTTGAAAATAAATTTTAAAGATAAATTTCAAATAATGCCGATAGAGAGCGCTTCAGACTTTGGAGTAACGATAAACTAGTTTTTACCATTATTTTTTGCATCTCATTAAATTTTTTTAGAAGCTTAGACATAAACTTAAGTTTTGAGCTCAAAATCTAAATCATTGGAAGTGGTTAAGTAGCGCAAACTGAATTGCGGGGGGACGTTCAAATTTCAAATGATTATAAAAACGGAAAAATTGGTCGGTTTCCACTAGAACTATTCTTTATATCAATATTTTCTTGAAAATAAATTTTACAGATATCTTTCAAAAAATTCCGTCAGAGGGCGCCTTAAACTTTATAGTAACCAACAACTATTTTTAACCGTTATTTTTGTATCTAATAAAATGCTTGTAAAAGTTCAAACTTAAATTTTGTGCTCAAAATCTACATCGTTGTGAGTAATTAAGCGGCCAAAAATTGAACTGCGTTCGAGGAGTGGGGAAGGTAACATTTCAACTCCTGAACACAGTTCAGTTTGCACTTCTTAACCCCTCCTATCGATTTAGATTTTGAGCGCAAAATTTAAGTCTAAACTTTTGCAGGCATTTAATTAGATAAAAAAAAACCCGGTTAAAAATACTTGTTGGTTATTCTAATGTTTAAGGCGCCCTCTAACGGATTTTTAAAATTTAACTTTAATTTTTTTTTAAGGAAATATTGACATAAATAATAATTTTAGCGAAAACCGACCAATTTTTCCGTTTTTTATAATCATTTGAAATTTGAACCTCCCCACCCTCATTGAAGACAGTTCACTTTGCACTACTTTACCACTCCCAACGATTCAGATTTTCGTCTCAAAATTTAAGTTTATGTCTAAGCTTCTAAAAAAATTTATGAGATGCAAAAATAACGGAAAAAAATAGTTGTACGTTACTCCAAAGTCTAAAGCGTCCTTAATCGGCATTTTTTGAATTTTATCTTTATAAATTATTTTCAAGATAATACTGACATAAAGAATAATTTTAATGAAAATCGCAAATCAATTGACCAATTTTTTCGTTTTTTATAATCATTTGAAATTTGAACCTCCCCCCGCAATTCAATTTGCGCTACTTAACCACTTCCAACGATTTAGATTTTGAGCTCAAAATTTAAGTTTATGTCTAAGCTTCTAAAAAAATTTAATGAGATGCAAAAAATAATGGTAAAAACTAGTTTATCGTTCTTCCAAAGTCTAAAGAGCCCTCTACCGACATTTTTTGATATTTATCTTTAAAATTTATTTTCAAGAAAATACTGACATAAAGAATAGTTTTAGTGAAAACCGCAAACGAATCAACCATTTTTTCTGTTTTTTATAATCATTTGAATTTTTGGACCCTAAACATTAATGGCGCATATATCCTTTGGAAGACGTTTGGGACCCTTAGTTTCCGATTTAATATTGTTCGTCATGATATGCCATACCAGCATGTTAAGTTTGTAAACGACCTTTTGGTACACCCTGTATATTTTTTTAGAGTATATCAAACCTAAACTTTATTTTACGCAACTTTTTTAAGTAAAATTTTATAGAAACAAAGCAGTTTTGTTTTCCTTCGTGTAAAAGAAACTGCAATCTACTTAATAATCCTCTTGTAGTTCACTCCTTCCGCTAGGTGGCGTAAGACCATAATTGATGTGACCCCATCTTTAATTTTGCGGACACCTCTTCCATTTATCTTATGACGCTTTACCACAGTTTTAGTACAGTGTGCCCACTCCCCACCCCCCCCCCGGTCACACCTGAATTTTACTCCAAAATTGCAAACGGCGACAGGAATATACAAAGTGTCTCTCAATGTAGAGAACGAAATTTGCTATTTAGATAATATGGCTTGAATTACAAATTTCTTAATAATAATCAAACTTCTGAAATGTATGCATGCATGAGTTATGGATGAAATAAATTAACTAGTATACTTTAAAAAAGACATTAGTGCATATAAAGTGTATTTTCAGTAAATATTTAAATTACATTTCTATCTATGATAAATGTATAACAGCTATGTTTGGAATTTTTACGAAAAATTCTGAGTAAAAAAATGAAATTTTAGTGGATATATATTTATTAAAAAAACATAAAACTATTAATTTATTCAAAAAAATTGTTATCAGTAAAATTAACGAGTTACATTTGAAAAAAAAAAAGACAAATACCAAGATCTTTGATAGGACATGGTTACATCTCGTTTGGATAAAAAGTTGTTCTGACACAATATTACATTAAAAAAAATTATGGTTAGTTCCGCTATAATTTTAGCTTCATTTTCAGTGCAATGAAAAGAGTCGCAAACACGTTGTTCGTAAGCCTTAAAATCTGCAAACTTGCTTACGTTCATACGAAAGTTTCAAAATATATTACCTTGTTATCTCCTTTATTTTATATTAGAATTTTAATGTCATAAAAATATCTAACGGAATAATCTAAGGAAGAAAAAAGCAAAGAATATTTTTTAGGGAAAAACAACATTTTGACTCAGTTCTTTTTTATTTTCAAGTTGATAATCGTAAATAACAATTTCTTTCACTTTTTAAAAAAGTGTTGCAAAACATTTCTTATCATTCTTTGTTTGGTATTTTTCATTTTCGTCGAAAAACCGTGTTTTATTATTGCAATACCGAATAAAATTTGCTTTAGTATACCCTTCAAATATTTGTTCCAAACGTCATTAACACTAAACAGTCAGTTCAAATATATCACTCAAATTTTAATATTTTTACAGAAAGTTTCCACAAGTTTTATTTATTTATATATTTATTTGCATAGGACAGAAGAGGACGCTCTACAACCGGGATAATATCACTGTTATGATTTTGGTTACATATTTTTTTATACATTGCTCAAAACAATTAAAGGATATTTGAAGTTTTATATAAAATAAAGATATAAACGAAATTTTTTTTGCCGAAAATAGAAGAAGAGAATCACAAATGCAATTTTTTCTGGTTTTCAAACTGTGGAGTAAGCAAATTTTGTGTTCGACGTCAAAAATGTCGCTTCAGCAGCAGCGAATGAAATTTGGCTTTGAACTGGATAAAAGAGAATGAAGACAAAGATGATCGGCATTCAGTCATTGCTTTGTTTCGATGAGTACGATGTCTCAGCGAAGTCATTTGACAGATTCAGAAGCTTGGAGAATTTTTGGTAGGTTAGAAGGGGGCGAAACTCAAGCCGAAGTAGCGCAAGCCATTGGAGTGTCACAAAGTGTCATTTCCAGGATCTGCAACCGTTTTTTGGAGAGTGGATGTGCTGGTCGAAGACCAGGGCAAGTTCGTAGAGGAGCAACAACGCCCAATGAAGATCGGTGTTTAGCGTTAACAACTCGGAGACACCGAAACATGAACGCTACTCTTCTCCAACAACACATTCGCTCGGCTACAGGTACCACGATTTCAACTCAGACTGTCCGAAACCGGCTCCATGCTATAGGTCTGTATGCTCGCTGACAGATGGTATGTGTTAGATTAACATCAAGGCATCGTCGCGACCGCAGGGAGTGGGCAACCGAGCATGTCAACTGGATGAGAAATGAATGGAGCAATATTCTGTTTTCCGACGAGTCCCGTTTTTCTGTGCATCCGGATAATAGGCGTATTCTCATCTGGAGGGACCGTGGCAGTAGGAATAATCCTGCGTTCGTGCACGAAAGTGTCAGATTTGGCGGTGGAGAAGTGTTGGTGTATGGTGGCATCTCCATTGACGGGCGCACTGACCTCTACATCATTCGAGATGGAGCTCTGACTGGTCGCCGATATAGGGATGAAATCCTCAGACATATTGTAGTCCTTTACGCTGCTGCAATCGGAGATAACTTCATTTTAATGGACGATAACTGCAGGCCACATCGTGCAAACCTGGTGGAGGATTTCGTTTTCGAGGAAGGAATCGTTCGAATGGAATGGCCAGCGTGTTCTCCAGACATGAATCCAATCGAGCACGTTTGGGACGCTCTAGGAAGACGAGTTTCTGGCCGCCAACAACCCCCACAAACTCTTCAAGAACTGGAAAGAGCTCTTCTGGAAGAGTGAGGTAGGATACCCCAACTCGTCATTAATAGCCTCATTGAGTCCATGCTTCAAAGGTGTTCAACGTTGCTGGCCGCCCGCGGAAACCACACCCCCTGCTTAAAAATGATTTTCTTTGAAGAAAACACCTTTTCTTATTCTTTTTTTCTCATATGCACAAATTGTGTTTTTTCCTTTTGTACACAAATGCGCAATAAAATGTATTTTTTCTGTCAAACGTGTAATTTATTCTCATATAACCTACTATGTCTGTCGACCATGTATCAATCAGCTAAAAACTTTCCCAGATACAAAATCCACCTAAAACTGCAATATCCTTTAAATGTTTTGAGCAGTGTATTATGAGAGTTTCAATTTCAGAACCGCTTCCAACCTGTTCCGAAAGTTAAGGTAATTATTTTTTTCTTATATCTGAAACCAAAATCAAAAAAGTAAAAAATAGTCCTGTTGTAAATCGTACTCAGCTGTCCTAGGCAAAAATCATGTAAAAATATTAAATTTTAAGCGAGATATTTGAAAATAACGCCACTATAGACTTTACATTATCATCCGAGTCTTTCTGAGTGAATACTGTAGCCTCTTAACCCCTTGAAGGGCACCGGTATATTATATATACCACTTAATTTTAATTCCCTTATGCCACATTGGCACCGGAATTTTAGTATTAAAATTTGCTTTTTACAATGTACGCGAAAAACAGCTTTTACTTTCTATCACATAAATTTGTTTGTGAATCCCGGTGTCAATCGATCATTTGAACTTTTTAGGAACATAAGTGCTTTGCCCCTCAAGGGGTTAACCCTGCCTTCAATTTTGTCTATTTAGTGCATTATGTAATTTAGGTGTTCCGTATTCACACCAGAAAATTAAATTGGAATATATAATGGGATTTTTTTCTTTAATCCCTTTCTCCTCGAGGGGTGACTTTCACTGACCCCTCGTGTTGGCTGACGCCAAATGCTGTACATGCCTCTGGTGTGTTATAGATTATTTAGTCAACTGTAATTGATTATTTGGCCACTAGATAAGGCGCAAAAATATTATCTAAAATTCTGGTGTCTAGAAAAGTGTTGCCAGTGGGCTACTTTTTAAAAATTCAAATTAATTTCTTTATTGGGACCACTTTTTTGAAACAGTAAATTACTTTTTGTTTTCGCCTTAGTTATCAAGTCATTGAATAAGGAACATTTTTGTCATTTGTAAAACGTGGTGCCAATCAAGAACCAAATTTTCAAAAAAGTAGCCCATCTGGCAACACTGGTCTAGAGCGTATGGAGAATCCATTTATGTGGAACACTAGTGGTCATTTAGAATAACCTCTCGGGTGCAAAAGATTAATATGAGACGTTTTGTTATTAATTAAACCGAAATTAGCTATATAAACTTTCTTGTATGAATTCCCCTTATCTGACTAATGCCATTTCTAAAACGGGGAAATAATTCCAAGAATGAATGAATAAAAATGAATTAAATAATGAATGAATAAAATTAATGAAAAAAATAAAAATGACCACATGGAAACACGTCCTGTGTAATTTAAAAATTATTTTATGTCAATCAATTCTCATTTAACTTTCACCCCTAACCACAGCATATAATTTAAGCGTAAAAAGTTGCAATTTGACACATAAGGATAGATTTAAAAAAACCCTGCTAAAAGTAAAGAATTACAGTGAATTTCGGAAATCTTTCAATCGACAAAAGACTACCATTGCTAAAATGTTGAAATAAAGGATTGAAATCAGAAATTACGAGATAATTTATTTGCAATATTTTTTTCAAGTTATATTTCACATGCATGATAAATAAAATATATATATATTAAAATCTTTGTGTGTGTGCTGCATTTCGTAATTAAAATTTTGTAGTTTCATAGGCAAATCCCTTTCCGTGAAACATTTAAGCTGTAATAGCATCCTTTTCTCTTCATCTATTTTCGAGAAATTCTTTGAAGAAAGAATATATCTTACTCTCATCAGAAAAAACTGTGATCATTAGCAATGAATTCTTTATTTTTGTTTGTACTTTACGTTTTAAGAAAGATGAATTTTTATCTCTACATTCATGTTACTAATTCTTCCCGATATTCTAGCTTTTTTTAATTAAAAAAATGTTTACAAAACCATAAATGAATAGATACAACTGCTTAAGCGTTTATACACCACAAAAAAATTAGTAGTATTTTTTTTATTGCATCCGCCATAATTAGCCTCCTAAATAAGGTAAAAATATGGATTAAATACTTTTGGTATTGAAATGCGTAAATGTTAGCTGCAATAGCAAGTGAAATAAAAAAGAAAAACGTGAAAACAATTTAGAATGTTAAATGTATTTTCTTTATATTCTTTCCGATTATTCGGGGGGGGGGGGTAATTGAAAAAAACATGAAATATAGCAATAATCCGTTTTAAAAAGTAGCTTATGCTTAATTCAGATATTTGCTCGTAATAAATTACCACTTTAATATTAATTTTTGAAAGTGGTTTTGCGTAGAAACAATTCAAACATATGAACATAAATTACAGTCCCTCACCTGATATCACATTCAGGAGGATTAAACATAGGTATGAAGCACAAGCTTCTGATCACTAAACCAACGCACTGACCAAAACAATGACGGCTTTCATAGTCGGAATATTTTGAGCGTTCTCTCAGATCCTTGAATTGGAAGACCAGTATTTTCACCTTTTCCTGAGATTAAACGAGAAAAAATATTTTTTAGAAATTAACTGACTTTTAAACGTAAATGGCAATATAAACAATGCGCTGGATGTCTGTCATTTTTGTGTCTTCGCGTACCTAGTTTTAGGATGACTGTGATATTCGAGCGTTATATATAGGGGAAGATGGGAATACTTGAGCCAGAGCTGCCAACTTCTACGCCTATTTAAATCTTATAAACATGTTTCGAACCACCAAAATATTTTAGTAAAATGTATACCAAATATATTCAATGTTATGTATTACAGAACATATTCTTAATCATTTACTAAACTTTCTGTTTCTAATGTGTTTATTTGACTGTAATTAGGCGTAGTAGTTGGCAGCCATGCTTGAGCCGTTTTTTTAATTTTAATTTTTTTATAATTTCTTAGAACAAAATAAAATACTGAAAATGAAAATTTGAAATGTTTTATTCAATTGAAAACCACTTTCAATTAATTTTGAACTATTTTTCTATGTCTAATAAATTTTTACTTTTTCTTTTACATCGTGGCTCAAGTATCCCCATGGAGGGGATACTTGAGCCAGATGTCACATTTGCACCAGTATTTTGCAAAGAAAAAACCGATTTACAATATACGCGAAAAAATGCATTAAACCTTTAAAAATAAATTTGGACGAATTTTCTGGCGTCGTTGTGACATTTCAGAATTAAAATTACGTGTTAGAAAATTCTATTAGCAGAGTTCAAAGGGTTAATCACCATACCTTCAAAATGGTACCAAGGTATGTGATTTCTTTTTTACATGTTCAGAACTATAAATATGTTACCATGTTGCCAGTTTTAGAAAGAAAAATTTACCAACTTTAGAGTGTAGGGTGGCTCAAGTATCCTCTATACTCAAGTATCCTCTATACTCAAGTATCCCTACTCTCCCCTACTTGCCACAAAAAGGGTTAAGAATCCCTGTTGATTATCGCCAGTAAAATTTTGCTGTAAAATTTACCTTACTTAATCGGAGCATTTTCTCGATTTAATAAGGCACAATTTTTTTAAAAACCCGGTAACAAATCATTAAAACTTTCGTAAAGGGCTCCCGTGTTGAAGGGTTAAAAGAAAAAGCTGCAAAGAATTTCAAAAATAATTTTTTCATTTTCTTTTACATATTTTCTTTTTCTTCTAATTTAAAGAATGTGTTGTAATAACAAAGATTTCTTATTATCCTCAGATAAAACTGTCAGTATTTCTGACAAAATCTTCTTTTAACAGCGAGATATCTTATAGATCACATATTTACTTCATTAACATTTATATGCAATTGTTACAGGAATTTGTTATGTATTTAGAAATCCTGAATACGTATAGGTAATTCTAGAAGAAGAATTGAAACTTTAATACTAGAAGCGTCAGAAATTTCACTTAAATTTTATAGCCCCACCAGTGGCCGACAGGTTCTGACCTCAAACTGGTAGACGGTAGGTGCTGGGTTCGAACCCAATCGCGACCGTCGGCCTAACCGTTCGGAGTTTTCCGTGGTTTTCTTTGAACCTTGCGTAAATACGGGTTAGGTTCCCTTAGAAAGACACCCACGGAGGGCATCCCATCCCTTAGGGCCTATATCCCATAGTGTAGATAATTGGCCGACATACATACAACAACAACTTAAATTTTATTTAAAAAAAATGTTTAAAACTATCGTTTAAACTTATTTTTGCCGTGAAAAAAATATTTAACTCTCTTTTGTAGGCATTTCTGTTTCAAATCAAATTTTTCATATGTGGTAGCTGTCGGTCAATATCACGGAAGTGAGAATTTACCCCTTGAAGGGCGGTTGTAAAAAATATATACCACGTAATTTTATTTGAGAAACGTCACATCGACACCAGAATTTTGAAATGAAAATTTTAGTTTCATCAAGTAGGTGAAGAAAAGCATTTATCTACTTTCAAATAAATTTGAATGTAAATTCTGGTGTCAATCAAAGATTTCAGCATTTTAACCCTTTCCGGCACACTGTGCCCGGTCTGGGATACCTAATTTTAATTCCAAACTTGCAAACGATACCAGTAATATTTTAGTAAAATTTTGCTTTTACAATAAAAGCTTCAATTAAGGGATTCAAAATATTTAAAAAATTCGTTTGTGAATTCCGGTGTCAGTCGGTAATTTCTTATTTTAGTACAGATTTTGCCCGTGCCGGAAAGGGTTAAAAGTAGAAGTGGGTTGCCCCTCAAAGTAGAAGAGAGTTGCCCCTCAAAAGTTTAAGGGATTAAAAGAAGCTTCCTTCAAGTACACCATTTCACAAATACGCTAAATAGATAAGAAAATTTTTGTCCTTTATTAGTAGCGCCCAAAACATTTTTTGCAAAGAAAGATGATGTCATTGTTCGGCGGACAACGGAGTGCAAACATCTACTATTTCTGATTACCAGCGGGAAAAATTTCCAGCAGTAAATTTGAATATAAAATTTCGCCTTATTTAACCCCTTAAGCTCTGATGGTAGAATTTTACCACATAATTTTAATTCCGAAATGTCACAATGGCACCAGAAAATTCGACCAAGTTTAGTTGAAAAAGCTTTAACCTTCCGTCTACCAGACAAAACACCCATTTATCTACGGCAACACCTAATTTTAATTCCAAACTTGCAAACGGCACCAGTAATATTTTAATATAATTTTGCTTTTACAATGAAAGCTTAAATTAAGGAATTCGTAATATCTAGACAAGTCCTTTATAAATTCCGGTGTCAATCGACAATTTCTCATTTTACCATTGACACCAGAAATATTGCTGTCGGGTCCAATGGACCCGTCTGGTAGACGGAAGGTTAATGCATTTTTTCGTGTTTATCGCTAACCGGTTTTTTTCTTTGCAAAATACTGGTGTCAATGTGACAATTGGAATTTTGTAGAAATTTACAACCCAGAGCTCAAAGGGTTAAAGGCCTTATTGGTGAAAAATAGCTGTGACCAATATGGTAAAAATTTTCTGTTTCTTTTAATTGGTGTCAGTGTGTCCAGGTATTATTTTATTTTCTCTAGCACTGACAGGAGTTGACAGAATGTGGCGAAAACGCAAAACTCAACTTCCATTGAAGTAATCTTCAACCAGTGAAAATGAATATCTGTTTTTAGATTTAATTTTGACTGTAGTTTTACATTAAACAGATGCTTAAATAAGAAGAAAATTTTTATTTAAATGTTTTGATGGATGTTTTGATTGATTGACACCCGAATTTGCAACCAAATTCATTTGAAAATAAATAAAAGCCTTTCTTGGTGTACATTATAAAAATAAGGTTTTGATTCAGTAATTATGGTGTAAATATGGCTATTTTGTATTAAAATAAAGTGGTCTAAAATTGAATTACCGCTCTTCAAGTGGATGATCTAGAAAATGCGTCTGTCAGCTAACACCAGTTTTGATAGTTTGATCTCCAGTGCTCATTAGAAAAATCGGATTAACACCATTAAATACTAAAAGTATCTTCATATTTATTCAATGACAAACTAATCTTGATTAGTTTAAGTAGAAATTCTTTTTCAGAATGCTGCAGTCTTAAGTCGGGATCGTGGGAAAAAAATGGATGCTAATTTGGCATCCTTGGCTACCGATTTTACTCTTCAACAGCTTTTGGTGGTTGCGCACTAGTTTCACAGCGTGTCACGTGTTAGTTTCACAGGTTGCATCAAAATATCCCACCGCAAATTTATGCTTCTTGCAGCCCAGTGTCACGGAAATGTACAGGAACGGTTAACCACACATTAGCCAGTTCCTGTCCCTTGCTAGCAATTGTGGTTTTCCTAGCAAGGCCATCCGTTTTACAAAAAATTTGTCTAAAGAAAATCATTTTCCCGTTTTCTGGCAGCGTTGCTTCTAGCAACGGTGGAGCCTACTAACACCAGTAGCCCTTTTTGCCTTACGTAATGACAGAATTTCTGAATTTTTAGTAAAGTGAAGAATAATATGAAAAAATAGTGATGTCAGTCGGCTCTACCTATGTGCTAATTTTACACCAATGTTCTTGCTGAACACCTCAATAAAAGGGACCACGAATACACTTTGTTCTATAAGCTTGATTTTCTTGTTTGGGTAGTCCCTCTCAGGCAATCCAATACAGGTCTGACTACCTCCGGTGAAAATTTCCACAAAAAGAAAGAAATAGATGTTTTTGATTTAAGTATACCCATATGTCTAAACTGGTAATGCATTTAAATAGGATGAAAATTTCCATCTAAATTTATTTGTGCGGTAGTCAGTCCCTCTGAAACCGGTTACTTCTGAAGCATCATCATTTTGTAGCTCTCTCAATTCCTGTTTATTCACAGTTATTTAGAGAAAATATTACTAATAGAAAGTGTAAATAACATACAGTTTCCAAACAGATTTTTTCTGTAATAATATATATATATATATATTTTAATCAATTTTCTAGAGTCTCTTGACTATATCAACATTGTTAAAAAATAGTTCATAAGACATGATTAGTCGTAAATTATATAAAAGCATAAATGTGAAATAAAATGTGATTTATGATATTCTATGCAATAAAGTAACAAATAATCCAATGCAGTAAAATAAAGAACTGATTTCAGACTTAATGACACTTGCAAAAAAAATGTAACTAAAAGAAGGCATACGAAAAATTATCGCATATAGTTTCAGAAGTCGTTAGTTATCTATAACATCTTTATTTTTATCCGAGTATCCGTAGGAAAGTAAAATATTTCTTTACTTACTAAGGAACATTTCTGAATATTAGTAACAGAATCATAAGTCTCCGACTCGGTTGTTTTGAATACGAGTATTTCTAAAGAAAGATATCTGTTATTTTTTGTACAAACTTTAGCATTAGAACTACCGGAAATTCGAGTCAAGATTTAAAAAAAAAATATTTCAAACCTGATTTTTTTTTTAACTTTTTAACTTTATTATTTAGCGTTTTTCTTCTTTCTATCTTTTAAACTTATTTCAGATAAACATTTCTGGTTTGAATCGAAAGATATTCATATGGTTGCCATCAAAATGAGGATTCACGGTAGTTTTAGTGCTAAAGTAGAAATTAACTATCCAATTGAATTTTGAGAAATTTACAAGATAACTCTCAAAAAATTGTTTCAAAAACTTACCTACCCCATAATTTGAGATAGTGAAATGCCTGGGACCGTGAACGGATCTTTGGCCTCCATTTTCATTAAAATAATTCGGATTCACACCAGAAAATGCAAAATGTGTACATCAATGAAAAACGCATACGAAAAAGAGGACAGAAGAAAAACTTACATAGAGTTTCAAAAACATTTTATCACTATGAAAACTTTTTTAAAATCTAAATATATGTTGTAAGAGCAAATATTTTTTTTTTCTTTTCAGAAACATATGTGAGTATTAGAAACGGAAGATTCATTCTCTGCGAGATTTTTTATATATTAATGAAAATGAGAATAGTTGCGTGTTTTTGCAGTGAACATTCGTATGGAGTTGAGTCTCTTCAGTCGATTTTTTCCCCTGGAGAAGATTGTTCAATTACTCATTTTAAATTTTATTTCGAGATAACTTACTATGTCATTTTAACGAATTACTATATCCATTTTAATGAACTTTAAAACACATCTCTTTAAGAAAAACTAACAAATTATCATTAAAAAAGATTGAAACGTAAAATAATCTTTTATGTTATTACATACATTGTAAAAGAAACATGAATCAAATAAATACTGACTTAATTATTACTATGTAAATTCTTAGAAAGGAAAAATAACTCTTTACTACTCAAGCGTATTAACCATTTCAGGGACAATGAAATTCTGCTGCTGAAGTTTTGAATGATTAGCTGTCACAAGTTCTGAAGAATAAATTGTTATGGAAATTAATAGATTCGATTCTTGGATGTATATTATAAAAACAAAGTATTCTGCAAGAATTCTGTGTAAAGTTGGGCATAAAATTAAGTTCTGCAAATGTATACAACCAATTTTTAAAGGTTAAAGCATTTGCATCTGAAACGTGCATTTCAGAAATTTATTTTTTATTCAGAAATTCTCAATTAATTCCAGAAATTCTTTACATTTTCTTTTTGTTCTTATTTACTTACAGACTTCTCACGAAAAAAGTTATTTAATAAAGAATAAATTCTTTTTTCGGAATTTTCTTGATAGATTACAAATTATTGAATAAAAAAGAAAGTATTGAAATGGATATATCACCGGCACAATGTCAAACTATCCAATATGAATACTGTTGTCTGTAGGCTTTTTTTAATTCAGACTTCTTTATTTGCACTACTTTTCTAAAAGTGTAAAATTCTCCTAGTTTTCACCCTGATTTATAAGTAATTAAGCAGAAATAAATAAGATGAAGTTTACTATTTGAAAAAAATGTGGCAACCAAGAAATCTGAATTTTTAAAAAGTAAGCCACTGGGAGAGTAAGTTACTCCCTTTTTATTTAGATGGTTTTACTTCTACCAGTTCTATTTTATTAGTGTAATTTACTTTATTCTCCGATCATTCCATCTCCCATTAACCCCTTGTGGCGCAGTGGTTTCACAGATATACCACTTAATTTTAATTACAAAACGCGCCATTGGCACCGAAATTTTGTTTTAAAAAATTACGGTTTATTGAATGCGTGAAACATAGCGTTTTCTTATTTAAAAATAAAGTTGTTTTCGAATTCCGGTGTCAGTCATTTATTTCAACACTTAAGCAAGAAATTTGCCCTGCGCCTCAAAGGGTTAAATGAAGTGAATATTTTTATTTATAAAAATTTTGGCGATCAGACAATCTGAATTTTATCCTCTGTACTTATCGGGTGCGATCAGTGTGAAAGCATGTAGTCTATTTTTTCATATAAGCATTCCGATTTCCCATAAATTTTAATAGCAATTTAGAAATTGAGTAAGAAACATTAAAAGAGTATAAAACAAAATAAAAATTTTAAACATTATTAAAGATAAAATAAATTTATAGGAAAAATAAAAGAAATAAATATATCATAACTTATTTGTTCTCTAATAGCGTAAGTTTTCTTGATCTGTTTTCGAGAATCATTTGAAAGATCAAATATTTTTTTTATCTTTATATAAGATAGCCATGGACAAAGAGCATCTTTTTTCCCAAGTTCTTTTATACACGAAAAAGTTATGACTTTATCTCTACATTCGTCTTATGAGTAATAAGAAATTTCGCGAAATTCCTTTTGTTGGAGTAGCATTTTCATTATTAATTTATTTACTATAAAATTCGAATTTTCCGCTCGAATTTTATTCGAATTTTAACTCTCAAAATGTGGTAGAATAATCGAAAACCTATCTTGGTGCAGTCTAGAATCCAAATTTTAAATTTTGACAATCCTTTAATTACGGGATTTGGAGATCTATCATCTCAGTGACTATTTCTTTAACCCTTAACCCTTTCCGGCACGGCCAGAATCTGTTAATAAAATGAAAAATTATCGTCTGACACCGAAATTCCCAAACAATTTTCTTCGGTATTTTGAAATCCCTAATTTAAGCTTTTATTGTAATAGCAAAATTTTACTAAAATATTATTGGTGCAGATTGAAAGTTTGGAATTAAAGTTAAGTATCCCAGACAGGGCACAGCGTGCCGGAAAGGGTTAAATGCATAGGATAGAACGCGTTCCAAAAAATGCGCAATTCAAAGAATCAGAATTTATACCAGAAAAATCTAAATAGTAAATTTTTCTTTATTTAATTACGAATGGTCTGTCATTAAGTAAAGTGAAAATTTCTCTTTTAAATTTCTGGTGAGAATACGGAACATGTGAATAAAACCTCCAATAAATCGGGAACACTTATGGTATCGAAAATGATACAATATGCTTTTAACCCATTAGTGCCTGGCGTCCCATTTTTGGGACACTTTTAAGAAATTCAAATAAGCGCTTTTTACACCAGTAAAAAAGAAGGCAAATAATTACTTTCTTTCTCGGGACAAATTCCTCGATAAATAAAGATAAAAGTTGTTCTTGTTTTAAAAGTGGTGTGAAAATGCAAAATTTGAATTTTAACAAAGAAAATAATTCAGGCATGAATGGGTTAAGGCAGGGGTGCAAAAATCTAGGCGCCAGAGGGTAGTCTCACACCACTAAAATTTTAAAGCTTTTTCCGCTTAAAATTTAATAGCATGCTACCAGGAATTTTACGCGAAATATCAGATGAAGAAAATCGAAATAAATTTTGTGGTGAGAAACTACGTGCTGGCGCCTAGATTTTTGCACCCCTGGGTTAAGGTTTAATATATTTGCTCACTTTTTAATCACTTCGGGACGAGCATCTACCACAGAATTTTTAATCTTTTATCACAAGTTTTTCAAAACAGAAATATTTGTCCTAATTGAATCAAGAAAGTGCTCGGATTAAACAAAGCAAAATTTACAATAAATTTTTACTGGTGAGAATAATCAAGGATTCTTGGCACCCTATGCGGCAAGTATACCGGTAGCTCATACCCCAAGGAGTTAAACAATAATCTCTGTCATATAATTACTCTTGGCTATAGGATTGCCAATTCGGCCTCTAAATTTATGCCGAAATTTGAAATTAACACCTGAAATTTTGTTAGATTAAAAACAATTTTACAACTACTAAATGGTTCTCATTAAATAAAGCATAAGACGCAATTCATTATTTCTGGAGTGACCTCCATAAAAATGGAAACCAAATGTGAAACCTGATGCATTACGTAGAAAAGAAATGTGCAAAAAAGTGTTATTTAAAATTGAGGTATGGGGAATATAAAAATAGTCGATAGTCTTAACTCATAAACAAAAGGTTAATTTGTTGAGATATTAATTTAAAATTACAACTAAGTCTCGTCAAAAATACGCTTTTTATCTCCGGTTGCTTTAGGCAGATTTGTTTCATAACGATTTCTCAGAAGTGTTTATATTAACCACGGTACAAGGCAAATCGATTGTTTGAGTTTTCCAAATTTTCTATTTTTGAATTAACCCGTTCGCGATCGGAGCATTAACTCAATATTCATTCAATGGACACTACGTTTTCCATAAAAATTGCCATTACTTAATGACCCACAAAAATGCTTAAATTAAAAATGCAAATATTAGTTTGCCATTTTACTGATGCATGAAAAAAATTCATTTTCTGTTTGAAGGTGCATTTATGCACTTATTGTCTCGACTTCGTTAAATAATTATATTCAGCATGAAAGCTATATACGTGTAGTTCCATGAGCGTATGTCGTGTAGGTCACATACTGCGATTTCGTATACCAGTATTATAGAACGGAAAAATGTAACTTATTTTATCTGAGATATTTCATTATTTGAATAAGGCCATGCAAACCTTTCGAAAATAACTGTGGCAAACAATTTAACACTTACTAGAAATGTGACTTACACGACAAGTGCTCATGGAAATACCCATACATGATTCCAAAACTTTACATAGCAGTCATCACAATATCAAATAATTACCCCTGGAGGGCACACCGGTCTTCACCCAGACTGCGTATGTTTTTTTTTACATATGTCACCACTACTTTTTCAAAAATTAATAATCTTCACTCATCTTATTGTAAAATTAGTAGCAATTCTGTACCGACTAAGTAAGGCGGTAATTATTATTTACATTTATTGGTGATAAAGTAAAAATCATTAATATACTACGCTGTTTTCAACTGTCGAAACACCCTGCACCCGTCCAGTCGACAAGAAATATATTTATTTCTAACGTTGAATAAATGATTACAGCACTGATTGATGGCATTTTTATCACTGAAATTTGACAATAGACATTCTCCTGTTACGTGTTGCTTTGCTACTATTTCTGTAGAAATTTATTATAATTTTTTTACAGTATTTACTTTATTTCTTTCTTTTATTAATATTTGATACGTTAATTTCAAGTCTTTTAGCGCGTAAATCTATTATGAATGTTATGTGTTATCACTCAATATTCTTTAAGTTTTAATGAAGAGCTTTGTTTTTAACAGTTTCAAACAATTTTTACAAATTAAGCAGATTGTTTTATATTTTTTGCAGATTGTTTACAGTAATTTTTAAAAGGGGTGGAATGAGGTCTATTATTTAAGTTTTCTATGTATCTATTTCTCAGAATTCTAAAAATTGCGCGATAGTAATTTCAATACCGATATTACCACTATTTTGGAGTAGCAGTTTCCGTGATTGTCTTAAATAAGTTCCCTGGCTTAGGTACCTGTCCAAATTTTTGACCAAGCACTCCAATAGTCTCAATTGTTCCTTTGTTGAAGAACACTTTAGCCTTTCCACTCCTGTCGCCTCTTCATCAATTTTTATAAACTGAACACTATATGAAAACAGAACTCTTGTTAAATATTTGAAACTAATTCCAAATTATATTAACCTTCCTAACCTGAATGGGTCTAATAGATCCATAACTATAATTTGTTTTATACGATTCGAACCAGAACTTTCTTCATAAAGAAAATTAAATAACAGATTCAGAGAAATAAGTCAATTAAATATATTAAAATATTTGAAATAACAATTCTGGTGTGAAATGATTTTACCAAGCTTGAGTAAAAATTGAACAGGTAGGAAGGTTAATATCGTAATTGTCACCTCTTACTATAGGTGCAAATTCTCAAAATTTTTCAGGAGCCACACTGAGAAAAAAATGTAGTTCTGACATCTAGAATCTAAATTGTGCTCTAGAAAAAATAGTTCCATGTCATCCTTATAAATTCTAGTTCAGTATGTTTGAGAGTTCTAGGAATTCAAGAGTGTATTCCTATATTCTCGTGGTCAAAATCATTTGAAAATCTCTGCAAATAGAGGCGAATACAAGAGGTTTGATATGGTAACTGTAATTCTTGTTTACGAAACCATTCCCGAAATCAAGCGATAATTTCTCGTTACTGAAACGATTCAATATCATTTCGTCACCTAGAAAACACGAAACTAGAAATGGTAGATCGTTTCGTCTATTCAGCTTAGTTGATTAAACTATTCGCACAATTCTATCATCTATAATTCTAGTTCTGGTATTGAGAAATTGACTAACTATTCATTCTAGGTGAAGGCGGTATATATTTTTTCTCAGTGCAGTGGCTCAAAAACCCAAATAATCCACTCTCCAATAGGGCATGATTTCTAACAAAAATTAAGAAACAATGCGAAAGAAGGATGAACAACGCAAATTTCGTCAAAAGTTTGTGTAAGAAAATCTAATTTTATCAAAGGATTGGAAAAAAAACCTCACATCTTCCGTCGAAGAAACGCTGAAAAAGCGCGACTTCTTCAAAAAATCGCGCTATTTTGGTCAGAGGATCGCAGAAAAAGGGGTAATTCTCGTCTGAGGATTGTGAAAAAACATAATTTTCGTCAACTTAGTCCGAAATAAACACACGAAATTTACCAAAGGATGGCGACTTACTATCTGAAAATTAGTCACCAAATCAAAAAAAAAAAAAAAAAAAAAAAAAAAAAAAAAAAAAAAAAAAAAAAAAACACTACCTGGTGACTGACGACCGTCAATCTGCACCTATACATTCACAGTCTTAAAGTTAATTTGTTCATTATAATTACCAATATTTCTGAATTGTAATTTCAGCAAATTTCTTAAATCAAGTTCCTAACTCAGATATCAGCCCTATTTTTGAACAAAAGATTATGGCCAATAGACATAATTAGTTATTTGCCCAAGAGCACTTACATCTCCCCTATTCCTTTTCCTCTTCATTCGTTTTGCTCTTAACCGAAAATGTACTGTCTGTGAAGTGATGCTTCTAAATCAGTGGCGTAGCAAGGTAATGGGTCCAAATTCTCTGGATAGTAGAAATATTTTAAGGATTTCTTTATCTTAATCAATTGAGGAAAAGTCTCCGATTAGATAAGGCCAACAAAACTTAACAAAATTACTGGTGTCCAGAGCATTTGTACACCGTCTTTGGCTACACCACTGACTTAGACGCAACCATCTCAGAAATAGTTCGTTTCCAGATAAACAAGGCTCCCAAATGGTCCGCGAACTGAACATCAGTATTTTTTAACAGAAAATTTCATAATACGTTTGAGTTAGAATCAACTTCCAAACGTGGTTTCTTGACAATTTGCAAGAAAAATCTAAAAAGAAAATTTCTCTAAAAAAATTCTGATGTTCAGTTCGCGGACCATTTGGGAGCCCTGGATAAAGGATAACTCAGCCCGGTCTTAATAACTCTACTTCTGTTACTAATATATCTGCGAAATTTATTTAAAATTATATTAATATGTTAATCTTCCCTTCTCACAGTCCTAAAGTTATTGTAGTGATTATCTCTAATTCTTATTAGCAATTTCAACAAATTTCTTAAAATATGTTCCTAGCTTAGTTATCAGTCCATATTTTCCAACAAGAACTCTTGTATCCGTAATTAGTCATTTGTCAGAGAGTACATCCATCTCCCCTCCCCCATTATCCCATTCATTGATTTTGTTCTTAACTCATCCCTACCCTAATAACTTAATCCTACTTCTCATATTATTTCAAAATTTACTCCAAATTACATTAATATTTCATTTATCGTCTCCCCCTGTCTTAAAGCTAATTTATGAGTAGTTGTTACCACTATTTGCGAATAGTAATTTCCGCAAATTCTTTATTTCCTCGCTTAGATATAAGTCCGAATTTCTGAGAAGAGTCTCCAGTATGCTCAATTAATCGATCTGTGAAAATGCCCTTGCATCCCCCATTTTCTATCGACAAGATTTTCTTTTATTTGTGTCCCTCAACTAACTCAACTTATTTATTCCTTCAACCAACATATATGAGGACAGGTGGAATAAAGAGATTTCGTTGAGATACTATTTCTTTGTATATAACAGAGTGCGCCCCCTGGTGGTGTATTGTGAAACTCACATAATTTGAACTTTAAGTATATGTAAGATTATAATTAGGGATCCGAGCAACATCAGGGTGGTTTAGCTAGTACGTTCATACCTGGTAAAAAATATGTCTGAAAAGCAGACAGGTGTTTATATTAATACGTGTGACTATCTAAAATAACCATTTTTAGCTGATTTTTCAGTTAAAAGAGCTTCGAAATCTGATAAATGCAATCCTAATAATATTTTATGTCTAAATCATTAGAAAATAATATTTAATTGTTTAAGATTTAATAGATTTAATAGCATTGAGAATATATAATTTATAATATTTTTAAGTAAAGTAACACATATTTAAAAAGACATAAAATTAAGAAGCAATCACACAAATAAGGACAAATAAAAAAAATATAAAAAAACTGTCAAAAAAAAGTCAGAAGTCATTTGCGCTGTAATAATCTTTCTTTTTTTCTTAGTCCATTTTTGTGAATCTATTCGAAGAGCAAATATTTCTTACGCTTCACAGGCACATTTACTAGCATTAGCAATGAAATCGTCTTTTTTTTTCTTTTTTTACAAGATATTTTATACATTAAGAAAGATGACTGCTTTTCTGTATATATTTGTTTTATGCGTGAAAATAACTTGCTACTAGGGAATTTGAACTCTTTTGCTGCTAGGGAACATAGATTATAATTTTTATTTAGTAAAATACCCTCGTATAATAAAATTGTATGTTAAATTCTCTATTAATTAATCTATTGATTTCCTACCAGTGACATGAAAATATCAGCGAAAAAGAGACAGCCAATTTACTATTAGAGTTTATAGATCCTGAACATTCCGAAGTAGCACTAATTAGAGTTTAAAAATTCATTTTATCAGCATTTTTGAATAAAACTTTTTGACAGGCATTCAGTTATTTAATAAAACAAACCAATGTAGCGAATTAGGCAGTTTGTATGAATAAACAAGATGGAAATTGCACGTCAAATGTGACAAATGAGGTGCGTTCGTACTATAATTAATTTAAATATTGCGAGCTTGATGCATTAGTTGTTAAACTCTTATGCAAAAATGCATGATTACCAAGTTTGATACGATTATATATCTTCAATGGAGTAATACAAAAGTAATAGAACTTCATCTTAAATAGGACGAAGCCAACATAGCAAACCTAGAATCATTACCTATCTTGGGGTATCGTAATAACGCGTAACTCATTCAAAAACCACTTTAAAGATACTTTCAATAATACTCTGTTCCTCTTTACAGATTTCATTGTGTTGCCCTGTATATGATCTGCAGCATTTATTCACAAAACGTAATATGCGAATATGGAATTAAACTTAAAAACGCATATAACAACTAAAATGCACTTCCAGCAAAAAACTGTAACATTCTGTATTTCTGGTACAGAATAGTATCCAAAATCTTTTGTGTTTCCCCGTAAATACTGTTAGCACAATATGTTATACAGAAAGTAACTTTTAATAAATCTTAGCAACGAATATCATTTTCATTATATATGAAGTAATTTAACGTGATTGAAATTCGCCGAATACAATGTTTTCCCATATATTGTTAAGTAACGGGATTATTTTGTATAGCTCTATTCTCTGTGAATGAATAACAAATATTTTTTGCACCACTCTTGCACAAAATGTAGATTTTAATGCAATTCAGTAAATGTATACCAATTTTATTCTGTTTGCATGACTGTAACACTCTTAAAATGAACTTGAAACATGATATTTCTCATTGGCAGGAATATAACGGAAAACTTTTGCCCGTCCCTGTAATTAAACTGTACTTCCGATTTTCATAAAATTTGAAATGATTCAACAAATCATGCCACAATTATATATTTTAAATTTCAAATGATTCGGATGGATAATTTTTGCTATGTTATATGCGGACAGATGGACTGACTGAACGACAACTATAGGTGTTATATATTTAGAAAACTATGAATGCACCTAAAAATTGGACGAAGTCGAGAAAACTCATGGAACTTAACTCATTCACGTATCAAAGCTCATGGAATATAATGCTTTCCTGTATTCGCGGATTTTAAGCCTTTCACGACTAAGGGTAATATTTTTCCCATTTTAAAATTGATGATTTTTGTATTTAATTATAACCTTATCTGCATTTTTTATACAGAATGTCAAAATAAAACATATGTTGAATGCAATTATGTAAAAGATGTGAAAATTATGCTAAACGCCGCATAGAAAATAAGACGGATATTTGTAATATGTGCAATGTCCATCTTTGTGTCATAAAATATCATAAATAACACATCATTTGATACAAAAATATAGTATTGTTTTAATTAATATTTTCTTATAATAAGCCAATAAATAAGAGACATTGCATAATAAGACTAACTATACTTTTTGTTACCTTTATAGTTCATTAGTAAAAATATTTCTCATAAAATAATAATAATAATAAAAACCTACACATTGCTATGTTTATTTCTTATTTATTCTACAATTAAACAAACTTAACCCATTAATGTCTGAATTATTTTCTTCGTTAAAATTCAAATTTTGCATTTTCCCTCCACTTTAAAACAAGAATAACTTTTATCTTAATTTATCGAGGAATTTGTCTCGAGAAACAAAGTATTTATTTATCGTCCTTTTTACTGGTGTGAAAAGCGCTTATTTGAATTTTTTAAAAATGTCCCAAAAATGGGACGCTAGGCACTAATGGGTTAAATAAACTGTAATATACTAATACTCACTCTTAGCAAATTTATAGTCCTGAAAGGGTTAATAAGTCTTAGAACATTTTATACAAAATTTTGTACTATTTCAGAAAAAATTGCCATCATGAAAAAAAAAAAATCGCAAAATACTAATACCTATTTAACCCCTTCTGGATAAGTTGTGTATGCTATATACCACTTAAATTCAATTAAGATTCACACGAGAATCTTTTCATCAAGTTTTATTTTTATAATTTTGGGTAAAAAGACCTATAGCAATACTTTTCCTTATTTTGATTTTTTTTTCAAACTTCCGGTGAGAATTCAACATTATGAAAACACAGTTGTTTGTCCCTCAAGTGGTGGACAACTTGAACCCCTTGAACAACTTGTCTGTAATATTTTATTCTCACTTGAATAAAAAAAATATTACAATAATATTTTTAAATATTTTTTATAATACATTTTATATTATGATAGCTTTAGTTTCAGAAACGGTTCTAGCCAGTTTCGAAGGTTAAAGTAATTTTTATATAAAAAAAATCTGAAATCAAAATTGAATAAAAATAATATTGCCCAGTTAAACTGATGGCATTGAGCTCACAGGCTACGCATACTAATTGTACATTACAGCCATATATTTTCAAGGGTCAATTCCGTTCGAAAAAAAGTGAAAGGAGGGAAAACCGCTCCCCTCTTTCCTCATTTTATGGTTAAACATTGAACCCACTAAACTAATCACGGACATGCTTTATCATAAAAATATCTATATCCAAAATTCAGAGCTAATCGGAAAATTCTTAAAAATAAAAAAACATTTATATAATTTAAGAGGAGTTATCCCCCTCTTATATACTTAACCATTAAACATCCAAAACTATTCAGCGATTTGAACGAAAACTGATAATTCTGCATTAAAAACCCATTTATATCAATTAAGGGGAGGGGATGAGCCCCCCGTTCTCCCTCTTATGCATATCGAATGAACTTCAAAAACTAATCAGGGAAGTGCCTTATCAGGATATATCTATATACAAAATTTCAAATGAATCGGATATTTTTATCATGAGTTATCGCGTTACGCACGTACATACATACAGAACGGGTGGGCACATAAGCTCTCAGGCTAGGATAGCCTGTGAGCTAAAAAGTAAAACCTAGCCTGGTTGTAGATCGGCCTCAGCTATCCTATGCAAAAAAATCATGTAAAATATTAAAATTTGAGCTAGGTATTTGAAAATAACGCCCCCATAGACTTAATATTATCATCTGGGTCTCTTTCATTTAGTAGTGCGGGTTCTTAAAGGAAATGTGTTATCTTAAAATATCTTTAACCCTTTGAGGGGCAAGCAATTGCGTTCGAGTAATTCTGAACTCCCACCGGAAATTTGTAAAAAAGTTACATCAAAAAGAGGAAAAGCAATTTCACGACTGTTTTCCACCAAAGTTAGAAAAGTGAAATTTAATAAAATTTTTCTGGTGTGAATCTTCATCAATAGTAGGTGGTATATAATATATACCGCCGCCCCTCAAGGGGTTAAATCTACTGGCATAATCAGAGAGGGTGACAAAATCCAGTAATTTTGTAAGGTTTTATTATACTCCCTTCATTCAGAAAATTTTCTGGTTAGCTAAGGTAAAAATAACTTAAAAAACTACTAGTAATCAGAGCAATTGAGCACCCACTCTGGTTACGCTAATGAAAACAAAGAGAGATTTTTTTTCAAAAGTTTATTTGAAGACCCCACCTCTCCTCGTACTCCAAAATGAATGAGATATCCCTCGATAGTTTTAGCATTCGCATATAGAATTTTTAAAAATGTAATCCTGGGATAATATACAGGGTGTCCCAGAACTTCGTGTACAAACTTTGAGGGGTGCTAGAGAACATAGTTTGGAACAATAATTACATAGGAAAGCATGGGCGGAAACGTTACCTGCTCTTTTCAACCCTTTCACATATAGTGGCTAAGAAACTACAAAATTTTTAATACAAAATTAACGTTGACCCTAGTATTTTAATATGAATTTTGTATTTATTATATATGGGAAATGTCTCCATTTTCTACTTTGGAAATACATTTTCCCACAGTTTCTGATGTCGTTCATATTTTTCCACATTTTAGCAATTTCTAATAGCTACTATGACACTTGATTTTAAAGAAGCATAATTTTAAATTTTATTTAAAATTAAATCATTTCTTGTACTTCTTTCTGTGTAATAAAGCGTTCTACACTGCTTTCTGCATTGTGTCATAACTGTGTCTTTGTGTTTTTTCACGGACAAAACACTTCCATTGCTGAAATGTGAAAAAAAAAATAGGAATGATATCAGAAATTGCAGGAAAATGTATTTGCAAAGAAGAAAAGGAAACAAATCACAAAGAAAATAAATGGAAAAATCCTATTAAAATTTTGGTATCAATGTTTACTTTTTATTAAAAAATTTGTAGTTTCATAGAGAAATTACTGTCTGTGAAAGGGTTAACAAGTAAGGGTGACGTTTCCGCCCATGCTTTCCGATGTAATCGTAGTTACAAATGATGTTCTCTACCACCCCTCAAAAATTGTACACGAAGTTCTGGGACACCCTAGAAATACATAATTCGAGAAATACTTAATAGCACCATTGCCCCTTAGTAACTTAATCCTTTACGTATTTATATTTACTATATAACTAAGTTTACTTTCATTAAAAATACCGTAGGCCGTTTACCAGTTGCAAATAAAACGGAACTTTCAAGGCCGAAAATTTTCCTAGTTATAGATAGATTTCTAACAAAAAAAAAAAAAAAAAAATTAAAACGTAAAATTTCATTAAAAAATGTTTTCCAAAAATATGTTTTTAAATGTTATTTTAAATAATATTCGTCAATATTTTTTGCAGCAAATACTGTATGATGCGATAATGCATGATATTAAAATTTGGCAGCGATTTAAAAAATCCAAAAGGCTAAAAATTAGGCTATGCAACAAAGTAAAAAAAAAGAAGAAGAAGAAGAAAGAAAAAAGGAAACAAAAGAAATCACTGGGTTCACAGTATTTAATTAAGATTTGCCACTTTAAACTATGTGAAATATTGAAATAAAATTGTTCTCTCACCTCAAGTTTGGTAGTGAAACGCGTTTGTGTATTTTACTTAAAATTACCGTAATTTCGGGTGTATAAGCCGCAGATCAAACAATTCTTTTTCGACCCAGAATTTTTTAAGAGACAAATGTAACTAGTTAGATCACCGTAAATATTTATCTTCATTTACTAAATAAGATTTCTGGGTCCAAAAAGAATTGTTTGATCCGCGGCTTATACACCCGAAATTACGGTGTATAAAGTAGTGACATAGTGACATAAATTGTTATTCTATATTAAAAGAGATTTTTTTTTAACGATTGGCTTTTCTCTTATAGTCAGTAGTGTCAGAAAAATAAAACAAGGTGCTGGAAATAACAAAAACCAATGCAAAAACTCTCTGAAAGCAGCCGTACGAGAAAACTTCGTAGAATGCGAAGTGCCTGTCTAAAAGAGAGGAAATAAATGGCAATGTATTGGTGTAAAAGATTTTGCTCTTAGCTTCGGAAAAGGTATTGGCAGGAGGATTAAAAACAATGCACAGAAAAATTTGACTTACGAACAATTTGTATACCTGCTTGTCAATATATTTATTTATTCATTCACACTTCAAGAGCTTATATCTCGAAAACGGTTGGATTCAGACGGGCAGTCCAAGTACTCTTTTTAATGTACATATCGAGGTCTTTCTTTTGTTATCACACTCGTTCAAATCCACAACGTACACCTGGGAACATTCCCTAGTAAGTATAGTGGAAAGTAAAAAAAGTAACATTATCATTACTTATGTTTTTGGACGTGATATCTAAATATAAATTTTGTTTTCAGTTATTTACTGTTAAATATACCTTTTACGAATCATATCATATACGAATCATATAAAATATATCTTACCGCCCCTCAAGGGGGTTAACCCTTTGAGGGGTGGTGGGATATATTTTATTCCAACTAATTTAAACGAGGTTCGCATCAAAAACTTATAACGAAATTTTACATTTTTAAATTTGGTTGCAAAATGTTGAAAAAAATGTTATTCATCATTTTAAAATTAAAGTTTGTGATTTTTCCGGTGAGAATTTGATATTACAGAGACATTATTGCTTGCCCCTCAAGGGATTAAGGGGCTAAAATAAGTAAAATGGAGAGTATGTATATGTTTCCAATATAGTTTATTCTACTATGAAAGAAAGAACTGAAAATAATGTCACTAAACTGTTAATATTTTTAATTTATATTTTTACAATGAACACTATTAAGTATGAATAATATTTACAGTTTATTTTTAAAACTCTCATAAATCTTTAGCGAAGACGACGGTGTAAAAAACGTATTAGGCTGATTAATCAGACTTTTTTATACACTTTTTTTCTACTCCAGCTTTTTTAAACTCTAAGTCTGTAAACTGCTGTAATAAATCAAACATATTTCAATTAGTCAAGTGGAATTAATTTTTTTAGAAGCAACAGCCCCCCCCCCCCTATTTCATGTCAAGATATTTTTTTTTGTACTTATAAGACTACCTCAGATAAGTTAATTACCTTCTACCCGGATCTTTCCAAAAGACATTTCAAACTTCATTTTCAGCTTCAAAGCACAAAGTAAGAAGGTTGAAACTCCAGTAGCTTAAAAAAAAATCTTAGGCATTTCGTAGGCTTTTTTATCAAAGGCTTTTGCAACGTAGAATTTTACAGGCAAATGTTCATACATTATGGATAAGTAATGGTAACACTCCAAAGAAAAGAGCATAGAACACTCTTTTTAAAACAAGAAAAGTAGAGAAGGAGTAGGAGAATAGGATTTCGATGCATCCAGATAACAAAATTGAATTTACATAGATGTGTTCCGGAAGTGAAATTAAATAAATATGGTAAGTTGGCATGAACATCATCTAAATTTTTCAATTGGTAAAAACAGCATATTTTTTTCAGTATAGAAATATTTAATAAGATAAAAAACAAATTATTTTTAGTTTCTTAATTTAAAAATGATAAATGTTTTAAATATAATTTTAAGTGAATATATAAATTAAATAATATAAAATAAAAGCTCTGCTTTTTTACTAAAACTAATCAACCGAGTTTGTAATATTTATGTTTGTAAATTATATATTTATAGTACTAAAGGTAGTATAATTATAGTAATATAATTTTCTAGCAAATTTTTATTAATTGAAAGGATATAATTTGTGGTAATCTTATTTATTTATAAAAATTATGGCAATATTACTAAATAGTATAGTGAATGGTGAAATGTGTTTTGGAAAATCACAAAGTATACAAATGTTATTTAATTATTAAGTATTTATATTTCTTATTTCCCATTTTTATCATAAAATATCAGTATCGATTTTCTGAAAAGTCAGCTTCATATCTACAAAAATGAATTTTCAATTGCTGCTTTTGTAACATACGTGTGTGTACCACAAAGTTTCAATACGAATATCAAGCGAATAATTTTCTATTATATTCGCACCATTATTTTTAAAAAGTACAATTCGTAGTATATTTCTCTGGCAATTGTTCTCAATTTATATCGAAAAATTTTGATTTTGAAAAAGTGGTGCAAGGTAACATTAAAAAATATTCTGCTGTAATTTCAACTTTGAGATACTACCCACCAACATATCACGCCTGTATAGTTTAACACTTTCTACCCGAGTGGTGACTCTCACTAGTGCTGCTAGGTGTCCTGCTTCATTAAGAACTCCAAATTCTCTGAACAATGTTAATTTCTTACTGTTTATTTTTCTATTATTAACCGGAGATAATTGTGATATTAAATAAAGGAAAAAAAACATTTTCATACTTAAATTATTTTCTCTATTTTTCATTATTCACAAAAAATCTTTTTTTGCGATAAATGAGAACCTATTAAAAATAACGGTATTGTTGTGCTGCATGCTAGCTATTATCTGTCCAAAAATCAGATCTCCACAAATGAATGCTCAAAATTTGTTTTGTTTAATAATACAATAATTATCTGTCCTTATATGAGGCCCGTGTACATGAGAGGGTTAACCCATTAGTGCCTAGCGTCCCATTTTTGGGACAGTTTAAAAAAATTCAAGTAAGCGCTTTTCACACCAGTAAAAAGAAGGATAAATAAATACTTTCTCTCTTGAGGCAAATTCATCGATAAATTAAGATAAAAGTTATTCTTGCTTTAAAAGTGGTGGGAAAAGGGCAAAATTTGAATTTTAACGAAGAAAATAATTCAGGCATCAATGGGTTAAACAGTTGGTATCTACAGCATTGAAAATCCCATTTACGCGATACACCTGTTATCACTAACTCTCACTCACCATTATAATTGTCAGGTATTCCACATACACTGGGGTTGCAATTGCTTTTGTTATCCCTATTTTTTTATAGTTTATTTCGTCATATTTAATTTTAAATTATTCGGCCATTAGACAGTACGATGACGGCGTATAATTTGAGGATCAAACAATCATATTTTAACCCAGAAAATTTATAAAATAGAATGTTACTTTTCATATCTCAATAAATATTTGGCTTCAATTCCAGGGCTCCGAAATAGTCCGCGAACTGAACATCACTATTTTATAACAGAAAATTTCATTGTAGGTTTCTGCGTTTTTTCTGTGCAATTACACATGGGATCTGGTAACACTAGTGTTGAGTGATGTCAGCTCTTGAGTGGAAAGGGTTTATTTTCAACTGCCGCCTGCATTAATTTGCCCCATATGAGAAAAAAGTTTTGAACAAGGAGTTTTATTTAAAAGTGTAAACAAATAAATATCTGTTAGTCTGTCTATAAATCATGTTTTGTTAAGTGAATTTTGTTATAAAAAATTATTTTTGGTAAGCATTTGATTGTCTGTTGAGCTGTAATTATTAAATAAACCTATCCTTCTTTTTTTTAAAAAGAAACACTTAGAGACATATTTATTAGTTTCAAACAAACACAGGCTGTTTATTAAGCCGTGTGACAAGCATAGATGCCAATATTTACGCTTTTTTCCCACCATAAAATGACTGTATGGTAATATGGCACATGGTACTGAAAATGTTTGCGATGTTAGAAAAAAAATCAAAGAAAACAGCTTACTGACAAAAGAAAACGAAAAATCGTGCGTCAAGCATAGTTTATGAAACACTTCCATAATACTTTAATGAAATTTCGCCGTTTAAGAAGATGAAAGATGATGAGTAAACAAAGAATCTGAAAATCATACAATTAATTTAAAAACATTATATCAGCAGTGTTCTTCAATAATAAGAAATCATCCACTTTTTTGTGCAATCCTGTATTTTACCGATAGATTTGCATATCGTACATTGTATGTAAGAATTCTATTTAGATAGAAATCGCGTAGTCAGTTGCCCTAAATTCACCTTTATCAATTTCCGTCAATGAAGAGAAAATGCATTTCGGGTATTGCCCGGTATATCATCTTTAGAGATTATACACACGAAGCAATGAAAAAAAAAATATTTTTTTTTAAATTTCAATACCACAGTTAAAAACGCATTCTGAGCAACTAAATCTTCGACAGTACTTTAAATTTATTCTTTTCTGTGTTCCTGTAAATAAAAGATAATTGTATACACACCATATCCTATAATAAGTCTCTTTTAGTAAATCTCAATATTGTTTATTTATTTAAAGTTGCTTTATATTATTAAATTACACCGCAATCGACCCCTTATCGACCCTAACATGAAACAATGATAGTTGTAAAGTAATGATTAACGCTAAATGCTTCAATTCTAATACCAAACGTGCTATATTAAATTTCACTAATCCATATAAATTTCGTGAAAGCCCGACTATATTTACACGATTTAGAGCACGGCCAGTTAGTGAGAGAGACAAACAAACAGACAAATCGAATTTATGAGCAGATATCAACTCTGCTGGAAAGTCATAAATGTCATCATGGAAAGTAATAAAAAGCACTGAAAATGCATTATTTCATTGACAATTACCGTAATTTCTGGCATATAATACTTGGATCAAACAATCCTTTTTGGACCCAGAAAACTTATATAGTGATTGAAGATAAGTATTTAAGGCAATCTAACAAACCACATTTCTTAAAAAAAAATCTGGGTTCAAAAAGGATTGTTTGATCCGTGGATTATACGCCGGAAATTACGGTAATTTCCTCTAGCATCTGATAGCCATTGCTTGTTTGATTAACCACTTAACTGATTAACATTTTTGAAAAACTTTCAAAAAATGCCTATTTTCTTCATATTTTTTACAAAATTTTTAATCTTTTACCACCAGTTTTTCAAAACAGAGCCTTTTTCCTTATTCAAACAGGAAAAGGCTAGGATTAAAACATATAAAATTTATTCTAAAAAGTTACTGGTGAAAATAATAAATCATGTTTGGAATACGAGTGCCCCTACGTGTACGGGTAAATCGTGATTAGCAAAAATACTTTGCCCGTATGGCGTATAAGCAAATCATGGAAGCGGTTAACCTGGGAGGATGCATACCGGGCATGTTAGACCCAGAATGCGTATGGTTTTCTGCAATTGCCACAACTTCTTTTTTTTTAAGTAATCTTCAACTCATTTTATCGCAGAATTTATAGGAAGTAATTCTGAAAAAAAGGTGATTGCTATAAAAAATAAAATCCATCAATCCACTGTGCAGTATTTGGGTGTCAAAACATATCGTACTGGGTTAACCCTCCTGCGCGGAGCAATTCCATTGCTTAACTCTTTGAGAGGCAAAGCACTTCTATTTATAAAACTCTGAAATGATTGAATGACAATAGAATTTAAAAACAAATTTATTGCAATACAGATACATGTTTTTCTTACTTCATAAAATAAAAATTTTCCTTTCAAAATTCTGATGTCATTGTGGCATTTCACATTTGAAGGGCGGATTGGATGTATTTTATCCCACCTCCCTTCAAGGGGTTAAATGATTACATGAAATAATACTATTGGATTTTTTTTTGGAAATAAGAATAAGCTGTATTTCACATAAATAGTGAATATAAAGTACTTATTTCCCAATTCTGGCGTCATTGTGGCATTTTGGAATGCAGTTAGCTGTTCGATGTAATGGTATACCATGCCACAAATGGTTAACCTCTAAATTTATTTTCATTTGCATTAACTCTTTAGAGGGAGCCGGCGACGTTTGCAATCAGCAAACGGTTATTTTTAATGTTCAAACTGAAAACTGACAATAATAGTATAATGATCAAATGTCATTGAACGCTATTTGGAGTAGTCGTGATATCTGATCTTAATGTTAAGATAAGAATCTTTCAAAAAATATAGTAATCTTAATTTAATTTTCTTTCCCATAATAAGTATGAAACATGTAGTATTTTATTTGATTTTCTCTTGTAATATTCTAAAAAAAATGAAAATCAGTCCATGCCAATTTTACTTGGTTTTTAAAACAATGAATATTCAACTATATTTTAGGCATATTTTTAGATGTAACACAAAAACTGCAATGCTTTATCTGAGGAATTAATCCATTGAAGAGCACTGGTATATATTATATACCACTTAATTTTAATTCGCAAATACCAAATCTACACAAGAATTTAGGAATTGACATCTGTTTAATATAATGTGCACGAAGAAATGCTTTTATTCTGTTAACATATTCTATACCTTATTGTAAAATCGTTTAAAAAATTGGTGTCAATCAATCATATTAACATTTTAACAACAGATATCCTTTCTCCTGAAGGGGTTCATTGGTGCTCATTCTCCATCAAAGCTTTCAAGTCTGCGATTTTTTGGTTACCAGTATCCTAATACAGAAAATGTTCTTTTATTTAATTGGAGCTTTCGGATGATTTAAAATAATAATATTTTCTCTAAGATAATAATAATTTGCGAAAAGCCAGAGACTTGTCAACTGTGTTCTTCATTTATCTCTCCTCTTTTTTAGATTGCTCTTCTTTTGCGCATCCTTAATCCTCTAATGCTCATGGTATAAATTCTACCACCAGCGTTTTGCAATCCGGATTTTTAATTCGAATATTCCAAATTGGTAAAAGAAATTTAAAGTAGCAGTTTTTGCTTAATTTAATGATGCTGATTCCTATTTTTTTAATTAATATTTTAATACAGCGAAAATTACTATTCAACTTCTCTGGTATGATTTTAAATTCTCAGAATTACGGAATCTCTAGAACGTATCGTATCATTTAATAAATTTCATTTCTAATAGTTTTCTGTTTCACAAAAGTATTTTAAAATCTTTTAACCCTCCAACCGTCTTGCAAATGGGTAAAATTGTAATGTTGTTTTCGCTGCATTTTGTCTTAACCCATTCGTGCCCAACATCTTTTGCGTAAACTTTATGTGTTTGGCACCACTATTTTTAGAAGATTTAAGTTTAGTTCATTAATCACGAAAATGCATCATTTAAAGAAAATAATTATTGCTTTTCTTTTTTACCGGTGTCAAAAGCAGTGCTGAATACACCTTTTGAAGCGTCCCTAAAAAGGGACGCTAGGCACTAATGGGTTAATTGCTAATAAAATATGATTCTTTCAATATTACATAAAAAATCTTATTTAGGAATATAAATGTAATCCTTGAGAGTCTTAATCATTCTTCAATGCTTTGAAAATTCATTAAATTTATAGAATTATAATATCTTAAACAATGCTTATATTGCAGTGAAACCTGGAGCTTAGTGTACGGAATTTTACGGGACAAACGCTTAGAGGGTTAAAGCAATAGCAATAATAATTAAAACAACAATGTTTGATGCCAAATACGATTGAAGATATACTATTTTTTAGAATTGGATATACATTGTTATAATATAAATTTCTTTATAAGAAAGTCTATTTTCGTTACATTTCTATGATTATTTTCTGTCGCAAGATAAAAAAATAAATTCTGCTTCTGTTAAAGTGAACCTGAACAGAATATATTTCTTGGCGGAAATGATGGACGATCTTCGTTCTTAATGAATAAATGCATACCAGTTGTTCTTGAATCACATTTTCGCCAGATACTATCTATAATATAAAATTAGTAGGCAGATACTCAATATTTACTTTAAACATAGTAAGACTAGTTGTTGGAGGTCACCGTAATACTTACCCATTATGGTTATGCATAATATAAAATATGAAAATAAAATTATGTAAATTATTAATAAAATCCATTGCATCTCCAAAATGAAATTTAAACATATATTTAGATATGTTTAATATATAGTAATGCTCTATTACGGAATTTCGGGTACTACTTTATTAACCCATCAACCCATATAAACAAATTATACAAATTGGCATAATTTTTATTTTAGATAACGAAAAACAAATAAATTAGTAAAAGATGAATAAAAATACTAATAAAACATCGAATTAAAATTCGCTTGATGACATGACAAACACGTGTTACGTGTTCAGTGTCAAGTGAATACGACATTTACGTTAAGCTATTATAGGCTTTTAATCTTATAGTTTGGTAATAGATTTTTGGTCGACGGTTAATCAAGTAGTAAAAGACATACCCTTATAACTCCAAAAATCATAATCATATTAACTAACAGTTTACCGCGTTGGATTAATCGTCTCACATACAAATAAAATATATTTGAAATGCTAATGAGTGAATTCTAAATTTTGAATTGAAATTTGAATTAAATACAGGGTCATGAAAAATCGAAGTAAAAAATAGGATTTCAAGTATCTCAACAACTAATTATCAGATCAATATCGTTCTTTATTCAAAATTTATGGTCTTTTACATACATTCCATAAATAAAAAAAAAATTAATATCTTTCATTAGAACGAATATTTCGAGAGTCCAAAAATAATAGTTCCGGATAATCAAGGTTACTGTAATTAAAAGGACTTCTTTCCATTATTAAATACTAAGTATATACCATATTACAAGTCTTTATCTCAATTTGTTCGAAAGATAGAGCGTTTACAGAGACAGAAATACAGGCATACAGACAGACACACAGACATATTTTTTTTTCTTAAAATTATTTTTTGGAATATTCAGATTCTAAAACGTGTAAATCCGTCAAAAAAATTCCCTTTCCAAAACAATTGTAGGACTTACACTACACTACGTTTAATGAGTAAATTAATACAATTAATTATAGGAATAAAACATTTTGGATTGATTTGTTTTAACCACTGAACAGTCGCATTAAATTACGGTTTAAAATTTCAAATTCATTATTGCCACCCCTTTTTTGCAAAAGAAAAATATTCATCTTATTTAAAGCCAAGTAAAATTATACCAAAATAAAACCAATTACACTTTTTTATAAAACTGGTTGGAATCAAACAATTCTGAATAAAATCTGTGAAGCTTGCAGCCCGTGAATGTCTCAGGCGCGATGATTAAGTGGATAAGTTGTGTTATTAGCTTTGAAAACCAATCCTCAGAACTGTATTTTAGAACTAAGGCTACTAAACTTAACTTGATAAATAAATGCATACCAAATTTTTTTTAATCTCTTGTGCCACACTTTATTTGTTGTGTCAAATTAAATGAGATTCTGTCATAAATTACACAAAATGTCGTAAGAGAAGAAAAAAAATCGTATTCTATTTGTATCGATGTATCGATTTTGTAAAAAGTTGCAGCAACGTTAATATAAATGTATATAAAGCAAATCTCAATCGATACATTTTTTTTTGTAATTTACATTAAAAATATTAATTAAATTTGATTGAAGAATTCATTAGAAAGTGTCGAAATAAGCTGAAAGAATGAGAGAAATATTCTAACCCACACAAAAGAGCCCTACAAATATTTTATGGAATGTTTAATTTACTAACATTATCCTTAAGTTGAAAAATGCAAAATTTAATTATGATATTCATTCAAGTTTACGTTAGACCTCTATTTTTTCCGAGTAAAATGCGTTTCATAAATTGATTAATTCAACGAATCGAAAATCATACCAGAAAAATGAAATAGCAGACTTTGGCAAGTCTGCGAATTTCTGGTACACCAGTATTTTCTTAAAGATTTCTTTGAACTTATTTTATTTTCTGTTGCGTAAGGAAAACTATTTGATTTTACTCAAGTTAAAATTCAAGGTACTGCAAAAATGCTGCAAAAATACCACCTTTGGCCAGTGTTGCCAGGGGGCTACTTTTTTAAAATTCAGATTTCTTGATTCGCACCACTTTTTTGAAACAGCAAAATTCCGTTTGTTTTTACCTTGATTAATATGACATTATATAAGACGCATTTTACTGTTTCAAAAAAATGGTGTCAGTCAAGAATCTGAATTTTAAAAAAGTAGCCCATCTGGCAACACTGCCTTTGGCAGACGGTATTTTTTTTATCCACGCATTCGCTTGTATTCAGAGGGCGGTGTCGGCGTACTTTAAAATAACAAGACTCGTGACGCACCATGATTGATCATAATTTTAATTCCTTGTCGGCCTTTAACCTGCAGCTGATTTGACTGCCACTCTAAAGGAAAATTTCGGATCGTGGTTCTGTCATCAGTGTATTGTCCGCTGCTTTCTCAACGAAGACAGTTTTTTTGGATGCATTGTAAATAAAATTTTAAAGGGTTTAGCAGGGTTTCTTAGTAAAATATACCATTGAATCAACCACACCAAGTCCTACATGAATCGATAGCCCATAAAAAGAAATCCATTTCTCCCCAGTTTCAAGACTGTACCTCAAGACCGCGGGGGGTAATAACCCGAAATCAGTAGCGGCTCGTCAGGGGGTGCTGCATCAATTTATTCACCACTCTAAAACTGTAAGGTGATTTCAGCTTTCTTTAATAAACAAAATCTATCGAATAAATAATATGAAAGATTTTGTCAAATTTTAGTGGTGTGAAAAATCTGATGCAGCATTCCCTGACGAGCCGCTACTGCCACAAATGCCTGTTTTGGAAACGAGCACATTGTGACAAAACTTCTGATCGGATTTCAACTTAAAAAATAAGGTTTGTATAAAACCCCTATATGAATATTTGACAATTTTTTCACATTTTTTTTTAACAAAAGAACAAGTTTTCTAACATTTTTCTTGTTTTTCAATAAAACTTTTAATTAAAAATCTATTGAAATTACTCAGTGACCACCTACATTTTTTTTTGCATGAATTACTCTTAGATATGATTCATATTCCCTATCAATTTCAACTTTCTATGTAGGGTGCATCATATTAAAAAAAATTCAAATTCTTATTCCGGCGGAGTTGGGGGAGGAGGCGTGTCTCGCACAAATCTCACGTATTAGGTCTATCAAAAAGTTCTGTCGTATAAGGTTATTTCATTCCTTCTTTTTACACTACCTTTTGAACTAGTATGTGAAATTTGGGCGAGGACATGTCTCCCATCTCCGCTGGAATATGATTTTGCATTTTTTTATTATGTTGCACCCTACGTAGAAAGTTGAAATTGATAGTGAATACACATCATATCACATAGCATTTCATGCAAATAAAAAATTAGGGTGCTCACTCAGAAATTTCAATAGACTTTTAATTCAAATGTTCATTTAAAAATAAGAAAAATGTCACAAAAACTGGTTCTTTTGTTAAAAAAATTCTGTAAAAATTGTCAAACATTCATATGGTGGTTTTATACATCCCTTATTTTTTTTCATTGAAATCCGCATGGTAGTTTCGTCACAATGCACTCTTTTCCAAAACAGACATATAGGGTCATTACCCCCCGTGGTCTTATATTACAAACTTGAAACGGGGGAGAAATGAATTTCTTTTTATGGTCTATTGATTCATGTAGGACTCGATGTGATTGACTCAAGGGCATATTTTACAAAGTAACCCGGCTATACTCTTTGTTTTGAAAAGAAAAACTCATATGATTTTATGGCTCGTATGCCTTAAAGATTTTCAAACACTTTTTACCAGATTTTTTTAAAAATAATATTTGCCTTATTTAATTTAAGTAAACTCTATACTCAGATTCTGCGACCAGTAATTTACAAAATTTCTGGTGTTTAAAAAACTAAAATCTCCTGAATACCCTTATGCGTACGAATCCAGGATTTATTGTTGACACTTTCGAAACCGTCTGAAATGCAAGAGCTTTTGGTACATTTAACCCTTTGGCAGACAGTGTCTTTAAATAAGGTCACCAAATTTTTATTTCATCGGCACGTAAACGTTTTAGCTAAAATTTTATTTTTATAACACATTTGGAGCTAAGCAAGTTCCTATTTTCTCGCAAATTCGTTTTATAAATTCTGGTGAAAGTCAATTATCTCAAACGGATTTACTGCGCGGCGGAAAGGGTTACAGAGACAGAGGTATTTTTACGAAATTGCCGGCTACAGAATTCGAAAATTCTATTTTCCACTTAAAAAAATTGCAAAACACAAATTTTCAAAAGTGGGTAATCTCCAAAAGTCATTATTGGATGAAAAAACGTTTAAAAATCTCATAAATATCGTGTGATTTTCCTCATAAAATATATTCTTATTTTAAACAGAAGAATTATGCGATTAAAGAAAATCAAACTTTCTGTACTAAAATGCTAGAATAAAAAAAAAGAGTCTTTGTATCTCGCAAATAGTCTCTTTTAGTAAAGACTCGTGATTTGCTTTATTTGAGTCACTAGATTCACGACCACTAAATAAGTTTTCATGTTTGAACTATTCTTGTAGTGGAATTCCTAATTTATTTAACAGTAGGAAATTATCCCATTAAATCAGGAAAACATTTCTTTTTAAAAATAATAGTAAGAAAAGAATAAAATTTTCAGCTACGCAATTCGTGCCTTCCAAAAGGCAAATCACAAGCCGCCACTGACTTCTGTATACTGGGTGAATTTCACAAAATCTGTCAAACGAAAGTGAGTGATATATGGGCTAATGTGGCTTGAGGTAGATTGACCGATGGAGGAAGGAAATAGATGTAGTCGAGATTTGCAATATGATGGGTGTTAAAGCTGAAATTTAAATGTACTCATTTGGCTCAAACATCACAATCATTCTTTGACATTATCCAAACATTTTTTTCTCTAAATGAAAATGATCTGATAATATTTAAGTATTCTAATGTCGCATTTCATTTTATTAGGAAAAAATCTGTGTTACTGAATTTTTCTTTTATTTTACGAAAACATGTTTTTGTATTTGTGTCGAATGTAGAGGATTTTAGATTTAATTTCTTGGCGTGACCCCAGCTACAGCATTACATCTCTATTCCCTCATTTAATTCGTTGAGAATGGATTATGTGTATTGATGATGATAATAAAGGAAACTATATCTTGAAATTGTTTGAAGATTTCTCGAACATGCATGCAATAATTTCATAGCTGTTTTATTAGTTATGTAAATTTGTTAAAAAATCAAGTCATGATGTTTCTCAGCAAAAATTAGAGTACATTTAAGTATAGCCCAACTATATTACTATAATATTCATTTTAATCAATAGATAAAGTATTAAAATAGAAGTTAAAATTTTATGAAGAATTCAACGAAAATGCACGAAGTAAATTTCAAGAAGTTGCTTTCGTGCGTTAATTCAGCGGTCTATTTATCTATTGCTTTCAAAATATATTTTATAATTTTATATAATTTTTTTTTTCAATATTTCATTTTTCATTTAAGATTTTAAAATTTTAATTCCTTTTACTCCTTTTAACCTTATCATTCAGAGAAAATTTTAACCGTAGCTTGTAATATACTGAAATACTGAAAATAGATCATCTTTCGAATTTGTAAAAAATAAATGATTATTCATATTTTTACTTTAATAGTATTATACGTAGTATATTTTTTTAAATTTCTTTCGAAAGTAACTTTTTCATTTTCAAGATACCTCTTTAAAACTTTTTTCCAAGTCTCCTCCGAATCTATAAATTTTAACGAGCTCTGTCCGATCAAAACTTTAAATTTTTTCAATAAGTAAAGTTTTCAGAACTGTGAGAGTATTCCGTCAACAGATAAAGTACGAAAATACGGTTTGAAATTATTTGAAGATTTCAAGAACTTGAAGTTGCCTTAGTGAAGTGTTTTCAATCCGAGATTTTTTTTGTCATTCGAAATTATTTGATTACCACCATTTTTAACCCCATTCTGAGGAGAGTCTTTTGCGGAATTTTAATCTTTCATCGCCGATTTTTTCTTTAAACAGAAATATTTCCTAGTTGAATAGTAAAAATGCTCGGATTAAATAAGGCAAAATTTACAGTAAAATTTTACTACTGAGTACAATCAAGTGTTCTGAGCACTTTATGCGGCACGCAATCCTGGTCGCTCGACCCAAAGGGATTACCCTTTCTTGCGCAGTGTTGCCGGGTCGGCAACACCTAATTTTAATTCCAAACTTGCAAACGGCACCAGTAATATTTTAATATAATTTTGCTTTTACAATGAAAGCTTAAATTAAGGAATTCGTAATATCTAGACAAGTCCTTTATAAATTCCGGTGTCAATCGACAATTTCTCATTTTACTAATAGAATTTGCTTGCGCAGGAAAGGGTTAAAGCAACGGTATTCGACTCATTACTTAATCCAACACAAACCTTAATCCAAACTTTCATTGTAGAAGCAAAATTTTATGTAAATATCCTTGGTGCCACTTGGAAATTCAAAATTAAAATCAGATGTGCCCGGAGTGTGTGCGCTGCGATGGAAAATGTTAAACTATTTTCATAATCAAATTTCCCGTTTGAACCGAAAATTATTCATAAGGTATCCGTTAAAAAAAACAGACGTCATCTTGCGGTAACATCCTGAGTTATTTAACTTGATACTTGTAGACTAGACACAATGTGTCGCTTCCTTTTTATTCATAACTCCATTATATATCCAGCCTATTTATTTAATTATTCTTATTAGTATTTCAAAGGCACTTCTTCAAAAAGTAATTTTTTATTTACTAGAGATATCTCATATAGGTAATATGAGAAATTACAGACTGAAATTCTTTAAATACTTGCAGAACATGAAATGGCCGCAGCGTATTATTTTTAAATACCACAAAATAAATAAATAAGAATGCATACTAAAATCTCAAAAATATTTTATCATGGATATAAGATTTTAAAAATATATTTTATTCATTTCGAATATTTAGGGGATATCTAAATAGTTGTATTTTAAAAAATCTGTAACCTGAATAATAATGAAACTTCATTTATTCCTTTCTGTTTGATATTTAGATATACTTTATGATATACTTTACTAGACGTTTCTTTAAATCTCATTTTTTTCCCTTAAACCTCCCGCAAATCTGCAGAACAAGCTGTCCAATGAAAAATCTCACTCTGTTTAACAACTAGGCTATTCATTATTCTGAAAAGAAAATATTTGATCAATACATAATATGAGAAATTACAGAATGAAATTCTTTAAATAATTGCAGAACATGAGATGGCCGCACCTTTTTATTTTTAAATGCCACAAAATAAATAAATAAGAATGCATATTAAATTGTCAAAATATATTATCACAGATATAAGATTATTAATATATATTCTGATCATTACAAATATTTATGGGATATCTAAATAGTTGTAGCTTAAAAATCTGAAACCTGAATATATTTTAAACTTCATTTATTCCTTCCAGTTTATTATTTAAGTATACTTTATGATATACTTTACTAGAGGTCTATTTAATTCTCTTTTTATTTCCTTAAATCTCCGGCAAATCTGGGGAACAAGCTGTCCAATGGAAAATCTCACTCTGTTTAACAATTAGGCTTATCATTATTCTGAAAAAAATATTTGATCAATAGATAATATGAGAAATTACAGTCTGAAATTCTTTAAATAATTGCAGAACATGAAATGGTCGTAGCGTATTATTTTTAAATGCCACAAAATAAATAAATAAGATTGCATACTAAAATCTCAAAAATATTTTATCTTAGAAATAAGATTATTAAAATATTCTAATCATTACAAATATTTATGTTATATTTAAATAGTTTTATCTTAAAAATCTGTAACCTGAATATAATTTAAACTTCATTTATTCCTTTCAGTTTCTTATTTAGATATACTTTCTGATATACTTTACTATATGTCTCTTTAAATCTCTTTTTTCCCCTTAAAACTCCGGCATATCTGAGGAACAAGCTGTCCAATAAAAAATCTCTCTCTGTTTAACAACTAGGCTTATCATTATTCTGAAAAAAAATATTTGATCAATAGATAATATGAGAATTTACACACTGAAATTCTTTAAATATTTGCAGAACATGAAATGGCCGCAGCGTACTATTTTTAAATGCCATGAAATAAATAAATAAGAATGCATACTAAATTCTCAAAAATATATTATCATAGATATAAGATTATTAATATATATTTTAATCATTACAAATATTTATGGGATATTTAAATAGTTGTAGCTTAAAAATCTGTAACCTGAATATAATTTAAACATCATTTATTCATTTCAGTTTCATATTTAGATTTACTTTATGTGGATATATTTTATAGATGGAGGGGTTGAAAAATAAATTACTTTCTTATAAATGAACTAACTATATATCTCTCTTTTAGGAGTATTTTTCGTTGGTATTCCTTCATTATTTCTTCTGAAAATATCAGTTTCATTTATAAAAGACCTTTTTAAAATAATCGCAATTCTCTTTCGAATCAAAAGATTTTAACAAGCTGTCCAATCAGAATCTCTAATTCTTTTCAAAAACTTAACGTTGAGACTCTAAAGAATGTATTTACTCAATATATAAAGTAGGAGAATATATTTTTAAATTATTTGAGAAATTGCGGGTCATGAAATTGTCGCAGTGTATTATTTACAAATAACAAGATGATAAAGCAAGAATACATGTTAAAATATCATACATATTTTATGAGTTATGTAAAGTGATTAAAAAGTAATGTTTTATCGAGAAGAAAAAGGTAAAGGAACAACATATCCTGGTTATTCATTCTAAAATCCTTGAATCTGCTACATGAACATTTTAACATTTTAACTTTAAAACTTTAACCATATACTTAAACAGGGTTCTCACAACTCTACCACTAAATTTTTACAGTATTTTCAATGTATTTCACGGTAGCAAAATACTTCGAAAATTGCGAACCGAAGAGGCGTTTGTGAATTCTGTTTCTTTAAATTTAAGTATAAATTTTCTTTTTTATTACCGTAATTTCGGGTGTATAAGCCGCGGATCAAACAATTCTTTTTCAACCCAGAACTTTTTTTAAATGAATGTTACTACTTAGATCGCCGTAAGTATTTGTGTTCAATCATTAAATAAGATTTCTGGGTCCAAAAAGAACTGTTTGATCCGCGGCTTATACACCCGAAATTACGGTAATAGTGGTGTCAGAGTTATTACAAAATATAAGGAGTATGCGAACCCTGTTAAAGAAAACTTCTTTTAACCCTTTCCGGCACTGGCAAATTGATAAGTAAAAATAAAAAATTATTGAGTGTCACCGGAAATTAAGAACAATTTTTTTAAACTAAGAATACTTAATTTAAGCTTTCATTGTAAAAGCAAAATTTTATTAAAATATTATTGGTGACGCTTACAAGTTTGGAATTAAAGTTAGGTATCCTGGACTGGGCACAGTATGCCGGCAAGGGTTAAAAAAGCTGTGCCGACCAAATAAAATTTGTGTAAGAGACCGTAGCGTCTAAGAAGTTAATTATTTCTTGTAACTTTCTCATTTAGTGAAATTCTAAGGCACAACAGTTTAAATATTGAGCTACTAAATATAAAAGATATCAATGGCGAAACTAGTGTGAGTGCCCAAGTGCTCTGAATGGTTATATATATATATTTTTTTTGCCTTATCTAACCAGTATATACTCTGCTATGAATCAAGGAGAGAAAAACTGTACAATATTGTTGGTTCGGGATCTCACCTTGCCTACGCCGCTGAGACATCTTTAGAACTTGTCTTACATAAATAATTATTCATCGTTTTACAAAAGTATTTTAGGTGGTCTACTTTTTTAAAGTACTTTTTTTGAATCAAAGACATTTTTTTATTTGAGATTTATTTATAATTAAATGGTTTATGCTCTTCTCGTTCAAATTTCAAAATTTTAACAAGCCATCCAATCAAGTTTCAGATTTTCTTAAAAATTTTACTTTTCAGCATTAGAAAAAAAATTCAATCAATCGAAAATTGAAAGTACAGGCCGAACCTCCAAATCTAATTTGGACGGAGCCTCATCAGAATATACCGGTATAGCAGTTTCGTAGAAAATCGAATAACTCTGCATAAAAATCTCATTTATCTAAAGTAAGGGGTTAGCCACACCTCCCCTCTTTACATATAAGTTATAAACATCCAAAATGAATCAAAGTAACTTCTTATGAGAATAAACCGGTATAAAATATGTGAAGCAAATAGAATATTGAAGCATGAAAAACACATTCAGTTACATTAGGAGGATTAGCCCAGGTTCCTCTTTATATAGTTAGCCACTAATCCCATAAAACGGATCAGAGTAGCACCTTATCAGAAAAGAAGAAAATTGAAGCATATCGGATATTTGTATTAAGAGTTATCGCGTGACGTTTATACATACAAACCCATATGCATACGTACGTACGTACATAAAGAACCTGCGGGCACATTAGTTCTCAGGCTTTGATAGCCCATGAGCTAAAAAGGAACTGACATATCCTTAAGCTGCTGCACTCTGTGACATAGCTTGTTGTAGATTTTATGTTTCTCACGGGAAAATGTAGTGAAAGACAAGTATATTTTAAGCAAAAAAATAGAAACAGCAATTAATTAGAATATTACAGGAAACTTCTTTGAAAATTAAAAAAGTTTTACAAAATATTACAAAAACGGTAACATATTTCCCTTATTTTCGTTCTAGAGTTTGATTTCTCAGAACATCTCGTTTTCACTTTAAATATTTACAATTGAAACTGTGAAACGAGCTTTCTGTAAACAGCATCGATTTTATTTCAGTAGGCATCAGGTATTACAAAACTAATACCCTCGGGTATCAAGTGTTCAAACTCTGCAATTGCATGGGGAATTGAATAGTTTCCAAGGAAACAACTACCTCACCGGCATTTGAAAAGGATTTGCAGCAATTCATCCTTGCGGCAATGATGTTGTATATTATAAATCGTATCAAATTTAAAATACCCTTTTTAATGTAGCTTCACACAATGCATTGTGCACATCGAGCATTTCAATATCGCCACAAATAATCTCCAGTTTCTCAGAGATAAACAACTTTCAACAAAATGAAAATAGCAATATTCACATTTTTTTCAAAAAATCATTCCAAAGGAACTATTTTCCATGTTACTATATATTTCTTATTTCATGGCAATACAATTTAACTTGCATTAATTATAATTAACCCGCAAAAGTATTTTTATTATATTTTTTGTTACTAAATAAGAATAATTTCCCTGTTTAGCTTTTCAGTGTTATTTTTCACAGCATACTAATTTAGAAGTAGATATTCGCAACTGAAAATTTGAAACACACTTTCAGTAAACGTCATCAATTTTAACACAATAGCAGTAAACGGTGTCTCAAAGTGAATTCTCTCAGGAATTCAATGTTGAATTCACAACAAATACGCTGGGGATTGAATGGTATCCAAGGAAACAACTGCATCAAAAAAGTTCAATAATAATTTACGGCAGTTAATGTCTGCGGCAATATCTTTGGATATGGCAAATAGCATCAAAGATGGAATTGATAATCTAACAATATACAATGACTTTATAATAATAAGTCTAGTGGTATCGCAGTAAATGAATTTTAGTGTAAATAAATAAAAAGAAGTTCTTAATATAAAAATGATATCGCTGTAACCATTAAAACCTTTTTTCTTATCACTAAAATTTAATATTGAATTTTGCCTTGTTTAATCTCTAAAATATACAAATAATTACATAAAAATTTTCTTTTACAGTATTTTCAGGTCTCCGGCTTTTTCCACACCAATATTGTCATCGAGAAAATGTTCTTTTAACCACATAAGTGATTCATTTTTTTACGTACAATAAATTGAAAATATGGGTTTAACACCACTATTTTTAAGCTAAAATATTTGTAAAATTTAATCTAAACGTTTCTTCCATTACACAGAATGAACTTATGTTTAAAATATTTAGTGGTGTTAAAAATCTAAGTAATGGATCAAGCAAACTCTTCTTGGCAGTAAGATGTATGAATGAATCCGTAAAGTGGTAACATCACCCAAGTGTTTCAATTAAATTTTAAAAAATATTGTTTGTATTAAAATATTGGAATCAGAAAAGCTGGAGACTTGGCAACTCTTCTGTTAGTTTATATGGGGACAATAGAATATTTTTTCTCGCTAAATATTCGATAAATTTTCATAAATTATTATTTTTGTTCTAAACGATATTTTATTATTTTTGGTTATTATACGATAGCCCTTTGAGTTCTGGGGTGTAAATTTCTTCAAAATTCCAAATCTCACATTGCCACCAGTATGTTGCAAAGAAAAGAAACGGTTAACCATAAACACGAAAAAATTCATTAAACCTTTTTCAAATAAATTTGATCGAATATTCTGGTGCCAATGTGACATTTCTGAATTAAAATTATGTGGTAGAAAATTCTACCAGCAGAGCTCAAGGGGTTAAGTTAGAACAAATTTAGTAAGAAGAAATATAAATTATAGTTATATATGAAAAGGGTATACCGGGTTTCATAGTAAAATATGCCCTTGAGTCAACCATATCGAGTCCTACATGGATCGATAGCCCATAACAATAAATTCATTTCTTCCCTGTTTTAAGTTTGTATCTCAAGACCATGGGGGGTAATGGCCCTAAATGCCTGTTTTGGGAAAGAGAGCATTTTGACGAAACTACTAAGCAGATTTCAATGAAAAAAATATGGGCTGTAAAAAACCAGCATACGAATGTTTGACAATTTTTTAAGATTTTTTTTAAACAAAAGAACAAGTTTTCTAACATTTTTCCTGTTTTAAAATGTACATTTTAATTAAAAATAAACTGAAATTTTTGAGTGACCACCTTAATTTTTTGCATGAAGTACTATGAGACATGATGCATATTCACTATCAATTTCAACTTTCTACCTATGGTGCATGATATTAAAAAAAGGACAAAATTATATTCCGAAAGTGGGGCGATTCTCAGACATGTTTCACGCCTTCTTTTAAAGATACCAGATAATTTAACACGTGAGATTTGAAAAGCAGGCGTGAAATTTGTTGAGTTTTGGATTCATAGAAATACCACCGCCCCACAAGGGGTTATCCTGTAAGGCACAGGCCACTTTCATTGCGTAAATGTTGAAATGACTGATGGTCATCGGAATTTATGTTCAAATGTATTTGAAAATATGAAAAATCTATTTTACCATGCATTATAAACGGAAGTATTTATACAAGAATTCTGGTGTCATTTTGGTTTTTGGGAATCAAGTTGGATTTGCATGAAATAGAACACTGAAAAAAAAAAAGACTAATAGGTTAACATTGGAGTTTTGCGATTTTTAATCAAATGCATACTGCATTACTCGCACCTGTCCGTTTTTTGTACACCACTTTATTTAAGAAAATATACATGGTAGTTTTCTGCAATAATCACGAGGAAAACGCGTATTCAAGCAAGTATCTATGATATTTATAAAGAAGATTTTTCTCTGAAAAAAAATTGCATTAAAAAATGGACTGAATCGAAGTCTTTGTGCAGTGTGTCTGTATCCGCCCCCCCCCCCCCCCAAAAAAAAAAAAAAAAAAAAAAAAAAAAAAAAAAAAAAAAAAACGCAAGTTAATTCATTTGAATTTTTCCGAGTAATTTCAAGAAGTGGATATCACACAGCTTAAGAAGAATAAATAAAAAATTGTAAATTTTACATAAACAAAATTTAATATCTGGAGAAGCAGAAAATAAAGTGAAATACTGCATTTTGTAACAAATGTTACAACAAGAATTGTAATATTTTAATCATTTATACAGTTTTTAAATTCATAAAAAAAATATCATGTTACTTACCACAACTTTTAACATGTCAAGGTTTTTATTTTTCTGAAAATATTAAGATGTGTAAAGCAGAAAAAGATATGCATTAATTTTTTTATTTATCGGCTTACATCTGTACTAGCATGTCAAGACTCAAATGCCATATTAAAAAATAAACATGTGAAAATAATTTAATAACTGAAACTGGAATAAGCGATATTTTCGTAAGTCGCAAAATGTGATTTTGACAAGAAAGGGAATAAAACATGCTTAATTGAATGTAAGATATCTTGAAAAGTCCCCTATTGCAAAATCCCTGTTATAAATAAACATTATATATTTCAATTATCTTTAAATATATATAATTTATTTTATCGAATATGCCTATAAAACTGCAGAAATGCTCTACGTTTACTTTTGTGAAAATAAAAATCCTTTTTTTTATCAAGTTATCCCATGTGCTGTAAATACGTGCGATATTACAGTTATTCATAAAATCTATATTCAGACCAGAAAACATAAATAATAATTCTTTCTTTGTATAATAGCAGAATATCTGTTAAGAAATAACGAAAATATAGATATTCCAAATCCGTGTTGCCAGATTTGACCTCTTCTATAGCTACGCAATTTTACATTCCTACCAGAAAATCTGTATTCCTAGTTATATTGTTTATTATTTAGTTATTCAATGACAGACATTTCCGTATTACTTAAAGTTAAAAAAAAATTCTTTCAGAAATTCTCATGTGTGATCGAATTTTTCAATCGAAAGTGGAGACCAAACTGTCAAGCCATCTTTAAATCTCTGGATTTAATTCGGAATATTTGAATTTAAAAATTTACTAAACTGGAAAAAATTGGTGACCTCTTACATGCTACCAAGGGAGTATTAAAATATTACCCCGTCCCCACCCGCATTACTCCTTATTTACGTATCATTGCTTATAACTTAACCCACTAATCTCCTTGGCAGAATAAGTTCTAGTAATTCTGTAATTCATACCAATGAATTCGCACCAGAATAATTCTACAATACATTTAGCTTTATATTATGGTGAAATTTCCCCTATAAAACATCGCTATTTAAAATTTCTGTTATTAATTTGGAATATCTGAAACAAAATGTTCACTAAATTGTAAACATCAATTGTACGCTACTATGGGCATTAGACAGTTAACATGTTCGCTGCCGCTCACGCGATAGCGCGTGATATGGCTCCAACGTTAAGGTGGCATTCACGCGCCAGAGCGTGATTTGGGGTAATATCCAATAGCCAGTCACTCGCTGGCGAGGGAAAATCTTTCACTGATTCTATGTTATAAAAAGTATATGGGCTTCTGGGATAAACCCACTTCTACAGTGCGGCATTAACTATCATCACATCTTCAAGTAAGCGGCAGCGAACGTGTTCAGCAATTTTTCTTTATCCTCTTCGGCCCAGTCAAGTTAATGGAGTTTAGAATAAAGGGAGGACGATTTATAGAGTACAGTCTACCAGTTGCGAGTGAAGTAAACGAATATGTTGTCAATAAATATTGGTTAAAATTCAACTCAAACTATCACCAAAGTAAAGTTAAGCACATGTTTCAGATCATAACTGTGACTTAACCCTTTGAATTCTGATGGTTGAGTTGTCTACCACTTAATTTTTATTCCGAAATGTCTGAATGGCACCAGAATTTTTAACAAAAATTATTTGAAAACGGCTTAATGAGTTTTTTCATGTATACCCTAAACCGAATTTTTCTTTGCAAAATACTGGTGCCATTGTGACATTTGGTAGTTTGTAGAATGTCATCCATCAGAGCTCTAAGACTTTAAAGCTGCATTAATCAGGCATTTAGATAAGGAGAAATTTTCTATTCAAATTTACCGGTGGAAGTTTTTCCTGGTGGTAATGAGCCAATGTGAAGTCAGTTGCAGTTAAAGCTTTACTATTTCGACGTTATGTGAAATATTTTTATTCATACAGTGCTGTAAAAATGATTAGAACCACCAAGAAATTTATTAAACCTCTTACTAATGAAAGACTAACTTCACTGCAAAATTATTCAGATGAAGTTATACAAGTTTTGTTAATTGATTTAAATTACAATATTGTGTTTTCAAAAATAAGCAAAGATTCATTTTTAGTTAATAAATTTTGGTGAATAATAGTTTATTATCTGCATATTAAAAATTTCAATTACCCATGTAAATATTTTGTGCATTAGTTTTTAGCAATTTATTTGTTACCCCTTAACACTGATAGCTTTCAAAAGACGTTTTGGGAAAGATGTGGGCAAGTTTTTGTATGTCGAAATTTGAATTTGCTTCCATATTTTCAAAGTGGCTGGTTTTAGTTCGAGAAACGAATCCAACTGCTTTCTGTACACTAAACTTGACACTTAACATGCCTTACATGTGATGAATGTGAGGATATGGGATTCATGTTAGGACTTTTATCTTGAACTTCCAAAGTTTTGAAGTTGTTTGCAACTATACAAAAAGACCTCTTGTTTAAATACGGGCCATAAATTTCGAAGTAATATGATGAAGCCTCACATACAATAATTCAACTTGTACTGCGCCCTAAATCAGGACATATAGACATTAATTTTCTGCGTATGCGCAGCGGATTAGTTTAGTCTTATTCAAACGACAAATTTACTTCAAGAAAAGAAATCAAATAAGTGATAAGCAGCTATAACACACATTTTACTTAAAAGAAATTCTGGTATTAAATCGAGTTACAGGAGGGTCGTCGAATATGCTGGAAATTACGGCATATAAGCCATAAAACCCGTGACAATATGGCAAACAGTGAAGCAAATGCTCTTCTGAAAAAAATAATCGTTTAATGTTTTCGCTACAGGTAACTCGTTTTTGAAGCACTTTAATTTTGTAGCTCCAAAACTACATTTTCGATATTGACTTCCAACAGTTAAATATAGTCCTCCTGTATATGAAGGTTTCCTTAACCTTTGAGCTCTGATGGTTGAATTTTCTAATACTTACTTTTAATCCCGAAATGTCAAATTGGCTTCCAAATACTCGATCAAATTTATTTGAAAAAGGTTCAATGCGTTTTTTTTTATAGTATATCTTGAACCATATATTTTCTTTGCAAAATACTAGTGCCAATGTAACATTTGGATTTTTGAAGTAATTTATTTGTCAGAACTCAAAGGGTTGAGCGATCCTCTTTTTTTTTCTACGTTTGAAGTGTTATAAAAAATAATTCGCTACAAACTGTACTTCTTGAATTACGAATATTTATTATTTTATTTAAACATTTGTAGCGTCCTGAGTCTTTAAACCGTTAAGTAAAATTTTCAAAATACAATGCATTTGCTTACCTTTCAAAAATACGGATTTCATAAACTAATATCAGATATATGAAAAAAAATTCAACAAAAAAGAACAAAAAAAGAATGATACATTTTCAGAAAATTTATTCTGACAAGGTATCTGTTTTCCAGTAAATAATGAACCTAACAAAAGCCTTTCCTCTGCTATTTGAAAATAAAGCTTTGTAAATTACTTTTCTCATAAGAGATATTTCAAAATAAAATCCTCTTCTTTCTGGATAATAAAATATTAAGCTCTATCTTTTGAGGTAAAAAAAAGAAGACGTATGGAGGAATTGCTATTGTTATTTGCTGCTGTTAACGATGTTTTCTAAAATTTATTCCAAAATTTGTTTCGACATTCCATTAAATTCGACATAAAAAAAATTTGATGAAATCAATATTCACTGCCTTATGATTTTCAGTAAATCGTAAAATTAAGAATCTTTTTCTATATTATTCCTGTACATTCATTAAATAAATGAATTAGAAGTCACTTAAAAAAATTATACCTTATTTATTTGTTAAGCAGATCATGAATCAATATATCTTGTAAAAAAAAAATCACACAGTTGGATATAGGAGACGGTTATATTACATGTGAATGATAATCCAAAAAGTGAGTAATTTCCCTCTATGATTTAGCGAAAAATAAAAGTTAAAATATATTTTAAGATATAGATAAGACTTAAGGTAGTGTGTAATTCACAATATTCTGTTATAATTTTTAAGCACTAGATTTTGTGTACCATTACTTTCCAGATGACATACCAGTATTTATATATACATATATGTGTGTGTGTATACAAGTATGTCTAGTTCAAATACGAGAATTTTCCCTTATTTAAGGATAGATTTTCTAAAAGAGATAATTCTGGCACCGGAGATTTTTATTTTGTTTCTTAATTTCTAGACCCGTACGATGCCGGAAAAAGCATTTTTCTTTAACCCTTTGAGCTCTGATGGTTGAATTTTTTACCACTTAATTTTAATTCCGAAATGTCACATCGTCACCAGAATATTAGACCAAATTTATTTGTAAAAGGTTTAAAGCATTTTTTCGTGTATATCGGTATCCGATTTTTTTCTTTGCAAAATACTGGCGTCAATGTGATGTTTGGAAATTTGAAGAAACATACCCACCAGCGCTCAAAAGGTCAACATGCCTACCTGTAATCGAACCCTTTCTAGACTATTTTTCATCGCTCATTCAAATCAGAAATTTCTTTTTAAATGAATTTACATAAAGGCTATATAGAACTACGTTCAATATATAGTTTTTATATTGAACAAGATAGTTTTAAACATACATTTGAGTGTATATGTTTTTAATCAAGGATGATTAAAATTTTCAACGTGATGCTGAAATTAATTCATAAAAAGGGCTCAGAAGTGAGTTTTTACTAACAGTGAGTTAAAAAGATTGCAGCTTGATAATTTGAAATAAGCATAAATATTTTATTTTATGAAAAAATCATAAATAAATAAAAGTAATGATGAGGAAAATTAATGTGCGAAGGAATACTGATAGATAATAAACATAACTTTAGCTTTCAATCTTTGCAGCTTGTGACATTACTTGATGTCTCGGTAAGTAAATCATGAGGAATTCTCAGCAATAAAGAACGCTGTTTCAACTAGATGTAACTGTCCTCCAAATTTTTTTCTGAATTCTTGATAGTCACATCAGTTTTAACCCTTTAACGTTCATTGGTTTCTCTACGAAACCACAAAATTTTAATTCCGATATGCAGCAACGACACCGAAATTTTATTACAAAATATACATTCTATTACGCAGGTGAAAAATCAATTTTGTTTATTTACAAATATATTTGTTCACAAATACCGGTTTCAACCATTTATTGCAACATCTTAGCAATAAAAGTGCTTTGTCCGTTAAAGGGTTAAAGAAGGAGACAGTGGCGATAAAATAACTACCGTAAATGTCCCATAGATAACCTATAGATCAAACCATTCTGTTTCAGCCCAGAAAATTTCAAAAATAAAATGTGACATTTTGTATCGAGGTATATATTTATCTTAAATTACTGAATGAATTTTCTGGGTCGAAACAAATTTGTTTGAACACATGTTATCTACGAGAAATCGCGGTAGAGCACAATATTTCTTTAACCCTTTGAGCTCTGGGGTATAAATTTCTTCAAAATTCCAAACGTCACATTGGCACCAGTATTTTGCAAAGAAAAAAAACGGTTAACGATAAACACGAAAAAATGCATCAAACCTTTTTCAAGTAAATTCGGTCGAATTTTCTGGTGCCAGTGTGACATTTCAGATTTAAAATTATGTGGTAGAAAATTCTACCAGCAGAGCTCAAGGGGTTAAGTAGAATAACTCTTTAAGCTCTGGTAGGTAAATTTCTTCAAAATTCCTAATGTCATGTTGGCACCAGCATTTTTCAAAGAAAAAGTTCGGTTTAGGATATACACGAAAAAAATGCATTAAACCTTTTTCAAATAAATTTGGTCGAATATTCAGGTGCCAAGATGACATTTCGAAATTAAACTTAAGTGGTAGAAAATTCAACCACCAGAGCTCAAAGGGTTAAGTAAAAAAATATCTATATTTTATAAAAATTCTTTCTTTTATAATTTCGTATGTATATTTTTTAAAAATGTCATTACATTTATTGAAAATTCCGGAGTAAAACATATATCGGTATATAACCGCGCCCGTAATATTTGAGATTGATTTTTTTTTACTTTTAGGTATGTTCGTCGTATAACGCAAAAACTTTTCTTTTCAAAGAAGCCTGAAATGTTGGCATACATAGTCGATGGTTATAACTTTTGAAGACATTCATTACATTAATTTTCCTATGCTTTCGAAGAATAGTTTATTGAAGTGACAAACTGTAACTGTTATAAATAATTTCTAGTAAGAATTCGATTTTTACGAATAAAAATCCAAACTGGTTTAAACTGGCAACCCTGCTATAAGTGATTAAAATTTGACATATCCTGCAAATGATGGAGCTGCAACTGTAAACGGTTTCTCGATGTCCCGTTTCGTCCAGTACAAATTTCCAGAAGTAAATTTGAATAGAAATTTTATAGTTATTTAAAAACCGTCGAATATAATCATTTTTGTCTTAAATATGGTAGATAACTAATATTCAGTGTTTGAATTTTTCTTCGGCGGAAGTCAGGCACTGCGTTTCTTCCGCACTTGGGTAATTCCTACCTCCTGCCTTTGTCAGTGAAAGTTTATATTCTTAAATTAAAAAAGTTAGAAAACTTAATTCCCGAATTCCCAAGCCAAGCTTCGGCAACGTAAACGAACAGAAATTTTTTTCATATTTGTGTGTGGGGGGGGGGGAAATCTCATTAATAAGCTGTTAACCCCTTGAGGGGCAAAGCACTTATGTTCCTAAAATGTCCAAATGGTTGATTGACACCGGGATTCACAAACAAATATTTATGATAGAAAGTAAAAGGTGTTTTTCGAGTACATTGTAAAAAGCAAATCTTAATACTAAAATTCCAGTGCCAATGTGGCATTTGGAAATTAAAATTAACTGGTATATATAATATACCGGTGCCCTTCAAGGGGTTAAAATAGGGCGCAATATTCAAAATTTGTTGGTGGAAGTTGTTTTGGCGACTATGATAAACTGCTGATCCGATTGAAAAAATCAGTTGCCAACTTCAGAAAATGCCCTCTATTACTTCATTCGCAACTAGTAGAATCTATTCTAAATATCATTTCATCTTTTTTCAAAAGTCCAACTTTTTATCTGAACCATGACGAAGCATGCTCATTTTTTTAAAAATATATTTTCTTACTAGGTACAAATTCGTTATAGTGCGCGTATGTTTCTCGTATAATAGTTGTAAACCATGACTTTTCTAACTGAAGTTTTCTTGAATTAAGTAACCCATAACATAAAATATGGCCTACTGGTATTCACCCTTTATTCTCTGTTTGGTGATTTTTTTTCAAAATAATTAAATGCTACATTGACCCCAATATTTTGAAAAAAAATCCATTTATCACATACATGACAAATCGGATCAATTTATTTGGCAATAAATTGGTAGATATTCCGGCGCCATTGTTACATTTGCATATTAATATTAGGCAGGAAGAAATTCACAAACCAGAGCTCAAAAGGCCGATCCTTTCATTACAGAAATTTGGCACTACGTCATTCTCGAAATTATTAATATAATTTCCTGCGTATAACACGCGGTTCAAACAATAAAGTTTAGACCCAAAAATTTCAAACATAGATCGACACTTTATTTTGATCGCAATAAATATTTACCTTCAATTACGTTATAAAAGTTCTGGGTTTAAACAGAATTGGTTGATCCGTGGATTATACGCCCAAAATTACGGTACTTTATTGCATTCTATTACTTTTTCGAAGCTACTGTTTGTTGTGCTCTTAAACCCGAATGACTTCAACAGTAATCTTCCAGAAATGAATTATTTTGCAAATTGCGGTGCAGTAAATTTAATAATATTCGCCAGGCCTAGCTCGTAATCAAAAGGTCAAAATTATATTTAGATAAATGACGGCCATTTTAACCCTTTCCGGCACACTGTGCCCGGTCTGGGGTACCTAATTTTAATTCCAAACTTGGAAACGGCACCAAAAATATTTTAATAAAAGTTTGCTTTTAAAATGAAAGCTTAAATTAAGGAAGTCAAAATATCTAACAAATTCGTTTGTGAATTCCGGCGTCAGTCGATAATTTCTCATTTTACTAACAGTTTTTGCCCGTGCCGGAAAGAGTTAAAGGGGATAAATGATGAGGCACTTATTAACAGTAATTTGAAAAATCTAATTTTATGTTAAATAGTATATTTCCATTAAATTTTGTATTTTTTGGCAATTTTCATTTTCCATATCAACACAATTCTTTTAAAGCTATCGGCCATATGTACATGAGACGACTATACTTATTTTCTAAGAGAGAATGAGTGTAAAAGGAGAATCTTTAATCTACTGCACGAAAAAAATCATGGAACTGCTAATTAAAAAGAATTGACACAACCTTAAATGTTTACATCGTATGACGTACACAAAGTAACTCATGCCATTCTGGTCATTTCCAACAAGCGCGTATTAGGAGTACGTTATGATATGTATGGGTGCTTTTTAATTAAACATTCCGGACTCTCACCAGAAAGTTTTAACTCTTACTTTTATATTTGAAGATATTTGATTTTCTATAAGTAAAGTAAAAGAATACCAATTATATTTTTGTAGTGTAAGTCCGAAATTTCTCTTAAAAAAATCTGCTACATGCGACAACAATGGCGGTTAGTGACATGCATCCGTAAAAGTGTTAGGGGATAAAATTGTTGTAACCGCTTTCTTAGGTGTTTATTAACCCCTTGAAGGGCACCGGTATATGTTATATACCACCTAATTTTAATTCCCAAATTTCGCATTGACACCAAAATTTAAGAATCAACTTTTGTTTCATATGATATACTCGAAGAAAGGCTTTTACTTTGTTTCATATAAAATTGTTTAAAAATAACGGCGTCGATCAATCATTTTAACATTTTAGTAGCAGAAGTGCTTTGCCCCTCAAGGGGTTAACGCTGAGAAAAACTTCAACCAGCAAATTTCAATAGAAAAATTTCCCTTTTCTAAACGCATTGCAAATAGAGTTTTATAAATATTGTCAGGAAGAGATATTTAATTTTACTGGTGGCAGTTTACTTGGATTGTAGTCAGACCCTGTGTTTCCGCCATATTGTGACAACCTAGACAACCTCCCGAACAGAGTTGCCAGTTGGCTACTTTTCTTTTATGAATGTTTTTTATTTTGCCTCCACTTTTTTCAAATGGTAAAATTCACCTAATTTAATTCTCTGAGAGGCCAGCGATTGTGTCTCTATAATATTGAATTCACATCGGCATAATTGAAAAATTTTATTTTAGTTAAAAGAAAAGCTATTTAGTAACACTTTCCCTTCAAAGTTAAAAATGTGAAATTTTGTTAAAAGTTCCTTGTGATAATCTTAATTAATATTAGGTGATATATACTATATCCCACACCTATTCAATTCGTCAATAACTAATAATTTAAGGCGAAAGCAAGGGGAATTTCACCATTGAAGTAGGTGGTGTCAATCAAAATACTGAATTCCGTAAAAGGAGCCCGCTTGCAACACTGCCTGTGAGTGTCAGTGGAAAATATTACATTACCTTGGAAAACTGACACTTAAAATAAATGACATTTTTTAGAATACACATCTGTACATGAAGTAACTGAACTAAGATGATTTTTTTTTCACTTACTGATGGGAAGTTTTTCCAGGTAGTAATCAAAAGCTTGTTCCGAATTTTCAAAAACGGCTTCAACCTGGGTTGCCAGTTTGGCTTCTACTTTCAATATAAAACTTCGAATAGACATGAGAAATTCTGAAAGAAAAATTTTTTACTTTGGAAAATCACAAAACATCTGCCACTAAGGAAAGGAAATAAATCCGTGAAGAATTTCTGATGTGAACGTAAAATTTTAGATTTAAAAGATTTTAAAAAGAGGCCAAATCTTGCAACCCTGCAGCCACCTTGTGCCAACATCCTCATATTGCTTTACTCGCAACTGATAAACAATACTTTATACGTCTTCTCCACTTTATTCAAAACTTCACTTAAATATTTGTTGCGCTTAAAGATGTCTCAATATACAATATTCTTCTTTCTGGATAATAAAATTTTCTGCTCTCCAGTTTGAATAAAAACTAGATGTTTACGAATAATTAGATTTCTATTTAATAAATTTATTGATGTTTTCTGAAACGTATTCCAATATTTGTTACATTATAAATATTTTATGAAATTCTGAAGATACACGACTTCCAGAAACATTATTTGAAAACAAATTTATAGCATCTGCATATTTATAAATAAATTTTTGTATAAATTTCTAAGTAAATCGCTATAGTTATGGTTATGTGAACATTTGAATAAGACATTTGTGTAATTATTTTTTTTATTATACTATTTATTATACGATTAATTGTGTAATTATTTAACCTTCTAAATCCTAGCTGTCTCTCAGTGGGAGAACTTATTTTTAATTCCTAACTTACAAACGGCACCAAAAATATTTTAATAAAAAATTTAATGAAAATTTAACTGATCAAATTAATATTTGCTAAGAATTTCACTTGTAAATTTCACTGTCAGATAACCATTTAACCATGGAATTTGTCTGTGCTGGAAAGAATTGAATAAAAGAATACAACAAGACTTTAATCTTATACACCACAAAGTACTTCTGTTTCTAAAATGTTGAATTAATTGTTTGACACCCGTAACGAGGGCAATTTTATACAAATTATTAAGATTTTTCTTCATATAAATATGTAATAAAATTTGTTTGACATAAATTTGTTTCATAATTGTCGTGCCGATGTGGAAATGGAGATTTAAAATTAAGTGGGACAAATATTGACCTATCATGATGGAAAGGGTTAATAACGTAATGTTATGCATTGTTTTCGTTGATATTTTATGAATATACAGGGTGTCCCAAAAGGTCGTTTACAAACTTAACATACTGGTCTGTCATATCATGATGAACAATATTAAATAGGAAACTATGGGTCCCAAACGTCTTCCAAAGGAGATATGCGCCATTAAAGTTTAGGGTCCAAAAATTCAAATGATTATAAAAAACAGAAAAATTGGTCGATTCGTTTGCGGTTTTCACTAAAACTATTCTTTATGTCGGTATTTTCTTGAAAATAAATTATAAAGATAAATTTCAAAAAATGTCGATAGAGGGCGCTTTAGACTTTGGAGTAACGATAAACTAGTTTTTACCATTATTTTTTGCATCTCATTAAATTTTTTTAGAAGCTTAGACATAAACTTAAATTTTGAGCTCAAAATCTAAATCGTTGGAAGTGGTTAAGTAGTTCAAACTGAATTGCGGGGGGAGGTTCAAATTTCAAATGATTATAAAAAACGGAAAAATTGGTCGGTTTTCGCTAAAACTATTCTTTATATCAATATTTTCTTGAAAATAAATTTTACAGATATCTTTCAAAAAATTCCGCCAGAGGGCGCCTTAAACTTTATAGTAACGAACAACTATTTTTAACCGTTATTTTTTGCATCTAATAAAATGCTTGTAAAAGTTCAAACTTAAATTTTTTGCTCAAAATCTGCATCGTTGTGAGTAATTAAGCGGCCAAAAATTGAACTGCGTTCGAGGGGTGGAGAAGGTAACATTTCAACTCCTGAACACAGTTCAATTTGCGCTTCTTAACCCCTCCTATCGATTTAGATTTTGAGTACAAAATTTAAGTCTAAACTTTTGCAAGCATTTAATTAGATTTTTTAAAAAAAAGGTTAAAAATAATTGTTGGTTATTCTAAATTTTAAGGCGCCCTCTAACGGATTTTTTAAAATTTATCTTTAAAATTTATTTTCAAGGAAATATTGACATAAAGAATAATTTTAGCGAAAACCGACCAATTTTTCCGTTTTTTATAATGATTTTAAATTTGAATCTCCCCACCCCCATTGAACACAGTTCAGATTGTGCTACTTTACCACTCCCAACGGTTCAGATTTTCATCTCAAAATTTAAGTTTATGTCTAAGCTTCTAAAAAAATTTATGAGATGCAAAAATTAACGGAAAAAGATAGTTGTACGTTACTCCAAAGTCTAAAGCGCCCTCTATCGGCATTTTTTTAGTTTTATCTTTATAAATTATTTTCAATATAATACTGACATAAAGAATAATTTTAGTGAAAATCGCAAATCAATTGACCAATTTTTCCGTTTTTTATAATCATTTGAAATTTGAACCTCCCACCACAATTCAGTTTGCGCTACTTAACCACTTCCAACGATTTAGATTTTGAGCTCAAAATTTAAGTTTATGTCTAAGCTTCTAAAAAAGTTTAATGAGATGCAAAAAATAATGGTAAAAACTAGTTTATCATTACTCCAAAGTCTAAAGCGCCCTCTATCGACATTTTTTGAAATTTCTCTTTATAATTTATTTTTAAGAAAATACTGACATAAGGAATAGTGTTAGTGAAAACCACAAACGAATCGACTAATTTTTATGTTTTTTATAATCATTTGAATTTTTGGACCCTAAACTTTAATGGTGCATATCTCCTTTGGAAGACGTTTGGGACCCTTAGTTTCCTATTTAATATTGTTCATCATGATATGACAGACCAGCATGTTAAGTTTGTAAACGACCTTTTGTGACACCCTGTACCTATATCATTTAAAATTTTCCACAAGTAAAACTGCAATTTATTGATTCTTTTTAAACGAACACAATTTTTATTTTCACTGACTATTATTTACATTACATATCATACGAATTCTGAGCTACAGTTATGTTTTTCTTCCAATTATATTATCGAAAGATTAAGACTCAGATGGCTGCTTCGAAGATTGTTTTCTTTATTCACATCGATAAAAAGTAATTCATCTCTAAAAATATATTGACGTAGGTAGATTTTATTCTTTTATACTTATTCCATTGGTTAAGGTAGTAAGATAAATCATTTACGTTGAAAGGGAAAGATAATAATTTCATAAAACAATACTCAATTGTCTCGATGTTTTTGCGGAAGTCTATTTATTTGTAATGATGATAAAACTGGCTACCAATGGAACATTAATCAGTAAATGAGATCGATATCAATGATTATACAAAAATGTGATTTTTGAAAAAACATAAAAGTGATTCAGAAAATTGATCCTTACTTCATTGTACTGATATTTATTTATCGCACATCTTCTCGGATGTTTTAGAGAAAGTGATTACATTCAGCAGAGTATTTGTGGCTTTATTGTTACCTAAATTTACATTAAATCTGATTAATGGATATATTACTTTGACTAGAAATAGACGATAATATATCAACATATTTGACGTTTTCCCCGTCAAAACTAAAAATTATACATGATAAAAGATTATTTCCAAAACAGAAAGTATCACAATTAACAGCAACACCATAGTAAAACATCTCATTTTTAGACGTATTTTTCTTAATGTAACATTATAAACGTATCAGTATTACACATTTTAATTATTTGGAGGATTTTTTTCCAACCAGTATTAGATACGAAAATTTCAGAAAGTATTATTTTCAATTTAATTAACATTAGAAAAACCGAAAATTTCCATTTAAATACGATGTTGCATGACTGAACTGGAACAGAAATTATTTTCTGATCTACTAACTGTTTGTTATGAGCAAGAATTTGCTCAAGTCCTTACTAAATGTGTTTCAACATCATTCAGTTTTAACACTAACTTAGCTTTCTTTTTGATAAGCAGATATTTTTTCTATTGTACAAATTATGTGCTTTAGTTTGGAAAACTTGTAGCATCTCAACATTTGTGGTTTAATAAATTTTAAAAAAATTGAATGGCTAAAGGCAGAATTAGATTTGATTCAAGCAGGGGTGTATAAATCTGGGTGCCAGTGCGAAGACTCTTACCACCAAAATTCATTTGTTTTCATCACTTAAATTTTATTAGCATTCCTGGAGTAAATTTATAAGAAATACAAACAAAAAATAACTATTAAAATTTAGGGGTCCAAGACAGCTCACCTCTGCCTAGATTTTTACACCCCTCTTCATTTTTTAATCACTGCTTGGTATACAGTTAACCCATTTAGCTCTGGTGGGTAATTTCTTCAAAATTCCAAATGTCATATTGGCAACAGTATTTACAGGGCTCCCAAATGGTCCGCGAACTGAACATCAGTATTTTTTAACAGAAAATTTCATAATACGTTTGAGCTAGAATCAACTTCCAAACGTGGTTTCTTGACAATTTGTAAGAAAAATCTAAAAAGAAAATTTCTCTAAAAAAATTATGATCTTCAGTTCGCGGACCATTTAGAAGCCCTGTATTTATCAAAATAGAAATTCTGTTTGCGGTATACCACAGAGTACGGAACAGAGAATCAACTTTCATACACTGTAATGGCAACTTGTTTAACATGGGATTACGCATAGACAGTAGCGATACGAGCGGATGACTCTGAAACTACGATCATAACATAAGAGAGGTTGCTAATTCGGCGAAACATCGCTTCCTTGGCGACAAATGATATAGGTAAAAAGAAAAAAAAATACAGCGACGGCTTGCTTCTTGTTTTGAAATTTATGAAAGAATTATTTTAATATGAAATAACTTTGACGCATTCGTCTTGCAAACAATGCATGTGTCTCTTCTTAACATAACGACCTAATAATTTAAACTTGAAAATTCAAGAACAATAACATTAATAATTGCGAATCAATATAGGCGCGCAAATCTAAGATCAAATAGCATAAGCACGTGTGCAAAGATAATCAAATCAGCATTCAGCAAGAAGTGCCAAGCCAGAATATGGTTACAGTTAAACAGAAAACACGAGGATAAAAATCGCCAACGCGATGGTTTAGTTTTTAAGTCATCCACTGAGGGCTTTCTTTTCAAGCCGAGTTGAGGCTCTGTCTGTACTCTGTGCGGTATACAAATAAAACTGCATTAAACCTTTTTTCAAATACTTTCGACGAATATTCCGGTGCCGTTAAAGCATTTCATAATTAAAATTAAGTGCTAAAAAATTCAACCATCAGAGCTCAATGGGTTATAAGAGGGATGTCAATCTGTGATCGACGGTATAGTAATAACTGAATTACCTGATCATCGATTCTCTCTAATTTCAGATGTCGAATATTTCTCTAAAAAGTTATTTGTTTCCAACAGGCTACAGTTTAAGTTATTGACATAAAAATAAGAATCATAAAAAATACAAGAAGATGTAAACTAACATAACATTATTGAATGCTGATAGTATTTATAATGAGACCACCTTCAAAATCAACCATTCAACAAAAGCATAAACAAATAATCAAAATTTGAGCATTAGTTAAAAAAATGTGTGCGAAACACATTAAAAAATATATACTAACCAAACTGCATAAAATTCTTTCCTCGATGCTGGTTAACCGTTTTAACCTTTTGAGCTTTGATGGTAGAATTTTCTACCACATAATTTTAATTCCAAAATGTCACAACGGCACCAGAAAATTTGACCAAATTTGTTTGAAAAGGTTTAAAGCATTTTTTCATGTATATCCTTAACCGGTTTTTTCTTTGCAAAATGCAGGTGCCAATGTGACATTTTGAATTTTTAAGAAATCTACTCACCAGAGCAGTGTTGCCAGCGGGCTACTTTATTTAAAATTAAGATTTCTTGATTGGCGCCACTTTTTTGAAACGGTAAAATTCCCTTTGTTTTCCCTTTTATTAATCGGTCAATAAAAAAGGCGCATTCTACCATTACAAAAAAGTGGTGCCAATCAAGAATCTGAATTTTAAAAAAGTAGCCCTTCTGGCAACACTGCACCAGAGTTAAAAGGGTTAATGCCATTTTTTTACATTATATACTTAACAGTAGAACACCCGGATGGAGTTGATCCGACTCCAACAATGTAAATAAATTTCAATTTGAGCCGGAAATTTTTTCTTAAAAATAAATTATATTCTGTCCCCGGAAGTTTTCGTTGAATAAGTTAATTAACCATTTTTTAGTAAAAATTATGGTAGTAAATATTACTATCAAACTTGAGTAAAATTTCCGGCCGTTCTAGAGTTACTAGGTGCGCAACTAAGTTTCTGGACCTCACACATGAATAGCGCTAACGATATACATAGACTACATACATGTCTGACGTTACGTGTTTTTAATAGCTTGGACATCTGTTAACAATAAACTGTCGTAATACCAATATAAATCGCAACGCAAAAATATTTTTCTGAAAACGAAGATGTTGAGTTTTAGGCCAAATAAAAATCGGGTTGTTTTGTTTTTCTGATTTAATCTGAAAAAAATTGCAGCTGAAATTCATCATTTATTAACCCTTTCCGGCGCGGAGTAAGTTTAATTGAAATAATTATCTGCCACCAGAATTTATAAACGAATTTATTAGAGAATACGAACTTGCTTATTTTCAGGCATTTTATCAAAGGAAAATTTTAATTAAATATTCTTGGTGCCAGTAAAATTAAAATTAGGTGTCCTTTTTAAGGGACACCGCGCCGGAAAGGGTTAAAGAGGCCAATCGCGAAGATGCTTCATCGAAAATTACTTGTGAAGATTTGTTTAAATGTTATAGATGTGACGATTTCTGCGGAAAACCAAAACAATTGATAATGCTGATCTGCAAGCGTTATTACAGGTAGAAAATAACAAAAAAATATTAACTTGCGGGAGCATTAAACATGACTCGTCAAAGTATTTCCAAATCTTTACATGCCAAGCGAAAATTTTAAAAAGAAGGAAAATGGGTGCCGCATGAGTGTGTATACCAGAAATATGTTTTATGTTTTAAGCTTTATTTAGTAAGAGAATTTTTCTTTCAATCACTGAAAGTAAAAATTTTTATTTCGATATTCCCTTTTTTCTCTTTATAATTATAATTTCGGATAAAAATTTTATGGTTAAATTGGCAATACTGATGTCTGACTTTGAAAGAAGCCCAATACTCACAACATACTTTTATTTATTATCATGGATTGCGGTATATATGTATATGTCTTCGTCTGTTTAGTGTTAAGAAAGAAGAACAATTTAAAACTAAAAAAACTTACCGCTTCCGGCATGATTATCACATTTTTGTAGAAAATGGAGTTAATAAGTTTTTCTAACAACAAAAGATGATGATTTCCTGAAAAGTACCTATTCCATACTAATTCATTTGGCTGCGTTTTTCAGGCTAAGGATGAAGAATAATTATTCCTATCGTAGTTATTGTGTCCGTTAGATATTCCTAATGGAAGATATATAAGTTTTTTTATAGTCGTCACTGGTTAGTTCTCTTGAAATGCATTTTTAGAAAAAGTTTTCTTTTTTATTCTGGTATACATCATTAAAGTATATTATTTTAACCCTTTGCGCTCGTATGTCCTATCTTACCGGACCTCATCTTTCTTTTTGTAAAGTTTATTTTTTGGCATCAGTGATAAAAGCAAGTAAAATTACCCGTAAGGCATGGTGACGTCACTGCGACGTTGTTGTGAAGTCACATTGTGACTTTGTGACCATCGATTGTCGATGTGACGTCACGTGACGTCGATGTGAAGTCGTTATGGCCGTTTTAGAGCTCGTTTGTGACGTTTCACAAAGTGGTCACAGTGTGACAAATTTGTGAAAAATGTGTCATTTGTGACTAATTTGACCTTAACATTGTGACGAAACTGTGACAAAAGCAACAATATTTAAAGTAAATAACATGTTTTGAAAGATATTTATAATTTTCTAAAAATTTTTAATAAAGTCACATCTCAGTCACAATGTGACGTCACTGAGTGGTGGCATTTTGGTCACAGGAATTATGTGACCAAAGTGACTTACAGTGACGTCATTGTGACGTCACTGTGACCATGCATGTTATGAGGGTAGTCTCATTTAGTTGGAGCATTTTTGAAATTATGAACTTGAAGGATACGTCATTTTAAAAAATGGTGTCAACCAAATAAAATTTGTGTAACAAATGCCCTGGTCTAAAGGCTTAACCCTTAAATGCATATTGTATCATTTTCGATACCATAAGTGTTCCCGATTTATTGGGGGGTTTTACTCACATATTCCGTATTCTCACCAGAAATTTAAAAGAGCAATTTTCACTTTACTTAATGACCGACCATTCGTAATTAAATAAAGAAAAATTTACTATTTAGATTTTTCAGGTACAATTTCTGATTCTTTGAATTGTGCATTTTTTGGAACGCGTTCTATCCTATGCATTTAAGGGTTAATTCCCTTTGACCCAAGCGTCTTTTACAGAATTTTTAATCTTTTATCACCGGTTTTACAAAACATACATTTTTGCCTAATTGAATCGGGAAAATGCTCGGATTAAATAAGACAAAATTCACATTAAGAATTTACTGGTGAGAATAATCAAGGATACTGTGAACTTTCTGCGGCACGTATTCTGGTCTCTCGTCCCAAGATGTCAATATATAGCATTTAATCATTTCAGAGTTCTGTTTCAAGAATGTGCAGATAAATATTTAATACCGCAATTTAAGGCTTGTTTTAAAATAATCTAAAGCTTTCCTTCGTGTATATTATTCGATCAACATTGTACTAAAAAAATATTGGTGCAACTTGGCAATTGGGACATTGAACTTAACCGTTTGCATACTGAAAACGGCGCATTTGAAAGGATTAAAAAATTAGTTTTCTAGCATAAAAAGATATAAGATTACTGTACTGACTCTAAAATTTTTAGTAACTCTCTACAGAAAATTGTTACATATTAGAGCGTTAAAATTAATTGAACGTCGATTATCAAATTAGCTATAATTTACTATTAAATTTTAGTGCTATGCAAAATCCGTAAATGTTAAAAATTATGATTATTTGAAAAAATTCTACATTTTGGCAGTTTTGCCAGATGGGCTACTTTTTAAAAATTCAGATTCTTGATTGACACCACTTTTAAGAAAAAGTAAAATGCGTTTTATTTCATGACAAATTAAGCCGTCGAAAAAATAAGGACAATTTTCTGTTTCAAAAAAGTGGTGTCATTCAAGAAATTTGAATTGAAAAAAAAGTAGCCCAGTGGCAACACTGCATTTTGGCAGAAAATGCCGTTTTAAAGTTGTGCAGAACAAGCCAAAAACAAAACATTCTGAAACAAGTTAACCGCTATTTCAAAAATCGTTCTTTATTTTTAGAAATCTCGGAAACAAGTAATTTTTCGAAATTCAAAAAAACATTTTTAAAAAACTTTTGTTTTACCTTTGATTTTTTAACGGTTCTGAGTTATGTGTAACGTATAAAAAGAGTATACATATTTTATAGTGCGTAAATCATTTTCTCAAAACGTAATATCCGTTATTAATATTCTGCCAATTCTCTATGAAACATTTTTACTGTGTAGGTGACATCAATGAGTAATAAAATAATGCTGATTTTTCATATTTGTCTGCGTCTGCTAAACATCTTTGTCGTGAATGAAAAGTTTTATTTGGCAATTGTAAATATCCTAAAAAACAATATTGTAATTCAGTTTCAGGAAACTGGCATGAAAACGTTTCGGGAACGTTTACATACATACTTCATAATGAAAGAAACTTTCTTTCTGTAAAACTATTTAATTAAGGATATATATTGGATTCTGAATCTGTAAAGATAAAGAACTCTTTTTGGATTTGTACATAACTCGGGTTTCGTGTATTTTCATCTACGCTTACAAGTTTTTTTTTTTTTTTTTTTTGTATAAATCAGTTTTTTTGCTGCGGAATATCAGTTTTTATGTTTCCCTCAATTCTTAATACTTTACTAATTCTTAATACTTTACTAATTTTACTAATTCTTAACACTTTTCACTTTGCAACTGAATTTAAGCATACAAAATTAGCAAAATTATGTTTATTTCAATGATAGTAATTTATCATGTTTGTCGGTTAAACAAATGTTGAACATGGTAATTTTTATTCTAGAATTGATAATGAACTAAAAACCAAAATTCTGAACGAATTTGTAAAAGTTGATTACAACGCAACTTAACAGTTTTCAAAACTTTTCCGAAAATCAGCGGCAGTACATGAAATTTTGTTTTTATAAATGTTTTTTTAAATTACGAAAATATATTAATTTTTTGAGATTTCAAAAGATAAAGGTCTCTTTTTGGAATCGTAATATCGGATATATTGCTTCTGAATATATTATTTTCGCAGTTTAAAAAAACTCTTTTTTATAGTGTGTGGCCATGAAAAAATACAATACCCTCAACAAACTTTTATTTGCTATTATAGATTTTAGTAGATGGCATAAATATATCTCAGTATTAGCAGTATTAATAAGGAACAAAGCTATAAAGCTAAGTACATCTATTGTTGTTTACATGATCATTGATCATCACACATTGTTAGAAAAGAGAGATATTAAAAGTTCTCGAACAGCATAGATAATTTAATGAAAAGTACGTTTTTCAAACTAATTCAATTTGCTGCTTTTCTTAAAATAGAAATGAAGAATAATTATCACTATCAACAGTGGCATTATTATGATGGGTGCCCAAGTGCTGTGAATTCTGGTAATTTTTAAAGTTCTGTTCGCTTTATCTAACTTGGAAAATTTCTGTTATTTTCATGGAGAAGAAAGCCTTACAATATTATTGGTATTTGGCACCCACCCTCGTTACGCCACTGTATCAGTCCTATCAAAAATTCATGGTGAAAAATCCTGGTGTAACTACTTATAGTGCCTCACTTTATGTTTTTTTTGGATACTGACAAGCAAACTTGTCCAAAAAACGTTTCTCAGCAAATATGAAATAGTTGTAAATTGCACGTCAAGCGTTCCAAATGAGGTGCGTTCATACAATAACGACTTTTTAAAAATATTCAGATCTTTCTGCAGTAGTATAAAGTAATTCGGATACAATATATTGGTCGAAATCTTTTGTGTTCCTGTAAATACTATCTGTTTTCTATTGTACAGATGTAACTTGTATTAAACTTCAGCAACGTATATCAATTTCATTAAATGTGAAATAGATTAATATTATTAAAACGCACCCCAAACAGTGTTTCCTCCTATACCATTATGTAATGGAATACATTTGTGTAGCACTGTAAATTAATATTATTTCCTCTGCAGATAGACAAAATATATTTTCAGTGTATACTATACTTCATAGATGCATATCAATTCTGTTATTTTCGAAAGAGTGTAGCATCATTAAAACACGCTTAAAACTATTTTTTTCCTATTGACTCTAATATAGCGCAATACTTTTGATTGTCCATGTAATTGAACTATGCGTCCGATTTCATAAAATTTGAAATGACTCGACAAAATTATGCAACATTTATATATTTTAAATTTTAAACGATTCGATTGTGGTAGTTCTTGCTCTGTTATATGCGAAGAGACGGGCGAACTGAACGACGACTATGAGTATTAATATAATTTTCGAACGCAATTAAAAAGCATAAAGAACCACCAAAAGCAATTTTTTTAAATTTTTAGATGAAAACTTCCAAAGTAAGCTTTTTACCCAAAATAATGCAGACGAGAAAATTAGCTTCAATTCGTGTTCTTATCATTTCTTTTTTATACCACATATGGTTTCCATAGAGGCGTTGAAAAATCGATAAAAATTATTAATCTTGTAAAATCTAAAAAAAAAATTCTTTTACAGCTTTTCTGTTCATATCACTAAAATTAAGCATTTCAATATATCCTCTGCTTTGAAAAGGCAGATAATTTTTTCTACAATATATGTGTGAGTAATTTTTTCGGGCCTTGAATATGAAGAGAAATCCAACACTCACTAAGTACTTTTATTTATTCTCTTTGATTCCGATAGATAAGATGAATAATACTTAGCCTTTGCAATATTAAGAAAGAAGAAAAATAGAAAACTAAAAATATGTATAGCTTTTGGCATGAGCATCACGCTTTGATAGAAAAGGAGGATAATAAAGTTTTCGAACAACAAAGATGATGATTTAACGGAAAGTTCGTATTTCGTACTAATTCAGTTGACGACTTTTTTGAAGATACCTGCGAAGAATAATTATTCTTATCGCAGTATTGTGTCCTTAATTTACTCCAAATAGAAGTTGATTATGCTTTATTGTACGCGCTACTCTTACATACTCTTTTAATTTATTTTTTAAAAACAATTTTTCGTTTTTCTTCTCTTATATTCAGAGTTTTCAAATCTCAGGCTTTTTGCACACCACTAATATCACAGAGAAAATGTCTATCTATTAAATCTGCCAAATGTCTCAATTAAATAAAACAACATTTTTTGTATTAACCCCTTGAGCTGTGATAGTAGAATTTTCTACCACATAATTTTAATTCCGAAATGTCACAATGACACCAGAAAATATGATCAAAAGTTTTTGAATAAGGTTTAATGCATTTTTTCGTCTTTATCGTTAACCGTTTTTTTTCTTTGCAAAATACTGGTGCCAATGTGACATTTTGAAATTTTCAAGAAATTTACACCCCAGAGCTCAAAGGGTTAAATTACTGGTATAAGAAATACCGAAGATTTGTATATTTCATTTAAACTTTTCAAGGCGGTGTTTCACTTTTGGACCACGTAATTTTAATTACTAAATGCCGTTTTGACACCAATATATTGGAATTAAATTTTTCTTTTGAAAGTTTTCAGTTAGTTTGAAATGGATCAATCTATTTCAGGTGGTCCAGAAAATATTTTTTTGGTCGCTCGACCATTTTTAAAAAATCTGAAATTTTTTATACAACAACCCTAACATGACGGAAGTTCAAAATGACCGTTATTTTAATTTTACATTTTTTTGTTTGTGCATGGCGGCCATCTTTGTTTCATCGTGTTCAGCGATTTTCTCAGATACTAGGATACACAAAATTGTAAATATCTCGTCTTTTATTTTCCCAATTGAAATGGGGTTTGCAGCATTTTTTTTCAGAATAAAATAGGATAAATGTACGGTGGTAGAATAATGTTAAAAAATAAATCCTTACAGGTGAAATTTGTACAGGCCTTTGATAGTATTTTGTAGTAGTGTTATGTACAAAAAATTTCCAGAAGGAGATATTACTACAAGCTGAGATATGACATGGACAATATGTGAAAATAATATTGTCAAACTATTGTAACCTACTATGTAATTGTTCCACAAGACTGTCAACCTTACACAATTTTTTCTACAAATAGGTCAAAAGTGCGTGTACTCATACACGAAGTCCCAGATCTGGGAGTTGATTTCTCTTTGCGAAACAAATTCCGAAATTCGTCAAAAATTTCAAAAATCGCACATTTTAGGCTTTGATATCTCTGATGGAGCACGAGATAAAAGTCTGAAATTCTGGCCTTTGATATTATTGTGTAGTAGTGTTATGTACAAAAAATTTCAAGAAGGAGATTTGGCTACAAGCTGAGATATGACATGGACAATATGTGAAAACAATACTGCCAAACTATTGTAACCTTCTATGTAATTGTTCATACCTCCAAAATTTTAAATGAATTATTTATGGTACAAAGTTAAATGTTTATTACAAATATCTTCTTCAAATGCGTCTGTGTGATTTAAACAATTCAGAATGTATGCTAAGCCAATACTCTATTTGTCCAGAGGGACAAACAAATGTTATTGCAACAGTTTTCTCGGTACACATTTCAGGAAAAGTAATTTCAGACAATGGGTTGATACTGATCGAGTTGACATGGTTTCAATTATTAAACCTAGAGAATTTCATTCAAGTTAACAAGGGATGACAAGACTTGGGTGGCTTCAAATAAAATTTTGAGAAAGAACATCCTAATGGACTGACAACAGTAACTGGTCGAACTCATAACATCACTCATAAATAGTGTTAAGCTCTTTGTTGAGCATATATAGTATCTATGTAAATTAAATATTTATTATTGAACTGTTTGCAACAAACGATATTGTAAATATTGTAATAAATGAGACTAATATCATTTCTCCAAATGTACTCATAATAGCATTTCTTAACATTTTGAATCACCGTATCTCAGCTTATAGTCAAATCTCCTTCTTGAAATTTTTTGTACATGACACTAATACACAATTCTATCAAAGGTCAGAATTTTTATCTCGTGCTCCACCAGAGATATCAAAGCCTAAAAAGTGCGATTTTTGAAATTTTTGACGAATTTCGGAATTTTTTTCGCAAAGAGAAATCAATTCCCAGATTTGGGACTTGGTGTATGAGTACACGTACTTTTGACCTATTTGTAGAAAAAATTGTGTAAGGTTGACAGTCTTGTTGTACAATTACATAGTAGGTTAGAATAGTTTGGCAGTATTGTTTTCACATATTGTCCATGTCATATCTCCGCCTGTAGTCAAATCTCCTTCTTGAAATTTTTTGTACATAACATTACTACACAATACTATCAAAGGCCAGAATTTCAGATTTTTATCTTGTGCCCCAGCAGAGATATCAAAGCCTAAAAAGTGCGATTTTTGAAATTTTTGACGAATTACGGAATTTTTTTCGCAAAGTGAAATCAACTCCCAGGTCTGGGACTTGGTGTATGAGTACACACACTTTTGACCTATTTGTAGAAAAAATTGTGTAAGTGTGACAGTTTTCCTTGCATGAAAAATTTCCTCTTGTAAACGGATAGATTTTGGAAAAAATCTTAAATTTTGTGCTAAAATTTCACTTGTAAAATTTTATTTTTCAAAATTGTTCTACCACCGTACATTTAGCCTATTTTATTCTGAACAAAATGCTGCAAACCCCATTTCAATTGGGGAAATAAAAGACGAGATATTTACAATTTTGTGTATCCTAGTATCTGAGAAAATCGCTGCACACGATGAAATAAAGATGGCCGCCATTCACAAACAAAAAATAGTAAAATTAAAATAATGGTCATTTTGAATTTCTTTCATGTTAGGGTTGTTGTACAAAAAACTTCAGATTTTCTAAAAATGGTCGAGCGACCAGTGCTGGACCACTTGAAATGGATTGGCCCAAATAAATTTGTTTTAAAATTCTGGTGTCATTCACTCATTTCAGAATTCTACGATTGGAAGTACCTTGCACCTGAAAGGTTTAACCCTTTGCGACGCAGGTCAAATTTATTGCTTAAATATTGAAATTAATGACTGGACCCGGAATTTGAAATCAGCTTTACTTTTAAATATGAAAAAATTATATTTCACGTATTCAACAAACCGTAAAATTTTCTAACCAAAATTCCGGTGCCAATGGGGCGTTATGGAATTAAAATTAAGTGGTTTCGTATGCACTCATTGCCATAAAAATTTGCGCACCAAGAAATAATTGTGGGATCGTAACGAAACATGGCATGAGGGACATATTAGGAAGATATGCAAATGATTAGAAATGCAGCGTGATTGCGCATTGCGTAATGCCACTAAAGGGCGTTGAACTTCGTCCTCCGCGGAGTATAAAACTGGTAAGCAGGACTTGTTTGAGTGTATCTTTTCTTTTGAAAAAGACATGCCGTTACGCAGCCATCGAAGACAATAGCAGCAGGTGTAAGAGCTGGAGAGGGCTAGAATCAACGGGATGATGGAAGCTGGCTGGTCAGATCGGCGACTAGCTCGTCAAATAGGCCGTTCTGACTTTACTGTGAGGTGATTTTGGGGGCAATGGACTGAAGAGACGTCATTTACACGACGACAAGGCTCGGGACGCCCTCGACAGACCAGTCGCAGAGAAGACCGTCACATGATGCGAAACGCACGTGTAGAGCGAACTGCCACATTGGCCGCTATCCAGACACAGGTAGCACCTTCACTACAGACGCCTGTGTCTTCCCGAACCATCGCAAGACGCCTGGCTGAAGGACATCTGGTATCGCGGCGCCCATTACGTGTGCTGCCAATTACACCCACCCACCGACGCCTCCGCTTGAAGTGGTGTCGCACACGATGGTTTTAAACTGCAACGGAATGGAACCAGGTCGTCTTGAGCGACGAGTCTAGATTCAGTTTGAGCGGCGATGACAATCGTGTTCGTGTGGAGGTTCCGTGGTAAACACCTCAATCCTGCCTTCGCTTTACAGCTAAACACCACTCCCACAGCTGGTGTGATGGTATGGGGTGCTATTGCTTGCGATACACGGTCACCCCTGATATTGATCCGTGGCACAATGACAGTCCATCGGTATGTCCAGAACATCCTTCAACCACATATGTTGCCACTCGTGACAGGGCTACCAGGAGCCATTTTTTCAGCAAGACAATGCTCGGGCACACACAGCAAGGATGCCACAAGCCTTCCTCCGTCACATTACCACCCTTCCCGGACCTTCTCGATCCCCAGATTTTTCACCAATCGAGCATATCTGGGATCATTTGGGACGACAAGTTGGACACACTACGAGTTTGGATGAACTCGAGTTCTGAGGGTTTTTTTCTATGGGGATGTAGTTATCCATAAAAATTTTAAATATATATTTCATCAGTAAATATTTTATAAAACAGACTCTGTTTTATAAAATATTTACTGAAAAGATGAATTTAAAAAAAAAAAAAGAAGAAACTTTACATAAATTTTTTATACGATTTTGACATAACTGACCTAGCTAAATATCAAATGTGTCTTTCCTAATAAGGGCCACTCACATTTATAAAAAATAATACAACTCAAGGAGTAATTAGAAAAAGGAATTCATAAAATACCATTTTATTATTTAACCTTTAGATTACGGGCTAATACTGGGGACTATTTATGAATTCACTCGCACCACAATTTACAAAAGGTTTTCATTATAGTAGAAATCTTTTGAAAGTTTTCAATTGTAAGTGTATCTCAGAGAATTTTTTCCAAAAAGTGGTTCGAATACACTTAATTGATTGTCGCTGGGACGACATAAGTCCCAACCCCGTAACCAAAGGGTTAAATAGTGGAAACATAAATGTTAAGACTATCCAAATAAACTTACATAGAATACTTAAAAAAATAATACAGAAAAATCAGGGCTATAAAAATGCTTCGAGTAAAAAAATTACATAATAAGTGGGACAAGAATAAATAAAAAAAAAGCTTCTTAAATCTCAGTAAAGCTATTGATAATCGAAAAGCCGTAACTTGGATGCTGTGAGTAAGAGACAAAGAATAATCAATCTCTAAAGAAAGGAGTTAGACAATAACACAAACTAAACCGAGAAAAAGTATCGGCTGAAAAGATGATTGGAATTTAAATGAATTTCTGACGAAACGGGTGTTTTCGAAAACATGGGATGTATTAAAGGACATGAGTCCAGTGCAAATATAAAATGAGGGAATTTTTCTTTTGAAACATACTGAAATTGAAACACTGATATTAGAAACAATTCTAAAAATAACAGTAAAAAGACTGTTTTTAGGACTGTACAGATAAGTAGTTTTGAAGTTTTAGTAAAGCATTGCTTCAGTGAAACTGTTTATACTTTTATTAATCCCTTGCGTTCTGGCGCTGCTAGCAGATTTTTGTCATTACCCACCAGTGTTGACTCATGTAACAGATTTATTTTTTAATTTTGAGTTTATGTCACAAAAAATGTATTGATAATTTTGCTTTATTTTATTTATGGATAAGTAGTTACATTGTAAAGAAAAAAAAAGGTTAAAACTTTCTGGTGAGGATTCAGAATATCTATATATTATGACTTACAATGCGTACATCATTGTCGGAAATTACCAAAATAACACTACGTACGCTACATAAGTCACAGAACGTAAGCAGTTAACCACTCAAAGAACGATATCTTCAACCCCATAACGGTCGCAGTAAATTACGGTTTAAAATTTCCAAATTCCCTATTTCCACCATTTTTTGAAAAAACAAATATTTTATTTATTTAATGACAAATAAAATGATACCAGAATAAAATCAATTACATTATTTTATAAAACTGGTGGGAATCAAACAATTTGGAATAAAAGCCGTGAAGTTTGTAGCCCATGAATATCTCAGGCGCGACGATTAAGTGGTTAAATATATGATTATATTTTATATTCTGTTCGTTCCACTATATATTTAAGAAAATTTTTTAGTAATGTTCATTATGCTCTTGTTTAAGGTGTCAATATACAAGTAAAAGAATTTATTAAAATGAGATGGTGTCAAGCAAAATATATGGTAACAGTTTCTGATGCCGCTTACAGGAGTTGTACGCTTATCGAACTATCTATATCATTAAATTCTGCTGTACCAGTATTTTTTCATAGAAAATCTCTTCGTATTTAAGATGAAACCTCGCACGTTTAACTTTGATATATTTTTCTAGAAAAATTCTGATGTTTGTCCTGAAAAATTCTCCGAATCTTACGACACCTGTTCATTGCGGCATTGATCCATTGAAAGTTAACATCTCATAATATTATGATACACACTAGTAATAAATAAAAACGTTTATTTATCTATCAAATATGAGATTAACTCTTTTTGTACACATTTTATTTTTTCCATATCGGGAGCACAAATCTTAAGTCAAAACATTCTTAAAAATGCATATAAAAATTTTGTTTAATATATAAAACTGTGTCAAGAATGTGCTTAGAATACTTATAAAAAATAGAGAATACTAAGTTCTATAAAAATATTATGAGTACAGAATTACTACTACCGAGTACAGAAAGAAAATAAAAAAAGATTCACATTGAATAATCAATCTCAGAAGAGTGTCAAGAAGAATAGAGAAAAGACGAATAGTAAACCACGAAAAAAATATCGGTTGATGAGGTGATTGGAAATGCAATGAAATGTTTCAATAACATGAGATATAAGACAAAATATCCGTATAGTGCAGAAACAATATAAATACTTTTGTATACCATGTTCAGGGGTCGCAGCGTCCTTAAAAATTTGCACATTTCACCCAGTATTTTAAATCAAAAATCATCCTCTCATATTCCTTTACCTTCTACAATAAATATTAACGTGTTGAAATTGTGGTAGGAAAGTGTGAAAATTTTAAGAACGCTGCAACCCTGTATGTCTGAAAATATAAAGATTTTAAGTATAAAATACTATTTAAAGATATAGCGATTTTACTAGAGTACTAAATATCCCTCATAAAGTACTTTTATTTAGAAGTCTAAAATAGAAGTAGCTTTAAATTTTGAATAAAATATGGCTTCAATAAACTTTTTTCTGCGCCGTAATCCCTTAACATTATCAAGGGTTTGGTTTCCGGAAATCTCTGCGAAATCGCGACTGTAAAGCTGTCACAGGCGATTATTTGTATATTCTACTCTCACCACTATTAAAAAAAAGACATTTTGTATTACACTTTCCTTGGAAATGTTGTCAACATATATATAAAAGATTTTTCTTTTTAAAAATGGTGCGACGAAAATGTTGAAATGTTCTGCATTTTCTATTTCGTGAAAAATCAAAACTTGAATGTTAACAATTTCCGGCGCAAGGCACTTTCATAGCGAAAATGTTGAAAACACTGATTGACATCGGAGTATATGTACAGATGTATTTTAAAATAATAAATATATATTTTTATCATGCATTGTTAAAAGAAAAATTTTCTACAGGAACTCCGGTGTCAGAGTGGCATTTGGGAATCAAGTTGGGTATTCTATGTAATAGAATACTGAAACACAAAGGGTTAAGCGATTACTACACTTTTTTACACCTAACAATTTCATGATATTTACAGTGAAAATAAACTTTTTCAACATTGGAATACAGAGCCGAGAACAGCCAATTCGACTGCTACTACATATGAATAATTCGATTTGAACCAGGATTGTCTTTAAAAAAGAGTTAAATATGTAATTATACCAGAAAATAGTTAAAAAGATAGATTAATATACTTAAAGTAGTGTTGCCAAGTCTCCGGCTTTTTGCACACCACTATTATTTTAGAGAAAATCTCGTTACTTTAAATCTCCGAAATGTTCCAATTAAATAAAGAAACTTTTTCCGTATTAAATTACTGGTATCCAAAAAGCCGGAGATTTGGTAGCTATGCTTTAAGAGACAACTATTGTGTAGATATTTTCCATAAAACTTGAATGAAATTACCGGCGCTTCTAGTGATAACTTGTAAAGGGTGAGTACTTTTTTTAAACATTTTCAGGACCAAGTTACTTCTATTCGTAAAATACTGAAGCGACTGACTGCCATTATAGTTTTAAAAATATTTTTTTTCAAAAAGTCGAATACCTTTTACTATGTATCAATAAGAGGTAACATTTCATTTGAATATTCTGGTGCCAATGTGGCATTAAAGAATTAAAATTCGGCGGTCCAAAAATGAACTATTTCGCAAACACCTTTACTTATACATGTCAACTTACAAATTAACTTGCGAAAAACATGGATTAAATTAAACTAGGTTAAATGGTTTGAAGCATGTCTTCTTTGTGAATTCATTTTCTTTGTGAAGCATGTTTGATATGATTTCTTTTGTGAATTTTCTGATTTGAAACATGTTAAACATGGATTAAATTAACTTACATTTTGCGGGGGTTAAGTTTAAAGTCAGTAGGTATGCAGTTGACGTATCTGGCGAATTTTTTTTTTAGAAATATTGGATTCACACCACAAAATTTTCAATGTCAATTCTCATTTAGGTTATTTATGAAATATTGATCATCTTCTAAAGAAAAATAACAACTAAAACTTACTGGTGAGAATTTGGAATGGCAAAATAAAAAATATGAGCCAGATGCAGCTGCACAGCTGCGGCGTTAAGAATGTTTTTTATTTTTATAATATTGAGAGTATGCATGGGTATATCGTAAATTGTTAATTACAAGCTGCTACAGGAAACTTATGTTTAATTCTATTTCGCGCAATTTTTTCAAAGTAAATTTTTTTTAACGTAGCTTTGAGAACAATTGCTAAAAAAATATACTTTGAACTGTATTTATATTTTTAAATAGTGATGCAAATGGGATATAAAATTTCGTTTAGGTTACTTATGGAATATTGATCATCATATAAAGAAACATAACAAATAAAACTTACTGGTGAGAATTTGGAATGGCTAAATAAAAAATATCAGCCAGATGCAGCAACACAGCGGCGGAGTTAAGAATGTTTTTATTGTTTATATAGTGAGAGCATACGTGGAGATAGCGTAAAGCTTTAATTACAAGCTGCAACAGAAACTATCGTTTAAATCTATTTCGCGCCGATTTTTTAAAATAAAATTTTTTAACATAGCTTTGAGAATAGTTGCTAGAAAAATATACTTTGAATTGTATTTTCTTAACACTAGAACCGCGGTGGCGGGTCATTTTGACCCTACCAAATGAATAAGTGTCGATAGAAGCCAGACATTTCTTCGCAGAGTAAGTTATGTATGTTCCGAACAAATATAGCTAAAGTAAATAATTTAAATATTTTAATTAAAATTCTGGTGTAAAATATTTTTATGAAATTTTACTCAAATTACCCGCGGTTCTAGTGTTAAAATAGTAGTGCAAATGGGATTTAAAAGTAGTCGCTTATAGCTATCTTGAATTTAAAACTTTACGATTCTCCCTCGCATAACTTAAAGTAAAACAAACTTTAGACAATACTTAGGATATTCAATAAATGTATCAGAGAAAAACAAGAGCTATAAAAAATACTGTAAGTGGAAAATACTCCAATATGTGGAGAACGAAAAAAAAAGTTCTTAAATCTGAGTAGGGTTTTATTGATAATCAAAAATCCGTAACACAGAAGCTCTGAGTATGAGAAAAAGAATGATCAATCCCTAAAGAAAGGATATGAAAAGGATCTAGAAAAGAATGTACATTAAACGGAGAAAAATATCAGTTGAACACATGATTGGAATTTAAAAGAATTACTGAAGAATAAGAAGTTTTAGAAAACGTAAGGTAAATTTCAGAAGATGCTTCTAGATCGGAGAAGAAGAAATTGAATTTCTTGTACAAGTTTGTGAAAATATTTAAAGATGTTAAGTACAAAAATAATGCTTGAAGAATGAAAGATTTTATAAGAATGCTAAAATGCTGACATAAAAAGAATATTTTTTGTAACTATCAGAGAAAATTTCGAATTTTCGGTAAAATAATACTTGAAAAAATGTATTTAAATTTGTATTAACTTTATACAATTTTATGAGACACACACAATAATGAAAAATGAATATTTGCTTATTTGTCAAGGATGAGGGGTTTTTTTAGGTGCACATTTTGTCGTTTAAATATTGAAAGCAAAAATCTTAAGTTAAACCAATTTAAGAATCTGTATAAAATAATTATTAATTATATAAATGTATGACATAAATGTACTTAGAATACTCATAAACAACAGAGAATTATAAGAGCTATAAAAGTATTATGAGTACAGAAATATAACGGGTAAGTGAGGACTAAAAATCTTTAAAATAAATAATCCATCTCCAAAGAAAGTATTAGAAAAGTATTTATAAAAGAGATTCAGTTATCTAAAAGAATAATATCATTTGATGCGATGATTGAAAAAACAATGAATTATTTCAATAACATGAAATAAACGACAAAAATCCGTCTAGTGCAGAAATAAAAATTAAAATATTTTTGAACTCTGTGACTGAAAGTAAAAAGATGTTAACAGTAAGAATACAATTTAAAGTTGTAATGATGTTGTTAAAGTTCTAAAAATATATCATAAAGGAATGCGATTTTCAAGTCTAAAGAAGAAATAGTCTTTAAATCTTTAATAAAATATTTTTTCAATAAATTTCTTAGAATATTTTTATTAATTTCTAAAAATCTCTTGCCATGCGCATTAAAAATAGACTTTTTTTTTTCAACAGTGTTTAATACTAATGTTTAACAAAAATAACACTCTTATCTAATGTACGAATCTTTATACGACTCTGGAAAACTACCATTACTTTAAAAAAGGAAAGGATTTCCGGCGGGCCACAATTTGACACCCCAGTTGTAAAGTGTGAGTGATATTCTTAAACCTATATGCTCTGGGGGTGATTTCATTAAAATACCCAAGTGTGCCATTGGCGCCAGTATTTTGCAAACATAAGATTTATTTTATAATAAACATGAAACATGCATTAATTTCTTTTCAAACAATCGAATATTTCGGCGAAAATGTTACAATTTTAGATTAAACTTAAGTGAAGGGAAATTCACCCATCAGACATCAAAGTTTTTAGAGTGACTTTTGTCGTTCAAGTATTGGGGATAGTGTTGCCAGTGGTCTCTTTTTAAGAAATCTGATTTCCTGATTGCCAGTTTTTTTAATGGTAAAATTACCTGGAGCTCTAGCGCTATTAGCGTGCATTAATGTCCACATTTGGCAATTTTTTTCAAAAATTTTGAATTTACACACACACACACACAAAAAAACTAATTAGTAGTTTTCATTTACTTTATGGAAAATCAATCTTGTAAAGGAAAAATATGACTTAAAAAATTCTGTTTAGAATTTCTAAAGTCTAATTAAATAATTAGTCAGATATCATGGCGTGCGCTACGTTTGTCCTTCACCCTTTCCGGCACTGAGAAATTCTGTTAATAAAATGAGAAATTATCGATTTTCACAATTTGAGAAATTATCAATTTGAGAAATTATCACAAATGAGAAATTATCAATTTAAAAGCGATTTTTTTTGAAATAATGAATCCCTTAATTTCAGCTTTCATTGTAAAAACAAAATTTTACTAAAATATTATTGGTGCCTTTCAAGTTTGGAATTAAACTTAGGAACCCCGGACTGGTGTACCGGAAAGTGTTAAAGGAAATGACCAAAATAGCATGACGTACGACGTACGCTATTTACTTCATAGAGCGCAAAGGGTTAAATTTGTCAAATTTTATCATCTCAAAAAATGTGGTGCTAATGAAAAAATCTGATTTATTTATTTATTTATTTTAGTAGCCCATTTGTAACAGTAATTGGGATCATATAAAAATAAAAACAATCTACGCAGAATACTTAATAATATAGCACCGAAAAACAAGGCTATAAAAATACTATGAGAGGGAAAATATTCTAACATCTGGAGAAAGAAAATGATGTTCTTAAATCTGAGTAAGGTTTTATTGATAATCAAAAATCCGTAACCCAGAGATTGTGAGTACAGGGCTCCCAAATAGTCCGCGAACTGAACATCAGAATTTTTTTAGAGAAATTTTCTTTTTAGATTTTTCTTGCAAATAGTCAAGTAACCACGTTTGGAAGTTGATTCTAGCTCAAACGTATTATGAAATTTTCTGTTAAAAAATACTGATGTTCAGTTCGCGGACCATTTGGGAGCCCTGTGAGTATGAAAAAATGAATATCCAATCTCTGGAAGAAGTATCAGAAAAGGATCTAAAAAAATCATGTACTCTAAACCGAGAAAAATATCGGTTGAACAGATGATTGGAATTTAAATGAATTATTGAAGAAACAGAAGTTTTCGAAAACTTAACGTAAATTTCAAATTTTCTTCTAGTGCAGAGAAGAAAAAAAATGCATATCTTGTATATGTTTCTAAAAACATTTAACTGTGTTGATAAAAATACTACTCATTGAATATAAAGATGTTATAACAATTCTCAAAATCTGACAAAAAAAAAGAGTATTTTTCAAATATTCCAGGAAAATGGTTTCTACAATTTTACTATGATAGCATATCTTTATTAATATCAGACAATCTCGTTATATTTACAATGTGGAATACCTTTTTGTCTTGGCTTATTCGTCAAATATGAATATTTCCTTTCCGCAATTTTTTGATGTTCATTTATATAAAACCTAAAAGTATAATTCATTTAAATTTGGTTCTTAAGAGAATTAACAAATGAATAGTATGTTTGAAAAGCCTCAAATAACATTTGAAAGAAATTTTTGATAATCAACTGCAAATCCTAAGTTGAATAACACTTCTATAACATCATATGCTTGGCTCAATACCATAAAATGTTTTGTTTCATTCTGAATAAAATATGTTATTCTGTTACTTCCACAAAGAGATAATACACTTAACCCTTTCCTGCGCAGTGTTGCCGGGCCGGCAACACCTAATTTTAACTCCAAACTTGCAAACGGCACCAGTAATATTTTAATATAATTTTGCTTTTACAATGAAAGCTTAAATTAAGGAATTCGTAATATCTAGACAAGTCCTTTATAAATTCCGGTGTCAATCGGCAATTTCTCATTTTACTAATAGAATTTGCTTGCGCCGGAAAGGGTTAACAAAGCAATATCTATGCAAAATTGAAAAGAATAATAATCGCTGGCTAAAGATTAAACTACAGTTTAAAGATTTCCTTTTGTTGTTTTAAATGTTTTAAATATATTAAAAATATTTTTAAATATCCTGCTCGTGCAATTTACGCTAAATATCAAAAGATATGTCATACAATAAGCTCATTTCCATGCAAATTAAATTTATTGTAATATCCGGCGTATAATCCTCAAATCAAACAATTATTTTTAGATACAGAATTTTTTTAAAATAAATGTAACTTATCACATCGTCGAAAATATTTCTCTTCAATCCTTAAATATTATTTCTGGGTCCAAAATGAGTTGTTTGATCCGCGGATTATACGCCGGAAATTACGGTAGTTTAAGTCTACAGTGTTGGCATAATTAAAATAGAAACAGGAAGATACATTTAGAGACACTAAAAGAAGCTATATATATATTTTAAAAAGGTAATATTTTTAAAAAAATTGCAAAAATTCTACATTTTTTTAGCCCATGATATTCTATATGATACAATAAGTGTTCCAAATTTCGAGATTTTTTTTTCGTATGCTCTGAATTAGCACCAGAAATTTGAATTAGTAATGTTTGCATAATCTAATAACGGATATTCCGAAATTACACAAAGCGAAAGTTATTGCTCGGATTCTCTGATTTATAAAATTTCTAGAGCGCATTCTACCATGGCAGGGCTCCCAAATGGTCCACTAACTAAACACCAATATTTTTGTAATAGAAAACTCCATAGTAGGTTTCTACAGCATTTGTGCTGAAAATAACTTTCGAAGGCGTTTTCTGCTCAATTTGCAAGAAAAATATAAAACGAAAATCTTTCTAAGAAAATATTGATGTTCAGTTTTCGGACCATTTGGGAGTCCTGATACGGCAGTAGAGTATTAACCTTTTCCGACACAGAACAATTATGTTCCTAAAATTATATCTTACTCCCCAGAAATAGCCGCCATGCCACAAAATTCGACTGGAGGAGGTGTGGCAGATTTCTTAATATTTGCTGCTGGTCTTTTCCGCCAAGCCGGAAAAAGCGAGGATCTTTAAAAACTGGAAGTAATGCGGTGCATTAGCTGTGTTCAGTAGCAGCGATTTCTGTTTAGTACGAGGGGTGCAAAATAGAGTTTATCGCCACTTTTCTAATTACGTCGTATACATTTTTTTACATATTCAAGACAATAAAAGTCTATTTCATGTCTCATACCATTTCACACAAAAGCTCTTTTCCCAGCATCCATCCGAAATTTACATTGTAGAAATAAACTATCTCAGAAATTATTACATAAACAGAAATATTCTTACTATATAAAAAATAAGAAATATTTATCATTTATCTAAATATATCGAGAAATATGTGCTTACCTCAAATTAAAAAAGTAATTTTATATGATAATTTAATTAACTTGATATCGTCATCCAGGAATAGAAATGTCATACAAGAAAATTTTCTATAATAATAAGATAAATAAAATCTTATAATTACTTATATATAAATGAATGTATATAAGGAGACGAGATAAAATATAAGCATTGGTGCTTTTTCCTTTAAATGAAAAATGTTGTTAGATAATTCAAAATAAATCTGACGCCCATGCTCCAGTAGCGAAACCCCATATTTTACCGCATGTCGGCTAATGCAGGGGTACACGGTGAAATAATTGATCATCAAACGAATTAATAAACGATTTTTTTAGAAATTAAAAACTCGTTATTTAAAAGTTTAATTCCAAAGCAAAATTTTATTGAAATATTCTTGGTGCCGTTTGTAAGTTTAGAATTAAAATTAGGAAGTCCCGACATAGTACAACAGTTAAAGGGTTATAGAACCATCTAATCTCAAAGAGTTTAACACTAGAAAGACGGCAAATATTACTCAAGTTTAGGAATAAATATATTTTATACCAAAAATTTTATTTTAAATTGTTCAACTTATTTATTTAACCCATTAACGCCCAGCGTCCTCATTTGAGGACGGTTACAAAAACAGCAAGAAAGCGGTTTTCCCACCAGTAAAGATGAAGATAAATATGTACCTTCTTTCACGAGACAAAATCCTCGATAAAATTAGATAAAAGTTAATATGATTTTAAAAGTGGTGGGAAATACAAAATTTAAATTTTAGCGAAGAAAATAATTCGGGCGTTAATGGGTTAATATTTTTGTCTTTGTCATTTTTAAACCATTGAGGGGTAGTGGAATTTATTTTATCCCACTTACCGTAATTTCGGGTAGTTCAGCCGCAGCTCAAACAACTCAGTTTCAACCCAGAAAAATCATTCTGTAATTAAAAGATAAATATATACCGCGATAGAGAATGTTACTTTTTATTTTTGAAAATTTCTGGGTCAAAATAGAATTGTTTGAGCTGCGGCTTGTCTTCCCGAAATAACGGTAATTTAAACAAGATTCGCGCCACAAACTTTTAACAAATTTTTATGCTTTTATCTTAGATGGAGGGGGGGGGGGAGGGGATGTTGAATAATTGCCTTTCCTTATTTTTGAAATAAAATTTGTTGGTTATTTATGTGAGAATATAATATTACCAAGCCATTTTTACTAGCCACTCAAGGGGTTAAACTTATTTTATAAAGATATTTTGTGTTAGAAAAGAGCTATATTTATTTTATCCGTGTCAAAATGCACAATACTCTCCGTATTTCTAAGCATTTACGCACGGTTAGAACAATATCAGTAAGTTTTTCACACTACTTTCAATGACTGAAAGGACCTTTTGTGAGAAAGTCTTGCCGATCAAGCGCAAATCCTACGTTAAATAAAGCTTTCAGAGTATCATATGCTTAAATCACTTCAGAATAATGAAATTTGTTCCATTCTGAATAAAATATCGCATTCACCTTTCTGTGCAAGATAAATTTCTCTTTTAACAAAGCAATATCTATTCAAAAATGAAAGCAATAACAATCCGTGGGTGAAGATTTTGCTGCAACTTAGTAAAAGTTTTGTTATTTGAAAAGTATCGTGAATCGTCTAAAAGATTTAAAATTTCTGGAATGTGTAATATTAAATGCAATAATAATAAGATTCATCATGAATCAAGCTCATTTTTATGTACCGCAATTTCCCGTGTATGGTTTACTTAAGTCTTTTTCAAACCGGAAATTTTAATGAAAAATATAAGTCTAGTAAGTGCTAATCAGAACTAACGTTAAGAAATTTTTGATTGTTATTTATGATTTCTAAATACGTTATTAACCCCTTGAAGGGCACCGGTATATGTTATATACCACTTAATTTTAATTCCCAAATGCCACATTGACACCAAAATTTAAGAATCAACTTTTGTTTCATATGATATACTCGAAGAAAAGCTTTTACTTTGTTTCATATAAAATTGTTTATAAATACCGGTGTCAATCAATCATTGTAACATTTTAGTAGCAGAAGTGATTTGCCCCTCAAAGGGTTAACTGATTTAAAATAAATCCTCGCATGGAATCGGATTTTCTGAGGTACGATGCATACGCGCGAAATAATGGCAATTTATTTTTTCCATTCCCAGGTGCACCTGCCTGCTTTGCAATAAAATGTCCGACAATATAATGATATTTTTTACACACACTGAAAAAAAATTGTGCTGGTAGTCGATAAGCCAGTTCTATATCCGTATTTTAACGGAAAAATTTTTCAGTAAATTTCAGAAAAAAATCCGTTTTTTCATAAAAATTTTCCGTATATTTTTTTTCATATTTCAATATTAAAAATTTTTGTTTGAGAGACGGAAAAAAATGTAAAATAACCACATTACTTTTCAACGAGAAATGAATTTTAATTTGAAATTCATTTAAATCCTTTTGAATTTTTATATGAAACAACATTTAATTCATGCAGGATTCAAACCAGGAAACTGTCCTCTTTTTAATTAGCGCTCGTATCCATTACACCACGGGAACACGAGATACGTTTTCAAATATTTTTACTTAGTCTAGATAATTTTTATGAAGTAAGGCCAAGATGTTGATTAGGGAATATAATTTCGTAGAGATAATATTTTTCAGTTTAGTATACAATTCTGAATGTATCCATAATTTAGACTATTTAGCTTTTTATTTTTACTTTTTATATAAGAAAAATTTTAGTCAGTAAAATATTACATACACAAAAAAAGTATTGTGAATAATATTTGCTTCTTTTTTTACAAGATTTTTATAATGGTGTTTCAATATTATTTATTTAATATATTATATATTCATTAATTTTTACAAGAGTACGAAAATGCTTTTTTCGCACATGTATTTTTAAAAATTATTTATGTGATGACCTACTGTAAACTCAAGTAAAGGGTTATTGCGAAGTATTAAAATACATATCCTTTACTGTTTATTATAAGCTAGATAAACGTCAGTTTTGTAATAATTTCGTTATTCTATTTTGCTAAGTGTTAAGTTTTGTATGGAAACCTGTTAAAGTTTATGGAATAAAAAAAAATATTAAAATTAAGAATAGATTTTTTCATTTTAAGGCATCCTTTACAGATTTTTAATAATAATAATAGTAATAATAAGTCAAACATTATATTTTAAAATCATAATGAACCGTTAAATGAATCATTTTTTAACTGCTTCAAACACACAAAAAGACATAAGATTTCATTCTTTTTTTAAATCGTAATAAATATTTCAATAAGTAAATAAATAAACAAAATAAACTCTTTTGCGTGTTTTTATTTAAAAAAAAAGAAAGAACAATACTAAAGTAAGTTGTTTAAATCTATATTCATAGACAGTGCCTTAACATTTATCGTATTACTTAACATCATTTTTGACTTAATTTACTTTTACTACTTGAAACACCATATTAGAACAACACAATTAACCAATAGGATATAGCTGGATGTATTTTTAATATAGAACCATGTTTAGCCAAATAGAGAATCACAGAAAAAAGGTCGATTTTACGGAAGTTTTATTGGTAATCGGGACGCCTGTACAGTTCACTGTTTTTTAACGAAAAATTACCAGAAAAAAGGAAAACTTTAGGTAATTTATGGACATTTTACCTTTTAAAAAAACAGTGCCATCCCTTTTGCAAGTACAACCTCCGAAAAATCATCCGTTTTTTCAGTGTTTGGTTTAAACAAATGTCACTGTATACAGAGCTGCCAAGTCTCCGGCTTTTTTAATACCACTATTATCTTAGGGAAAATCTGGTTATTTTAAATCGCACAAATATTCCAATTAAACAAAGCAACATTTTCTGAATTAAAATACTGGTTTCCAAAAAGCCGGAGATATGGCAGCTCTGCTGTATAGAACAATTTCAACTTCAATTTGAATTTCAATTTTTTTTATAGAAGAATTTCTTTGCTTTTCAAACTGCAATTATTTCTGGATATCATTTGAAGTTCTTTTTTGACAGCAATAACAAAAATATTCCGAAAAATTTACGGAAAACGCATTGGATTTATATGTATTTATAATCTCATAAAGTAAATTCCGGAATTGCACTGTTTTCTCAGAAAAACAAAATTATCCCGTTAGTGATAGAAAAATAAAATTATCCCCCACAAGTGGTATAACTTGGTAACAATACTAAGAATGGAAAAAAATTGTTTTTAGCGAATAAAATGAACATTTACTAATCAAAAAGCTACATATATAAATTCTGATAGATTTCTTTGTTTGTTAGGTTTTAAAAATAAGAAAGTCTAAATTGACATAAAGGTTCAGAACAACTACATTTACTATAATCACAAAAGACATTAAAACTTATTTATATTAGTAATTATACTTTTTTTAGTCAAAATTGTAATTAGATAAGTCAATTCAAAATGTTAACTTCTTCAGATGCCTTTTAGGTCCATTAGACAATACCTAGTGAACCTTGGACCTAGTGCAAGGTACATCAATTTTATTAGAATGAAGGTACACCACTTGACACTTAAAAACAAAATTACAGATCATGATGTTAAGGTTTGGCCTAACTCTATTTAAAGCACATGGTGTAGTAGTTAAAGCATTGCTTTATTATGCATAATCCTCATTAAAAAAATAGATATGCTTTAATATAAAAAAAACATCGAAATATCTAAGAAAAATTTACTTTTGAAAGGTGAATTTCCTTTTTTTAAGTTGTACAATTAGTTGAGCTTCTAAAGAAATGCCGAGAACGTAAATGAGACCTCTGGTGGCAAATATTTAATATACAAATGTTCTTGTTTAATGATCTAAACAAGTAAACTAGAATTAGCATAGGTCTGAGGTACACATATGTCCAAAGTACACCACTCTCCCCTCATAATTCAGAACATTTGAATACAATTTCTGGCGGTTTCAAAGTTAAATACTGAAATTTCCCGCGTATAATCTGAAGCTTAGTTAAATCTTTTTCAAATTCATTTAAAAAAAAAAGAAGTCACATAAGTACGCAGAAATAAGTCTCATTTAGTTTAAATAAAATCCTAGTAGGGAATCGGGTTATCGAGCATGTGACGTATTCGCTCGAAATTACGATAATTAAAAAATATATGAAAATTCACTGAATTTTAATTAAAATTTTGTTTTAATATCCAGGCACATAGCCAAGGATTGAATGATTTTTACTTTGTCACCAATAAACACAAATCATAATTGTCACCTTATTGTGTCGGAGTCAATTTTTAAAAATTGTACGATAAAATAAGTTGCAGATTACTTTTAAAGAATTGATGGTGATAATTGTAAAACAAATACGCTCTCTGGGTCTTTTAGGCCAGACGCGCGTCCTCGCTTGTTAAACAAAATATGTTATTAAATTATTTGGATTGAGAGAAGCGCACTATATAATAAATCGATATCCATTCAGAAATGAAACAAGAACAATCCACGGCTGAAGATTAAACAGCATCTTAGAAAATCCTTTGTTCTTTTAAAACAATTGTGAAAAGTCTAAAATATCAGCTATATTCTGTCATGTGTAATTTTATATAAAACTTTACAGAAAAGTTTTACTGTGCCAAAAAATATCTTAAAAAAAGTTCTAACACTAAATATACCAACAGCCATGGAGCTACAGAGGAAAAGAAAAAGATATCCTTAAAATAGCGAAGTTTCAAATGTAAGCGCTTTTGTCTGGGTTCATAACTACCACGGTAAACTAGTATGAGAAAATTTATTCAGAAAATTTCTCTTTAATTAAATTCTTCATCAATGGAAAATTTCATCAAGAATACCGGCAAAAACTAATATAAATTTTTACTGGTAAGCGTTTACTTCCGCGGCAATCGTTTCACCATATCGTGAAAACCAAGACGACCTCATGTTAGTGTCAGTGCAAAGATTACAATATCTGGGCAAAGAGACACCAGGAAAAAGATATCGATTTTTTTAAAGAGATTTGTAAGAGAAATTTCCCATTAGTTTGGCTCTAAAATAAGATGAAATTTTCCATTCAAGTTTACTGGTAGAAGGTATCATAAACAGTGTATCCGATTAAAACAAAAAGAAGATTTAATGAAATCTTGGCCGTTTCTGGTGCCGTAAAATCATTATTCGTTGCAAGTGCCAAAACCTTTGTAGCAAATGTAAAAATGTGCATACAGTATACGGGGATTTTTTTTTTTTGCATATGTTTCTAAAGTTAGAAGAATTCCAATATCCTAGAATAAGAATTTTTATCATACACAATAGTGATTGCGTCAAATTTAACGAAAATAAGCGTACATACAATATACAGTAAGTTTAATACAATGTTTCTACGATACAACAACTTCACAAAGAGCATAGTAAAGTAAATGGATCGTTTTATACATTTTCTATATCAAAAGAATCCTTGTTTTGCAATTCTTTGCAACATGATCTAAAAATTTGACTTCGGAATGTGAATCTGTCTTACTGTAAATCTCCCAAAAAGTGTTATTTTTAGGTAAAAATTATTTAAAGATTTTAAAAATTATAAAAAAAAATTACTTCAATATGTTCACAATTACACCCTTGAGCTCTGATGGTAGAATTTTATACCACATAATTTTAATTCCGAAATGTCACAATGACACCAGAAATTTCGACCAGTTTTATTTGAAAAAGGTTTAATGTATTTTTTTTTTTTTTTTTTTTTTTTTTTTTTGTGTATATCGTTAACCGGTTTTTTCCTTTGCAAAATACTGGTGCTAATGTGACATTTGGAATTTTGAAGAAATTTACCCACCAGAGCTCAAAGGGTTAACATTGGAGTATGTATTCATCGATTCTATCTATCGTTTTTTATTGAACGAATATAAACAAAAAGTTCCCAAAAAAGCAATCATCTACAAAAATACACTCGTTTGCAAAATCATGTAAACCCTATCGACTCGGTCGTCTGTTATACAAATTTTATTCGGGTAACACTTCTTTTTTAAAGAACGTTCCATTAAGCAAGAGATTTTTAAAATGCTCTAATTAAATAAGGCAATTTTTATTTTACATTATTACTGGTGCCAGAAACAAATTTTGCAAAGAAAGATGATGTCTAGTCTAGTCAGACTAGACATGCGACAGCAAAGGGTTAACGTCTTTTTATTCCTTAATAACAATAAACCCGACTCCTACACTTACGCTTTCAGCTTTATTATTTCATTAGTGTTTCTCGTTTGTGCCTTACTACACGTTAGTAGCTGGGAAGCTCTGTTCGCATGCAACCAATCAGGGATGGACAGCGCAAACTAGTTACACGTTGAGGTACAAACCACCAGGGTGACAATTTGGCCCTTTTTTATTTCAAAATTTCACATTCACATCAGAAAATTTCAATCGGATGCTTTTCTTTAATTAAGACAGACATTTCATAATTAATTAAAGAAGAAATTCTTCTTTGAAAATTTCTGGTGTGAAACCGTATTTTTTTAAATTAAAAACACCTCCGTTTCTATTTTTTAGTATGTACTTCTACCGTTTGACAGATTAGCCATTTTTGCGTCATTATAATTGAAAATTTTTGATTTGACACTGGAAATTTTGAAAGAATTTTTTTCTATTGTTAAAAATAAAACTGTCTGCTAATAAAAATGTCTGTTTAAAAAAACGATAGTAATAGCACAGGAATTTTCTGGTAGGAATGAGAAAATTTAAAATAAAATGAAGGGCGGAATAGACCTCCTCCCTGCTGTTTGTATCTCACTTGCGACCATACATTCCTTTATAATAAATGATTGTTACAATGTCCTGTAAAAATCCCTTATAGTTTCTATCATAAACTTAGAATATCCCTGTACATATTTATATGTCAGGGTTCGTACGGGGTCTGGGAATTTCCAGACCAGGAAATTCATTGGTGACAGTATTTTCTTTGAATTAGATACACATATATTTATAAACATACACAAGTAAATCGCCTGGAAAATTACTGTGCCGGTACGAGCGCTGTATACATATATAACTTTTAAAATTCATTACAAGTTGACGAAATTCATCTACCAGCGTTTACAATTTGGGATCGCATTAAAGACAATATATGTAAAACCACCGAATTACTTTTTTTCCAACTTCCTGTATTCTTCATTATTAATGTATTTATGAAGTACATATTTAATGAATAAAACTTTAAGTACCATTAAAATATAAACTGGATTATTTTTAAGGAAATTCATGTCTTCATAAGAAAATATTTATTTTTATCTCACAAAAGATGAAAATTCAAAGAAAGTTTTAAAATATTATTAGCACATTTAAGCTATTTTTATAAATTTATGTTTTGATTTAACTTTTAAACTTGAGTAACATCGCCCTCGCACATCCATCACCAGATGGTCGAGGAAATGGTTTATTAATGTTTAAAGTTACATTTTCAACATTTTGCAGTTTTCGTGCTCTCTAGAAAATTGCGTATTTCTAAAATAATAATTTACATAACTGAAATCTGAAGAACCGTTTTGACATACAATTTTAAAAAATGGATGGCTGGATGTAAAGTTATAAGTTTTCTCTTGACTAAGCAGCCATTTAGCTGTCATTATTAAATATAAAAACAGATAGAAGATGGATCGAGAGTTTTCAGAAAAGCTTCTGGTAAAAAAAGGATTTTGAAAATATTGTCATGATGAAATAGAAATAACATAGTTATTTTTCTCTTCTAGTGTTCGAGGACTTTGCATTGTGTACATCAGTCTCGTTTTATCATGTGGTTATGGTGGGGTAATAAGAGATAAACAAGGTAATAAGAAAAAACTCAATTTTTTGTAACGTGGAAAGTGATTAGAAAAATGCACTACATTCCTCAATGTTGCGAAATGTTCATACTTTTTCAAATTTTCAAATTTTTTGTGTGTATTTAAACAAATATAGAAAATACATGTCACTTAGAGGTCTAATCGGGAGAAAATTTCCAGGCCGGTTGCAAAACTCAGCAGTTCAACCCTACACCGGCCCGTTTATATTTTTTACATTTCTAGGCCCGGCCCGTTCTGACCCGACACAATTTCTAATATGTCTAAAAAAATTCAAAATTGTATCATATAATTAATATTCCTTTAAAGAATACTGAATACATATTTATGGGAAGATTTTTCAGTGCATTTTAAAAGAAAATACATAATATCAAAAATAATGATTACTTACATTCTGAGACTTTCATCATACAAATAAAAATTTATTAAAAATTAATATGGTTTAGAATAAAAGAAAGTTTAGAAAATCGTAAATTTTTGGTGCGGTATAATTCTATGTCATTTTATTAAAGATTCCAAATCCAAATTCATTCTCAAATCCAAAGGAGCTAAATTCTGATACATTTCTGAATTCATTTCTTTTTTCGAAAAGGCATAATATTAGCAGGTGTTTTAATTCAGAATCTATGTAATCGAATGACGTTATCTATTTATTTGATGCAAGCATTTAAAAAAAATGCTATCAAAGTTAGCGTTTTGAAAAGAATTTTTGGAAGAGACAGCACGAGAAGGGAGAAAAATTTGCAACCATTTGACAATAATTTCTTATATCTCAATAAGTTTATACAAGTATCTTATTTACCAAAAATGAAAAACTCTATTTGATTATCAAACCCCTTCAATAGCTAGGCTTGTCAGTTTTATAATTTTACAGTTATAAATTAGTCAGAAAATGTCTCAATCTTTCTCGTTGTTTCGTGAATTAAAGAACCAGCAAGCAGTATATATCCAAAGATTACGTTAACATAAGTTCTTTATCGCTTTTAATAATTTTCCAAATCATGTTCTCTGCCCTACCCATCTTGAGAACAATTAAATCTAATTACGGCCCGCCTCGTTTATATGTAGAAAAACAATGCAAGCCTGGTCTCGGCCGAGCACAAGTCTGTTAAAATAATATTAAGCCCGGGTTAGACCCATTGTCCGATGCCGATCTGTACACGGAACAAGCCACATTTCTCTATTGATGTTGTCAAACTAGTTTCAAATCGTCACGCACATTGATACTTATTCTCGTTAAAGCCATATTCACTATCGCTCACATTTTATCTTTCCTGAGAAATCCTTTCATCATACAAATAAAAATTTATTAAAAATTAATATGGTTTAGAATAAAAGAAAGTTTAGAAAATCGTAAATTTTTGGTGCGGTATTTTCTCAATTCAAAAATATTATTTCCTTAACTCGCTATGTTCGAAGAAATTGAGAAGTTAATTATAAACAGTAGTAAAGATTCTCTTGTAATAAATATAATTCTATTAATCGTATGTTTTATGACACATTTGAGCTTAGTTTATTTTGTGTGTGGCGATGCAGCTAGCTGAACGTTCTCGCTTACCCCAACTCGCTAAGGCTGGTGCTCAAAACTTGACTCTTTCTGAAAATGCGGCCCGTGCAGACTTCTAGTGTCACTTATTCGCTCTTGCAAGTAACAAGAGAATGGTCTCTGGACAGTGTGGCTAGTGGACAACTTTTTTAAAATTCAGATATCTCCATTGGCGCCAAGTTTTTGAGATTACTATCTCAAAAATATATTTCAAAAATATATTTTTTCTCAAAAATATTTTTGAAATTACTATCTTAAAAATATAGCGCCAATGGAAAATTCGCCTTATTTACAGACATATTAATTAAGGGAAAAACAAGGGAAATTTGAATATTTCAGAAAAATGGTGCCAATCAAGAAAACTGAAGTTTAGAAAAAAAAGTAGTCCACTGGCAAAACAGTCTTTGAACATTTATATAAAATCTATACTAATACTTTTTTCTGCGTCTTTTAATAAAATAATATTTTACTTTTCATGGGAAAATACAGAAATTTCTGGCGTATAATCTGTGAATCAAACAAACATGTTTGGACCAATTATTTTCATTTAATAATTGAAATTAAACACTTACAGTGATTTAAAAAGTTAAATTTCCTCAAGTAAAATTTCTTCGGGCAACCATGATTGCGTTTGGCGTATTGTTACAAGGATTTTGTTACAAGGAAGCTAGAAATTACAGTGATTCGTTCCCCAAAATTTAGAAAACGGAGCAAAACAGCTAATGCTACATGTTTTTAGTGGCAATATTCACTACCTTTTACTTAGATGTAGAAATTCTTACTAAAGAAGGGGGTAAACATTTCAAATACATAAACTTTTCCATTTACGGATATGTAAAAAATACATTTATTTGCCTTGTCTTTATAAGAAGTGTGAGATTTGTATAACGATATTATTGTTAATTCACTCTTGGCACCCATTCGCGCCCGTGGGCTTAACAGTTCTGAATTTTCCCTGGTTTTCTTCGAACCTTCGATAACATTGCGAAAATACGGGATACGTTCCCTTAGAAGGTCCCCCACGTATAGCACTCTCTCTAGAACCTATATACCTCGTGCAAATAATCGACCGTCATAAATAACATCAACACCATCACTCTTGGCTGCCAAGAAGCGATTCTCACGCACCTGAAGTGTTACAAGTACCCCGCGTAAATCAGAGTTGCAAATGCTCTTGATACTAGTAATTTCTTACTCTCTTTATCTTAAATAACAATTAATTCTGTCAATAGATATAAGGCGAAGAAAACTGCGTTAGAATAAATCTATAAGAAATCCTCCATAGGACTGATATTAGCGTTCGGTCTCTCAGCATAAAAAGTGTAAACTACTTAAAAAAGAAAACAAAATTCAGTTTTTTTAAAATAGTGGAATTGGCTTTGTTCTGGCATCATTTCATTTGTCATTAAATAAGGTGGTACATCTATTTCTAAAAAGTGGTTAAAATCAAATAATGAATTTAAAAAAAGTAGCCCACTCTTAACAGGCGCAGGGCTTCCAAATGGTCCGCGAACTGAACACCAATATATTTTCACAGAAAATTTCATAGTAGCTTCGAATAGTATTTGTACTAAAACTAACTTCCGAAGGAGGTTTCTGCGCAGTTTGCAAGAAAAATATAAAAAATAAAATATTTCTAAGAAAATATTGATGTTCAGTTGGCGGACCATTTGGGAGCCCTGCAGGCGCGACGCTTAAGGGGTATTAAATTTTAATACCGTTCGACGTTTGTTTCGTTGCCGTGATTTTAATCACCGAACTGAGTGGTAGGCCTTGGCGCTAATGCAAAAATGGTGGCTATCAAAGACGGAATAATTTCAGTTTTTATATGGTTCCTTTAAGGTAAACACCATTAATTTCTTAAAGTATTTTTTCCATATTTAAAAAGACAGGAAGATAACTCGTAGATTACTTTAAATATACTGCTACCTAAATTCAAGGACCGTGCAAACTTTGAAAAATACCCACCTACGATAGTCCATTTTTGTGTCCACGTTTAGATCTAAAAGTAACTAGGCAGGGTACAAATAATGAAATAATAAACATAGAAACAATTTATGGTAGGGGAGAGGGGGGGGGGGCACCTTTAAACATTTTTTCAGAAAATCAATATATCTCTTACTTGAATTATATATATTGAATTTTACTTATTACATAATAAAAACAACACATTTCTTCATCATATGAACCATAAATTAAGCATTTTCCACAGAAATTAAAAAAATTGTGAGGATTTAAAAAGTTGAAAGATATTTGTTCAAACCTGCCCCATGTAGGGGTGCCTTTGAACAAGCAAGGGGCACCTTTGAACAAATGAATAAAATATGAAAATACTGGAGTTTTTATAAAAAGTTGCATACATTACAGAAATATATGGCAATATGAATAAAATTAAATAACTACATTTTATTGAAATTACTATTTTTTTATTTATTTAACCAAACTTAAATCCATCAAAGTTGATGTTAAAACGCATTGTTGATAAAACACAAAGTGTCCCTCCAGTTGTGTTTGGTTGTGAAAACTTTTTTACAATATCTTTGAATAACATCAATGTGGTATCTGATGCTTCTGGAAAATTAAAATATTTCATTCGCTATTTTTTTAAGAGACCTGATATAAAATTTCGTTTTATCCGTTACAGAAACGAGAAGTAATGTTTGGAAGCCTATTAAATCATAAATCATTATTTTGTATCTAAGGTTTGCAATCCAATAAATGGATTTACATTTGATTAAATTTAGAGTTTAAATTTAGCATCACTGATACATACAGAGGTTGGAACCTATGTGTGCAGTAAGGGGGGTTGTTAGCAGTATAAGTTTATGTTCTTTGACATTCTTAATTAACGTCTTTTCACATAAAAAAATTCAGAAATAATAATATTTAGATGCATTAACAACTCTTTGCTTCATAGTTTTAAGTGTTCTCTTTACATTATTTCAATTATTATTTATCAAAAGTTTATTCGGTATTTTTTCGCTGTTCAATGATGCCGCAACTTTTTTGTTCAATGGTGCCCCATTACATGGAGTTCAACTTTACAACGGTTTACTCAATTCGGCTGAAGAATTTGTATAAAACAAAGCTTATAAACTAAAGCTAACATCTTTGTTTAAGCATTGAGAAATAAATTAAAATTTTAAGGATAGAAGTTAGTAAACAAAAATGTTACAACTTTATTTTCTTAAGTTTAGATTGAAGAGGGAGAAAAATTCATATCTTGTTTAGACTGTACTGTTCATACAAAATGGAACAGCTTTATATAATTATTCCCTTGAAGCAGCAGTAATGTATTAGCATATACATTTTTTAAAAATAATTTATTTGAAGGAAAATATTTAGAGTGTTCAAAGGTGCCCCCAGTTCAAATGTGCCCCCCTCTCCCCTATTAAATATTTCACTATAATATGAAATTATTGGAAACTGAAACATAACCATCAAAATATTGTGTTAAAAAATTAGAATTTATTAGAAAATAAATGACACATCAAGTTAAAGTAAAATTTGGTTAACACAGTTTCACATATTTAGAAAAAAATATTTTTGGAACACTACATTTTTCACCTAAGGAAACATTTTTATTTATAACTTTAAATTAATATTTTAATGAATATAATTAACCATAAAAAATTGTAAATTAAAAGTGTAATAATATCTGTAAAAAAAAAATTGCGTTTAAAAACCACAATTAATATCTGTTTAATTTTAAGAAAAATACTTCAAAGCTGTCATGGCACCTTTAATTTCTCTGTGTTTATTTAAGAAAATTTCTTTAATAATTATTTTGTTTTAAAAATAGAAACAAGCATTTTTAAAAAGCATGGGATTTACTGTCATTTTCCCATGAAATAACATCCCAACTGAATGTTTTAAATTTTGAAAATTATTTCTTATGCAGATATTTAAAAATATAGGCCAACAAAACTTGTATTTTGTTTATTTATTGCTAACATCTCGCTTTAAAAATACTTTTAATTATTTTCAAAAATAAATTTATGGAACTTTGTTTTCTCCTAAAAAGCAATTAAAATTTGATTGAAAAACTTTAGTAACCTGAGTTTAATGACTTTTAAGTAAAGAAGTGGTTTTAAGGTGTTTTTAAGTATCTTTAATAATTTGTAAACTTATGTTTGCTGATTTAAAATTTCTGACATTAAATTTATTTAAAAAGACATATAGTTACAAAAATACAAAGAAAAATATAAACTGTAACCGCATTTTTTGTTATATAAGTATAAAGATATAAAATTTTATTGATAATTTCAAATTTTTATTAACATATTTTCCAGTTTACTAGCTATTATTTTTACCTGCTTTAGAGAAAACAAATTTCACTAAGAGAACTAAAATATTTGTTTTGAAGTAATGCCTAGTAAATATATTTATTCTCCCGAGAAAAAAGTCGAGATATATTATAATGTCACTCAAAACGTACTTTTATTTACTTTTCCGACAAGTGCTATTCGATTGGAATATATTACACTAGCAGAGAAGTCATAACAGGATATGGAATTCTACATTTGTTTCAGCATGAGCTATGTAAAGGAATTATTTGAACAAACGTGTGAAGATTTTTCAACCTGGAAAATTTTAAAAGGAAAGTATTTCTTTGATGATAGAAAACTATTTCTTTTTAAGGCAGATAGCTTTGGGGTAATATTAAAGCTAAATAAATTCATTTCCGTAATACTTAAATAAGAGTTTGAATTATAAATTACTTACAGAAATGATTTCAAAATTATTACTTTTCTTCAAGCACTTGATAAAATTAAAATTTTCAGTTCAAAATTCTGGTGTCAACATGGCATTTCGAATTAAACTTAAGTGGGATATATTTTATCCCGCCGCCCTTCAAGGGATTAAAATAAAAGGAATTCGCATGAGATTAAAATAGTGAAGCTTCAACTGCAATCGCTTCCGGAAGGTTTAATTACCGTCAGGAGGAACTTTCACCAGTACATTTAAATTTAAAAAATCTTTACTTAAACGCCTTAATAATGATAAATTTCATTCCCTAATGAAAGCAGAAACAGATATTTATTAGAACTGGTGAAAGTTTACTTTGGTGATAGTCAGAAACCTTTGTATCCGTCTTATTATAATAAATTAAATGACAACCTTTTGCCTCATGTTATCATCTAATCTCTGCAATTAAATAAATTGTTTATTCCACCAATCCTTTCCAGTACCGAAAACATTAGTTTGTAAAACGATGAATTGATGATTGGTTGACACAGAAATTTATAAACAACTTTTTTAGAAATTAAAATGTTGTTACTTTAAACTTTCATTATAAAAGTAAAATTGTATCAATGGCATAAAAAGGGTGGTGCCCAAGTACTGTGAATACCGGCAATTTCTGAATGTTCTGTTCACCTTCTCTAACACGATAATTTTCTGCTATGAATCAAATAGTTGAAAACCTTACAATATAACTTGTTTCGAGCACACACCTTGGTTACACTACTGTATATTAAAATATTCTTGGTACTCTTTGTGAGTTAGGCATTAAAATTAGGTGGTCCCTACGTGAAACCACTGTTTGAGAAAGGATTAAGGTATTAGTGGTATCCGGAGGGCCATAGATTGACCCCCTTGTCCCCTTTGTTGAACCATTCACTGTATTTACTCCTTTGTCACTCAATTGAAACCCTTCACTGTACCATGTGCCATATCTGGCACGTACTTAAAATCACTATAATTTTCATTATGTGCCATGCATTTGGCCAATAGGATCGCTGTAACTGATCAAGAATGGTCTAAGGAATGAAATAACACTTATTTTGTGCCTGTCAGATAGTTACATTTCACAAAAAATAGAATTTGTTTTTCGGAAACACAAAAATTTTGCTTAAATGGTCTTAGAATAAAATCAACTAATTTAAGCCCATTTAATTGAAAAATATCGCACAATACAATATTTAAAACCCTAATTGTGTATATAGGGTACAAACCATAAACTATCAAATTTTAGCTCAAGTTTTGAAAAATATTTTTTTTTACTATTTTTCCATTATTAAACCGATATATAAGTCTCGAATATTTTTTCTTCATTAAAAAATCGTACAGTAAAACATTAAAGGAGTAACTCGATTGTTATAAGAGTGTCTAAAACAATGTTTTCAAACTCCAATATATATTAATTTTGATCATTTTATACGAATATATTAATAAAAATAATTTTAAATTAAAATAATTTGGCAATTTTTAATAATTATTGTTCTATCTAAAAAATAATACTTTAAAGTGAAATAGAGCGCAAATGTATATAAAAAAAATTATTACACCTTCAAAATTTTTAATATTCATTAGCATATATTGCTACTGCATATAGATGCCTACTTTGCACAAAATTAGCACACATGTTGCATTTATATACTCGTGTACATTATGAAAGCTTAAAATGGTCAATGAAAGTGCTTGTTTTATTTATGCATATAATGAAGTAATATCCATTTTAATCTATTTAATCCTATCCAGCATCGACAAATTCTGTTAGTAAAATGAAAAAAAATATCGATTGACACTGGTATTTAGAAACAACCTAGTGAGAAATTGAGAACCTCTTAATTTAATCTTTTCCTATAAAAGCAATATTTTATTAAAATATAATTGTTTCCGATTACAAGTTTGAAATTAAAAGTAGGTATCCCGGACTGGGCACACTATTTCGGAAAGTGTTAAATGTCTAATGTAGTTTTAACACTAGAACGCCCGAAAGGAATCGAATCGACTCCAATTTTGAGGTTAAATTTTAGAATATTTTTCTTGAAATGATTTAAATTTAATCAACGCAGATTTACGTTAAATAAATCAATTAAATAATTTTGAATAAAAAATCTGGTGAGAAGTACTATTATGAAACTTGAGTAAAATTTACGGGCGTTCTAGTGTTAAAGTAAATGCATGAAATGATTAGCAATAAAACAGTTAAAAAGTAAACAAAATTATCTATCTTCAAAGCAAGTTTTATTCCTAAAATATAAATACTTATTATATTTCAAACAAAACGCTTTCTGTTAAAGAAAATGTTTGCGCTAATGCACTGAAGCTTTAGACCATAAAGGAAGAGTATACCCTGAGGATCAGCAAATAATTTCTAGAACTTGGTTAAGAATGGGCAGAAAGTTAATATTTCTTGCCTTGAAACATGATAAGACATGTCCAACAAGAAATGATAAATCAAGTGGAAAATTAATAGCCTTAATGTGATCATATTTTTCCTCAGAAAAGTTATAATTCCTATCTTACTTTGTTTCTTGGAGTTAAATTCGAGGCATGCATACAATTTATTTTTTGGGTCTAAATATACTATAATAGAAAGATAAATAACCTTGACGTATATTTGCAGATGAATAGTAATAGTTACATTTTGTGTTATTACCAGCGCTCCCATGGGTCCACTTATTGAAAATTGGATTTTTTTAACCTTTTCAAGGACGGTAGCTCATTTTGGGACCCCCAAATTGTTATTCCTAAATGCCACATTAATACCAGTATACTTGAATGATTTTTTTTCCTATCACAAAGTACGGTTACAAAAGCTTTTGTTTAATTTGAACTTTTTTTTTAATTCTGGTATATCAATCATTCATTTCAGAATTTTACGAATGGAAGTACCTTGCTCCTGAAAGGGTTAATCCCTTTAAGGGCTGGGGTTCATTTTTGGATCACCTAATTTTATTTCCTTAATTATACATTGACATCAGAATATTGAATGAGAAAATTTCCTTTTATCAACCCCTTGAGCTCTGATGGTAGAATTTTCTACCACTTAATTTTAATTCCGAAATGTTACAATGGCACCGGAAAATTCGACCAAGTTTATTTGAAATAGGTTTAATGCATTTTTTCGTGTTTATGGTTAACCGTTTTTTTTCTTTGAAAAATTCTAGTGCCAATGTGACATTTGGAATCTTGAAGAAATTTATACCCAAGAGCTCAAAGGGTTAAGTGCGTGAACAAGTAGCCACACTCTCAGTAAGAAAAGACCAATTTTTAAGCATAATGTGAAAAGTATCAGAGTAAAGGACTGTAAGGGAGATTGGTGGTTGCAGGTATTTGTTAAGGCATTTAGAAGAACGAAATGATCATGTATCCAGGTTCAGATGTACAAAAAAACCCCACGATGATTGCAAAGTTACACTTTATTTTAACATCTATTACGAAGGGGGGCACACTTACAACTCTCGGAGAAAATCCCCGAACGAAGAATAGCAGGTTAACAAGACGAGCGCAGAGAGTCAAGTGACCTCGTACATAGCAACAAATTGCCACCTTTGGCATCATAGAAAATCGCCAACATACACAAGTTCGCCCATGCACAATGGATAGTATACGCCAAATACAGTTAAAATGCAGCCGGCAAGATAAGAATTCAATATGGTTTCCAAGCTGGGATGGGAAAGGCAAGGTTGCCAAACGATAAAATGTTACACGTGTTATTATGTCTAATAAAGAGGCACACCAAAGGGATATCAGATTTTACTGCGCAGATGTTAAATTCTTTTTAGGGTTTTGTCGAGAAAGAAAAGAAGCGTAAGCATAAATTTTAACTGCGAAACAGAGATGATGTCCATATACGGTAATGCAGAATTGCCTCGATCGGAAATAGCAGACATCTGGAAATAGCTTTAAACGGTTGATTAATATGTGAGTGTATTTCTCACAGACAAAGTTAAGCAGCTGCCGATTTTTCGGTTAGAGAAAAACTATGCGAGGGAAAAAAAATGGAAAGTGAATGAAGGACACTTAAAACTGATTTTGAATTGAAAAGAGACAGGGGGGAAGGAATAATTTAAGAAAATAACCAATATATAACGAAATAATCGTTATAAGGACAATATTCTTTACTTGGGATTTTTACTTGACAGCAATTTCCGTAGGATGGATCGCTTAGATAGGGTTCGAATCAGCTTCATTGAATTCACGTGTAAAATGCGCAAAAGAGAAAGCCGTGATAAAAGGTATTCCTCCTACTTATCTTAAAATGTGGTACAACACCGTCTTGAAGAAACCTATTTCATATGAGCATGAGATCTGGATGCCTGACTTAAATCAAAATTGAATATAAAGATTACACTCATGTCAACGTCTATGTCTGCTATTTGTCTTAAAAGCATAGTATAATCAAACTCACTACTGTTATATATATTTATACTTCTATTATAAATAAAGATGATCATGATTAAAGCTACATCATTCTTTTGCAACAAAATTGTGATTTAATGATGTAAGCACATCTGACAATATGTTAATTTCTGCCTGCTGCTTTGGATGCGTTTTTTATATTCAGCATCAGTGATTGCAGCGGGGATTTTCCGCCGGAGTGTTACAATCCTATTTGATTTTTCGGTTGGGGTTGCGGTCGGGAGATCAAGTGCCTGAACAAGAGCTTTTGCATACTTTGAAATAAATTTGCTTATAAATTTCGTTGTCACTCACTCTTTTAAAATTTTTACGAATGGAAATACCTTGTACCTAAAAGTGTTATCCCGGGAGACCGCGCACATACCCAGGGTATGAATGTTTTTTTAATTTTAACCAATAAACGCAAATAAGAATCTCACTTTATTTAGCAGGAGACGGTTATAACAAATTCATGGATAAAATAAGTTCAAGATTGCTTTTTTAAAAAAAATGTGGTTGCAATTGTAAAAAGCATACGCTCTCTGAATTTGTCAGGCTCGGCGCGCATCCTCCCAGGTTAAGAGAAAAGTTTGTTGCAATTTGCTACATCATTTGAAAGAAAAATGCCCTTTCAAGTAAGTTTCTACAAAATTTATAAAAAGTTTCCATTGAAAAAAAAAATCGTGTCAAAGAAATGAACTGAAAAAGAAGCCGGTATTCAGAGCTGCCAGGTCTCCGGCTTTTTGGAAACCAGTATTTTAACCCTTTAATTCCCATGCCAGAACACGTTCTAGAAATTATGTAGTTCATTTCACACCAGAAAAATTCAATGGCTAATTTCTTTTTATTTAAATATGGAATGTTCTGTTATTGATTAAAGCAAATATTGTTGTTTTAATTTTCTGGTGGGAACTGAAGTATACGAATAAAAGATCGGTGGTTTAAGACCTAAACCACTGGGGAGCAAAGGGTTAAATCAGAAAATATTGCTTCGTTTAATTGGAATATTTGTGCGATTTAAAATAACCAGATTTTCCCTATGATAATAGTGGTATTAAAAAAGCCGGAGACTTGGTAGCTCTGCCGGTATTCCCTTATACATGTTATCGAACTAATTCATGTTTGGATGGTTAGATTATTGCGTCTTCTAAAGACACAAATTAGCTAATCATTGTCTAAGGTATATTCTGATACAAAGGAAAAATATGGATTGAAACAAACAATTTATTCCCAGTAAAGTTCTATTTTTAATGACCTTCATTTCTTGTGTATAAATAATTATGAAAAGCAAATATCTTTTAGATAAGTGCAGTGACAAATCTGTGCAATTAATTTTTTTGTATAAATGGAAATTGAAACAAATAATTTATTCTGGCATAAATAGTGAAGAATATCAAATATTTTTAGATTTCTTAAGGGGTCTCAGGAGTTTTACTTTTTACCTGATGCTGCAATTTAACAACGTGTCATTTTTTCTTAGTCGCTATGCAATATAAATGCATAGAAATTTTAAAATAATCAATTTAATATATGTTCTATTTAAAAAATATTTTTTAAATAGTCTATATGAAAATTTTATTTCATATTATTTATGTTTAATTTTGATAAAAATATTTAATTTTTTTTTTTTTTTTTGACTTGCATCCACTGCACACAACATTTCTCAAAAACTAATAATGCAATATGCTGGAAAGTTGATAAATGTTTTCATTTTTAGTTAATAGATAACTTATATTTCAAAATTTGTATTATAAATGTTTAATTCTTTAAAATTGGCAATTTCACTATATTTTTCTTTAAAAAATTTATAATTTAAAATTAAATTTCAAATAAATAAATTGCTTTCAAATGAAGTGTAATTTCAAGATAAATTAGTTTTATATCATTATTAATATATATATATATATATATATATATATATATATATATATATATATATATATATATATATATATATATATATATATATATATATTACAAATTTATTTTTTTTTTCTTTTCCAAAATTAACGTTATACCACATTAATTTCCTTTTAACAATATTCCGTACTTAGTTCAACTTATTAAATTAACACTAGAACCGCCGGCTATTTTATAAAAATTTTATAAAAAGTGTTTGACACCAGAATTTTTATTGAAAACTATCTAACTTATTTAGTTAGCTTAGTTTTGTATTTCACATATTTAACAAATCTCATGAAAAAAATTCTGGTTCGAATCGGCCGTTTTCAATTTGGCAGGGGGTCAAAATGACCCCTAATGGCGGTTCTAGTGTTAAAATCTTGTTACTAGATCTAATCTATTAATCTTTATGGAAACGATATAAATTCTTAATTCGCCTTAAAAAAACATTTATTCCAATATGTTTTATTATATTTTATATTATATAAATCAGATTCTTAAAGAGAACTAGAATTTTTTAGGATGCTATCAGTTTTCTGTTAGTCTTCTTTAGTTGTTCAATGGAGTTTATACAAGATTAACAATTTAATCTAAAATTTATTGTTATTGATTTAGAGTGTTTGTCTGCAAAACATGTTGTACAAGACTATTTTTACTTAAGAAATGAAAATATGCTAAAAAAACTATCCAACCGAATTAAAGGGATCTAATTGATATGCTATTAAACTTTCTTTGACAAGTTTCCGAAAATCACTGAGGGCAATTTTTTTTATATAAAATATTTTTTAATTAAGCACTTTTCACCCGAAAGAAAAGTATATATCTTGCGAAAATTCACTTTGCATCCTACTCCATCAATAAGGGTGTCATTGGTTCATCTTGCTACAGAAATAGTTTCATAAATGTAGTTAAGCAGAAAGCAATTTTAATACGCTATATGTCCATTTGTGCCCACAGAAGAATGGTAGATTGTGTGGGGAGGTAAAATTACCGAATTCTCCCAACCTCACCCCACGTTTTCCTTCTGAAGAATTTTGTGCTTTTATCAAAATGGCGAATGGTCAGGGGAGAAAAAGTAAAAAAAAAAAGAGGGTACTACCAGTATTTTCTTATGGAAAGTAATTGGAATAGTATAAGCGCAGAAATGAATGAAAATGAATTTTAACATAATGTTATTACAGGGTGTTCAGCAAATAACACCCTGATTTCAAAATTAAGTTTCTCAAAAACAAAGATCAATATAATTATGCAGTAAACGGTTTGTTTATCAGGTAAGCTGTAAAAATCTTATACAAAAGTTTCGAACTGTAAATATTTTGAAAAGATTGTGTACTGATTGCAAAGAATGCTTTGATTTGACATTTTCCTTGCTGCGGAGATTTAGCATTGCAGTTTAGATTGCTGCCAGAGAATGTGTTTTTGGCTTAAAGTGCCATATTTCATAGTTTTTTTTAATGAAATTTTTGAATTTTCGAAATTCTAAAAATTTACTTCGAAAAATCTTTAAAATATTGCATTGTAAGCTGAAAAAATATTTCTCTGCAAGCAACCTAAAACAAGAAAAATGCCAAATCAAAGCATTCTATGCAATCAGAACGCAATTTTTTCAAAATATTCACTCTTTGAAATTTCTGTATAAGATTTTTACAGCTTACCTAATGAAAAAACCGTTTACCACATATTACTAACGATCTTTGTTTTTGAGAAATTTAATTTTGAAATCAGGGTTTTATTTTCTGGACTCCCTGTATTTTCTGCGATTTTCTCTAACCATTCGCCAGCCTGTTTTATGCATATTTTTATTCCTGCGTGTAGAGCTTGGAGCAATAATTTTAAGTAACAGCAAAAACATGCAAAATTTCTTTTCTCTCACCCGTGAAATTTACTTTATCGAGATGTGTCACTTTTCTGGCATGTAAGCGATATATAGGTATAGCTGCTGATTTTTACGCTTTTACAACTAAAACACAATAGTATGTTTTATCATAGGTAATCGTAGCAAACTGCCTTTTGAATAAGGCAATAATTTCTATTAAATTTTACTGGTAACAAAAAAACATACATATTGTGATTTGTATATTGTTTTTTGAACTTCTTGAAGATGAACTCTTGGGTTATACGAATGTACTTTTTGTATATTTTTGTTTGCGAATATTTCGTTTTATTTCTTTTGTTTTTTAGTTTAAGAGAAAAAAAATTTTATATACTGTGCAGCATGAAGAGAAATCCAATCCTCGCTAAGTACTTCTATTTATTTTAGTAGATAACGGCAAATAACATGAAATAATACTTAGCTTTTGCCGTATTAAGAAAAAATACAAAATATAAAACTATAAATACGTATAACTCTTGGCATGATCATCACGATTTGATAGTAAAGGAAGATAATGAAGTTTTCAAAGAACAAAGATGATTATTTAACGAAAAATACGTATTTCGTACTAATTGAGTTGACGGCTTTTTTGAAGATACCTGCGAAGAATAAATATTCCTATACAGGTATTGTGTTCTTAATTTACTCCCAACAGAAGTTGATTAGGTTTTATTATACGCGCTACTCTTATCGACTCTAAATTTATTTTTAAGAGCAATTTTTGTTTTTTGTTCTCTTATATTTCATTTAAGCAATTAGATACATCCAATAATCTGATTTGTACTTATCTGTGTATCTCTACGTAATATTTTGATGTTTTTCGTAACGTGTTCAACCCTTTGCATTTTGCGTCTTTTTTAATATGGGCTACAAGCAACTCCGCGTCATTTTGAGTGTGGGCGCTTGTAACTCCGAGTCATTTTTATTGTGGGCTGCTAGTAACTCCGCGTCATTTTGACTGTGGGCTGCTTGTAACTCTGAGTCATTTTGACTGTAAGCTGTTTGTAACTCCGAGTCATTTTGACTGTGGCCCGCTAGGAATTCCGGGTCATCAAACAAATTTTATTCAGTCGGCACCATTTTTTAAGAGAAGTTTTCTTCAAGAACACAATTTCAAAAATGCTTTCGTTAAATACGTCAAGTTCTACTTCACTTAATTACTGGTGAAAAAACAAAATTTGAAATATGATTTCGCCTCATCAGCGGCAACAGAAATTTCACCCTACTTAACCACGTAAGTGCAGTGACGACGACTGGTTTGGTTTATTTTGTATCGGCCGATTATCCACTCGAGGGATATATGCCTCCTGTGACGACAACCGGGGTTTTCAACTTATTGACCATGTCGCTTCAGCTGCCACAAAGTGAACGGGTTAACCCTTTTAGTGCCAGGGAGCGCCGTCGCGCTGCTCTCGCTAGTTGTGATAAGTGCCAGCGTCGCGATAGCGCTAGTTTTGACAGTTTAATTTTGGCGCGTGCAGTGTTTGATAAAGTGCTATTTAAATTCATTTAATTTATTATCGCCTAGTAACAGAAATACCAAAATGTAAGTAGTTTTCTAATTGCAAACGATAAACTGAGAATGAAAGCCATTAACATTTTATTTCTGCAGTTTTTTCTAAGCTGTTAAAAAATATCTTTGTTATTCTTGTTGTGATATAATTTCGAACATTGGATAAACATAGTGAAGGCCGTGTTACCGTGTTCGTATTTTTATTCATTATATTGCATTCTAACTATCTTCGATCGCATATTTTTTATATAAACATCGTGATTATTATTATTTTTTTAATATTTCTAATTTTGATTTCGAATGTCGGACACAAGGGAATTTTCAGATACAGCACGAAGGCAGAGCAGGGCGACGGCACTCCTTGGCACTTTTCAGAGCTGCGCGTCGGCGCTCCTTGGCACTAAAAGGGTTAAATGTTAAGAATTACATCTCCTGTTTTTAGAGATCTTCCATGAAGGGGAAATACAAATTGTATATACAGAGGCTGTCCGTAGATTTGGAAACGGACGAATAACTTGACGAAAATGTATAGCCGACAGAAAAACAGTAAAAAACGTGTTAAATATTTTTTATAAGCTGTTAACGAGGGAGAACGCTCGCCTTGACTGATAAACACAGAGTGTGTATGTTTTTTACAATTTCCACCACAACTTTTTTTAAAGTAATATTTAACTCATTTTATCGCAGAATTTATAACAACTGTTTCCGATTAAATAAGATTACAACTATGATTTATATTTATTGGTCTCAAATGAAAAAAAAAATTAATGCACTGAACGGTCTTGGGGTTATAAAACAACCCTCGCCCGTCCTGCCGGCTTAAATGGTGAAAAAGTTGACTCTGTACTCTAACCGCTCGATATACTGCACTGCGTAGAACTGTTACGTGAGAGTTTACGACAATGTTACGAGATATGTGGTTGGAAAGAATCAAGTACGCAGTGTATTGATTTTTCCAAACAATAATAAATTGTTACTGCTGCGTAAATTGTAGGCATTGCCTTTCGTCACAAGAAAAATGGGGTTTGAAGAAAAACGTAGAATGTAGTAGAATGCGTGCAGCATTTGAAAAAAAATCATGGCATGGCAGATATTGCTACAGGTGTACGTAGAAAGAGCAATGTGTTCTGCTAAAGTATTTCCTCGGATTTATAGAAAATAATTAAACAAAGATCGGGTAATTACAGCGGTTATTTACCCATTCACGAGGAACAACTTTACACATCTTTTTGTTATTCATCACCAGTTGGCATTTACTTTAACATAAAGTAACTTTTAATTTCTTAATTCTCTCAAAATATGAGATGTGAAAGGAGAAAATTTCCTTACTAAACTATGGATTTTCAAATTTAAATGTTTTACGCGGCTTAGTTGGCAAGTAAACTTTCCAATCTGGGTTGCCAATTCCGCCTCTATTTGTGATTCAAAGATTAAAAATTCATCCCGGGAATTTCGATAGGAGATTTTTTACTTTAAATAATCATAAAATTCTATTATGCTTACGACCCCTGTGCATGGCGGCATTGGTGCGTGCTTCTCATAGTATTATGCAAGACACTAGTAAAAAAAATCTTTTTTTTTATCTATCAAGTATATATCTAATTCCTTTTGCACACATTTTATGTTTTCCATATCGGCAATGCAAAATAATCTTTAGAATGTATATAAAAAATCAAATGTTAAAACTATGTCAAAAATACACCTAGAATACATAAAAATAGAGATAACTAAGTCCTATAAAAATATTATGAGTAGAGAATTACCCCAATGCTCAGAGAAAGAAAATAAAAAAGCTCCACCTTGAATAATCAATCTCTGAAGAGAGTATAAGGAAGAATATAGAAAAGACGGATAGTAAACCAAGAAAAAATATCCGATGAAGAGGTGATTGGAAATGCAATGAATTGTTTCAATAACATGAGATATATGACAAAACATCCGTATAGTGCGGTAAGAAATATAAATATTTTTGTACACTATGCCTGAAAATATAAACATGTTAAGTGTCAATCCTCATTAACCATTTGACGGGCAAAACACTTCTATTCACAAAATTCTGAAATGATTGAATGACACCAGAATTTAAAAAAAACATATATTACTTCAAAACATATAAATGCTTATTTATTGTAAAATGATAGAATTAAAATTTTAATTTCAAAATTCTGGTGTCAATGGGGCATTTAGCAATTAAAATTAAGTGGGATGTATTTTATACCACCGACCCTCAAGGGGTTAAAGATGTGACGATTATATTATAGTATTAAATATCCCTCATAATGTAGTACTTTTTTTCAAGTGTATAAAAGAAGTAGTTTGGAAATTTTGAATAAAAAATGACTTCAAATAAACCTTTTTCTGTATAGTAATCCCTTAACATTTCCCAGGTTTTAGATCCCTTAAATCTCCAAGAAATTGCGGCTGCAAAACGTCCACAGGCGATAATTTTTATAATTTGTTTTCAACATTATTAAAATAAAAAGATTATTGCCCAGTTAAACTGATGGCATTGAGCTTACAGGCTATGCATACTTATTGTATATTTTCAAGGGTTAATGCCGTTCGAAAAACAAATTAGAGGAGGGGGGTGGAATTTGCTTCCCTATTTCCTTTTTTTATACTTAATAATTGAACCTCCTAAACAAATCAGGTATATTCTTTATCATGTAAAAAACCTATATCCAAAATTCGAAGCAAATTAGATAATTTTTCATAAAAACCCATTTATATATTTTAAGAGAAATTATCTTCCTTTTGTATATTTAAACATTAATCATCCAAAACTATTCTGAGATTCGTCTTATCAGAAAACCCACATCCCAAATTTAGGCAAATCGGATAATTCTACATAAAACCCCATTTATCACATTTAAGGGGGTAATCGGCCATATCCCCTTTTTACTTAGCAAAAAAACACCACAGCTAATTAGAGAAGCATCTTATCACTCTGAACCTGTAACCAAAAATTGAAGCAAATCGATTAATTCTGCATGAAAAACCATTTATCTAAATTAAGAGGGGTAGTCCCACAAATTATCATGAGTTATCGCGTTACGCACGTACATACATACAGAACGGGCGGCACATAAGCTCTCAGGTTTTAATAGCCTGAGAGCTAAAAAAGAAATTTTTTATTATATTTTTCATGGAAATGTTTTTAAAGCGCGTGTAAAATATTTTTCTTTTTAAAAAGTAGTGCAAAGTATTCGCGAATGTTGAAATGTTCTGCATTTTCTAATACGTGAAAAATCAAAACTCGTGAATGTCAACCATGTGTACACGGACGCAGGGAATGTCCACTGCGTAAATATAGGAAAGACTGAATGATACCTAAGCATATGTACATACGTATTAGGAGATAAGAAAAGCCTATTTTTATCATACATTATAAACGTAAAAATTTATACGAAAAAAAATCTAGTGTCAGAGTGGCAATTGAAATTCAATTTGGGTGTTCTATGTAATGGAACACTGTAACACAAAAGGTTAAGCGATTACTGTACTTTTATTAACCCTTTTCGGCGCGGTGTCCCTTAAAAAGGACACCTAATTTTAAATATACTGGCACCAAGAATATTTAATTAAAATTTTCCTTTGATAAAATGCCTGAAAATAAGCAAGTTCATGTTCTCTAATAAATTCGTTTATAAATTCTGGTGGCAGCTAATTATTTCAATTAAAGTTACTCCGCGCCGGAAAGGGTTAACCCGCGAGGACGCGCGCAGGGCCTAAAAGACCCGTAGTACGTATGGTTTTTACAATTGCAACCACTAATTTTTTAAAAGTAATCTTCAACTTATTTTATCGCAAATTTTGTAAGAATTGTCGCCGTATTTATAACGTTACTGTTATAATCTGATTTTAATGGTGGCGAAGTAAAAACCATTCATACCCTTGTAAGCGCGCGTTCTCCCGGGTTAACATCTAACAAGCCCACAATATTTACAATAGAAAAAAAATTTCAACTTTGATTAACTTGTAAAATGTGAGTACTATTTTTTACAGTAAATGTAAATTCTATTCGGTATATTTTTTCAAAGTAGACAAAGACCTTTTTTTAAACCCCCATTTTCTTTCCTCTTACTAAAGTTCTTAATAAGAGGAATCGTCTCCTTTGGTTCCCTTTCTCATGCCAATGTGGCATTAAGTAATTAAAATTTAATGATCCAAAATTGAACTATTGCCCTTGAACACCACTACCCATACTTTCCGACTTACGAATTAATTTTCGTAAAATGTAAGTTAATTTAAATCAGGTTAAGCAGGTTTGTAACCAGAAAACATTTTATATGTTTCATTACTTATTCAGTTTCCTGTTTCTGCATGGAGCATGTTTGAAATAATTTATTTTTTATTTTTTCTGGTTCGAAACACATGATTTAAATTAATTCACATTTTACGGATGTTGTATCGAAAGTTAATAGGTATACCAGGGTTCGCGCACTCCTTATATTTTGTAAGGACTTTGGCACCACTATTAATGATAAAAAAAATGTATATTTAATTTTTAAGAAACAGAATTCGTAAACAACTCCTCAATTCGCAATTTTCGCAATATTTTTTCTACAGTGAAATACATTGAAAATACTGTAAAAATTTAGTAGTAGAGTTGTGCGAACCCTGTATACTGTTGCCGTATCGGCGAATTTCTTAGTTAGAAGTAATGAATTTACGAAAAAAAGTTTTGAATGGCAATTTTAATTTATGTTATTTATAGTATAATGATCATCTCATTAAACAAAAATAACAACTAAAACTTACTGGTGAGAATTCGGAGTGTCTAAATCAAAAAATGAGCCAGATGCAGTAACACTGCGACGGGGTTAAGAATGCCTTTTATTGTAAAAATTGTGGGAGTATATGTGGGGATAACGTAAAGTGTTAACTACAATCTGTTACAGGAAACTATTGTTTAATTCGATTTCACTGAAGTTTTTCAAAGCAAAAAATTTAACATAAGCTTTGAGAACAATTGCAAGTAAAATATACTATGAAGTGTATTTTTTTTTAAATAGCGGTGCGAATGTCATATAAAAATGAACGTCCATATCAAGCTTGAAATTAAAACTTTACAATTCCCTCACGAATATCTCGACCCTTTCAGAAGCAAGGCATTTGTATTCAAAAAATATTGAAATAAAAGATTGACTCCAGTACTTACAAGAAAATTTATTTATAAATATATAAAATTGTATTTTCGCGTATTTAATAAACGTGAAATTTTCTTTAAAATATTCGGGTTTCAATGTGGCAATTAGGGATAAAAATTACGTGATGCCATGGCGGCATCATCGCCCTTCAATGGGTTAAATTAAAAGAAACAATACCTAGAATATTTAATAAATATATCACAGAAAAACAAGGGCTATAAAAAATACTGTGCGGGAAAAAATACTCCAATATATGGAAAATGAAAATAACAAAGTTCTTATATCTGAGTAAGGTTTATTGATAATCAAAAAGCCGTAACCCAGAAGCTGTGAGTAGGAGAAAAAGAATGATCAATCCCTAAAGAAAGGATCAAAAAAGGATCTACAAAATAATATACATTAACACTAGAACGCCGGGAAATTTTACGCAACTTTTATAAAATACATTTCAAACCAGAAAAATAATTTGAAATTATTCAATTTATTTGTTTTGCTCATTTCATTGCAATTGATATATAACTTATTCCTTCAAGATTTTTCTGGTTCGAACCGACCATCATTCCAGTGATTGGTGTCGATTTGACACCTTCCCGGCGTTCTAGTGTTAAACCGAGAAAAATATCGGTGGAACAGTTGATTGGAATTTAAAAGAATTACTGAAAAAGCAGAAATTTTAGCAAACATAAGGAAGATTTCAGAAGATGCTTCTAGTATACAGAAGAAAAAATTGAATTTGTTGTACAAGACTATGAAAATATTTAACGTTGTTAAGAACAAAAATAATGTTTGAAGGATTAAAACATGTTATAACAATGCTAAAAAGTTGGGAAAAAAGAAAGTTTTTTAAGACTACATGAGAGATGGTTTTGAATTTTCGGTAAAATATTACTTGAAAAAATGTATTTATGCTTTTATCAACTTCATACAATCTTACGATGCACACAATAAAAAAAAACGAACATTTGCTTATTTCTCAAGGATGAGTTTTATTTTTCAGGTACATATTTTGAATATTGAGAACATAAACTAACTTAAACCAAGCTTTAGAATGTACATAAAAGAATTATTAAATATATAAAGATATGACATAAATGTACTTAGAATACTCATTAACAACATCAAAGAAATACAAGAGCTATAAAAATATTATAAATTACCGAAGTACCACGAGTAAGTGAGGGGGGGGAAGCTTCAAAATAAATAATCCATCTCTAAAAAAAGTATCAAAAATACTTAGAAAAGGCATACAGATAACTAAAATAATAACAACATTTGATGAGATGATTGAAAATGCAATGAATTCTTTCAATAACATGAGATGCATGAAAAAATCCCTCTAGTGCAGATATAAGAATAAAAGTACTTTTGAACACTATGACTGAATGACAAAAAGATGCCAAGTCTAGGAATACCATTTAAAGTTGTAATGATTCTCTTAAAGTACTAAAAATCTCTCATAAAGGAGTGCGATTTTCAAATCTAAAGAAGATATAGTCTTTAAATTTTTAATAAAATATTTTTTCAATAAATATTATTGAATTTTTTTATTAATGTCTAACAATCTGATGTCATGTACAGTGAAAATAAACTTTCTTTCAACATTGGTTAATTTTAATACTTTACAGCAAAAACTCACTTATCTAATGAACAATCCTCCTTACGATTCTGGAAGATGCAAATATCTTTTTTAAAAAGTGGTTTTTGACGGGCCACAGATTTGAACCGCTTTTGTAGAGTATGGGTAATAATCTTAAACCATTTAAACTCTTGGGGGTGGGGGATTTCTTAAAAATACCCACATGTTCCCATTTGCTCCAGTATTTTGCAAACAAAAGATTAGGATTATATTAAACACAAAAAATGCATTAATTTGTTTTCAAACAAATTTGTTCGAATATTCCGGTCCCAATGTTTCTTTTGGAGATTAAAATTAAGCAATTTGGAGAAAGAATTTCGCCTATAAAGGGATAAGCGCAGGGGTGCAAAAATATAAACGCCAGTAGGCAAACTCACACCACGAAATTTATTTCAATTTTTTTCGTTTAATATTTCGGGTACAATTCTAGCTAGAATGCTATTAAATTTTGAGCAAAGACACCTTTTAAATATTAGTAGTGAAATAATAATTCTGGATTTTCGCAGCCCTGGTTAACAGTGCTTTTGTCGTTCAAGATTTGGGAGCAGCGTAGCCACTGGGCTACATTTTTTAAAACCAGATTTCTTGATTTGCACCACATTTTTTGAAAAGTAAGATTACCTTGCGCTCTTGCGCTGTTAGCTTATTTTAACAGCCGCCAATGTCCGCTTCTTGCTTTTTTTAATAGAAATTTCTAATTCACACCAGTAAAACTTAATTGGTTGTTTTATTTTATTTTATTTACCGAAAATCACTCCTCTATCCTAAAAATAAGACATAAAAATTTCTGGCTAGAATTCGGAATTTCTAATTACAAAATTAACCAGATATCATACCGTGAGCTGGGTACATCGTTGTTGGAAATGATCAAAACAGCATGACGTACGCTACTTACTTCATACAGCTCCAGAGAGCTATGTTAGTCTAATTTGACTGTCTCAAAAATGCGGTGCTAAAGAAGAAATATACATGTATGTATGTATATTAGCTGACCCGCACGGCGTTGCCCGGGTCCGTAATAATAATGTTAAACGAACTTTAAATTTCTATGATTTTATCTTTAACTCAAAATATGTGTAAATATATTATATTAAATACGTGGCCCCTGACTGTGTTAAAAATCGATTAAAAAAAAGAAAAAAAAAAAAAAAAAAAAAAAAAAAAAAAAAAAAAAAAAAAAAACTAACATTTAGCTGCAAAAATACAGAAAATGACTGCAATGGGAAACGCGGGAGGAAATCTGTGTTCAACAATTGCGTGTTAGTATTTATCCTTAAAAATTACTGTTAAGTCACTTAACTAAATACTTTTTTCACATAGATATCCCAAGTGAAATATTTTGAATTTCAAACTAATTATATCACTCTTAAATCTGACTATACCGTGAATGAAATCTATACTCGATGATTAGCTATAAGTTTAACATATAGTATTATAATTTCAGAGCCACTTTACAAAATTAAGTTTTTATTTTTAATAAAACATGCGTAATGTTCATTCTATGAACAAAATCCTAACTGTAATATAATTGTATCGTAATCATAACGTGTCTGTAACCTAGCTGTATCTTAACAGTAACCTAACTGTAACTTAAATATACCATAAATACAACCTGGCCGTCACCTTATCATAACCTAACCGCAACTTAACCTTAACCTAACTGTAACTTAACCATTAACTAATTGTAACCTAACCGGAAATTAAATATAACCTAAGACTCACCGGAACGTAATTGCAACCTAACTGTTACGTAATCGTAACCAAGTTCTAACGTAACACTAACTATAAACAAAATATTTTAACCATCACGCTCTACAAAGTACATAGTTTCACTTTCCACCGCCACAAGGCGCATTATGTTTTGTAGAACATCCGAATTTTAGGTTCGGATTGGATTCACGCCCATGGAAATTATTTTGTCTTCTTCTATAGATGCCAACACATCTTAATTTATTCCGGAGTCTGATCCAAGATGAGCATGTTTTCAACCGGAAATTTTATTTGACCAAAAATTTCAGGATGAAATCAAAGATTTACATCGTAGAAAGTAAACACATTTTCTTAAATATTTTTTCTGGATTTTGCATGCAAATTTTTGATCAGACTCCGGAATAATTAAGAGATGTTGGCATCTATGCTTCTTCTGATCCGGCTATGGTTGTTTGGAATATTTTTGTTGAGTTTAGATTCGGTTCAATTCAAATTTCGTGGTTTTTCTTTTTTCTCTCTTTCTTTTTTTCTTTAAGTGGGATTTTTAGGTTCGGGTCAGGTTGTACTAACATGGAAATTATTTCACCTAGGTTGAATGAGGTTATACTTCACTGGAATATTTTTGTCAGAATCAGTTTTTTTAACAATTTTTTCGGTTCGGATTGGGTTCATGTCCATGGAAATTATATTGTCTTGTTCGGATCTGGTTATAGTTCTTTGGAATATTTTCGTCGGATTCAGATTTGGTTAGATTCAGATTTCAGGTATTTTTTCAAAATAATTTTTAACGTTCGGCTCGGATTCATGTCCAGGGAAATTATTTTGTCTTGCTCGGATGCTTGCTCGCTTGCTCTTTGGAATATTTTTGTCGGGTTCAGATTTCGCATTTTTTAAATGGAATTTTTAGGTTCAGGTTGGGTTGCGCCTCCATGGAAATTATTCTGTATTGTTCGAATAAGGATATGCTTCTCTGTAATATTTTTGTCAGGTTCTGATTTAGTTCAGTTCAGATTTCGAGATTTTTTCAAAGAAATGATTTAGGCTGGGATTGGGTTCATGTTCATGGAAAATTTTTATCTTCTTCGGTCTATTTTTCATTGGAATATTTTTGTCAGGTTCATATTTAGTTCGATTCAAATTTCAGTTATTTTTTTCAAATGGAATTTTTAGTTCGATCGGGTTCATGTCAACGGAAATTATTTTCTCTTTTTCGACTCCGGTTACGGTTCTTTCGAATATTTTGATCGGATTCAGATGTAGTTTGCATAAAATTTCAGGATTTTTTTCAAATGGAATTTTTTAGGCTCGAGTCGGGTTTATGTTCACGGAAATTAATTTGTCTTGCTCTTATCGGGTTATAGTTCTTTGGAATATTTTTATCGATTTCAGATTTCGTTCTGGTTATTTTTCGGGGTTTTTTCAAAGAAATTTTTTTAGGTTCGGGTCGAGTTGCATATACACGGACATTATGTTTCCTTGTTCGGATTGATTTATGCTTCATTTGAATATTTTTGTGGGGTTGAGTTTTGGTTCGGATCGGATTTACGCTCATGGAAATTTTGCCTTGCTTGGATCGGAGTATAGTCTGTTTTTTTTTCGGTTTGGATCGGGTTATGTGTTAATACGCCTAAACATTATGTTTTGCTACTATTCTTTTAATGACTATTTTTTATACATAATTTACTTTGCTATTTGATAATTTATTATTGTGTATGAATCGACTGCCGACTCGAACAATTGTACGTGTAACAGCCATTTCATTTTTGTTTTAAAAACAAATTAAAGTTATAATAAAATTTTAAATTAAATAAAATGCATTCAAATTTAATTATGATTTAAAAGAAAAACTGCTAAAAGAGCATCGTATATACATATATATATATTTACTACAATATAGTTAACCACACATACATTCTAATGTACGAAGTACCAACGATTTGCGTACAACAGCTGTGTTCAAAAATCTTAAGTTAATCTTTCATTTTGCCAGTCTATGAATTTAAAAGGTCTTTGGGAAAAAAACAGTCACTTTTGAAATGTCAAAATCTCAAATTGGTTACTGTCTATTCTTTCTTAATTACTTCTAGATTTTATACAACCAACCAACAGTAAACAAACGAAAGGGAAAAAAATCGGGTAAAGATGATTTTTTTATGAGAGTGACCTCTCGATTTTAATTAATTACTCAGTTAATAATTGGAATTTCGAATCTCAGGTGCATCAGGAGAGATTTGAGGCTACTCTCAAAACATTTTGAGCCCCGTACGTGCTGTAGGTTTTGCTAGCCATCGCAGACACACACAGACAGAGCGTTTTGTTCTTTTATTAGTATATATATATATATATAGTGTTACGAATTTTGTAAATAGTTAGTGTTTGTACTGTAAAATAATGTAAATAATCTTATTAAGCTCCATTCCTTTACTAATATTAGTTTCTGTTACATTGTCACTGCTATCAAGCAAACTTATCTATTATTTTTCAGTGAATGTCTATGGCAAATTGGCGAAATATTAGAGATATCGCCAAGTTGGCGTCACTTTTGACGACTAATTTTGGTCGCCAAATTTGGCGATATATCGCCAAGTTGGCGACAAACTTGGCGATTATTGGCGATGGTAACCCTTCCCTCTCTATGGTAACCCTCCTTTAGATATGCTGATACATTGAATGTTATTCCGTGGTTTTCTGGAATATTCGAGAAGCCTGTGGAAAAAATGCTGCGAGCCTTTATAAGAAGAACAATACGAGCTGTTGTGTTTATTATTTATCAGTCAGTCATTGAGTGAACTTCTAGGCGATTGTTTAAGCAAGTTTGCTTGAGTTTTATCTACGTTATTTTGAAGTGATTTTAGTGTTGAGACGTTGTATAAAGAGTCTCTGAGACCTATATCTGTACTTGTATGATAGATTTGAACAGTTATTTTTGAATATCTAGTAATATTTGTGAGTTTCGAAGACTCTGTTGTTCTGAAGATCTGTAAATAAATTTTCTATTTTTCTAAGAGACAAGAGTTTGAAGTTGTCTAACCATAAGATCAAAAGAACCCTATATACGCGACAATATATATTAAGTAGCCCAATTGCAACGATGATTGGTTGTATATATCTTAAATAAAAAATATCCACACAGAATTCTTAATAATATACCACAGAAAAACAAATCCTATAAAAATACTATGAGGAAAGATTATTCCAATATCTGGAGAAAGAAAAAAAGTTCTTAAATCTGAGTAAGATTTTATTGATAATCAAAAAGCTGTAACACAGTAGCTGTGTGTATGAGAAAAAGAATATTCAATTTTTGAAGGGAGGATCAGAAAAGGATCTAAAAAATCATGTACACTAAACTGAGAAAATTATCGACTGAACAGACGATTGGAATTTAAATGACTTATTGGAGAAGCAGAAGTTTTCGTAAACATAAAGTAACATTCTGAAAATACTGTTACTGTAGAAGAAAAAATGAATTTATTGTATATACTTCTAAATACATTTAATGATGTAAAGTATAAAAACATTACTCATTGGATGTAAGGATGTTATAACAATTGCAAAAACTAAAGAAAAGAGTATTTTTGATCTCCACCAGAAAAATAATTTCTGAAACTTTGCTGTTACTAAACATTTTTGATATTAACTAATAACCTCGTCACATGTGGAATACGTACTCAATGTGCAATGCGTTTTTGACTAAATCGTAAACTCTGAATATTACTTCTCCAAAACTGTGGGATTTCATTTATATATAACTTCAAAATACAAATAACATAACTTTGATTCTTAATAAAATTAACAAATGAATAGTATGCTTTAAAAACCGCAAATAATATTTGAAAAAAATTCTTGATAATCATGTGCAAACTCTTTAATATTATATGCTTAGCTCAATACACAATAAAGTGTTTTGTTTCATTCTGAATGAAATATGTTATCCTGTTAATTCCAGAAAGAGAATATACACATAAAACAAAGCAAAGCCTATTCAAAACTGGGAGAAATACCGATCGTTTAAATCGGCTAGTTAAAACTGCAATTTAAAGAATCCCTTTTGGTGTTTTAAATATATTAAAATATTTTTACAAATCTTCACGTGTAATATATACTAACTACCAAAAGATAGGTCATATAATAACCAGACATGCCAACCTCCGGCTTTTTATAAATCCAATAATTATACTTCAAAGCAGAAATTAATTTAATAAACGAAAACAAGTAAACTCCCAATGATTATGTTATTTTACAAAAGGCACAATTGCTTAAAATCTTTTCCGGGTTAAAGTGTGTTTAGTTATTTAACCCATTCGTGCCCACCACCTTTTGCGCAAATTTTATTCGGCTGACACCACTATTTTTAAAAGAATTGAGTTTAGTTCATTAATTACGAAAATGTTTCAATTAAATAAAATAAAGTTTGCTGTTCTTTTTTACAGGTGACAAAAACAGTGCTACATGCACCTTTTGAAGCGTCCCTAAAATGGGACGCTAGACACTAATGGGTTAAAAAAAAACCGGAGGTTCGCAGCTATGTAATAACTCATTTTTATGTACCGTAATTTCTGGTGTATAAGCCGCGGACCAAACAATCATTTCTCGACCCAGAATTTTTTTAAAATAAAATTTAACTTTTTAGATCGCGGTAAATATTTCTCCTCAATTACTAAACAAATTTTCTGGGTCCAAAAATAATTATTTGATCTGCGGCTTATACACCGGAAATTACGGTAAGTTAAATTTAATAGATATTTCAGTCTAAAGAGTTCCCATAATTCAAACAGAAACAGGAAAATACATTTAAAGACACGAAAAGAATTTATATTTTTTAAAAAGTTAAATACTAAAAAAGGTAAAAATTTTAAATTCTTTAGACTATGGTATCATATAGGGGAGAGGGGGGAACTTGAGCATAGGGGATACTTGAGCCACCCCTATTATCTCTACAGTTGGTCAATTTTCCTTTCTAAAACTGGCAACATGGTAACATTTTTATAGTTCTGAACATGTGAAAGAGAAATCACATACCTTGGTACCATTTTGAAAGTATGGTGATTAACCCTTTGAGCTCTGCTGGTAGAATTTTCTACCACATAATTTTAATTCTGAAATGTCACAACGACATCAGAAAATTCGATCAAATTTATTTGAAAAAGGTTTAATGTATTTTTTCGCTTATCAAGTATCCCCTCCATGGGGATACTTGAGCCACGATGTAAAAGAAAAAGTAAAAATTTATTAGACATAGAAAAATAGTTCAAAATTAATTGAAAGTGGTTTTCAATTGAAGAAAAAATATCAAATTTTCATTTTCAATATTTTATTTTGTTCTAAGAAATTATAAAAAATTTTAAAAAATTAAAATTTAAAAAATGGCTCAAGTATCCCCATCTTCCCCTATAATACAATAACTGTTCCCAAATTAGTATTTTTTTTCTTTGAATTTATATTCTGAATTAACGCCACAAACTTAAATTAGTAATTTTTCCTTAATCTAATAAGAGAATTTCCGCCATTACACAAAGACAATTTTAGTGTTTGGATTATCTGAATTACGAAATTTTTAGAGTACATTCTACCATGACATTAGAGTACTAATATTTTCCGACACAGAAAAATTATGTTCCTAAAATTTTAAAATGATTAATAATCACAGGGATTTACAAAGTTTTTTTTAATTAAAAGCTCATCGATTTAAAGTTTACGTGCAAAGCAATTAATTAAAATATTGTTGGTGCCGTTCGTAAGTTTGAAATGAAACTTAGGTGGTTCCAACGTTGTACCACTGTTAAAGGGTCATTGAAATATCTAATCTCAAGTAGTTTAATACAGAAAGACGGCAAATTTTATGAAGTTTAGAAGTACAGGGTGCGGCAGGTATTTGAGAACACGCATTATAGGTTAAATATTTTTCAGAAGGTTATAGTTACAATTTTTTTTCTGTTGCAGGTAAGTATGTCAGAGTCTAACCTAACGCAAGAAATGAAGCGGCACGCTGTTATTGTTTCCTTGGTTGCAGGGCACTCCGATTTAGAAATTGCCACATTTCTGAAAGTCGCCCGATCATTTGTTTTCAAAGTACGGAAAGAACTGGAGGCTTCCAAGGGTGATGTGGCGCAAATTACTCACAGGAAACGACATTGTCAGCGATCTGACATTATCAGGACACCAGAATTTGTGAGCCAAGTTCAAGTTAACATCGATAATGATCCTGGGAAGTCAATCAGAGCACTGGGTAAGGAATTGGGAGTTAATGAGGCCACCATTCGACGAGTGGTTCATGAAGACCTTCGATACAAGTCCTATGTCATGCGGAGAGGACAGTTCTTGTCTAAAAAGACCAGAGAGAACCGTCTGATTAGAGCCAAGCGTCTCCTGATTAAATTAAAACATCCAGAGGAACCGGGAATGCTGTGGTTTTTTTCTGATGAAAAAAACTTTGTGCAGGACCAGAAGACAAACCGAAAAAATGATCGCTGGCTATGTAAAACACCCGAGGAGGTTCCTACCGTCATGCACACAAAGTTTCCAGCCTCTGTGATGGTTTTGGGGGTCGTTAGCAGCAAAGGAGATGTGATGCCGCCACATTTTTTTGACCAAGGTGTTAGAGTCAACGCCGCTGCTTACACTGAGGTTCTGAACACGGTTGTGAAGCCCTGGATTACTACTGTAGCACAGGAGAGGCCGTATGTTTTCCAACAAGACTCTGCACCATCTCACACAGCTCATACAACTCAAGAATGGATGGCGGAGAATTTTCACGATCACATCACCCCAAACTTGTGGCCTCCCAGCTCCCCAGATGTTAATCCAATGGATTATTATGTATGGGGCGTTGTTGAAAGAGACTCTAATAAACATCCTCATAGCACAATTTCGTCTCTCAAAACAGCCATTGTGGATGCAATGGCGAATATTAACAAAAATCATCTGATTGCTGCCTGCCGTCGGTTTCGACACCGTGTAGAAGCTGTTATTGCAGCTGAAGGAGGTTTTATTGAATAATATTATTTAATGTACATATGATCAACTGTATATAATGTCAAAGTTAATAAATGTTCTTTCGTTAGTATTTATTCCTGTTTGTCTGCAGAGATAACTTTGTTCTCAAATACCTGCCGCACCCGTATATATATTTCATACCAAAAGTTTCATTTAAAATTGTTCAACTAATTTATTTGAAATTTTTGCCTTTGTTGCTTTTAAAGTTATTTTATAAAGCGATTTCGTGTTAGAAAAGGTTAAATATATTTATTTGATACGAATCCAAATGCACTCTCGCCTGCATCATACTTCGTAAATGTACCTTTTTTAAGCATTTGCGCACGGCTAGAATACTATCAGTCAGTTTTTCACATAACTTTCAATGACTGAAAAGTCCTTTTGTGAGAAAGTCTTGCCGATCAAATGCAAATCCTACGTTAAATAAAGCTTCCTGAATATCATATGCTTGAATCACCTTAGAATAATGAAATTTGTTCCATTCTGAATAAAATATCGCATTCACCTTTCTGCTACAAGAGAAATTTCCCTTTTAACAAAGCAATATTTATTCAAAAACGAAAGCAATAACAATCCGTGGCTGAAGGTTTTGCAGCAACTTAGTAAATGTTTTGTTATTTGTAAAGTATCGTCAATCGTCTAAAAGATTTAAGATTTGAAATGGAACGTGTAATATTAAATACACGGAATAGATTCATTATAATAAGCTTATTTTTAACCCTTTGAGCTCTGGTGGGTAAATTTCTTCAAAATTCCAAATGTCAGATTGGCACCAGTCCTTAGCAAAGAAAAAAAAACGGTTAACGATATACATGAAAAAATGCATTAAACCTTTTTCGTATAAATTTGGTCGAATTTTCTGGCGCCATTGTAACATTTCGGAATTAAAATTATGTGGTAGAAAATTCTACCATCAGAGCTCAAAGAGTTAAGTACCATAATTTTCAGAGTATATGTCGCGGTTTATTTATCCGCTTTTTCAAACCGGAGATTTTATTAAAAAGAAAAGAAATCGATTAAGTGCTGAACAAACGCAGCTTTCAATTTATTTCAAATAAATCCTGGTAGGGAATCGAGTTTTCTGAGGTGCGGTGGATATGTGGGAATTAATGGTAATTTATTTTCTCTAGATGGCCACGCCTATCAGACAATATAATGTCCGGAAACGTTTTACACAAATTATAAAAAAATTCCGGTAAAATACGGAAACTGTACAGGTAATCTAGACGCCAGTACTATTTCTATATTTTAACGGAGAGTTTTTTTCGTAAATTCCAAGAAGCATTCCGCTTTTTCAAAATAAAATTCTGTGTATTATTTTGAAACTTTGAAATTTAAAATTTTTGTTTCAAAGACGGAAAAATGTATAAAATAACCTCATGACTTTTCAACGAAAAACGCACATCTTTATGAATTTCAGTATCTCTGCACAAATCAAAGAACGTTTGCCTCGGGCAGGGTTCAAACCAGAGATTCTATTCTAACAATTTGATTTATTTTTTATCTATTCACTAATTTTTCCACGCATTCGAATATGCTTTTTTCACTTACGTATTTTTTCAAATTATTTGTGTGATGATCTTCTGTAAACTCAAGTAAAGAGCTACTATAGTATTAAAATAAATTTCCTTTATTCCTTATTATAAGCTAGATCAAAGTCAGTTTATAATAATTTCGTTATTATATTTTGAATATGTTTTACATTTTATGTGCGTATATGTTAAAATGAATAGATTAAAAATATTAAAATTAAAAATGGATTTTTTTTTTTTTTGTTTTAAAGCATTCTTCGGAAATTTGAAAGTAATAATAATAATAGTAAAAGTAATTGAAACATTATTTCAGAACCATAATGTAAAGTAAAGTGTATCACTTCCTTTTTAACTTTTTAAAATTCACAAAATGAATTAATACGATTTAGTAATATATAAATAAATAAAATAAACTCTTTTATAGATTTTTATTGAAAAATAAAAGAAAAAGAAAGAAAGAAAAATACTAAAGCAAGTTCTTTAAATGTATTTTTATGGATAGCGCCTTAACATTTATCTTATTGCTTCACATCATTTTATGACTTACAGCACTTTTATTACTTGAAAATCTTTATTAGACCAACACATTTAATCAGTGGGAAATAATTAGAAATATTTTTTAAATAGAGTCATATTTAGCCAATTATAAGTTCACTGACAAATTAAAGGCGATTTTACGGAAATCGTACTGGTAACTGGCACGCCAGTACAATTCACTGTTTTTTTTTAACGGAAAAAATTTCTGAAAATTTCAAAAAAATCTTCCAAAAAATACGGAAAAGTTCCAAGAATTTACGGAAATATTTCCGTAAAAAAAACAATGTATTGTACTGGCATCGCAATTGCCTGTACAACCTCCGTAGAATTGACTGTTTTTAAACAGTGTTTGTTTGAAAATAATGCCACTATAAACAACAATTAATTATTTGTTTTTACAAGGCTCGCACACTCCTTATATTTTTAAGAGCTCTGGCAGAACTATTTATGATAAGAAAATATATACCGTAATTTCGGGTGTATATGTATAAGCCGCGGATCAAACAATTCATTTTTGACCTAGAAATCTTATTTAGTGATTGAACACTAGTATTTACGGCGACTTAAGAAGTTATATTTGTTTCTTAAAAATTCTGGGTCGAAAAAGAATTGTTTGATCAGCGTCTTATACACCCGAAATTACGGTATTTAAATTTGAAGAAACAAAATTTACAACCACCACCTTTATTCTCAAATTTCGCAGTATTTTCTGCAAAGAAGTACTTTGAAAATACTATAAGAATTAAGTGATAAAATTGTGCGAACGCTGTTACATGGCAATTATTTCTAATTTACGGAAAAAGTTCTCTTTTGAAAGCAATAGTAAAAATATTCCGTAAAATTTGCGGAAAACATATCGAATTAATGCTTATTTGTAATCACATAATGTCAGTTACAGAAATTGTACTATTTTCTTAGAAAAATGAAACTATTTGAAAAATTTTACGGAAAAAATTGTGTCAGTGCAAAAGATAAATGACCGACACGTTTTATTGAATGAATGAAATTAAGACAATTTGAAATGATTCATACATTAAAAGAAAAATATATTTAACAATAAAACCGCCATAGACCGCTACCAAATATAGGATGGCGAGTGGTCAAGAAAAAACACAATCAAATGAGGATATTAAAAGAATTTTCTTACGGAAAATACTTCCAATAAAATAAAGGGATCAATGAAGGCGAATCTGTCTTTAATAAAATGCTGATATTGAACATTTGCTTTGACTGTGTTTCTCCCTAACCATTCGCCACAATGAAAAAAAAAAATATTTCGATTCGAACCAATAATTTCAGTTTAAAATAAGTTCAATGGGTACTGCATCAAAATACGTTAAATTATTAAGATAAACAGTTTTAAATAGAAATTCTGGTGTGTAATAATTTTAGAGCAGTTCGGAAAAATATCCGGCGGTTCTAGCATTAAATACCACAATTTCCCTCGTATATGCTGAAGCTTAGTTAAATCTTTTTCTAACCACATTTTTTTTTTTTTTTTTTTTTGAAAAAAAGAAATAAAATAAGTACGTAGAAGTAAGTCGTATTTTATTTAAAATAATTTTTTGTAGGGAATCGGGTTATCGGGCATGCTGCAAATACACATAAAATAACGACGAATAAAAAGTGTATGAACATTCAAACAAAATCTTAATTAACACATGTTTTCAATAGAAATACGAAGATATATTTAAAGCAATGTAACGATCGTTTTTCTTATAAAACTTCATTTGAAAGAAAAAAAAAATCTAGGGGAAACACATTTTTAATATTTTTATACATATGTACATTTATCACGGATTGAGAAAACTATCAATTATCTTTTTACTAAAGTTTCAATCATTAAAATCGATTTTCAAGGTAAATGCTTGATAATCAGGCGTGATCATTAAGTCATAAATATGCGAGAATTCTATACGTTTGAGTGAACACAGAATAAGCAGTTGCGATCATTTCTAAATAAAATATTTTATTAAAATCTTTGGATAAAGAGAAACGCACCATTTAATAAATCAATATTCACTCAGAAATGAAAACAAGAACAATTCATGGCTAAAAATTACGCATTAACTTATAAAAACTTTTTTTTAACTATTGGTTAATAGTCTAAAATATCAGTTATATTCTATCATGTGCAATTTTTTAAAAAACTTCACAGAAAAGTTTTACCGTGACGAAAAATATCTCGAAAACGACTAACACTAAATATACCAACAGCCATGGAACTATTAAGGTAAGAAATTAATAACTACTTAAATTAGTAAATCTTCGCCTGTGACCGATTTCGCAGGGGTTCATAACAACCGGCGTAAACTTCCACCAGAAAATTTACACAGAAAATTTCTCTTTATTTAACACTAGATACGCGGAAATGTTTTCTCGTGATTCCAAAAAAAAAATTACACTAGAATTTCCATTTAAAACTAAATCACATACATTTTAAATTTATTTCTCTTCGTCATATATATAACTTATTTTTATAAAGAATTTTCTGTTTCGAATCGACATCTATTCATCGTTACGGATCAAAATGACCCAATTTCGCGTTTCTAGCGTTAAATGCCTCGTTAGTAGGAAATCTCAATTAAAAATAATGACAAAAACTGATATACATTTTTACTGGTAAGTGTTTACTTCTGCTGTAATAGTTTCACTATATTGTGGCAACCAAGACAACCTCCTCTCAGTGTCAGTGAAAACATTATTATACCTGGGCAAACTGACACGAGGAAAAAGAAATAGAAATTTTTTACCAGATTTGTGAGAGAATTTTCCCATCAATTAGGCTCTAAAGTAGGATTAAATTTTCTATTCTTGCCTACTTTTGGGAGTTTTCACCAACGATAATCAGAAAAATTTAATCCGATGAAGACAAAGAGGTGTCATCTTGTGACAACTTCCTCACATACTTCACTTGCAACTGATGGACAATGCACTATAATTTCTTCTCATGTTTATTTATAATTCCATTCCCCTAAAAGGTCCTTTGACAGTTACCAAATGAAAATAATTTGATTCAAATCAGACATTTTTTATAAAATAAATAAAAGATAAACCACAGAGAAAAAAAAGCCAAAAAAAAAATGTAAAGCTTTGGATAAAAATTCCGAAAATAAACGTTCCAAAAATGAAAGGTTTTTGAAAACTCCGAGTAAATTTTCCACAATGTTTAGTGTTAAATTTTTATTAAATGTGAGTGTTATTGCGAATTAATATATACATTTTTCTTTGAAATTGTATAATTTGCTTGACAATGATATATTTTAATTTTCATGTACGCGATAATGATGGAATTGTCTTTCATTCAGAAAAGGTTCACGGAAATTAACCTTTTCAACTTCGGCGAGTCTTACACAAATTTTATTCTGTTGGCACCATTTCTTCAAAAGTAGTTACTTTGCACTGCACAATACCAAACGGCTCCAATTGAATAACACATACTTTTATTTTACTTTATTACTGGTACAGAAAAGAAATGCAAAGAAAGACGATGTCCAAGTCAGAGTAGATATACGAGTGCAAAAGGTTAACGTCTTTTTATTCGTTTCTGAACAATAAATCCAACTTATTCACTTAGTATTTCTGCTTTACGATTGCATTGGCGATTTTCGTTTGTACCTTACTACACGTTCAAACACCAGGGGGGGGGGATTTGGCCCTTTGTTATTTCTAAATTCTCATTCACACTACAAAATTCCTATCAGATTCTTTTCTTCAATTGCCAGACATTTCGTGATTATTTAAAGAAAATTTTTTTTTTGAAATTTTCTGGAATGAAATCGAAATTATTGAATCAAAAAACACTTCCGTTTTTTTTTTTTATGTATTTCCTGCATTTGACAGATTAGTCAGTTTTGCGTGCTTGTAATTCTAAACTTTCGATTTCATACCGGGAAATTTCAAAGAATTTTTTCTCTTATATATGTCTGACTTAAATAAAGTGAATGATGCTATAGGATTTTTCTGGTATGAATGAAATTTTTTTAAGTAAACTAAAAGGTGGGAATTCCCTTCCCCCTTCGGTTTGTACCTCAACGAGTCACTTGCATGCATACATTCCTGTGCAATATATGATTGTTACAATGTCCTCCATAACAACCATTAAAGTTTGTATGATGAATTGAGAATCACCATATACATATATTTATATAAAAATATAAGGGTTTGTACAGGGTCTTGGAATTTCCAGACCACAAAATTCTTACACACCAGTATTTCCGTATAGAAAATTTCTCCTTAAATAACGCCAAATTTCGCGTATTTAAAGTAGATATGCATCAGGGATGAGATTTCCGCTTTTTTGCACACCAGTAAAATCTTAGAAAAAATGCTATATTTTTAAATCGGAACATTTTTATGATTTAAAATAACAACATTTTCTCTAAGGTGTGTCCAAACTGGACACACTGGTGTCCAAAAAAGCGGAAATCTCATCCCTAATATACATATATTTATAAAAATTTACAGGTATATCGCCTGGTAAATTAATGTACCCGGATTGTATACTGTATATTTCTTTAAAAATTCACAGTAAATCGAATAAATTCATCTACCATCATTTACAATTTGGTGCTTAAATAATTCGCAAAAAAGAATAATATATGTAAAACCATCGAATTAATTCTTTTTCTAAATTCCTGTATTCGCCAATATTAATGTATTTATGTACTACATATTTTATTGATTAAAAATATAAGTATTATTGAAACATAAACTGGATTATTTTTAATGAAGTTTTTGTCTTCTTAAGAAAAAATTTATTTTTATATCAGAAAACATAAAAATTCAAAGAAGGTTAAAAAATATTATTAATACAATTAAACCATTATTTTAAATTTATGTTTAGATTTTAGTAAAAAATAACTTGAGTAACTACGCCCTCTCACATCCATCACCAGATGGTCCAGGAAATAGTTAATTAATGTTTAAATTTACATTTTCAGCATTATGCAGTGCTTGTGCTCTCAAGAAAATTGCATATTTGTAAAATAATAATTTACGTAACTGGAATCTGAAGAACCGTTTTGACATACAATTTTAAAAAATGGATGGCTGGATCAAAAGTTATAAGTTTTCTCTTGAATAAGCAGCCATTTAGCTGTCATTATTAAATATAAAAACCCGTAGAAGATGGATTGAGAGTTTTCAGAAAAGCTTCTTGGGGGAAAAAAAAAGTATTTTAAAAATATTGTAACGATGAAATAAAAGTAACCTAGTTATTTTTCTCTTCTAGTGTTTCAGGACTTCGTATTTTGTACATGAATCTCGTTTATCATAAGATTATGTTTGGGTAATAAGAGATAAACTTGGTTATAAGAAAGAACTCAATTTTTTGTAACGTGGAAAGTGATTATAAAAAATGCGCTACATTCCTCAATGTTGCAAAACTTTGATTTTTTTTTTTTTATTTAATTTTTTTTTTTTGTGCTTAAAAAAGTACGGAAAATATAAGTAAATTAGAAGTCTGCACGGACTGTAATTTCCAGGCTCCGTTGTAACGATCAAACGTTCGGTCCTTGCCCGGCCCGGGCCAACCCATACAGAAATCAGAGAAAACAGACCCGGCCCGGCCTGGCCTGTTCTGGCCCGACAAAATTTCTATTATTGCTAAAAAATTCAGATTTTGATCATACAACTAAGATTCTTTTAAAGAATGCTGGATACGGGGTGATTTTACCGGAAATTCCCTATACAAAAATAATGATTACTTATATTCTAAGATTTTCATCGATGAAATTTCGTAAAAAAAAGTATGGTTTAGAATAAAAGAAGAAAGTAAAAAATCGTAAATTCTGAAGCGGTATTATATAAGTAGATTTATGAAAATATTTCTATATCATTTTACTAAAGATTCCAAATCCAAATTCATTCTCGAATCCAAAGGAACAAATTTCTGACGCATTTCTGAATTCATTTCTTTTTCGGAAACGCATAAGATTAGCAGGAGTTTTTACTCAGAAAGTATGTAATCAAATGACTTTATCTATTTTTTTATACGAGCAGTTTAAGAAAATATTGTCAGAGTTAGCGTTTTGAATAGAATTTCCGGAAGCAAAAGTGAAGGAAGGTAGAAAACTCTGCAACAGTTTGACAAGAATTTCTTATAACGCAACAAGTTTATGCAAGCACCTTACCAAAAATGAAAAACGCTATTCAATTCCAAATCCCTTTAATAGTCAGGCTTGTCAATTTTATACTTTTACAGTTAAAAATTAGCCAGAAAATTTGTGAAACTTTCGCGTTATTGAAAAGTGAATTTAAGAACCACCAAGCAGTATATACCCAAAGATTACGTTAACATAAGCTCTTTATCGCTATTAATAAGTTTACAAATCATGTTCTCTGCTCTGCACAGTGCACATCTTGAAAATATTGTCAGGATGAAATAAAAGTAACCTACCGTAATTTCGGGTGTATAAGCCGCAGATCAAACAATTCTTTTTCGACCCAGAATTTTTTAAGAAACAAATATAACTAGTTAGATCGCCGTAAATATTTGTCTTCAATCACTACATAAAATTTCTGGGTCCAAAAAGAATTGTTTGATCCGCGGCTTATACACCCGAAATTACGGTAGTAATTTTTCTCTTCTAGTTTTTCAGGACTTTGTATTTTGTACATGAATCTCGTTTATCATAAGATTATGTTTGGGTAATAAGCGATAAACCTGGTTATAAGAAAGAACTCGATTCTTTGTAACGTGTAACGAATTAAGTCTAGTTCTTTCACGGCTCGTCTATATGTAAAAAAACAATGCAAGCCAGATCTCAGTCCAGTACGAGTCTGCTAGAAAAATACTACTTCCTGGTTAGACACAATGTAACTATACGATACCTATCTCTATACTGAACTAGTTATATTTCTGTATTGGTGTTGTCAAACTAGTCTCGGCTCTTGACGCACGTTTATACTTATTCTCGTTAAAGCCATATTCATTGAAAACAGCTCATATTTTATTTTTTCTGTGTAAATCATTATTACGGGTCGGTAGGCAAGCTAAATTTTTTAATCGCCCCGGGCCCATGGACACCTCTGAAATTCCTTATTTGCTCTCGCGGGTAACAAGGTAATGGTCTCCGTGGAATACTTTTTTAAAAATTAGATTTCTATATTTGCTCCAAATTTTGGAGATTTTTATCTCAAAAATGTGACGCCAATGGGAAACTAGCCTTATTCACCGAGATAATAAATAATGCGAAAGCAAGGGGATTTTAGGATTTCAGAAAAATGGTGCTAATCAAAAAACTTAATTAAAAAAAAGTAGTCCACTGGCAACTCAGACTTCGTACATTTATATAAAATCTATACTAACCATTTTCTGCGACTATTAATTAAATAATATTTTACTTTTCATTGAAAATATAGTAATTTCTGGCTTATTATCAGCGGATAAAAAAATATTTCATCTGTTTTCAAACATGTTCTTTTCATATTTCAAATATGTTCTTTTTATTTAATTATCGAAATCAAACATTTACAGTGATTTAAATGTTACATTTCATCAAGTAAAATTTCTTTGTACAACCAAGATTGTTTGACGGATTGTTCGACAGATTATACGCTAAACATTAAATAATTTTAGGACTTATTTTATTAATTAAATAATTTTAGAAAAAGTTGCTATCAAGATATATAAATTCGTTTTCTTTTTAGCCGTTAAATTGCAAATCATTTCCAGCATTTACTTTGAAACTATGTAAGTCATTTAAACAGATTAAAACAAATCTGACTTCATTATATGCATAAATAAAGCAAGCATTCTCTTTGACTATTCTAAGCTATCCTAATGTACACTAGTATATGCATATAATATGTATGTAAATTTTGCACCAGGTATGCATCTAATATGCATGCTAATATATGATAATGAATACTAAAGAGTTGTGTAGGGGCAACAAATATTTTCCCTTATATTTGCTCTTTATATTGCTTCAAATTATTTAAAATTTATTAGATAATTATTATAAATTGTCAAATTAAATTAAAAAAAATTGAAATTGTATTATTTGAATTAAAATTTAAAGCTTATATTTATTAATATTTTCGTATAAAAAGAGCGAAAGTAATATATATTAGAGTTTAAAACCATTGCTTTGGAAACTCGGATATCAATCGAGTTATTCTTCTAAAATGGTGGTGTCAATCTATGACCCGACGGATACCACTAATGTCTTAACACTCTCTGGAACAGTGATCTCGCGTCGGGAGTACCTAACTTTAATTCCTAACTCACGAAGATTATCAAGAACATTTTAACAAACAATGGCGTAACCAGGGTGGGTGCCCGAAACAAGTAATATTGTAAGGTTTTCTTCTCCTTGATTCATTGCAGAAAATTGTCGTGTTAGATAAGGTAAACAGAATTTTCAGAAATTACCGGTATTCAGAGCACTTGAGCATCACCCTTTTTACGCCATTGATGAAACTTTACAATGGAAGCTTGAAGTAACGACTTTTTAATTTCTTAAAAAGTCATTTGTAAATTCCTGAGTCAACCAATCATGAACTCGTCATTTTACGAACTGGTATCTTCCGTTCCGGAAAGGGCTGATGGAATAAATAATTTATTGAATTGCAGAGATTCGATGATTACATAAGGCAGGAGATTAACTAGGTTTTAATAATATGGAGGATGCAAAGGTTTCTCACTAGCTCCAAAATAAACTTCCACCAGTAAAAATGAATATTGGATTCTGACATTATACATGTATTAAATGTTACATATTAAGACATTTAAGTAAAACAAAAAATCTATTTAAACTTACTTGTGAAAGTTCTTCCTGACCGTAATCAAACATTCCGAAAGCGATTACAGTTGAAGCTTCACTAGTTTAAGGATATATCAATTACTTTTTATTTAAGTTGCCCTTTGTAACACTGTTTTCATATTTACTAGTTTGTCTATAGATGCCAACACATCTTAATTTATTCCGGAGTCTGATCCAAGATGAGCATGTTTTCAACCGGAAATTTTATTTGACCAAAAATTTCAGGATGAAATCAAAGATTTACATCGTAGAAAGTAAACACATTTTCTTAAATATTTTTTCTGGATTTTGCATGCAAATTTTTGATCAGACTCCGGAATAATTAAGAGATGTTGGCATCTATGGTTTGACATGGCACCGAAGATATTACGTATGGTCTCAAGAAAAAAAATGAATGAAATTCTCTTTGATCCTTCAAGTTATAAAAATTTATTCAGTTAATGGTTCTGGAAATCACATTTTTAAATCCAACTCTTTTTTGAATAACACGGAAATAATTTTATTTAGCTTTAATATTACCTCAAATTTACCTGCCTTAACCCTTTCGTGGTTATAAGCGCGTATACGCGCCCAGAATACCACTTAATTTGAATTGCGAAATGCCATACTGACACCGGAATTTTTAAATGAAAATTTTAATTTTACAAAGAACGTAAAAAAAAACACTTATATATTATGAAAAAAATTTTTTTTTTAATTCCGGTGTCATTCAATCATTTTAGTATTTTATGAATAGAAGTGCTTTAACCGTCAAAGGGTTAAAAAGAAGTAATATATTTCTATCATCAAAGAAGTACTTTTCCTTTAAAACGCGATTTAAAATTTTCCAGGTTGAAAACTCTTCACACGTTTCTTCAAATAATTCTTTTACTTAGCTCTTGCTGAAACAAATGTAGAATTCCATATCCTGTTATGACTTCTCTGCTAGTGCAATACATTTCAATCGAATAGCACTTGTCGGAAAAGTAAATAAAGAGTATATTTTGAGTGACATTATAATATATCTCGACTTTTTCTCACGAGAATAAATATATTCACTAGACGTTATTTCAAAACAATTATTTTTTTTCTCTTAGTAAAATTTATTTTCTCCAAAGCAGGTAAAAATAGCAACAATTAAACTGTAAAATATGTTAATAAAAATCTTAAAATCATCGATAAAGTTTTACATCTTCATAAACATGCTATAAAAAATATGCGGTTACAGCTTATGTTCTTTTTTCTCGTTAGCGTCTTAACTATATGTCTTTTTAAATAAATTTAATGTCAGAAATTTTAAATCAGTAAGCATAAGTTTACAAATTATTAAAGATACTTAAAAACAGCTTAAAACTATTTCTTTACTTAAAAGTCATTAAACTCAGGCAACCAAAGTTTTCCAATCAAATTTTAATTACTTTTTGGGAGAAAACAAAGTCCCTCAAATTTATTCTTAAAGATAATTAAACGTTTTTTTAAAGCGAGATGTTAGCAATAAATAAAGAAAACACAAGTTATGGCGGTCTAAATTTTTGAATATCTGTATAGGAAATAAATTTCAAAATTTCAGCAATTGAGTTGAAATGCTATTTCAAGGAAAAATGGCAGTAAATCACATGGCTTTTTATAATGCTTGCTTCTGTTCTTTTATTTTTAAACTCAGAATAATTATTAAAGAAATATGCTTAACTAAACATAGAAAAATTAAGGGTGTCACAAGACATCTTTGAATTATTTTTATAAAAGTAACAGAGGTAAAAATTGTGGTTTTTAAATACAATTTTTCCTTCAAAATGTTATTTGACTTTTAAGTTACAATTTTTAATGGTTAATTATATTCATTAAAATCTTAATTTAAAGTTATAAATCAAAATTTTTTTCTTGCGTGAAAAATGCAGTGTTCAATAAATATTTTTTCTAAATGTGTGAAACTGTGTTAACAAATTTTATATTAACATGCTTTGTCATTTATTCGTTAATAAATGCTGATTTTTTTACACACAAGATTTTGATGTTTATATTACCGTTTCCAATAATTTCACATTATAGTGAAATTTTTAGATCTGCAAATTTTGTTACGTTTATTATTTCATTTTTTGCACACCGTCTAGATAATTCTAGAGCTAAACGTGGACACACAAATGGCGGCTATCGTAAGTGGATATTATTGAGAGTTTATATGGTCCTTGAATCTCTGTACCAGTATTTTTAAAAGTATTCTACGCGTTATCTACCTGTCTTTTTATAGCTTGAAAAATACTTTAAGAATTTACTGATATTTAATTTAAAAGAACCGTACAACCGCTGAAATTAATGCTTATTTGGTTGCAGCCTTTTTTGTATTAGCGATCAGGCCTAGCAATCAGTTCCGTAATTAACATGACGGCAACAGCAACAACAAAAAAAAAAAAATTCTGAACGGTATTACAAAATAGTACCCCTTAAGGGTCGCGCCTGTTAAGAGTGGACTACCGTTTTAAAATTCAAATTCTTTGATAGTAATTACTTTTAGAAGTAAAAAAAATCACGTTATTTAATGTCAGATAAAATTATGCGAGAATAAAGCATTACATTATTTAAAAAAAATCTTTTATATATATATATATATATATATATATATAAGCAGTTTACACTTGTCACGCTGAGAGACTCGAATGCTAATGTCAATGCTATGTGGGATTTCTTAAATATTTATCTCGAGCATTTTAATATTTTTAAATGTTTATTTTTTATAAAGATATTTCAGGTAGATATTTTTCAGTTTGCGTTTGAATTTTTTAATTATGGTTATTCTTTCTTTTTTTTTTAGTGTACAAGGAACAAGATAAATTTAAGTACCGTAATATTTCGCATTACGTCGTGGCTTAGTTAAGTCTTTTTCAAATCGGAAATTTTATAAAAAAAGTAAAATAATTACTAAACGTAATTTTGTCGCATTGTATTTAAAATAAACTCTGTTAGGAATTGGAGATATCTGAGATGCGACGGATACCTGGAAAATTACGTCGTTTTATTTTCAGAAACGGTTCTAACCGATTTCGAAAGTAAAATTATTCTCTTATAAATAAAACTATCAGTTAATCGAAAACGTATAAACGCACACTACGATTAATAGAACTCTAGTATTTAAATCCCCTCCCCACCAAAAATCATAAAATATTAAAATGCTAGCGAAAAATCTGTAAGCAAATCACGTTAGAATTCTTCTCTCTTCGCATGAATAGCGTAGGTTTTTTACCCTTTCAGTTGCTGTGTTATTTTTATAAAACCACTTAATTTTAGACACCAAATGCCACATGAACACCCGGATTTTGATTTAAAAAACTACCAAGTATGTGAAAAAAGTAGCTGCTACATCATCATCATCATTATTATTATTATTATTATTATTATTATTTTTTTTTTTTTTTTTTTTTTTTGCAAATTCGGTGTCGATGATGCCTGTTAGTATTTCAAGAATGGAAAAGCTTGCCTCTGAAAGGGTCAAATATAACAGAAAGCATAGCAACAGCTGATCATTTGACCAGTACCAAATGAAAACATTTTGATTAGAACCAGGAATTGTTTCATAAAGCAAAATATGAGTCACACAGATTTCAGTTAAATAAAAATGTTGAGTAATTAAAAAATTAAAAAAGCCTAAAATCCCTTTTCTTAAAATATTAATGCTCATTATATAATATTTTAAACAAAGCTCTTTCTGTTAAACAAAATGTTTGTGCTAATGCACTAAAGCTTTAGACCATAAAGGACGGGTATGCCCCGAGGAGTGACAAATAATTTCTAGAACTTGGTTAAGAATAGGCAGAAAGTTCATATTTCTTGCCTTGTAACATGATAAGACATGTACAACAAGGAATGATAAATCAAGTGGAAAATTAATAGCCTTAATGTGATCATATTCTTCCTCAGAAAAGTTATAATTCATATTCTACTTTGTTACTCGGAATAAAATGCAAGGCATACTACTAATTTATTTTTTGGGTCTAAATGTATTATAACAGAAAAATAAATAACCTTGACTTATATCTGTAGATGAATTGTAATAGTTACATTTTGTGCTATTACCAGTGCCTCCACTAGTCCATTTATTAAAAGTAAGATTTTTTAACCCTTTCAAGGGTAGTGGCGCATTTTTGGACCACCAAATTTTAATTCCTAAATGCCACATTGAAACCAGTGTATTTAAATGAATTTGTTTGTTTCTTTCTAAGTACGGTTACTTTTTTTGTACCCTTTTTTTTGCTTAATTTGAACAAAAAAAAAATATACTGGTAATAAATCACTCATTACAGAATTATAAGAATAGAAGTACCTTGCCCATGAAAGTGTTAACACGGAAGAAAGCGCACATACCCAAGGTATAGACTTTTTTTTACCTTTTTACTTATAAATGCAAATAATAATCCTTACCATATTTAGTCGGAGACAACTGTTACAAAGTACCTTGCCCATGAAAGTGTTAACACGGAAGAAAACGCACATACCAAGGGTATAAACTTTTTTTTTTTTTACTTTTCACCAATAAATGCAAATAATAATCCTTACCTTATTTAGTCGGAGACAATTCTTACAAATTCAGGGATAAAATAAGTTCAAGATTACGTTTAAGAAAATGTGGTTGAGATTGTGAAAATTCATACGCACTCTTGGTCTTTAGGCCCGGCGCACTTTTTCCCGGTTAACCCTTTGAGGGGCAAAGCACTTGAATCGTTAAAATGCTGAAATAATTTATTTACGCCAAAATTAAAAAAAAATGATAAAAGGTATTCTTGAAGTACTTGATATGAGTGAAATTTTGATTTCAAAATTCTGGTGTCAATGTGGCATTTAGCAATTATAATTCAGTGTGATATATTTTATCCTTTAACCCTTTCCGGCACACTGTGCCCGGTCTGGAATACCTAATTTTAATTCCAAACTTGCAATCGGCACCAGTAATATTTTAGTAAAATTTTGCTTTTAGAACAAAATCTTAAATTAAGGAATTCAAAATATTTAAAAAATTCGTTTGTGAATTCCGGTGACAGTCGATAATTTCCCATTTAAGACAGATTTTGCCCGTGCCGGAAAGGGTTAAGGATTTAAGAATTACAAAAACACTATATTATATATTTCACAGTTTTTGTGTTATACATAACTGCCAACTTTTCCGCGTTGCAGGTTTCTTCAACATTTGACATAAAAAAGCCCTTTTAAGTATGTTTCTACCGAACTTATAAAGAAGATTTTCCTTTGAAAAAAAATCGCGTCAGAGAAATTAACCAAGAGGGAAGCCTGTATTTCCTATGCTTGTTATCGAATTATTCATGTTTGGATCGTTAGATTATTGCGTCTTCTAAAGTCGCAAATTATCTAATCATTATCTAAGGTATATTCTGATATAGAGGAAAATATTGATTGAAACAAACAATTTATTCCCAGTGAAGTTCTCTTTTTAATGAGATTTATTCTTTGTATATAAATAATTATGAAAATCAATTTTTTAGGCATGTACCATAACATATACTAATCTGCACAAAAAAGTTTCTTGTATAAATAGAAATTGAAACAAACAATTTATTCTCGGATGAAATGGTCTTTTTAAAGTTTCTTTTATGGTACAAATTGCGATGAAAATATTTTTTAAATATCTTAATGACTAATCCCTACAACTTATCTATAGAATAATTATATTGAATAAATAGAATGTTTTATGATATTTTTAATTAATTCAATTTAATTAAAATACAACGAAATATATCAAAATTACGTTCAAAAATAAATTAGTGAAGTAAAATTACGCAATAAAAAGTTCTGGATGCACGCTCTTAAAAGGAAGAAAACAAAATAATATTTAATAAATAAAAAAATGGATACTCCAGAATTTGTGATTCACTTTTAAATGGAATATGTCTTATATCAGAGCCACGATTACCAAAGGGCAAACTGCCATCAGTAAAATTCAATAGACATTGACACCTTAATTGAACACCATATTCACATGAACATGGTGGATACGCTCATGGATTATTAAAAAAATTCTATTCATTTTCACTGTAAAAAGTTTGCCTCTTTGGTAATCATGTCATGTCCTACATATATGTTACGCTAAAAAACTCTGATTTTTTTTTCTCTACATGCTTCAAGATTTATATTTACATATACATTAGCGTTCGTACGCTTCAAGGACTTTGAAGTCCTTTAACTAGAATTTTCGTAAAGTAATATTTGCTTAGTTAATAATAATGATAACAAAATAATATTAGGTTTCTATCTTCAGCTATAGTGACCAGTACTTTGCGAAATTTCTGAGTCTAAAGCATTTAAAATCATGAATCCTATAAATTGATATAAAATAATACGTAGAAAAGGAAGTTGCTTATTTCCAAAGAATGTATTTATTTATTATTTAGAAAAAGGAAAAGTTTTATTTTACAACAGTTAGCTCCCGTCTATAAAAGATTTTTTGCGCTAATGCACTGAAGCTTTAGAAAGCGAACAATGAGTAAAGCAAAAGAATAAAAAAATATTTTGTAGAACTTTGTTCAAATTTGGAGTGCGTTGATATTAATTTTTAGTAGCACATTGCCCGATGTTCCTCCCTATGCTTTTCTGTTATAGAACAATTTAAAAATATAAGGCATGCTTAGCAGGGCATAATAAAGGAAGTTAATTATTAATAGTCATAATGTGATAGTATTCTTGATAAAAGTGCCACATTTGATATTAACCATACTAAGCTTCAGGATCGTGACTTCCTCTCATTTCAGCAATCAAAGACCATAACGTATATTCGTACTAGTTCACTACATGGTAAATGGCTGCACATTTGAATTATATTGATCTGTGACGTGTAACTGTTGCATTAGGACATTGGTCAAAGATGAGTTTTGTGACACAAACATTTTACGCCACAAAGCACGGTATATACAGTGAGCAAAAAAAGTATTTCCTCACCAGGTCAATTTGTTGTAGCATATGTATAAATAAATAAAAAGCAACTAAGAATTGAAAATACCAATTCTTTTAGAAAACAAATAAACATATTTAATATCTAACTTAATAATCATATTTAAAATATGAAAACATAAAAAGGTAGCATTTGTACTGCCAAAAAAATATTTGCACACAAGCAATAATAATAGAACTAGAATAAATATTTATAAGTTAAAAACAGTGCTAATATTTAGTATGCATTCCCTCTTCTTTAATTACAGCTCGTAATTATCTGGGCATTGATTCGATTAATTTGTGACATGTTTCACTGCTGATTTGTAGCCGTTCTTCCGTAAAAACTTGTTTAAGTTCTGATTTGTTAGAAATTTTCTTTTTCCTTATTTTCACGTCCAAATGCCATAAATTTTCAATTGGATTAAGTTCTGGTGATTGTGGTGTCGTTTTCAATTGATTTTTTACATTATAAAGCAACCATAACCTCGCAATATAAGCAGTGTGTTTCGGATCGTTATCCTGCTGGAAATAATATGAATTAAGAATTCCTAATTTCAGAGCACTATTAGATAAAGGATCTCGCAATATATTAATATATTGTTTAGCATCCATATTACCTCCAATAAAGGTCATTTCACCAACTCCGTTAGAAGACATGCATCCCCAAATCATTACCTGACCACTGCCATGTTTTACAGTTGGTTTCAAGTTTTTAATTTGAAGAGATATATTTGGCTTTTGCCATACAGTTTTCTTACTATCTGAGCCAAAACTATTAAACTTTCTTTCATCGGAAAAAATAACAGTTTTCCAAAAGTCTCGTGTTTTGCTGACATAAGCTTTTGCAAATTCAAGTCTTTTCACCCTATTTGTTTCACTAATCAATGTTTTTTCGAGGGGGGTCTTCCTCGTATATTTGCATCGTGAAGAATATTTCTAATTGATTGTGGTGCGTTTTCACCACACTCGACTGCAGTGAAGCGACATCAACAGCTAATTCTCGAACACTTAGAAAAGGGTTTTTTGAAGATTTTTTTTTTTATGATGGCCCTCCTTTGCCCGGTATTTAGCTTTCTTAGACGCCCAGTTCGCTGTTTATTTATTGTCGAATCAGTTTCTTTTTTCTTCTTAATTACATAACGAACAGTAGAAAAGTTTATATTTAATTTTTTACCTATTAACTTAATCCAGAATTATTAAGAAATATAATCTTCTCACAGGTAGCAACAGACAGTTCACACGTTTTCGGCTCCATTACAACAAAAACTCCCCAGAATCCTCGCTCCAGTTAATATATTATGTGACTTTAAAGTGCAGGGCTATTGTACTGTGGGACTGATATACTAAGCATTTGCATAACGTTCACATTTACCGTATTTTCGGGTGTATAAGCCGCGGCTCAAACAATTCTTTTCGGACCCAGAAATCTTATTTAGTGATTGAAGACATATATTTATGGCGATATAACTAGTTATATTTGTTTCTTAAAAAATTCTGGGTCGAAAAAGAATTGATTGATCTGCGGCTTATACACCCGAAATTACGGTAATGCCTTTTTTAACAGTCAATTCTTCGTGTGAAAATACTTTTTAGGTATGATAAAATATTAATTTATATTTTAAAATGTGTAATATTACTGTTTAAGGAAAATGGATAGTTATTTTTATTTTCTTCTTATTTAAATAAATTAATATTTAAGAGAATAGTATCAAATTTGCTTTCTATGATTACTTATGCAAAACTCCGTCTGCGTGCAAAAATTTTTTTTGCTCACTGTAAATTTTCACCGGCGAAACTGAGCATGGCGGTCAAGTGGTTACCTTTCTTTCCCGGCATGAAACACAAGGCAAGCGTGCAATTAATTACTTATCTTAAATATTTACCTGCAAAAAGTATAACTCTGGGTATATCCCTCAAGTTAACCCATTCCGGCACAGAGAAAATCTGTTTCTAAAATGAGAAATTACTGACTGGCACCAGAATTTACAAACAGCTTGTTTAAAAAATTAGAGTTCACTAATTTAGGCTTTCAGAGTAAAAGGAAAGTTACCGATTGCAAGTTTCGAATTAAAATTAGGTATGCCCGGAGTGAGAGCAGTGTGCCGAAAAAGACAATCACTATACAGTGCGTGCCAAAAGTTTAAGCACAACAGAAAATTTCAAAATAAAATTTTGTTTATGAGTGAAATTTACTTTCTTCTTCACTTAATCTACAAATTGTAGTTTTAAAAAAATAGTTAACAGATTTGTGCTATAAAATTTATTTTAAATAATACAATTTATCAAAACAACAAAAATGAGTTTGTAAAAGTTTAAGCACAGTAGTTTTTAAGTCTTTAGCAGAACAAGAATAAAAAAATTAATACATGATTATTGCTCCTTTCTGTTCAAGTACTTTAAATATACTGTTTTCCATTGGTAAAATGAGGTTCTGTATTGTTTCTGCTTCAATTTTAAACCAAGAGTTCTCAATGGTATCCTTCAAATCTTTAACTGAAGAATACTGCTTTCCATTTGGATAAACTGCATGAGTGACAATACCCAAGGTTCGCACACTCCTTGGAATTTCCAAGGACTCTGGCACCACAATTAAATAAAGGAAAATTTACATTTAATTTTTAAACCACAACATTCGTAATCACCACCTTCTTTCACAGATTTTACGATATTTTTCTGCAGTGAAACACTTCGAAAATATTCTTAAAATTCTGTGGTAGAACTCTGCAAACCCTGAATATCCTACATATTTTCTATATGGTTTAAATCAGGATTAACCCATTCGTGCCCAGCATCTTTTGCGTAAATTTTTTTTGGTTGGCACCTCTATTTTTAGAAGATTTACGTTTAGTTCATTAATTACAAAAATGCATCATTTAAATAAAATAATTATTGCCTTTTTTTTTTACCGGTGTCAAAAACAGTGCTGAATGCACCTTTTGAAGCTTCCCTAAAGAGGAACGCTAGGTACTAATGGGTTAACCCTTTCCGGCACACTGTGCCCGGTCTGGGATACATAATTTTAATTCCAAACTTACAAACGGCACCAGTAATAATATAGTAAAATTTTGCTTTTACAATAGAAGAGTAAACTACGCAATTCAAAATATCTAAAAAATTCGTTTGCGAATTCCGGTGTCAGTAGATAATTTCTCATTTCACTAACAGATTTTACCCGTGCCGGAAAGGGTTAGTTGCCGACCATTTCAAAACATACACTTTTTTCAACTTAAGCTAGGATGAAGTTGTATTCGAGGTATGGATCGAAGCATTATCATGTTTAAATAACCATTTTTCTTCCCCCTCCCCAAAAAATAAAAACTCGGCAACATGAAGCAAATGATTGGCAAGTGTCTCTTGGTAGTTTTCAGAGTTTTCACGACCACTGATGAATGCTAGAGATGTCTGACTTTGAAAGAAGTAGTGTTCTATACCAATACAGAACCACCAATATGTTGTCGGTTAAATATACTCCTAGGTTCTTTGCGGAGATCATGCCAATAGTACTTAAACACATAAGGGCTATCGAGGATCCGTTTTCTTTCATAACTGAATATAGCATTCTGCCCCTTTTCGCCAAATGACATATGCTCTTTGGCCCATTGTAATCTAGCTTATTTATGGTGCCGTTTGAGACACCGTAATCGAGCCATTTTACAGTATTTGATGTATTTGAATTTCAAAACTCTTCTATGAACATTTTTTTTTTTATGTTTGTCCTCCAACATCATGTTTTATTTGCGAAAGAGAGTAATTACGAGTTGAAGCCAAATTTCTGATGAGGCTATCTTCGCGCAAACTAGTCACTCGCAACCTTCCTGAACGAAATTTTCGTTTGAAATCATTACCACGAGCCAAATATTGATGAATACTTCGTTTTGATCTCTTTAATGTACTTGCAATTTCAGAAACAGAATTACATTTTACTCTTATACCCCAGATTTTTATCACTTCCTCCTCTGAAAATTCTTTCGACCTAGGCATTTTGTTCTAACTCAAAAATAACAACTGTTTGCTTCTTATTGACCTAGAACTTGTTTACGTGCGCAACCGTTTACTTCAGATTGTAAAATTTGCATAAATATAATTTTGTGCTTAAACTTTTGACACGTTTATTTTTGTTCTATTCTTAAACTCTATGGTTTGAAATAAAATTTAAAATTTAATTTCATTGAATAGTTTGTTAAAATAGATATTATTAACATATAGAAGACAGATATTGAAATAAAGTTAATATTTAAAGTTTTATTTTAAAATGGCTATTGTGCTCAAACTTTTGAGACGCACTGTATCACATGGTTAGTTATCGAAATATTAAATATTTGAATAATTAGACCTTTTCCCGCTGTTAAAGTTTCAAATTTGCTGATCGAGGGTTGTATTTTTTTGCCACAAATTCTGAATATAAATGTTCACTTTATTTAATTGAAAAAAAACTGAAAGGAATGATTGACACTGGGAAAAAAATTCAAAGTAATCAAAATCTTTTATTTACGCACTTAATAAAAAGATAATTTTAATTTCAATATTTTTGTATCAATGTGGTACTTAGGTGTGGTGGTGTATTTTTGTAGGCCTATTATCTACGCTATGGGATATAGGCCCTATGGGGTGGGTTGCCCTCCGTGGGGGTCTTTGTAAGGGAACCTAACCCGTATTTACGCAAGGTTCGAAGAAAACCACGGAAAACTTCGAACGGTTAGACCGACGGTCGCGATTGGGTTCGAACCCAGCACCTACCGTCTACCAGTTTGAGGTTAGAACCGCTCGGCCACTGGTGGGGCTGTGGTACTTAGGAATTAAAATTATGTTGTCCAAAAATGAGCCACCGCACTTGAAGGGATTAATCTAAAAAATGGATAGAAAAAAGAAAACAGGTAAAAATTTATGATCAGAAAATAAGCCTCACTCCTTGGAAATTTTAAGGAATGCACGCAGTTTCCTAATTCTTATTTGTTATGTTTTTGATACCGTATCAAATTATCGAATACGAGAACATTATTGCCAGCGGGCTACTTTTTTTAAAACTCATTCTTCTTGACTGGCTCAACTTTTCAGAAGTTGTAAATATTTCCCTGTTTACACCTTAATTAAGGTTAAACGTTTCGAATTTCACTATTAAAAAAAAATGTTGTCAATGGAGAAATTTCAATTTTAAAAAGTAGCCCGCTTTCAACGCTGTTTTCGTATTTGATTAATTGGCATAGTACGGATGATATATTCGCATATAAGTGTAAAAACTGAATTCAACGTTCTATTGCATATGATGGAATGCGTTCCACAAATTTCATAATCGAGAGAATCGGAATTCATGCCAGAAAATCTAAATAATTAAGTATTTTGTGATGCAATGTATGTTATTAAATAAAGCAAAAGTTCCTATTTGAAGTTTTTAAGTGATAATATGTAATATGTGAAAAAAATCCATCTAAATCGGGGACGCCCTTGGTAGCTTAAATGACATCATGGTCATTATAGGGTTAAACAGATGGTGATTTTTCTTAGGTAATATTCTCTTTTTAAAGATATTTTTTCTTCCTAATATTGTCATTAATTAGACATTATTTTTTGAATATACAACAACAAATCTTTACGTTTAGGAACTTCAAATAAAATTGAAAATGTTTCAATTAACATTTAAAAGACTTCTTGTAAAATATAAGGTTTTTCACAAAGCCGATTTTTGAACATAAGTAGTTTCAGAAAAGTAATTTTCATGGCAGATTTCATTAACATTTGCAATAGAAAAAACTTGAGAACAGGTTTTTACAAAGATAATATGCAAAGATACTTTGCAAAGATAATATGAAAAAATAAAATTTTATTAAAGAAAAATGAAAGGATCAGACGTCTGGGCATCCAAGAAGAATTAAATATAAATCTAAAATTGTAATAAAAAATAAACAAAATAAAAAAGTCTTTATTCAATATACATATAGACGTCTTCGAATAATAAACATCAGTAGCGAATATCGAAAGCTTGCAAAAATTCCAATCAATGTTGGTATGGAAATATTGTGTCTGCTGAATTCTACACATATTTAATGTCAAATAAACGTATTATAAAAAAAAATCTCTCATAATAATTGACAATATGTAATATAATACATAATATTGAGTATATTTGGCATACATATTATTAAAAATATTGCGGCTCCAAAAATGTATATATCATTTATAAAGGCGTAGACATTGCCCGCTCCAAAATATAAATAAGACTTTTAAATTATCTAGATAAGTTTGGTCCTTTAAAACATTTAAATTGTCATTTATTTTTATATTTTTATAAAACATTGTAATATAATGAGTACAAAAATGGGCATTATTCACCGTAAGGATTGTTAAGTACATTTCATCAAAATTTTTGTAAAGGCGCTCTTATGTTATTTAATGGGAAAATATCTTTTGTCGGATATAGCGACCGAATTTCTGTTACTACTCCTAAAACCCTTTGGTTGGCTTGATGCGTATGATCCCTGTTTTTCAGTTTGAAAGAAGTTTATATATTTTTTAGAAAAAAAAGTAATGTATATTATATTTACACCAAAGTTTCCTGCTATGAAAAAAATCTTGTGATAAGGCACAGAAGTGATAGACAGAAAAAGACGAGTATGAAAGAAATAGCAAATAATCTCTAGATCTCTGATAAGTATTGGCAGTGATTTCATTCTTCTAGCCTAGTAACCGGATAATGTATGCCCAATAACAGATAATAAATCAAGTGGAAAATTAATATCATTAATGTGATCATATTCTAGTTTAGAAATGCTATATTTAATATCTCACTTTCTTTCCAGGAGTGAAATACATGCTACGTAATCAATGGTATTCTTTCGGTGTAACTATTTTATTACAGAAAGTATAGTAACCTAGAAATATATTAGGAGATGAATAGCAATCATGATATTTTGTGCCATTATGTTTCCCATAGGCTATGTTGTTCGCCGAAATATTTGTTGTTAGTATCGTTGGATTCTTACTCCCGTTGAAGTTGCAAATTAGCTATTCATTATATAAAATATATTCTCGTATATAAAATAAATATGGGTTACAAAATGCGTGATAAATTCCCAGAATTACATTTAAATTAACACTAGAATCGTCGGAAATTTTACTTAAATTTTACAAAAAAATGTTTCAAACAAGAATTTGTATTTAAAAATATTTTACTTTTTCAATTAGCCTATTTTTGGGCAGAATGCATTTAACATATCTTATCAAACATTTTCTGGTTCGGAACGACTATTATCAATTTGACAGGAGTCGAAATGACTCCTAATGGCGTTTCTAGTGTTAACCCTTTGAAGTGAGGTGGGTGTCTATGCCACCATTTTCAATCCCTAAATTCCACAATTGCACTGTAATTTTGGAATAAACTTTTTTTTTTTAAACTTTTTTTTATTTAGTTAAGTTTGTTACGTCAACTACGTGTTTACATTTGACGATACTCGTCGTGCATTCGTCCACTGGCGTTTATTTTTTATATTTTATCCTAGCACTACTGAAAGAGAACGTTTTATGTGGTATATTTTTCTTGCGCATATTGTCAAAAAGTATACAATAGATTTTAGTTTTATGTTTTAAGAAAATGGTGCCAAATTAAGTTTAAATAAAAAAAATTCTCCAGTGACCGTCTGAAACAAATATGCATCCAAAGGGTTATACGAACGTCATACCTAATTATTTACAGAATGCTATGTATTTGCTTAGAGTTCACTTATTCTATACTTGTTATGCATTATGAATAATGGGCGCGCAATTGTACATACAGGAAAAAGTAGGAATATTCTAACAAGTTGTTAGTTTATATTTGTTACAACTCAAAAAACGCATGTTCGATTTGAACGAAGTTATTTCTTGTTTAAAGTACATATTTTTAGCATTATTTTGCAGCTTTTTCATTGAAGTAAGTATAATAATACTACTTTCATAATTTGATCTATTAAAAAATTTGCGCAAAAATCTAGAAATATTTCTGTTCCTTGACACACGAATTTCTATTTATATCAAACAGAGCCTGATTACTAACGGGGCACTCTCTCACCAGAAAAAATTTATAGAAATTTTCGTCTTCTTTAAACGCCCTTTTCATACAAGATTACTGTCATGAATAAGGAAAAATTCTTTATTTCTTTTTCCTGGTGGGAGAGTGCCCCGTTAGTAATCAGGCCCTGATATCAAATTGTTATTAATTAAAAGTTAAGATACCAAACTAAAATTGCTATAAATACTTTCCTTATGCAATTTATTTATTAAAAAACATTCTCCCTACTATGATAGATAAAACAATAAAAATACACTTTGGTTTGTCCAGAACTTGCCGTATATCGTCTATCTATTTTAATCCTTTTCTGCTTTCAAAACGGAAAAACGCATTTAAAAAATGCCATAAACGCTAAAATTTGATATATGAAAAAAGCGTGGGATTTTATTACTTAAAATGTTTTTCAAGGGCCAGCTGATTTTCTTTGCACGCATTTTAACTAGTTCATTATGAATAACACCCTGGGATTTCACAGAATGTTGCAATGAATTAAGTTGGCAAAAAATAGAAATAAAATAAAATAATATATATATATATATATATATATATATATATATATATATATATATATACCAACATTATCGAACAAGAGATTCCACTTGTAAATTTTGAATGTTTCTGGGATTTTTTTATGCTTATTTTAATAGTGTTTTCAGTTTTGCCAGATGGGCTACTTTATTAAAATTCAGATTCTTGATTGACACCAATTTTTTGAAACAGTAAAAATACTCCTTATTTAATGAAATGTTAATTGCGTTGAAAAGAAAGGGAATTTTATTGTTTGAAAAAAGTGACACCAATCAAGAAATGTGATTTTTAAAAAAGTAGACCACTGGCAACAGTGAGTGTTTTCCACGCATCCCTTATTTGTAATAAGTATACGTCATAATTATATCTCACTTTCTTCTAAAAAAATTAATTTATAGAAAATAAATATGGCTGTTTTTATTAATACATAAAACTCTTTTTAAGCTAATTGAGTAATATTTTTGATTTAGTTTTTGATTTAGTTATTTTTAATTTTATTTTTATTTATTTGTTTATTTATTTATTTATTTTTCCTGCATTTCAGTGTTTTGGAATTATAATTACAATGTGCTCTAAAAAAGATTTTCCACTCAAAAAAATAATTAAAACAAAATTGTGATGCACAATACAAAAATTATTTTAGCCATATTATACATTTGATTGCGGCCCTGTCGTTGCGACTATTTTTATGTTTAACAGTATCATAATTTATAAAATATTTTCTTTGTGTCACTATCTCTTGCAAATATCTTACAAGGGCACCACCAAACATGGTGCTCACAGATATTAATGATTTCTAAGTATGTTGTAGGGGTTATACCACTAATTATTCAGCTGAAAGGATTCTTTCAAATGGGCCTTGGTTTTTGAGAAATTGGGGGGTCAAAGTTTAGCGTTTATTTCAAATACCTGTTAGTATTACCTTTGATCACCAGCTCCGTGGCTCCGAGGTAAAGTGCTGGACTCCAGACTCGCAGGTGGCAGGTTCAACTCCAAGTTGGACCACCCTTTTTTTCTTTTTTTTTTTTTTAATCTTTACATACTTTTTACATGTTACATATTTTAAGCTGAATTTGGAATTCTACAGCTTTGAACTTATTAACATTTTCTTATGTAGATTGTTTATTTTTTTTACTTTTATTTTTCTTACTTAAAAAAATATGGTTCAAATGATAAACTAATTGCACTTCAAAATTTATAAAATAAATAAAAAATGCTTATATAATTAGAATTTTCAAAAAGCATAAAAAATTTTGAATATTTTACCCTTTTACTTTAAATATTAATAATTTTGCTCAATTACTTTTTTCAGATTTTCAAATGAATATTACACAATTACATATTATTTTTATCTTTACATACTTTTTACACGTTACATATTTTAAGCAGTATTGGAAATTCTACAGCTTTGAACTTTTTGATATTTTTTTAATAAAGTAAATTTATATTTCCGAATTTATTTCATGGAAATTTATTTTTATCAGCAATTTTTAAACTAATATTTTTATTGACAAAACGGCATAACTAATTTATGCCTTGAATCTTTTTTTTTTTTTTTTTTTTTTTTTTTGTTAATTATTATGTAATTTCTTTTTTTATTAAGCACAATTCTGAAATAATAATTTTTCTCTTTCCTATCGCCTTTTTTGTGGAATTTTTTAAACGAAAATTTATCCTTTTTTTGTATAAATTATACAAAATAATTTTCAGGTGCAATTTCTCAGACATTTATATGATTAGTTAATTCAAATAATGCATACCTTCGAAAGTCTAATAAAATATTATTGCAGTAGTGTTAAAATATTTTCCAAATTTTTACTGATCTTTAAATACATTTATTTCTAAAGTTCATCCTCAATATCATTTATCGTTTGCACAAATAAGAAATGAAGGATTATATTTAAAATAATACATATATTTTTTATTTTAACAAATTAAAGCACTATTCATAAAAAATCAACTAAATTGGGAAAATCGTTTGCTAATGAAATAATATTTACGATAGATAAAAAAATATATATGTATTTATTTTATTCGTCTGCTTTTATTTTCTCGGTAAAATCACGCAAAAATAGAAATTCTTTTTGCTGTTGTCATTTAGTTTCTTTTGCAGAACTAGTTAAGGAATATAGGTTATGTAAATTTATACGAGTTTTAAAAAGATGAGATTTCAGTCACGAATTAGTTCAAATTTGCGTTTAGATTAATAAGTTTTGAAAAAACTATTAATTAAAAAAAATCATAAACGTTAAGTTTTTAAGGAAAAGGTTTATATAAAAGTTGATCAAAAAATAAATATTTGCTCTTAAATATCAAGTAAGATTCTGTTAAATTGTGAATAATTTAATTACTTATTTTTATTCACACGACAAATATATCACGCGATACTGTAAATTTTGTTAATACATTCAGCGCAATTCCCTACGCAAATGATGATTCTAAACGGTTTTTTTCTGTGTGCATAATTTCTTCACTTTCATGTTTTAAAAGTGCTAAGGCCTTTTTTTGTATTTGATATGGTGATTTATTTTTTTTTATATTGGTTCTGTATTATACCGTAATTTCGGGTGTATAAGCCGCAGCTCAAACAATTCTTTTTCGACCCAGAATTTTTTAAAAAACAAATATAACTAGTCAGATCGCCGTAAATATTTGTCTTCAATCACTAAATAAGATTTCTGGGTCCAAAAAGAATTGTTTGATCTGCGGCTTATACACCCGAAATTACGGTACATGCGATAAATATACTCATGTAATCAGTTTTCAGGTTATAATTATAATTTTTTCCAAATAAAAGTGTGTATAAAGATGCGTCATGTGTTAAATTTAATCTTTTTACACTGCATATACCAGTAACATAAATATATATATATGTAAGTATATTAAATGTAATAATAGATTGTCTAAAAATCCATGCACAGTATTGTGTAATATTCATTTGAAAATCTGAAAAAAGTAATTGAGCAAAATTATTAATATTTAAAGTAAAAGGGATTTTAAAATATTCAAAATTTTTTATGCTTTTTGAAAATTCTAATTATATAAGCATTTTTTATTTATTTTATAAATTTTGAAGTGCAATTAGTTTATCATTTGAACCATATTTTTTTAAGTAAGAAAAATAAAAGTAAAAAAAATAAACAACCCACATAAGAAAATGTTAATAAGTTCAAAGCTGTAGAATTCCAAATTCAGCTTAAAATATGTAACATGTAAAAAGTATGTAAAGATTAAAAAAAAAAAAAAGGTGGTCCAGCTTGGAATTGAACCCGCCACCTCCGAGTCTGGAGTCCAGCACTTTACCTCGGAGCCACGGAGCTGCTGACCAAAGGCAATACTAACAGGTATTTGAAATAAACGCTAAACTTTGACCCCCCAATTTCTCAAAAACCAAGGCCCATTTGAAAGAATCCTTTCAGCTGAATAATTAGTGGTATAACCCCTACAACATATTTAAAAATCATTAAAATCTGTGAGCACCATGTTTGGTGGTGCCCTTGTTAGTATAACTGTATGGCTTGAAGTATTTTTAAAAGGTGGTCTTCGGGGATGTATATGTCATGACTCGCAGTAAAAGATTTAATACTTAAGTCTTTGATATATGATGAAATATTGCTCTTTTTACTATTTAAGGCATCTAGCGAAGGATAATTTGTAAGCACCATTCAAGATATATTACATTAATTTTTGAAACTAAACAAAAATAGTAATAATTATTGATAATATACTTATGTCTAAGCATTAGTTGTACAATTAGTTGTTCAGTAGGAAATTGCCAAGTAACTGAACGTTACTGAAAATTTCAAGATATTCTGAAACACATACTACACTATTCTATGTGAACAAAAATTCATAACTCTATTTAATATTTTATTCTTGTACAAAGTTCATGCATTTCAAGGACTTGCAAAAACTTTTCACCAGAATTTTCGTTAAGTAATATTTGTCTTATTTAATGGAAAATAAATACATCTTCAGCTATAGCCACAAGTACTTTACGAAATTTCAGGCAATGGCGCATGTGGACTATGTTTGAAATTTCAGATTAATTGATTGGCACTACTTTTTTGAAACAGCATAGTGCATCTTATTTAACTTTATTTAATTGCAAATTAATTAACCCTTTAGATCTGTTGGGGGAATTTTTAACCACTTAATTTAAATACCCAAATATCTCATTCACACCGGAATATACAGTTAGATTTGTCTGAAAATAGATTAACGTGTTTTCTCGTTTATACCATAAACCGAATCTTTTCCGAAAATACTGATGCCAATGTGACATTTAGGCATTTTGAAAAAAAAAATCACCACTATTTCTCAAAAGGTTAAGAAAAAAACAAGCAGAATTTTACCATTCAGAAAAATTATGCCTATCAAGAAATTTGAATTTAGAAAAAGTAATCACTGCACACTCTGATTTTTAGTACAAACTCTAGAACCTAAAATCAGTTGAATATCTCCCCCCCCCCCACACCAATCCGTAGAAATCCTATTATACTACGAAATAATCATAGAGATATTTGAATTAATTATTCCCCGTCTTTCAAATCTGTGTCATACAATTTGACATCTCGAATTTCCTTAGAATAACATTATTGCATTTCGTGCAGCATATAGTAACTTTTCATTGAAGAGCTGTCTTTAAACTTATCATATTACTACCAAACTAGTCATTACGTCAATCACAATAAATGTATAGATATACTTACGTCATATAATTACATTTGCATGTTTTGAATGTTTAAAGTTGGTGTTTAAATGTTAATCTAATTTTGAAAAATACTTATAGACCAGTCTTCGTTTCTTATTTCATAAATGAAAAATCTTTTGCATTATTCAAAAGAAAGATTCTGTGAAGCTTTAACTTTCTAATTTCCATGGTAGAATACGTTGTGGAAATTCCGTAATTCAGAGAATTTGAAATAACTCCAGAATAATTCAGTAATACTTTTTACATAATTTAATGACGGAATGTCAATTATTAATTAAAGAAAATATTATATTTAGAAATTCTGATATGACTTTGTAATATCTGAATTAATAAATCAACTAAATTGAAAACACTTGTGGCACTATGTAGGCTACCATGGGCATAAGACGGTTAAAGTCTCCGAAAGCCAGTTATCTGTAACAATGCGTGATTAATAGTTCATTTTCAAAGAAAAAAAATACGGTATGAAGATTTCGCATTTAAACTATCCTTTACTTTATAAATCATACGGTTTCCTTTTTACAATATCAAATTAAAATTAGATTTCAATAGTTAGTAAAAAAAATTATAATTACATTCCGGGCTGCTGTGTACTTCCTTTGAAAGCTTGATAATAAAAGAGTGTGATTATAAAATGCCTTTCCCGTTTGGAAACATCTGTATTTAAAACTAATCATCGCAAAACGAGTAAATTTTTATAATAAGACATTTAAAGACATGAGCAGATTGGTTTCGTGAAGAAAATATTTAGCACTAATTAGTCCAATAATTGCCAATATGCTAAAATTTGGCGTTGTTTCATGCAACAGTAGTCAGATAATTGTAGTAAAATATTCTAAAATAAATTCTTTTTTTTCTTTCAGCCCACGTGATACAACAAAAAACATTTCCTTTGAAACACACTGAAGACCGTCACCTCAATAAATGTCTTGAGCGCTGACACAAAATTGATGTCTGTCGTGGGTGAAATTTTTTTTTAAGCGTCTTTTAAGTTTTTCCTTGCGTTTTAACAATAGCAAAATCTTAAAGTTTTCCTCATTTTTTTCAAATAATAATTAATAGTAAAGAAATCTTTAAAAAAGTACAGGTTTCGATATTCTAGGGACCGTACAAAATATTAAAGAGAAAGAAAAACACCAGCCGCTGTCAGCGCGTAGGCCTCGTAACCAGAAGGTTGAGATATATTTTTCCATAGATAAGCGCTGTGACAGGTGACTATGTTTGGATTCTGTCCTTACCATTATTTTTAATAAGTACTTTTCGTAGTATATTTTTCTTGTAAATGTCGTCAAACTGAAGTAAAAGATTATTGTTTTGAAAAAGTGATGCAAAATGCAATATAAAAAAGTCACCTGTGGCAACGCTGTTAGATGAATCACTCGGGCATATGTAAAAACACAGCTGCCAACCTCCGTATTTTTCCCTCAGTTTTATTTTATTTCCATTTTTTAACATATTTTCTGCTTTAATTTAGCAAAATCTCTTGAATATTAGTAGGAAAACTCCTTGGCATGCCTAAATGATTCATTTTGCCTATCTACAGCACAGGACTGCCCCACACCACTATTTTTATATTATATTCGCCCCACTTTTTAAAATAGTAAATTTTCTTCGATATTTCTTTTGCAAAGTTTTTTTTTTTTTATTAACTTTATGTGTAAGATTCTTGTTTCGAGAAAGTGATTCGAACATATTTGAAAAATCCATAAAACATCAAGACGTCAAAATGTATCTAACTTTCATATTATGCATTCAGTTGTGAAATCATTAACCACTTAAGTGTTACATTTTTATACAACATAAATTAAAATTAAGGCTTAACACCACTTTTCCATACTAAAATATTTCCCTTACTTAATCCAAAAATCACTGACAATCAACAAACATAAATTTGCAGAGATAAATTAGTGGCATCAAAAAATCTTTTAGTAACGAAAGCAAGCAATGTTTTCTTTCCGGAATTCAATTCGGGCAGCAGAGTTAAACATTTGAGCTCTAATGATTGAATTTTCTAATTTTAATTTTAACTCCGAAATTTCACGATGTCACCTTAACATTCGACCATATTTATTTGAAAAAGATTTAATCTATCTTTCTTTTTTCCCTTCATGTATATTGTAAACCGATTTTTTACTTTGCAAAATACTGGTGTCAATGTGACATTTGGAACTCTGAAAAAATTTACCCACCAGATCTCCAAAGGGTTAACTCCTTCATGGGCGCCGTTTGCAGTATGCAAACGGTTAAATTTAATGCTCAAATTGTCACCTGGCACCAATAATTTTTTAGTACATTTCCGATCTCATAATATGCGCCAAGAAGCGGCTTTCATTATTTTCAAGTAATTTTTTTCTTAAAGTGCGGTGAGAATGAATTAGTTGAACATTTTTTTAGCACAAATGCCTTGTACCTGAAAGGTTTACGGGGTTAACCTTCCTATCCTGAATGGGTCTAATCGACCCAGTCCTATAATGCGTTTCATTCGATTCAAACCAGAAAATTTTTCATAAAGTAAGTTAAATAAATAACACAAAGGTTTACGTTAAATAGGCATGTTAAATGGATCTAAATAAACATTCTGGTGTGAAATATTTTAATCAAGTTTGAGTAAAATTTCAACAGGGTAGGAAGGTTAAAGTGAAGTTTTTTTGGATACCTAATTATTAGATACGTGTTTATTTAACACTAGAACGCCCGGAAGGAGTCGATTCGACTCCAACTATGCGATTAAATTTCAATTCGAACCAGAAATTTTTTTTTTGAAATAGTTTAAATTTGATCCATGTATATTTACGTTAAATAAATAAATTGAATAATTCTGAATAAAAATTCCGGTGAGAAATATTATTGTCAAACTGGAGTAAAATTTCCGGGCGTTCTAGTGTTAACCCTTTGCGGCGCAGGACAAATTCATCGCTTAAGTGTTGAAATTAATGACTGACACCGGAATTTGAAAACAACTTTATTTATAAATACGAAAACGCTATATTTCACCCATTCAATAAACCGTAATTTTCTTAAACAAAATTCCAGTGCGAATGTAGCGTTTGGGAATTAAAATTAAGTGGTTCCACTATGAAACCACCGCGCGGCAAGGGGTTAAGCGAGGATAGATGATTGATGATGAAAATGATTGAAAATTAAGATTGACATAATATGAAATTTGTCCCACTTTTTAAAAAGTTTCGTTAACAATTTCTTTTTCAGCAACAGTTCTGCTAAATACAGATTTAATACACTGATTTTTTTCAACCACTAAAACTTACTTTATAATCTATGTATGTGTATGTGTAAATTGGATTTTCTTTTATAACTCAGACTTTAGTTTTTATCTCTAAGAATGCTTCTTACATTTTATATTACGTAACAAACTAAGTAGTAAAAAGATACAAATGTAATAAAAATTATTTCAATATTTATTGTAAATATATATACTCAAAAGTATTAAAAATTCAAAAACTGGGATGAATTACCTAAAAAGGAATGAGAATATATTTTTTACTGCCTCTATATTCCCATTATCAAAACGTCTGTGCAAGTGTGATGGACTTTTTCTCGTTTCAGAAAGTAATTCAAGCTATACATTTCCGTTTGTGATTTATAAATATGCTAAGCTACTTTTGTATGAGTTATATTTCACTCTTATATTCGGTAAATTCCAGAGACAGAAAAATATATCAAAGAGATTTTAAAGGATATAGTAATTCACGCACATATTAGACTATTTTTATCTGATTTGTAGTTGTTTTCTGTAAGCGTAAAATCGATTCTCTTGCATAGAGTAATAATTTTGCACATATTTTGTAAGGACAGATCAAAAGTTTTAGTTTCAAAATTCAATATATATTATTTTCTGTTTTATTTCTGAGATAGTTAAATACTATGCTCTGCATAATTTTTAACCATTATCCCTCCAACAATAAAAATTTAAAATAAAAAGGATATTTCTACATTTATTTTCATTTAACCCATTTATGTCTAATGTTCCATTTTTGAGACGCTTCAAATTTCAATATTTTTTATAATTTTCTTCTTTGCAACATGAAAACTGTATGAAATAATAATCTATAAATATCCTTATGTATTACCGAGATATAACAGCGTAAATTGGATACTTATTTGAATAAATGATTTTTTTTCTTTTTGCGTTTAAAGACTTTTCACTTTTCAAGATGGCGAAATATAAATAATGAAGTTTATTTGTGTTTTTTCTATCAAGCATCGAATACATAAGTCATATTCTTAGGTTGTAGACTTCTTTAAATTACTTATTTTTTTAAGTGTGAAATTATGTGTTCAAACATACTTTTTATCTATTTTTGAAACGCACAATATATAAGGAATTAGAAACCAATGGGATTATATTTTTATTAGCCATTTGGGATACAGTTATTCGTTCACTTTATTTATTTATTTATTTACATTTTTTTTGAGTTAATAATGAAATAAATTGTTTATATGCTTCGAAATGGATTTTTCTTAAATAACAATTAATAATATTTTTATTGTTACTACTCTCTGTTAAAAAATAAATATATTTTTTTCACATTTCTTAAAAATAATTATTATACTGGGTTCGTACGGGTCCAAAAAATTCCATACCAGTAAAGTTTTCGGTACAAGACTTTTCTTACGAAAAAAAAAAAAATCAAACAATAAGGCGCGATTTCGCACGTTTGAACTAGTTTTATTTTTTTTATAAAAAAAATAAAAATATTGATATATCTGATGGAAAAAAACGAGTTCCGTACAAATCATGTTATAATACATAATCGACAATTGAAAATCTTATTTTATGTAAATAAAGACGAAACATATAATTATGCATACCATATCGTTATAAATATCAATCATATTTCCATATATAGGACGTTTACACTTTGTAAAAAAAATACAAAAATGTTTTAGCATAATATATTTAGCATTATATATCTTTTAAATATATAAATATTAGCATTTGATAATTTTAAAATTTTAATGATATCCCGCGGGTCACAGTTTGGTATCCATGTCCTAAAAAAACAGAAGCCAACTTTTTTTTTTTTTTCTATAATTCAATTTTGACTTAAATACATCCAAAGGCAAATTTCTTACTTTAATAAGAATAAATCAATATGCCCCATAAAAATTCATTTTTTTCTGATGATAAGTGAGTGCTGAAATTACGAATGCAGGTTTTTTTTTTCTGTTCATATTAGAAAATTTCGGGTTGTAATTACTTAAAACTATTACAAAGGACATATAAGCCGACATCTAATATTTGTCTTTAAGTAGTAATTTTGAACAACAATATACTATAACAGTTGTAAATTTTCCAAGTAGGTAAAAAAAAAGTCCGGCCCAGGATTCGAACCAGGGCTGTATTTGCTGAAGTCGCCAATGCTCTTCCAATTGAGCCATCCCATACGAATACTGGAGTAATAATTCTCCCAAATAACCCCAACGATCACAAAATTTGGTCTGATACTATGGATCAGCTCAACAGAATAAATCGAAGGTTAATGTATGGAACTGCAGAAAATGCTGCATACGAAATTATATAAGATTAATTTATAACACGATTATCCAATCGATAAGTGAATACAGAATCAGTTACCGATTGAATGATCGTGTTATAAATTAATCTAATACAGCGATGTACTATAAACTACTTTCACGATTACTTTTTTAACATTCTAACTTACTGACGACTCATCTAAATAAACAAAAATTTCTTTGGATGAAGCAAAAATTATGAAATTTTTTACAACAACAAAGCATATTAAATCGCTCCCCCTAGTTTTAAAAGACGATGCATAAACCATTCTTTAAATCAAAGTAATTTAATTCGGTAAAATAAAAGTTCATAAATGTAATATCGTCGTTAAACTCGAATATTGTTTGTTAAATTCATATCCAGTTCTGAACGCTGTACTCCATTATCGAAGAATTTGTAGTATCCTTTTCAAAAACGTATTCCATTGAAATCTTATTGAATGTGTTCAGAATCGGGGTCTGAGTGTAAGATTTTACTGGCGAATGAAACTCACTCTATAGCATTAACCCTTTCCGGCACACTGTGCCCGGTCTGGGATACCTAATTTTAATTCAAAACTTGCAAATGGCACCAGTAATATTTTGGTAAAATTTTGCTTTAACAATAAAAGCTTAATTTAAGGAATTCAAAATATTTAAAAAATTCGTTTGTGCATTCCAGTGTTAATCGATAATTTCTCATTTTAGTGCACATTTTGCCAGTGCCGGAAAGGGTTAATCTTCTTTTTTCAGATCAATGCTGAGTGACGTCAGTTTCAGATTAGACTGTGGCAATCACCGACAGCGCCATTTACTTTTTGAAATTAGTACTAAATTCAAGAATCATACTTAAAAAACTCCTAACATCTTACATAAACCTCCTGCAGGATTAAACAAAAAAAAAAAACAAAAACAAAAAAAAAAAAAAAGTGTTGCCGTTTGCAAATTGTTGAATCTTAAAGTCCATCAGTCATTTTTGGGACACAGACAAGTTACATTTCAGTTCTGTAATTTCCTCCGTATACATTGCAAATTAATTAACACTTTACGTTCTGGTGAATGAATTTCTTTAAAATACCCAACATTAGTACCAATTTTTTGCAGACAAAATAAAAGTTTATTATATACAAAAAAAGTGTATTAATTTATTTTAAATAAATTTGGCCGACTATTAAGATACTACTGTCACAGTTAGATTTAAAAATTAAGTAGGAAGAAATTAGCTCATCAAAACTATATAGTTTAACTTTTTTTTTTTTTTTTTTTTTTTTTTTTTTACGGGAATTTTTTTTTGAAAAATACAATAAATGCCCAACAGAAATAAGTCACATTTTATTTAAAATAAATTCTGCTTACGAAATCGAAATATATGAAGTTCAGCATACAAAATTACAGAAACTATTTTGGGACAAAGTATGTTTTTATTGATAAAACCCAAATATTGTCTTGTATTTTTTAATTTAAAGTTTGCTTTGAGTTTTTTAACATTCGCTAATATACTATATATACTATTAGCTAATATACTATTATCAATGAATAATAATTTAACAGCATTTGAAAGTAAAAACATTCTCTAACGTAATTTTTCGTTATCAGTCATCATTGTCAATTATTATTATTTTTAAATACATACCCGTGAGACATGGTGACGTCACTGCAACGTCGTTGTGAAGTCGCATTGTGACTTTGTGACCATCGATTGTCGATGTGACGTCACGTGACGTCGATGTGAAGTCACAGTGACTAAAATGTGAAGTCGTTATGGCGTTTTAGAGCTTTTTTGTGACGTCACATTGTGACCACTTTGCGAAGTCACAATGTGACCAATTAGTGAAAAGTGTGTCATTTGTGACTACTTGGATATTATCATTGTGACGAAACTGCGACAAAAGCGACGATATTTAAATTGCCAGAAACATGTTTTTTAAAGTAAATAACATGTTTTGAAGAATATTGGTAATTTTCTAAAAAATTTTAAGGAGGTCACATCTCAGGCGCAATGTGACGTCACTGAATGGTGGCATTTTGGTCACAGATGTAATGTGACCAAAGTGACTGACAATGACGTCACTGTGACCATGCATGTTATTAGGGTAAAGTAGCATTTATAATAGAAAATGCATCGTTTTTTATTACAACCACTATAACATATGACGAAAAACAACTTTAAGAATAACGCAGCTGATATCTTTAACAGAATAGACATTGAGTAAAAATGAATTAATTATTCGAAAATAAAATATGCATACTATGAATATTTATAGAATATAAAAATCTTCGTCGCTGAAATTTTCAAATATTAACTATATTGACATTAACTGAAATTTCAGGATATGATCTTTTCATAATTGAAAAAAATACTTTTATGAAAATTACTTTTCGGAAAAACGTTGTCTAAATTGTCTAGTAGTATATAATGATGACTTTGCGTTTTTAATTAATTATGGTTATAAATTTTAAATTTGAGTACTTTGAAGCTGTTTTATAAAATATTTCGAAAATAATTCTTTTTACAAAATAAAAAGTTCATGACTGCATATTTCTTGTTAAAATTTTAAAATTAATTAATTTCTAAGACTATATATTTTTTGTCGAAGTTTGAAAAATATATAATTTTAAACTCAAGAAAATTAAAATTCCAATGTGCTTGCAAGTATGTTTTTGCAAAAACTTACTTACACTGATTTGTAATACCTAATTGTGATAGTTTAGTTCAGAGAGTAACAGTTTACCATTGCTGTCAACTGTATCAGTTTTATAAAATGACTAAAATTTAATATATATTTTTTGACTTGTTATGTTGCAATTCTTTTCGATTCAATAAATCAAAATTTAATTATATTTTTAGTGGTAAAATAAAGGAGAGTAAAGAAGTTGGTAAATATGATTTACTCTCTGGATTAAATTACGTATTCTATGTATGTAACTAGCCTAAATTATTTGGTGAGTTAAATTCAAAAGATAAAGAAGCTGTTTTTAAAGATATTTATTTAATAAACAATATTTATAGCATTAGCTTAAGAAAATAAATTGAATTAATTACATCTTGTTAAAAATTAGAACATTTAAAATAGAACAATTTGTTGCCGTAACAATGCTTTACCTCTATAACTAACAAGGGAGATTTCAATACTGGGCATACTTAGAACATTTTCAAAAAATGCTAACTACTTATGTAATAAAAGATCAGTCAAATTTAGCGGCGGAATGACAGTAGAAACTTTGTAAAAAAACAAAATATTTTAGAATATTTGGCATAAAAAGACGAAAACGTCACGCGATTTGGCAAGCAGCATTTTTTCTTGCCAAAAGCAAACTTTTTTCATGAAACTGAAAATTGTTTGTTAATAGATTTTTATAATGCCTGTAAATGGTATTTAATGAATTTAAACTTAAACAATGAGAGAATTTAATACATATATATTATATTGCATTACATATATTCATATTGCTTGTCGCAGCAGTTATTTAATACTAATACGGTAAAAATTATTATTTATATAAAAAAAATCATATTGAAGAATATATTTTCATAATATTTAGGCGTATTCAAAAAAAAAAAAAAAAAAAAAAAAAAAAAAAATGACTAGATGTAGAATGCTGCAGTAATATATTTCAATTTTGGATGAGTTTTTGTTGACATAGCAATAAAGTTGATTAAACAGACTCAGTTGGATATAAATTTTGAGATTGAAACAAATTTAATTAATTTAATTTTCGTTTTAATGCATAAAATTTCATAGCTAATTTTCATTATAAATATGTATATGACAAAACTATAGCTATGACATACTAAAACTAAAAAAAAAAAAAATAAATAAATAAAGTTTCTTAAATAAATAATTTTAAAAATAGCTCAACATGAAACATTTTTACCTTAAAAAGTATTTGACAAAAAAAAAAAAAAAAAAAAAAAAAAAAAAAAAAAAAGCATTTTTTGAAATTTTATTTCGTTGCCAACCTTCGATAAATTGCCAAATAAACGAAATGTACATTATTTTTTTATGAATGTTCTATTGGGGTTCCGCCGAAATTTTTTTATAAACATATATATATATATATATATATCCACATGAGTAGAACATTTTGTAATTTTTTCAAATTTTTCTTAGTATGCCCGTATGGTGACCTCCCTTGTAAGCTCAACAATTTTACAGTTCTACCGGAAAGCCTCGAAAATTATAAGATGTAATTTATGTTTTCAACTAACTTTTTCGCTGTGTAATATTTTTTATCAAAATATGTTTAAAAAATACTTTTTTATTTTATTACGTTTTTCGAAATCTACGACTACATGTATTTTAAAATTAATCCTTTGAAAGGCAAAACACTGGTAGTCTTAAAAGGCTGAAATGATTGAAAGACACCAGAATTTAAAATAAAATTATTTCAAAATATAAAAAGGGGGGAGGGATTTTCTTTATTACTTGATATGATTATAATTTTCATTTCAAAATTCTGGTGTCAATGTGGAATTACGCAATTAAAATTAAGTGGGATATATTTTATCCCTCCGCCCTACAAGTGGTTAAAATATGTAAAAAAATATTTTTTAATGTGTGGTTTTTTAATGAAATTACAATAGCTACAATCTTTTGCTCTTTTTCATAACCACTATTTTTATTAATAAAGATATGCATTATTTTATTTTATATTTTTGAAGCTTAAATAAGACAAATGTCTGTGATAAAAAATAGTGATCGAAAAAAAGCGCAAAACTTGGCACCTATAATAATACATCATTAAAAAGGTTTGTCAGAAAACTGAATTCGCAGAATAGTTATATAAAAGCGAAATTCTGAAAATTAATCTTGATTAAATTATGATTTATATTATTAAATACAGGGTGGTTCAAGTTAAAGTGTCCCTGTTTGCGACGCCTTAGCGAGAGAAGTAGTGGATGAAATGTCTTCATATTTGGAAGATATGCATATTAAACCATGGGAAATTGAACGGTGCAAAAAAAAAAAAAATATTTCAAACAAAAGCCACCAAGGGATAATAAGGCACTGCGATCGGCGTAAGATAAGAAAAATGTAAGATGACCAAGGATATACACATATTGGTGTCCAAGGGTTGATTCCCACCAATAATTTTTAATAGTATTATTAGTTTAGATTTTATTAGAAAAATGCTGCGATTAATTTTATTAGTGTTCACATTTGGCGAAGAACTTAGCACTTTATAAAAACTCAGCAGTAGGAATTGGACTATTTTCGCCTCGATTTTACCACCGTTTGATATTATGCAACCAATAAAATCAAAGCCTTCAAATCAGACTGATTTCCTATGTTTTCTCGATAATCTTTATCTTTGAGGTTACACCAAAACCAAAAATTACACGTCGTCAAGTCAGGTGAACGTGGAAGTCCTCTTATAGGAAATGCAAGGCTAATAATGCGATCTTCCGTAAAATAGCATCGCAATAATTTTTGTACTTCACGTCCAATGTGAGGTGGCACACAATCTTGTTGGAATGCTGTTGTAGCGAAACACCCTGGAGTTCTGGAATGACCACACTTTACAACATGCCCGATGACGTGCTGCAGTTACGGAACAGGTTTTTGCTGCTTGAGGAATGTTTTCCTCAATGAAAAATAGCCCAGTCAAAGAGGTTGCAGTGATCCAGACTGTAACATGCGGAGAATGCAGGGACATTTGTTGGATATGGTTAGGATTCTCAGTAGACTAGATACGACAGTTTTGTTTATTCACTGTTCCACACACATTAACCCCTTGAGTTCTGATGGTAGAATTTTCTACCACATAATTTTAATTCCGAAATGTCATAATGACACCAGAAAATGCGACCAAATTTACTTGAAAAAGGTTTGATGTTTTTTTTATTTTTGTGTTTATCATTAACCAGTTTTTTTTCTTAGCAAATTACTGGTGCCAATGTGACATTTGGAATTTTCATGAAAATTACACCCCAGAGATTAAAGGGTTAAAGTGGACCTCATCGGTTGATAGGATGTCCATGGCCAATTTTTATCCATCTGCGTCCTTGCCAAGAACGTCAAAGCGATTGTTTCATAAAGATCATTATGCCAGGTTTTAATTCATGAAAGCGACGAATCATTTTGTGATAGGCCTTGAGTGCTACACGCACGCACCTCCAAACGGTTCATATCCATTTGCAACTCTCTTGCTGAATTTGAACTGCCTATTTTAATACTCAATGCTCCAGCTTTTTTTGTACTGTCTTGCTCAACAAAAGCGTCTGCGATGTCATTTATCACCTACGGTATCTTTTTTTCTTCCTCGACCCGCTTGAACTACTAGTTTCCTCAAAGCATTTGAGCATTCGTCGCAAAGCACTTGGTGTCACTGAACATGTTCGCAAATATTACTGCTGTTGGCACAAAAGAAATGCTTTGGCAGTATACTTGTCATTTTGGTAAAAAACTTCAGCAGTAAAGCAGGTTCATAAAAAGAGGGAACCATCGTGGCGGTCTCAGAATGTTTCACCCATAGTCACCTTCTTTTTTATCTGTTACAATAGTCCTTTATCCCGCGTCATATGCTTATATTATTCTCGGGTATTGCGCGCACAAATAAATAAGCACAGAATACAAAATGTAGATAAATAATATTTTTAAAAAATCTTTACATTCAAATTATTCTACTGATTAATGAATTGGAATATTCTTATTTTCTCCTATTTAGCATGATTCCAGTAAAGAAATTTAAAATAATGTCAATTAATGATGCCTTGAATTCTGTTGTTTATTTATAGTGTCATCTTCTGGGGTGTACGTATCCTGATGCCTATAAAACAATTCCCACCACTACATTTTTAATATTGATATAAAAATCCTAATAAAATTAATCGATCATTTAACAATAAAATTCATATGCATAATATTTCAAAAATATATAGGTGGAAATCGGCCTTTGCCACCAAGATGTTCACATATTTGGTCATGTTACATTATTCTTGTCTTAACCCTTTGCGGCGCAGGACAAATTCATCGCTTAAGTGTTGAAATTAATGAGTGACACCGGAATTTGAAAAAAACTTTATTTGTAAATACAGGGTTCGCACAACTCTACCACTAAATTTTTACAGTATTTTCACTGTATTTCACTGCAGAAAAATAGTGCGAAAATTGCGAATCAAGGTGGTGGTTGCGAATTCTGTTTCTTAAAAATTAAATATAAATCTTCTTATCATTAATAGTGGTACCAGAGTCCTTACAAAATATAAGGAGTGTGCGAACCCTGAAATAAGAAAACACTATATTTCACACATTCAATAAACCGTAATTTTCTTAAACAAAATTCCAGTGCGAATGTGGCGTTTGGGAATTAAAATTAAATGGTTCCACTATGAAACCACCGCGCTGCAAGGGGTTACGCCGATCGCAGCGTCTTTTTATCCCCTGATGGCCTTTGTTTGAATTAAAATTTTTTATTGCGCCGATCAATTTCCCATAGTCTGATATGTATTTGCTACAAATATAAAGTGTTTCATTCGCTGTTTCTTTTTCTAGGGCGTCTCAAACAGAGATACTTTAATTTGAATCACTCTGTATATAGGTACTAATGAAAACATGCAAACTATTTAGAAAATTTTGTGCTAGAATTGAAGATATATTTATGTGGCTTAGCAGCAAACTCTGATGCCATTTTCGTACCAGAAAAATGTAATAGTAATCATCATAACCCGTTACAATCCGTCAGTTAATTAGGATATTTTTCTATTACATTTTTGTGGTAGCTGAAAATAGTAAGATGTTGGCGGCGATGACGGAGGGATATGTGTATGAAAAATTTCGAAACATTGAGACGAAACACGAGGCGAAACATTGTTTCGCAACATCCTAACCCTTTGAGGAACAAAGCAATTCCCTTTTCAAAATGCTGAACTCATTGACCGATACCAGAATTTTGAAAAGAATTTATTTCAAATAGATTAAAGTCCTTTTTCACATACTTGACAAAATTAAATTTTCATGACAAAAATCTGGTGTAAATGCGGCATTTTGTAATTAAAATTAAGTGAGATATATTTTATCCCACCGTCTTTCAAGGGGTTATTCCAAATTCGCGTTTATTTTATTTTATTATTATTTTTTTTTATAACAAACAGAACCGTGTATACAAGGTTCTTTCTTGATGAGATAAGGTGTTACACGGCTGTATAACGAGTGAGATTTCAAAAGAACGCGCGGAATACTTGAAAGACAAGCTTGTGAACTTTACAGAATTAGCGATTACTGACACTATCTGTCAACCCAGAACATTATCAATGATTAAACATTGCATAAAAACTGAAATGAACCGTTAAACGGGAAAAGATCGGACTGCCCTTATAAATATAGGGGAATAAATGCATTCCCGTGGAAATCGCGGGTTGCACAAATTTTGATACTTATACGTTGCCCTTTGATATCGCAGGATGCACAGCGCGATGGAAAATTCATTAAAATCTAAAAATCGTCGCTAAAAATTAATAGCCTTAAGTTTTACTGCATGAGAAATAATAATGAAAAATAACATTGATGAATAATATTTTCTACTAAATAATTATAAATAATAATGTTCTTAATCTCTTTCAAATATCAAACATTCCCCGTGGCATAAGCAGGTAAATAAAAAATACCAAAATCAAACTTGAAACTTTATTTCTCTGTTAATGACGGTGTACTAAAGAACTAACCATGCGCTTTATGTTGATTCTAATTTCACATCAAATGCGCACATTTTGTTAGGTTCCCTTATTTATTTTAACTCTTTCTGGCACACTGTGCCCCGTCTGAGATACCTAATTCTAAACTTGCAAATGGCACCAATAATATTTTAGTAAAATTTTACTTTTACAATATAAGCTTAATTTAAGGATTTCAAAATATCTAAAAAATTCTTTTGTGAATTCCGGTGTCACTCGATAATTTCTCATTTTACTCATGGATTTTGCCCATGCCGGAATACGTTAACCGATTGAGCTCTGATAGCAGAATATTCTACCAATTAATTTAAATTCTGAAATGTCACAATGGCACCAGAAAATTAGACCAAATTTATTTGAAAATTGTATAATGCATTTTTTTTTCGTGTTTATCATTAACCTTTTTTTTTTTTTTTTTTTTTTTTTTTTTTGCAAAATACTGGTGCAAATGTGACATTTGGAATTTTGAAGAAATTTACACCCCAGAGCTCAAAGGGTTAAAGAAAAATTTCGTAAAATTTAAGTTTGATTTTAAAGAAATTATTACTACAGGAATTATTTAACTATCTCTTTAAGAAATACGAATTAAAGTTCGGAAAGTATATCTTCTTCAATTATTCACAAATACTTCAATGATTTTTAATTTCCCAGTGCACTGTATATAAATCACTCAGATTTTAAAATTAACACAAATGAACAACATATTACTTGCAATGATGACAAATAGAGATATAAAATATTTTATTATGGAAATCGGACTCATAATAGGCTAGTTCTGTGGGGGTTTAAAGTGTAAGTCATATAACTGCTATATTTGTTGACCCCCATTATTTCCGAAATGTTTATTTAGACCTAATCAATTAATTAGATACCTCCGATGAAATAATCACATTCTTCCGTTTTAACCCTTTCCGGCACAGACAAAATCTGTTGTAAAATGAGAAATTATCGACTGACACCGGAGTTCACGAACGAATTTTTTAAATATTTCCAATTCCTTAATTTAAGCTTTTATTGTAAATATAAAATTTTACTAGAATATTATTGGTGTCAATTGCAAGTTTGGAATTAAAATTAGGTATCCCAGACCGGGCACAGTGTGCCAGAAAGGGTTAACCCATTCGTGTCCAGCATCTTTTGCGTAAATTTTATTTGGTTGTCACCACTATTTTTAGAAGATTTAAGTTTAGTTCATTAATCACGAAAATGCATCATTTAAATAAAATAGGCATGAGATTTCCGCTTTTTTGTACACCAGTATAATCTTAGAGAAAATGTTGTTCTGTTAAATCACAAAAATGTTTCGATTAAAGAATATAGCATTTTCTCTAAGATTTTACTGGTGTGGAAAAAAGCGGAAATCTCATCCCTGATAAAATAATTATTGCTTTTCTTTTTTACCGGTGTCAAAAACAGTGGTGAATGCACCTTTTGAAGCGTCCCTAAAAAGGGACGCTAGGCACTAATGGGTTAAAGTACTTGTTACCGAAAATGGTAACATGTGACTTGTACAACAATTACTCGTGGTAACTGCCAATAAAAAAATAATAAAACATTAACCGCTTCTCTGATTTGTCCGCACGTCATACGGGCAATATGTTTTTGCCAATCATGATTTTCCTTTTCCCGTACCATGTACGGGCATCCATATTCCAATCACTATATATTATTCTCACCAGGAAATTTTAATTTTAAATTTTACATTATTTAGTCAAAACATTTTTATGATTCAAATAGGTAAAATCTTCTGTTTCTAAAAACATGTGATAAAAGATAAAAAATTCTATAAAACGCACTAAAAAATAGGCGTTATTTGAAGGTTTTTCTCAAAATATTGATCAGTTAATTGGTTAAATAATAAACTATTCTCATAGGTTTTTTTCACTAAACAGTGAACATACATATGAAGTGTATTTTGTTTTAAGCATTTCTACTCTTATCATAAACTATAAAATACAAATGTCACAGATTTCAAGGTGGGGAAAAATTCCATTTTAAACTAGTTTCTAATTCCGAACTTTGAAAAACATAACTCAAAATTTATTCCGACCATTGCATAAAGAGACTTTATCTCGCTTTTATGAGTATTTTAAACTATTAACCGCATCTGTGTTGTAACAGTTAAAGTAATTATCCTTATTCTAGTACACTTAAAAAGACAATGAATTTTACAAAATTACATTTTAGCTTTTAATGATTTAATTAAATGATTATTAACGTCATTAAAGTTTCTTAAAAATATTTATATTCATAGATAGATCGTTACAAAATATTTAAAAAATATGTATTGTTGATAATTAACGGTTAATATATTAATAAAATTGGCAATCACCATTGATAAATTTTTATGTAGCGTTAAGATATTTGTATCAAAGATACTTTAAATATATTACCAATGATGCCCTTTTCTTTTTCTACCATTATTTTTTAATAGAGAAATTTTTGTTATTTAGTCCTCGAAAATAAGATTTAATAATATAAATATTTCTTATCAAAAATGGTGGTTAAAAAATGCAAAAATGTTGGCAGATAATTAGCAATAATTAAAATGCTTTACAAGATAATTAAGTGTACAGTTACAATTTCTTACTTATGCAATTAAAAATTATCTAAAAATTTACTACGTTTCTACCATTTTTTAGCACAGAAATGGGTCTTATTTAACAGGGCTCCCAAATGGTCCGCGAACTGAACATCAGTATTTTTTAACAGAAAATTTCATAATACGTTTGAGCTAGAATCAACTTCCAAACGTGGGTTCTTGACAATTTGCAAGAAAAATCTAAAAAGAAAATTTCTCTAAAAAAATTCTGATGTTCAGTTCGCGGACCATTTGGGAGCTCTGTATTTAATCATCGAAAACTTGAGATTAAATAAAGTGTTTTCTTGTCAAAAATAGTGGTCGGCAAAAAGTGTAAATTTTGGCATATATGCATAATTAAAAATTAGCTTTAAATTAAAATTTCTTCTTTATGTAATAATTTTAAAAAATGATTTTTTTTACGTTTTATGTAAAATTAAGAAATTTTTTAAAATGCGCAATTATACTTTTAAAGTACTTTCGAGATGGATTCGTTAAAATATTATTTGAGAAACATGGTATAGGGTATGTAAAATTTTGAAACATTTTAAAAGTTTAGAATGGAACTGGAACATTTCCAAATAGAAATACATAGCGTATCCATTGTTGCGTATACAGTATTTAAAAAGCGTAAATGACATGCAATATGTTAAAAATATGTTTATGTCAGCACAAAAAATCACCAAAATTGAAAACCTATTTTCATGTTGTATAAATATGAGATATAGTTTTTATATTACATTTAAAGTTCTAAAATAAATATTTAATAAAACTTCGATATTTTCAAAGTTTGTTGTTGCCTTAAGAATGTATACAAACTCATCGATTTTGACATTTTGAAATGACGTTTTATTAGAATTTATATTTTATATTTTATTGATCTAACGCACTTTTGGCTATTTTCCGAATTTATTTGATATGGCTATGAAAGCGAATGTATTTTTTCATTCTAATATTGATTTTTATTTTCCAGGTCTTTAACCATGCTTTTCTTCCCAAAGTCTACCCTTGAAAGGTAAGCAAATAACATCACACAGAAAATTTCAACACACAGAAATTTTCAATTATTTTTACTTTTTAATTAAGATGTATAAAGAGCTATTTAACCCATTTCAGTGGCAAAGTACTTTCATTTGTAAAATGCTGAAATGGCAGAATGATACCAGAATTTACAAACAAACTTATTGACAAATTAGTAAAAGCTTTTCTTCTTGTATTTAATAAAAGACATTTTTCAATTATAATCTTCTGATAAAAATCTTGCATTTAGGGTTAAAAATTTATTGTCTAAAAGAACTACCACCCTTTAACCCTTTCCGGCACACTGTGCCTAGTCTGGGATATCTAATTTTTATTCCAAATTTGCAAACGGCACCAATTATATTTTAGTAAAATTTTGCTTTTACAATAAAAGCTTAAATTAGGAGTTTCAAAATGTCTAAAAAATTTTATTGCGAATTCCGGTTTCGTCGGTAATTTCTAATTTTAATAACAGATTTTGCCCGCGCCGGAAAGGGTTAAGGGACTAATACTTGCAGTAATTATTATACAGTGTCTCACATAAGTGATGGGACACTTGTGCTTTACAAAAGGAAACTAATCAAATAAATTAAAAAAAACATGTACACATTTTTTTGTGGGCGTGTTTCATACTTAAATTTAGTAAAGATTATTACATAACATACAATTTGTCAAAATATTAAAATATTAATTTAATAAAAATACAAATGTTTAGAACGGAGCAAAAAATAGCTCACATAAGTGATGGGACACCATTATATTATGCAACAAAAATGACTGAAATAAGCAATAAAAATATTTTTGGGGGTTTTATTTTTACTTAAAAGCAATTGGCAATAATTTATAAAATCGTCTGCAGTATTTCTCTCCAGTTTGTTTTGGAATTTTTGTGTTTTTTAGCTCTGTGTAGCCATGAATGTTAAACGAAAAGAAACTTCGCCTGAAATTCGAAAATTAGTTATTAATTTGCATATTGAACGTGGAAAATCTATTAGAAAAACTGCTGAAACAGTTAACTTGAGTCGTTCAACAGTTTTCAATATCATTAAACGATATAAAAAGAATCATATGATTCAGGATAAAAGAAGACCTGGCCGACCATCAAAGCTATCCAATGGAATAAAGCGAATTATCGTTCGAAATATTAAAAAAAATCCAAGAAATAGTGCTTCAAAAGATGCTGCTGATTTACAAGCATTATATGTAATAATTGTTAATCCTGAGACTATTAGAAGGGTAATTCGATCTGCTGGATATCACGGTAGAGTAGCCAGGAAAAAATTCTTCGTAAGTGAAAAGAATAGAAAACTCAGACCAGCTTTCGCAAAATCCAACATAAATAAGAATTCTGATTACTGGAATAAAGTTATATTTGCTGATGAGAGTAAATTTAATATATTTGGTTCTGACGGTAGAATCTTGGTGTGGAGAAAACCCAGGGAAGAATTTCGCAAACAGAACTTGGTACCAACAGTAAAACATAGTGGAGGAGGAGTTATGGTATGGGGGTGTATGTCGTCCGCTGGAGTTGGTAATCTTGTTTTTATTGGCAGTATAATGGATCAGTACAAGTATATTGATATTTTAAAGCAAAATTAGAAATCTTCAGCACGAAAATTGAATATTTCTATATCTGAAGATTTGTTTCCATCAGGTATTGAAAAGAGTACTTTACAGAAATTCTGATAAAAGGCGCTTGAAAGTCCTTGAAGCGTACGAACTCTGTTGCAAGTGATGTAATTGAGAATGTATTCATGGGATGTCGGCTATTATTTATTTACATTGGAATAAGAAGTCCTTATTTTTGCCTGAGTAAACTTCTACCTCTGAAATCGAACACTTAATTATGAGCATGACAAAATTCTTTTTGAATCTTCTTCATCTTTTAAATAAGGAGAGCATTTTTGGTAATCATACTGATGAGCTGGTTACAGTGTGTAACCAGGGTGGTTGTCCAAGTGCTCTAAATAACAACAATTTTGAAAGTTCTGTTCACCTTATCAAAAAAAGAAAATATTTTTGCTATGAATCAAAGAGAAGAAAACCTTACAATCTGATTTTGGGCACCCACCCTGGTTAAGCCATTAAATATGTTCATTAATCTTTATTCACCGTCACTGAACACTGGGTATGACATAACACCGACTTCATAACACCGAAGATTGCAGGCTTAAGTCTTTCGAATAATGTTCAAATTGACGAATAAAGTTTGTATTGAAATGTTAGTTCAAATATTAAATTCTAAAAACGCAGTAAATCATACTCAAAAGAATTAAATAAACTTCAGATTAAAAAAAGATATTTACATTTAATTACAAAAAGGAATATTAATTATTACTCTCATTAAGAGAACATAATTTATCGAACATTACATTTACCGAACTTAACTCGGTTCCAAACATTCTACAACAGAAGAATAAAAATCGTCTGTCAAATAAAAACAAAAAACTTTCGTTGCCAACAGCAACCAAGTGACCAAAATTGGTTCGCAAACCAAGGAGGCATTCATAACAGAGCCTACAAACTGAGACAAAAATGGTGGCTGTCGTAATGTATCTGTACTTTATACATAGTTACATTTTCCTTTCATTTCTCGCTAAATTATATATTTTTAAGATCCTTATTCACCTTTTTTAGTTTAAAAACTACCTTTTTTATCCCCATGTAGTTACTCATTAAAAACACAATTGTCAAGAGGTTTGAATTAAACTGCATTTAAAAAAGGGAAAAAAATATAATTTTTTATAAGTTGTGAATAAAGTTAAATGAAAATGTGTGTTTTCTTTTATGTCGTTTCTTGAATAAAATCATGCTTTGTATAATTAATTGAAATGCTAAAGTTTTACTAAATAAGTAGCTTCAGTAATTTGATATGTATATATATATATATATATATATATATATATATATATACATATATTTAGTTAGTTATGTATCTTATATCATTTATAACAAAGAATTTTGTAATGGAAATTAAACAATATTTAGTTTTAAAAATATTCTGTGATACATCTCATTTAATGGAAATAAAAATTAAAAGCATATGTTTATAATATAATATTTACAAGTCTTAAAAAATATAACTTTCAACCGCTTTCCCAATTTGCACGTACATCGATACGGAGAAGAAGAATTCGCTTGAACGCTCATTTAAACTTGTTTGATACCACTTTTTTTTTACTATTTTAAAGCAGAAATTTTTGGACTAAATATTACGAATATTTCAGCTTAAAATAAGTGGTGCTTATCCCATATTTTCAATTTATTTCATGCAAAAATAGGAAGCAGTTAAATGGTTAAAATACACATGTCTTACAATTAATGATATTTTAAATTTCGCTAGAAATTTATTTAATTTGGACATTTGCACAATTTATATTTTAAGCCGGGAGAACACTCGCTTATTCAGTGTATGAATAGATTTAACTTTGCCACCAATAAAATCAAATTAAAACAGTCGCTTTATTTAGACGGAAATAATTCTTACAAATCTTGCTATAAAATAAAATTAAGATTACTTTAAAAAAATTAGTGGTTGTAATTGTAAAAAAAACATATGCACTAAGGGTCTTTTAGGCCCTGCGCGCACCCTCCTGGGTTAAACATATCGATTTCAAATAACATTGCTAAATCTCAACATTTCTATGCAGAAATTTGCTGCAAACTCTAGAAAATTAGTTGTTAAAGCTTAGTAAATCAATTTTCCTCACTGGTGTTTCTGTTCTCTCTACTTTGACTTTAATGCCCTAACTGATAATCAATAATTTCCCCTATAAGTACCAGTAAGCGCATTGAAGTTAATTGAATGATTGTGATACAATAATACACATATCAGTAATTACAAGATTATGGTAAGTCTAAAAGTTTAACTTAGATTATTAGTACTCTTTTCTGGAAAAATACATAACTATAAAAAATGACAATAACTATTTTTAAGAGATAGAAACAAGTAGCAGAAAATTATTTTTAAACTATGAAAATATAAGAGAAAAAAGGGGGATCATGTGAATAAACGTTCTAGTAACTAACACTTGAGATTAATATTTTTAAACCATTTAACTAATTTGCCCTTTTATAGCACGGGCAAGAAGAATTTGCTTGATGCATCACTTAAAACCTTTTGAAACCACTAACTCCTTTAATTACAATTTCATACTATTTAACGACATAAAAGTTTAGACAAAATATTACGAATATTGGAACTTAAAAAAAAGTGGTGCTAATCATATATTTTTAATTTATTGTATGTAAAAACGGGAATCAGTTAAAAGGTTAACTATTGTTAATATTTTATATTAAATGAATCAGCTACACTCTAATTCTATTGAGAACATTAGGGATTACCTAAAATACAATATTCGTACTTCATTTATTACTTTATTTTATCATTTTAGAATTCGCCATTATATTTTTCACTTTATAAATATTTTTATAAAGTATTAAAAATGATTTGTTCTTCAAATTTTGGAAAAAAATTCAAAAGACAGTTTTAGAAACTGTTTTTTTTATAAACTGAGAGAGATTTATTTTCTTTTCTATTCAGCTTTCTTGTATTTATTTAAAGTCATTTCCTACAGCTGTGCTATCTTTCCAAATGTTAAGAAAGCTATTTAATATTACTTTGAAGAAAATGTATTGCATGCATTTATTTATGTTTCCTTTAGAATGTAGTTCTGCTTTATCTCTAAATTGCACTCAAAACATTTACAGTGAGATTCTGATTAAATAGTTATATACAAATAAAAGAAACATTTCAAAAATTTCAATCAACTGGAAGACGTAAAAAGAAAAAGGAAATTGCTTGAAATGCCAAATTGGAAAACAGTATGCCCTCTATTTTGGAATGTTGACAAATGCAAAAATTGGCTCTTGTACAAATAGAGGAGGTATATTTTTTTTGATCATATTTTGTTTAAAAATATAAAATTAGAAAAAAATGTTTGCTGAGTAAGATCTAAACATTGAAAGAGAATCAATATTTATGAAAGTTTTTTTTTTATATATAAAAGTCTTACGATTAAGCAATAATTGTATTTTAATATATGTAATTTCTTATTTTTTATCATTTTCATGCTAATTTTTTTAACCTGTTGAATTTAATATAATTTTTAAGCAGACAAATTGTTCGGTGTTTAAATGAACAACAAAACAAGCCTTTTTAACCCCTTCAAGAGCGGTGGTTTATTTTTGGGGCACCTAATTTTTATTCCTAAATGTCTCATTTGCACCAGAATGTTGAAATAAACAGTTCCCCTTTAAGTATGGTAACAAAAGTTTTTGCAAATTTAAAACTAAATCTCATTTTAAATTCTGGTATCATTAATTCATTTCTGCATTTTACGAATAGAAGTACCTTACCCCTGAAATGATTAACTTTAACCCATTAACGCCCAGCGTCCTCTTTTGAGGACGGTTACAAAAACAGCAAGAAAGCGGTTTTCCCACCAGTAAAAAGAAAGAAAAATATATATATTATTTCACGAGACAGAATCCTTGATAAATTTAGATAAAAGTTAATTTGCTTTCAAAAGTGGTGGGAAATACAAAATTTAAATTTTAGCGAAGAAAATAATTCGGGCGTTAATGGGTTAAATTACTCAACATATGTAAAGCTTAATTTCTACCATAATATGTCTTTTACATTAAAAATTATTGCCAAAGATATCTATTAATTTTATAATATAATTATATTGATATTTAAATAAAATATGGTAAATATAAAAACAATGAGCTATATTTTCAATTATTTGACTGAATTGTAGGTTTGGTCTCTACTTCATTTAATTTGCCATGAAATAAAGAAAACCTTACTATGCAGAATTTCTTGTTTGAATGTAAAATATCTGAATTAAAAAAGAAATCTAACCTGACAACTCTGTAATGTGAGATGTGCAATTACATTAATACCATTTTTCATGTATTGCAGCGTGTGTACTAAAAATACTTTGATTACCACCATTTACCCTTCTTCCACCTAATTTATTATAGTTGTGCTCTATTAATTAAGGTATATAACACCATTCAGAAATACTGGTAGTTGAATGTTAACCATTTTTTACACTGATTTATGCCTTTTATACAGGGCTCCCAAATGGTCCGCAAACTGACCATCAATATTTTTAGAAGAAAATTTCATGATAGGTTTCTACAGAATTTGCGCTAGAATTGGCTTCCAAAGGTAGTTTCTTGTCAATTTGCAAGAAAAATCAAAAAAGAAAATCTCTTTAAGAAAATTCTGATGCTCAGCTGGCGGACCATTTGGGACGCCCAGTCAATATTACTGAAATTAACATTAAATATTTAGGGGAAGACAAGACTGGGTATAATCCTATGGAAAATATGCCAGCTTTCAGACCCGTTTCCCATGAAACTATCTTACCGATTTTGGTGAAATTTTAGTTCCATTTTCACTGGAATATTATCAAGATTTATAACCGACATTTTTTTTAAATTAAATTTTTCCAATTTAGAGCGATGTCAATTTTTCACAAATTTTCATATTCTGTAGGTTTTGTCACTTTCCGCGTGACATGCGACAGCATTTCTTACACGAATTTTTATTTGCTTACCCACCCCCCCTTAACAAAAGACTTTTACTTGCACGTTTACAGCATGCGCATACTAGAAAAGTTATTTTAAAAATATAGTGATTCGTGTAGGATTTTAAAAAGGAATATTTATATAATTTTAGCGTAAAATTAATGTGAATGGGCTTGGAGTCCATTCAGTGTATTTCCTTGAATTTTTACAATATTTTCAAATACGCAGTAAAAAATAAAGGGCATACCAATGGATTCAGGGAGGTTCTAAGAACGTTTAAACCAATAAAACAAAAATCTATTTAAAAAAAAATAGCTCATGTCTCCCTTTAATGCTCCTACTGCTACAAGCGAATACACTCGCGAGGACGTTATTTTCTAACATTTCGTTTGCATTATGAGAAATGTAAATATTTTTTTTTTGCATTGGATAGCAAAGCTTCTTCTCTATATCGTTTCTTATTCATTTTTACGATTTCGGTTGCAGATATCTTTTATAATGTTAATTTCACATTCAAAACCGGTTTGGAAAATGAAAGTGCCATTCTAAAAAATATTTGCAACTGAAAGTAAAAAAGAAGCAATGCAGAAAGGGACCTCAGCTATCCGATACAAAAATAATTATTTAAAAATGTAGAAATGGAAACGGTTGTTAGAAAATGACCGCCTCGTATGAATAGCATTTGCTCGCGAGGGTCTTTGCTCGCAGAGACGGACCTTAACCTTTTCTGTCTCAGCGTTCCATTTCTTGGAACACCCAACTAGATTCCGAAACGCAGCAGTTGCACCAGTATTTTCGTATAAATATTTTCCGTTTATTATGTATGGGGGAAAGTAATTTTTTTCATATTTTCAAATAAAGATACAAGTGAATTCAATGTGCAAGTGTCACTCATTCATTTCATCATTTCCACAATGGAAGTGCTCTGCGCCACAAAGGGTTAAACAACCGTGATTTCTTCCGCATCTGCCGCACCTCAAATAAATCAATTTCTCACCAGAATTTACTTTAAATATATGTCACCTAAAGCTGCTTAGTACTTATTTGACTTCCTTTCTCCAATAAAATTGTCGGTTAGAAAAAGACTAGACTATGCCGAAGCGTATACGCGAGAAATTACGATATTAAGGTTTTATTTATGAAATAATTGATCGTTTCAGCGATAGTACTTGAAACGGCTTATTATTGAATGTAACTACACTTATACAGTTATAGCGGTAACATAAAAAATCATAAAATGTGTTAAAAATGAAATATCCACAGACATACCTTTGTAAAATTTATTAACCCTTTGAAGGGCACCGGTATATGTTATATACCACTTAATTTTAATTCCCAAATGCCAAATTGACACCAAATTTTAAGAATCAACTTTTGTTTCATATGATATACTCGAAGAAAAGCTTTTACTTTGTTTCATATAAAATTGTTTATAAATACCGGTGTCAATCAATCATTTTAACATTTTAGTAGCAGAAGTGCTTTTTCCCCTCAAGGGGTTAACCACTTATCAGTTTTGCTCGCACGATGTACTGTTAAGAACAGTTTTTTTGCTCCTTTATTCAAATATTTTGATTACTATGAAATGTTAATTGTATTCTTCGCTTTATTAAAACCATAAAATTTTCCATTCAAAACTGTGATAATGTTTATTTCAGAAAAAAGTTTTAACCCAAATTAATAGTTATTATGCCAGGAAAAAGCTGTTAAGCAGAGTCCGTAAACTTCAAGGGGTTCTTACACAAAATTATGCAAAGTAACATGCGCGTTACTAAAGGCGAAATAAAATCTTTTTTCAGATATAGATTACTTTACGAAATTTCTTGTACTTAAACTCTTAAAATCCTCTGAATCCCTTGATGCGTACGAACCCTGCTTAAGGGTTAATAATTATATTCTTGTTTCAGATAACTTTATAAAAATCTGATAAATATTGTGACAGTTACGGAGATACACACACGAAAATTCTTTCATAAGTCTTTTTTTATTATACTTTTGTGAATAAGATGCTCTCACGCAAGCAGTGACATATGTATTTTTATGTTATACGCTTTGTTTGTTTCTTTCAGGATGAGATCTCAGACTTTCTGGAGCATGTTTTTGTTCTTTAGAAATAAAAAATTTCGTTAATACTGATATTCAGAACGGTTCCAGTTCTAGTTTCCGGCGAAAAAAAAACTTCCCGCAATTTTTATCTATGTTGTTGAGATGCCAGGAGTGAGTAATGACCTCAAGGCATCTCTCGTGTTTCTTAGAACGGTGTCGTGCTCGATTATCATTAAAATCATTCAAACGTATATTAAACAATTTAAGCAATCACTATCGGAATAATTATCAAAGGAATGATATTTGTGATAAAGCGGGTGATTATAGAATATGTATCTCTATTTGCAGCTCTCTGTAGCTCGAAAGGAATTATCGAAATAAAACCAAATCGTTACACTTGCTATTTGAGAAGAGGCATGAACAATGGAACATGAAACATCTAACAAGATTTTAGGAATAAGAGCCAGCAGACTCTGCTAAATATTCTGTCGGTGCAAAGGTTGTAATAATAATCAGCCAAATGAAGATGTGGTCATTTCTGACAATAATTTTGTACAACAAGCATCTCAGAATGCCAGATTCAGAGCTAATTAAAAAAAAAAAAGAATATTTCGTTTAATGAGAAAAATGACAGGCAGAAACAACTAGTTCTTCATTTTTTCTGATGATTACCAAGCCTTTTGCGCCAACAGACCTCCTAGCAACATCTGTTGACGGTTTTTGTTAGTATTTTTAGTGTTCCATTCAGGCGTGTAAAAATGTAGGTGCCAGCAGGCAGCTGTTGCCGTTATATTTATTTCAATTTATCTCATTTAATATTTTGTGCAATGCTTTTGTTAGAATGGTTTAATTTTTTAGAGAAGAATTTTTTTAAATTTCAGTGGGTAGAGATTACCCACTAGTGCCTAAATTTTTGCACCACTTGTTGCATTGTTCATCCCTCTTCTCGAACAGTAAGAACACCGATATTGTTTTTTTTTTTTCGGATTATTTCGTGAAGTTCATCAAATAGTGTGCTTTAACCCATTAGTGCCTGAATTATTTTCTTCGTTAAAATTCAAATTTTGCATTTACCCACCACTTTTAAAGGAAGAAAATTTTTTATTTTAATTTATCGAGGACTTTGTCTGGAGAAAGAAATTATTTATTTACACTCCTTTTTATTGGTGTGAAATGCGCTTACTTGAATTTTTTTTAAACTGTCCCAAAAATGGGACGCTAGGCACTAATGGGTTAAGTTAGTAAATTTTTATTCTGATAGAAGTAAATTCTTTATAATATTAGTAATTTATCATCAGAAGTTGATAATAGTTCTGTGCAAATTCTTTATAGAATTTCAATACAGTAAAAGAAAAAAAATGTCTTAAATTGTGTCAAAAATGTAATATGATGAAAAATATTTCGAAAAAATAACAGTTATTAACCGTTTTTTTATCACTATTAAATTTAGAAGAAATGATAAATATCGGGGACAGTGATAGAAAAAATACATGAAGATACATGCCTCTTACGATGATAGATTTTAATAATTATTATTTTTTTTATTTTATGTCCGCATTACAGGGCACCCAAATGGTCCGCGAACTGAACACCAATAATTTTTACGGAAAATTTCATAGTAGTTTACTACAGTATTTGCGCTATAACTAACCTCCGAAGGTGATATCTGCGCAATTTGCAAGAAAAAATATAAAAAGAAATATTTCTAAGAAAATATTGATGTTTAGTTGGCGGACCATTTAGGAGAACTGCCTCAGTACCAAGTCAAACTGTCCAATATTATAACAGGAAATTTTTTTGCAAATGCAAATTCCTCGATTGGCACCAGTTTTTTGAAATTTTAAAATTTGCCTAATCAACCGTATTTAATATTATATTAATTAAGGTTAAAACAAGGGGAATTTTATAACTCCTGAAAAGTGGTTCTAATCAAGAACTCTGAAGTTCAAAAAAGTAGCGCATTGACAACACTGTTTTCATATTGAATAATCTGACATTGTACCGACAATATTTCGATACTCTTCACGCATGAAAATACGAAAATATGTATATCTTATACATACATTTTCGCTTGATTTTTTTATTTATTTTTTATGCAGAATAAAATCTGATTCTATATTGAGATGTTATCGAATACTGATTGCATGAAAATATTTCTTAGCATATCGCTTACTGCTTCTTATCATCTCTTAAACCTTTGAGGGGTATGCAATTATGCATCTGTAATATTGAATACTCACCTGAAAAATCGAAAAGTTTTATTTTAAAATAACGGAACGGGTTTATTTCGCAATTTTTCCAATCAATGTTAAAAATGTAAAATTTAATTAAAAATTTCTGGTGCAAATCTTTTTTAAATTAGGTGGGATATAATATCCCACCGCCTTCAAAGCGTTAACCCTTTCCGGCACGGACAGATTCTGTTCGTAAAATGAAAAAATATTGACAGATACTGTAATTTAAAAACAGCTTTTTAGAAATTAGAAATGCCTTAATTTAAGCTTTCATAATAAAACCCAAATTTTACTAAAATATTCTTGGTGCCGTTTGCAAATTTGGAATAGAAGTTTTGTGTGTCCGGAGCAGGAAAATTGTGCCACAAAGAGTTAAACAGGAAACTCCTTCCACATGTACAGCTCATATTCAAAATATTAGAATAATTGAGAAAAAGTAATAAGAAAAAAATATTTGTCATTTATTTATTTTTTATACTAAGTAAATGCAATTAAATTTCTTATAAATTAAATCTGGAATGTTTAGATAACATTTATAAAATATAAAATACAGCACAATAAATTAGATATACAGCTTCCTTAAACACACCAGAATATTAGAATAAAATTTAGATTGGTTCAAAACATTAGAATATTTTATTTTACGCAACAATATTACCTTAAGAATATGAAGTAAATGGTAGTTAATATTTTGTAGCATCCCCTTTAGCTTTCATAACAGCGTACAATCGATCTTGCATTCTATATACAAGGTGTTTACAAACATTTCTATCAATATTAGCCCAAATAGACTTTATACGTGCCACTAACTCAGTTTTACTTGAAGGAGGATTTTCTTGAAGTTTTTTCTTAATTATACACCATAAGTTTTCGATGGGATTAAGATCTGGTGAATTTGGTGGCCAAGGAAGTACCATAATGTTGCGTTGGCGGAACCAATTCTTAGTTGACACCGAGGTATGCGGGGACGCTAAATTTTGTTGAAAGATGAAATCATCTTCAAATAAATCTTCTGATGATGGAATCATGTAATATTCTAAAATTTCTCGATATATCAGACAGTTAACCTCTTCGTAGACGATGCATAACTTTCCAGGTCCTTCTGCACTCATACAACCCCAAACCATGACACTAGCAGCAAATTTTACGGAACGTTTAAGGCATTCTTTATCAAATGCTTCTTGCTTCATTCTCCAAACTCGAATACCTTGATTACCATATGAAACACAAAAACATACTTTCATCACTAAATAATATATTTTTCCAATCTTCATTGCTCCATAAACGTCTTGATTTACACCAATTCAATCTTATACGCTTTTGTCTTGCAATCATGAGAGGTTTTGTTTTCGGTACACGAGATTCAAATTTAAATTTATGGAGACGTCTTAATGTTGTCGATGTAGAAACTTCAACTCCTTCTTCTTTCCATTTTCGGTGCAAGAATCGCACATTTTTAAAACGGTTTTTCTTAACTATACGCTTCAGTTTCCTGTCATGTATAGCAGATGTTTTTGGTTTTCGGCCACCATTTCGGCGATTATTTTGAAATTTTCCAATTTTTGAATATTGTGTTAGTATTTTACTAACGCTCGATTGCGAACAATGTAAATAATTCGCTATAAAACATTGATTTTTACCGTGCCGATACAAATCAACCATACGAAGTTTAGTAGATTCAGGAACATCACTCACACGGCCCATTTTAAGACGAAAAAGAAACAAACTGCAAAGAAGAATACTGATTTTAAATAAAATAGTCTGAATTTAATCAATGATGCCACCAGTTAAGAATTGGTAATAATTAAAGGAGAATTAATGTGAAATATTCTAATATTTTGAAACACTTGAATAAATATTCTAATATTTTGACTTTTCAAAATAATTTTTTTTGCAATTAATCTTTTCAAAAATTATATTAAATTTAAGATAACAAGTAAGTTTAATCAACAATAAGTTCTTAATAAAAATATCGTTTGCATATTTTCATTAAAAGACATTAAATTACCAAACGATATTTTCAATTTCTAAAAAAAAGGTAATTATTCTAATATTTTGAATATGAGCTGTATTACTTTTGCAATTTGAAATTTTAGCAAAAAGTTTTTCTGTTTTCGTCTTTATATTCAAATTAATGTATTAAATAATACATAGCGAGTAAAAGCTTCAATGCATATCCTGGATAGGCTTTGGTCAAGAGCGTGTTCTTTCATTCATTTCGTAATACAGTGCATATCAAAAGTTTAAGCACAATAGCAATTTTCAAAGAAAACTTTAAATACTCACTTTATTTCAATATCTGTCTTGTATATGTTAAGTCTTGTATATGTTTATCACGGACAGATTCTGTTCGTAAAATGAAAAAATATTGACAGATACTGTAATTTAAAAACAGCTTTTTAGAAATTAGAAATGCCTTAATTTAAGCTTTCATAATAAAACGCAAATTTTACTAAAATATTCTTGGTGCCGTTTGCAAATTTGGAATAGAAGTTTTGTTTGTCCGTAGCAGGAAAATTGTGCCACAAAGAGTTAAACAGGAAACTCCTTCCACATGTATTACTTTTGCAATTTGAAATTATAGCAAAATGTTTTTCTGTTTTCGTCTTTATATTCAAATTAATGTATTAAATAATACATAGCGAGTAAAAGCTTCAATGCATATCCTGGATAGGCTTTGGTCAAGAGCGTGTTCTATCATTCATTTCGTAATACAGTGCGTATCAAAAGTTTAAGCACAATAGCAATTTTCAAATAAAACTTTAAATACTCACTTTATTTCAATATCTGTCTTGTATATGTTAATAATATCTATTTCAACACCATATTCATTGAAATTAACTTTTAAATTTTATTTCAAACCATGGGGTTTAAGAATTGAACAAAAAAAAAAAAAACGTGTCAAAAGTTTAAGCACAAAATCGTTTTTATGCAAATTTTATAATCTGACGTAACCGGTTGCGCACGCAAACAATTTCTGGATGTATAAGAAGCAGTTAATTATTGTTTATGAGTTAGTACGAAATGCCTCAGTCGAAAGATTTTTCAGAGGAGGAGGTGATTAAAATATGGAGTATGAGAGCAAAATCTAAGTCTGTTTCTGAAATTGCAAGTACATTAAAAAGATCAAAACGAGGTATTTATCAAATTTTGGCTCGTGGTAATAATTTCAAACGAAAATTTCGTTCAGGAAAGTCGCGAGTGACTAATTTGCGCGAGGATAGCCGAATCAGAAATTTGCCTTCAACGGATAATTACTCTCTTTCGCAAATAAAACATACAGTTGGAGGACAAATATCGAAAAAAACTATTCATAGAAGAATTTTGGAATTTAAATACAAAAAATACCGGAAAATGGCTCGATTACCGTGTCTCAAACGACACCATAAAGAAGCTAGATTACAATGGGCCAAAGAGCATATGTCATCTGGTGAAAAGTGGCTGAATTTCATAATCAGTAAGGAAAAAAAGTGGAACCTCGATGGCCCTGATGGGTTTATGTACTAATGGCATGATCTCCGCAAAGAACCTAGGAGTATATTTAGCCGACAACATAATGGTGGTTTTGTAATGGTATGGGTGGCTATTTCTTTCAATGGTCAGACATCTCCAGCATTCATCACTGGTCATGAAAACTCTGAAAACTATCAAGAGACACTTGCCAATCATTTGCTTCCTGTTGCCAAGGTTTTGGGAGGAGAAAAATGGTTATTTCAACATGACAATGCTATCCATACCTCAAACTCAACTTCATCGTGGCTTAAATCGAAAAAAGTGTCTGTTTTGTAATGGCCGGCAATTAGCCCTGATTTCAACCCTAATAGAAAATATGTGGGGTATTCTCACTCATGCAGTTTATCCAAATGGAAAGCAGTATTCTTCAGTTAAAGATTTGAAAGATGCCATTGAGAACGCTTGGTTTAAAATTGAACCAGAAACAATACAGAATATCATTTTATCGATGGAATACCGTATATTTAAAGAAATTCAGCAGAAAGGAGCAATAATCAAATATTAGTTTTTTTAAATTCTTGTTCTGCTAAAGACTAAAAACTACTGTGCTTAAACTTTTGACACACTCATTTTTCTTGTTTTGATAAATTTTATTATTTAAGATAAATTTTATAACATAAATCTGTTAACTACCTTTTTAAAACTACAATTTGTAGATTATATCAAAAGGAAATTAACTTTCGCTCATTAATAAAATAATATTTTGAAATTTTCTGTTGTGCTTAAAGGTTTGACACGCACTGTATTGAAGCAGATAAAAGTTAAATATTATTATTTCAGGCTTTTATAAGTACATTGCATTTAAATGTTTGCAGAGCACACAGGATCTCATTCGAAATAGGCTGAAATTTAACAAAAGAACCGCTCAGTCATAATAAGTGGGAAAATAGTTTATTCTGATGATGTGTCCAGAGATGATGTGTAAAGTGGTCTCTATAGCGGACATTATACACGTTTTTCTGGAATATTATTGCAGAAAAGTCAAAGATGAACTGCCTAGATTTTCATATCAAAATTCTGACAAACGCCAAAGTATACCATAATTGGCAAGTAAAGAAAACAGATGAAATGAAAAAGCAAACCAAAAGATTTATGTAATTGCTGCTTGGAAAGAGTAAAATTCCCGCTCTATATCCTGTCATTGTATCCGTTTTTGTTATTGGGTCATTTAGAATGTCGTGTCCGTTTGGGTGAATGAGTTCGCATCGGATAATTCTGCCCATTATTTGCTACATATTGAGATATTGTAAACAATATCTAACAATTGAATGATAGAATTTTTTGGTGTGAATTAATTTTACCGAACGACCCAATAAATTAACCCTTAAATGCATATTGTATCATTTTCGATACCATAAGTGTTTCCGATTTATTGGGGGTTTTATTCACATATTCCGTATTCTCACCAGAAATTTAAAAGAGCACTTTTTACTTTACTTAATGACAGACCTTCGTAATTAAATAAAGAAAAATTTACTATTTAGATTTTTCTGGTATGAATTCTGATTCTTTAAATCGCGCATTTTTTGGAACGCGTTCTATCCTATGCATTTAAGGGTTAAAACTGAGCATATGCTTCTTGGAGAGCAGATCGTACATTTCTTCTTAGGATATATCATTCTGTGATTCGTTCAAAAATTGACTACCGTAATTTCCTGCGTATAATCAGCGGATCAAACAATTATTTTTCGACCCAGAAATTTATTTAAATAAAATGTAACTTGGTAGATCGCAGTAAATATTTGGCTTCAATTACTAAATAAAATTTCTGGGTCGATAAAGAATTGTTTGATCCGCGGATTATATGCAGGAAATTACGGTATGCCTGCCAGGTGTACGGTTCTGCTTGTAAGTCTGTTCTTATGGAACGTGACGCCGTGCACCACAGCGCACTTCGTATTTGCTCTGGTGCATTTCGTACATCACCAGTTTTAAGCTTGTATGGTGACTGTAATGAAACTTCATTGCACTATATTCGTGAACAACGTTGATTGGAATTGTTTTATCGTGCCCTTTCACATCCTGGCCATCCACTTCATACGTTTATTTTAAACACTGACAATGATATTCTCCTCTGAGTAACATTGAGGTGAGCAAATGTCAACTGCATATTTATTCTCCTTGGTACCCACCTGATATTAAAACTTTCCATCCTTTTAAAGTGTATGATAAAAAGATCCTAACTTAGGGATGAGATTTCCGCGTTTTTTCACACCAGTATTTTGTTAGGAAAAATATTATTTCATTTAATCGGAACATTTTTGCGATTTAAGAGAACATCATTTTCTCTAAAATATTACTGGTGTTAGAGACGCGGAAATCTCATCCGTATTAACTCTTGCTGCAGTTCAACAGTTATTTGCCGCACATTGTGCAGATTTTAATAATCATGCAGACATTTATACTGATTGTTCAAAGAGTGGGAATTTTGTTGGATGTATTGTTTTTTGTGAGGGTATTTCTCTACGTTATCTGCTGCATCCTTCTACATCTGTGTTTACAGCCGAATTAATTACAATAGAGAGAGTCATGGTATACATATCTCATCATCATAACGCATCCTTCATCCTCTATATTGACTTAAATAGTTCTATTGACGCATTAAAATCTTTAGAAAAGCATTCTTATGTCTCAGACATCCTGAATTTTTATACTAAATTGACAAGACGTGGTTATAAATTTTTACTTTGCTAGGTTACTGAACACATGGGCATTCCTGGTACTGAAAAAGCAGATAGAGCGGCAAATCTTGCTGAGAATCCCTTACGCCTCAATATTCCATTCTCAGATGTTAAACTAGCTATAAATGATTTTATTCAGAACAAATGGCCAGAAAGCTGGAATTAAGAATACAATAATAAGGTGCAATTTATTAAACGTAGTATTGCAACCTGGCCTCCGATTTATCGAAGGAAAACAGATGTTCTGCTGATTCGTCTGAGTATTGGACACCCTAGGATCACACATAAAAGTATCTTATTTCGGGAGGATGTCCCATATGTCCGCACTGTCACTTTGATACTCTGACCTTCCATCATATTTTAATGGACTACCCGGGATTCCAGCACTTGTATAGAATATTTTTTAATACCTCATCACCCACTTTGACAAACCTCATAGAGGAAACACCACATGGGTACCCATCCAGAGAATTTTTCTATTTCAATAACAATCTTTGTTCCAATTTTTTATCTTTTCACCTTAGTTTGGCGCAGTATGTCCCTAAAGGGACTTTGCGCCATAAGAATCCATACAAACAACCAACTTATATTTCAAAATTGTTTTTCGAAGGATGAAATCTGAGTCCCAATTGAGGGAGTTGTTCACGGCTTGTAAAATATTTCTTCATATTGATCGTCAGAACAGTTTTAGTTGTAGCTTCTGGTCAATAAAATGTTGAAAATGCTTTTCCCATCATTTTTTATCTGTGTTGTTTCTTTTGTTGATATGCTAGATATTGAGTAGGTACGGATACCTCGAGGCTTCTCTGCTATGCATGTACTCCGATGTATTTCGTGGAATTATTCATCGGTAGAAATAATCGGCAATTTAAAAAATTCACGATTTGAATAAATATCGAAAACCGATATTCTTCCTTATTGATATGTGTCCTTTTCCCAAAAGTATGTTGTATGACAGGAATTTTTTATTTTGATTCCAAAAGTGATAGGAGTTTTCTTTTATTACATAAATATCTCAATCACAGGTTAGGGCTTAATAATTTTTTCATCTGAATGTAAAATCTACAGCTACTTCATTATGACTTTATTCTCAGAATTTTAGTACATTAAAATTGTATATAACCATATATAATCTCCAAATGTCATGCAATATTGGAAGGAAATATTTACTATATTAAAATATTTGTGGCAAAGCCATTATCAAACATCTGATCTGCGCAAGTCGAGTATGTACTAACACGAACCCAAAAATTATACTTGAAGCCAATCCAAAATCCTTCCTGATCGTGACACATATATTCACGAATCATACCTATAAGCAGAAATTAGAGAAATTTATTGCATATAGCAATGTATTTAGAAAATACACTTTATGGTAAAAATTATGATATCAATTTTACGTTAAAAGAACAAAAGCATCTTTATTTTTAGTTAAAGGTATATTGTATTCAACTGATTCAATATTGCGGATACTACTTTGAAAAAAAAAATGAGTTACAGTGAGGGACAACATTGAGCCTGAAATCGGTTGTAATTGGAAACAATTACACAAAGGGCTTCTATCAAAATCGCGAGTCAGGTTACCTGTGAGTTTTAGGTAAAAGCGGCTTAACGGGACGACGATGGATTTATTTTTCTCATTTTTATTAACTATTATTGTCAGGTCTCCTACCCGTTCGGTTTTTGAAACACAGTATTTTTGAAAAGAAAATTCCGGATAGGTACCGTAATTTCTGGTGTATAAGCCACGGCTCAAACAATTCTTTTTGGACCCAGAAATCTTATTTAGTGATTGAAGACAAATATTTACGGCGATCTAACTAGTTATATTTGTTTCTTAAAAAATTCTGGGTCGAAAAAGAATTGTTTGATCTGCGGCTTATACACCCGAAATTACGGTATTTACAATATTTTGATCAAAAATATTGCTCTCAGTATAATTTTCTGCAAAATTACTAAGTAAAGCCTTAAAACAAAGATATTTTTTTTATCTGGTAGTATTGACAAATTTAGTTTTAATACGCTTCAAGAACTTTACACCAGAATTTTTCTAAAAATGGGCTTACCTTATTTACTGAAAAGAAATTGTGTTTCCATTATGGGATATAGCGACCAGTTTATGTTAATGGGAGTATTAAGTTGATTATAATTAAAATAAGAAAGTTCTTTTTTCACATAAAATTGTTGCAAGGAATTACTATTTGTTTTAAATCAAAGGTTCATAGCATTTGCTTTCGCGTCTGCCTCAATTCATTCGAATAGTAAAATGTAATTCGAATAGTCTCTCCATCACAATAATTGCTCCTTTAAAATATTAATGTAATTTAATGAAAATGTGTGCGTTATATATTGTTAGATTTTGCCAATTAAGTGAGACAAATTTTACTATTACATTTAAGTGGTAATAAAAAAAGCTTAAGAGTTAGCTGCTTTGTTCATTTATACAAAAACTTGAAGGACTATTCTATTTAGAAATTTACTTCAACTTACACTAGAGTTGGCAGTTTGGCCTTCAGTATGAATACGAAATTTCACCCCCCCCCCCCCTGGAAATTTCGATAGAAAAAGTTTCACATTATGTAATCACTAAATGTCTTTCATTAAGTAAAGCATAACGTATGTAAAATCCTATTCTTTTTTTCAATATGAACACAAAATTTATGAATAAAAATAGGGGTCAAACTCACAACACTGTTTACACTATTTTATTTTATTGTGCCACGTCAAACTATCTAATATGAAAAATGTGTTGCTAGTAAGCTTCTTTATTTATTTCAGCCTTTTCTGATTGTCACCACTTTTTTGAAACAGTAAAATTTGCCTTATTAAACATTATTTAATGCCATATTTATTAAGGTAAAAACATTTACATTTATTTACATTTATTTGCTTTGAGGTAGGCGCTACAGCTATACGCCGGCATAACCTCCAATGATCACAAGAAACCATATAGAACACTTTATTACAGAACATCCGGTACATACATTATCACAGGGACAACACAGATACCCATGCCGCTAGCTGGACTCGAACCAGGGTCCAGCGGTGTGGGAGGAGCTGACGCTACCAACCAAGCCAGGCCAGGTAAAAACAAAGGGAAATTTACCATTTTAGAAAAGTGTTGCCAAAGATGAAAAAGTAGTCCAGAGTTAACATTTTTCCCATATTGGATAATTTGGCGTGGTATCGACAGTAAGTTCAAAAAATAGGGTAGAACCAATCCACAGCTTTATTCTAAATTTTACTATTTTTGCGGAAAAAATGGTTTTCCATACCAATTTTACATGCTGTAGAAGATTGAGAAACACCGAAATCACTGGCGATAAATTTATAAATAAGCTAAAAAACTTTGTAAAATCACCATAAAAAAAAAATTAAACAGGACGCGTTTCGAGCTTCAAAAATACAGCTCGTCATCAGCTAATCCGAACACGTGTCACAAGGGACAGAGTGGAGATAAAAGTGAAAGAAAGAGAAAGGAGATTACAAAGAGTGCGACAGGTGGCGCTCCCTGACAGAGCCAAGGAGGAAGAGAAAAGTAAAGGTAAAGTTAAAGAAAGAAAGAGGAGATTACAAAGAGTGCCACAGATGACGCTGGCTAAAAGAGCCCAGGTGGAAGAGAAAAATGATGATAAACTAATAAAAGAGAAAGAAAACAGTGGAAAAAAATAAATTAAAATAAATAAACAAATAAATAAAATAAAATAATTAAAATTTTAATAATATAAATAAATAAAAATAATGAAAATAGTAAATAAAATTAATTAATAAATTAAAAAGTAAAAAAAAAAAAATAATAATAATAAAAAACTACAAAAGTAATTTCCATGCAGAAGAAAGGAAGGAGATGATGAGAGATCATTGACAAGAGTATTAGAATTTTTACAAATAAAATAATAAGCTTCGTGAATATCTAAATGAGAAGTAGAGGCAGGATTAGAAATAATTCTGGCCATGGAAAAATGGAAATAATGACCGGAAGACCAACAGTGAGAAGCAATCGAAGACCCAGATAATTCCTGATTTTTAATATATCACTGATGCTCATCCAAACTTTTCTTCAACGCTCTGCTGGTCTGACCAATATAACCCAAATTGCAAGAATAAGAAATGTATTAAAAATCAGGAATTATCTAGGTCTTCGATTGCTTCTCACTGTTGGTCTTCCGGTCATTATTTCAATTTTTCCTTTTCCAGAATTATTTCTAATCCTGCCTCTCCTTCTCATTTAGATATTCACGAAGCTTATTTTATTTGTAAAAATTCTAATACTCTCTTCAATGATCTATCATCATCCCCCTCCCTTTCTCCTGCATGGAAATTACTTTTGTATTTTATTATTATTATTATTATTAATTTTTACTTTTTAATTAATTAATTAATTTTATTTACTATTTTTACAATTATTTTATTATTTTTATTAATTTATTTTATTATAATTTTAATTATTTTATTTTATTTTTTATTTTATTTATTTATTTATTTTATTTTAATTTATTATTATTTTTTTCCACTGTTTTCTTTCTCTTTTATTAGTTTATCATCATTTTTCTCTTCCACCTGGGTTCTTTTAGCCAGCGCCACCTGTGCCACTCTTTGTAATCTCCGCCTTCTTTCTTTAACTTTATCTTTACTTTTCTCTTCCACCTTGGCTCTGTCAGGTAGCGCCAACTGTCGCACTCTTTGTAATCTCCTCCCTCTTTCTTTCACTTTTATCTCCACTCTGTTCCTTGTGACACGTGTTTGGATTAGCTGATATTGGATTGTGATTGGATTAGCTGTATTTTTGAAGCTCGAAACGCGTCCTGTTTAATTTTCTTTTTATGGTGATTTTACAAAGTCTTTTAGCTTATTTATGCTGTAGAAGAATCACTAATAAAACATCTACCATTGAGATATACATTATTTTGAGTTTATAAAAATTTTCTTAAAAACGGAATTTCAATATATTTAAAAGTTTACGTGAAGATGACATTTACATATTTCCTTTACTATTCAATTAGACACATATTTCGATTCGACAGATTTCTAATATTTAAAAGAAAATGAAACTCTTATCTTTTCAAATATTGAGTAATGTGTTTTTCATGTGCAATGTTCAAACAAATGCTTGTTTGATTTATTTTTTCTAAAACCATTAAAAAGCATTTTACCAAGCACAAAATTTGTTTTTCGAAACACAGCAAAATGCATTTTGTATAAAATAAAAGAAAAAGAAAAGAACAACAACAACAACAAAAAAGGAGAAGATTTTATTTTTATTTATTTTTTTATTTTTTAGCAATTCTTCTTTCGCAAAGTTTTAGATAAGGAAAACTATCTGGAATTTGTAGAGCAGCGTGCGTAAGCAGATTTTACTTTTTTACTTTTTCGATACACGTTCTGGGCAGTCAGTCTTTTAGATAAAACTTTGTTTAAATCTAAAATACAATTCTTTTGAAACTAAACATTTGATAGTATTCGGATAGTTTGATAAAGTACAAATGCATTGAGACGTATGTTTCAATTTAAAATTGATTTAACATTTTTTTGTTCATTTCATGGAAATTAAATTACTTTCTGTGACATAGTTTATTCCACAATAAATTAATATTACTTTCTCAGTAGTATGCTACGCTACATGCACGTGTAAGTGATAAACCGTTTCAATTGTTCTATAAATGTTGCATAAAAATTTTTTGTATTCCACGCAACGTCATTGTTAAAGCTTTATCATGGAAATTCCTAATAAATGATAGACTTAGAAGTAAATTGCAAAAGAAATGTACTTATTTGTTATGAATATGATTTTTTATAAATGAAGAGGAATTGGCATATCTTCAAAAGGATAAATCTACAAATATAACTGGTTACACAGTGTCTGATAACCGCCGGGGCCTACTTCTACTGGTAAACTTCAATAGAAATTTCCTCTCTATTTAAACCTCTTTACTTTATTATCTTTATTTAAACATCTTTATTTAAAATTTTTATTTTTTTCACAAATATCTTATTTGTGTGAAATCATGCTGCCATAATTGAGGCAAAAATATCATTTAACCTTTTTAAGGGTGGTGGCTACAGGGTCTAGCCACCTAATTTTAATTCCAAAATTGACAAATGGCACCAAGAATATTTTAATAAAATTTTAATTTTTCAATGAAAGGTCAAAATAGCAATTTTTTATTTTCTAAGAAGTTTGTTTGAATATTCTGGTGTCAGTCAATTATTTCGTCTTTTTACGTGCGTAATTCCTCTGCCCCTGAAAGGGTTAATATTAACTGGTGGAAGTTTACTCCGGCAGTAGCAAAAGCCCTGCCTTTCCGCCTATTGTGACAACCCCAAAAGCATACCTATTAAAGTCAGTGAATTTGAATACTGTCAAAATAAATTTTACTAGATATTTGAATAAAAATATTCACTTAACCTTCCGTCTGCCAGACAAAACACCCATTTATCTACGGCAACACCTAATTTTAATTCCGAACTTGCAAACGGCACCAGTAATATTTTAATATAATTTTGCTTTTACAATGAAAGCTTAAATTAAGGAATTCGTAATATCTAGACAAGTCCTTTATAAATTCCGGTGTCAATCGACAATTTCTCATTTTACCATCGACACCAGAAATATTGCTGTCGGGTCCAATGGACCCGTCTGGTAGACGGAAGGTTAAACTCTAGAACTACCGGGAATTAATAACATATATCATTAAAAATATTTCATGCCAGAATTTCTATTTAAAAGAGTTTAACTTTATTATTTTAAGTTTTCTTCTCTTTTTTTTTCCCTTTTAAACCAATTTCCGAAAACAAATTCTGGTTTAAATGAAAACATAATCATATGGTTGCCATGGAAATGACGCTCACTGTAGTTCTAGGGTTAAAAGGGTACAGTACCTTCTTCGATTTTAAATAATATTGTAATATATGTGGTGGCACATTACTTAATACTTAAATTAAATAAATTTAAGAAAAAAATACTGCGAAACAGCCTATTTAACTACAATTTAAGATAAAAAAAAATAACTTTTTACAAATCCCTTCTACTTTTATAAATATGAATATTTAGGCTTCGATTATGTTTCACATTCATTATAATATACTACATAAAACTGTGTATGGTTGGTTGGTTGTATAGGGTTTTATTGCGCAAGATCCCTTTTGGGATATGCTGCGCCAATTATGTTATTGGATTTATAGATGTATGGGATTTTACATATGATTTTTTTCTTTTGTGTATATAAAATATGAAGAAAATTCAACAAACCCTCATTTTAAATATTTAATAATAAATAACTATAAAATTCAATGTTAAATTCATACACAAAAATATTAAATATGCTATGGAGAACAAGTAAAAAAGATTTCACGCCTCTATCTAAATTAGCAAAAAGGCCTTAGTTATTATCGAACAAGTAAGTTATAAAAATATGAACAAGGGCAAAAAGCAATTTATCAAGTTTAATCAAGTTTTCATTTGTACGTTTAATTGCGCGGGATCAATTACAAAAATTTTCAATGTCTTGTGATAAATTGTAGTGCACCGTAATTTTCCGTAGATAACCAATAGCTCAAACAATTCTGTTTCGAAGCAAAAAATTCATCCAATAATTTAATATAAATATATACCGCGATATAAAATGAAACTTTTTTTTTAATTTCGCGTTTGAAATAGAATTGTTTTAGTTGCGGGTTGTTTAGTGGAAATTACGGTAGGTAAAACAAAAAGTGTCAAAATATGCACAACAAAGTTTTCACTTAATATTGAAAAAAAAAAAAAAAAAAAAAAAAATATTTTCACTAATTTCAAGGCAATGTGTCCCCTTAAATGTTTCATTCCTACAGGGTTTCTTCGATAAAAGAAACTAAAAATTCTATATATTTTTAATGGTGAGAGTTTGCGTTGACTTTTAACACCAGACCGCTTGGGAATTTTATTCAAGTTCGAAAATAATATTTCTCACCAGAATGTTTATTATAAATTATTTAATTCATTTATTTACATCAGTGTAAATCTGCTTATTTTAAATTTAACTTATTTCAATAAAATTTTCTGGCGCGAATTGATATTTAATCGCGTGGTCGGAGTCGAATCGACTCCTTCCGGACGTTCTAGTAGAAAACAGACCGAAATCAAATATAAACAAACAGCAGCCACCATCTTGTGGCTACCTTTTTGGTTATTTCACTTTCTGACTATAGATACTAAACTATCTGTCTGCATTTCTTTAGTCATACTTCCATTGTTATGAATTAAAATAGTTGTTTAAATTGATCTTGCATTATCTTCTAAACAATAAAATGTAAAGCACATATCGTGAATCATGAAAGCAAGCTAATATATCCAAAATGTAATTAATGATATTCGTTTCCTTTTGAACTCTTTTTAAAATTTAGGCATTTTAAGGTACATTTGTCGAGTGATAATTAAGAATTTAAGGAAAGAAAACTATTCTATCAAGAAATTGCTCGATCTTTTTGATAAAATTCGAAAAATTTAAAAGTTTTTGAAAACTTAAGTAAATTTTAAAATCGATCTTCTCGTACGATTTAAAACATTTTTAGCTTTTTTTATATTCGTAGAAGTATGCTGTATGATTGTATGTATTAGATTTTCCTAAGTTAATTAGTTTGGGAGGAAAAAATAAAACTTACAAATGCGTGTAGATTTACAGTAAGAAATGAATTTATTTTGCATTTTTATTTACATAAATATCTTTTTACTTTATTGCAAATCTGATACTTAATTTCATGAAATAGACCATGAAGATCAATAAAAAAATTTAGTACCCATAATTTCTAGCGTATAATCCGTAGATCAAACAATTCTGTTTCAACTGATTAATTTTATTTATTAATTAAAGCCAAAAATTTATTGCGATTTAGAAAGTTACATTTTCTTTAAAAACATTTTTGTGTCGAACAATGATTGTTTGGTCCGCGGATTATACGCCGGAAACTATGGTAATTAAAAAATATGCATACAAGTTTTATCACTTCAAACATGCCTACCCATTGAAAACACACAAATTAATGTTTCATGAAAAATGCGTTAAATTAAGAGAATATTTTCTATTCTAAATTTACTGGTGGAAGTTTGCTGCAGCGGTAATCCGAAACTGTTGATCCGATTGAAAAAAAATCAGCCGTCTTATTGTGACAACTTCCTCAGTTATTTTACTCGCAACAGGCAAACAATGGGCTATACGTCTCTTCCTCTTTAATCATACCCCCCCCCCCCACCCAGAAAAAAAAATTATATACATTAAATATTCAGTGTTTAATTTCAGTGATTAATTCTGACAAAAATAGCAATTTAAAGTTAGTGGGAGGAGAATTTTTTGCTTTACTCCTTTCAATCTTTTGTGAAATCAACGATTAATTATTAATTTTTTTCTCAATTTATACAAATTAGTAAACGCCTTTAGTGATAACAAGTATCAAAAGTAGAATATTCGGTACTTTTCCTATTTGTTTGAAGTACAGTATGATTCGTAAAAAGATTAATCTAGGTAGTAGCGCTATCAAATAATCAGAACTTTGTAGCCAGTATTGACACTACGTTTAACCCTTTCAGGCACAGGGCACTTCCATTGTGATGTGTTCCAAATGTTGAAGTGGCTGATTGAAACAGGAATTTATGTACAAATTTATTTGCAAATATAAAAAAGCTATCCTATCCTATTAAATAGTTCCTGTTTCTTTACGTATATACTCACCATGATTACCAAATGCCACGACACCAGAATTTTGATATAAATATTTCCAAATTATTAAACATGGTATAACAGATTTTGCTTATTTTCAAACAGAGTTGTACTTGTATTTTGCTGTCAATAATTCATTTTAACATTTTTCAAATGGAAGTGCTCTGCACCGTAAAGCATTAACCCCAACTGGCGTTATATAACGTGCATTACTTATTTTGTGTCCTCAATAACCAGCACAGATTGATTAATTTGACATAACATTAGAGTAGTAGAGTGACCACTTTTAAAAAGTACTTTGAATACGTTACTTATTAAAGCAATCAATTATAGTTGTAGTAAACTACATTTTCGATAAAATAGGTATATTTCTAGCTCTTTATACAATATAACAGCAGGTTTTCGCATGAAGAAATTCCATATTATAAAGTATATACAGGGCTTCCACAGGCAACTTTTTTTAAATTCTAACTGGCACTACCTTCTTAAAAAATATTCTTTTTTCTATATTTAACCCTTTGAGCTCTGGTGGGTAAATTTTTGCAAAATTCAAAATATCACATTGGCACCAGTATTTTGCAAATTAAAAAACCGGTTAGCGATATACACGAAAAAAAATAAACGTATTAAACCTTTTTCGAATAAATTTGGTCTTATTTTCTGGTGCCGTTGTGACATTTCGGAATTGAAATTATGTGGTAGAAAATTCTACCATCAGAGCTCAAAGGGTTAACACACATTTTACAACGGAATAGACAACGTTTGCAACAAAAATGTATCTCAAATTCTTTATTACAAAAGTACTGGTGCTAACATTACATAACTGGTCGCCTGTGACAGAGCTGAGTACAGTGGCATCTCATTTATATGCGACGCACAGAAATATTTCTTTTGTATCACTATTTGTAAAGATAATTTTTGTGTGTGCTTCATCAAGATATTTCATAATTGAATTTAATGTTCTTGAAAAAGATTTACCGAAAATTAATTTCGGTACATCGCATTTAATAGGAGGCTACTGTGCAAATAAAAATGAGAAGAAAATAACATTTTTCTAAATCATGCTGATTGATCGTTTATTTTTATAATTTTTATTACACACATTTATCTTTTTAAATTGTTATGAAAATTATCCACTTCCCCATTGTACTATTCCTAAAATAAGTGAACTGCAAAATGTGTCAGGCAAAAATCAAGCTCATTATGCTTTCAATATCAAATCTTCAATCTAAAGCCGAAAACTACTGATAAGAGAATACTTATTATAGACCATACGAGAAAACTCACTTCAATAATCAAACACATCTTCAGAAATGTCTATTCTTAAATTATTTTAAGAACAGGAAAATACCTGAATTATCTTATCTGTCATTTATAAAGGTTTTAGATTTGAGTTATCTAACATTACTATTCTGAGATATGAATGAAACATTCTTCTCCTTTGTTTCAAAATTTCGTATAGAACTATTTTCTGAAAGATAGTATCAATTAAATTGCTTTTTATATCAGATATCAGATTCCGCCGAAACTCAAAAATAATCGGCCGCCAGTTTAAGTCTTTGATCAGTGATATTGCATGATGAATATCTGCTATGATTCGTATCAGTACAATTTCTAGTTTATCGTGGGTTGAACGTTTACCAAGAAAAAAAAATTAAGCGCATCCCAAGGGTCATGTACTAAACAGTTTCACGAGTAGAAACATTTGTTGCTAAATTGTAGAAATGACTTATTATCACTAACATTTAAAAACAAATAAATGCTTCTCTTCAAGTGTTTTTTAAAGGAAAACTTTTTCGTGAGTTTTAATATGATGTATACAGTTCGGAGTTAACCCTCTCATGCATGAATTAATTTCTACACAGTAAAAAAATCAAACAATCATTTTTTGTGATAAATGAGAGCTGTTTACCATGAAAATAATTTTATTGGAAATTTTTATACATTATTTATTAATATATTCATACGTCCTCATTTGAGGACATTGTGCGTCAAGGGGTACATTCGTACTGTCCTCAAATATGGGGACAATATCATTCAATGTTCACATATCTGCATACGTTTCATATGATTTATTCAGTATAACATTATTCTATACATTCTGGACATTCAGGTACAGCGCATGTACCTCAAATGTATCGTGTTTTAACTTTTGAAGTTTTGATCTCTACAGTGATTGGCAAACTTTGCTTCCATTTTCTTCGGATAATGCTTTCCTCCATCTAAACGCATAGTTTGGGGTACATCGTGTGTATTCCTATCTTTTATTGCTGATTATCTTTCAGAGGGCTCTTTTATTTTTATTTATCGCAGCTGTACCCTTATATATCAAAATCATTTCAAATGAACATTTGAATTCCGGAAGGTCTATGCTTTTGGTGTTTTCTGATTTCCATATAATCCTAGCGTTAACAATGGTGACATTTATAAGGTGATAAAAATACACATGTACCACCTCTTATTTCTGAAATCATTACGATAGAAGGCTATGACAGAATCCATAAAGTCAACCCCACCCGTATCCTTATTATACTTAGAGATGCAATGTGGACACTTTATAGAAATAACTTTTCTTTTCCATTGCAATGAAATGTGTTACTTGGCCCTTCAGGTAACTTTCCATAGTACGAAGAGATTGTATAAACCGATGTATTATCGATCCATCGGGTGATACTTATATTATCCGAAGGTAAAACAATCGAACTACTACCCCTTCCTTCATTCTTCCGTTGTTTTATTGATTTTAGCTGCTTTTCTGCACCTATCAGCCTGTTAATTCTTATAGCCCCAACATACCATTCCAGGGGTTTTAGTTTTTAAGTCAATGGTAATCTGGAAAAGCAATTACCTGCATATATTTTGCAGTTTGTCTGATGCAAACGATGAGTCAAACGAAGTATAACAGATGCACCACAGTGAGATGTTACCAGTTACATCTTGAAACAATTCAAAAGAATAAATGGAATCAGATACACCAGCACTACATCACATTTTGTATCCCAATTTGTGCGGTTTCTTAGGTAAGTATTGTTTTATAGATGTTTTTCCTTTGAATGGAATCGTCATCTCATCCACACTTTGATATTCCTCATTATAGGCAGCTTTGTAAAATGTCTCATGCAATTTTGTCAAAATCGGTCGAATTTTTATATATTCATCTGTATTGTCATCATTGTATTATTTATAAAATTTATTTCAAAAATAAATAAAGGTAGTAAACAAAAATGTGCTTTGTTTACTTTACTGCAAACTGTCCTCATATGAGGACAGATATGTTTTATACGTTAAATAAAAACCTAATTGAAATATTGTAAAAAATTTCTATCATTACATGCTATATGATGATAAATTGTATATAAAAAAACTTACCTTGACTATATTGTAAATATTTCCTAGTCTATTTGCAGCAAATTCTGCTCAATATCACTATACTTCAATACTTTGATTTTATTGCAACATTCGTATGAATAACAACCATCGGTATGTTGTTGCTATCTATTGTATTGCATGAAAGGTAATATTTGTCCATAAATAAGGTCCCCATGAATGAATTCTGATAAAAATTCGTAACTCTAATATTTTATAGGGTAATATTTATCCGTCCTCATATGAGGCCAGTATGCATGAGAGGGTTAAAATTAAGTAGAAAGTATAATTCCGACTGCCCATAAAAGCTTTAAAACCACTATTCCTAAGCAATTGTTTTTGGGGATTAATTCTATTCAGCAAACAGCATGTAATTTTTTCCGAAAATACTGGAATTAAAATGGCAACTTGTGAAATCGCTTCTATTATTTCTAAAAGTGTTAGCAACAATTAGTAGTTTAACTATAATATTTTTATTAAGAATTTTAACCAGAAAAAATTTAATGTTCAGTTATGAAATTGTGGTACTAGGGATATTACTAACAGAACTTGTTAAGCAATTTCCATGTTTTACGAACTCAAACTGTGGTAGAATTTTTGGAAATACAGATCTTAAAATAAACTTCGTCATATAGATTTCCACTGACATTTTTACAAAATTTTAAGTGAATTTAATTCCCATATATTTTTTGTTTATATAAAGACAATTATTTTACTAAAAATTCTAAAATGACAAGTTTTTGTTCATGTAATAAACAGACATAAGTTCAGTTTGTCTAATTTATAAACATTTGTTTGTTTCGTTAATTTATATTTGGATAATTAGCGTTCATATGCGTCAACCCATTAATTTCTTATTTATTTTGAAATAACGAATACCTTCCTGAAACTTCAAATTTAATTTTTTTTGTTTAACTCTTTGAGCTCTCGTGGTTGAATTCTCTACCACTTAATTTCAATTCTGAAATATCACAATGGCACCAGAATATTCGACTAGACTTATTTGAAAAACGTTTAATGCATTTTTTTTTTTCGCGTAAATTGTAAATAGAATTTTTTCTTTGAAAAATACTGGTGCCAGTATGACATTTAAAATTTTGAACAAATTTATCCACCAGAGCTCAAAGTGTTTCCCCTTGGGGACGAGCGACACGTATACGTGCCGCAAATCGACTTAAGAATCTTGTTTATTTCCACCAGAAAAATTATACTGTAAAATTTTTCTTATTCAATCGAAGTATTTTCTCGATTTAATAAGACACAAATTTCTGTTTTTTAAAATCGGTGATGAAACATTTAAAATTTCGTAAAAGGCTCCCGTCGCGAAGGGATTAATGGCATATGTTTTTCGATACCTTAAAGTAAAAATTATTCTTTGAAGTTTTCATCATTGATTCGAACATTCTTGATAAAAAAGATATTCCTGAAATTAACACCTATGATGAAAATCTTTTAAGTACAAAATGACAGCACAATTTTTTTTTTTTTTTTTTTTTTTTTTTTTTTACAAACGATGATCAACTCTTTACAACATAAATTACTTAAGGTCCAAAAATGTATAAATGATTGAAAAATACCATATTTTACGATTAAATTTAGTTTATAAAACACGTAAAAACTTTCTTGATAAAAAAGATATTCCTGAAATTAACACCTATGATGAAAATCTTTTAAGTACAAAATAACAACACAATTAAATTTTTTTTTTTTTTTTTTTTTTTTTTTACAAACGATGATTAACTTTTTACAACATAAATTACTTAAGGTTCAAAAATGTATAAATGATTGAAAAATACCATATTTTACGATTAAATTTAGTTTATAAAACACGTAAAAGTTTTATACTAGTACACCGTGGCAGCATATTTAAAATAAATTCTCGGTGAAATTGGGATTTTCATAACTTAAATTTTAGGCGTTTAAAATGCTAGATATTAGTGGCATAACCAGGGTGAATGCCCGAAACCAGTAATATTGTAAGGTTTCTTTCTCCTTGATTCATAGCAGAAAATTTTCTGATTAGATAAAACCAAAAGAACTTTCAAAAATAGATCTATTTGGAGCGTTTGAGCATCCATCCTGGTTATGCCACTGTGTTATAAAACCCTTCAAACGCTTAATACACTGATGAGAAAAATTAACCCTCTAATTCCCGGGATAGAATGCGTGTCAAAAATTTTGTAGTTCTGAGAATCAGTATTCATCCCAGAAAATTTAAATAGCAAATTTCGCTTTAATTAATAACGAAATATCAGCCACTAACTCAAGCAAAACTTTCTATTTTGAATTCAAATTTTAATTTCTGGTGTCATATGAATTTAAAAAATCCACAAAATCAAAACGCTGATGGTAGCAAATATGCTACCATGAGCATTAGAAGGTTAAAGGAACTACTACAACAACTCGCTTATGTTAATCCTTTTAAATATAAACCAATGAAAAGTTTATGTTTGGAAGCCCATCATCAATGTTATTATAATTTCGGTTCACTGAAAGGGATTTCAACGGATTGTGTGAAATAACGTTTATCCCTTTGAGATCTGATGGTTGAGTTTTCTTCCACTAAATTTTGATTCCGAAATGTCATAGTTGCACCGGAATATTCGAACAAATTTCTTTCAAAAAGTGTTATGCATTTTTTTGCGTATATCGTAAGCCGAATTGTTTCTTTGTAAAATACTGGTGCCAATGTTGCATTTGGAATTTTGAAAAAAATTATCCACCAGAGCGCAAAAGGCTAATTGTACAGGACTGCCTTGCGCAACTTTTTTCTACTCGCCCCACTATTTAAATAATAATAATAAATTGTGTAGTATATTTCTCTTGTAAATTTTCTCAAACTTTATGACAAAGAATTTTATATGCAAAAACAGGTGTAAGGATGATTTATAAAATAGCTGCATGTGTCAGCCCTGATTGCGAGAAGAGAAGGAGGGAGCTAATGTATATAATATCATTTTAACCCCTTGATGTGCGGCGGTATATCTATAAAGTTACTTAATTTTAATTCCTAAATGGCAAACACAGAGTACAGACAGAGCCTCAACTCGGCTTGAAAAGAACGCCCTCAGTGGATCACTTAAAATCTAAACCATCGCGTTGGCGATTCGATTGGCCTCGTGATTTCTGTTTAACTGTAACCATATTCTGGCTTGGCACTTCTTGCTGATTGCTAATTTAATTATCTTTGCACACGTGCTTATTCTATTTGATCTTAGATTTCCGCGCTGATATTGATTCGTAATTATTACTGTTATTGTTCTTGAATTTTCAAGTTTAAATTATTAGGTCGTTATGTTAAAAAGAGACACATGCATTGTTTGCAAGACGAATACGTCAAAGTTATTTCATATTAAAATAATTCTTTCATAAATTTCAAAACAAGAAGCAGCAAGCCGTCGCTGTATTTTTTTTTCTTTTTTCCTATATCATTTGTCGCCAAGGAAGCGATGTTTCGCCGAATTAGCAACCTCTCTTATGTTATGATCGTTGTTTCAGAGGCATCCGCTCGTATCGCTACTGTCTATGCGTAATCCCATGTTAAACAAGTTGCCATTACAGTGTATGAAAGTTGATTCTCTATTTCGTACTCTGTGATGGTATAATAGCAAAATAATTTTAATAAAAAAGATCTGTTTAAAAGTATGCGAAACATTGCTTTTTTATATATGAATAATTTTGTTTACAAATTATGGTATCATTCATTAATTTGGACATTTTAGAAATGGAATTACATTGCCCCTGAAAGGTTTAAATGGCAAAGATAGCAAAAATCTCACTAAATTTCCGATTCATATTAACAAATTACAAAATACAATTTTCACTATACCTTGCGTAAACGATGAAAGTTTTGTCTAAAAAGATTCGATAAATATTCTTTTAGTTTTGTTACCAAGTTTTATCGATTTGAAATATGCTCACTTAACTGGTCCTAATTTTTACTAACAATAAATTGAAATATGGGATGAACACCACTTTGTTTTTTAAACTAAAATATTCTTAGTATTTGGACTGGTCATTATTCACCATTAAATGGTATGAAAATGTAATTAAAAAAATTAGTGGTGGTGAAAAGCTTTACGTGGATGGAAAAAGCAAATTCTTCATGCGCGTAGCACGTACGGGAAAATCAGTTAAGTCAGGGCTGTCCAACATGGCGTGATCGAGATACAAGAAATATTTTACAGAAATGAAGACCTTATTGAATCGGCAATATTAGGAGATTTAATGAGACAAAATTTCGGTAAATTTTATTCTGGTGTTCCGCGGGCGCCAGGTTGGAGAGCCCTGAGTTAAGTGTTTAACCACTTGAAGGGCGGTGGGATAAAATATATCCCACTTAATTTTAATTTTGAAATACCAAATTAACACCGCAATTTTGAAATGAAAATTTGAATTTTAGCAAATTCTTTAAGAAAAGCCTTTATCTATTTTCAAATAAATTTATTTTAAAATTCATGTGTCATTCAATAATTTCAGCATATTAAGAACTAGCAGTTACCCGTGACTTCGTTCACATAACATTTAAAGAAGAAATAACTGATCAATCAAGCAAAAAAAATCGATGATGAAAAGCATGTGTAATTAACATTTTATCGCGAATTTATGGTAAAAAACTTCTGATAATCCCTATTTGCTAATTTGTTTGCTGGTTAAATTTTTCCTTTCAGCGATTAATACCAATAGATAGAAACATTCTTGAATTCTTTTGTTCAGCCCTGTAGTTTTCCAAGTGCCTTTAATACACGAAAGTATCTTTCTAAAATTTAGTTCAAACAAAAAATATTTCTTATTACTACCTAAATTACATTTTCAGAAATTATCATCCGAAGACAACCTTGTATCCAGTTCTTTGCGGGACCCTGTATATCATTATATATATTCTACAAACATTTCTTAGTTTACAAAATGCAGTTCAAAATAAAAATGCATATTTTATTTAAAAACCACCTTTAAGTAAATTACGCTCATATTCAGTAACCATTCCGAGATCTTTTGTGTAACCCTGTATATCTAAATTTAACTATTTATACTATTACCATTTATACTCTCCGTTTAATATGCATACATTAAGCGAAACTTAAAAGCATATATCATAATTCAAAATGCATTTCATCCATGCAACAGTCATCATCCATCATATACAGTACTTCGAATAGAATATATAATATTTGAAATCTTTTGTGTGTCCCTGTAAGTGCTATGCACTTCGTATTAAGCATTAAATAATTCACATAAATCCTCAACAACGTATATCAATTTGATTATACATGAAATCGTTTACCATAATTAAAATATGTCGGAAACTGTTCTTCCTTTTATTCTTATGCAATGGAATTCTTCTGTGTAACCCTGTAAATGAATAATAAGTGTCCTTTTCACTACATACTTTACAAAATGCAT